>CM046008.1:39936505-41186505 GCA_025175895.1 Wurfbainia villosa | reverse complement strand
GCCAAGAATCCAACCTTCAAGAGGAGTAGCTTTGATGGCAAACAAGGGGAAGAAGAAGATGGAGATCCCCTCCTCCTCCGATGATGAAGCATCCTCCTCCTCCTCCATGGATAGCATGGAAGAAGCGTATATGGTAAGGAGGGTAAGGCGTGCTTTAAAGGGTTTTCATTTTAATAAATCTAATGATAGGAATAGAAGACCAAGGGGGAAGATCATATGCTACAATTGCCAAGGAGAGGGACATATAAGGGATAATTGTCCCCTCCTAAACAAAAGCAAGGAGGAGAAGAGAAAGAAAGAAGAAAAGAAGAAGAAAAAGGGGAGCAAGAAGAAAAAGGAAGAGGAGAAGAAGGCAAAGGAAAAGGGGAAGGCCAAGGCATTTAAAGCAAAGACATGAGATGACCCTTCCTCTTCCTCTTCCTCTTCATCATCATCGGAAGAGGAGAACACTTTCATCACCAACCTTGCTCTAATGGCATTTGATGACTCGGATTGCTCCTCCACCGAAAATGAAGAATCAAGCTCAAGTGGAGAGAGCTCAAGTGAAGGGGGAGCCTCTACATCATCCTCATCCGAAGAAGAGGATTTGGTAAGTGAGGTAACAAATCTTCCCCCTAAGCAAATTATGTCTATGATTTCTAGCCTCACTAAGGACTTATTTAGAGCCAAGAAAAAGAACAAAAGCATGCTTGACCAAATTAAGGAATTAGAGAAAAAATTAGAAAAAGCATGTTTTAATGATGATGATGCATGCTCACATGAATATATGCCATTTGATGTTAATGATGCATGCATAGAGGAAAATATGGCTTTAAGAGAGAAAGTAGATTATTTAACCAAAGCCCTAGAAAAGTTTACAATTGGCTCAAACACCTTGAACATGATTATAGGGAGCCAAAGAGCTAGTTTCAATAAGAAAGGCCTAGGTTATAAGAAAAGAAAAATGAAAACGCCTACAAATGCCTAATTGCTAGGGGACAAGATAAGAAGAAAGTAATTGCTAGGAAATGGATTCCTAAGGAATTTCTAGTGAACCCCATAGGCAAGAATCTATTTTGGGTTCCAAAATCCATCCTTAAGGGTTAGGAAAACCCTAGGGTAGTCAACCATATGGACTTGACCTATATCATATTTTGGTCGACCTAGGATGGCGGGACAACATTTTTAAATAGTGTTAGGTGATGATAACGTGCCTATAAATAGTTAATAATGCTTAAATCATGATGATTAATGTAATTGCTATGTATGTTTGCAATCATGATTTATGATTTTGAAATTTGGCACATCATCATGAGAAATAGGGTTTAAATCATGTCGTAGGTGATATTTTGCTTATTATCATGATATAATACCTAATGCATGATTAAAAATTGATGAATACATGTATTTCATGATCATAATGTGAAATTCACACATATATGTCTTTATGATCATGAGGATTGTTAGGGTGATACTTAACCTTGATAGAATTGCATGAATATAATGGTTATGTATATACAAATACCTCTAGGATACATCTCACACTCACTATAGGCTACCATGATTGAAAACTTAGCATGAGCGAGATGTTAGGATGATACAAATGTCCACTAATGCCTATGACATTTAGATGGTCATTTAAGGTATCAAAATAGCAATAATAGACTAATCATGGGGAAGGCTTATGTTTAATTCATAGACATATTGCCCAAAGATCATGGTTAGATATTTCATATGTTTTCAAAACAATTTCTTACCTTAAAATATGTGTATTCATGTTTTGAAACAATTCAAACTGAAACTAGGTGTTAAAATGGATACTATTATAATCAAAAACCTAGTAGTTTTTAAAGCTTTTGGATTTTTGGAAAATACGTGAAAATATAATGATTTTTCATGAAGACCTATTTTTCACTGATAAAGAATCTTACAAGAAATATGTTCCCCAAATTTCATGATTTTTTGAATTTTCTAGAATTTTTAATGCATTTCTGAAATTAAAATCGTAATTTGAAACCATTATTGCGTCATTGCCATCGATAGCATGATCGCTTCACCTAAAAAACAGTCTAATATTTTCTTATTTCAGATTTTAAACATGTTTTTGGTATTTTCCTTCTATTAGACTTGATGCCATGGGTTTATAACTTAGTATTAATCTTTTTGATGGTGTCAAAGGGGGAGAAATAATTGTGTTTAAGTAAATTATGATAGGGGGAGTATTTGTAGAGAGAGTTTCATGGATTAAGGGGGAGTTGCATGTTGTTATATCATGTTTATGTTTACATGCTTTCTTACCTTAGAAATTTCTATCAAATGTTTTTTTACCTAACTTAAACGGATTGCCACACATCAAAAAGGGGGAGATTGTTAGGGCAATCTCTTGCCATGATAAGATTTTGATGTGTGTGGCAAAGGATTTAAGTTAGGTTGGTATTGTTATTTAATATGTGTGTTAGAGTCTTGCAGGACTTAGTAATTCGCACATGGAGCCTTGGCAGGTTCACCCTCACAACCTTGTGCCTGAGTCGGAGAAGGAGCATTGCAGAGCCGTGCGCTTGATGCTGTCGAGGAACCGTCGGACGAGATGACTTGAAGTGAAGCCAAGGAAGCATACTTTGGAGGCAAGAGACGCGAAGGAGCATTGCAGAGCCGTGCACCTGATGCTACCGAGGGACGTGGCAGCGAACGAAGAGAGCTTTGGCGAGGGACTTTGAGTGAGATGAGAGAATGAGTGAAATGTAAGTAGCTCATTAGGTGAACTTGGACGAATGGCTGAGTGTCGGAGACTTGACCGCAAGGGTTAAGGTTTACCCGACCGCCGGAAGCTCAAAATTATGTTAACTTTGTCGAATGTAGTTCGGTATTCGACCGCTATTTTGAGGCGACGCCATATGTGGGCCGATCGCGCCATCATCGATCGATCGAAGGCAAAGCGGCCGATCGTCGTAAAGGTTTTGCCAGCAGAACCGCTCGTAGCCGATCGAAAGATCGACTACGAGGCGGAATCGATTGGTGAGGTCCATCAGTCGACTGCCAAGTGTTCCGTTGGACTACAACGGTCGGGATCCGACGTGTTCGGAGACCTTTGTAGTTCGTGCGATCATTTGCTAAGGGTAGCTGATCGTGTGGCGCTAACGGAAGAAAAGCCTCCTCTCTATAAAAAGAGAGGGTGTGGAGCTTTGGGGGGCTAATGCTCTTACTCCAAACGACCATCCAAGTGCCCCACAAGCTCTAAACTCTTCTTACTTGTTTTTACTCCATTCTTATTGTAAGAAGAGTGATCTTGATTGTAAAGGTTACCTCCACCTAGCTTGGTGCAAAGGAGAGACCAATAGTGATTGTCTTTGGAGGAGTGATTCACCTCGGACGAATCGGGATCGTGGATTAGCGGCGTAGCCGTGAACCACGTTACATTCTTTGTTAGCGCTTGTTTTCTCGTATTTCTATTTGCTTGTCTTTATTAGTCTTCCGCTTGCGCTAATTAGTTTTGTAGACGAGCAAATACCGGCATCCAACCGAAAAGGGCTATTCACCCCCCTCTAGCCGGCCGTCCCGATCCCCTACAATGTGTTTAGAAGGCCCTTGGCACGAAGCTATTATTCAGTACTGCCTTCCATCCTTAGACGGATGGACAGATCGAAGGGTAAATCAAGTACTAGAGGATATGTTACGAGCTTGCGCCCTGAATTTCAAAGGGAGCTAGTGTTGATACTTATGCTTGGCAGAATTCGCCTACAACAATAGATACCAAGCTACTATTGGAATGGCGCCCTACGAGGCTCTATACGGGAGGAAATGTAGATCTCCTATATGCTGGTACGAGGGTGGTGAAAAGAAGGGAATGGGACTCCAGACAGATTTCATTAATGACACCACCCGAGCTATTCAGAACATCCACCAAAGAATTGAAACTGCTCAGAGCCGACAAAAGAGCTATGCATATATGCGGCGTAGACCGTTAGAATTCGAAGTCGGAGATCTGGTATTTCCTCAAAGTGGCCCCTATGAAGGGAGTGATGAGATTCGGAAGGAAGGGTAAGCTGAGTCCGCGCTATGTGGGACCGTATCCGATATTGAAGAGAGTTGGCAAGGTAGCTTATGAGCTAGAGTTGCCTCAAGAGATGTCGGTTATTCACAACGTGTTCCACATTTCGATGCTCAAGAAGTGCATTTCCAGTACGGACCAAGTGATCGAGCCACAAACAGTGAAAGTTCAAGAGGACCTGAGTTATGAAAGTTGGCCTATCCAGATACTAGACTGAGAAGTCAAAAGGCTAAGGAATAAAGAGGTGCCCTTAGTGAAGGTCCTGTGGCAAAATCAACGGTACGAAGAAGCTACCTGGGAACGCGAGGAGGACATGAAACAAAAGTACCCAGAGTTGTTCTAAGTTTCGAGGATGAAACTTTTAAAGGGTATGAAGGATTGTAACGCCCGTAAAATTCCTAGCAATTTTATAAGAATTTTCGCATGATTATAATGGGCTTTATGTGGGCTCTTACAAAAAATAAAAGAAATAGAGCCAAAAAGGATGCATGGCCTAGGAATTGAACCCCAAACCTCTAGTAGATAGCTAAGCCCTAAAGATGCATCCAATAACCAAAAGCCCAGCAGGGTTGTACTATTAGAGGAATATGGGAAATGATAGATAAGGGTAAGGGAGGCTAAGGGACACCTTCAAATGGATAAATAGGGGAATGAGGAGACATGAGAAATAAAAGTTGACATCTTCTCCTTCTCTTCTTCTTCCTCACCAAAAACCCTAAGCAACCTCTTCCATTTTCCGAGATCTATCCAAGCAAGAAGAAGGCTTTAGGTTTGGCATCCCTTAGGGTATTTTCCAACTATTAACAAAGCGAAGGATGTAAGTATCCCCTCACCTGCATACAAGTAGTTTTCGATAGATGTTATTATGTCAAACTCTTCATGAACCATTTGGCCAAGACACTTACTTGAGTTTTCAATGAGGATCCATGCCATACCTTGTATGAATATGATGATGATAGGTTTCTAGATAGGTTAGGTTAAGTGTTTGATCTTAAAACCTCCAAGAAACTTTCGGCCAAGACCATTACTTGTGCTCTCCATGATGATCCATGTTATACCTTGTATGAATATGAAGATGATAGGTTTCTAGATGGGTTTGGTTAAGTGGTTGATCCTCAAACCCTTCTAAGACTCTCGGCCAAGTCCCTTTAGACCCCTAATGTGTTTTTTTTATTCCATGTTTTAGATGAGTTCATGATATGTTTTGATGTTAGATGAAGATAACATGTTCTATGCTAGGCTTTAAATGAGTTCATGCCATGTTTTGATGTTAGATGAAGATAACATGTTCTATGCCATGCTATAGATGAGTTCATGCTATGTTTTGATGTTAGATGAAGATAACATGTTGTTAGCTAACCTAAATCAAGTGGTTGATCTTTTAAGCTCCTTGACCCATTTGGCCAAGACCCATTTAGGTCTACCATGCTATGATCTATAAATTGCCATGCTATGTTTTGAATGTAGATATAGGTAACATGTGAAAGCTAAGATAGATTTAAGAAATGGATCTTAGGTTTTCATGAAACTCTCGGCCAAGAATTATCTAAACTCCTAAGTGCCTTCCATGCCATGCTTTATATGTGAAAGAATTAATATGTGGTTAGTTAGATCATATATAAGTTGTTTAGGGTTTAAAACTTTTGTAGAGCTCCACGAAGTTTAGATCACTCCATGTATACTGTTCGTGATGTCTATATCATGCCCTATATGTGTGTGATGTTAACATGATGTTAAGGAGTCCTTGCTCAAGTGGTTTAGCATGATTGGGTTATGTCACTACCATATGTCTATGTTAATAGTAGGGATGCATGATAAATTTCTACTCATTACCATGTTAAATGTATGATCATGTTATGCTCATTGCCATGTAAATTGTATGATCATGTTATGCTCATTGCCATGTGAATTTTGTGAATGTATGATATGTTATAAAGAAGGAACTTGATATGTATGAAAAGAATATGATTTGTTATGAAGAAGGAATATGATACGTTATGAAAAGAAAAATGATATGTTATGAAGAAGGAACATGATATGCTATGAAGAAGGAACATGATATGTCATGATAAGGAACATGATATGTTTATGAAAAGAAATATGATATGTTATGATATGAAGAAGGATAAGTATTTTACTTTCTTCATGACTTGTACCAGAACCCTAACAAGGTCCAGGCGATTGGCTCCTAGATGCCCTAGGTCGACGGTCATAAGTACGGGCTTAGGATGAACCTCTATGTTATGTTGCCCCTAGGTCGATGGACATAGTATAGACCTAGTATGATGATGATGATGTGGTACAATGCCGGGCCCAATATGTTGAGATTATGTTTAAATATCTATAATATATGTTTTCAAGGAGCATCCTGCATATATCCTTAGTTCATGTCTGGATCATTATGATGTTATATTCATGTTATGCTTATGTTTATATGCATGTTATGCTTGCTTATGTTCTTGTATGTCTATATGCATGTTATGCTTGCTTATGTTCTGGTATGTTATATGCATGATATGTTTTCTTATGTTCTTAGATGTTTATATGAATGCTATGCTTATGTTCTGGTATGTTACATGCATGTTATGCTTGCTTATGTTCTTGTATGTTTATATACATGTTATGTTCGTTTATATGTAGTTGTATGTTTATATGAATGTTATGCTTATATGTGTTATATGATCATGTCACTACTCTATGGTTAATGTTTGACGTATGGTTTTTTGTGAGTAGGACAGGATCTTACTAAGTCTATGTGCTTATAGTTTATGTTCCCTTGTACTGCAGATAAGGATAAAGGGTCGCTAAACTAAAAGGAGCAGCAGGAGGGGCAAAGTGTGTGTGGCAGTGGCATGGTGGAGGAGATCTGTTATGTTTCCTTATGCATGTTTTCCTTTAAGATGATTTTTATGAACTTGAACTAAGTACTTATGAAATGATGATGCATGCTCTATGTTTAAAAAGAAGAAATTATGAAATGATGATGCATGTTTATGTTTAAAAGAAAAAAAATAAGTCTAAAGTCTTCCACTATAAGAAGTATATGTAGTCTTCCGCTGAAATGCATGTATGTACGATCGCGTCGCGCTGCCCCTCCGAACCCCTGGAAAGGGCGGGCGTGACACCATCTTCCTAGTTATAAGTCCCATATCACTCAAGAGAGGCAATCCTATACTCTCTCCCAATTTCCAAATTGGGTATCTCAAAATCTCATTAATTTTACCAATTGATGACATTCTTCTCATAACTTCTCCCCTTCAAGAAGAAAATACATCCATCATCCCAAGATGGATACTTCCCCCTAAAGGTTTGCTCCCCCTTGACCATTGCACCAACAATGTCCTTGGGAAGTCCCTAAGCCAATAGGAACTCTAAACCATTAAAAGTAAGGTTAAAAGTTTAAACATGAACTCTCCCCACCTTAAATTTGATACATTATCCTAACAATTCTCCTAATCCATATCCAATGAATTTTCACCCTTTATAATGCTTCCCAAAGCATATCCTATGTTTAGAAGTGGTTAGGGACCTTAATTGTAGCTGAATACGAGCTAAACAAACTTTGTTTTCCCGAAATCATCCTTGGCAAATCGACTCTGATAATAATGATCACATCATCAATCGACTACCACAAGGGCGTCGGTGATAACTGAAAATTTCGAATTTCAATTATCAGAGTTGATTTTCAGAAATGCATAAATAAATATACGTATATCGAAAAAATTATGAAAATTCATACGTATAATACTTATGACAAATATAATGGGTGAAAAATATTTGAAAATTATTTTACCCATAAAATATCGAAATTGATACAAAATCCTAAAGTGAATAAAAACTTCTAAGTTTTGGCTCACTTTGTATCAATCTTATCAATGGTGATTGCTATCAAAAGATAGACTTCACCAAGATTTTTCAAAAGGATTTTAAAATGTTTTCAAAATCTTATTTTGGATCATATTCCTTGGGCTCAATGTACATAACTTGTACACAAGCTTTCCCAATGATCCACATTTGAATTAAGATGAGTTTTGGTTCAACTAAATGCAAAAACTATGCACCTTGAACTTAACTCATATCCTAGCATCTCACATGTATCTAGGGTGTATAAATATACATACATGTCAATGTAATGTGAGATGTGGGTTTTGTTCTCCCTAATCTAGGTTTTCATGCATTTTTCTAAGGCAACCCTACTTGATTCCCTTATAAATGAGACTCCAAGTCATGCCATTGTCCTTAACTCAATTTTAATCAAATGCATGAATGATTATGATATTAATGATAATATAAATAAGCATATGCTCATAATCATGATGTCATGGCATAAGATGAAATTTAAAAACACATGACATTTAACCCTTAATCCTACACATAATCATGACATATAAATGATAAAATAAACATGATGTCATGACATGTTATATGACAAATCAAGCATGACATATAAAATGTATAGGTATAATAATACCTAAATTTTAATATTAATTGCCACTTGATATGATTGGATTTATTTTACCATATTACTACTAACTTCCCAAATGTGCCAAAAACCCAAAATGGCATACTAACCTCTAAACCTAAATTGTACCAATTTAATTGATTTTTCATAATTCATAAAATGTATTGGCACATCCTAAAATCTTTTAGGATTAAAAATCAAACCTATTTCCAAGGTACCCATAACCTTGAAAATTGCCTAAAATTTCACCTTTACCATGTTTGAGTTAACTACCCATCCAATCAAGGTTGACACACCCTAAACCCATCTAGCGTGAATCAATCACGCTCTTAGGAACCCAAAACCTATTTGAGCTCCTAGGGTTAACTAGGTATTCCTTAGGGATAACCTCCCTAGATACCTTCCTAATGACCCTCCTAGGCTTGTTATCCTTGGTCATTTGGATCTTACCTAGGTTGACTTTAGGGGTTACTCCCCTTGCAACCTTCTTAGTGACTTCCCTAGGTTTCCATGAAACCCTAGCCACTAGGCACACACCTTGGTTACTCTTGGGGATAACTTCCCTAGTAACCTTGGTCTTCCTAGACCTAACTTGTGTTCCATAATCAAATGGAACACTATGATAAACCACCTTAGGATTCGGTTTGTGACCCAAACCCTTCTTGCCCTTGGTTGACTTTTCTCTCTTAGGTCCTAGGTGTTGACTTTGAGATTTAGACCCTTGACTTTGACTATTTGACCCTTGAAATTGATTTTGCATCTTCTTGAGGGTCTTTTCTAATTTCTCAAGCCTTGACCTCAAGGCTTGGTTTTCAACCTCTAATTGCCCAATTTTAGAATTTTGATTTGGTCTTTGGGCATGGTTCTTTCTAGGCATATGCCTAGTCCATTTAGGGTTGAGACCTAGATGCTCTTATACCTTTCTAATGGTTTCCCTAGGTAGGATTTGTCTAGAATTGTTTGACCTAGGGTTGTCCTTAGGTAAAATATTTCTAGGGACATTAGTTCCAAATTTTTCCTTCTTCCTAAGGTTGACTTTCTTAGCTCCTAAGCAATATTCTCTATTTCTAGCATGCTCTTTTTGATAAATAGCAAGATTGCTAAAATTATTTCTAGCATGCTTTTTGACATTATTTAAATAAGGAGCTTTATTTAAAAATACCTTAGGGTTAGCTTTGGAAGCTCCCCCTACTTGTGGTGCTCCTTTTTGCCCCTCCTTCTCCCCCCTTGGGCATTGACTCCCGTAATGTCCCAGTAGCCAGCATTTGAAGCAAATTACTTGCTCCTTGCTCTTTTGTGTTGAGGGACCGACATCTTTGACCTTTGGAGCCGGTGGAGCTTTCTTAATCTTCTTTGGGCACTTGCTCTTATAGTGCTCAAATTCCCTACACTCAAAACACATAACATTATTTTTATTTTGAATTACGGTGTTTGAGTTACCTATGGTGGTTGTGGTTGTCAGAGTGATGGCATGCTTGGAGGCTCGTTGGCTCCCATGTCCTCGGATTAAAATTTTCACTAATGAAAACTAATCCGGATGGGATGAGTTTCCTAAGCTCAACAAATTCGTCATCGTGCTAACGACTTGAGCGATCGTTTGAACAAACTAGTTGTTCAAGCAACAAAACTCTTCTAGTCAGTTAGCCGCGGAAGAGACGACGGACAGATCGCCGATTTTTGTGTTTATCTTCGGGGTCCATGATTATACAAATACATATGGATGTAGACATGTATAATCAACACATACAAACATTTAAATAAGAACATGCAAAGATCAATAATAAAACTTATAAAACTTTTATATCTCTCGATCTTCTATCGTATGTCCTAACCTCCTTGTAGACTTTGTGTGGGCGAAGATCCTCCACAAGTTGAAGCTTCCTAGATCTTCTTCAATCAAAAGAAAGAATAACTCTCCTTCCCTTCTTGCTTGAGCCAACCACCAAGCCACAAAAGCTTGATGCCACCAGCCCCAAGAAAAGAGAGAACAAGATGGGCAACCAAGGAACCAAACAAGGGAACAATCCCTAGCTCCTAGTGCCGCCGGCCAAGCGGAAAAGGATGAGAGAAAGACCGGCCAAAGGGGAGCAATAGAAAACCCTACAACCCCTTTGTGCCGCCGGACCTTGATGGAGTGAAGAGGAGAGGAGGAATAGGTTGAGCCCCGACCAAGGTAGAGGGGAGAGATATAGGTGCCGACAACCCCTTAGGAAGAAGAAGGGAACCTCTCCTATTGTTGCCGCCCACTCCACCTCCCAAACCCTAGCCGCCCAACCAAACCCTAATCTCCCTAGGATTTCTTGCCGCCCAAGCTAATGATAGGCAAAACCCTAATCTCCAAAAACAACCAACCAACATCCTTGCCACCCACCTTAAGCCCCCTTTTATAGAGTTAGGCTTAAGCCTTGTTTTAATTTCCACCGTTGGTTCTAGGGATTTAATCTCAACCGTCGGATCTAGAGATTTAATCTCAACCGTCGGATCTAGAGATTTAATCTCCACCGTCGGATATAGGGATTTAATCTCAACTGTCAGATCTAGAGATTTAATCTCAACCGTCAGATATAGAGATATAATCTCCACCGTCGGATCTAGGGATTTAATCTCAACCGTCGGATCTAGAGATTTAATCTCCACCGTCGGATCTAGAGTTTTGTTTTCCATCATTGGATCTAGGCTCCATGAGGTTTATATTACGCTACGATAGGGACCATGAGGAGGAGTTGGATCTTGGCCACTCGATGGATTGGAACCACACAAACTTGATCCATCAATGTTGTTCCATTCCACTAGAGGATCATCATTGAATTACCTCACCAACCCCCATAAATTAATATGGGATCCATACATTATTTGTACATCCATCTCCCCATGTTTAAGATATCGAATGTCCGTCAATTAATTGATTTATTGACCATCAATCAATTAACATCTAACTCCTCGAGTAGTACCACTCAACCTTATCATCATGTTGACATAGTCAACCTGCAGGGTTTACATGATGAACCTTATGAGCACCTCAAGGGGACATCATCAACCTAATATATAGGACACGGTTTCCTCCTATAATTAATGGCACACCATGTACATAATATCATTTCCCAACTTACCGGACATATTGATTTAATCCATTTAAATCTCACCCTTTGGTAAATCAAAGAAATAAATACTAAGTACATGTGCCTTTTATTATATCGGGATTAAGAGCATGTACAACATAATATCCGAGGTCCGATTCAATTATGTAGTTAGCAATAAATTGAATCACCTCTATGTCGGTCATGCTCAATACACCTAAGTGTACTAGTGTAACTCTATGTTCAAGACAAACCAATACCAAGCTACACTACAACCATGCCAATGGTTTGTCCAAAACCATCTTGGTTGTGAGCCTCTACTTATATTCTACAAGGGACTGATAACATGATCTTCTGTGTCACACCAAGCACCATGTTATCTACAATGTAAAGTATTAGACAATATGTGTAGGGATTTCTATATGCCAAATAGCATATGCGCAACGGAAAAATTAGGATCCCTTCCTAGTGATCCTTGCGAAAGAAAACCTCGTACAAAATAAATTTCTCTAAAACCAAACCTATCTTATAGGAGAGGATTACCTTTGTTGCGTGCCCTTGTTAATCCCGCTTTTCCTTTTGGTTTGTTGGATCTTTAGCACGTTCAAATGTCCGTGCCTCTATACGTATCCACACGAGCAAGCTCTTGTCTCACAAAAGAAAAACTAGAAGGGCTCTCCTTTACTTCTTGCTAGAGAAGTCCCTAAAGGAGAGGAAGCTAGGGAAAAAGAGAAGGGAAGAAGAAGACTACTCTTCTTGCTAGCCTACACTCACAAAACCACACAACCAAAGCTTCCACCAAGCTCTCAAGCTCTCACACAACCATAATCACACTTTGGCCGGCCACTCCATGGAGTCTTTTATAGGGTTGGAAAAACCCTTTCACCTCCTACCATTCAATGCAATCCATTGCATTGAGACACCTTGTTTGGCCGACCACTTTAAGGAGACAAAAACCACTTTGTCTCCTTCCACCTTATCTAGCTTAGGTGGCATGATTATGTGGCATGCTTGTCTGGCATTCATGCATGTTGAATTAATCTTATTAATTCAATAAGCCCACCTTATCTAGCTTAGGTGGCATGCTTATGTGGCATGCTTATGTGGCATTCATGCATGTTGAATTAATCTTATTAATTCAATAAGCTTATGTTATCATATTGAATTAATCTCATTAAATCAATAAGGTAACATATTGAATTAATCTCATTAAATCAATAAGCTAAAATTCTCATTAAGCTTAAAGTCCAAAAACCATTTTGTATTTAAGCTTATTCCCAAATTATTCTAGTCAAACTAGAATGCACTAATTCTTCTAATCATCATGCTCTTTGTGTGTGACCCTATAGGCTCTCATAACGTTGGCAGTGGATCTAAACTCTTTTAGATACACAAGCAATGAGCGGCATCTAGCAATACATCATTGCTACCCAAGATACGAAATAAGTCAAGATCCGACTAACCTTTCCGTGACTACTATAATGTATGACCGTGTCCTTCTATCCTTGATATCAGATTGACCAATGAGGTATAGACCGTGTCATCCTCGATCAATCTATGTGTTTCTTGATCCCTGAGTAAACTAACTCAAACAAATGAGCTCAATATCTCATATTGACTCATTTGAGCATGGCCATGCGTTTTAGTAGTTCTACTCAATTAAGGGGCCCACCGATATCACTCTCGTCATATGAGAGGGATAGATCTCATCTACATCACTCACATCCCTCCGCATAATTTGTTATATACCCAGTAATCGCCTTTATGGTCCACCCTGTTACGGGTGACGTTTGACGATACCAAAGTACATAATTCCTTAAGTAGGGAACCGTAGTGACTTCAGGTTCGAGGACTATTCATACCAATAGTCTCATGAGAAAGTTTATGACACTCATATAACGATCCATGAAACTTTCTCATGGCGGGTCAGTTCAGTATATATTCTCTAATATATACCCATGTGTCAACTTGATATCATATATCCATGACTTGTGAGATCAAGTCATCAATCGACCTACATGCTAGTCTTTATGTATTAATATTGCCCTTGCATATTAATACTTGACTAGGAACATTTAGGAAAGTGTTCTCTACAGCCTCTCATAATCAATTCTGCCAATTGATGTGCCGTAGATAAGAACCTACTTTTCTAGGGCATTATTATATTTAATTTAGCTGGCACAAGCAAGATGTAAATATAATAACCAATCCTTTGCCTTTATTGAATATGATACAAAATGTTCCCTTTTCAACCATCACATGATTGACTCTAGGGCTATAACTAACAATCTCCCACTAGCACTAGTACCAATCACTATGATATCTAATACCTAGTGACCTAGTGTGACCATCATGCTTCCTCTGTGCCAAAGCCTTGGTCAATGGATCTGCGATGTTATCTTCTGTCGGTACTCTGCATATCCTCACATCTCCTCTATCGATGATCTCTCGAATGAGATGGAAGCGCCGCAGTATGTGTTTGGTCCGCTGATATGATCGAGGTTCCTTAGCCTGTGCAATAGCCCCATTGTTGTCACAATAGAGGTCTATTGGATCTGTAATGCTAGGAACTACCCCAAGTTCACTGATGAACTTGCGGAGCCAAACAGCCTCCTTTGCTGCATCAGACGCAGCAATATACTCGGCTTCTGTTGTAGAATCAGCAACTGTGTCCTGCTTTGAACTCTTCCAGCTCACAGCTCCACCATTCAGGCAAAACACGTACCCCGATTGCGATCTATAGTCATCCTTGTCTGTTTGGAAGCTTGCATCACTGTAACCCTTTACAGCTAGCTCCTCATTGCCTCCAAATATCAGGAAATATTCTTTCGTTCTTCGTAAGTATTTAAGAATATTTTTGACTGCTATCCAGTGACTTTCACCTGGATCCGACTGGTATCTACTCGTCATGCTCAAAGCATACGAGACGTCAGGACGAGTACAAAGCATGGCGTACATGATAGACCCTATGGTAGATGCATAAGGGATCTTATCCATGCGATCTCTCTCCTCCTTAGAAGAGGGACATTGAGTCTTCGAAAGACTCACACCATGTGATAAAGGCAGAAATCCTTTCTTGGAATTTTGCATAGCAAAACGATCTAGCACTTTATCTATGTATGTACTCTGACTTAGGACAAGTAATCTTTTAGATCTATCTCTATAGATCTTGATGCCTAGAATATAGGCAGCTTCACCTAAGTCTTTCATCGAGAAACAATTCCCTAACCACATCTTCACAGACTGGAGTGAGGGAATATCATTTCCGATGAGAAGTATGTCATCTACATACAATACAAGAAATACAACTGTGCTCCCACTATTTCTCTTGTAGACACAAGGTTCATCTTCATTCTTGATGAAACCAAACTCCTTGATTGCATCATCGAATCGAAGATTCCAGCTTCGAGAGGCTTGCTTTAGTCCATAAATGGACCTTTGCAGTTTGCATAACTTTCCATGATGCTTTGGATCTTCAAAACCCTCAGGCTGTGTCATGTACACATCCTCGAGTAGCTTTCCATTCAGAAAAGCGGTTTTGACATCCATCTGCCAGATCTCATAATCGTGGTAGGCTGCAATAGCAAGTATGATCCGAATGGATTTAAGCATCGCAACTGGTGAAAAGGTTTCATCATAGTCAATACCATGAATTTATTTGAATCCTTTAGCCACCAATCTACCTTTATAGGTATGCTTATTACCATCCATGTCAGTCTTTACTTTAAAGACCCACTTACACCCAATGGGTTTTACCCCTTCATGTGGATCAACCAAGGTCCATACTTGGTTAGTGTACATGGATTCCATTTCGATCTCATGCCTCTAGCCATTTCTGAATCTGGGCTCATCATAGCTTCTTGATAGGATGTAGGCTTGTCAAGATCGACAAGCAATACCTCACCGCTTGTCACCAAGAGAAAAGAATATCTCTCGGGTTGACGATGGATCCTATCGGATCTACGAAGAGGTTGGTCTACTTGAATGTGTGCGCTCCACAACTCTTTGGGCAACACTTTCCTCATCCACAACACTTTGTGGTTCCTGCTCATTTTCCATCGGCCTTAGTGTTATCGCTATCTTGAACTTCTTCAAGATGAATTTTACTCCCACTAGTTTTTCTAGAAATAAATTCTCTTTCTAGAAAGACAAAGATTTCTGCAATAAACACCTTGCCAAGTGTGGGATTGTAAAAGTAATATCCCTTAGTTTCCTTGGGATATCCTACAAAATAACACTTATCTGATTTGGGTCCTAGTTTATCTGAGACTTGACGTCTAACATAAGCTTCACAACCCCAAATCTTTATAAAAGGCATTTTGGGACTCTTCCCAGTCCATAACGTATATGGTGTCTTTTCTACGCTGATGGGACGCGATTAAGTGTGAAAGCTCTAGAGCTAGCCCCCAAAAGGAAGTAGGTAGATTAGTATGGCTCGTCATTGATCGTACTATATCTAATAGAGTACGATTTCTCCTCTCAGATACACCATTCCATTGTGGTGTTCCAGGTGGAGTGAGTTGGGATATTATCCCACACTCAGCCAGGTGATCACGAAACTCTTGACTAAGGTATTCACCACCTCGATCTGATCGAAGTAGCTTAATACGCTTACCAAGTTGGTTTTGTACTTCATTCTTGAATGCTTTGAACTTTTCAAAGGATTCTGACTTATGTCTCATCAAATATAAGTAGCCAAATCTACTCATATCATCAGTGAAAGTAATAAAGTATTTATAGCCTCCTCTGGCTTCGACATTGAAAGGGCCACATACATCAGTATGTATGAGTCCTAACAAGTCCGTCGCTCTCTCGCCATGTCCACTAAATGGAGTTTTAGTCATCTTTCCTAAAAGACAAGATTCACATACCTCATATGATTCAAAATCAAATGAGTCCAATAATCCATCTTTATGGAGTTGGGATATGTGTTTTTCATTTATGTGACCTAGGCGACAGTGCCAGAGATATGTTTGGTTCAAATCATTCGATTTGAACCGTTTGGTATTTACGTTATATATTGGGTTTTCTAAATATAGAACATAGAGACCATTCATAAGTGGTGCATTACAATAGAACATTTCATTCAAATAAATGGAACAACATTTGTCCTTTATTATAAAAGAAAAGTTTTTCTTGTCTAAACAAGATACAGAAATTATGTTCTTTGTCAATGCAGGTACATATAAGCACTCCTCTAGTTCTAAGATAAGCCCAAAGCAAAGACAAAGAATATGTTCCTACAAATACAAAGAAGAACTTTTATGCCATTGCCTACTCAGAGGTCCACTTCACCTTTTGCCATTAGTCTACTATTTCCCTCGACATTAGTACAAATGTGAGATGCACATCCAGATCTAATACCCATGTAGAAGAAATAGATAGATTAACTTCTATAACGTGTATACCGAGGCGTAAGTCCCACTTCTTTATTCTTTACTTCCTCAAGGTAGACTTTCATAGCCCGCTTCCAAAGGTCCAGCCTCACCGCAAGAATGGAAACAATCCCTTCCTTAGGTACTTTACCTTTACCCTCAAGTGGATGAATTGGCCTTGCCTTTGGCTTGGGTCTTACCTTGCCTTTGCGCTACCTTTGCCCTTCTTGACCATTAGTACGCATTAACTTTCTTCTTGAGATTCGGTTCGCAGCTTCTAACATGCCGAGAATCTCGTGCAAAGGTTTATCAATTTCATTCATGTTATAATTCATGACTTAATTGATTATATGTTTCCTAAGAATGATTGCAGGATAACATCGATTGCCAATTCTTGGCTCGTGGAAAACCTAGTCTTTCAAGGTTCTCAACGCGTACTCCAATCATTTTAAGTACGTGAGTTCCTACAGTGTTCCTTCTTGCATCTTGCATGAAAAAGAGCCTTAGACACTTCAAAACGCTCGTGCTGGCTTGTCCTTGATATAGTTGTTTCAAATGCTCAACCATATCATAGGCATCCATGTTCTCATGTTGCTCTCAAGCTCGAGTTCATGGTTGCAAGCATAAGGCATGACACATCTAATCGTCATCTTGATGCTTCTTATAAGCATCTTTTTCGGACGAGTGGCGCGAGGCGGTATTTCAGGTAGGCTGCTCTAGGACATACTTTGCGTTCTTGCTTGAGGATAATCCTCAAGTTCCTATACCGATCAAGAAAGTTCGCTCCATTGAGCTTGTCCTTCTCAAGGACAGATCGCAAGTTGAGGGGGTGTGTCGTGTTAGATGACATGGTGATCTACAACAATAAAATGCAAAATTAAGTATCATACCTAAGTCATTTAATTAGGCCTTTAATTAAATGAGGCTCCCACTAAATTCTCATAGCTTTGATATGAGCTAATCATTGATGTAGGCAAACACTTTTCGCTTACATCATTAGCTACTATTTAGCTATAAATTTATATGGGATAAAGATCCACATCATAATTCGTCTTGAGTTAGCTTTGGCTAATCGCCCAAGACGTAGTATGATTAGGTAGGCAATCTTTTGCCAATTACATCTGATGTAACTCTTTAATAGCTTTGGTTAAGTTTAGATTAGTTTAGTGTTTATTCCTAAACCAGCTTCGGTCATGGCGAGGCACAGGGGCCTTCTTGGATATCGGAGCAACGACCACTTCTAAGACAAAGTTGATGTTCGGAAATCACATAAAACTAATTTAAAAACTTATGCTCAAAGCTAATATATGCCTCTACTTTCTTAACTAATTAAGAAAAACTTAATTAAGTCTTAACCAAGTTTGATAGCGGGACATCACGATTGTCCACTCGCACTCTTCCAAGATAAAATGCATTGCTTTGCTTTGGCAAACCCAATAACAAATGATCGAGGAAGTAGTGAGTACCAAACTTTGGTAGGCATATCGTATTTGACTTATTAAGATATAAACTTAAACATGCATCACATACATATTAGCATACATCACATATAAGCTAAATTAACATGCATCACATACAAGTTAAACTAAGTGTGTCATGGTTATGACCCTTATTCTACAATCTTCTCAAGCCAATGAGAAGATTGATTGGTCAACCTAGGGATAGCATCTTCTCCCAAGTGCTTCCTTTTGGTTGTCTTGTGTTGTTGACTTCCTCCTTGTAACATTATCTTCCAATGGACCCTCCATCTTTGTTGTATATTACAAAAGGAGAAATACTCGAGTTACATTCGAGTCTAAAGCTAATTTTACAACAAGAATTTTAGGAGAAAGGCACGACACGCAGGCCGTATTAAGAATTACAACAAACAATCACAAACTCTTTGGGACTAGGCCATAACCATGCACCATGTCAATTTTAACTTTTAAAAGACATCGGATATTTTATTATGTTTGAAAATTTGCTAATGCAATTATCAACTCATAATAAAATTCATCCTACTTCTATATCATATATAAAATAGAGAAAAACTATTTTTATACGATCTTTCGCAAGTGGCTCTGATACCACTGTAGGGATTTCTATATGCCAAATAGCATATGCGCAACGGAAAAATTAGGATCCCTTCCTAGTGATCCTTGCGAAAGAAAACCTCGTACAAAATAAATTTCTCTAAAACCAAACCTATCTTATAGGAGAGGATTACCTTTGTTGCGTGCCCTTGTTAATCCCGCTTTTCCTTTTGGTTTGTTGGATCTTTTTAGCGTTCAAATGTCCAGGTGCCTCTATATCGTATCCACACGAGCAAGCTCTTGTCTCACAAAAGAAAACTAGAAGGGCTCTCCTTTACTTCTTGCTAGAGAAGTCCCTAAAGGAGAGGAAGCTAGGGAAAAAGATAAGGGAAGAAGAAGACTACTCTTCTTGCTAGCCTACACTCACAAAACCACACAACCAAAGCTTCCACCAAGCTCTCAAGCTCTCACACAACCATAATCACACTTTGGCCGGCCACTCCATGGAGTCTTTTATAGGGTTGGAAAAACCCTTTCACCTCCTACCATTCAATGCAATCCATTGCATTGAGACCCCGGGTTTGGCCGGCCACTTTACGGAGACAACACCCCCTTTGTCTCCTTCCACCTTATCTAGCTTAGGTGGCATGATTATGTGGCATGCTTGTGTGGCATTCATGCATGTTGAATTAATCTTATTAATTCAATAAGCCCACCTTATCTAGCTTAGGTGGCATGCTTGTGTGGCATTCATGCATGTTGAATTAATCTTATTAATTCAATAAGCTTATGTTATCATATTGAATTAATCTCATTAAATCAATAAGGTAACATATTGAATTAATCTCATTAAATCAATAAGCTAAAATTCTCATTAAGCTTAAAGTCCAAAAACCATTTTGTACTTAAGCTTATTCCCAAATTATTCTAGTCAAACTAGAATGCACTAATTCTTCTAATCATCATGCTCTTTGTGTGTGACCCTATAGGCTCTCATAACGTTGGCAGTGGATCTAAACTCTTTTAGATACACAAGCAATGAGCGGCATCTAGCAATACATCATTGCTACCCAAGATACGAAATAAGTCAAGATCCGACTAACCTTTCCGTGACTATTATAATGTATGACCGTGTCCTTCTATCCTTGATATCAGATTGACCAATGAGGCATAGACCGTGTCATCCTCGATCAATCTATGTGTTTCTTGATCCCTGAGTAAACTAACTCAAACAAATGAGCTCAATATCTCATATTGACTCATTTGAGCATGGCCATGCGTTTTAGTAGTTCTACTCAATCAAGGGGCCCACCGATATCACTCTCGTCATATGAGAGGGATAGATCCCATCTATATCACTCACATCCCTCCGCATAATTTGTTATATACCCAGTAATCGCCTTTATGGTCCACCCTGTTACGGGTGACGTTTGACGATACCAAAGTACATAATTCCTTATGTAGGGAACCGTAGTGACTTCAGGTTCGAGGACTATTCATACCAATAGTCACATGAGAAAGTTTATGACACTCATATAACGATCCATGAAACTTTCTCATGGCGGGTCAGTTTAGTATATATTCTCTAATATATACCCATGTGTCAACTTGATATCATATATCCATGACTTGTGAGATCAAGTCATCAATCGACCTACATGCTAGTCTTTATGTATTAATATTGCCCTTGCATATTAATACTTGACTAGGAACATTTAAGAAAGTGTTCTCTACAGCCTCTCATAATCAATTCTGCCAATTGATGTGCTGTAGATAAGAACCTACTTTTCTAGGGCATTATTATATTTAATTTAGCTGGCACAAGCAAGATGTAAATATAATAACCAATCCTTTGCCTTTATTGAATATGATACAAAATGTTCCCTTTTCAACCATCACATGATTGGCTCTAGGGCTATAACTAACAATATGCACACATATAATAAATATAAAGTGCAAACAATGATCATGTGATTCTTATTTCAAAATAAAAAATGTTCATACGAAAGAGCTAGGCTTTCAGTATACATTCCAACAATCTCCCACTTATACTAAAAGACTATGCTGTCATCACACTACCATACATCTGATACCCATGTCCTCCACATGCCTATCAAACGCTTTCGCTGGAAGGGCCTTAGTGAATGGATCCGCCAGGTTATCCTCTGATGCAATCTTGGCGACAACTACTTCTCCTCGCTTTACGATTTCTCGTATCAGGTTGTACTTGCACTCTATGTGTTTACTCGCCTTATGGGCTCGTGGTTCCTTCGAGTTTGCAACTGCACCATTGTTATCACAATAAATTGTGATAGTTCTGGGCAAACCAGAAATCACATCCAAGTCCATCAAGGAGTTCCTGAGCCATACAGCTTCCTTGGCTGCCTCAGAGGCTGCCACATACTCAGCTTCCATGGTAGAGTCCGCCACGCATTTCTTCTTGACACTCCTCCATACTATAGATCCACCTCCAAAAGTAAACACAAACCCCGAGGTAGACTTACTGTTGTCCCTATCTGATTAGAAATCAGAATCCGTGCAACCCACAGGGACTAATTGATCTGCCCGGTAAACCATCATATAATCCCTAGTCCTTCTCAGGTACTTCAATATATGCTTTACCGTAGTCCAATGTCCCTGTCCAGGATTACTCTGATATCTGCTAACCATGCCCATGGCAAAGCAGATATCTAGTCTCGTACATAGCATAGCATACATGAGGCTTCCTACTGTCGAAGCATAAGGAACCGCCTTCATCTCCTCTATCTCCTTTGATGTTTTGGGACACATCTCTTTAGATAAAGGTACTCCATGCCTAAAAGGTAGAAAACCTTTCTTGGAGTTCTGCATGCTAAAGCGAGCAAGGATAGTGTCAATGTATGAAGCTTGAGATAAGCACAACATCCTTTTCTTGCGATCCCTTATCACCTTGATCCCAAGGATGTGTCCCACTTCTCCCAAGTCCTTCATATCAAACTGTTTGGATAACCATACCCTTACGTCTGATAACACTCTGATATTGTTGCCAACTAACAAAATGTCATCTACGTATAGTACAAGAAATACCACTATGTTTCTATCACATCTCTTGTATACACAAGGCTCATCCGGACTTTGAATAAATCCATATGACTGGATTACCTCATCAAAGCGGATGTTCCAAGATCTAGAAGCTTGCTTCAATCCATAAATGGACCGATTAAGCTTACACACAAGATGCTCTTTGCCCTTTGCAATGAATCCCTCTGGTTGCTTCATATAGATGTTTTCCTCAAGACTTCCGTTAAGGAAAGCTGTCTTGACATCCATATGCCAAATCTCATAATCCTCATGAGCAGTAATAGATAAGAGAATCTGGATAGACTTAAGCATAGCTACCAATGAAAATTGTTAGTTAAAGCCCTAGAACCAATCATGTGATGGTTGAATAGGGAACATTTTGTATCATATTCTATAAAGGCAAAGGATTGGTTATTATATTTACATCTTGCTTGTGCCAGCTAATTTAAATATAATAATGCCCTAGAAAAGTAGATTCTTATCTACAGCACATCAATTGGCAGAATTGATTATGAGAGGCTGTAGAGAACACTTTCCTAAATGTTCCTAGTCGAGTATTAATATGCAAGGGCAATATTAATACATAAAGACTAGCATGTAGGTCAATTGATGACTTGATCTCACAAGTCATGGATATATGATATCAAGTTGACACATGGGTATATATTGGAGAATATATACTGAACTGACCCGCCATGAGAAAGTTTCATGGATCGTTATATGAGTGTCATAAACTTTCTCATGTGACTATTGGTATGAATAGTCCTTAGACCTGAAGTCACTATGGTTCCCTACATAAGGAGTTATGTACTTTGGTATCGTCAAACGTCACCCGTAACAGGGTGGACCATAAAGGCGATTACTGGGTATATAACAAATTATGCGGAGGGATGTGAGTGATGTAGATGGGATCTATCCCTCTCATATGACGAGAGTGATATCGGTGGGCCCCTTGATTGAGTAGAACTACTAAAACGCATGACCATGCTCGAATGAGTCAATATGAGATATTGAGCTCATTTGTTTGAGTTAGTTTACTCAGGGATCAAGAAACACATAGATTGATCGAGGATGACACGGTCTATGCCTCATTGGTCAATCTGATATCAAGGATAGAAGGACACGGTCATATATTATAGTAGTCACGGAAATGTTAGTCGGATCTTGACTTATCTCGTAACTTGGGTAGCAATGATGTATTGCTAGATGCCGCTCATTGCTTGTGTATCTAAAAGAGTTTAGGTCCACTGCCAACGTTATGAGAGCCTATAGGGTCACACACAAAGAGCATGATAATTAGAGGAATTAGAGTATTCTAGTTTGACTAGAATAATTTGGGAATAAGCTTAAGTACAAAATGGTTTTTGGACTTTAAGCTTAATGAGAATTTTAGCTAATTGATTTAATGAGATTAATTCAATATGTTACCTTATTGATTTAATAAGATTAATTCAATATGATAACATAAGCTTAATTGAATTAATAAGATTAATTCAATATGATAACATAAGCTTAATTGAATTAATAAGATTAATTCAACATGCATGAATGCCACATAAGCATGCCACATAAGCATGCCACCTAAGCATCCACCTAAGCTAGTTAAGGTGG
Organism: Wurfbainia villosa; assembly: GCA_025175895.1. Taxonomy (NCBI): domain Eukaryota; kingdom Viridiplantae; phylum Streptophyta; class Magnoliopsida; order Zingiberales; family Zingiberaceae; genus Wurfbainia; species Wurfbainia villosa. The sequence continues at coordinate 41,162,881 of CM046008.1, read as the reverse complement.
AAGGAAACAAAATGGTTTTGTCTCCTTAAGTGGCCGGCCAAACAAGGAAGCCAAATCCTTTTTGAGTGTGTCTCAATGCAATGGATTGCATTGAATGTGAAGGAGGTGGAAGGGTTTTTCCAACCCTATAAAAGGCTCCATGGAGTGGCCGGCCATAGAGAGTTTTTGGTGTTGTGGTTGTGAGAGAGCTTGGTGGAAGCTTTGGTTGTGTGGGTTTGTGAGTGTAGGCTAGCAAGAAGAGGAGTCTTCTTCTTCCTTTCTCCTTTTTCCTCTCTTCCTCTCCTTTAGGGACTTCTCTAGCAAGAAGTAAAGGAGAGCTCTTCTAGTTTTCCTTTTGTGAGACAAGAGCGTGCTCGTGTGGATACGTATAGAGGCACGGACACTTGAACGTGCTAAAGATCCAACAAACCGAAAGGAAAAGCGGGATTAACAAGGGCACGCAACAAAGGTAATCCTCTCCTATAAGATAGGTTTGGTTTAGAGAAATTTATTTTATACGAGTTTGCTTTCGCATGGATCACTTGGAAGGGATCCTATTTTCCGTTGCGCATATGCCATTTGGCATACGAGATTTCCCTACAAAAATGTCTCCTCATAATCGATACCCTCTTTCTGAGTATACCCTTTCGCAACAAGCCTATCTTTGAAGGTCTCAACCTTCCCGTCTACTCCTCTCTTTCTCTTGTAGATCCACTTGCATTCAATGGCTTTCACACCATCGGGTGGTTCTACTAGCTCCCAGACATGATTAGAATCCATAGATTCTATCTCTGAATTCATCGATCTTTGCCAAGATACCGCATCTCTATCTTGGAGTGCCTCGTCATATGTCCAGGGATCAAGTTCATGTTTACCAGGGACTAAGTCCGAAGACTCTCCCAAGAACATGAATCTCACAAGTTGTCTAACAACTCTCCCACTACGACGAGGTGCCTCCTGTGTATGCTCTGTGACACGCGGTGCAGTGACTTGTAGTATTTCCTCTTGTACCGGTGGTACTGAAGTCGGGACTTCCCCTGTCAACTCCTCAAGAACAATCCTACTCGTGGGCTTGTGGTTCATCACATAGTCCTCCTCTAGAAATCTGGCATTCGTACTCACGATCACCTTCTGATCTCTAGGACTATAGAACAAACCACCCTTCGTTCCCTTAGGGTAGCCAACAAACAAGCGTACTTCTATACGAGATTCCAACTTACCAGCATCTCCCTTCAACACATGTGCTGGACTATCCCAAATCTGAATATGTCTTAGACTAGGCTTTCGCCTAGTCCACAATTCTGTGGGAGTAGAGGGTACTGACTTAGATGGAACCAAGTTCAGAATGTGTGCTGCCGTTTCCAGATCAAACCCCCAGAACGAATCAGGTAACTCAGAATAACTCATCATCGATCTGACCATCTCCATAAGAGTCCTATTTCTTCGCTCCACCACACCATTCTGCTGGGGTGTGCCAGGTGCGGACAATTGGGATTGAATCCCAGCCTCTGATAAGTAACTCTTAAACTCTCCCAAGAGGTACTCTCCACCACGATCAGATCGTAGTGTCTTGATACTTTTACCTTGACGGTTCTCCACATCAGCCTTGAATTCTTTAAACCTGTCAAAGCATTCAGACTTGCGGCGCATCAAGTAAATGTATCCATACCTTGAATAATCGTCTATAAAAGAGACAAAGTATTCAAAGCCACCTCTATCCTGGATAGACATAGGACCGTACAAATCAGAATGAACCAATTCCAATACATCTTTGGCTCTATACCCCTTAGCCTTAAAAGGTCTCTTGGTCATCTTACCTTCCAAGCAAGACTCGCAGGTTGGGAGATCTTCCACCACTAACAAACCCAAGGGTCCATCAACTATCAACCTTTGAATTCTACTCAGGTTAATATGACCAAGTCTTAGGTGCCAAAGATATGTCTGGTTCATTTTCGAAGGTTCTTTTCTCTTATTAGACTTAGAAGATGAGTTATTCACTTCTATATGCATCGTGGGAGTGTTCGGTTCAAGAGTGTACAAATTGCCAACCAATGTACCAGAACAGATAATCTCCCTATTCCTTTTTATAACAACTTTGTCATTAAAAGAAACAAAATATCCATCGATAAACAATTTAGAAACTTAAATTAGATTCTTTCTAAAAGTAGGTACATAAAGACAATTTCTCAAAACCAAAACTTTATTCCAATCAAAAGATAAATAAACGTCTCCCACTGCAATAGCCGCCACCTTTGAAGCATTGTCCATGAAGATGGTAATCTCTCCCTCAGCTAGTCGTCGGGTTTCCTGGAACCCCTGCAAAGTATTGCAGACATGATCAATGACTCCTGTATCTACACACCAGGTGTCGGTAGATAACACCGCTAGCCATGTTTTAATGACTAGACCAAAGGATATACCTTTGTTCTGTTTCAGATTGGGACAGTCCTTCTTCCAATGTCCATCCTGCTTGTAAGTGAAGTACTTGCCTTTCGGCTTCTTCACTCCTCCCTGAGATCCTCCCACCACCTTTGCTCCACCTTGTTTCTCCTTCTTCTTGCCTTTCGTCTTAGAAGTAGAAACCTATTTGAGCAACCATGGCTTGAGGACATTCTTCGAAGAGTGCATACTTCTACTCCTTAGCAGATAAGACAATATCTAGATTCTTTTCCAATCAATATTATTTGGGTACAGTAAGTTTATTTACTTTAGTATCATAGTAAGTGGACTGAAAGTCATTTTGAAAATCCTAAGAATCACATAGATCATTACTTTAGATTTCAAAAAATTATTGATTCCTCAAACAATAAAATTTTGAAATCAACCAACACTGCAAAACACCGAGAATATCGCATGCCACGATAGTGTGGACGTATACGAATTCTACATTTGTAAGAGGAGGTTTAACCCATTAATTTTATTATCTTGTCAATCTTACTTTTTGACAAATAAAATTAATAGTTGGTTCCTCTTTGGCCCTACAAATAAAAGCAGTGACTCTGATGGGGAGGATACTTTTTATTTGCATCTAAGTGTGCACTATTACACGATACTAAGGGAATTATCTCGGATTATGTGCCTTACCGATGGAGAAGTACACACGCTCCTAAATAATTTCCTATAACCATTATTTGACCTAGTGATCCGCAAACAAACTCATCCGGTGGGGAGGAAGGCACTCAGAGCCGACGCGCAAGTTTGTTGCATCACATGTCAAATTGTAATGGAGGCCGCGGGAATTAATTAAAATGTCCCTCTCCCACTTAGTAAATTGACAGTGAGGAATTTTCAAGCACACACAACATGCATATAAAACAAATCAGCAATAAATATGGAAAAAATCAGAATTTTCCCAACTATTATGGCATTGTTCTCCAATATGCATCCCGTCGTGTCGCCACCTTGTCCGCTCCACCTTTTCCCGTGCGCAAGTCACCAAAGAGATCCGAGCCAAGATAAATTATTTTAATTTACATCCATCGATCCTATACTCCACGAAGGAGTGTACAAATAATCTAGATCGAAAGTAAACTAAAATGAGTGGCTAAAAAATGCCGTATTTAATTACAAAAATTAAATACTAATTTAGCCTCGTCAACCCCGAGGATTCAAATAATATACAATCACACACACATACAATCACATACACACATATATAGCCATAATAGTTGGAACTTATGCCTGCAACCAAAAAGTTATCCCTCGCACATCCTACTATCATCCGGCATACACAATATATGATAAGTGCATGAAAGTAACTGAATCCAAAACACACAAAACCGAAAACCGTGGCTCTGATACCATTTTGATGGCATGCTTGGAGGCTCGTTGGCTCCCATGTCCCCGGATTAAAATTTTCACTAATGAAAACTAATCCGGATGGGATGAGTTTCCTAAGCTCAACCAATTCATCATCATGCTAACGACTTGAGCGATCGCTTGAACAAACTAGTTGTTCAAGAAACAAAACTCTTCTAGTCGGTTAGCCGTGGAAGAGACGACGGACGGATCGCCGGTTTTTGTGTTTATCTTCGGGGTCCATGATTATACAAATATATATGGATGTAGACATGTATAATCAACAGATACAAACATATTAATAAGAACATGCAAAGATCAATAATAAAACTTGTAAAACTTTTATACCTCTCGATCTTCTATCGTATGTCCTAATCTCCTTGTAGACTTTATGTGGGTGAAGATCCTCCACAAGTTGAAGCTTCCTAGATCTTCTTCAATCAAAAGAAAGAATAACTCTCCTTCCCTTCTTGCTTGAGCCAACCACCAAGCCACAAAATCTTGATGCCGTCGGCCCCAAGAAAAGAGAGAACAAGATGGCCAACGAAGGAACCAAACAAGGGAACAATCCCTAGCTCCTAGTGCCGCCGGCCAAGAGGAAAAGGATGAGAGAAAGACCGGCCAAAGGGGAGCAATAGAAAACCCTACAACCCCTTTGTGCCGCTGGCCCTTGATGGAGTGAAGAGGAGAGGAGGAATAGGTTGAGCCCCGACCAAGGTAGAGGGGAGAGAGATAGGTGCCGGCAACCCCTTAGGAAGAAGAAGGGAACCTCTCCTATTGTTATCGCCCACTCCACCTCCCAAACCCTAGCCGCCCAACCAAACCCTAATCTCCCTAGGATTTCTTGCCGCCCAAGCTAATGATAGGCAAAACCCTAATCTCCAAAAACAACCAACCAACATCCTTGCCGCCCACCTTAAGCCCCCTTTTATAGAGTTAGGCTTACGCATTGTTTTAATCTCCACCGTTGGTTCTAGGGATTTAATCTCAACCGTCGGATCTAGAGATTTAATCTCAACCGTCAGATCTAGAGATTTAATCTCCACCGTCGGATCTAGGGATTTAATCTCAACTGTCGGATCTAGAGATTTAATCTCAACCATCGGATCTAGAGATTTAATCTCCACCGTCGGATCTAGGGATTTAATCTCAACCGTCAGATCTAGAGATTTAATCTCAACCGTCGGATCTAGAGATTTAATCTCCACTGTCGGATCTAGAGTTTTATTTTCCATCATTGGATCTAGGCTCCATGAGGTTTATATTAGGCTACGATAGGGACCATGAGGAGTTGGATCTTGACCACCCGATGGATCGGAACCACACAAACTTGATCCATCAATGATGTTCCATTCCACTAGAGGATCATCATTGAATTATCTCACCAACCCCCATAAATTAATATGGGCTCCATACATTATTTGTACATCCATCTCCCCGTGTTTAAAATATCGAATGTCCATCAATTAATTGATTTACTGACCATCAATCAATTAACATCTAACTCCTCGAGTAGTACCACTCAACCTTATCATCATGTTGACTAAGTCAACCTGCAGGGTTTACATGATGAACCTTATGAGTTCCTCAAGGGGACATCATCAACCTAATATATAGGACACGGTTTCCTCCTATAATTAACGGCACACCATGTACATAATATCATTTCCCAACTTACCGAGCATATTGATTTAATCCATTTAAATCTCACCCTTTGGTAAATCAAAGAAATAAATACTAAGTACATGTACCTATTATTATATCGGGATTAAGAGCATGTACAACATAATATCCGAGGTCCGATTCAATTATGTAGTTAGCAATAAATTGAATCACCTCTATATCGGTCCTGCTAAATACACCTAAGTGTACTAGTGTTACTCTATGTTCAAGACAAACCAATACCAAGCTACACTACAACAATGTCAATGGTTTATCCAAAACCATCTTGGTTGTGAGCCTCTACTTATATTCTACAAGGGACTGATAACATGATCTTCTGTGCCACACCAAGCACCATGTTATCTACAATGTAAAGTATTAGACAATATGCACACATATAATAAATATAAAGTGCAAACAATGATCATGTGATTCTTATTTCAAAATAAAAAATGTTCATACGAAAGAGCTAGGCTTTCAGTATACATTCCAACACGGAGTGGATTCTTTATCTCTCCCGGAGGTGGATGGCTCTTCTTGAGGTTGCTCCAGTGTGGGTGGTCTCTCCTCCCCCTCAATCCTTGAAGCGGAGGCTTCTTCCACTCTTTCCTCTTCTTCCACCGATTCAGAGGTTGACTCTCTATCAACTTCCGAATCCTCAAGCTCTTTAGATGATGATGTACTTGCTTGAGCTTGAGAGGGTGAGCACTCCTCTTCTTCTTGAACCGACGATGAATTTTCATGGAGCTTTGCCACTTGACTCCATAACTCCTTAGCATCCATATAATCCCCTAACATACACACAATATCGTTAGGGATCAAATCAAAAATAAACTTTACTACCTTCATGTTTTTCTCGAAGGCTTGGATTTGATCTTCACTCCATTTCTTCTTCTTGAGGAAACCACCCTTTGGTCCTTTTGGATATTCGAATCCATCCATCAAAATAGACTATTCCTCAAAATCTCTCATCCAAGAATTAAAGCCTTCTCGTCCATATAGGGTGTAGGGCACCGGTGTGTTGAAGTCTCATCCTAGTTGTCCTTCGACTTCCATATTCACCCTCTAGCGTGCTCCCTTAGTTGTTAAACTTCAAGAGCGGCCTCGCTCTGATACCACTTGTAGGGGATCGTTGGAATACTAGAGGGGGGTGAATAGCGCGTGCTAGTACTGATGATAGAACTCGTTCGCGTTCGTCTCTACAAAACTCGTTATGCATAGTGGAATAATGATAATAAAAGCAATAACAAATTATAACAAACACGAACACAAAGATATAACGTGGTTCAGAACCGCACAGTTCCTACTCCACGAATCGAGCTCTAAAGAGCTCTAGTGATGCACACGCAATCACTAATCACAAATAACTCCTTCTCGACACAAGTCGGAGGTGGAGAAACCTCATACAATGATTACACTAAGCAATACACAAGATACAAGCTAATACAAATGAGAAATACAATTCAAGTAAAGAAAAACACTTTACAAGAGCACTTTGGTTGCTTGATCTTTGATTGCCTTGTACAAGCCTTGAAGGGCTGGAAAGCACCAACTCTCCCCTTCAATTTGCCCAAGAAAATCACTTTCTTTTTCCTCCTCCACAAGCTCCTTTTAAAGCTTATACCTGTGCTGGAAATAGTCGATCAATCGACTGATCGGGACCATCAGTCAACTGATGCCACTGTTGTCGTGAGACAACGGCTAGATCCACACTGGAAAAATTCAACAGATCCATCATCAGTCGGTTGATCATAACCATCAGTCGACTGATCAAGCCATCACTCGACTACTGACCACAGCGGTCGAGTGAGACTCCATTCTGTTCCCAATTCCTCGAGCACCAGTCGACTGATCACAAGATCAGTCGACTGCTAGACTAATCAGTTGACTGTCCACCTATGGCAGTCAACTGCTAGGGCAATTCTTGCAGTCAAACCCTTGTTGACTCTTACTAGTCGACTGCCACATGACACCAATCGACTGGCACACCTCAAACATGAGGTTTTAGCCCAAGTATGGTTCCCCCATACTTGCTAGACCACCCTTAGCCTAGACCTAAGCCTTCTAGCCACTTCCATCAGCCTCATGCCTCTCGGATCCCTCCAAGTCATCCATGACTTGTTCATCCATCGTGCTAGCCTTCAGGTGCTTCCATCGGCTTTATCATGCTAACGGTGTCTACACCGCCAAAGCACATTGAACTTACGCCGCCAAGAGTCCGCTTGGACTTTACGTCGCCAATCATTAGACTTATGCTGCCAAGACTTTACCCTTGGACTTTACGCTGCCAAAATCAAACCCCTTGGACTTTCCAAATGCCAAGACTCATGCTTGGACTTTCCCTTGCCAACCCATGTTGGACTTTCCATGCCAAGATCCATGCTTGGACTTTTCCTTGCCAAGTGTCCCACTTGGACTTTCCATGACAATTACATTGTCATATGTTTTTGTCGAAACATCAAAACATCTCTCGAGCCAAGCTCGAGTCCTAGTTAATCGTGACCTGGGCCGATTGCACCAATAGGACTTACGCCTCCAAAACTTCGCTTGGACTTTACGTCGCCAACCATTGGACTTATGCTGCCAAGACTCCCGCTTGGACTTTACGCCATCAATATTAAACCCCTTGGGCTTCTCAAATGCAAAGACTCAAGCTTGGACTTTCCCTTGCCAACCCATGTTGGACTTTCCACGTCAAGACCCATGCTTGGACTTTACCTTGCCAACTTATGTTGGACTTTCCATGCCAAGACCCATGCTTGGACTTTTCCTTGCCAAGACCCATGCTTGGACTTTCATTGCCAAGACCCATGCTTGGACTTTACATGCCAAGTACTCAAGACTTGGACTTTCCCATGACAATCACATTGTCATATGTTTTTGTCGAACATCAAAACATCACTCGAGTCAAACTCAAGTCCTGGTCAATCGTGACCTAGGCCGATTGCCCCAACAGTATGAACATCTTTTATGAATGAATGGAACTATATTTTTTTTCTAAATTTTCTATTATCTACATTGTAATGTTTGGTTATAAAATTGTAATATTCATATCATGTTGTTGAGTATCATGACCATGTATGCCATGTTTATGCTCAGATTATCTTTATCAATATCATGACATCATGCTCAGTTTTTTGCACTCATTCCATAAACACCGACCTACTTTCTGAATTTTACATCAATCTTAGGAAAGTTAGAGATGGGCTGATATATAAGACTCGAGTTGTAAAATACAGTCTAGAATTTACTCAAGAGATCCTACCAGAATTTCTGGAGTGTCGACCATCTGATGATACTTTTATATTTTATCCTGCTCTAGATCAGTCACCCCCCATACCTTTTGATCATATCATGATAGATCATATGTATGGGCATTTCTTTCACCGATCCTGTTGCTTAGGTCAAAATTTATTTTCAATCAATGACTTATCAACTCTTGACAATGTTCTTTACAAAGTCATTGTCGGATGTCTTCTACTGATAGTGACCCGGGTTAGTCTATGATCTGACCACCTCACCTTTTCATTCTGTACACACTACATAATTTGCTAGATATCAATATTGAATTAAACATATTTCATTTCATAGTCCAGTTTGTCTCTCTTGTCCAAGGGAAGATTTGTTGGGTTTCCTCGGCATCGACGTGGGTGTGTTCGAACATGTTTCGTAAACATGCACACAGCGGAAGCAAAAATAAGCAATAAACTAATTTATTACAACACACACACCACACACATACAAGGATACAATAAGTGTAGACATAATCTCCATTTCAAATTTTGCAATAAACGGAAACTTATACTAGGTATACCTGATGAATTATGTTAAGATGAAATGACATCAACCGAAGTGACCCTCGCTAGTATCGTCTGGATAACTTCACCAAGCTATAAGCCCTGTCTTCACGAGAGTTACTAGCCTCATGTCGAAGACGTTGTGATCTGAGAGACGATAACAATTCGAATCCAAAAATGAGTTTCATAAACTCGCTTCTCGAAAGCGATTTTTGTCAACTAATTGACGATACCTCAACCCTCCACCTATGAGGATTATCGAAGAACCAATCCCCGGCAAATAGGTTGCTGTTGGAGCACAAAACATCGACCAAATGACCTCTGTTGGAAGATCAGTTGCCGGCTAGAGGGGGGGTGAATAGCCTCTTGATTGTAGATGATGGAGATTGATCGCTTAATTGTCTACGATCAGGTTAGCGCAGCGAAAATATAGCTAAACACAACACTTAAACAAAACACAAGAGAAAGAAGAGAATGCAAACTCGAACACAAGTGTGTAACGTGGTTCACGACCCTTGTCGCTAATCCACGACCCGATTCATTCCAGGTGAATCACGCCTAACCAAATCCACTATATCTCTCCTTTTGCCCAAGCAAGGTGGAGGTAACCCTTCTTACAACACAACACTCCTTACAATATGATTGAAAGAAATGCAAGGAGGAGTAGAACTCGTGTAGGGCACTTAGGGGATACTTGGGAGCATGAAGAATAACCTTCCCAAAGCCCACACCCTCTGTTTTTATTGAGAGGGGTGAATTCTTCCTGTTGGGGTTTCATCAGTCAACTGCTGCATGGCAGCAGTCGACTGCCGCCTTTGTAATGACTTTTGATGACGTCTAATCCATGATCGTCACCGTCCAACGAAAACCTTGGCAGTCGACTGATGACTCCATCAGTCGACTGATGACCTCGTAGCCGACTGATCAATTGGCTATGAGTGCTTCTATTCCTGCGCAAACTCCAACAATCGATTGCCATACATGGCAATCGACTTACAACAGTCAACTTCTAATATAGTAGTTCGACTGCTGATCGGGCAGCTCCGCCGCACACCAATCGAACTCATTTGACTTGGATCGGTTCGACTACCCATTCATGGAAGTCGACTGGTGCCGGGTAAACCACAAACAAGAGACTTGTTTGAGCATCCGACGGTAGGGTAAAACCTCAACCCACTCGATTGAGCATTCGACACTTGACTTAGCCATTCAGCAAAGTTCACCTATGAGCTATGTTACATTTCACTCATTCTCTCATCTCCCTTGAAGTCCCTCGCCGAAGTTCTCTTTGTCCGCCCACGTCCCTCGGATGCACCAAGTGCATGGCTTCGCAATGCATCCTTCGTGTCTCACCCTGAAGTCTATTTCCTATGGTTTCACTCCAAAGTTCCTCGTTCGGCAGTCCCTCAGATGCACCAAGTGCACGACTTCCGCAATGCCATCCTTCATCGACTCAAGGACCGAGTCATGAGATGGTGAACCCACCAATGCTATCATCAAGCTAACTCCTATGTGAATTACTAAGTCCTGCATGACTTTAACACACATATCAAAACCATAAGCAACCTAACTTAAACCTTTGCAACACACATCAAAACCACATCATACAAGGGTTGATTGCCCTAACAATCTCCCCCTTTTTGATGTGTGGCAACCCTATTTAAGTTAGGTAAAACATTAACATAAAAACATAAGGCAAGAAAGCATTTAAAACATGGATATCAAACACTCCCCCTAAATACATGCAACTCCCCCTTAACACATGCTAATTTTCTCCCCCTAGCATGATTAACTTAAACCCACAATTTCTCCCCCTTTGACACCATCAAAAACATCAAACATATGTAATAAAGCATGACATCAAAGTCTAAAAGGAGAAAAATACCAAAACAGCCTCAAAACCTATCAAAATAGGTTATTATGCTCATGCACAGTTCAGCAGTCGACTGTTATCAGCATGGCAGTCAACTGGCACAAGTAAATCGAGATTTTCTAATTTTCCGGACGAAATTCAAAAATGCACCAAAAATTCCATAAAATTCGAAAAATCATGAAAATTTGAAAACACATTTCTCATAAGTCCCTTTATCAATGATTTTTTTTTAAAGAAAATCCATTTAATTTTCCAACATTTGGCAAAAACTCAAAAGTCTTAAAAAATTTCAAAGTTTTATCAATTTTAGAACCTAGTTTTGCCTTGAAGTGATTTAAAACATGAATACACAGAATGTAACACAAGAAATGGTTTTGAAATCATTTGAAATATCCAACCATGATCTTTGGAAAATATGTCTATGAATTAAACATATGCTTTCCCCATGATTGATCTATTATTGCTATCATGATACTTGTAATGACCATCTAAATGCCATAAGCATAAGTGAGTCATTGTATCATCCTAACATCTCACCCAATGCTATGTTATCAATCAAGTTAGCCTAGTGAGTGTGAGATGTGCCTAGAGGTATTTATACTTAACCAAAAATTTCATGCAATTCTACAAAGGTCAAGTATCTATCATCGAAAAACACTCAACACAAGTATTATCCATCATGATCAAATATTATCAATTATTGCACATCATGATTATAAGCATGTATCATAAATCACAAATCAAGTATATGATTTAATCATTGTAATCACAACATCCACCATGCTCATAATATGTAAGTCAAATACTATTACCCACATCATCCTAAGTCAACCATTTAGCATGATATAAATAAAGTCCAATTATGGTTGACTATTCTAGGTATCCTAACCCTTGAGGATTGACTTGGGAACCCAAATTAGATTCTTTCCAATAGGGTTCATCAAGTATTCCTTTGGGATCCATTTCCTAGCTACCATTGTAGTTTTAGCTTGACCCCTTGAAATTAAACAATGGTAGGCCTTCTCATTCTTGGTTTCCTTATAACCTAGGCATTTCTTATTGAAACTAGACCTTTGGCTCTCAATGATCATATTTAGGGTGTTGGAGCCAATTGTGAATTTCTCTAGGGCCTTAGTTAAACAATATACCTTTTCCCTTAAGGCCTTATTTTCTTCTACTAAGCATGCATTACTAGTCATAGAAGAAGAAGCATTATCATTAACATTTAAACATGCATTTTCTAGATTTTCTTCTAATTTCCTAATATCATCAAGCATGCATTTATTTTTCTTCTTACTCATAAATAAATCTCTAGTAAGACTAGAAATCATAGATATAATTTCCTGAGTAGGAAGATTTCTTACCATACTTACCATATCTTCTTCCTCCGATTCCGATGAGGATGCTCCCCCTACACTCGAGCTCTCCTCACTTGAGCTTGTCTCTTCTTTTTCGGAGGAGGTGGAGTCCATGTCTTCTATCGCCATAAGTGCAAGGCTTGTAAATGCTTGTTCTTCCTTTGATGAGGATGATTGATCATCCCACGTCACCCCTTTAAGGTTGTGGGGCTTTGACTTCTTCTTTTCCTTGGGCTTCTTCTCTTCTTTCTTTTTGCCCTTCTTCTTGCTATCCTTTTTCTTCTCTTCTTCTTTGCTTTTGTTCAATAAGGGACACTCATCCCTCATATGTCCCTCTCCTTGGCAATTATAGCAAATAATCTTCCTCCTTGGCCTTCTCCTATCATGAGACTTGTTAAATTTAAAATTCTTAAGTGCACATCTCACCTTCCTTACCATGTAGGCTTCTTCATTGCTATCCATGGAGGAGGAGGATTCTTCATCGGATGAAGAAGGTGGAGTCTCCTTCTTCTTCTTTCCCTTGTCGACTATGAGTGATAATCCCCTTGGTGGCTTGATTGACTCTTCAATTATCCCTTCAAGCCTAGTTTCATGTAACTCCATAGTTGAAAAGAATTCTTCTAGAGTACTTACCTCTAGATTCTTTGAAATATAAAATGAGTCCACCATGGAGCTCCACTTAGATGATCGGGGGAATGCATCTATAGCCTTCATGATCATGTCTCTATTGGAGAGCTTTTCTCCTACACTTGACAAACCCATAATTATCTATTTAAGATGAGAATGCAAAGAAAGTACCTTCTCCCCTTTGTCGAGTTTGATATTGCTCAATTGCGATCGGAGGAGGTCCCTTCTTGCAAGCTTTGCCTCGGAGGTGCCTTCATGAAGTTCTATTAGTTTTTCCCACATCTCCTTGGCGCTTGTGCATTCTCCGATCCGGTTGATCTCTTGTTAAGGTAGCACATTGTATAGATGGTGTTTGGCCTTTGAATTCGCCAAGTACTCCTCTCTTTGCTTCTTGGTCCATCTCGATTTTTTGATTGGTTCACCCTCTTCGTCCCTGGGTACTTCAAAACCGCTTTCCATTATTATCATGATATCAAAGTCGGTCTCGAAAAATACCTCCATTCTTTTCTTCCACCATGTGAAGTCACCCTCGAACTTGGGTGGATGAATGTTGGAGCTGGCCATCTTGTCGTGCTTGTTTTGGCGATGAGTCCGCGACAAGCTCCTCGCTCTGATACCACTTGTTGGAAGATTGATGGTCGGCTAGAGGGGGGTGAATAGCCTCTTGATCGTAGATGATGGAGATTGATCGCTTAATTGTCTACGATCAGGTTAGCGCAGCAGAAATATAGCTAAACACAACACATAAACAAAACACAAGAGAAAGAAGAGGATACAAACATGAACACAAGTGTGTAAAGTGGTTCACGGCCCTTGCCGCTAATCCACGACCCAATTCATTCCAGGTGAATCACGCCTAACCAAATCCACTAGATCTCTCCTTTTTCCCAAGCAAGGTGGAGGTAACCCTTCTTACAACACAACACTCCTTCTTACAATATGATTGAAAGAAATGCAAGGAGGAGTAGAACTCGTGTAGGGCACTTAGGGGATACTTGGGAGCATGAAGATTAACCTCCCCAAAGTCCACACCCTCTCTTTTTATAGAGAGGGTTGAATTCTTCCTGTTGGGGTTTCATCAGTCAACTGCTGCACAGTCGACTACCGCCTTTGCAATGACTTCTGACAACGTTTGATCCACGATCATCACCATCCAACAGAAACCTTGGCAGTCGACTAATGACTCCATTAGTCGACTGATGACCTCATAGCCGACTGATCAGTCAGCTATGAGTCCTTCTGTGCCCGCGCAAACTCCAGCAGTCGACTGCCATACATGATAGTCGACTGACAACAGTCAACTTCTAATGTAGTAGTTCGACTGCTGATCGGGTAGCTCTGCTGCACACTAGTCGAACTCATTTGACTTGGATCAGTTCGACTGGCCATTCATGGCAGTCGACTGGTGCCAGGTAAACCTCAAACAAGAGACTTGTTTGAGCATCCGACGGTCGGGTAAAACCTCAACCCACTTGATTGAGCATTCGACACTTGACTTAGCCATTCGGCCAAGTTCACCTATGAGCTACATTACATTTCGCTCATTCTCTCATCTCCCTTGAAGTCCCTTGCTAAAGTTCTCTTCGTCTGGCCGCATCCCTCGGATGCACCAAGCGCACGACTTTGCAATGCCATCCTTTGTGTCTCGCCCCTGAAGTCTACTCCAAAGCTCCTCGTCCGACGATCCCTCGGATGACTAAGTGCATGACTTCCACAATGCCATCCTTCACCGACTCAAGGACCAAGTCATGAGATGGTGAACCCACCAATGCTATCATCAAGCTAACTCCTGTGTGAATTACTAAGTCCTGCATGACTTCAACACACATATCAAATTCATAAACGACCTAACTTAAACCTTTGCAACACACATCAAAACCAAATCATACATGGATTGATTGCCCTAACAACCTCTCCACGAATAAGACAGCAAGTTGTCCAAAACGAATAGGATAGTAAGTTGTCCAAAACTGGACAACTTGTTTTGGTGGAGGAGATGGGCGACAAAATAAGTTGGCTGACTGCTCCTTGGTCACTGGCGGCCAAGGGAGGTTAGCCGGTGGCTGAGGATGGCCTGAGGACTGCTAGTGGATGGTGGTTGGACGGCGACAAGGAGGAGGTGGTGGCACAACAAGCTTGGGCGACACCAAGGGGTTGGGCAGCAAGGAGCAAGGAGAAGAGGTTGGGCGGCTAGGGTTTCCAAATCTAAAAGTTGTCCACAAAAAACTCTTAACTCTCTATCTTATAGAGAGTGTGTTTCTTGTGTTGGAATGTATACTGAAAGCCTAGCTCTTTTTGTATGAACATTTTATTTTGAAATAAGAATCACATGATCATTGTTTGCACTTTATATATTTATTATATGTGTGCATATTGTCTAATATTTTATATTGTAGATAACATGGTGCTTGGTGTGGCACAGAAGATCATGTTATTAGTCCCTTGTAAAATATAAGTAGAGGCTCACAACCAAGATGGTTTTGGACAAACCATTGGCATGGTTGTAGTGTAGCTTGGTATTGTTTTGTCTTGAACATAGAGTTACACTAGTACACTTAGGTGTATTGAGCAGGACCGACATAGAGGTGATTCAATTTAGTACTGACTACATAATTGAATCGGACCTCGGATATTATGTTGTGCATGCTCTTAATCCCGATATAATAACGGGCACATGTACTTAGTATTTATTTCTTTGATTTACCAGAGGGTGAGATTTAGATGGATTAAATCAATATGCCCGGTAAGTTGGGAAATAATATTATTTACATGGTGTGCCGTTGATTATAGGAGGAAACCGTGTCCTATATATTAGGTTGATGATGTCCCCTTGAGGAGCTCATAAGGTTCATCATGTAAACCCAGTTGGTTGACTTAGTCAACATGATGATAAGGTTGAGTGGTACTACTCGAGGAATTAGATGTTAATTAATTGATGGTCAGTAAATCAATTAATTGACGGACATTCGATATCTTAAACACGGGGAGATTAATCTACAAATAATATATGGAGCCCATATTGATTTATGGGGGTTGGTGAGGTAGTTCAATGATGATCCTCTAGTGGAATGGAACATCATTGATGGATCAAGTTAGTGTGGTTCCGATCCATCGGGTGGCCAAGACCCAACTCCTCCTTATGGTCCCTATCGTAGCCTAATATAATCCTTGCGAAGTCTAGATCCAAGAATGTAAAACAAAACCTAGAACCAACGATTGGGATTAAATCCCTAAGATCTGATGGTTAGGATGAAACCCTAGAATTGATGGTTGAGATTAAATCCCTAGATCCGACGGTTGGGATAAAATCCTAGATCTGACGGTTGGGATGAAATCCTAGATCCGACGGTTGGGATGAAATCCTAGATCCGACGGTTGAGATGAAACCCTAGATCCGATGGTTGGGATAAAACCCTAGATCCGACGGTGGAGGTTAAATCCCTAGATCCAACGGTGGAGATTAAAGGAGTCCTAAGCCTAACTCTATAAAAGAAAAGCTTAGGGTTGGGCGGCAAGTATTGATTTCGAATTGGAGTTAGGGTTTGGTTCATCCACAAGTGGGCGACTAGGGTTCATTGGGCGGCTAGGGTTTTGGAGCAAAGAACTGGGCGGCAACTTTTCTTCCTTCTAGATTGTTGCCGGCGCCCATCCTCCTCCATCAAGACTTGGCCGGCGCCCATCCTAGAGGACTCTCCCTTCTTCCTTGGCCGGCGGTTCTCCTTCCATTGGTGGCCGGTGCTCTTCCTCCTCCCCTTCTCCTTGGTGGCCGGCGGCAACTCATCTTCAAGTTGGCTGGCGATTCATCCAATTGCTCCTTAGCCGGCGGTTGCCCCAAATTCCCTAATTTGGTGGCCGGTTCTAGATAGGAGAGGTATTTGTTGTTTCTTCTCTTTGTTCGCAGCGGACAAGGTAGAGAAGAAAGCGATCTAGAAGGCTTCTACTCATGGAGGATCTTTGTCCACACGTCGTCCACGAGAAGGATAGGACATATGGTAGAAGATCGTGAGGTATAAAGTTATTTTAACTTTATTTACAGATCTGAGCTTGTTCTTTTATGTTTTGATTATGCATGTGTGAATTAGTAAATATATTGTATAATCATGGACCCCAAAGACAAACACAAAAACCGGCGATCCGTCCGTCGTCTCTTCCGCGGCTAACCAACTAGAAGAGTTGTGTTGCTTGAACAACTAGTTTGTTCAAGTGACCACTCAAGTTGTTAGCACGACGACGAAATGGTTGTGCTAAGGAAGCTCATCCCATCCGGATTAATTCTTTCATTAGTGAAAATTTTAATCCGGGGACATGGGAGCCAATGAGCCTCCGAAGCATCCACCTTCAATTGGTATCAGAGCCAAGGTTTCCGGTTTTGTGTGTTTTGGATTCAGTTAATTTTTATGCATATTTCATATATTAGATGTGCCGGATAATAGTAGGATATGCGTAGTTTAACTCTTTGGGTTTGTTTGCGGATCACTAGGTCAAATAATGGTTATAGGAAATTATTAAGGAGCGTGTGTACTTCCCCATCGGTAAGGCACATAATCCAAAATAATTCCCTTAGTATCGTGTAATGGTGCACACTTAGATGCAAATTAAAAGTATCCTCCCCATCGGAGTCACTGCTTTTATTTGTAGGGCCAAAGAGGAACCAACTATTAATTTTATTTGTCAAAAAGTAAGGTTGACAAGATAATAAAATTAATGGGTAAAACCTCCTCTTACAAATGCAGAATTCGTATACGTCCACACTATCGTGGCATGCGATATTCTCGGTGTTTTGAGGTGTTGGTTGATTTCGGAATTTTATTGTTTTTGAGGAATCAATAATATTTGAAATCTAATATTTTGATCATTGTGATTTTTAGGATTTTCAAATGGCTTTCAACCCACTTGCTGTGATTTTAAAAGAAAACAAACTTACTGGTCCAAACTACATTGATTGGAAAAGAAACCTGGATATTTTCTTAACTGCGGAGGAGTACAAATTTGTACTCTTCGAGGTCTTTCCTCCTAAGCCCTCCGATGACTCTAATGAAAAGGAGATAGAACGTTATAAGAAATGGGTTAAGGCAGATGAGATGGCGCGGTGTTACATTTTGGCATCTATGTCAAATGTGCTGCAACATCAGCATCAGGCCATAGCCACAGCTTATGACATGATGTTCAATCTCAAGGAACTTTTCGGACATCAGAGTAGGGCGGCTAGGTAAGAGGCAATGAGAAACTTGATGACGACCTCCATGATCGAGGGAACACCTGTTAGGGATCATGTTCTCAAGATGATGGCTCATCTTAATGAGATGGAAGTCCTAGGAGCTGAGATCGATGGGGAAACCCAGGTCGATATCATTCTCCAGTCTCTGCCTAGGAGTTTTGAGCAGTTCCGCCTCAACTACAACATGAACAAAAGGTTGTATTCGTTGGCGGAGCTTCTGACAGAACTCCAGGCGGCAGAGGGGCTTTTTCGTCAGAGTGCTCAAGCCATGGTCGCTCAGAAGGTTTCTTCCTCTAAACCGAAAGGTAAGAAGAAGAAACAAGGTGGAGCGAAGAAAGTGGAAGTTGGACCTCAAGAAGGAGTGAAGAAGCCGAAAGGCAAGTGCTTCACTTGCAAGCAGACTGGACATTGGAAGGCGGACTGTCCTCGCCGAAAGAACAAAGGTATATCTTCTTGTTTAGTTGTTGAAACATGTTTAGCGGTGTTATCTACCAGTGCCTGGTGTGTAGATACAAGAGCCACTGATCATGTCTGTAATACTTTGTAGGGGTTTCAGGAAACCTGACGACTAGCTGAGGAAGAGATTACCGTCTTCATGGGCAATGCTTCAAAGGTGGCGGCTATTGCAGTGGGAGACGTTTATTTATCTTTTGATAGGAATAAAGTTTTGGTTTTAAGAAATTGTCTTTATGTACCTACATTTAGAAAGAATTTAATTTCAGTTTCTAAATTGTTTATGGATGGATATTCTATTTCTTTTAATGACAAAGTGGTTATAAAAAGGAATAGGGAGATTATCTGTTCTAGTACATTGGTTGACAATTTATATACTCTTGAACCAAAAACTCCCACGATGCATATAGAAATCAATAACTCATCTTCTAAGTCTAATAAGAGAAAAGAACCTTCGCAAATGAACCAAATATATCTTTGGCATCTAAGGCTTGGTCATATTAACCTAAGCAGAATTCAAAGGTTGATAGCTGATAGACCTTTGGGTTCATTAGTGGTGGAAGATCTCCCAACCTGCGAATCTTGCTTGGAAGGTAAAATGACCAAGAGGCCTTTTAAGGCCAAGGGGTATAGAGCCAAAGATGTGTTAGAGTTGGTTCATTTTGATTTGTGTGGTCCTATGTCTATCCAAGCAAGAGGTGGCTTTGAATACTTCGTCTCTTTTATAGATGATTATTCAAGGTATGGATACATTTACTTGATGCGGCGCAAGTCTGAATGCTTTGACAAGTTCAAAGAATTCAAGGCTGATGTGGAGAACCGTCAAGGTAAAAGTATCAAGACATTACGATCTGATCGTGGTGGTGAGTACCTCTTGGGAGAGTTTAGGAGTTACTTATCAGAGGCTGGGATTCAATCCCAATTGTCCACACCTAGCACACCCCAGCAGAATGGTGTGGCGGAGCGAAGGAATAGGACTCTTATGGAGATGGTCAGATCGATGATGAGTTATTCTGAGTTACCTGATTCGTTCTGGGGGTTTGCTCTGGAAACAGCAACACACATTCTGAACTTGGTTCCATCTAAGTCAGTAACCTCTACTCTCACAGAGTTGTGGACTGGGCGAAAGCCTAGTCTAAGACATATTCGGATTTGGGGTAGTCCAGCACATGTGCTGAAGGGAGATGCTGGTAAGTTGGAATCTCGTACAGAAGTACGCTTGTTTGTTGGCTACCCTAAGGGAACGAAGGGTGGTTTATTCTATAGTCCTAGAGATCAGAAGGTGATCGTGAGTACGAATGCCAGATTTCTAGAGGAGGACTATGTGATGAACCACAAGCCCACGAGTAGGATTGTTCTTGAGGAGTTGGAGAAGTCCTCGACTTGGTACCCGCGAGAGGAGACACCACAAGTCACTGCACCGTGTGTCACAGAGCATACACAGGAGGCACCTCGTCGTAGTGGGAGGGTTGTTAGACAACCCGAGAGATTCATGTTTTTGGGAGAGTCTTCGGACTTAGTCCCTGGTGAACATGAACCTGATCCCTGGACATATGACGAGGCAATCCAAGATAGAGATGTGGTATCTTGGCAAAGAGCGATGAATTCAGAGATAGAATCTATGGATTCTAATCATGTCTGGGAGCTAGTAGAACCACCCGATGGTGTGAAAGCCATTGGATGCAAGTGGATCTACATGATGATAATATTATTTACATGGTGTGCCATTGATTATAGGAGGAAACCGTGTCCTATATATTAGGTTGATGATGTCCTCTTGAGGAGCTCATAAGGTTCATCATGTAAACCCAGCTGGTTGACTTAGTCAACATGATGATAAGGTTGAGTGGTACTACTCGAGGAATTAGATGTTAATTAATTGATGGTCAGTAAATCAATTAATTGACGGACATTCGATATCTTAAACACGGGGAGATTAATGTACAAATAATATATGGAGCCCATATTGATTTATGGGGGTTGGTGAGGTAGTTCAATGATGATCCTCTAGTGGAATGGAACATCATTGATGGATCATGTTAGTGTGGTTCCGATCCATCGGGTGGCCAAGACCCAACTCCTCCTTATGGTCCCTATCGTAGCCTAATATAATCCTTGCGAAGTCTAGATCCAAGAATGTAAAACAAAACCTAGAACCAACGGTTGGGATTAAATCCCTAAGATCCGATGGTTAGGATGGAACCCTAGAATCGACGGTTGAGATTAAATCCCTAGATCCGACGGTTGGGATAAAACCCTATATCCGACGGTTGGGATGAAATCCTAGATCCGACGGTTGGGATGAAATCCTAGATCCGACGGTTGAGATGAAACCCTAGATCCGACGGTTGGGATAAAACCCTAGATCCGACGATGGAGGTTAAATCCCTAGATCCGACGGTGGAGATTAAAGGAGTCCTAAGCCTAACTCTATAAAAGGAAAGCTTAGGGTTGGGAGGCAAGTATTGATTTCGAATTGGAGTTAGGGTTTGGCTCATCCACAAGTGGGCGGCTAGGGTTCATTGGGAGGCTAGGGTTTTGGAGCAAAGAAGTGGGCGGCAACTTTTCTTCCTTCTAGATTGTTGCCGGCGCCCATCCTCATTCATCAAGATTTGGCCGGCGCCCATCCTAGAGGACTCTCCCTTCTTCCTTGGCCGGCGGTTCTCCTTCCATTGGTGGCCGGTGCTCTTCCTCCTCCCCTTCTCCTTGGTGGCCGGCGACAACTCATCTTCAATTTGGCCGGCGATTCATCCAATTGCTCCTTGGCCGGCGGTTGCACCAAATTCCCTAATTTGGTGGCCGGTTCTAGATAGGAGAGGTATTTGTTGTTTCTTCTCTTTGTTCGCAGCGGACAAGGTAGAGAAGAAAGCGATCTAGAAGGCTTCTACTCGTGGAGGATCTTCGTCCACACGTCGTCCACGAGAAGGATAGTACATACGGTAGAAGATCGTGAGGTATAAAGTTATTTTAACTTTATTTACAGATCTGAGCTTGTTCTTTTATGTTTTGATTATGCATGTGTGAATTAGTAAATATATTGTATAATCATGGACCCCGAAGACAAACACAAAAACCGGCGATCCGTTCGTCGTCTCTTCCACGGCTAACCAACTAGAAGAGTTGTGTTGCTTGAACAACTAGTTTGTTCAAGCGACCACTCAAGTTGTTAGCACGACGACGAAATGGTTGTGCTAAGGAAGCTCATCCCATCCAGATTAATTCTTTCATTAGTGAAAATTTTAATCCGGGGACATGGGAGCCAATGAGCCTCCGAAGCATCCACCTTCATCTTGACCATGAAAAAATCTTCTCCTAGCGGTTATTGGTTCATAACCAAAAATCCATTAACCCGCTCCAATAGCTTAAGTTAAAATAAAACAAACCGCGTTGATCTTTTTTAAGTTAAAATGAACCGAACTAATTTTGGTTCATCCATTTAAAACAAACCAAACCACTTTGGTTTATTTTCCACCATTGGATTAGAACCAAACTGATTTGGATCATCCATCATGTCTTCATAAGACTCGACCCATCCATGCTTCTGATGCGACTAAAACAATTTCATAGTCGCTCTTTGTTTGGTCTAACCAAACCAAGTCTCTCTCGATTTGAGAATCCCATTCTCAAACTCGTTTTAAATGCTTCGGATAACACTCATAGTGCGTGTGACCAAATAGGTTCCACATTTAAGTTGGCCATCTATAATTAACCATTAATTATAGAACGATTATGAGTGACACCTAGTAGTACATCATGATCCCCAATAAATCAAAAAATCAATGGTTGACCCCAGAACAACTTCTGAAACCTTTCAGCAGCTACTGTGAGTCGTGCCCCGTTCCCTTTCACTCATCTTATACCCACATAGTTTAGGACATGGTCTATTATGTCAGTCCCTGCTAGGCTGACTATGTCACACCTAGCCTAAGTATTACTTCCTCGTCCTACGTATTCTAGTTATTCACATGTATCTAAGAGTACCATACTCTAAACATGTAATTCTTTGGCCAAAGACTTTAGTAACAATCCAACGAGAGGCCATATGGTATACATCTCCTCGCAAGGAGTGGTGAATCCTCTGTAGGCTATTCAAACACCTTCAACAACTTCGACTTATACCCAATCATCCCAGATCCACATCTCCTCAGAGATGCATGCTTAAGATGTCAATGAATAAGTCTTCATGACAAATATGACTTGAATACCGCAAGTTGAAGGTGTTAGTAATATATGAGAGATGTCCTAAGGCAATCGCCTTATGTATGAACCATTTATATGATAAATGAAGATTCACTATTTGAGTATACATGTTTCATGTATTTGATTGGATCTTAAACTCATTTACTGAATATCCACGATACGATTCACAACATGAGAGAATTTGTGATTGGATCTTAAACTCATTTACTGAATATCCACGATACGATTCACAACATGAGAGAATTTGTGATTGGATCACAACTAGTGAGTATCTCTACATGTGTAATTGTGATGTATCAGAATTATCCCTAGTCGATGAATTGATGGATTTGGACACCGTCGATTCTATCGAGACTAGCACGAGGTATACTCCTTGGTGTATCCAAGCAGCTGATTCTCACTGGTTGGAGACATTGTGATGTCTGGAGTTGATCATGGATGCTAGTTATGGTAACTAGTTCAATGGAGTGACTAGCCATAAGACTTCATATGGTTCCCTGCATATATAGATATGTCAATGAAGTTCTTACTGTAACTTAAGTGCAATGTTCCTTTGACTTGCGGTATTCAAGTCATCTTGATCATGGAGACTTATGCTTTGACATCTTAAGCAAACATCTCCAAGGAGATGTGGACCCGGGATGATTGGGTATAAGTCAAAGTGATCGAAGGTGTTTGAATAGCCTATAAAGGATTCACCACTCCTTGCGAGGAGATGTATACCCATGGCCTCTCGTCGGATTGTTACTAAAGTCTTTGGCCAAAGCATTACATGTTAAGAGTAAGGTACTCTTCGATACATGTGCAGTAACTAAAATCCGTAGGACGAGGAAATGATACTTGGGCTAGGTGTGAAGTAGTCAGCCTAGTGGGGACTGACACTATAGACCATGTCCTGAACCAAGTGGGTATAAGATGAGTGAAGGGAACGGGGCACGAATCATTCTAGCTGTTGAAGGGTTTCAGAAATAGTTCTGGATCAACCGTTGATCTTTTCGGTTAATTGGGGATCATGATGTATTACTAGGTGCCACTCATGATTGTTCTATAATTAATGGTTAATTATAGTCGGCCAACATAAACTGAGAACCTATTTGGTCACACGCACAACGAGCGTAATTCGATGGATTTAAAACGAGCTTGAGAATGGGATTCTCATACCGAGAGAAACTAGGTTTGGTTGGACCAAACAAGAAGCGAGCATGAAATCGTTTCAGTCGCAATGGAAGCGTGGATGGGCCGTGTCTTATGAAGACATAATGGATGAACCAAAATGGTTTGGTTCTAATCCAATGGAGGAGAATAAACCAAAGGGTTTGGTTTATTTTAAACGAATGAACCAAACGTTGGTTCGGTTCGTTTTAACTTAATATAAACCATCATGGTTTGGTTTATTTTAACTTATATTAATGGAGCGGGTTAACGGGCCTCATGGTTATGATCCAATAACCATTAAAAGAATTAGTTCTCTATAAAAGAGGGCTTAAGGGATTGTTAAGCCCTAATCCAAAAGCCCTAAACCTAGTTGCCGCCCACCTCCTCTCCTTGGAGAATTCAGCGCCAACTTCATTGCCGCCATCCAAATTGTTGTCGGCATCCAAGCTTTGACCGGTGATCCTCCGGCAACTCTCCGGTGATCTCCTTTGGGTTTGGCATCAAGGTGAGCTTCATCCTACCTTTTTGGCTGGCCCTATTTCCTCCACCAAAGCTGTCCAGTTTTCTGGACAGCTTGTTCTCTTCTCGTCAGAGCATCATTTGGACGACGGTTAGAGCTCCGACAGCGCCTAACTTACAGGGGATTCGATCTCCGGTAATCCTCTGAGGTGGAGGACGAAGGATTTGTCAAACGGTTGACGAATACCTCTCCGGAGAAGCGAGTTTTGAGGACTCGGTTTTGGATCCGAATTTGGATTCGGATCGTGATCATCTCTTGATCACATCGTCTTCAACACGAGGCTAGTAACCCGTACAAAGACGAGGCTCATGACTTAGCGAAGTCATCCCGAGGATACTCGGCGTGGATACGGATAGAGACGATTCTAGCGAGGATCGTTCCGGTTGATGCCGTTCCCGCTACACGTGATACGAAAGGTATAACGTAGTTAAATTTCCTTTTATTGCAAATTTAAATTTACGGTTATGTCTACACATGTTGTACTATACATGCGTGTGATGTGTGTGTTGTAATAAATGTAGATTTATTATTTTTATTTCTTCCGCTGTGCACATGTTTGCAAAACATGTTCGAACACACACTCGCCGCGGTGCCGGAAACCCAACAGTGGTATCAGAGCCCAGGTTGTGTTTCGACATAATCGTAAAATGGTTTTGCGATAGTCATAATGATATTTCTGGAAATTTTCTACTTTTGGAAAGTTAGAAGTATTTATGGAAAATTTTCAATTTTGGAAAGTCTAGAAGTATTTATGGAAATCTTCCACTTTTTGAAAGTTGGAAGTATTTATGGAAATTGATATTTTCCATAAATAAAATATTTGATTAGATTTTGGAAATTTGTTTCCTAATTTAATCATGATTTTATTTGGGAAATCAAATCTTAAAATATTTTATTTTCATAAGTAGTTTTGATGATTTAGGAAATTGGTTTCCTAAATTGACTTTCGTTAATCAACCATTTCCATAAATAAAATATGTGATTATATTTGGAAATTTGTTTCCTAATTTAATCATGATTTGATTTGGAGAATCAAATCTTAAACATATTTTATTTCCATAAATAGTTATGACATATAAGGAAATTATATACATGACATAATTGTATGCCATGTAATTGCATTAGATGCATATCATTATGCCATGCGTGTTGTGACATGTAGATGTATGTCATGTATGTCATGCCATGTAGATAATAGTTATTTGCATGCAAAGAGAATGAGACATAAAAACCCTAACTCAATATTAAAGCCTACACCTTCCATTAATATGGTTAGAACCAGAGTTCCGTTTCTTGTTTGGGTTGTTGTACTCTCCAAGCCCGGCTCGAACCCGAACATGTTCAAACCATGGAATAGTTTGATACTAATATGGTAAGAGTCAGAGGTCAATCGTTAGCTTTGGTTGTTAGACTCTCTCCAAGCCGGGCTAATTGGTTTAATGCGCTCTAACCATATTAAAACTATTTCTCGATTAATGGGTTGGCTTTAACCTGGAGCATCGGCTTGTTGGACTCTCTCCAAGGTCGATGTAAAGGGAGGTGAAGTTGGGTGCTATGCATATGATGCATACTTGTTAATGTGTTAACAACCCGATGTATGTGTGAACATTCAATTAGTTGATAGCACATTGTGATAGTTGCATATATGTGATATGTAATCGGTATAGTTGATACCTACCGTCGTAGCTATGAATGGCTTGTTGGACTCTCTCCAAGGTTGTTCATATCTATGATGGATATCAGCCCATTCGGAGATGGACCTATGATCTCCCGAAGTGATTTTGGGGTTTTTTGAAATTCGAAAAATGAATGGGATTTATAAATGTATATTGATGCATTTTAAAATCATTTTCTCATATATGCTCGTTTTGTATTTCTAGGTCAATAAATTGATCATGACGTCTTTGAATTTGCGCACTATTTTGGATTCAAACAAACTGACTGGGCCTAACTTCCTGGACTAGCTTAGAAACCTGAGAATTGTTCTCAAGGCGGAAAAGCTAGCATATGTCCTTGAAGAGCCTTTTCCCAACCGTCCTAAGGACGATGCAACTCCAGACCAAATGTTGGTCTATCAGAAGCATGTGGCAGATTCTGAGCTAGCGAGTTGCATCATGCTAGCGGCGATGGTACCTGAGCTGCAAAAGCAGCATGAGCATATGAATGCTAATACCATGGTCTTCCATCTTCATGAGTTGTTCGTTGAGCAAGCGAGATTCGAAAGGTTCGAGGTCTCTAGGCTCCTCTTCACCACGAAGATGCAAGAAGGTTCGTCTGTAGTGCAATTTGTGCTAAAGATGAACGGGTACATCGAGCGGCTAGCTACCCTCGGGTTTGTGATGGATCATGAGTTAAGTATTGACTTAATTTTGCATTGTTTGCCCAAGAGTTTCTCACAATTTGTGATGAACTATCAGATGAACAAATTAGAATCCACCATTCCCGAGCTCCTCAATATGTTGAAGACTGTGGAGCCTTCTGTGAAGCATGAGGAGAAGGTGGTTCTGTTAGTTGATTCCTCAAGGAAAGGTTCTAAGAGGAAGGCAAAAGAACAGAAGAAAGGGAAGAACAAAAAGGCGAAGAAGGCAGAACCAGTGCAAAAGGGCACTTGCCATCATTGTGGCAAGGAAGGCCACTGCCGAAGAAACTGCAAGATTTATTTTGAGTCCATGAAGAAGAAGAAGGCATCCGATGCCCCATCCTCTTTAGGTATCTTCCTTATTGATTGTCATTCTATTTCCTTAGACACTTGGGTATTGGATACTGGGTGTGGCTCACATATATGTAATGACATACAGAGGCTAAGGAATAGAAGAAGACTTGTCAGAGGGGAGTCAAATTTGCGAGTTGGTAATGGAGCAAAGGTTGCTGCGGTCGCCATCGGAACTTATTTGCTGAAGCTCCCTAGTGGACTAGTCTTGGAACTGGACAATTGCTATTATGTTCCTTCTCTAATAAAGAACATTGTTTCTATTTCCTGTTTAAATAGAAATGGTTTCCATTTGACGTTTAGTAACAATTGTTGTTATATAACTTTGAATGGCGTACTTTATGGAACTGGAACTTTGAGTAATGGTATTTATACGTTGGACGTATCCAGTGACA
Organism: Wurfbainia villosa; assembly: GCA_025175895.1. NCBI lineage: Eukaryota > Viridiplantae > Streptophyta > Magnoliopsida > Zingiberales > Zingiberaceae > Wurfbainia > Wurfbainia villosa. The sequence continues at coordinate 41,135,136 of CM046008.1, read as the reverse complement.
TTTTCAATATCGAAGCAAGCAACACGCATGCTCGAAAGGGTAATCAATTAGACTCCTATATGTGGCATTGTTGTCTTGGCCATGTAAGCAAGAAACGCATGTCCGAATTACACCGATGTGGAATTCTAGAATCGTTTGAATTGGATTCATACGATACATACGAATCATGCTTAAAAGGCAAGATGACTAAGTTACCTTTTACTGGAAAAGGTGAACGAGTGGGAGAGTTACTAGGTCTAATACATACTGATGTATGTGGACCTATGTCAACTCAATCTTTAGGAGGCTATAGCTACTTCATTACCTTCACCGATGATCACTCACGGTTTGGGTATGTGTTCTTGATGAAACACAAGTTTGAAGCCTTTGAAAAGTTCAAAGAATTCAGAAATGAAGTAGAGAAATAACATGACAAGAGTAGTAAAATACTTCAATTGGATCGAGGTGGTGAATACTTGAGTCAGGAGTTTCTTGATTACCTAAGAGACAATGGTATATTGTCTCAATGGACTCCGCCATATACACCACAACATAATGGTGTATCTGAGAGGCATAACCGGACCTTGTTGGACATGGTCAGGTCAATGATGAATCATGCAAATCTTCACAAGTCCTTTTGGGGCTATGCACTTCAGACAGCTGTTTACTTGTTAAACAGAATGCCTACCAAGGTAGTCTCTACTACTCCATATGAGATATGGAATAGTAAGAAACCTCATGTATCTTACTTGAAGATATGGGGTTGTCCTGCTTATGTAAAGCAGACTGTATCAGACAAATTGGATGCTAAGTCTGATAAATGTCTATTTATTGGATACCCTAAGGAAACAAGGGGTTACCAATTCTATCATCCTGTGGAACAAAAGGTGTTTGTTTCAAGGCATGCTGTGTTTCTAGAGAAAGAGTTTCTCTTGCAAGAAAACAGTGGGAGTGTCATCGAGCTTGAAGAGGCTCGAGAAACTCAAATAGACATTGATGAGATACCTGGTGAAGCACAACAGCCGACAACTCATAGTGATGAGCAATCGGTTGGACCTATTGTAACACCACATCTTCATAGATCTGGTAGAACATGCAACATTCCTGAGAGATATGGATTTCTCGTAAGTGAATCGAATGACGTGTTACTCATTGATGATGAGGAGCCTACCAGTTATGAAGAAGTGCTGACAAGTTCAGAAAGGGATAAGTGGCTTGATGCCATGAAGTCGGAAATGGATTCCATGTATGAAAACCAAGTTTGGAACTTGGTTGACCCACCTGAAGGCATTAATCCTATAGGGTGCAAGTGGGTTTTCAAGAAGAAAACCGACATGGATGGTAATGTGATTACCTATAAGGCTAGATTGGTGGCGAAAGGATATCATCAAAAGCAAGGTGTTGATTATGATGAAACCTATTCGCCTGTAGCTATGCTTAAATCCATTCGGATGCTCCTGGCCATAGCGGCTCATTATGATTATGAGATATGGCAGATGGATGTGAAAACAGCTTTCCTTAATGGAAACCTGCTCGAGGACGTGTATATGATACAACCTGAGGGTTTCACATCGGTTAATAAAACCAAGGTATGCAAATTGCGACGACCCATTTATGGATTGAAGCAAGCATCCAGGAGCTGGAATATCCGTTTTGATGAGACAATCAAAAGGTTTGATTTCTCACAAAATCCAGATGAACCTTGTGTGTACAAGAAGGTTAGTGGGAGTGCAGTCGTGTTCCTAGTCTTGTATGTCGATGACATATTACTTATAGGAAATGATGTGTCAATCTTACAGTCAGTTAAGGTTTGGTTATCCAAGACATTCTCCATGAAAGACCTGGGAGAAGCAACCTACATCCTCGGGATTAAGATTTATAGAGATAGATCGAAACAGTTGCTTGGACTTTCGCAGTCTACATATATAGACCGAGTGCTAAAGAGGTTTAGCATGTCGGAATCCAAGAAAGGTTTCCTTCCCATCAGGCATGGGGTACACCTTTCGAAGTCTATGTGTCCGCGCACAGAAGACGAGAGGATTTGCATGAGTAAGATTCCCTATGCATCCGCAATAGGATCTATCATGTATGCTATGTTATGTACGAGGCCCGATGTATCGTATGCTCACGAGTGTCTGACGAGATGCGATCGATCCGGGAATGGATCATTAGGTGGTATTTGATCCTTAAGTACTTAAGAAGAACTAAGGATGTGTTCCTAATATATGGAGAAGGGACATGGTGATACTGGCGGGTATACGGATGCGACTTCGAAGACAAGGATGATTCCAGGTCTCGGTCAGGATATGTATTCACTTTGAATGGGGCGCGATGAGTTGGAAAAGTTCAAACAAGACATGTAGCGGATTCTACCAGCGAGGCGAGAATACATTGCGGCAGGCGACAAAGGAAGGCGGTTTGGATCAAAGTTCATTTATGAACTTGGTGTGATTCTGCCATTGTTGAAGCAATCTTGATCTCTGCGACAACAATGGAGCAATTACGAGCGAAAGAGCCAAGGTCTCATCAGCGATCCAAACATGTATTGCCGCCATTATCATCTTATCGAGAGATCATCGGTAGGAACGAAATACAAATCGAGAAAATTCCCCTTTGAAAGAACTTAGCGGATCCTTTGACTAAAGCATTACCTCAAAGTAAGTTTGAGGGTCATGTTACTTATGGTATTGGATCAGCTTGGCGATTGGCATTAGGCCAAGTGGGAGTCTGTTAGTAATATATGAGAGATGTCCTAAGGCAATGCCTTATGTATGAACCATTTATATGATAAATGAAGATTCACTATTTGAGTATACATGTTTCATGTATTTGATTGGATCTTAAACTCATTTACTGAATGTCCACGATACGATTCACAGCATGAGAGAATTTGTGATTGGATCACAACTAGTGAGTATCTCTACATGTGTAATTGTGATGTATCGGAATTATCCCTAGTCGATGAATTGATGGATTTGGACACCATCGATTCTGTCAAGACTAGCACGAGGTATACTCCTTGGTGTATCCAAGCAGCTGATTCTCACTGGCTGGAGACATTGTGATGTCCGAAGTTGATCGTGGATGCTAGTTATGGTAACTAGTTCATTGGAGTGACCAGCCGTAAGACTTCATATGGTTCTCTGCATATATAGATATGTCAATGAAGTTCTTACTGTAGCTTAAGTGCGATGTTCCTTTGACTTGCGGTATTCAAGTCATCTTGATCATGGAGACTTATGCTTTGACATCTTAAGCAAACATCTCCAAGGAGATGTGGACCCGGGATGATTGGGTATAAGTCGAAGTGATCGAAGGTGTTTGAATAGCCTATAAAGGATTCACCACTCCTTGCGAGGAGATGTATACCCATGGCCTCTCGTCAGATTGTTACTAAAGTCTTTGGCCAAAGCATTACATGTTAAGAGTAAGGTACTCTTCGATACATGTGCAGTAACTAGAACCCGTAGGACGAGGAAATGATACTTGGGCTAGGTGTGACGTAGTCAGCCTAGTGGGGACTGACACTATAGACCATGTCCTGAACCAAGTGGGTATAAGATGAGTGAAGGGAATGGGGCACGATTCATTCGAGAAGGGTTTCAGAAATAGTTCTGGATCAACCGTTGATCTTTTCGGTTAATTGGGGATCATGATGTACTACTAGGTGCCACTCATGATCGTTCTATAATTAATGGTTAATTATAGACGGCCAACATAAACCGAGAACCTATTTGGTCACACACACAATGAGCGTAATCCGAAGGATTTAAAACGAGCTTGAGAATGGGATTCTCAGACCGAGAGAAACTAGGTTTGGTTGGACCAAACAAGAAGCGAGCATGATATCGTTTCAGTCGCAATGGAAGCGTGGATGGGCCGTGTCTTATGAAGACATAATGGATGAACCAAAATGGTTTGGTTATAATCCAATGGAGGAGAATAAACCAAAGGGTTTGGTTTATTTTAAACGAATGAACCAAAAGTTGGTTCGGTTCGTTTTAACTTAAAATAAACCATCATGGTTTGGTTTATTTTAACTTATATTAATGGAGCGGGTTAACGGGCCTCATGGTTATGATCCAATAACCATTAAGAGAATTAGTTCTCTATAAAAGAGGGCTTAAGGGATTGTTAAGCCCTAATCCAAAAGCCCTAAACCTAGTTGCCGCCCACCTCCTCTCCTTGGAGAATTCGGCGCCAACTTCATTGCCGCCGTCCAAATTGTTGCCGGCGTCCAAGCTTCGGCCGGTGATCCTCCGGCAACTCTCCGGTGATCTCCTTTGGGTTTGGAATCAAGGTGAGCTTCATCCTACCTTTTTGGTCGGCCCTATTTCCTCCACCAAAGCTGTCCTGTTTTCTGGACAGCTTGTTCTCTTCTCGTCGGAGCATCGTTTGGACGACGGTTAGAGCTCCGACAGCGCCTAACTTTCCGGGGATTCGATCTCCGGTAATCCTTTGAGGTGGAGGACGAAGGATTCGTCAAACGGTTGACGAATACCTCTCCGGAGAAGCGAGTTTTGAGGACTCGGTTTTGGATCCGAATTTGGATTCGGATCGTGATCATCTCTCGATCACATCGTCTTCAACACGAGGCTAGTAACCCATACGAAGACGAGGCTTGTGACTTAGCGAAGTCATCCCGAGGATACTCGGCGTGGATACGGATAGAGATGATTCTAGTGAGGATCGTTCCGGTTGATGCCGTTCCCGCTACACGTGATACAAAAGGTATAACGTAGTTAAATTTCCTTTTATTACAAATTTAAATATACGGTTATGTCTACACATGTTGTACTATGCATGCGTGTGATGTGTGTGTTGTAATAAATGTAGATTTATTATTTTTATTTCTTCCGCTGTGCACATGTTTACGAAACATGTTCGAACACACACTCGCCGCGGTGCCGAAAACCCAACAGAAGGAACATCGTACTTAAGATGCAATAAGAACTTCATTGACATATCCATATATGCAGTGAACCATATGAAGTCTTACAGCTGGTCACTCCAATGAACTAGTTACCATAACTAGCATCCACGGTTAACTCTGGACATCCCAATATGTCCAACCAATAAGAAATAGTTGCTTGGATAAATCAAAGAGTATAACTCGTGTCAATCTCAACATAATTGATGGTGTATGAATGCATCAATTCATCGACTAGGGATAATTCCAATTCATCACAATTACACATATAGAGATACTTACTAGTTGTGATCCAATCACAAATTCTCTCTTGCTATGAATTATATTGCAGACATTCAGTGAATGAGTTTAAGATCCAATCAAATAAATGAAAATATGTATACTCAAATAGTGAATCTTCATTTATCAAATAAATGGTACAACCAAAAGGCGATTGCCTTAGGACACCTCTCATATGTATCTAACAAGATTCACATGCCCTTAGGTCACATCATCATTGCATGGCTAGCGTCTGTGGCTGTTAATATGTCCAGGGGTACCGTTAAGCATCTATTTGACAAATATGATCGTATTACTCTGAGGCACTTCACATTGGCGGGCATGGTCAAAGGATTTGGGAGGATGGAGTGGCCAGAGCAGCATCAGCTGGTTGGAGAGGTTGAAGGGGATGTTGAGGAGGAGGATATTCTTATGTTATAAGATGCACTGGATGTGGGTCTCTTTGCCCATTTTACACGTCTAGAGTCCCAATTCGAGGAGATCCATGAGACTATGGACACACGATTTGAGGAGATCAGTCTCGAGCACTCCTCCATGACTCACCGCCTGAGACAGATCGACTTTCGTCTCCACACTTTCGAGCAGTGTTAGCTCAAGATGTACAAGATGATGCGGGCTTGGACTATGAGTCAACAACCTCCACGTCCTCCACCACCTTTGACCGATGACACTGGTGGTTGTTGTCCAAGACTTTAGTCATGTATTTTCTTTTACTTTTTGGCGAGTTGATGGTCAAAATGTTGTGTTTACAACTTGTATGAACATCTTTTGAGAATGAATGGAACTATTTTTTTTTTCTAAATTTTTTGTTATCTACATTGTAATGTTTGGTTGTAAAATTGTGTGTTCTATTGTTCATAACATGTTGTTGTGTATCATGACCATGTATGCCATATTTATGCTTAGAATATCATTATCAATGTCATGATATCATGCTCAGTTTTTTGCACTCATTCCATAAACATTGACCTACTTTCTGAATTTTACATCAATCTTTAGAAAGTCAGAGATGCTTCGATATATCAGACTCGCATTGTAAAACACAATCTAGAATTTATTTTAAAGATCCTACTGGAATATCTTGAGTGTCGACCATCTGATGATACTTTTGTATTTTATCCTGCTCTAGATGAGTCACCCCCATACCTTTTGATCATATCATGATAGATCATATGCATGCACATTTCTTTCACCGACCTTGTCGCTTAGGTCAAAATCTATTTTCAATCAATGACTTATCAGCTCTCGACAATGTTCTTTACAAAGTCATTGTCAGATGTCTTCTACTCATAGTGACCCGGGTCAGTCTTGTTAGTGTAATTGGCCCAGGTCATGATTGACTAGACTCGAGTAGTGTTTTGATGTTTGACAATGTTTTGGGGAGATTGTTGATGCAATCGACCTGGGTCATGATTGACCAGACTCAAGTTTGACTCGAGGGGTATTTTGATGTTCGACGATGGTTTGACCATTGTTTGACTATATGGTTGACATGGGGTTGACTATTTTATGGAGAAGTCTAAGTCATGGGTACTTGGCATGGAAAGTCCAAGCACGGGTCTTGGCAAGGGAAAGTCCAAGCTTGAGTCTTGGCAAATGGAAAGTCCAACATGGGTTGGCAAGGAAAGTCCAAGGGTTGATATTGGCGGTGTAAAGTCCAAGCGGGAGTCTTGGCAGCATAAGTCAAATGGTTGGCGATGTAAAGTCCAAGCAGTAGTCTTGGCAGCATAAGACCAATGTGCCTTGGCGGTGTAGACCATGTTAGCATGACAATAGCTGATGGAAGCACTTGAAGGCTAGCGTATGGATGAACAACTCATGGATGACTTGGAGGGATCTTATAGGCATGATACTGACGGAGGTGCCTAGAAGGCTTAGGTCTAGGCTAAGGGTGGTCTAGCAAGTATGAGGGCATCATACTTGGTGTTAAACCTCATGGTTGAGGTTATCAGTTGACTGGGGCTTTGGACCAGTCGATTAGTTAAGTTTTTTGATACTTGGCAGCTGAGTCGACTTGTATCAGTTGACTGATGGGAGTCGACTGGAGTTCGACTGCAGGAAATAGTCAGCGATCGCTAGCATATGACAAGATCGATGGCCCAATCACGATCGCTATATCCGGCAATGATCGGTCGATGGTCGAGTTTCAGGCATAGAAGGTTCCAGAGTCGACTGTTAGGGTTTGACAGTCGAGTGATGGCTCGATTAGTTGACTGATGGGTATGATCAGTCGACTAATGGTCTATCCGTTGGAACTTATCCAACGTGGCTCGACCCGTTGTGAGACAATGGTTATAGGAGTAGTCGACTGATAGTCTTGATCAGTCGACTACTAGGCAAAATCCTTCTTGAATGTAGATTATAAAAGAAGCTCATGGAGATGGATTTTGGCAGCAATTACAAGAGATATTTGGGGCTATTTTCTAGTGCAATTCAGGGTCTCCAAGTGCAACTTAAGCAACCAAACAAGCAAGCTTCCAAAAGATCATTTGTAAAGTGTTCTTTTGCATTCTTTTGTGTATTTCACTTTGTATTAGCTTGTATTTGATTCTTATTGTTGTAAGAATTGTTGTAAGAGATTTCCTCTGCCTCCGGATTATTCCGAGAAGGAGTGTTTTGATTATTAGTGGTGATTGGCATCGCTAGGGCTCGTTCGAGCCCAACCCATAGAGTAGGAACCTTGAGGTTCCGAACCACGTTATATCTTTGTGTTGTGATTGTGTATTTGTCTCTATATTCATATTCTATTTTGTATTTCCACTGCACTAATTGAATTGTAGAGACGAACGATCGAAATCCATCAAGCACGACGAAACGCTATTCTCCCCCTCTAGCGATGATCAATTCCCAAACAAATTGTATCAGAGCGAGGCCACTCTTCAAGGTTTAACAACTAAGGGAGCATCGCTAGAGGGTGAAGAAGAAGATAGAGTTTGAAGATAAATTAGGATGGGACATCAACACACCTCCACCATACAACTATGAAGATTTTTCGGTATGGAGGGCGAGAATGGAGACATTCTTGATGAACCAATCTTCTATATCCATCATCAAGAGCAATCACAAGAAGGGATAAGAAGATTGGTTCATCATCATGGAAGGTTTTGAATCACCTAGAGATAAGAAGGGAGATGTCCTAAAATTGAAGAAGTGGACCCAAGAGCAACACCTAAATTTCAAGACCAAAGTTAAGGTAACAAAACTTTTAGAATATTTGATACCTAATGATGTTTTGTCTAGACTAGGTGAATATCAAGATGGCAAGGAGCTTTGGAGCAAATTAGCAAAGTTCCATGAAGGACCAACATTGGCTTCAAGTGAAGAACAATCACAAGAAGTCGAAGAATGTTCATCAGCTCAAGAAGAGGAGGAGGCCGAAGAAACAAGCTCTTCCTCATAAGAAAGTGAGGATTTGGAAGTTGATAGAGAATCAATTTCTGGATCGGTGGAAGTGGTAGAAGAAGCCTCCACCTCTAGGATTGAGGGGGAGGAAGTTAGATCACCGGAGCCGGAGCAAGAGCAAGAAGTAGCTTCAACCTCCGAAAGAAGAAGTGAAGAATCAACTCTGGCGCCGTCCACCACCACCCTAGGTAACTCAAACATTGTAGTTAAAATTAAGCATCATATAATATGTTTTGAGTGTAGGGAGTAAGGACACTACAAGAGCAAGTGTCCTAAGAAAGTCAAGAAAAGTCAACCGACACCAAAATCTCAAGAAAAGACTAAGGATGCTGGAGCCCCAACACATAAGAGCAAGGAGTACGTTGTGTGCTTCAAGTGCAATCAACGGGGCCATTATCGAAGTCAATGCCCTAGGAGAAAGAAAAAGACCCAAGAAGGAGCTACACATGTAGGGGGAGCTTCTAAAGCAAACCCTAAGGTAAAATTTAGCAATGCACCTTCTAGTTTTAATGTTAAAAAACATGCTTTTAATTCACTTGCAATTATTCATGAAAGGCATGCTTGAAGTAATAAATTTTATTGTTTAGGTGCTAAGAGTTGCAATTTTAAAAATAAGGAGAAATTTGGGACTAATGTCCCTAGAAAAACCCTACCTAAGGAAAGTATTAGGAAGATAGAGAACCATCTAGGCTTTAACTCCAAGAATTCTAGACATATGCCTAGAAAGAACAAATCAATTCAAAGAAATAATGGGCCCACTAAATTAGAAAAATTGGAGTTTGAAAATCAAGTATTGAGGTCAAGGTTTGAAAAATTAGAAAAGACCCCTGAAAATATGCAAAAACAAATTAAAGGGTCAAATTGCTAAAATTTAGGGTCCAAGAGTCAAAACCTACGTTCTAGGAGGCATGGCTCATCTATGGGCAAGAGAGGCTTGAGCCACAAGCCTAGGTCCAAGGTAGATAAGCCTACCTATCACAATGTTCCATTTTATTATGGAACTAATACTAGGTCTAGGAAAGCCATAGTTAATAGGGAAGTCATCCCTAAGGTTAACCAAGGCAAGTGTCTAGTTGCCAAGGTTTCCATGAAACCTAGGGAGGCCACTAAGAAGGTTATAAGGGGAGTTACCCCTAGAGTTAACCTAGGTAGGACCCAAATGACCAAGGCTTCTAAGCCTAGGAGGGCCATTAGGAGTGTATCTAGGGAAGTTATCCCTAGTGAATACGTAATTAACTCAAGGAGCTTCAATAGATATTGGGTTTCGAAGAGCGTGATTCCATCACGCTAAATGTGTTGGGGGTGTTAACTAGAATTGGTGGGTAGTTAACCTAACCATAGTAAAGTTGACACTTTATAACACTTTCAAGGTTGTGTGATACCTTGGAAATAAGCTTGAAACTAAATCCTAATGGATTTTAGGATGTGCCAATAAACCTTGAGATTTGTGGAAAATTGATTAAAACATGGCACATTGAGGCTTAAAGGTATTGGTGTGTCATTTGGGTTTTGGCACACTTGGGGGATCAATTTATCAATAAAAGGAAATAGCCAAAAAGAGATGCAAGGCCTAGGAATTGAACCCCAAACCTCTAGAGATAGCCAAGCCCTATAGATGCACCCACTAACCATAAGCCCAATAGGATTATATCATTAAGAGAAGAGGGGAATTATAGATAAGGGTGATGAGGGTAAATAAAGGGGCATGGAAAAGAAAAGAGAAACTTCTCTTCCTCCCTTTATAAAGAAGAAGGAAGTTCCCATTTGGCCACTTCTTCCTCTCCTCTTCATCCTCACCGAAACCCATCTTGCTCCCCCTCTCCATTTGCACCTTTGGCCGAACTTCATCCAAGCAAGAAGAAGTTAGTTCTTGGCTTCCATAAGGTCAACTACCCACCAAAAGCAAGCGAAGGATGCAAGATTTCCTCACCTGCAGTATATTAATTTTGTAGGATAAATTACATGAAAGAAATATGAAGTTTGGAGCTTTATATGTTTCGGCCAACTAAGTTTTGGGCTAGGATTCATGAAAATACTATTAGGGAAACCTTTTATAGGTTGTATGCTCCAAGTAGGGATCTTTAGGTAACAAAAGTCCAAAGGTTTTAACCCTATATGTTTCAGCCACCAAGGGTTTAGGGTTAGGGTTTCATGAAGAGCCCCCCCTTATGAAGTTAGGTTATGATATATGCCTACATGAATAGATTTAGGTGACAAAAGTCCAAAGATCTTAACCTTACAAGTTTCGGCCAACCCATGAAATTAGGGTTAGGGTTGCATGAAAAATATTTCTAATGATACTATGATAGGTTATAAGGCTTCATGAATGAATTTTAGGGGACAAACCCAAGCTTGAGCCCTCACAAGTTTCGGCCAACCCATGAAATTAGGGTTAGGGCTGCATGAAAAATATTTCTAATGATACTATGATAAGTTATAAGACTTCATGAATGAATTGTAGGGGACAAACCCAAGCTTGAGCCCCTCACAAGTTTCGGCCAACCAATGAAACTAGGGTTAGGGTTGCAAGAAAAAGGCTTCTAAGGGAACTAGGGGATGTTGTATGCCTCATGTAGGAGTTTTAGGTGACTAAACACTGCCATGTTGGAATACCTTATAGGTTTCGGCCAATATTGGTTTTGGGGTTAGGGCTTCATGAAAACACCCCCCCCCTTATGTAGTTAGGCTATGTGATGAACAAGTTTTATGATTTAATATGCCATGAATATGCCTAGGAAATATGCTTCATGTTTATGATGTAATGTGCCATGAAATATGCTTAGGTGTTGAACATGCTTTGTGATTTAATATGCCATGAATATGCCTAGGAAATATGCTTCATGTTTATGATGTAATGTGCCATGAAATATGCTTAGGTGATGAACATGCTTTGTGATTTAATATGCCATGAATATGCCAAAGAAATATGCTTCATGTTTATGATGTAATGTGCCATGAAATATGCTTAGGTGATGAACATGTTTTTGTGATTTAATATGCCAAGGAAATATGCTTCATGTTTATGATGTAATGTGCCACGAAATATGCTTATGTGATGAACATGTTTATACTTTAGGACCCCTTTAGGGTACTCTTATGTTATGAATGCATGTGTCCTGGAGATAAGATGGAGATGCTTCCCTTTCAAGTAGGGATCAAGAGCTCTCCTTATGATAAGATGGAGATGCTTCCCTTTCAAGTAGGGATCAAGAGCTCTCCTTAAGATAAGATAAAATGGAGATGCTTCCCTTTCAAGTAGGGATCAAGAGCTCTCCTTATGATAAGATAAGATTAAGATGCTTCCCTTTTTATGTTGGGGATCAAGAGCATTCTTTATAATATGACAAGAAAAGAAAGGAATTAAGTATTTTACTTTGTAAGAGGTTAAGTACCCGACTCGTCAGGTGGTCGTCAATCAAATCCATAGGGACATAAGAAGACGTAAGAGGTCTTGCCCTGGTAAGACGTAAGAGGTCTTGCCCTGGTAAGACGTAAGAGGTCTTGCTCTGGTAGGTCTGGTGGCTCGCTACCCCAGCCTATTAGGGAACGCGCATTATGTGGTACTTAACCTGGGGCCCCCCAAACAAGTTATGATGATGTTGAAGTATCTATATGTATATGTTTTGAAAAGAAAAGACTTTTATGAAATTGTGTATGCTTATGTTAAAGATTATGAATGCTTACGAACTCGTCCTTTATGCATTTTAGATGTTATGAAGTTATGATGTTTAGAGTTAAGTTTAAGAATGTGGTGACTATGTACTTTATGCATGTTTCGAATTTATGATGTCGTGAATGCTTAGGGTTAAGTTTAAGAATACTTGTGATTATGTACCTTATGCATGTTTAGGATTGATGTTATTATAAATGTTTATGCTCAAGTTAAAAATGCTTATGATTATGTCCTTTATGCATGTTAGACTCTATGAAGTTATAATGCTTACAGTAGTTTAAGAATACTTGTGATTATGTACCTTATGCATGTTTAGGATTTATGTCATTATAAATGTTTATGCTCAAGTTAAAAATGCTTATGATTATGTCCTTTATGCATCTTAGACTCTATGAAGTTATGATGCTTCTGAGTTTAAGAATACTTGTGATTATGTACCTTATGCATGTTTAGGATTTATGTCATTACAAATGTTTATGCTCAAGTTAAAAATGCTTATGATTATGTCCTTTAAGCATGTTAGATTTTACTAAGTTATGATGCTTATAGTAAGTTAAGAATATTTGGGTTTATGTACTTCCTGCATGTCTAAGATTTATATCATGAATGCTTATGTTTAGATTATGCTCTGCTTGGTTTTAATTATGCTTAGCATGCTGATGTAAACTCTATGCCATGCTTAGGTTTCATTACGTGGTATGTTGTTGATTAGTGTTACTATGGAATACTTAGGCCATTTATGCTAGCATGCTTATGTTTCTAATTGCTTGATGAAGCTCGTGGTTTTTTTGTGAGTAGGCAAGAATCTTACTAAGCTATATGCTTATAGTTTATGTTGTCCATATACTGCAGATCAAGGAAACCTGAACTAGAGGAAGTAGCAGGAAGGGCCCAGTGTGTGTGATAGTGGCATGGTGGAGAAAGACCCTATTACTATCTGCTTATATTTATATTCTCAATTAACAACTTAAGACATTGCTTCCGCTTATAAGACTTGTGAATTATTAGCTCCTTGTTGGATGTTGCTTAGTTATGTTATTGTTCAATTACTTAAGAAAGTTGATATGATAGAACTCACGAATGGATCCTTATGTTGGGCATGTTATGAAATGAGATAAGATATGGTAACATGCTAACTATGAATAAGATAGGTGATGCATGTAGAAAAGAAGGTTTATGCCATGATAACATGCTTAAGTATGATGGTGGAAGGATCCATGTGTATTATGTTTTAAAAGAAAAAAAAAGAAAGGGGTAAAAGTAGCGCTGCCCTGAGAGCAGATAAGGGCGGGCGCTACAAAAATTGTCTATAATTTAGAAGTGACATTTGAGATTAACACTCAAGCACTATATACCTCGATGTGTCATACACTTGCCATGCTTCATGTGTCTTATCATATGGTTGCATGGAAGGTATGTTCATGGTGTATTGCATCTCACAAAATATATGATTTACTTTGAGTGTGTATTTCAAACACTTAGAAAGGCTGAGATGCTAGGAATTAAAATCCTTGGATGTTAATGCTTGTAAAAATGAAATAAAAAACACCAAAATACATTAATAAATATGCAAATACAGGCATAACACTGATATATTCGATATACATGCATGAACACATTAAAATGAAACAAAATTAAGTAAAGGAATCAAAATTGACATGATTCCTAAACTAAAAATCAGATATCCGTCGACTGATTCAAATAATCAGTCAACTGAACACACTGTATCACGATACAACAAGTTCGATGGTCAGTCTTTGAACCCAACACTTGGTGATGGTCTATCGATCATCAAGACCCACTGATCGGCCCGATTCTATTGTAGCTCGGTACAGAAGATACAACAATCGAATGCCAAGTCCAGCAGTCAAGTGTCGAGCCCAGCAGTCGACTGACAACCCATAACAGTTGATTGATGCTATTGTAGCTCGGCACTGAAGGTTCAACAGTCGATTGCCGAACCTAGCAGTCGATTATCGAACCTAGCAGTCGATTGCTGGAGTCATGAACCACTCACTGGACTGCTATCAGTCGATTGATCAGGCACATCAGTTGACTGATCATCATGAATTTATAAGGCCGAACCCCTAGGGTTCGACTTTGGTGTGCACGGACGCGACCTCGAATCTTGCGACGAATATCGTCGAGGACTCAAAGCGCACGCTCGTGCTCAACGCCCGCAAGTGCACGGATGTCGTCAAGTAATAAAGATTATCGATCCCACAGGGACTGGGATTCGAATACCAATATACTTAGTGGTTATAATTGTTCGGACGTGATCTCTAAGAGGTTACAATTGGTGAGTGTTGTCGGTGGACTCTACTCTGTACGGTGTCACATGGAGGAGGAAAGGAGTGTTCTGAGGTCTTCAAAGGTGATTCTAGGACTTCGGTTTCACTTGCGTATCACAGAACAATGTTGTCAATTGGTGTTATCTAGATGTTTACCTATGGTTTTGTGGAAGGGACATCATACACTCTCCCGCAGAGCTGCCACATTCACCGGGAGCTATCTCCACCTACAAGGACGAGATAGAGGGTATGAGGATGCCAAATCAATCCCTACGGTGGACCATTTCCGATTCCATCGCACCCTTTTCTCCGCAGTTGCAGTAGATCAGGTTTACCCCTAGGTTTCTTAATCAAATCTCCTAAATTTTAGATTACGAGGGTTGTCACCACCTCGTATCACCTAAGCACAGCGGAAAGAAAGTCAAACACACGTAGATATAATAAAGAGCAACTACCAATTGTCAAATGAAACTCATGGCCAGAATTAAACATGAACCAACATTGTTTATGTACACAATCTACTCCCTAATCCTAGAATCAAAAGTACTACTCCATAAATACGAAGGAAGAATCACATAACATGTTTAAGTTTGGATACAATAGAAATAAACCGCAGAAATAGAGATATACGATGCTTTCGTGATCTTCTCTTCGCGGTTGTATTGCAAGTTATGGACCTCCGGCGGCATTCCTCCTTCCCGTTGCGAGTTACCGAAGATTTTTAGGGCTTCGGCGTGCCGTCCTAGCCATTGTGCCTCCTCCCTAGGGTTTAGGCAGAGCCATCCTTATATAGACATCGCCTCGGACCGCTGCAAAATTCGAAAAAAGCCCTAGTCGCGCAAATCCGTCGAGCCGCCACACGGCCGTGTGTTTCCACATGGCCAGGCCATGTGCGGCCCTGGGGTGCTGATCTTCGCCCATTGGACACGACCGTGTGAATCCACATGCCCTGGCCGTGTCCCACTCTGCTTCTAGCTGCGAAAGTTTTTTTGCTCTGAAAATGCATCTTTTTCACCAGAAAAGCTAACCTGCACACAAAAGTATAACGAGCAGACCTCCGAACCAGAAAATAGGCAATGCGTGCAAGAATAGAGTAACATATGCATGAAACTAATACAAAATGTAACAAGATGTGAGCGAAAACTACTCCTAAAATCCTATATGTTTTGCTCACATCACTTCCCCCAGACTTAAATCTTTGCTTGTCCTAAAGCAAACCTCAGTGCCATAAAATTTTAAAAAGATATTTGTTCCATAATTAGCATGCTAACTAAATTTATTAGGTGGTATTTGCAATCAAAGCAAAATAGATATGTTCTAAAAATTCACTAAGTTAGCTCCTCGTGCTCGTGCTAGGCGAACCATTCTTAGGGGATGCCCGTTCCATGGTGAGTTAAGTCATCACCCCATAGCTTTCCTAAGGTTTCCGCCTCTTAGGCACTTACTTTCCCAAAGCGAGGGGCGTTCCCTAGATCTAGCATAAAGTCTCAAAGGCGTGCTCGGTATTGAGAGAAATTGGTAGGTGTTTCCCCAGTAACCTAACTCGGTCTCAAAGGGGCACCTAGCCATTTCCACCCACGACAACTGTTTTTTATCCCTCAAAATCTTTTCTCTCTTTTTCTTTTCAGCTCACTGGGATTTTAATTTTTCCGAATGGGCTTACACAATCCGAGCATCTCCAGTAACTAAAATGCTAAACCTAGAGTCACCTATGGATTCGAAGGTACTAGACTACTGAAGTGAATCATAACTAGGTATATACTAGATTCTCCCTTTCAGGATGTTTGACATGTGTAAGTGCGAAAACAATGCTAACCAGTGTAAGTCTAGAACATTCAATAGAGCGAATAAAATAAAATACCACAAGATAAATGGAGTTAATCTACCTATGGGAACACTCATGCAAGCAACTTTCAAAAATACTACTGAGGTAGCTTTACATACACCAAAAATTAAGTACTGAAAGAAACTCAACAACTCATGCATGCATGAACAAATGAATGAAAATACCAGAAAAGAAACTACTACTAGCAAAAAAACAAAATAAACCTTAGGGTCTCCCCCCCAGACTTAAATGAAAATATACCTCTAATAGGGTGGACGAGGTGGAAAGTCTGGGAGCCTGGGCATCTCTGGATCCTGGGAGAACCTACTGCTGAGCCGCTGATGCCACATATACATGTGGTCGATCTGAGAGCTGGTGGATGTAGCGGCTGCTCGGTGCTCCTCCACCCTAGCCCACTGTGTGTGCTAGGCATGCATGTGCTGCCGCATCTCCCTGCGGTAGGCTGCCTCATCCTGGCAACGAACAACCTTCTCTTGGAAGTATATGCGAGCCTCATCGTAAAACTCCTCAGCCCGTTGAAAATGCTCACGGAATCCCTGGAACTCCGCCTACTGGTAGGCGCTCTGCTCCTCCCATCGCTGCCTCTGCATCTGCTGCTCAGTGTAAATGTCATCGAGGCGCGATCAAAACTCTGAGAAATCATAGGCCGACGTACCTGCATCCTGCTCAAAAGTAGAAAAAGGTGGTGGTTCAGGTGTAGGCTCATGTCGGTGTGGACTAGGTGGGCTCCTATGCATGTGTGGACTAGAGGGAGAGTGATACAAAGGTGGAGAGATGGGTGCTGATGTGGATGGTCCTTAATGTGGAGGGGACTCCACTATCAAGTCCAAGCGCTAGTTGGCGTGTATAGTAATGGTGGTACGATATGGGTCGGGGAGCCTAAGGGCTGTAAGATTTTTCCTTACAAAGCATAAGGAGTCACCTTCTCTTACAATCATTTTCATGGCCAAGCATACTCCTAGGTCGATCCTAGGGCTCCCCTCTATACTCTCTAATGTTGTGTAAACGTATCCCATCCTATAGCAAATGTGGGTAAGTAGGCAACCCACATTGACCTCTCCCCGTGCTGCTTTGCCCATCTTCACTAAGTGTCTGATGAAGTGGTGTTAGGAATATTGTAACGGCTAGAGGGGGGGGGGTGATTAGCCTTTCTTCGTTTCTACAAGCAAGTTAGCGAAAGCAATACAAATACAAATACGAATACAAATAAGAAACAAGAAAATCAATGCTAACACCCGATGTACGTGGTTCGGAGATGACGCTCCTACTCCACGGCAATCCGTAAGGTGGATTAGCCCTAGCCAAGCTTCACTAAACACCTCCTTTGGTTGAACCAAGGTGGAGAAACCTTTCTTACAATGCTCTCCTCTTCTTTACAATGATGGATGATTAAGAACTAGAGAAGAGGAGGTTTTGAATTGTTAAAACACTTGGGAAAACTTGGTGAGCACGAGGGTGTAGTTAGGAGTAAGAGCACTAGCTTCACCAAGCTCCCCAAGGCCCCCTTTTATAGAAGAGGGGATGTTTTTTCCATTGGGTCTCGATCAGTCGACTGATGCTTGCCATCGATCACGCCAACTCAGCGACGACGACCGACCATGCGAATCTGCGAGATTTGTAGTCGCATTTTCCAGCGGCGGTGATCGATCGGTGATCCCTCCATCGATCGGTGATGGAGTGATCGATCAGTGATCAAGCGCGATCAGTGAGGCGCATTCGTGGCGATTTTCTCCTTGATCGGTCATTCACGATCGATCGGATCGGTGATCTCAATATCGATTGACTACTCGACCAAAGGCGTGATGATGGCCAAGGTTTCACCCGACTCGGTCGAGCGCTGACCGATCGGTGATACATCGTATCAAGTATGAGTAATTCACACTTGATTTTACACCCAAGACCTAGACTCAACCTTCTAGCTCCTTATTAAGCCTTGCACCTCCAGGATCCATCCGAGTCTGCGACTTGTTCATCCTTTGCGCTTTGCTTCCAAGAGCTTCCTTCAGTTTCGTCATGTCTTGGGTTTGCCAAATGCTTGGACTTTACGCCGCCAAGACTACAAGCTTGGTCTTACGCTGCCAAGTCCATCCCTTGGACTTTCCTTGCCAAGATCATACTTGGACTTCACTTTTACCAAGTCTTCATCCTTGGATTTCCCTGTTACTTAAAACATACTCGCAATTAGATCACAAGATATTGCCTAACTTAGATGATTATCCAAACATCAAAACATATAAATGCTTGGAGCATTGTTGCACCAACAATCTCCCCCTTTTTGATGTTTGACAATCATTTAAGTTAGGTCTTTAAAGATACACACATAATCATCTAACTTAAACATTCCTTCTCCCCCTTTGACATACATCAAAAAGAGAAGGATTCAAAAATGAAAGAATTAAAGGTGTTGGATCTTGGACTAAGGTATAAGATTGAAATTAAGCTCCCCCTTAATCCAAGATATGCTTTACAATGTGTAAACAATATTTGAAGAAAAGCATAACAGAAATTTAAAAACATTAAGTCCTAACTTTGCACCAACAATGGATTTGGGGATGAAAAAGATACAGTTTATGAAACTCCCCCTAAACCACTGCACTAAACAGTTCTAAACCTTTGTTTATACGCAATATTATCAAGCTATAGTTGTAGGACATCAAGGATACACTAAATACCATAAAAAGGAGCTGTTTATCAAAAAATAGTGTGTATCAGTCGACTGGTTTCTGAAACAGTCGACTGATACGCTTGAAATCGAAATTTCAACCTTTTCAGCCCAACTTCAGAAATGCATTAGAAATTCTAGAAACCTCGAAAAATCACGAAATTTTGTGTACACATTTCTGGAATCATACTTTATTAAGAAAAAATAGTTTGAAAAATATATGTTTTCCAGATTTCAAGAATGGTACAAACTTGGAACCTACCAAAAGTTCTAAAGATTTTGCACACTTTGTATCACTTTTGTGTTCCACTTGAAAACTGTTTTTCAAAATATGATGAATATAGTTTAAAATATATATGATTTGGAATTTCCAACCATGTTATTAGGGCTATGTATCCATTACTTGAATACAAGCCTTCCCAATGATTGGTCCATAAGGTATTTATGTCTCTAGGTGTGTCATTGGCTCATAGTAATGCATCATAACAAGCATGATGAACCAAGTACACCTTCCCTATCATCTCACATGTTTCTAAGTATCTCAATACAAAAATCAAGGTTTCTTAAGGCTTTTGTGAGATGCATCAAGGTATAAAGATACCATATAAGTATAGGATCATGCAAACCTAGAATTTTACTCTACAAAGCACATACCAAGCTCTCTCCTTAATGATGAAAATTCGGTTTCGGGAAGAGCTTTGGTGAAGATATCGGCAAGGTTAGACTTAGATTCTACATAATTAAGTTCAATGTCCCCTCTTGCCATATGATCTCTTATAAAGTGATGTTTCACTTCAATGTGCTTGGTCCTAGAGTGATGTACCAGATTTTTGGTCAAATTGATGGTACTCACATTGTCACAATAAACTTTAATGTTAGAGTAGTGTAGCTCATAGTCCACAAGAGTATGTCTCCTCCAAAGTAGTTGAGCTACATAACCACCCATAGCCACATATTCGGCTTCGGTGGTTGATAAAGCAACACAATGTTGTTTCCTACTACTCCAACTAACTAGGGAGGACCCAAGAAATTGGCATCCACCACTAGTACTCTTCCTATCCAATTTGCACCCGGCATAATCGGAATCGGTATACCCAAGCAATTCAAACGACCTAGTCCTAAGATACCAAAGTCCTACATTTAGGGTGCCTTTAATATATCTTAAAATTCTTTTGACGGCTACTAAATGGGATTCTTTTGCACAAGATTGGTATCTTGCACACATACCTACCGCAAATAAGATATCAGGTCTACTAGCGGTTAGGTATAGTAGGCTACCAATCATACTCCTATAAAGTTTAAGATCAATTGATTTACCTTCATGATCACTATCTATTCTAGTGCTAGTGGCCATAGGAGTGGTTACAATTTTGGCATTCTCTAAACCAAATTTCTTGATCATTTCATTTGCATATTTGGTTTGATAAATATGAATACCTTCATTGGTTTGTTTGACTTGTAAACCTAGGAAAAAGGTAAGCTCTCCAACCAAACTCATTTCAAATTCATTTTCCATATTTTTTATAAAGTCTTGAAGAAGATCATCATTGGTTGACCCAAAAATAATGTCATCAACATATACTTGGGCTATGAATATATCCTTTAATGTTGACTTTATATACAAGGTTTGATCTACTTGGCCTCTTCTAAAATCCTTAGAAATTAGGAAGGATGACAATCTTTCATATCATGCCCGGGGAGCTTGTTTTAATCCATATAAAGCTTTCCTAAGCTTACATACATGGTTTGGATAATCTATGTTCTCAAAACCGGGTGGTTGCTCTACATATACTTCCTCCTTAATATAACCATTTAAGAATGCCAATTTGACATCCATTTGATAAAGTTTAAATCCCATGTAGGAAGCATATCCTAAGAGAATCCTAATAGATTCTAACCTAGCAACCGAGGCATAAGTCTCATCATAGTCAAGCCCCTCAACTTGATTAAATCCCCTAGCAACCAACCTAGCCTTATTTCTAGTGATATTTCCTTGGTCATCTAGCTTATTCCTAAAAACCCATATTGTAGTAATTATTGTGCTATCATTGGGTCTAGGTACCAACTCCCATACTTGACTCCTCTCAAATTGGGCCAATTCATCTTGCATTGCTAAAATCCAATCCGGATCATGTAATGCATCATTTATCAATTTGGGCTCAATTTGTGAAATAAGAGCCACTTGACTAGTAGGAGGTCTATGAAATGACTTAGTTCTTACTCCTTGAGATAGGTCTCCTACTACTTGGTCAAGTGGATGATTTTGATGAATTCTTAGGTTTCTAGAAGGGGTTTCAAATTGATCATTGTTATCTTCCACCCTTCTTTCATCATCGGAATCTCCTCTTCCTCCCCCTTAATCATTACCCCTAATGGTCAAATTTTGAAGTTTTTGGGTGATGTCTTGATTATTATCATTAATATCCTTATCAATAGAGGACATTCTAGGGTAGGTACTAGTAGCTTCATCAAATTGAACATTGGAAGACTCCTCAATCCCTTGGGTTCTCTTATTGTAGACTCTATATCCTCTACTTGTGGATGAGTATCCAACTAGGATTCCCTCATTCACTTTGGATTCAAATTTTCCTAAGTTATCGTTGGTGTTTAGAATATAAACTTTACATCCAAAGACTTTGAAATAATGAATTGTGGGAATAGTCCCATTCCATAATTCAAAAGGTGTCTTTCTTAAAAACCAATGGATTTGAACCCTATTTTGGATATAGGAAGCGGTATTAACCGCTTCCGTCCACAAGTAGCTAGGTAAAGAGTATGCATTAAGCATAGTCCTAGCCGCCTCTTGTAGGGCACGATTTCTCCTTTCCACCACCCCATTTTGTTGGGGTGTTCTAGGACAAGTAAACTCATGCTTGTACCCTTGCTCTAAACAAAATTGCGAAAATTTTAAGTTTTCAAATTCACCACCATGATCACTACGGATCCGGTTGATTTTGAGACTCTTTTCATTTTCAATCCTTTTACTAAATCCTATGATTATTTCTAAGGTATCATCCTTATGTTTCATAAAGTAGACCCAAGTATACCTAGAAAAATCATCTACAATAACCAAACAATATTTGTTGCCATTTAAAGATGGAGTACTATGATAATCAAATAAATCAAGATGCAATAATTCTAATGGTAAGAAAGTATTAGTTAGGGTTTTACCTTTGTGTGATGCCTTTGTTTGTTTTCCTTCCTGGCATGCAT
Source organism: Wurfbainia villosa (assembly GCA_025175895.1). Lineage (NCBI taxonomy): Eukaryota > Viridiplantae > Streptophyta > Magnoliopsida > Zingiberales > Zingiberaceae > Wurfbainia > Wurfbainia villosa. The sequence goes on along the minus strand of CM046008.1, from coordinate 41,112,861 downwards.
CACACATTTTATTCTTGACATACTTGATCTTTGGTAGTCCTTTGACCAACTCCATTTTGGCTACCTTGGCTATGTTTTTCATGTTGATGTGCCCCAATCTCCTATGCCATAGCCAACTTTCCTCTTCTTTTGCAACAAAACACTTAGTAGAAATGTTAGAAGCATATGAAAGATCAACATAATAGATATTTGATTTCCTATATCCAACTAACATGTAATCATTTAATTCCTTGTGCCTAATCATGCATTTAGAGGATTCAAAAGAAACATGATAGTTTGCATCACAAAGTTGACTCACACTTAATAAATTAAATTTCATATTTTCAACTAGTAAAACCTTGTGAATGACAATTTTGGGGGATACCTCAATTGTACCTCTACCTAATATCTTGAGTTTTCCACTATTTCCAAAGGACACCGCTCCTTTCTTCACATACTTAATTGTGGAGAACTTGCTCACATCCCCGGTCATATGTGTTGAGCAACCGCTATCCACAATCCACATACCTTGCTCTCCTACCTAAATCACATGAAAAACACAAGCTTTTGGTACCCAAACATTTGGACCGGTAACATTAAGTAAAAGCTTCTTAGGTACCCATGCTTTCTTAACCTTACCCTTAATGGTTGCTTTCCTATTAATCAATGAAACATAAGCAACCTCTTTTTCTTTTGGCTTATATCCTAAACCGGCGTTGTTGTAGACGGCTCTTTGTCTACTAAGAATCATATCAAGATATTTTGAGCCATTTGAGAATTTCTCTAAACATGCTTTTAATTCACAAACCTTATCCTTAAGTTTGTCATTTTCTTCCTTAAGCATACAAGAATCAACATGTGAAGGTTTTTCATCCCTAATAGCCTTTAGTTCTACCTTCATGCTCTTAACCTTAGATTTAGACTTATCTAGAGCTTCTTTAAGATAGGCAATTGATTTATAAAGAAGCTTAACCTTGGGAGAGTTCATTACCTTATTGTCACTAGATGACGATTCATCACTTGAGGAATCTTCTTAGCTTGATGAGCCGGAATCATCTTCTAGGGCCATGAGTGTCACATGGCGTGTGATGTGGCAAAGCTCATCATCAGAGGAGGAGTCTTCAACACTTGGTGTGTCCCAAGTGGTTTGAGCCACCATAGCCTCCTTCTTCTTCTTCTCCTTCTTCTCCTTCTTTTTCTTTTCTTTTTCTTCCTTCTTCTTTAGCTCCGGGCAATTTGGCTTTATGTGCCCCTTCTTGTTGCAAGAATGGCAAATCACATTGTTATTGAAACTTGAATTACCACTAAACTTACCTTTTGAAGAATGAGACCCCTTCCTTGCCTCTCTACTCTTGAACTCCTTTGATTTCCTATAGAGCCTCTTGACAAAATTCGTCATTTCGCTAGACGAGTCTCCATCACTACTTGAGTCATGCTCCGATTCGGATGATGATGATGCTTCTTTTCTTTCCTTCTTCTTCTTTTCCTTCTTTTCAACAAATAGAGCTAAACCCTTTTCCTTAGAGGACATGTTAGTTTGCTCATGTAATTCAAACTCACAAAACAATTCATCAATTTTAATTTAAGAGAGATCCCTAGTTACCTTAATGGCATCAACTATAGAAGTCCATAAAGAATTTCTAAGAAATGCTTGAAGAATATACCTTACCAAGTCTCGGTTGTCAAATCGCTCACCTATGATGTGGAGTCCGTTCACAATTTCCTTGAACCTTCCATGCATTTGGCTTACGGTTTCATGCATCTTCATTTGGAAGGCTTGAAGTAGTCCAATTAATAGGTCATTCTTGGCCCTCTTTGACTCCTTGGAACCTTCATTTAGCTCAATGAGCTTTTTGTTAGGACCCTTGGAATGGCTAGAGGGGGGGGGGGTGATTAGCCTTTCTTCGTTTCTACAAAAATGTTAGTGGAAGCAATACAAAATATAAACACAAATCAAAGCAAGAAACAAAGCTAACACCCGATGTACGTGGTTCAGAGATGACGCTCCTACTCCACGGCAATCCGTAAGGTGGATTAGCCCTAATCAATCTTCACTAGAACCTCCTTTGGATGAACCAAGGTGGAGAAACCTTTCTTACAATGCTCTCCTCTTCTTTACAAAGATGGATGATCAAGAACAAGAGAAGAGGAGGTTTTGAATCACTAAAAACACTTGGAAAGCTTGGTGAGCACGAGGATGTAGTTAGGAGCAAGAGCACTAGCTTCACCAAGCTCCCCATGGCCCTTTTTTATAGAAGAGGGGTTGTTTTTCCCGTTGGGCTTCGATCAGTCGACTGATGCTTACCATCAGTCGACTGCCGTCGAAGCCAACGGCTTCTGAAACGCGATCTCCGCGGAGATTCGTAGTCGCAATCTCCAACGGCCAGGTGATCAGTCGACTGATCCCTCCATCAGTCGACTGATGGAGTGATCAGTCGAGTGATCAAGGCAACAATGGAGTGAGACTGCATTCTGTGGCGATATTTTTCTTGATCGATCATTGCTGCCCTTGGCAATGATCGATCGCAATATCGACCGATTGCCATGACCAAAGGCGCCGATCGATGGCCGTGGTTTCACCGACTTAGTCGAATCGCGCGACGGTCGTGATCGATACATCGATCGACTGATACTCATCAAGTATGAGTAATTCACACTTGATTTTATACCCTAGACCTAGACTCAACCTTCTAGCTCCTCATTAAGCCTTGCGCCTTCAGGATCCCTCCGAGTCCGCGACTTGTTCATCCTTTGCGCTTTGCTTCCAGGAGCTTCCTTTGGCTTCGTCATGTCTTGGGTTTGCCAAATGCTTGGACTTTATGCCGCCAAGACTACAAACTTGGACTTATGCTGCCAAGACCTTACTTTGGACTTCCTTTGCCAAGGTTCACTTGGACTTTACGCTGCCAAGACTATAAGCTTGGTCTTACGCTGCCAAGTCCATCCCTTGGACTTTCCTTGCCAAGATCATACTTGGACTTCTCTTTTACCAAGTCTTCATCCATGGATTTCCCTGTTACTTAAAAAACATATTCGCAATTAGATCACAAGATATTGCCTAACTTAGATGATTATCCAAACATCAAAACATATAAATGCTTGGAGCATTGTTGCACTAACAATCTCCCACTTTTTGATGTTTGACAATCATTTAAGTTAGGTCTTTTAAAGATACACACATAATCATCTAACTTAAACATCCCTTCTCCCCCTTTGACATACATCAAAAAGAGAAGGATTCAAAAATGAAGGAATCAAAGGTGTTGGATCTTGGACTAAGGTATAAAATTGAAATTAAAGCTCCCCCTTAATCCAAGATAAGATTTATAATGTGTAAATAATATTTGAAGCAAAGCATAACAGAAATTTAAAAACATTAAGTCCTAACTTTGCACCAACAATGGATTTGGGGATGAAAAAGATACAATTTATGAAATAATCCAAGAATCAACATGTGAATGTTTTTCATTCCTAATAGCTTTAGTTCTACCTTCATGCTCTTAACCTTAGATTTAGACTTATCTAGAGCTTCTTTAAGATAGGTAATTGATTTATAAAGAAGCATAACTTTGGGAGAGTTCATTACCTCATCGTCACTAGATGACGATTCATCACTTGAGGAGTCTTCTTGGCTTGATGTGCCGGAATCATCTTCTAATGCCATGAGTGCCACATGGTGTGTGATGTGGCAAAGCTCATCATCGGAGGAGGAGTCTTCAACACTTGGCGTGTTCCATGTGGTTTGAGCCACCATGGCCTCCTTCTTCTTCTTCTCCTTCTTGTCCTTCTTTTTCTTTTCCTTTTCCTCCTTCTTCTTTAGCTCCGGGCAATTCGGCTTTATGTGCCCCTTCTTGTTGCAAGCATGGCAAATCACATTATTGCTAAAACTTGAATTACCACTAAATTTACCTTTTGAGGAATGAGACCCCTTCCTTGCTTCTCTATTCTTGAATTCTTTTGACTTTCTATAAAGCTTCTTGACAAAATTTGCCATTTCACTAGATGAGTCTCCATCACTACTTGACTCATCCTCCAACTCGGATGATGATGATGCTTCTTTTCTTTCCTTCTTCTTCTTTTCTTTCTTGTCCTTCTTTCCAACAAATAGAGCTAAACCCTTTTCCTTAGAGGACATGTTAGTTTGCTCATGTAATTCAAACTCACAAAATAATTCATCAATTTTAATTTGAGAGAGATCCCTAGTTACCTTAATGGCATCAACTATAGAAGTCCATAAAGAATTTCTAGGAAATGCTTGAAGTATATACCTTACCAAGTCCCGGTTGTCAACTCGCTCACCTATGATGTGAAGTCCATTCACAATCTCCTTGAACCTTCCATGCATTTGACTTACGGTTTCATGCATCTTCATTTGGAAGGCTTGAAGTTGTCCAATTAGTAGGTCCTTCTTGGCCCTCTTTGACTCCTTGGAACCTTCATTTAGCTCAATGAGCTTTTCCCATAGCTCCTTGGCGGATTCGAAAGGCCCCACCTTGTTGAGTTGCTCCATTGTAATGCCGCATTGGATGGTGAATACAGCTTTTGCATTTGACTCGAACTTCCGGTTCATCTCCCTTGTCCAATCCTTGCTTGGAATAGGGTTTCCATGTTCATCCACCGGTTCCTCGAAGCCATCTACAATACTATGCCAAATTTCAATATTACTCATAAGATAGTACTTCATCCTACCTTTCCAATACGCAAAATGACTCCCATCGAATAGCGGTGGCTTGGCGGTGCTATATCCCTCTTGAAGAGCCATTGATGTCTTGGTTGATGGTGAGATCTTCCAAGCTATCCGGGCTCTGATACCACTTGTTAGGGATCGTGGAACGGTTAGAGGGGGAGGGTGAATAGCGTCAATGGAATTCTTTCGCATTCGTGTCTACAATTTCATTAGCGCAGCGGAATATAGATATAATACAATAACGAAATGGACAAGCACACACAAAGACATGAAGATTTAACGTGGTTCAGAACCGCACGGTTCCTACTCCACGGATTGGGTTCATACGAACCCTAGCGATGCCAATCACACACAACTATGAAATACTCCTTCTCGACACAAGTCGGAGGTGGAGAAACCCCTTACAAGTAATCTTACAACAATAAGATACTAATACAAGCAATTACAATAATGAAATACAATGCAAGTAAAGAAAACTACTTTACAATTGCCTTTGGATTGCTTGATTGCTTGGTTGCTTGAAATCACCTTGGAGACCCTGATTTGCAACAGCAAATCGCTCCAAAACCCTCAAGAAACCGATGCAAATTTCCTCCATCACAAGCTCCTTTTATAGCTTCAACCTGTGCTGGAAAAAGTCTATCAGTCGACTGATTGGGACCATTAGTCGACTGATGCCACTGTTGTCATGAGACAACGGCTAGATCCACATTGGATAAGTCCAACGGATCTACCATCAGTCGACTGATTGTGACCATCAGTCGACTGATGGAGTCCTCACTCGACCAGTCGAGTCTCGACTCCATTCTGTGGCTGATTTCTCGAGCACCAGTCGACTGATCACATGATCAGTCGACTGCTCGAGCCATCAGTCGACTGCCCACCTCTGGCAGTTGACTGCTAGGCCATAACCTGCAGTCAAACCCTAGTTGACTCGGTCCAGTTGACTGCCACATGGCATCAGTCGACTGGCACACCTCAAATATGAGGTTTTAACCCAAGTATGGTTCCCCCCATACTTGCTAGACCACCCTTAGCCTAGACCTAAGCCTTCTAGCCACCTCCATCAGCCTCATGCCTCTCGGATCCCTCCAAGTCATCCATGCCTTGTTCATCCATCGCGCTAGCCTTCAGGTGCTTCCATCAGCTATGTCATGCTAACGGTGTCTACACCGCCAAGGCACATTGGACTTACGCCGCCAAGACTCCGCTTGGACTTTACGCCGCCAACCATTGGACTTATGATGCCAAGACTCCCGCTTGGACTTTACGCTGCCAATATCAAACCCTTGGACTTCTCAAATGCCAAGGCTCAAGCTTGGACTTTCCCTTGCCAACCCATGTTGGACTTTCCATGCCAAGACCATGCTTGGACTTTCCATGCCAAGACCCATGCTTGGACTTCCCTTGCCAACCCATGTTGGACTTCTCAAATGCCAAGACCATGCTTGGACTTTTCATGTGCCAAGTGTCCCACTTGGACTTTCCATGCCAAGTACTCAAGACTTGGACTTTACCAAATGACAATTACATTGTCATATGTTTTTGTCGAAACATCAAAATATCACTCAAGTCAAACTCGAGTCCTGGTCAATCGTGACCTGGGCCGATTGCGCCAATAATCTCCCCCTTTTTGATGTTTGACAAAAACCAAACAAATGATTGAGTTAGAACACTAACTTAAATCCTTTACCAATTATCCCAAATTGGTAAATACTCTCCAAATGTTCTCCCCCAAACATTCTCCCCCTTTTTGACTAACATCAAAAAGGTTTTCTCTCCAAGGAGGTCAATGTCTCATGTGCCAATGAGATCTTACAATCTCCCCCTTGGTCTAACAATACTTAGGATGCCTACCATCTTCCTAGTGATAAGTCCAATATCACTCAAGAGAGGCAATCCCATTTACTCTCCCAATTTCCAAATTGGGTCTCTCAAAAGTCCCATCAATTTCCCAATTGATGTCATATTCTCCCAATAACTTCTCCTCTTCAAGGAGAAAAACACATCCATCATCCCAAGATGGATACCTCCCCCTAAAGGCTTGCTCCCCCTTGACCATTGCACCAACACTTTTCCCATAACTCCTTGGCGGATTTGAAAGGCCCCACCTTATTGAGTTGCTCCATTGTAATGCAGCATTGGATGGTGAGTACGGCCTTTGCATTTGACTCGAACTTCCGGTTCATCTCCCTTGTCCAATCCTTGCTTGGAATAGGGTTTCCATGTTCATCCACCGGTTCCTCGAAGCCATCTACAACACTATGCCAAATTTCAATATTGCTCATTAGATAATACTTCATCCTACCTTTCCAATATGCAAAGTGACTCCCATCGAAGAGCGGTGGCTTGGCGGTGCTATATCCCTCTTGAAGAGCCATTGATGCTTTGGTTGATGGTGAGATCTTCCAAGCTATCCGGGCTCTGATACCACTTGTTAGGAATATTGTAACGGCTAGAGGGGGGGTGATTATCCTTTCTTCGTTTCTACAAGCAAGTTAGAGGAAGCAATACAAATACAAATACGAATACAAATAAGAAACAAGAAAATCAATGCTAACACCCGATGTACGTGGTTCGGAGATAACGTTCCTACTCCACGGCAATCCATAAGGTGGATTAGCCCTAGCCAAGCTTCACTAAACGCCTCCTTTGGTTGAACCAAGGTGGAGAAACCTTTCTTACAATGCTCTCCTCTTCTTTACAATGATGGATGATTAAGAACTAGAGAAGAGGAGGTTTTGAATTGCTAAAACTCTTGGGAAAACTTGGTGAGCACGAGGGTGTAGTTAGGAGTAAGAGCACTAGCTTCACCAAGCTCCCAAAGGCCCCCTTTTATAGAAGAGGGGCTGTTTTTCCCGTTGGGCCTCGATCAGTCGACTGATGCTTGCCATCAGTCGACTGCCGCCGAAGCCAACGACTTCTGACCATGCAGATACGCGGAGATTCGTAGCCGCATTTTCCAACGGCCAGGTGATCAGTCGACTGATCCCTCCATCAGTCGACTGATGGAGTGATCAGTCGAGTGATCAAGGCAGCAGTCGAGTGAGACTGCATTCTGTGGCGATTTTCTCCTTGATCGATCAGCTGCCGATCGCCGATCGATCTCAATATCGATCGGCCGACCGCGACTAAGCAGTCGACTGATGGCCAGGGTTTCACCCTGACTCAGTCGAACGCCTGACCAGTCGACTGATACATCGTATCAGTCGACTGATACTCATCAAGTATGAGTAATTCACACTTGATTTTACACCCTAGACCTAGACTCAACCTTCTAGCTCCTTATTAAGCCTTGCGCCTCCAGGATCCATCCGAGTCCGCGACTTGTTCATCCTTTGCGCTTTGCTTCCAAGAGCTTCCTTCGGTTTCGTCATGTCTTGGGTTTGCCAAATGCTTGGACTTTACGCCGCCAAGACTACAAGCTTGGACTTATACTGCCAAGACCTTACTTTGGACTTCCTTTGCCAAGGTTCACTTGGACTTTACACTGCCAAGACTACAAGCTTGGTCTTACGCTGCCAAGTCCATCCCTTGGACTTTCCTTGCCAAGATCATACTTGGACTTCACTTTTACCAAGTCTTCATCCTTGGATTTTCCTGTTACTTAAAACATACTCGCAATTAGATCACAAGATATTGCCTAACTAAGATGATTATCCAAACATCAAAACATATAAATGCTTGGAGCATTGTTGCACCAATAAGTGGGACCCTACATCGATGCTACTCCTTTCTTGTAGCATATCCCATAGGCAAAGCAGCTCGCTGGCTCTAACTACACCTTCACTCTCCCCACGACAAAATATGATACTGCCCTTGATGCGGTGTAGGTATCAAAAGACGGGGTTTTGGAGGTGCGACGATTTGGTCCTAGATGGGTCATAAGCGTGCTCCCCTGTCAACTCAGTCCAAATCATACGAGAGTTATACCCATTAGGGGTCCTTCTCTCTCCCCCACTTGGCAAGCCAAAGCATGAGTTCCATTGGTGAAGGGTCCACTCATGCTCAATATTAAAAAGCCTAAAAGTTATCCTACCCTTCTTGCTTTCTCTACCCGTTTAAACTTCCGCCTCTAAATAACTAAAAAATTCCAAAATTATCCTAGGGTAGGTTAGGTGCCTTATTCCCATTATCTCATCCCACCCCATTTTTGCAAATAGGGTTTGCATATCACCCAACAACCCTAAAGATTCTAGCAAATCCTCATCTAAGAACCTATTAGTAGTAAGTTTATGAGTAGAGAGCATATTGTATCTGTCTCTATGCTCATTATTGCGAAAAAGTAGAGGGGGTAGGGCGTTACCCTCCTCCGGAGCTTGAGGGGCATTGACTCTCCTTGTTTGTCGCTCCGAGGCGCCGGATCGGGGTGCTATGGTCTTGGTCCTCCTTATCTTTGCTTCTTTTGGATTCTTTAGAACTTCAAAATGCTTCTAGATGGTGGGGAAGACGAAAGCATACTTCTAGGGCAAGAACTTTTGAAGCACACAGCGCAAATAGGGTGAAAACACACGGCTCGCCCCTTGTAACCTCGCACGCCACAGCTATGTGAAAACACATGGCCAGGCCGTGTGCGCCTCGGGTTGGTCAAGCACGGCCGTGGGAAAACACACGGCCTGACCGTGTGTCCCCATTTTACGCCCATTTATGCACCATGGCCCAAATTTTCTCATACACATCACCATGTAGGCTAATATGGGTCTCATTTTTGCATAGCAAAGTTCTTTTCTATTCCTAACTCTAAATGTGATGGAAATCAAAACTAAAATCAAACAAATGTATGCAATGGAATCGAAAAGGGAAATCTAAAACTAAACTTGGGCTGCCTCCCAAGAAGCGCTTTGTTTAAGGTCATTTAGCTTGACCGCACTCTACTATCAACTCGGCTCTAGTGGTTCAGTGAACCTCCATTCATCCGTCTCAGGATTTGGGGACTCCCCTAGATACTTCTTCAATCGTTGTCCATTTACCTTGATCTCCCCTGATTCTCTACTCCATATGTCCACTGCCCCGTATGGGTATACCCTCTTTACCCAAAACGGTCCTAACCACCTTGATTTTAGTTTTCCTAGAAAAAGTTTCAACTTGGAGTTATACAGGAGAACTAAGTCTCCTTCCTCAAACTCCCTTCTCAAAATATGTTGGTCATGCCATTTCGTAGTTCTTTCCTTATATGCCTTAGCATGCTCGTATGCATCTCTTCGAATTTCATCCAATTCGCTTAACTATAGTTTCCTTTTCTCTCCCCGCGCGCACTGTAATCTAAGTTGAGTTTCTTAACGGCCCAGAAAGCCTTGTGCTCTAATTCAATGGGGAGATGGCAAGGTTTCCCGTAAACTAAGCGGAACAAGGTCATGCCTATTGGAGTCTTGTAAGTCGTGAGGTAAGCCCAAAGAGCATTGTCCAGTTTCGGTGCCCAATCATTCCTTGATGCCACCACCATTTTCTCTAGGATACTTTTGATTTCCCGATTCAAAATTTCCACATGCCCGCTAGTTTGCGGGTGATACACTGTTGAGACTCTGTGGATCACCCCATACTCATGTAGCAATTTTTCAAACTATTTTTCAATGAAGTGGGATCCTCCATCACTGATTACTACTTGAGGAACTCCGAATCTAGGGAATATGTTTCTTTTGAACATTTTTATTATGGTCCTAGCATCGCAATAGGGTGATGCCACGGCCTCCACCCATTTGGAGACGTAGTCTACCGTGACCAGGATGTATCTGTTTCTGTTGAAAACGGGAAAGGGTCCCATGAAATCCACTCCCCATACGTCAAAGAGTTCTACTTCTAATATGGTGCTTGTCGGCATCTCATGTCTCCTTCCTATATTTCCTATTCTCTGACACTGATCGCAAGAAACTACATAGTTGCGAGTGTCCCTAAACAAACTAGGCCAGTAGAATCCCGACTGAAGCACTTTTGCGGTCATTTTTGTAATCCCGACATGACCCCCATATGCGGAAGAATGGCAGTGAAAAAGGATGTTCTCCACTTCCTCTTCTGGCACACACCTCCGATATGCATTGTCTGTACACTTCCTGAATAGGAAAGGGTCATCCCATACGTATTGTTGAACTTCAGAGAAGAATCTTTTCCTTTGTTGGGTCGTGAATTCTGGTGGTATCACTCTTCCCGCAAGAAAATTCACCAAATCTGCATACCAGGGGGTGGTGACCTTTATAGCCATGAGGGTATCATCCCGCAGAGCGTCGTCTATTTGGGCACTGTCTCCTTCCTCTATCATACGATCTATGGGCATGCACGATAAGTGGTCTGCCACGACATTGTCCGTCCCCAATTTATCCCTGATTTCTATATCAAATTCTTGAAGTAACAAAATCCATCGAATAAGGAGGGGTTTCGCATCCGTCTTGCTTAGCAAGTAACGAACTGCAGCATGGTCGGTGTATACTACTACCTTTGAACCTACCAAGTATTGTCTGAATTTGTCGAATGCGAACACAACTGCTAGTAATTCCTTCTTAGTCATGGCATAATTAATTTGTGCCCCGTTTAGTGTCTTACTGGCGTAGTAAATGGCATGTAATTTTTTCTCCTTCTGTTGTCCTAAGACTGCCCACACTGCATAATCACTAGCATCACACATGACCTTGAATGGTAGGCTCCAGTCAGGCGGCTTAATTATCGGGGATGTCACTAGGGCTCTCTTTATTTCCTCAAATGCCTCTAAACATTTCTAATCAAAAATAAAGTCTACGTCTTTAGCTAGTAGATTTGTTAGCGGTCTAGTTATTTGGGAAAAATCCTTTATAAACCTTCGATAGAAACCCGCATGCCCAAGAAAGCTTCGAACTCCCTTTACATCCCTGGGTGGTGGCAACTTCTCTATTACTTCGACCTTCGCCTTGTCTACTTCGATACCATTCCCTGATATCTTATGCCCTAGAACTATCCCTTCAGTCACCATGAAGTGGCATTTTTCCCAGTTCAGAACCAAGCTATTCTCCACACACCTTTGCAAAACCCTTTCTAAATTCCTTAGACATGCATCGAAACTTATTCCATAGACTAAAAAATCATCCATGAATACCTCCATAATTTGTTCGATCATATCTGAAAAGATAGCTGTCATAAAAAGCTGGAAGGTGGCCGGGGCATTACATAGGCCAAAGGGCATTCGTCTGTATGCGAAGGTCCTGTACAGACAGGTGAAGGTGGTCTTCTCTTGGTCTTTAGGGTGGATTGGGATTTGGAAAAATCCTGAGTAGCCATCAAGGTAGCAAAAATAGGAATGTTTAGCCAGGCGTTCCAGCATCTGGTAGATAAACGGAAGTGGAAAATGATCCTTTTTTGTCACTTTATTTAATTTACAGTAATCTATGCACATTCTCCACCCTGTTATCGTTCGAACAGGGATCAATTCATTCTCCTCGTTTTTGACTATTGTAGTACCGCCTTTCTTTGGGACTATGTGTACTGGACTCACCCACTCACTATCTGAAATTGTGTATATTATTCCGACATCCAAGAGTTTAAGAACTTCCTTTTTCACTACCTCCTGCAAATGAGGGTTAAGCCGCCTTTAGCGCTCAACAATTGACTTACACTCGTCCTCAAGTGTTATCCTATGCATGCACAGAGATGGGCTTACCCCTTTTATGTCATCGATGGTATAACCTAGCACTTTTTTATATGCCCTGAGCACATCCAACAATTTCCTCGTCTCTTCTTTACTCAAATTGGCATTTATAATCACCGGATGGGTTGCAAGTGGTCGTAAAAATTCGTACCTCAGATTCGGTGGAAGTAGCTTCATCTCAAGCCCTGTGTGTTTTCCTTCTGCCACCTGCCCCGATTCTTCCTCTTCTTCTGATTCGGAAGATACAGAGTCTTCTCCCATCAAGTATTCTCTCTCCTTATCCCCTCTCTGTACCTGGTAGACTACTTTAGTGCTATCTATCCCCTTGATCGAAAAGTCCTCCTGAAAGTGTTGCTCGCTGTTAGCCCATATTTCGAGAGTCCCCACCACTGTCTCTATAATGCTATATGCGTCGTTTGTGCTCTTTTTCATCAACACGCCCCCCGCGGCTATGTCCAAGAGTTCTTTCGACGTGTTAGTTATCCCGGAATAAAAAACATGGAGGAGTAACCAATCTTGTAATCCATGGTGCGGGCAACGAATCACCAACCCCTGTAGCCTCTTCCATGCTTCGACTAGAGTCTCTTCTTGCCCTTGCTCAAATGAAAGGATTTTATCCCTAAGGTTGGCTCTCTTGTAGGGAGGGGGGAAATAATTTACTTAGGAAAGTGTTTTCCATTTGTTCCCATGTCGTTATACTTCCTTCGGGTAGCGCGTGTATCCATTGCTTAGCCTCTCCTTTCAGTGAGAATGAGAACATAATGAGCTTAATGGCCTCTGCTGGGACTCCTTCATATTGCACCGTCCCACAATATGCAAGGAATTCTTCAAGGTGTAGATAGGGTTCCTCAATCTGAGTCCCTCCAAACTATTTCCCTTGAATGAGAGCAATTAATGCAGGGTTTATTTCTCAAGTTGCTGTCTGAATTCGGGGAATAACAATGCAGGAGTTCCAGGCTTTTCATCTAGGCTCTATGTAATCTTTCAAGGGTCGAGCGGCCTGTATTAACATTTCAACGCCCTTCGATGGGATATGCTTAATAGATCTTATGCAGTAGATTACTTGGAGGGTAAAACCAAAAGGTTTGGTTTTAAGGAGAAAAGTTAGGAGTGCTAATCTAATTCTATAAACAGAAAATAAATAATCTAGCAAATAAAAATCTAAGATGTAATAAGTAAATAGGAACAATTATTGGTAGAATAAAATAAAAATAACAAAAAAATTAAAAACTGAATCTAAATATGTAAGATATGAAACTAAAGAAAATAAAGTAAACTAAGAGAAAATAAGCAAGTAAATAAACCTAATCCTAAGTTCAATCCAATTTACCACCATTCGATTTAATATCAAATCAACAGTCTCCAGCAACGTCGCCAAAAACTTGATGCGCACGGATGTGACCTTGAATCTCGTGACGGATATCGTCGAGGACTCAAAGCGCACGCTCGCGCTCAACGCCTGCAAGTGCACGGATGTCATCAAGTAATAAAGATTATCGATCCCACAGGGACTGGAGTTCAAATACCAATATACTTAGTGGTTATAATTGTTCGAACATGATCTCTAAGAGGTTACAATTGGTGAGGGTTGTCGGTGGACTCTACTCTGTACGGTGTCACACGAAGGAGGAAAGGAGTGTGCCGAGGTCTTCAAAGGTGATTCTATAATTTCGGTTTCACTTGCGTATCACAGAACAATGTTATCAATTGGTGTCGTCTAGATGTTTACCTACGATTTTGTGGAAGGGACATCATACACTCTCCCGCAGAGCCGCCACATTCACCGGGAGCTATCTCCTCCCACAAGGATGAGATAGAGGGTACGAGGATGCCAAATCAATCCCTACTGTGGACCGTTTCCGATTCCACCGCACCGTTTTCCTTGCAGTTGCAGGAGATTAGGTTTACCCCTAGGTTCATTAATCAAACCTCCTAAATTTTAGATTGCGAGGGTTGTCACCACCTCGTATCACCTAAGCACAGCGGAAAGAAAGCCAAACACACATAGATATAATAAAGAGCAACTACCAATTGTCAAATCAAACTCGTGACCAGAATTAAATATGAACCAACATTGTTTATGTACACAAGCTACTCCCTAATCCTAGAATCGAAAGTACTACATAAATACGAAGGAATAATCACAGAACATGTTTAAGTTTGGATACAATAGAAATAAAGCACAGAAATAGAGATATACGATGCTTTCGTGATCTTCTCTTCGGCGTTATATTGCAAGTTGTTGACCTCTGGTGGCATTCCTCCTCCCCATTGTGAGTTACCGAAGCTTTTTAGGGCTTCGTCGTGTTGTCCTAGCCGTCGTGCCTCCTCCCTAGGGTTTGGGCGAAACCATCCTTATATAGACATCGCCTCGGACCACTACAAAATCCTGAAAAAGCCCTAGTCGTGCAAATCCGTCGAGCCACCACACGGTCGTGTGTTTCCACACGGCCAGGCCGTGTGCAGCCCTGGGGTGCTGATCTTCGCCCATTGGACATGGCCATGTGAATCCACACACCCTGGCCATGTCCCACTCTGCGTCTAGCTGCGAAAGTCCTTCTTTTGCTCCGAAAACGCATCGTTTTCACCAGAAAAGCTAACCTGCACACAAAAGTACAATGAGCAGACCTTCGAACAAAAAAATAGGCAATACGTGCAAGAATAGAGTAACATATGCATGAAACTAACACAAAATGTAACAAGATGTGAATGAAAACTACTCCTAAAATCCTTTTTGTTTTTCTCACATCAGGCTTCTTCACACGCCGCTTCCTTCTCCGATCGTTCCAAACCTTCCGACCATCGTTCAAGTGCCCATGCCTGTGACTCCAAAGCTTTAAGTTTGAAAACTAACCTTGTTTTTGGTATTTTTGTCCTCCTATCACACAAATGAATACCTCTCACGCTTTCCATTCTCCTCCTCCGCGAGTTAGGGTTCCGACGAGCCATTTTTCAGTGTCTTCTCCGATATTCGATGACTCAGTTCATTTCTCTCAAGCCTCGAACTAGATGGCACAAAAGTATATTTCCCAAACTCAAACCCTATTTTTTTAATACCATATTTTGATTTAACCATGTTTGGGTGTCATTGCATTGCATTCATTGCATCCATATAGAAAAACAACGTAGGAATGAGCCTTGTGAAGGTTCCTCACTATCATACCAACCCATGCCAATTAGGTACTTAGACGAGCCATTCTTTAGGTCTTATTGTAGGGATGTCATTCAAATCATATGGCATTACAAGTTGATGAAAGTTGTTTTCTACACTCATTCAATAAACATTGATCTCCTTAAGGAGTTTTACTCCAATTTAAGGAAGGTTGACGATGGCCCGACTTACTCCACTTGCGTTGCAAAATGCGATTTGGAGTTCACTCCTACGATTTTGCAGGAGTTCCTGGAGTGTCGGTCATCCGATGACTCTTTTGTTTTCTATCCTAGTTTTGATGTGCCTCTGCCCACTCTTTTTGATCATATTTCCCTTGAGTCCATGCATGAGCATTTCTTCCTTAGACCTCGTCCATTAGGTCAAAATCTATTCACAATCAATGATTTATCTACACCTGACAATGCACTTTATAAAGTCATTGTTGGGTGTATCCTTCCTATTGTGACTCGGGGTCAGGCCAAGATCTGGCCTCCCCATCTTTTTCTCATGTATGCTATGCGCCACTTTTTAGACATCAACATTGCATTGAACATATTCCATTGATGATGTGAGCAAAATATATAGGGTTTTAGGAGTAATTTTCGCTCACATCTCATTTCGTTTTATGGTTGTTTCATGCATATTTTACTTTATTTTGCATGCATTTCCTATTTTCTAGTTCGGAGATCTGCTCATTGTACTTTTGTGTGCAGGACAACATTATACAAGGAAAATGGCGCACTTTTGGAGTGAAAAGAAGACATTTGGAAGCTAGAGCAGAATGACACATGACCCTACCCTGTGAAAACACACGGCCTAGCCATGTGGATCCACACAGCCGTGTGACGCCGTGCAATTCCAACGTGAGTCAATTATTTTTCAGGTTTCGGGGAGATCCAGACTGATGTCTATATAAAGGAGGCTACGCCTAAATCCTAGGGGGAGGCACAACGGTCAGGATGACACTTCGATGCCCTAAAAAGCTTCGGGAACTCACAACGGGGAGGAATAAAGTCGCTGGAGAAAAGAGCCACATTGCATTATAATTTCTGTTCTTTGCATAATTTCCATTGTTTATACGAACATGATCATGCTTTGTGTTTCTCCTCTCTTATTTATGGAGTAGACTCTTTGATTCTCGGATTATAGAGTAGTTTGTGTGCGTAGAAGATGTTATTCCAAATTGAATTCTATTCTTGAATTCATATTTGCAATTGGTATTAGTTTAGACCGATATCTATGCATTTTGGTTTCCTATCTACTGTGCTAGCCAATACGAGGGGTGACAACCCTCGTATCTAAGATTTAGGAGAATTAAGGAGGAACCTAGGGGTTAGCCTCATCTCCCATAACCGTGGGTAGAAGGATGCGATAGAGTAGGAAATGCACCTCATTTTCGACTCGTCATAGGGATCGATTCAACATCCTCATATCAACTATCCTGTCCTAAGTCCAGGGGTCGACTTGGTAATGGCAGAGGTAGCTTCTGATAGATGCGAAGGCTCATCGGAGAAGTGTATAATGTCCTTTCCACAAAATAATAGCTAGAAACCTAGACAAAACCCAATTGATAACGTGTTCTGCGATACACAAATGAAACTGAAATCCTAGAATCCCTTCAAAAGACTTGTGACTAGTTTCTTTCTTCTTCCGTGTGACACCGTATTGAGTTGGGACCGCCATCAACCCTCACAATCACAACCCTTAGAACTGAATTCCGAACAATAATGTCCACTTACCAAATCGGTACTCCAATCTCAGTCCCTATGGGATCGATAATCTTTTTATTACTTGACGACATCTGTGCACTTGCGGGCGTTGAGCGTGAGCACGCTCTTCGAGTCATCGACAGTCTCTGTCATGAGATTTGTAGTCGTGTTCGTGTGCATCAAGTTTTTGGCGCCATTGTCGGGGACAGATTGATTCGATATCGAATCAAGAAGTGGATATCGGATCGGACTTAAGGTAGATTTATTTACTTGCTTTACTTTTATTACTTTCTTTTATTTTTATTTACTTCGATTTTAGATTTTTAATATCTAGAGTAAGTTTAGATTTACTTCAATAATTACATTGCATTAACCTTTAGTTAAATTTTCTGCATTTGATTTAGTATTGGTTTAGGCTATTTTCTATTTTAATTAAGTATTAGGTGATACTCCTAATTTTGTGGCTCGGTTCCTCGTATGCATAGACACTTAGGATCGGAATGCCTGATTCCGATCGATCTAGAAATCGAACGAACCTATCATCACCAGAGAGCTTAACAGAAGAGGATGGAGGACCAAGCTGCATCCGAGGTGAATATAGGTAGCCGACCTTTGTGGGATTACGCAACCCCTAGTGCTAAAGGATTTAGGTCGAGTATAGTTGGACCGTCTATTTTAGAAAATAACTTTGAATTGAAATCGACACTCATACACATGGTCCAGCAGAGTCAATTCGGGGGAGCTACGACTGAAAACCCAAAATGGAACCTGGAGACATTTTTGGAAATCTGCTCAACAATGAAGATTAATGGAGTCCCTGCAGACACGATCCACTTGAGCTTATTCCCGTTCTGATTGCGGGATAAGGCTAAGGCATGGCTTCACTCCCTGCCTTCGGGAAGCATTACTACCTGGGAGCAATGTGAGCAGCAGTTCTTGAATAAATACTTCCCACCTAGCAAGACTGCTCACATGCGCCATCTAATAATGAGGTTTCGTCAGAAGGAAGGGGAGTCGCTATTTGAAGCCTGAAATTGCTACAAGGGACTACTCTACTAATGCCCCCATCATGGACAAGAAAGGTGGATGGTGATCCACATCTTCTATAATGGGATCACGTACACCACAAAAGATGTCCCTCGATTCTGCCACAGGAGGAGCACTTATGAACAAGACTATCGAGGAAGCTGAGGAGCTAATAGAAAAGGTGGCCCAGAACCACCATCAATGGGCTTCCGAACGTAGTCACCCAACTCCTACCGCGGGATGATATGTTGTCAACTCCATGGACCACATGGCAGTGTGGTTGGATGCACTTAGCAGACGGTTCGACTCTTTCAATCCTGTTTCTGCATGTGCAGCCAATGACTTTAAAGAAGGAGAAGCAAAGTATCGGGAGGACTACTATGAAAGGCAGGGTGGTTTAAAAGAGCAAATTGAGCATGTCAATGCGGTTGGGGATTACAATCAAAGGCCCAACAACCCATACTCTAGTACTTACAATCCTGGATGGAAGAACCACCTGAACTTTTCCTATCAGAATAACTCAGGGAATTTCCAACCATTAGGAGGATATGGGAAGCAACAGGGCAATGGGCAGCAGTAACCACATAAGTCTAGTCTAGAATTGATGATGGAAGACTTCATTGCTACCCAAACAAAGGCCAATGAAGAGTTTCGATGCCAACATAAGAAAATAGATGAGTCACTTAGGGATTTGAAGGCTACTGTTGACGGTCTTGCAAGTCACACGCAGATATTGGAAACACAAGTGGTCAAGATAGCCCAAATCGTGTCACAACCTATTGATAGTTCTCCATCATTACCCGAGCCGAGTCAAGTCAAGGAGGAGGGAATATACGGCGAAAGAGTGGGTCAGAAGAATAGATACACCAAGGGGTATGCAGCCATGATTTCCATCCTACCCAACCAAGTTGAGATCGAAGACAGAATTCCACCACAGCTAGAGGACCCTGGTGAATTTGTCATCCCCTTCTTGATTTATGGGGAAAGCTTCAATGAAGTGTTGTGCATTTGGGGTCATCAGTTAGTGTGATGCCCTACTTATACTATTTAAAGATGGGACTGAATGGGATCCAACCAGTGAACCTTGGTATTCGTATGGGGGACGACTCAGTCAAGGAACCCGTTGGCATGCTAGAACATGTGCCTGTGGTCATTGAGAATTTCATGATACACACGAATTTTATTATACTCGACACATGAACAAATCCCTAGAACCCCATCATTTTGGGAATACCCTTTCTGGCGACTGCGGGAGCATTAATAGACATAAAGGCGCACAAGATCTCCTTGGAGGTAGATGAGGAGATCATCATCTTCAATCTGGTGTAGAGCTCCCTTCCTAGACGGCTACACTTTCAGTAGGGTAGAGCCGAACCCACTGGATGTTAACTCCGAGACGGATGAATGGAGGTTCACAGAACCTCCGGAGCCATGATAAGACAATGGAGTAGGGTCGAGCTAAAAGACCTTAAACAAAGCGCTTCTTGGGAAGCAACCCAAGTTTAGTTTTTAGGTGTTCTTTTCATTGTATTGCATTTGCTTGTTTAATTTGAACTTTGGATTTCATTCATTTAACATTTTTTAACATGAATTAGGACTAGAAAGAACCTTGCTAGGTAAAAATAAAAATCACTTTGAACCTACATGACTGAGTGAGTATGGAGAAGTCGACCGTTGTGTACCGTGAGAAGGAAACGGGGGACACACGGCCTGACCGTGTGTTTTCACACGACCGTGTCCCACCTTCCAGGAGCGCACATAGCCTGGCCATGTGTTTTCACACGGCCATGTTTCACAAGGGATAAAGGGTTCCACACCGTGCATTTCACCCCTATTCATCACTCTCCCTCCAGTCCACACATGCATAGGAGCCCACCTAGTCCACATAGACATGAGCCTGAACCTGCACCACCACCTTGTTCTACTTTTGAGTAGGATTAAGGTACATCTGCCTATTATTTTTTGGGGTTCTGATCTTGCCTTGACAACATATATGCTGAGCAACAGACGCAGAGAGAGCGATGGGAGGAGCAGAGCGCTTACACACAGGTAGAGTTTTAGGGCTTCCAGGAGCACTTCCAGTGGGCTGAGGAGTTCTACGACGAAGCCCGCGTCTACTTCCAGGAGGAGGTTGACCGTCACAAGGATGAGACCACCTACCACTAGGAGATGCGGTAGCACATGAATGCCCAACAGGCATAGTGGGACCGGGAGGAGGAGCACAGAGCGACCGCTGTATCAACCAGCTCTCAGATCGACCACATGTACATGTGGCATCAGCAGTTGAGCACTAGGTTTACCTAGGAGCCTGACATGTCGAGATTGCCGGACTTCCCACCTTGGCCACCATATTAGCGATACAGTCTAATATAAGTCTGGGGGGACCCCAAGTTTTGATTTATTTTATTTCTAGCAGTAGTTTCTTTCTTGTCATTTGCATTTTTCGTTAGCATTCATTTGTTCATACATAAAGTTTTTAGTTTCTTCAGTACTTAATTTTTGCTATCTTTAAGCTACCTCAGTAGTATTGCTAAAGTTTTCTTCATGAGTTGTTTCCATCGGTAGCTTAACTTCATTTACCTCATGGTATTTCATTTTATTTGCTCTAATGAATGTTCTAGACTTACACTGAGTAGCTTTTATTTTTACACCAACACATGATGAACATTCT
Source organism: Wurfbainia villosa (assembly GCA_025175895.1). Lineage (NCBI taxonomy): Eukaryota > Viridiplantae > Streptophyta > Magnoliopsida > Zingiberales > Zingiberaceae > Wurfbainia > Wurfbainia villosa. Next base: position 41,092,029 of record CM046008.1, on the reverse strand, counting down.
GAAAGGGAAAATCTAGTACATACCTAGTTATAATTTATCTCAGTAGTCTAGTACTTTGGAATCCATATGTGACTCTAGATTTAGCATTTTAGTTACTGGAGGTGCTTGGATTATGGAAGCCCATTTGGAAAAATCAAAATCCAAAAAAAAAAAAAGTTGTCATGGGTGGAAATGGTTAGGTGCCCCTTTGAGACCGAGTTAGGTTACTGGGGAAACACCTACCAATTTCTCTCAATACCGAGCATGCTTTTGAGAGTTTGTGCTAGATCTAGGGAACACCCCTCATTTTGGGTAGTTCCTAAGAGTCGGGGACCTTAGGAAAGCTATAGGATGATGACTTAACTTACCATGGAACAGGTATCCCCTAAGAAGATTCACTTAGCACGAGCACGAGAAGCTAACTTAGTGAATTTCTAAAACATATCTATTTTTCTTTGAATGCAAATACCACTTGATAAATCTAGTTAACATGCTAAGTATGGAACAATACTTTTTTAAAAATTTCATGGCATTGAGGTTTGCTTGAGGACAAGCAAAGACTTAAGACTGAGGGAATTGATGTGAGCAAAACATATAGGATTTTATGAGTAGTTTTCGCTCACATCTCATTTCGTTTTATGTTTGTTTCATGTATATTTTACTTTATTTTGCATGTATTTTATGTTTTCTAGTTCGGAGATATGCTCGTTGTACTTTTGTGTGCAGGACAATATTATACGGGGAAAATGACACTTTTGGAGCGAAAAGAAGACATTTGGTAGCTAGAGCAGAATGACACACGACCTGGCCCTTTGAAAACACATGGCCTGCGCCACAGCGCCACAGCGCCACACACCGCTTGGCCGTGTGGATCCACACGGCCGTGTGGCGTTGTGTAATTCCGACCGGAGTTGGTTATTTTCCAAATTTTGGGGAGATCCAGTATGATGTCTATATAAAGGAGGCTACGCCCAAACCCTAGGGGGGAGGCACGACGGCCGGGATGACACGCCGATGCCATAAAAAGCTTCGGGAACTGGCAATGGGAAGGAAGAAAGCCGTCGGAGATCCAAGTTCTGCACTTCAATGCTGGAGAGAAGAGCCACATTGCATTGTAATTTATGTTCTTTGCATAATTTCCATTGTTTATACGAACATGATCGTGCTTTGTGTTTCTCCTCTCTTATTTATGGAGTAGACTCTTTAATTCTAGGATTAGGGAGTAGTTTGTGTGCGTAGAACATGTTATTCCAAATTGAATTCTGTTCTTGAATTCGTATTTGGAATTGGTATTAGTTTAAACCAATATCTACGTGTTTTGGTTTTCTATCTACTGTGCTAGCCGATACGAGGGGTGACTACCCTCGTATCTAAGATTTAGAAGAATTAAGGAGGAACCTAGGGGTTGGCTTCATCTCCCATTACCGTGGGTAGAGGGATGCGATAGAGAAGGAAACATGCCCTATTTTTGACTCATCGTAGGAATCGATACGGCATCCTCGTACCGACTATCCCATCATAAGTCCAGGGGTCGACCTGGTAATGGCAGAGGTAGCTTCCGATAGATGCGAAGGCTCATCGGGGGAGTGTATGATGTCCTTTCCACAAAACCGTAGCTAGAAACCTATACAAAACCCAATTGATAACGTGTTCTGCGACACACAAATGAAACCAAAATCCTAGAATCCCTTCCAATGACTCGCGACTAGTTTCTTTCTTCTTCCGTGTGACATCGTATTGAGTTGGGACCACCGTTAACCCTCACAATCACAACCCTTAGAACTAAATTCCGAACAATAACATCCACTTACCAAATTGGTACTCGAATCTTAGTCCCTGTGGGATTGATAATCTTTTTATTACTTGACGACATCCGTGCACTTGCGGGCATTGAGCGCGAGCGCGCACTTCGAGTCCTCGATGGTCTCTGTCGCAAGATTTGAGGTCGTGTTTGCGTGCATCAATTGCATAGTCCACTTTGTGACCGCTGTACAAGGGAAAATCCATATGCCTTTTGGACACATTATTACTACATGGTTAGAGTCCATAGGCATCAACATTTCCAGGGGATCCCTGAAGCATACGACTGCATCACGTTGCAGAACTTTACATTAGTCGACATGCAGACTGGACTTGGGCAGATGGAGTGGGTTGCTCGACCTCAGCTTCGGGAGCCTGGAGAGCCAGCTGGGGAGCCTGCAGAGCCAGCCGCCGAGCATGATGAGCCAACTCCAGAGGAGAATGACCCGATGTTATCCGATGCTTCGTCGAAGAGTCTCTCGGAGTGACTTGCACGCATGGAGACCCAACTCGAGGAGTTCTATGAGGAAGCTGACACGCGATGGGTGGAGCTCAGTCTGGAGTAGTCTGCCATTGATTCTCGCATGCCCTCCATGGGTCAAGAGATTTGTCAGTAGCTCAGCAGGCTAGAGCAGCGTCAGATCAACATGTTCGAGATGATGCAGACCTGGACCCTGAGTTAACAGCCTCCACCACCTCCATAAGATGGTTCCAGGGATGACAGCTAGGAGAACATTATGTATTTTTTTTCGTAGTGAGGTCGAGAGCATTTGGACATCCATTTTTCTTGTAGAACTGAATTTATGTTGAATGAAATATTTTGTTTGTGCAAAATCATGTGTCTTTGCCTGATTGTGTGGGTGTTGATTTGTTTATATATTCTATTTCGCCTTGTAATGACATCATATTTTTTTTATATAAAATGTCATGATAGTGCTTAGGGTTATTTTCTATGTCATGTTCATGTTTAAAGTATAATCATATGCCATGACATCATGATCATTGGTCATGCTTATTTATGCTATCATTTATGCCATGATCATTGATGGATTAATTAAAATTTATCTAAGGACTATGACATGATTTGAAGTCCCATGTATAAGGGAATAAAATACAGTTGCCTAGAAAATGCATGAAGCCCTTATAACCCTCATCCCACATCTCACATTTGAAGGTTGGAACCGAAGCTTTGCTTCTCACCTCAGTTGCTTGTGCATGGCGATCACATCTACGTCCCCAGATTAAAAAAATTAATCCAAGATGATGACGGATTACCCAAACAACCGATCCATCATCTTGCTATTCGATTAGAGTGGTCTCTTGAACAAACTTATTGTTCAAGCAACTTAACTCTTTTCCTCGATTAGCCGCGGAATAGATGATGTACGGATCATCGATTTTTGTGTTTATCTTTGGGATCCAAGTAAATTAGTCACATGCAATTACATACATAATACAAAGGAACCAAAGGAAACCAAAACAAGAATTATACCTCTTGTTTACCTCTTTGTCTTCTATTGTATGTCCTATCGTCCTCTTGGACGTTGTGCGGGCAATGATCCTTCAAGAGATGAAGCCTCCTAGATCTCGTATCTTCCTTTCCTTGTTCACTCCAAACAAAGGAAGATAATAAGCTCCCTTCTTCTCCTATCTAGTTTCAGACACAATCCCTTTAGAGAAAGATCAAATCTCTTCCTCCTCTTTGTTGTTGCCGCCGACCACCAAGGAGAGGGAGATGGAAGATGGGGGCCGACCAACAAGAGGAGCTCTTGTTGCCGCTGGCCAAAGCTTGAGGAAGAAAGGAGGTGGGCGCCAGCCAATCTTGGAAGAAGATAGGCATTGCCTAAGAGGAAGTGGTGATGGGCGCCGGCAATAGGGAGAGGATACCAAGAGAAGGAAACCCTAACCCTAATCCTTTCCTTGCTTCTATTGCCACCCAAGACCAATGAACCTTATTTTATTTTCCGCCCAAGCCCTAGCCCTCCTTTTATAGAGTTAGGCTTAAGCCTCCTTTCAATCTCCACCGTTAGATCTAGGGTTTCATTTTCCACCGTCGAATCTAGGGTTTCATTTTCCACCATCGGATCTAGGCTTTCATGAGGTTTTTAATAAGCTACAATAGAGACCATGAGGAGGAGTTGGATCTTGGCCACCCAATGGATCTAGCCCACATAAAGTCTGATCCATTAATGATAATCAATTCCACTAGAGGATTATCATTGATCTACCTCACTAACCCTCATAAATAAATATGAGCTCCATATATTAATTGTACAAATATCTCCCCGTGTTTAAGATCTCAAATGTCCGTCAATTAATTAATCAACATCTAAATCTATGAGTAGTACCACTCAACCTCTACATCATGCTGGACCAAGTCCACCGGTAGGGTTTACATGATGATCCTTATGAGCTCCTCAAGGGGACATCATCATCCTAATATATAGGACACGATTTCCTCCTATAATCAACGACACACTATGTAAATAATATCATTTCCTAACTTACTAAGCCTATCGATTTAATCTATAAATCTCACCCATTGGTAAATCAAAGAAATAAATACTAAGTACATGTGCCCGTTATTATATTGGGATTAAGATCATGTACACCATAATATCCGAGGTCCGATTCAATTATGTAGTCAGTAATAAATCGAATCACCTCTAAGTCGATCCTGCTCAATACACACAAAGTGTACTAGTGTAATTCTATGGTCAAGACAAACCAATACCAAATTACACTACAACCATACCAATGGTTTGTCCAAAACCATCTCAGTTGTGAGTCTCTACTTATACTCTACAAGGAACTGATAATATGATCTCCCGTGTGACACTACACACCATGTTATCTACAATGTAATGTATCAGACAATATGCATAACCATAAATATGCAAACAATGATCATGTGATTCTTATTTCAAAAATAAAGATGTTCATACAAAAGAAGACTTTTCAGTATACATCCCAACAACATTTACATTGGCTTGTGTGTGTTTTATACACCTTAGATACATGTGAGAAGTTAGGAAAATAAGTTAAGTTCAAGGTGCATAGATGTTGCATCTAGATGAACTTTAACTTATTTCAATCATAAATATGAATCATGAGGAAAACTAATGTACAAGTCATGTACATCTAGCACATAGTCCATGGTTCAAAATAGGTTTTCAAAATCATTTTAAAATCCTTTTAGAAAACCTTGGTGAAGTCTATGTTTTGATAGGAATCACCATTGAAGAATTTGATACAAAGTAGGTCAAAAACTTTGAAGATTCAATAGTTTTTGAATATTGTATCAATCTCTTATTTTAATGGGTATTTTATTTTCTAACTATTTTTCACCCATTATATTCCATGTAAGTAATGTGCGTATAAAGTTTCAAAAATTTTTGAAAGGCGTATATTTAGTTACGCATTTTCAAAACTCACTTTTGAAAACCTGATTTTTGAAAATCAGGGATCAGTCGACTCTTATAGTATGTCAGTCGACTGATAGATGGTGGAGTCGACTAATGGGTTGATTTCAGGTAAACAAGATTTGTTTAGCCCATGTTCAACCATTTTTAGGTTCCCTAACTGCTCCTAACCCTAGGGTATGCTTTGGAAAGCATTAAAAAGGGTGAAAATCTATTGGATATGGATTAGGAGAGTTGTTGGGGTGTATATCAAATTTTAAGGGAGGTGAAAGTTCATTGTTGAATCTTTGCCCTTAATTTCGATAGGTTAGTATTCCTATTGGCTCAGGGATTCTCCAAGGACATTGTTGGTGCAATGGTCAAGGGGGAGAAAGCCTTTAGGGGGAGGTATCCATCATGGGATGATGAATGTGTTCTTCCTCATCAGGGGGAGAAATAGGAATGTGAGATGCCCAATTTAGAAATTGGGAGAGTTTATAGGAAGCCTCTCTTAAGTGATATGAGACTTATCACTAGGAAGAGTGAAGGCATCCTAGATGTTTTTGGACCAAGGGGGATATTGGTGCAATCGGCCCAGGTCACGATTGACCAGGACTCGAGTTTGGCTCGAGTGATGTTTTGATGTGTTTTGATGTTTCGACAAAAACATATGACAATATAATTGTCAAGGAAAGTCCAAGCATGGGTCTTGGCGAATGGAAAGTCCAACATGTGTTGGCAAGGAAAGTCCAAGCATGGGTCTTGGCAAATGGAAAGTCCAAGCATGGTCTTGGCATGGAAAGTCTAACATGGGTTAGCATTTGAAGTCCAAGGGGTTTAATATTGGCAGCATAAAGTCCAAGCGGTAGTCTTGGCAGCACAAGTCCAATGGTTGGCGGTATAAAGTCCAAGCGGAGTCTTGGCGGCATAAGTCCAATGTGCCTTGGCGGTGTAGACACCGTTAGCATGACATAGCCGACGGAAGCACCTGAAGACTAGCGCGATGGATGAACAAGTCATGGATGACTTGGAGGGATCCGAGAGGTGTGAGGCTGATGGAGGTGGCTAGAAGGCTTAGGTCTAGGCTAAGGGTGGTCTAGCAAGTATGGGGGAACCATACTTGAGTTAAAAACCTCATGTTTGAGGTGTGCCCGGTCGGCCCGGTGCCATGTGGCGATCGGTGGACCGATCAACTAGGGTTTTATGTGGGTTATGGCCTAGCGATCATTGCCATAGGTTAGCGATGGTGATGGATCAGCGGTCGATTGATCGTGTGATCGGTCGTGGTGCTCGAAAATTCGACCGCGAGAATGGAGTCGAGACTCGGTGGTCAGTGAGGACTCCATCGGTCGTGATAGTCTGTCGGTCGGTGATACTGTCGATCGTGATGGTAGTTCCGTTGGACTTATCCAACGTGGAACTAGCCGTTGTCTCACAATGATGGCATCGATGATGGTCCCGATCGATCGGTGATAGACTTTTTCCAGCACAGGTTGAAGCTATATATGGAGCTCATGATGGAGGAAAAAGATATCGGTTCTTGAGGGCTATTGGGGCGATTTGTTGGTGCAAATCAGGTCTCCAAGTGCAAGTAAGCAACCAAGCATTCAAGCAATCAAAACAAGTGTTGTAAAGTCTTTTCTTTACTTGTATTTCATTTTCATTATTGTAATTGCTTGTATTTGTATCTTATTGTTGTAAGATTACTTGTAAAGGGTTTCTCCACCCTTGACTTGTGTCAAGAAGGAGTTTTATTGGTTAGTGGTGTTTGTGGCATCGCTAGGGTTCGTACGAACCCAATCCGTGGAGTAGGAACCGGTTCGGTTCCGAACCACGTTATATGCTCTTGTTGTGATTTGTGTTGTGTCCATTTCGTTATTGCTTTTATCATTATATATATTCCGCTGCGCTAACGAAATTGTAGACACAAACGAGATTGAATTCCATCCACGATCGGGCGAGACGCTATTCCCCCCCCCCCTCTAGCCGTTCCAAGGGTCCTAACAAGTGGTATCAGAGTTCGGGGCTCTTCTACGGATTAACAACCGGGAGCTAAGGCAAAAGGCTAGAGGGTGAAGATGGAATTCCAAGACAAGCTTGGATGGGAAATCAACACTCCACCTCCATATGATCCAGAAGATTTTCCTGCATGGAGAGCAAGAATGGAAACATTCTTGATGATGAACATAGAGGATTGGTTCATCCTCATTGAAGGCCTTGAACCCCCTAGGGATAAGAAGGGGAATGTCCTAAAATTGAAAAAGTGGACCCAAGAGCAACGCCAAAAGCTCAAGACCGAAGTTAAGGTAACGAATCTTTTGGAAGATTTAATCCCTAATGATGTTTTATGCAAGCTAGGGGATTACATGTATGCCAAGGAGCTATGGAGAAAATTGGCAAGATATCATGAGGAGAGTTCATCCTCAAGTGAAAGTGAGGAATCGGAAGTTGAGATGGAGTCAACTTCCGAATCGGAGAAAGAAGAAGTAGAAGAGGTGGAAGAAGCGTCTACTTCAAGGATTGAGGAGGAGAGACCATCCTCTACACCGGAGCAACCACAAGAAGAGCTCTCAACATCCGATCAAGATGAGGAAGCTTAAAATTCAACTCCGGCACCTACCACCACCCTAGGTAACTCAAACACTTTATTTTCAAACAAAAATTATATTATGTGCTTTGAGTGTAGGGAGTATGGGCATTACAAGAGCAAATGTCCAAAGAGGATCAAGAAAGCTCCTCCGGCGCCTAAAAGTCAACAAAAGTCAACAGACGCCGGTTCTCCAAGACAAAAGAGCAAGGAGCATGTCATTTGCTTCAGATGCCGACTACCGGGTCATTACCGGAGTCAATGCCCAAAGAAGAAGAAGAAGGGGCAAAGGGGAGCATCACAAGTAGGGGGAGCCATTAAGGCAAACCCTAAGGTATATTTAAATAATGCTCCGTCTAATTTAGAGCATGCTAGAACTAATTTTAGCAATTGTGGTATGTATCATAAAGAGCATGCTAGAAATAACAAACATATGTGTTTAGGAGCTAAGAATATTCACCTTAAGAATAAGGAGAAATTTGGGACTAATGTCCCTAGAAAAACAATACCTAAGAAATCTATTAAGAAAATCCAAGAACATCTAGGTTTTAATCCAAAATGGACTAGGCATTCGCCAAGAAAGTCCAATGCCCAAGATTTAAATAAAAATTCTAAAAATGGGCAATTAGAATTAGAGAACCAAGCCTTGAGGTCAAGGCTTGAGAAATTGGAAAAGACCCTAAACGAGATACAAAATCAATTTCAAGGGTCAAATTGTCAAACTCTAGGATCTAAGAGTCAAAAGTCAACCAAGGACAAGAATGGTTTGGGTCACAAACCTAAGTCCAAGGTGACTTACCATAGTGTTCCATTCGACTATGGGACACTAACTAGGTCTAGGAAGACCAAGGTCAATGGGGAAGTCATTCCTAGAGTTGACCAAGGTTTGTGCCTATTGGCCATGGTTTCGAAGAAACCTAGGATGGCCACTAAGAAGGTTGTTAGGGAGGCAATCCCTAAGGTTAACCTAGGCAAGATCAAAATGACCAAGGCTAATAAGCCTAGGAGGGTCATTAGGAAGGTATCTAGGGAGGTTATCCCTAAGGAATACCTAATTAACCCTAGGAGCTCAAATCGGTTTTGGGTTCCTAAGAGCGTGATTGATTCATGCTAAGATGGGTTTAGGGTGTGCCAACCTTGATTGGATGGGTAGTTAACTCAACCATGATAAAGGTGGCACTTTAAGGTTACTTTCAAGGTTATGGTTACTTTGGAAATATCCTATAGCCTTAATTTCAAAGAATTTTAGGTTGTGTCAATATATATCTTGAAAATATGAAAATCAATAAAATTGACACGATCTAGATTTAGAGGTCATAGTGTGTACCTTTGATTATTGGCACACTTTGGAAGGTCATGTATCAAGAATTGTGTGGTTAAGATGTAAAGGTAACATCTAGAGTGATACTCAAGTACCACACAACTTGATGTCTTGTACTCACCATGCTTCATATGTTTTACCATATGTTTGCATGGATGGAATGTCTAGGATAGATTACATCTCACAAAATAAGTCTTTTACCTTGATTGTGTATTTTAACACTTAGAAAGGGTGAGATGTTAGGTTTTGGAAATCATTGAATGTTAATGTTTGCAAAAATGAAATAAAACATTAAAATACATTAACAAATACATGAATAAAAGTATAACATCAATACATTCGATACAAGATCTAACGTGATAAAATGGAATAATTAAGATGATGAAATCGAGACATTCTGATTTTCAGAACTAGAAATCAGATATCAGTCGACTGATAGAGTTATCGATCGATGATAAGTAGCGCTGATACGATCGACCATCGGTCGAGTGCTAGCTTCATGACTCGGTGATTGAACATCACCGATGATGATGGTTCACCGAGTAGAAGGCCATCAATGAGTGCTCGACGAGCAATGAGTGATGTGTACATCGATCGATCGATGGGTAACATCACCGATCGATGCTATCTGCACGCGTTATAGAAGGTTCGTCGATTGACAAGCGGATCGATCATTCACGGCCGGTAAACTGATAATAAACGCTATCGATCGGTGATGCTCCATCGATCGGCCGATCGCGTTTTTAAAATGCGAACCGCTAGGGTTCGGCGTCTTCACGCGACGAACTCCTTCTTCTCCCTTCCGTCTCCGATCGCCGTCTCCCTCTCCGGCCAACTCTTCCGGCCGTGCCAACCTTCCAAAGTCCTAGGTTTGAAAAACAAGCCTATCCTCTTCCATTTTCCACCTATTTGGAGCCCTAGTTCACGCGATTTAGTGTTTATTTCTCCTGTTCCGATTAGGGTTCCGCTGAAGCTCTCCGCGACTTTTCGCGATCCTCGGAACATTTGAGTCTTCCTCCGCACACACATTCAAATGGCGCCTAAGTAACGATTTTTCTTTCTGAGCCCTAATTTTCATTTCCATTACAATTTAGGTTTATCTAATCGTGTATTGTTGTCATTGCATGTTATATCATCACATTGCATTCATAATAGGAGAGCCCGTAGGAATGATCCACCCGAGGGTGAATCTCGATTGTACCAACCTATGTTGGTTAGGTACATCGATAGGAACTTTTTCAATAGGCATTGTAGTGACGTCATGGAATTAATTGCATACTACAATCTGATGAAAATCGTCTTGTGCACGCATCCAATTAATGATGACCTTATTAAGGAATTCTATCAAAACCTTAAAAAGGTGGATGACGGCCCTACTTACACTACTCGCGTTGCAAAATGCGAGTTAGAGTTCACTCCTGCGATACTGCAGGAGTTTCTCGAGTGTAGGCCTTCAGATAACACCTTTATCTTTTACCCTACCATGGACTTTCCTTGACCATATCTCTATGGAGTCCATCCATGAGCATATCTTTGGTTATCCTCGTCCGGCCCGAATCTATTTCCTATCATCGAAGTTATGCACTGACAATGTCCTTTACAAGGTCATTGTTGGGTGTTTCGCCATTGTCACTCGGTCCGCCAAGATTCGCCTCCCCATCTTTTCTTCTATATGCCATCGTCATTAGATATAAACTTTACATTAAACATTTTCCATGCATTGTACACTTCACTTCCCATCAAGGAAAGTGCATATGCCATTTGGTCATATCATCACAAAGATGGCTCGACTCGTAGCGTCGCATCCACAGGCTCTCTGCGAGCACTATCGGAGGTGTCGATCGTATATCGATTCGTAACTTCTGGTTAGCGGCTACGGATGGGCGCTGGACAGATGGAGTTGGCGCCACGACCACCACCCAGGGCGCACAGACAGCCTCCTCCGGTACCCAGAGAGACGACATAGGACCACGAGGATGCAGAGACCACTGATGAGGATGACCATGCCGGCAGACACATCAGCGGTGGGTCCATCAGATCGTCGTGGCGGTGAGTCCGATTTGAGACTATCGGCATCGGTGGACTCTAGGGCCGGAGATACTGGCAGGCTAGGCATCCTTCAGCGCACGTCTCGATAGGATGGAGGAGTCCCAGGGCCGCATAGAGCAGCATCAGCTCGATATGCTAGAGATGATGCGGGCCTGGACTCTGAGTCAGCAGCCTCCTCCGCCGCCACCTCCTGCGGACGATTAGAGGATATTAGATTTTTTTTTGTGGTTGTCAATTTTTGTAGTGAGATTGAGCATAACCAATCTCCATTTTGAATGTAAAAGACAAATTTTAAGTTAAATGAAATCTTTGTTTCTGAAAATTCTTGTGTGTATGAATGAATATTTATATAATTGTATTGCTATCATATACCATGTCATGACATTGTTTAGGGTTACTTTAGATGTCATGTGTTCTTAGATTTCATATTATGCCATGACATCATGATTATGAGCATGTGTTTATCTATATCATCTCTAATGCCATAATCGCTCATGCATTTAAGATATTTTGATTAAAATTGATTTAAGGACTATGGCATGACTTGGAGTCCCATTTATAAGGGAATCAAGTAGGGTTGCCTTCGAAAAATGCATGAAACCCTAGTTTAGAGAGAATAAAACCCACATCTCACATCTAATTGACATGTATGTGTATTTATACACCATAGATGCATGTGAGATGCTAGGATATGAGTTAAGTTCAAGGTGCATAGCTTTTGCATCTAGATGAACTAAAACTCATCCAATTCCATTGTGGATCATTGGGAGAGCTCGTGTACAAGTCACATACATAGAGCCCAAGGAATATGATCCAAGATAAGGTTTTGAAAACATTTTAAAATCATTTTGAAAAACCTTGGTGAAGTCTATCTTTTGATAGCAATCACCATTGATGAAGTTGATACAAAGTAGGGCCAAAACATTGAAAATTTCAATGGTTTTGAACTTTGTACCAATTTCACTATTTAATGGGTAAAATAATTTTCAAATATTTTTCACCCATTGTATTAGTCATAAGTATTATACATATCAAATTTCGTGATTTTTCGATATACGTATAATTAGTTATGATTTTTTAAAACTTATTTCTGATAACTGAAAATCGGGATTTTCAGTTATCAGTCGACTGCCCTGGGTGGCAGTCGACTGATGAAGGTTCTAGTTGACTGATTTCTGAATCACTCGACTGGTAGCCTGATTTCGGGGTAAACAAGGTTGTTTAACCCGATTTCAGCTACGGTTATGGTCCCTAATCACTCCTAACCCTAGGATATACTTTGGGAAGCATTATAAAGTGTGTAAATCCATTGGATATGGATTAGGAGAAGTATTTGGGGTTTGTATCAATTTTAAGGTGTTGGAAAGTTCAATGTTGAATTTCTAACCTTAATTTTGATGGTTTAGAGTTCCTATTGGCTTAGGGACTTCCCAAGGACATTGTTGGTGCAATGGTCAAGGGGGAGCAAGCCTTTAGGGGAAGGAATTCATCATTGGATGGTGAATGGTATTTTTTCCTTATGGAAAGGAAAAATGAGTTTTTGTGATACCCAATTTGGAAATTGGGAGAGTGAATAGGATTGCCTCTCTTGAGTGATATGGGACTTGTCACTAGGAAGATGGTAGACATCCTAGATATTTTTAGACCAAGGGGGAGATTGTAAGATCTCATTGGGACATGAGACATTGACCTCCTTGGAGAGAAGACCTTTTTGATGTTAGTCAAAAAGGGGGAGAATGTTGGGGGAAAACATTTGGAGAGTATTTACCAATTTGGGATAATTGGTAAAGGATTGGAGTTAGTATTCTAACTCAATTATTTGTTTGGTTTTTGTCAAACATCAAAAAGGGGGAGATTGTTGGTGCAATCGGCCCAGGTCACGATTGACCAGGACTCGAGTTTGGCTCGAGTGATGTTTTGATGTGTTTTGATGTTTCGACAAAAACATATGACAATATAATTGTCAAGGAAAGTCCAAGCATGGGTCTTGGCGAATGGAAAGTCCAACATGTGTTGGCAAGGAAAGTCCAAGCATGGGTCTTGGCAAATAGAAAGTCCAAGCATGGTCTTGGCATGGAATGTCTAACATGGGTTAGCATTTGAAGTCCAAGGGGTTTAATATTGGCAGCGTAAAGTCCAAGCGGTAGTCTTGGCAGCACAAGTCCAATGGTTGGCGGCATAAAGTCCAAGCGGAGTCTTGGCGGCGTAAGTCCAATGTGCCTTGGCAGTGTAGACACCGTTAGCATGACATAGCCGACGGAAGCACCTGAAGGCTAGCGCGATGGATGAACAAGTCATGGATGACTTGGAGGGATCCGAGAGGCGTGAGGCTGATGGAGGTGGCTAGAAGGCTTAGGTCTAGGCTAAGGGTGGTCTAGCAAGTATAGGGGAACCATACTTGAGTTAAAAACCTCATGTTTGAGGTGTGCCAGTCAACTGGTGTCATGTGGCAGTCGACTGGACCGAGTCAACTAGAGTTTAACTGCGGGTTATGGCCTAGCAATCGACTGCCATAGGTTGGCAGTCGAGTGATGGCTCGGCGATCGTGATCGTGTGATCCCGGTCGGCGGTGCTCGAATTCGACCGCAGAATGGAGTCGAGACTTCGGTGGTCAGTGAGGACTCCATCGATTGGTGATATGGTCTCGGCCGGTGATGGTAGTTCCGTTGGACTTATCCAACGTGGAACTAGCCGTTGTCTCACGGCAACAGTGGCATCAGTCGACTGATGGTCCCGATCAGTCGACTGATAGACTTTTTCCAACACAGGTTGAAGCTATATATGGAGCTCGTGATGGAGGAAAAAGATATCGGTTCTTGAGGGCTATTGGGGCGATTTGTTGGTGCAAATCAGGTCTCCAAGTGCAAGCAAGCAACCAAGCATTCAAGCAATCAAAACAAGTGTTGTAAAGTCTTTTCTTTACTTGTATTTTATATTCATTATTGTAATTGCTTGTATTTGTATCTTATTGTTGTAAGATTACTTGTAAAGGGTTTCTCCACCCTTGACTTGTGTCAAGAAGGAGTTTTATTGGTTAGTGGTGTTTGTGGCATCACTAGGGTTCGTACGAACCCAATCCGTGGAGTAGGAACCGGTTCGGTTCCGAACCATGTTATATGCTCTTGTTGTGATTTGTGTTGTGTCCATTTTGTTATTTCTTTTATCATTATATATATTCCGCTGTGCTAACGAAATTGTAGACACGAACGAGATTGAATTCCATCCACGATCGGGCGAGATGCTATTCACCCCCCCCTCTAGCCGTTCCAAGGGTCCTAACAGGGGAGATTATAAGTTTTCATTGGAATATGAGACATTGACACCCTTGGGGAGAGAACCTTTTTGATATATGTCAAAAGGAGGAGAATTTATGAGATTACCAATTTGGGACAATTGGTAAGGAGATTTGAGTTAGATGACCTAACTCAAAGGTCTTTATTTTTTTTGTCAAACATCAAAAAGAGGGAGATTGTTGGTGCAATCGGCCTAGGTCATGATTGACCAGACTCGAGTAGTGTTTTGATGTTTGACAATGTTTTTGGGAGATTGTTGGTGCAATCGACCCGGGTCATGATTGATCAAACTCGAGTTTGACTCGAGGGGTATTTTGATGTTTGATGATGGTTTGACTATATGGTTGACATAGGGTTGACTATATGATGGAGAAGTCCAGGTCATGGGTACTTGGCATGGAAAGTCCAAGCATGGGTCTTGGCAAGGGAAAGTCTAAGCTTGAGTCTTGGGAAATGGAAGGTCCAACATGGGTTGGCAAGGGAAGCCCAAGGGGTGATATTGGCGGCGTAAAATCCAAGAGGAAGTCTTAGAAGGATAAGTCCAATGGTTGGCGGCATAAAGTCCAAGCGGTAGTCTTGCCAGCATAAGACCAATGTGCCTTGGCGGTGTAGATGACGTTAGAATGACAATAGTTGATGGAAGCACCTGAAGGCTACCGTATGGATGAACAAGTTGTTGGGTTTCCGGCACCGCGGCGTGTGTGTGTTCGATCACGTTTCGTAAACATGAACACAGTGGAAGAAATAAAAATAATAAATCTACATTTATTACAACACACACAACGCACGCATGCATATTACAACAAGTGTAGACATAACCGTAAATTTAAATTTACAATAAAAGGAAATTTATCTACGTTATACCTTTCGTATGACGTGTAGCGGGAACGACATCAACCGGAACGATCCTCGCTAGAATCGTCTCTATCCGTATCCACACCGAGTTCCTCGGGATGACTTCGCTAAGCCACGAGCTTCGTCTTCGTACGGGTTACTAGCCTCGTGTTGAAGACGACGTGATCGAGAGATGATCACGATCCGAATCCAAATTCGGATCCTAATACGAGTTCTCAAAACTCGTTTCTCCGGAGAGGTATTCTTCAACCAATTGACGAATCCTTCGTCCTCCACCTCAGAGGATTACCGGAGATCGAATCCCCGGTAAGTTAGCCGCTGTCGGAGCTCTAACCGTCGTCCAAACGATGCTCCGACGAGAGGAGAAGAAGCTGTCCAGAAAACTGGACAGCTTGGTGGAGGAGTAGGCGCCGGCCAAAACAAGGAAGCCAAGTGCTCACCTTTTCACCGAGGCCTAAGAAGATCACCGGAGGGTCGCCGGAGGGTTCACCGGATGAAGCTTGGACGCCGGCAAGGAGCTGGACGGCGGCACAAAGAGCTGGGCGGCAAGCTTAGGGTTGGCGCCGAAAACTCCTTCAATGGGGTGGGCGGCAACTTTTGCTAGGGCTTGGATTAGAGCTTAATTATCCATTAAGCCCTCTTTTATAGAGAATTAATTCTCTTAATGGTTATTGGATCATAACCATTAGGCCCGTTAACCCGCTCCATTAAGATAAGTTAAAATAAACCAAACCATGATGGTTTATTTTAAGTTAAAATGAACCGAACCAACTTTTGGTTCATTCGTTTAAAATAAACCAAACCCTTTGGTTTATTCTCCTCCATTGGATTAGAACCAAACCATTTTGGTTCATCCATTATGTCTTCATAAGACACGGCCCATCCACGCTTCCATTGCGACTGAAACGATTTCATGCTCGCTTCTTGTTTGGTCCAACCAAACCTAGTTTCTCTCGGTCTGAGAATCCCATTCTCAAGCTCGTTTTAAATCCTTTGGATTACGCTCGTTGTGCGTGTGACCAAATAGGTTCTCGGTTTATGTTGGCCGTCTATAATTAACCATTAATTATAGAACGATCAGGAGTGGCACCTAGTAGTACATCATGATCCCCAATTAACCGAAAAGATCAACGGTTGATCCAGAACTATTTCTGAAACCCTTCAGTAGCTCGAATGAATCGTGCCCCATTCCCTTCACTCATCTTATACCCACTTGGTTGGGACATGGTCTATTGTGCCGATCCCCACTAAGTGACTCGTCACACCTAGCCCAAGTATCATTTCCTCGTCCTCACAGTTCTAGTTACTCCACATGTATCGAAGAGTACCTTACTCTAAACATGTAATGCTTTGGCCAGACTTTAGTAACAATCCGGCGAGAGGCCATGGGTATACATCTCCTACATAAAGTGGTGAATCCTTTATAGGCTATTGAGTACCTTTCGATCACTTCGACTTATACCCAATCATCCCGGGTCCACATCTCCTTAGAGATGTTTGCTTAAGATGTCAAAGCATAAGTCTCCATGATCAAGATGACTTGAATACCGCAAGTCAAAGGAACATCGCACTTAAGCTACAGTAAGAACTTCATTGACATATTTATATATGCAGAGAACCATATGAAGTCTTACGGCTGGTCACTCCAATGAACTAGTTACCATAACTAGCATCCACGATCAACTCCGGACATCACAACGTCTCCAGCCAGTGAGAATCAGCTGCTTGGATACACCAAGGACTATACCTCGTGCTAGTCTCGACAGAATTGATGGTGTCCAAATCCATCAATTCATCGACTAGGGATAATTACAATACATCACAATTACACATGTAGAGATACTCACTAGTTGTGATCCAATCACAAATTCTCTCATGCTGTGAATCGCATCGTGGACATTCAGTAAATGAGTTTAAGATCCAATCAAATACATGAAACATATATACTCAAATAGTGAATCTTCATTTATCATATAAATGGTTCATACATAAGGCGATTGCCTTAGGACATCTCTCATATATTACTAACAGACTCCCACTTGGCCTAATGCCAATCGCTACGGTATCCAATACCATAAGCTCGAACATGACCCTCAAACTTATTTTGAGGTAATGCCTTAGTCAAGGGATCCGCTAAGTTCCTTTCAGTGGGAATTTTCTCGATTTGTATTTCGTTCCTACTAATGATCTCTCTGATAAGATGATAGCGGCGAAGCACATGTTTGGATCATTGATGAGACCACATCAAGTTCAGAGATGAACTTCTTGATCCAAACCGCTTCCTTTGCTGCTTCCAAAGCTGCAATGTATTCTGCCTTAGTGGCAAAATCCGCTATAGTGTCAAGCTTGGAACCTTTCCAACTTATTGCGCCTCCATTCCAGGTGAATACATACCCAGACAAAGACATAGAATCATCCTTGTCTGTCTGGAGCTGGCATCCGTATACCCACGTATCACCATGTACCCTTCTCCATATATTAGGAACGTATCCTTAGTTCTTCTTAAGTACTTAAGGATCGTCTTAACAGTCACCCAATGATCCATTCCTGGATCAGACTGGTATCTGCTCGTGACACTCAGAGCATACGATATATCGGGCCTCGTACATAATATAGCATACATGATAGATCCTATTGCGGATGCATAGGGAATCTTACTCATGCAAATCCTCTCGTCTTCTGTGCGCGGACACATAGACTTCGAAAGGTGTACCCCATGCCTGATGGGTAGGAAACCTTTCTTGGATTCCGACATGCTAAACCTCTTTAGCACTCGGTCTATATATGTAGACTGCGAAAGACCAAGCAACTGTTTCGATCTATCTCTATAGATCTTAATACCGAGGATGTAGGTTGCTTCTCCCAGGTCTTTCATGGAGAATGTCTTGGATAACCAAACCTTCACTGACTGTAAGATTGAAACATCGTTTCCTATAAGTAGTATGTCATCGACATACAATACTAGGAACACGACTACACTCCCACTAACCTTCTTGTACACACAAAGTTCATCTGGATTTTGTGAGAAATCAAACTTTTTGATTGTCTCATCAAAATGGATATTCCAGCTCCTGGATGCTTGCTTCAATCCATAAATGGACCGTCGCAATTTGCATACCTTGGTTTTATCAACCGATGTGAAACCCTCAGGCTGTATCATATACACGTCCTCGAGCAGGTTTCCATTAAGGAAAGCTGTTTTCACATCCATCTGCCATATCTCATAATCATAATGAGCCGCTATGGTCAGGAGCATCCGAATGGATTTAAGCATAGCTACAGGCGAATAGGTTTCGTCATAATCAACACCTTGTTTTTTTTACGATATCCTTTCGCCACCATTCTAGCCTTATAGGTAATCACATTACCATCCATGTCGGTTTTCTTCTTGAAAACCCACTTGCACCCTATAGGCTTTATCCCTTCAGGTGGGTCAACCAAGTTCCAAACTTGGTTTTCATACATGGAATCCATTTCCGACTTCATGGCACCAAGCCACTTATCCCTTTCTGAACTTGTCAGCCCTTCTTCATAACTGGTAGGCTCCTCATCATCAATGAGTAACACGCCGTTCGATTCACTTATGAGAAATCCATATCTCTCAGGAATATTGTGTGTTCTACCAGATCTACGAAGATGTGGTGTTACAATAGGTCCAGCCGATTGCTCATCACTATGAGTTATCGACTGTTGTGCTTCACCAGGTATCTCATCAATGTCTATTTGAGTCTCTCGAGCCTCCTCAAGCTCGACGACACTCCCACTGTTTTCTTGCAAGAGAAACTCTTTCTCTAGAAACACAGCATGCCTTGAAACAAACACCTTTTGTTCCACAGGATGATAGAATTGGTAACCCCTTGTTTCCTTAGGGTATCCAATAAATAGACATTTATCAGACTTAGCATCCAATTTGTCTGATACAGTCTGCTTCACATAAGCAGGACAACCCCATATCTTCAAGTAAGATACATGAGGTTTCTTACCATTCCATATCTCATATGGAGTAGTTGAGACTACCTTGGTAGGCATTCTGTTTAACAAGTAAACAGCTGTCTTAAGTGCATAGCCCCAAAAGGACTTGGGAAGAGTTGCATGATTCATCATTGACCTGACCATGTCCAACAAGGTCCGGTTACGCCTCTCAGATACACCATTATGCTGTGGTGTATAGGGCAGAGTCCATTGAGACAATATACCATTGTCTCTTAGGTAATCAAGAAACTCCTGACTCAAGTATTCACCACCTCGATTCGATCGAAGTATTTTAATACACTTGTCATGTTGTTTCTCTACTTCATTTCTGAACTCTTTGAACCTTTCAAAGGCTTCAGACTTGTGTTTCATCAAGAACACATACCCAAACCGTGAGTGATCATCGGTGAAGGTAATGAAGTAGCTATAGCCTCCTAATGCTTGAGTTGACATAGGTCCACATACATCAGTATGTATTAGACCTAGTAACTCTCCCACTCGTTCACCTTTTCCAGTAAAAGGTAACTTAGTCATCTTGCCTTTTAAGCATGATTCACATCTATCATATGAATCCAATTCAAACGATTCCAGAATTCCACATCGGTGTAATTCGGACATGCGTTTCTTGCTTATATGGCCAAGACGACAATGCCACATATAGGAGTCTATTTGATTATCCTTTCGAGCACGCGTGTTGCTCGCTTCGATATTGAAAATGTCACTGGATACGTCCAACGTATAAACACCATTGCTTAAAGTTCCAGTCCCTTAAAGAACTCCATTCAAAGTCATGTAACAACAATTGTTACTAAAAGTCAAATGGCACCCATTTCTATTTAAACAAGAAATAGAAATGATGTTCTTTATCAACGAAGGAACATAAAAGCAATTGTCCAGTTCTAAGACAAGTCCTACAGGGAGTTCCAACAAATACGTTCCGATGGCGAGTGCAGCAACCGTTGCTCCATTCCCAACACGTAAATTTGACTCTCCCTTGACGAGTCTTCTTCTATTCCTTAGCCCATGTATGTCATTACATATATGTGAGGCACACCCAGTATCAAATACCCAAGTGTCTGAGGAAATAGAATGACAATCAATAAGGAAGATTTCTGAAGAAGATGGGGCATCCGATGCCTTATCCTTCTTCATGGACTCAAGATAAATCTTGCACTTTCTTCGCAAATGGCTCTCCTTGCCATAATGATGGCAAGTTTCCTTTTGTGCTAGTTCTACATTCTTAGCCTTTCTCTTCTTTCCCTTCTGTTGCTCCTTTGACTTCCTCTTAGAACCTTTCTTTGAGGAATCAACTAATAGCACCTTCCCCTGCTCATGCTTCTCAGAAGACTCCACAGTCTTCAGCATATTGAGCAGTACCACAGATGAACCTTCTAGCATCTCAGAGGTGAAGAGGAGCTTTGAGACTTCGAACCTTTCGAATCTCACTTGCTCATCAACCAACTCACAAAGATGAAGGACTACGATATGAGCATCCATATGCTCATCTTCGCTTTCGTAACTTGGGTTCCATCGCGGCTAGCATGATGCAACTCATTTGTTCGAATCACTCACATGTTTACGATAGGCCAACAATTGGTCGAGTTGCATCGTCACTAGGACGAGGAAGAGGCGCCGAGGACATTTGCAAGCTTTTCAACCTTGAGAACAATTCTCAAGTTTCTAAGCCGATCCAAGAAGCTCGGCCCGGATCAATTTATTGAATCCAAAATGGAACGAAATTCAAAGACATCATGATCAATCTTAGAAATACAAAACAAGCATATATGAAAATGATTTTAAAATGCATCAATATACATTTATAAATCCCATTCATTTTTGAATTTCAAAAACCCAAAATCACTTGGAGATCGTAGGTCCATCTCGAATGGGTGATATCCATCATAGTTATGAACAACCTTGGAGAGAGTCCAACAAGCCATTCATAACTCTGACGGTAGGTATCAACTATACCGATTGCATATCAAATATGCAACTATCACAATGTGCTATCAACTAATTGAATGTTCACACATACATCGGGTTGTTAACACATTAACAAGTATGCATCATATGCATAGCACCCAACTTCACCTCCCTTTACATCGACCTTGGAGAGAGTCCAACAAGCCGATGCTCGGGTTAAAGCCAACCCATTAATCGGAAATAGTTTTAATATGGTTAGGCGCATTCAACCAATTAGCCCGGCTTGGAAGAGTCAACAACCAAAGCTAACGATTGACCTCGACTCTTACCATATTAGTATTAAACTATTCCATGGTTTGAACATGTTCGGGTTGAGGGCTTGGAGAGAGTCCAACAACCCAAACAAGAAACGGAACTCTGGTTCTAACCATATTAATGGAAGGTGTAGGCTTTAATATTGTTTAAGGGTTTTTATGTCTCATCCTCTTTGCATGCAAATAACTATTATCTACATGGTATGACATACATGGCATACATCTACATGTCACGACACGCATGGCATAATGTTATGCATCTAATGCATTTACATGGCATACAATTATGTCATGTATATATTTCCTTATATGTCATAACTATTTATGGAAATAAAATATGTTTATGATTTGATTCTCCGAATCAAATCATAATTAAATTAGAAAATAAATTTCCAAATCTAATCACATATTTTATTCATGGAATTATTTGATTAAGGAAAATCTATTTAGGAAACCAATTTCCTAAATCATTGAAACTACTTATGGAAATAAAATATTTTAAGATTTAATTTCCCAAATCAAATCATGATTAAATTATGAAATAAATTTCCAGAATCTAATCAAATATTTTATTTATGGAAAATATCAATTTCCATAAATACTTCCAACTTTCCAAAAGTGGAAGATTTCCATAAATACTTCTAGACTTTCCAAAATTGAAAAAATTCCATAAATACTTCTAAATTTCCAAAATTAGAAAATTTCCAGAAATACATTATGACTATCGCAAAATGATTTTTACGATTATGTCGAAACACAACCTAGGCTCTGATACCACTGTTGGGTTTCCGGCACCGCGACGTGTGTGTGTTCGATCACGTTTCGTAAACATGAACACAGCGGAAGAAATAAAAATAATAAATCAACATTTATTACAACACACACAATGCACGCATGCATATTACAACAAGTGTATACATAACCGTAAATTTAAATTTGCAATAAAAGGAAATTTATCTACGTTATACCTTTCGTATGACATGTAGCGGGAACAACATCAACCGGAACGATCCTCGCTAGAATCGTCTCTATCCGTATCCACACCGAGTTCCTCGGGATGACTTCGCTAAGCCACGAGCTTCATCTTCGTACGGGTTACTAGCCTCGTGTTGAAGACGACGTGATCGAGAGATGATCACGATCCGAATCCAAATTCGGATCCTAATACGAGTTCTCAAAACTCGCTTCTCCGGAGAGGTATTCGTCAACCAATTGATGAATCCTTCGTCCTCCATCTCAGAGGATTACCGGAGATCGAATCCCCGGTAAGTTAGCCGCTGTCGGAGCTCTAACCGTCATCCAAACGACGCTCCGACGAGAGGAGAAGAAGCTGTCTAGAAAACTGGACAGCTTGGTGGAGGAGTAGGCGCCGGCCAAAACAAGGAAGCCAAGTGCTCACCTTTTCACCGAGGCCTAAGAAGATCACCGGAGGGTCGCCGGAGGGTTCACCGGCTGAAGCTTGGACGCCGGCAAGGAGCTGGACGGCAAGACAAGGAGTGGGCAAGCTTAGGTTGGCGCCAAAACTCCTTCAATGGGGTGGGCGGCAACTTTTGCTAGGGCTTAGATTAGAGCTTAATTATCCATTAAGCCCTCTTTTATAGAGAATTAATTCTCTTAATGGTTATTGGATCATAACCATTAGGCCCGTTAACCCGCTCCATTAAGATAAGTTAAAATAAACCAAACCATGATGGTTTATTTTAAGTTAAAATGAACCGAACCAACTTTTGGTTCATTCGTTTAAAATAAACCAAACCCTTTGGTTTATTCTCCTCCATTGGATTAGAACCAAACCATTTTGGTTCATCCATTATGTCTTCATAAGACACGGCCCATCCATGCTTCCATTGCGACTAAAACGATTTCATGCTCACTTTATGTTTGGTCCAACCAAACCTAGTTTCTCTCGGTCTGAGAATCCTATTCTCAAGCTCGTTTTAAATCCTTTGGATTACGCTCGTTGTGCGTGTGACCAAATTGGTTCTCGGTTTATGTTGGTCGTCTATAATTAACCATTAATTATAGAACGATCATGAGTGGCACCTAGTAGTACATCATGATCCCCAATTAACCGAAAAGATCAACGGTTGATCCAGAACTATTTCTGAAACCCTTCAGCAGCTCGAATGATTCGTGCCCCATTCCCTTCACTCATCTTATACCCACTTGGTTCAAGACATGGTCTATAGTGTCAGTCCCCACTAGGCTGACTACGTCACACCTAGCCCAAGTATCATTTTCTCGTCCTAAGGATTCTAGTTACTCCACATGTTCAAACCATGGAATAGTTTAATACTAATATGGTAAGAGTCAGAGGTCAATCGTTAGCTTTGGTTGTTGGACTCTCTCCAAGCTGGGCTAATTGGTTGAATGCGCTCTAACCATATTAAAACTATTTCTCGATTAATGGGTTGGCTTTAACTTGGAGCATCGACTTGTTGGACTCTCTCCAAGGTCGATGTAAAGGGAGGTGAAGTTGGGTGCTATGCATATGATGCATACTTGTTAATGTGTTAACAACCCGATGTATGTGTGAACATTCAATTAGTTGATAGCACATTGTGATAGTTGCATATACGTGATATGCAATCGGTATATATGATACCTACCATCGTAGTTATGAATGACTTGTTGGACTCTCTCCAAGGTTGTTCATATCTATGATGGATATCAGCCCATTCGGAGATGAACCTATGATCTCCCGAAGTGATTTTGGGGTTTTTGAAATTCGAAAAATGAATGGGATTTATAAATGTATGTTGATGCATTTTAAAATCATTTTCTAATATATGCTCGTTTTGTATTTCTAGGTTAATCGATTGATCATGAGGTCCTTGAATTTGTGCACTATTTTGGATTCAAACAAATTGACTGGGCCTAACTTCCTGGACTGGCTTAGAAACTTGAGAATTGTTCTCAAGGTGGAAAAGCTAGCATATGTCCTTGAAGAGCCACTTCCCAACCGTCCTAGGGACGATGTAACTCCAGACCAAATGTTGGTCTATCAGAAACATGTGGCAGATTCTGAACTGGCGAGTTGCATCATGCTAGCTGCGATGGTACTTGAGCTGCAAAAGCAGCATGAGCATATGGATGCTAATACCATGGTCTTCCATCTTCATGAGTTGTTTGATGAGCAAGCGAGATCCGAAAGGTTCGAAGTCTCTAGGCTCCTCTTCACCACGAAGATGCAAGAAGGTTTGTCTGTAGTGCAGTTTGTGCTAAAGATGAACGGGTACATCAAGCGGCTAGCCACCCTCGGGTTTGTGATGGATCATGAATTATGTATTGACTTAATTCTGCATTGTTTGACCAAGAGTTTCTCACAATTTGTGATGATCTATCGGATGAACAAATTAGAATCCACTATTCCTGAGCTCCTCAATATGCTGAAGACTGTGGAGCCTTCTGTGAAGCATGAGGAGAAGGCGGTTCTGTTAGTTGATTCTTCAAAGAAAGGTTCTAAGAGGAAGGCAAAGGAATAGGAGAAAAGGGAAGAACGAGAAGGCTAAGAAGGCAGAACTAGCACAAAAGGGCACTTGCCATCATTGTGGCAAGGAAGGCCACTGGCGAAGAAACTGCAAGATTTATCTTGAGTTCATGAAGAAGAAGAAGGCATCCGATGCCCCATCGTCTTCAGGTATCTTCGTTATTGATTGTCATTCTATTTCCTTAGACACTTGGGTATTGGATACTGGGTGTGGCTCACATATATGTAATGACATACAAGGGCTAAGGAATAGAAGAAGACTCGTCAGAGGGGAGTCAAATTTGTGAGTTGGCAATGGAGCAAAGGTTGCTACGGTCGCCATCGGAACTTATTTGCTGAAGCTCCCTAGCGGACTAGTCTTACAACTGGACAATTGCTATTGTGTTCTTTCTCTAATAAAGAACATTGTTTCTATTTCCTGCTTAAATAGAAATGGTTACCATTTGACATTTAGTAACAATTGTTGTTATATAACTTTGAATGGCGTACTTTATGGAACTGGAACTTTGAGCAATGACATTTATACGTTGGATGTATCTAGTGACATTTACAATATCGAAGCGAGCAACAAGCATGATCGAAAGGATAATCAATTAGACTCCTACATGTTGCATTGTCGTCTTGGCCATGTAAGCAAGAAATGTATGTCCGAATTACACCGATGTGGAATTCTGGAATCGTTTGAATTGGATTCATACGATACATGCGAATCATGCTTAAAAGGAAAGATGACTAAGTTACCTTTTACAGGAAAAGGTGAACGAGTGGGAGAGTTGCTAGGTCTAATACATACTGATGTATGTGGACCTATGTCAACTCAAGCTTTAGGAGGCTATAGCTACTTCATTACCTCCACCGATGATCACTCACGGTTTGGGTATGTGTTCTTGATGAAACACAAGTCTGAAGCCTTTGAAAGGTTCAAAGAATTCAGAAATAAAGTAGAGAAATAACATGACAAGAGTATTAAAATACTTCGATCGGATCGAGGTGGTGAATACTTAAGTCAAGAGTTTCTTGATTATCTAAGAGACAAAATGGTATATTGTCTCAATGGACTCCGCCATATACACCATAGCATAATGGTGTATCTGAGAGGCGTAACCGGACCTTGTTGGACATGGTCAGGTCAATGATGAATCATGCGAATCTTCCCAAGTCCTTTTGGGGCTATGCACTTCAGACAGTTGTTTACTTGTTAAACAGAATGTCAACCAAGGTAGTCTCTACTACTCCATATGAGATATGGAATAGTAAGAAACCTCATGTATCTTACTTGAAGATATGGGGTTGTCCTACTTATGTGAAGTGGACTGTATCAGACAAATTGGATGCTAAGTCTGATAAATGTCTATTTATTGGATACCCTAAGGAAACAAGGGGCTACCAATTCTATCATCCTGTGGAACAAAAGATGTTTGTTTCAAGGCATGCTGTGTTTCTAGAGAAAGAGTTTCTCTTGCAAGAAAACAGTGGGAGTGTCATCGAGCTTGAGGAGGCTCGAGAGACTCAAATAGACATTGATGAGATACCTGGTGAAGCACAACAGCCGACAACTCATAGTGATGAGCAATCGGCTGGACCTATTGAAACACCACATCTTCGTAGATCTGGTAGAACATGCAATATTCCTGAGAGATATGAATTTCTCGTAAGTAAATCGAACGATGTGTTACTCATTGATGATGAGGAGCCTACCAGTTATGAAGAAGTTCTGACAAGTTCAGAAAGGGATAAGTGGCTTGAAGCCATGAAATCAAAAATGGATTCCATGTATGAAAACCAAGTTTGGAACTTGGTTGACCAACCTGAAGGCATAAAGCCTATAGGGTGCAAGTGGGTTTTCAAGAAGAAAACTGACATGGATGATAATGTGATTACCTATAAGGCTTGATTGGTGGCGAAAGGATATCGTTAAAAGCAAAGTGTTGATTATAACGAAACCTATTCGCTTGTAGCTATGCTTAAATCCATTCGGATGCTTCTGGCCATAGCGGCTCATTATGATTATGAGATATGACAGATGGATGTGAAAATAACTTTCCTTAATGGAAACCTGCTCAAGGACGTGTATATGATATAGCCTGAGGGTTTCACATCGGTTGATAAAACCAAGGTATGTAAATTGCGACGGTCCATATATGGATTGAAGCAAGCATCCAGGAGCTAGAATATCCGTTTTGATGAGACAATCAAAAAGTTTGATTTTTCACAAAATCCAGACGAACCTTGTGTGTACAAGAAGGTTAGTGGGAGTGTAGTCGTGTTCCTAGTATTGTATGTTGATGACATATTACTTATAGGAAACAATGTTTCAGTCTTACATTCAGTTAAGATTTGGTTATCCAAGACATTCTCCATGAAAGACCTGGGAGAAGCAACCTACATTCTCGGGATTAAGATCTATAGAGATAGATCGAAACGGTTGCTTGGTCTTTCGCAGTCTACAAATATAGACTGAGTGCCAAAGAGGTTTAGCATGTCGGAATCCAAGAAAGGTTTCCTACCCATCAGGCATGGGATACACCTTTCAAAGTCTATGTGTCTGTGCACAGAAGACGAGAGGATTTGCATGAATAAGATTCCCTATGCATCCGCAATAGGATCTATCATGTATGTTATGTTATGTGTAATGCCCGTAAAATTTCTAGAAATTTTACGAGAATTTTGGCTTTATGATGATAGGCTTTATGTGGGGTTTTTGGGAAAAATAAAAGAAAATAAGCCAAAAGAAAAAAAGATGCAAAGCCTAGGAATTGAACCCCAAACCTCTAGAGATAGCCAAGCCCTATAGATGCACCCACTAACCATAAGCCCAATAGAATTATATCATTAGAGGAAGAGGGGAATTTATAGATAAGTGGAAGAAGGGTAAGTGAAGAGGCATGACAAAGAAAAGAGAAACTTCTCTTCCTCCCTTTATAAAGAAGAAGGAAGTTTCCATTTGGCCATTTTCTTCCTCTCCTCTTCATCCTCACCGAAACCAACCTCCATCTTCTTCCTTTGGCCGAGACCCCCTTTCAAGCTAGCAGAAAGCTAGGTGACCTCCATTAGGTCATCTCTCAAGCAAAGCGAATGATGTAAGTTTCCCCTCACCTGCAGTGTATTAGTTTCGTAAGTTAAATTTCATGTAAGAACGATGAAGTTGTAGCCCTTGTAGGTTTCGGCCAATCAAGTTTTCTTGGGCTAAGATTCATGAAAATGTTTCTAGGGAACTTCTATAGGTTGTATGCTCACTATAGGACCCTTTTAGGGGATAAAAACTCTAACTTGGTGCCCTTATAGGTTTCGGCCACCAAGGCCTTTTAGGGTTAGGGTTTTTATGACAACTCCCTCTTATGAGGTTAGGCCATGATAATGCTTATGAATGAATTTTAGGGGACAAAACCTAAGTTTGAACCCATTCCATGTTTCGGCCAACCCATATAATTAGGGTTAGGGTTGCATGAAAATGTTCCTAATGACACTAGGTTAAGTAATAATGCTTTATGAATGGACTTTAGGGGACAAAACCTAAGTTTGAACCCATTCCATGTTTCGGCCAACCCCTATAATTAGGGTTAGGGTTGCATGAAAATGTTCCTAATGACACTATGGTAAGTAATAATGCTTATGAATGAACTTTAGGGGACAAAAGTCCAAAGATCTAACCTTACAAGATTCGGCCAACCAATGAAAGTAGGGTTAGGGTTGCATGAAAATATCCCTAATGATACTATGATTAGTTATAAGGCTTCATGAGTGAACTTTAGGGGACAAAACCCAAGCTCGAGCCCTTACAAGATTCGCCAACCCATGGTTTTAGGGTTAGGGTTTCATGAAAACACTTCCCCCACATGTAGTTGTGCTAAGGGTATGGTTTTTGTTAGATTAATATGCCATGAATATGCATAGGAAATATTCTTCATGTTTATGATATAATGTACCATGAAATATGCTTAGGTGATGAACATGTTTTTATGATTTAATATGCCATGGATATGCCAAAGAAATAGGCTTCATGTTATGATGTAATGTGCCATGAAATAGGCTTAGGTGATGAACATGTTTTTATGATTTAATATGCCATGGATATGCCAAAGAAATAGGCTTCATGTTATGATGTAATGTGCCATGAAATAGGCTTAGGTGATGAACATGTTTTTATGATTTAATATGCCTTGAATATGCTTAGGAAACATGCTACATGTTGATGATGTAATGTGCCATGAAATATGCTTAGGTGATGAACATGTTTTTGTGATTTAATATGCCATGAATATGCCAAGGAAATATGCTTCATGTTTATGATGTAATGTGCCACGAAATATGCTTGTATGATGAACATGTTTATACTTTAGGACCCCTTTAGGGTACTCTTATGTTATGAATGCATGTGTCCTCATGATAAGATGGAGATGCTTCCCTTTCAAGTAGGGACCAAGAGCTCTCCTTATGATAAGATGGAGATGCTTCCCTTTCAAGTAGGGATCAAGAGCTCTCCTTAAGATAAGATAAAATGGAGATGCTTCCCTTTCAAGTAGGGATCAAGAGCTCTCCTTATGATAAGATGAGATTAAGATGCTTCCCTTTTTATGTTGGGGATCAAGAGCATTCTTTATATTATGACAAGAAAAGAAAAGAATTAAGTATTTTACTTTGCAAGAGGTTAAGTACCCGTCAGGTGGTCGTTAATCAAATCCATAGGGACATTAGAAGACGTAAGAGGTCTTGCCCTGGTAAGACGTAAGAGGTCTTGCTCTAGTAGGGGGTGGCTCGCTACCCACTTACTAGGAACGCCGCGATTATGTGGTACTTAACCTGGGGCCCCCCAAACAAGTTATGATGATATTGAAGTATCTATAAGTATATGTTTTGAAAAGAAAAGACTTTCATGATATTGTGTATGCTTATGTTAAATACCCTGAATGCTTGCGAACTATGTTGTTTATGCATGCTAGATGTTATGAAGTTATGATGATATTGAAGTATCTATAAGTATATGTTTTGAAAAGAAAAGACTTTCATGATATTGTGTATGCTTATGTTAAATACCCTGAATGCTTGCAAACTATGTTTTTTATGCATGCTAGATGTTATGAAGTTATGATGATATGGAAGTATCTATAAGTATATGTTTTGAAAAGAAAAGACTTTCATTATATTGCGTATGCTTATGTTAAATACCCTGAATGCTTGCGAACTATGTTCTTTATGCATGCTAGATGTTATGAAGTTATGATGTTTAGAGTTAAGTTTAAGAATGTTGCGACTATGTACTTCATGCTAGTTTAGAATTTATGATGTGGTGAATGTCATGGTTAAGTTTATGAATACTTGCGATTATGTTCTTTCTACAAGTTTAGGATTTATGTTATTACAAAAGTTTATGTCCAAGTTAAACAAATGCCTGTGATTCTATCCTTTATGCATGATTGGATTCCCTGATGAATGGTCATGGTTAAGTTGAAGAATGTTTGTGCCTATGTACTTTATATAGGTTTAAGACGTAGGATGTTACGGATGCTTAGGTTAGGAATGCTTATTGTTATGTTTTAAAACGCTTATGAATATGTCTTTCATGCATGCTTAGTTTTATGTAGTTATAATGCTTATGTTCAAATTATGCCCTGCTTAGATTAATTATGCTTTCTATGCCATGCTCAGTTTTTATTACATGGATATGTTGTTGATTAGTGTTGCTATGAAATACTTAGGTCCTTTATGCTAGTATGCTCATGTTCTAATTGCTTGATGAAGTTTGTGGCTTTTGTGAGTAGGCAAGGATCTTACTAAGCTATATGCTTATAGTTCATGTTGTCCATATACTGCAGATAAAGGAAGTCTGCGCTAGAGGAAGTAGCAGGAGGGGCCAAGTGTGTGTGATAGTGGCATGGTGAAAGAGACCCTATACTATCTGCTTGTATTTATATGTTCTAAGAACAACTTAAGACATTGCTTCCGCTTATAAGACTTGTGTTTAATGAGTATCATCTACTTAAGAAGGATGGAAATGTTAGAACTCATGAACGAATCTTTATGTATGCATGTTAAGAAAGATATGTTAACATGCTAATGATGAATATGATATGTAATGCATGTGCAAAAGAAAGTTTAAGTTATGATGGCCTGTTAAAGTACGTAGGTTGTGAGAGGATCCATATGTAGTATGTTTAAAAAAAAAAAAAGGGGAGTAACAGTAGCGCCACCCTGAGAGCAGATAAGGGCGGGCATTACATTATGTACGAGGCCCGATGTATCGTATTCTCTGAGTGTCACGAGTAGATACCAGTCTGATCCAGGAATGGATAATTGGGTGACTGTTAAGACAATCCTTAAGTACTTAAGAAGAACTAAGGATGTGTTCCTAATATATGGAGAAGGGGATAGGTGATACGTGGGTATACGGATGCCAGCTTCCAGACAGACAAGGATGATTCCAGGTCTCAGTCTAGATACATGTTCATCTTGAATAGGGGCGTAGTGAGTTGGAAAAGTTCCAAACAAGACACTGTAGCAAATTTTACCACTGAGGCAGAATACATTGCAGCTTCGGAAGCAGCAAAGGAAGCGGTTTGGATCAAGAAGTTCATTTATGAACTTGGTGTGATTCCAGCCATTGTTGAAGCAATACCGGTCTACTGCGACAACAATGGAGCAATTGCACAGGTGAAAGAGCCAAGGTCTCATCAACGATCCAAATATGTGTTTCGCCGCTATCATCTGATCAAAGAGATCATCAGTAGGAATGAAATACAAATAGAGAAAATCCCCACTAAAAGGAACTTAGCGGATCCTTTGACTAAGGCATTACCTCAAAGTAAGTTTGAGGGTCATGTTAGAGCTTATGGTATTGGATACCATAGCGATTGGCATTAGGCCAAGTGGGAGTTTGTTAGTAATATATGAGAGATGTCCTAAGGCAATCGTCTTATGTTTGAACCATTTATATGATAAATGAAGATTCACTATTTGAGTATACATGTTTTCATGTATTTGATTATATCTTAAACTCATTTACTGAATGTCCACGATACGATTCACAACATGAGAGAATTTGTGATTGGATCACAACTAGTGAGTATCTCTACATGTGTAATTGTGATGTATCGAAATTATCCCTAGTCGATGAATTGATGGATTTGGACCCCATAGATTCTGTCGAGACTAGCACGAGGTATAATCCTTGGTGTATCCAAGCAGTTGATTCTCACTGGCTGGAGACATTGTAATGTCCAGAGTTAATCGTGGATGCTAGTTATGGTAACTAGTTCAATGGAGTGACCAGCCGTAAGACTTCATATGGTTCTCTGTATATATAGATATGTCAATGAAGTTCTTACTGCAGCTTAAGTGCGATGTTCCTTTGACTTGCGGTATTCAAGTCATCTTGATCATAAAAACTTTTATTTTGACATCTCAAGCAAGCATCTCTGAGGAGATGTGGGCCCGGGATGATTGGGTATAAGTCGAAGTGATCGAAGGTGTTTGAATAGCCTATAAAGGATTCACCACTCCTTGCGAGGAGATGTATACCCATGGCCTCTCGTTTGATTGTTACTAAAATCTTTGGCCAAAGCATTACATGTTTAGAGTAAAGTACTCTTCGATACATGTGCAGTAACTAGAATCCGTAGGATGAGAAAATGATACTTAGGCTAGGTGTGACGTAGTCAGCCTAGTGGGGACTGACACTATAGACCATGTCCTGAACCAAGTGGGTATAAGATGAGTGAAGGGAATGGGAAACGATTCATTCGAGCTGCTGAAGGGTTTCAGAAATAGTTCTGGATCAACCGTTAATCTTTTCGATTAATTGGGGATCATGATGTACTACTAGGTGTCACTCATGATCGTTCTATAATTAATGGTTAATTATAGACGACCAACATAAACCGAGAACCTATTTGGTCACACGCACAACGAGTGTAAACCGAAGGATTTAAAACGAGCTTGAGAATGAGATTCTCAGACCGAGAGAAACTAGGTTTCGTTGGACCAAACATGGAGCAAACATGAAATCGTTTCAGTCACAATGGATGCGTGGATGGGCCGTGTCTTATGAAGACATGATGGATGAACCAAATTGGTTTGGTTCTAATCCAATAGAGGAGAATAAACCAAAGGGGTTTGGTTTGTTTTAAACGAATGAGCCAAAATTGGTTCGGTTCGTTTTAACTTAAAATAAACCATCATGGTTTGGTTTATTTTAACTTAAATTAATGGAGCGGGTTAACGGGCTTTTGGTTATGATCCGATAACCATTAAGAGAATTTGTTCTCTATAAAATAGAGCTTAAGGGTTTTTGTTAAGCCCGAATCCTTGCAACCCTAAAGTTGCCGCCCACCCTCTCCCTCTTCTCCAAGTGGTCGGCGCCAACTTCTTGCCGCCGCCCACCACCGCCCAAAGCCCCTTGCCGGCGTCGAGCAGCTGCCGTCCTCTCCTCTTGTTGGCGTCGACCTGCTGCCGGAGGAGCTCCGGTGATCTCCTTTGGGTCCGGCGACAAGGTGAGCTTCAACCTTCCTTATTTAGCCGGCCCCTATTCCTCCACCAAAGCTGTCCAATTTTCTTGACAGCTTGTTTCCTTCTTATCGGAGCGTCGTTTGGACGACGTTTGGAGCTCTGACAGCGGTAGCCTTGCCGGGGATTCGATCTCCGGTAATCCTCATAGGTGGAGGACAAAGGATTCGTCAAACAATTGACGAATACCTCTCCGGAGAAGCGAGTTTTTGAGGACTCATTTTGGATCCGAATTTTGATTCGGATAATGATCTTCTCTCGATCACATCGTCTTCAACAAGAGGCAAGTAACCCGTACGAAGACGAGGCTCGTGACTTTGTGAAGTCATTTCGAAGATACTCAGTGTGGATACGGATAGAGGCGATTCTAGCGAGGATCGCTCCGGTTGATGCCTTTTCCGCTGCACGTGATACGTCAGGTATACGTAGTATAAATTTCCTTTTATTGTAAAATTTGAATTTACGGTTGTGTCTACACATATTGTACTATGTATGCATGTGGTGTGTGTGTTGTAATAAATTAGATTTATTATTTTATTCCTTCCACTGTGCACATATTTACGAAACATGTTCGAACACACACTCGCCGCGGTGCCGGAAACCCAACATTCAGGGTCTCCAAGTGCAACTCAAGTAACCAAACAAGCAAGCTTTCAAAAGATCATTTGTAAAGTGTTCTTTGCATTCTTTTGTGTATTTCACTTTGTATTAACTTGTATTTGATTCTTATTGTTGTAAGAATTGTTGTAAGAGGTTTCCTCCACCTTCGGATTATTCCGAGAAGGAGTGTTTTGATTATTAGTGGTGATTGGCATCGCTAGGGCTCGTTCGAGCCCAACCCGTGGAGTAGGAACCTTGAGGTTCCGAACCACGTTATATCTTTGTGTTGTGATTGTGTATTTGTCTCTATATTCGTATTCTATTTTGTATTTCTGCTGCGCTAACCAAATTGTAGAGACAAACGATCGAAATCCATCAAGCATGATGAAACGCTATTCACCCCTCCTCTAGCGATGATCAATCCCCCAACAAGTCTATGATCTGACCACCTCACCTTTTCATTCTGTACACACTACGTAATTTGCTAGATATCAATATTACATTAAACATCTTTCATTGCATAATCTATTTTGTCTCTCCTGTCCAAGGGAAGATTCACATGCCCTTAGGTCACATCATCACTGCATGGTTGGCGTCTGTGACCGTCAATATCTCCAGGGGTACCGTTAAGAATCTATCTGACACATATGACCGTATTACTTTGAGGTACTTCCCATTGGCAGGCATGGCCAAAGGATTTGGGAGGATGGAGTGGCCATAGTAGCATCAGCTGGCTGGGGAGGCTGAAGGGGATGTTGAGGAGGATATTCTTAT
Source organism: Wurfbainia villosa (assembly GCA_025175895.1). Classification (NCBI taxonomy): domain Eukaryota; kingdom Viridiplantae; phylum Streptophyta; class Magnoliopsida; order Zingiberales; family Zingiberaceae; genus Wurfbainia; species Wurfbainia villosa. The sequence continues at coordinate 41,057,172 of CM046008.1, read as the reverse complement.
GTTATCAGATGCACCGGACGTGGGTCTCTCCACCCATTTTACATATTTAGAGTCCTAGTTTAAGGAGATCCATGAGACTATCGACACACGATTTGAGGAGATCAGTCTCGAGCACTCCTCCATGACTCACCACCTGACACAGATCGACTCTCGTCTCCACACTTTCGAGCAGCATTAGCTCAAGATGTATGAGATGATGTGGGCTTGGACTCTAAGTCAACAACCTCCACCCCCTCCACCACCTCTAATTGATGACACTTGTGGTTGGTAGCCAAGACTTTATTCATATATTTTCTTTTACTTATTGGCAAGTTTAGGGTCAAAATGTTGTGTTTACAACTTGTATGAACAACTTTTAAGAATGAATGGAACTATTTTTTTCTCTAAATTTTCTATTATCTACATTGTAATGTTTGGTTGTAAAATTGTGTGTTCTATTGTTCATAACATGTTGTTGTGTATCATGACCATGTATGCCATGTTTATGCTCAGATTATCTTTATCAATGTCATGACATCATGCTCATATTATTATTTAAAATGTCATGATAATGATTAGGTTAAATTGTATCATGCTATGATATCATGCATCATTTGCAAAATTATGCAATCTTTTATGCCATGATCATAATTCATGCATTAAATTCAATAAAATTGAAATTAAGGACAATGATATTGTTTGATGTCCTAGATAAATCAATCAAATAGATATGCCTAGATAATAATGCATGAACCCTTAAATTTAGGGAAGAACAAAATCCAAATCTCACAAAGACCATAAGGAGACATGTATGTGTATTAATACACCCTTGACACATGTGAGATGTTAGGAAAATGTGTTAAGTTCAATGTGCTCATATGATGCATTTATATGAACTCAAACTCATAATATAACATGAATAAATCATGAGGAAAGCTAGTGTACAATTATGTATACTTAGCTCATAGACCATGATTGAAATTAGATTTTGAAAAACCTTGGTGAAGTCTATCTTTTGATAGGAACCATCATTGACAATGTTGACAAAAAGTTAAACAAAACATTGAAGGTTTTAATGCTTTTAAACTTTATATCATTATTTCAAAATAATGGATATTTTAATATAAAATTATTTTTCACCCATTGTATTTAGCATAAGTAATGTACTTATGAAATTTCATGATTTTTCGAAAACTATAGAATTACTTATGCATTTTTGAAATTAATTTGAAAAATTATTTTCTACAATTGAAGAAGCCAATCGACTAGATCTTGGAGAAGTCGACTGGTGGTAGTGGTAGTCGACTGGTTTCTGATTTCAGTCGACTGCCGTGTTTGATATTAGATGAACAAGATTTGTTTAACTATTTATCAGCACCCCTAAGTACCCTAACTGCTCCTAAGCCTATGACATGCTTAGAGAAGCATTGGAGGAGTGAAATTATCATTGAAAATGATTAGAATAATTAGTTAGGGTGGAGTTTCAAATTTTAAGGGAGGTTAAAGTTCATGTTTGAACTTTTCCCCTTATTTTTTATTGTTTAGGTTAGGAACTCTCCAAGGGCATTGTTGGTGCAATGGTCAAAGGGGAGTAAGCCTTTAGGGGGAGTTGTCCATCAAGGGATGATGGATGTTAAAAAGGGAGAGAATTGAAGAATTCCTTGCATTTAGTGATAAGGGAGTTTCACTAAGGAGAATGAAGGCATTCTAGATGATTTTGGACCAAGGGGGAGAATGAAGGATCTCATTGGAAGATGAGATATGGAAACCCTTGGTAGGCTTTTTGATGTATGCCAAAGGCGGAGAAATGAGGGTTTAAGTTAGGTAAACCTTCATTATGCTTTGACATAAGAAGAGTCAAGCTGGGCTTATGGGTAGCCTAATTTAAAGGTATTGTCAAACATCAAAAAGGGAGAGATTGATAGTGCAATCAACCCAGGTCACGATTGACCAGAGTCGAGTGGGACTCGAGTAGAGTTTTGATGTATGACAATGGGATTGTTAATATGTTTATCAATATGGTTTGACCATATGTTGACCATATGACAAGTGGATGTTTGGGATATCGAAGGTCATATGGGAGAGATTGTTAGGAGGCAATTGTTGGAGCTATCGACCTCAGGTCAAAGGTCGTCCAAGCTCGAGTGAAACTCGAGAGGAAGTCCAAGTTTGCAGACTTGGCAAGGAGAAGTCCAAGATTGAATTCTTGGCAATGGAAAAGTCCAAGTACGGATACTTGCAAGGGAAGTCCAAGATTGGAGTCTTGCCATTGAAGAAATCCAAGTATGGATACTTGATAAGGAAAAGTCCAAGGTTGGAGTCTTGGAAATGGAAAGTACAAATATGGATATTTGGCAAAAGGAAAGCCCAAGGGTGTAGACTTTGCCGTGTAAGTCTAAGTGTGCAGTCTTGGTGGTGAAAGTCCAAGTATTGAGGCTTGGCAATGGAGAAGTCCCAGAGGCATGACCTCTTAGCACCGATGGCATGTCATAGCTGATGGAAGCACCTGAAGGCTATCACAAAGGGTGAAGGAGTCCTGGAGGACTCAGACCCTTGGGAGTGAGGCTGATGGAGGTGGCTTGAAGACTTAGGTCTAGGCCAAGGGTATCGAGTAGCATGACAAAACTGATGGAAGCACTTGAAGGCTAGCGTATGGAAGAATGGGTCATGGAGGGCTCGAATGGATCCTAAAGGCATGAGACTAATGGAAGTGGCTAGAAGGGTTAGGTCTAAGCTAAGGGTGAGGATCAATTGTGAGGGGATCATACTTGGATTAAACCTCACTTTTGAGGATCACTAGTCTACTGGTCATATTGGCCAGTCGACTGGTCGAGTGCATGGCACTCGGGAGGCCTAGTTGACTCGAGCAGTTGATTGGGGTTATGAACCAGTCGATTGATTGAGCAACCATTTGAGGCTCAACTACTAATCTATAGCTCTGGCAGTCGACTGCTAGGGTTTAGCAGTCAACTGACCATTAGTAGTTGACTATTAGGGTATAACAGTCGATTGACCTTAAGTAGATAGAGCATATAATTGTTTGGAGTCGACTGCTGGCTCATGGAAGTTAACTGGTGGCTATAGTAGTCAACTGTTGTGTCAGGGAAATCTACTGATGGGCAATAATCTAACATGGATTAGTCCGTTGTGAGATAATGACATTGTTCCTAGTCGATTGGTGGATAAGGCTAGTCAGCTGGGAGGCAGAAAATCTGCCCGAGTAGAGATGTTATAAGGAGCTTGAGAAGGAGTTTTCCATAGCCGATTCTTGGTGATCTTGAAGGAGATAAGTTGATGCTTTCTAAACCTTCAAAGCTCGTCCAACGCAAACAACAAGCACTCAAAGCAAATGTGCACTTATAAAGTAGTTTTTGTTTTATATTTCATTCGCATATTGTATTTTCTTATTTATGTTGTTGTTTATTGTTATAAGCTCTTGTAAGGGGTTTCTCTACCTTCGGTGTGTTGCCGAGAAGGAGAAAGAGTATAGTGGGTGTGGATCACTAGCTCGGTCGTAGAGTGGGAACCGTAGGTTTCGAACCACGTAAAAATCCTTTGTATTATGCTTTTGTTTTTGTACTTTGTATTTGTGTGTATTTTGTATTTGATTTTATATATTCCGTTGCTCACTAATGATTGTAGACGAGCATAACATGATCAAATGAATCAATGAATCGATCGCTGCTATTCACCCCGTCTATTACATCCAAAGGTCCCCAACATATAAAATAAGATTCGAACATCAGACTCAAGGATCAATTCTCAAGTTCTTAGCTTAACATTTGTCATGCTCAACGATCAACCTCAATGTCGTAATGCTACAACTCCGACTGCATTTTAATATATAATGTCTTTCTTTCTATACTTAATTTCTAAAGAATCGATAAGGTTGTTACTGATGTAGGATCGTGATTCTCCGAGAGAGGGGGGTGAATCTTGGAGATTGTAATTTTAATTAAAATTTTTAAAACAAATAGGATATTTTGAAAATGATTATGAGTATGCAGTGGAAATAAAAATGAGTACACTTATTTTACTTGGTTCATAACCCTAACTGGGTTGCTACTCCAAGGCCCGTAGCTCTTTCGAGAGCTACCTCGATGGGCAATCACTAAATGGCCTCCGACTCAAGAACTCTCGACTTCAGAGAGTTTTGCCTTTTACAAAGATTAGAGATGGATAACACACTACTCACTCTTGAATTTAAGTACACATGCGAAAAATGAAATGAATAATACAAGAACGTTATACCGACACTAAATGGATCGTTGAAGTTGTTGTGGAGTGTCAGAAGATCGCCTTGATGTGAAATATGAGCTTTTGTGGACGAGCAAGAAATTCAGCAGCACTTTGACATAGTTGTTATTTTTTTTTTGTTTTGGATCTGGTCGAGCACTTATTTTATAAACTTTTTCCAGTCGACTAGAATGCCTTCCAGTCGACTCCACATCAACCCGTCGATATGAAACTTCTGGTCTTCCAGTCAACTGAAACCTCTTTAGTCAACTTCAGGTCATCCAACTCTGCATCAGAAAGTTTCCCACTTCAGTCGACTGAATCTCCCCAATTGACTGAAACACTTTCCAACTACAATGCCAGATCTTCGACCGATCACCAACTAATCCTGCCATGTGTGTATCCAATCGACTGAACCAAACAGAGTCGACTGGACCTCAGTCGACTAGAGTACATTCAGTCGACTGATCCCTGCAAAATGAGATTAGCACAAATATATGAAATCAAAAGTGATAGAAGTAGTAATACTTCTCGATCTCGACTACTAAGTCCCATGTGGACTTTTCATCGGATCGACGCCTAGCTTTGTCCCTCTACAGAAGACTCAGCCTCACCTCTTCACTTGAGGCTTACCTGCCACTACCTGCCAGACTTACCAATCTTGACATCCGATCTAACCCACCAAGGCTTCCACCAGCTGTCCGATCTGCTTGACCCAGCTGACTTTTTGTCGATTTTCCAGTCTCTTGACCCAACCGGTCTTCATGCCAAATGTCTGGTTTACGCGACCCATCTGGATTTTATGCCTGGTGTCTGATCCTCCTGATCTTTCAAGTCAACTACCTAGTATCTGATCAACACGACTTATTAGGACTTCTTGTTAAGTCTGCACACTTAACACTGATATTAGAACACAGTAATTCCTAACTTTAACTACGGTTCATACATCAAAATCAAGGAGTGATGCTTACTGCATCAACAATCTCCCCCTTATTTATGTATGATAACACATCAGTTAAAGTTAGGATAATAACATAGAAATATTCAAAATTTGACATTTATAAGAAATGCATTAGATTAAACATGTATGAGATGCATATACAAATTTTTACATCTCCTTTTAATGAATCTCTAACTTTATATCTCCTATTAAACTTTATATCTCCTCTCTCCCCCTTTGGCATATATCAAAATCAAAATTAAGTCTTAGATGCCACAACTTTAAAGATGAGAGTTTAAAGTGTTTTAAACATGAGAATTTTATATTGAGCTTAAAAATGCTTAAGTTTTGAAATCAATCCTCTCCTTATATTGACTAAAGTTTTCTTCATTTAAAAATAGGATATATCCATTTATAAAAATTTACAAAAGATTAAATCCAAATAAAACATATTTTCAAATTCTAAAATTTTCAAAAATTTTCTCCCTTGAATAATATCTTATTTTCAAATTTCAAAAATTTTCTAAATTTTCTCCCCCAGAATAATATCTTATTTTCAAACTCCAATTTTTTTTTTAAATTTCCTCCCCCTGAATAATATATATATATATATATATATATATATATATATATAATTTTCAAAAACTTTTCAAAATCAATTTAAGTAATGAGTATGAAAACAACCTAGTCTACCAAGCATAAACCAATTCAAACACAAGATTTAAAATTTATTAAATTTATTAAGTTCAAATAGTAACAAGTGACATAACACTCCTAGTCAGTAGATGAAGGTGGAGGAGGAGGACCCATGCCCTAATACCTAAGAAGCTCCATCATCTCTCGATGATTCTCTCTTTGCACCTGCAATATCTGCATCATCTCAAGATGTTGCTGCTTCTGGCGCTGCATTGCATCCTCCAACCTTGATAATCTCTCTGCTACGGTAGGAGGTGCTGGAAGCCCAAGAAATGGTGATAGACTGTCAAATCCTAGGGCTTTCTGATGCTTGGACTTGTAGTGGTGGTTGGGGTCAATCTCTAGTCCTGCTCCTATTCCGGCTCAGGCTGGGGCTGCGACTGGGGTTAATGACCATCTCTCTTCCATGCAAGGATATTATTTTCATCTAAATCTACTTTTGCTAAACCAAATTGTCCAGACCCTATCATGTCGTACTCAGTAAGCTGTTTGATGTTACTTGTGGTAACATCAAACCCTAATGCAGCTAAGAGGGATGTGATGACATGGCAGTAAGGCAAATGTGCCTTCCTGCTAGTAACTGATCTAGAATGATGAATGATGGAATGGAACATCTGTAAGCTAATGTCTAGATCTAATTTATGACTAAGTTCATAAAGTAAAAAATGAGTGATAAGGGTGCATCATAGCGATGTCCCTAGTGGTGAGTGGCAGAATGCAGTTCACTATGACTCGGTACAAGGCATAGTCATGTACTCTAAGTCTAGTGGAACTAAAGATACTCACAGATGGAGTTCTTTCCTTACCAAATAGATGCATGTGTATCCTATCTAATGTAATATGCGAGTAGGGGTCACCATATGGTAACTCCGTGGATGGAAAGCATGCAACCGGACATGACGAATGTATGAGTCCTAGATGCTCTCTCAACATAGAGGGGGTGAAAAAAAATCCTTACACTGTACTCTAGTCGAATATGCAAGATCATCAATTTTACTAAAATTATTGAAAAACTTTGCACATAAGTCTATGTTAATAGAGTTTTTACAATATACCAACTTTTCTAACCCATAATGCATTATGACATAAATGCTAAGCATGCATGAATTACTAAAAAATGATTTGCTAATGTATCGAGTAGGCATAGGAGAATAGAGTGTGTTCTCAAACCTAATCCTATGCCCCTCAGTAGGGAACCTAATATCCAAGTATGGAGTTGATGACTCAATCTCAACAGCTCTTCTTTTGCCCCTAATTGAATTACAATTATTCAATATTTATTGAAAGTAATTGAAACTAAAGTTTTAGACTTATTACCTCAGCATTTTGGATGATATTAAAGAAATATGATGACCTAAACGCTTCGGAAGTCTAGAAATAGGGTTTTAGTGGTGGATTTGTGGTGGTTGTGAGTCTTTTTGGTGTGGCTTGGCATTGTTCTTATAGACGGGATCTAGTCAACTGGAAATAGTCTAGTCGACTGAATTAGAATCGACTGAATCTGTTTCAGTCAACTGTAATTAATTTTACCATTTACTTCACCGCCTAAACTTTATCTACCATTTCATTTCAGTTGATTGAAAAGATTTTAGTCAACTGAAGTCACGTTTTACCTTCCCGATACTCGTGTTGGGATGTATACTGAAAAGTCTATTTTTTGTATGAACATATTTATTTTTGAAATAAGAATCACATGATCATTGTTTGCATATTTATTGTTATGCATATTGTCTAATACATTATATTGTAGATAACATGGTGTGTAGTGTCACACGGGAGATCATGTTATCAGTTCCTTGTAGAGTATAACTAAAGTCTCACAACCGAGATGGTTTTGGACAAACCATTGGTATGGTTGTAGTGTGATTTGGTATTGGTTTGTCTTGACCATAGAATTACACTAGTACACTTTGTGTGTATTGAGCAGGACCGACTTAGAGGTGATTCGATTTATTGCTGACTACATAATTGAATCGGACCTCGGATATTATAGTGTACATGCTCTTAATCCTGATATAATAATGGGCACATGTACTTAGTATTTATTTCTTTGATTTACCAATGGGCAAGATTTATAGATTAAATCGATAGGCTCGGTATGTTTGGAAATGATATTATTTACATGGTGTGCCGTTGATTATAGAAGGAAACCATATCCTATATATTAGGATGATGATGTCCCCTTGAGGAGCTCATAAGATTCATCATGTAAACCCTGCAGGTGGACTTGGTCGGGCATGATGATAAGGTTGAGTGGTACTACTCATGGAGTTAGATGTTGATTAATTAATTGTGAGTAAATTAATTAATTGACAGACATTCGAGAACTTAAACACGGAGAGATATTGTACAATTAATATATGGAACCCATATTTATTTATGGGGTTGGTGAGGTAGATCAATGATAATCCTCTAGTGGAATGGATTATCATTAATGGATCGAACTTTATGTGGGCTTGATCCATTGGGTGGCCAAGATCCAACTCCTCCTCATGGTCCCTATTGTAGCCTATTAAAACCCTCATGAAGCCTAGATCCGATGGTGGAAAATGGAACTCTAGATCCGACAGTTGAGGTTAAATCTCTAGATCCGACGGTGGAGATTAAATCTCTAGATCCGACGGTTGAGATTAAATCTCTAGATCCGACGGTGGAGATTAAAAGGAGGCTTAAGCCTAGCTCTATAAAAGGAGGGACAAGGCTTGGGCGTGGATCATCTTTTGGGAGATTAGGGTTTTGCTTCCATGGCTTGGGCGGCAAGGCATTAGGGTTTTGTTTCCTTTTGCTGTGGGCGGCGCCTATTGTCCAAGAGCTAGGGCCGACGACAAGGTGGTTAGGGTTTAACCTCTCTTCTTCCTCTCTTGGCCGGAGCACCCTTTCCTCCTCTCCTTTGGCCGGCGGCAACCCTTCCTTTAAGGTTGGTTGGCACTCCTCTTCCTCTCCTTGGCCGGCAGCAAGGATCAAGCTTGGAGCTTGGTGGTCGATTCTAGATAGGAGAAAGAGTTTTATTTTATTCTTCCCTTTGTTTAGAGCGAGCAAGGAAGGGAAAAACGTGATCTAGGAGGCTTCAAATTTTGAAAGATCATCGCTCACACGACGTACAAAAGGAGGAAGGACATACAATAGAAGACCTTGAGGTAAACAAGAGGTATAATTCTTGTTTATGTATGTTTTCTTATTCTATGCATGTTGTATGTATTATATGTGGCTAATTTACTTGGACCCCGATAACAAACACAAAAACTGGCGATCCGTACATCGTCTATTCCGCGGCTAATCGAAGAAAAGAGGTAGGTTACTTGAACAACAAGTTTTTCAAGTGACCACTCAAATCGAATAGCACGACGATGGATCGGTTGCTTGGGTAATCTCTCTTCATCAAGGATTAATTTTTTTTTATTCGGGGACGTAGATGGGATCGCCATGCACTTGCGACAAAGTTGAAGTGGGAAGCGAAGTTTCTCCCTTCAAGTGGTATCAGAGCCACGATTTCTGGTTTTGTGTGTTTTCGATTCGGTTAATTTTATGCACTTATCATATATTGTATGTGTCGGATCATAGTAGGATGTGCGTAGGCTAACTTTTTGGTTGCAGGCATAAGATCCAACTATTATGGTCATATTTGTGTGTATGTGATTGCATGTGTGTAATATTATTTGAATCCTTGGGGTTGACGAGGCTAGTATTTAATTTTTGTAATTAAGTACGACATTGTTTAGCCTCTCTTTTTATTTTAGTTTACTTTCGATCTAGATTTCATGTACACTCCTTCGTGGAGTATAGGATCGATGGATGTAAATTAAAATAATTATTCTCGGCTCGGATCTCCGGATGGCTTGTACATGGCGTAGGGAGGAGCGGACAAGATGGCGATACGACGGGAGGTATATTGGAGAACAAAAGCCATAATAGTTGGAAAATATTTTTTTTCATATTTATTGATTCTTGTTTGATATGCTTGTCATGTGCTAGGAAAATTCCTCAATTTTAAATTACTAAGTGGGAAAGAGATATTTTTATAAATTCCCACGGTCTCCATTACGATTTGACATGTGATGCAAACAAACTTGCGCGTCGGCTCTGAGTGCCTTCCTCCCCATCGGATGAGTTTGTTTTGCGGATCACAGGGTCGAATATGGTTATAGGATATTATTAAGGAGCGTATGTACTTCCCCATCGGAAGGCACATAACCCGAGATAATTGCCTTGGTACCAAGTAATGGTGAACACTTAGATGCAAATAGGAGTATCCTCCCCATCGGAGTCACTGCTTTTATTTGTAGGGACGAAGAGGAACCAACTATTAATTTTATTTGTCAAAAAGTTAGGCTGACAAGATAGTAAAATTAATGGGTAAAACCTCCTCTTACAAATGTAGAATTTGTATACGTCCACATGATCGTGGCATACGATATTCTTGGTATTTTGAGGTGTTAGTTGATTTAAAATTTTATTGTTTGAGGAATCAATAATTTTTTGAAATCTAATGTTTTGATCTATGTGATTCTTAGGTTTTTCAAAAATGACTTTCAACCCGCTTGCTGTGATACTAAAAGAGAATAAACTTACTGGACCCAATTATGTTGATTGGAAGAGGAATCTTGATATTGTCTTGACTGCTGAGGAATACAAATGTGTACTCTTCAAAAAGTGTCCTCCTAAGCCTGCAGATGATTCTGGGGAAAAGGAGAAGGAGAGTTATAAGAAGTGGATAAAGGCTGATGAGATGGCATGATGTTACATTTTGGCTTATATGTCAAATATATTGCAACATCAGCATCAAGTCATGCCAACTGCTTATGACATGATGCTCAATCTCAAGGAGCTTTTCGGACACCAGAATCGGGCTGCTAGGTAGGAAGCCATGAGGAACTTGATGACGACCACCATGATCGAGGGAACACCCATGAGGGATTATGTTCTCAAGATGATGGCTCATTTGAATGAGCTGGAAGTTCTTGGAGGTGAGATCGATGAAGAAACCCAGGTCGATAACATTCTCCAATCTCTACCTAAGAGTTTTGAGCAGTTTTGCCTAAACTATAACATGAATAAGAGGTTGTATTTGTTGGCGGATCTTCTGATAGAACTCCAGGTGGTAGAGGGGCTTTTTCGTCAGAGTGCTCAGGCTCAGGACATGGTTGCCCAAAAGGTTTCTATTTCTAAGCCGAAAGGCAAGAAGAAGAAGAAACAAGGTGGGGCAAAGTTGACGGGAGGATCTCAGGGAGGAGTGAATAAGCCAAAAGGCAAGTGCTTCACTTGCAAGCAGACTGAACATTGGAAGAAGGACTGCCCCAACCGAAAGTAGAACAAAGGTATATCTTTTGGTCTAGTCATCGAAACATGTTTAGCGGTGTTATCTACCGTCACCTGGTGTGTAGATACGGGAGCCACTGATTATATCTGCAATACTTTGCAGGGGTTCCAGGAAACTAGACGACTGGTTGAGGGGGAGATTACCGTTTACCTGGGCGATGCTATGAAGATGGCGTTTGTTGTAGTGGGAGATGTTTATTTGTCTTTTGATAGAAATAAAATTTTAGTTCTGAGAAATTGCCTTTATGTACCTTTATTTAGAAAGAATTTGATTTCGGGTTTTAAATTGTTTATGGATGGATATTCTATTTCTTTTAATGACAAAGTTGTTATAAAAAGGAATAGTGAAATTATCTGTTCTGGTGCATTGATAGAAAATTTATATACCCTTGAACCAAAAGCTCCCATGATGCAAATAGAAGTAAATAACTCATCTTCTAATTCTAATAAGAGAAAAGAACCTTCGAAAATAAACCAAACATATCTTTGGCATCTAAGGTTAGGTCATATTAACCTAAGCAGAATTCAAAGGTTGATTGCTGATGGACCTCTGGGTTCATTAGTGGTGGAAGATTTCCCAACCTGCGAATCTTGCTTGGAAGGTAAAATGACAAAGAGGCCTTTTAAGGTCAAGGGGTATAGAGCCAAAGATGTGTTGGAATTGGTTCATTCTGATTTGTGTGGTCCTATGTCTATCCAGGCAAGAGGTGGTTTTGAATATTTCATCTCTTTCAAAGATGATTATTCAAGATATGAATACATTTACTTGATGCACCGCAAGTCTGAATGCTTTGACAGGTTCAAAGAATTCAAGGCTGATGTGGAGAAACGTCAAGGTAAAAGTATCAAGACACTATGATCTGATCATGGTGGTTAGTACCTCTTGGGAGAGTTTAGGAATTACTTATCAGAGGCTGGGATTCAATCCCAATTGTCGTCACCTGGCACACCCTAGCAGAATGGTGTAGCGGAGCAAAGGAATAGGATTCTTATGGAGATGGTTAGATCGATGATGAGTTATTCTGAATTGTCAGATTCGTTCTGGGGGTATGCTCTGGATATGACAGTGTATATTCTGAACTTGGTACCATCTAAATCAATGCCTTCTACTCCCATAGAATTGTGGACTGGACGAAAGCCTAGTCTGAGACATATTTGGATTTGGGGGAGTCCAGCACATGTGCTGAAGGCAGATGCTGGTAAGTTGGAACCTCGTACAGGAGTGTCCATGTTCGTTGGCTATCCTAGAGGAACGAAACGTGGTTTGTTTTATAGTCCTAGAGATCAGAGGGTGATCGTTAGCACGAACGCCAGATTTCTAGAGGAAGACTATGTAATGAACCATAAGCCCATGAGTAAGATTGTTCTGGAGGAATTAAGAGGGGAAGTCACTACTTCAGTACCACCGGTACAAGAGGATATACCACAAGTGACTGCACCGTGTGTCACAGAGGATACACAGGTGATACCTCATCGTAGTGGGAGGGTTGTTAGACAACCTGATAGATTTATGTTCTTGGAAGAATCTTCTGATTTTGTCCTTGGCGAACATGAACTTGATCCCTGGACATATGATGAGGCAATCAAAGACAAAGATACGGTATCTTGGCAAAGTGCGATGAATTCTGAGATAGAATCAATTGATTCAAATCAGCTCTGGGAGCTAGTAGAACCACCCAATGGTATAAAAACCATTGGATGAAAGTGGATCTACAAAAGAAAGAGAGAAATAGACGTAAAGGTTGAGACCTTCAAAGCAAGGCTTTTTGCGAAAGGGTATACTTAGAAAGAGGGTATCGATTATGAGGAGAACTTTTCATCCGTAGCCATGCTTAAGTCTATCTGGATTCTCTTATGTATTTCTGCTCATATGGATTATGAGGTATGGAAGATGGATGTCAAGACAACTTTCCTTAATGGAAGTCTTGAGGAGAACATCTATATGAAGCAACCAAAGAGATTCATTGTAAAGGGCAAAGAGCATCTTGTGTGCAAGCTTAATCGGTCCATTTATGGATTGAAGCAAGCTTCGAGATCTTGGAACATCCGCTTTGATGAGGTAATCCAGTCTTATGGATTTTTTCAAAGTCCGGATGAGTCTTGTATATACAAGAGATGTGACGGAAACATAGTGGTATTTCTTGTACTATACGTAGATGACATTTTGTTAATTGGCAACAATGTCAAGGTGTTATCGGAAGTAAGGGTATGGTTGTCCAAATAGTTTGATATGAAGAACTTGGGAGAAGTGGGACACATCCTTGGGATCAAGGTTATAAGGGATCGTAGGAAAAGGATGTTGTGCTTATCTCAAGCTTCATACATAGACACCATTTTGGCTTGTTTTAGCATGCAAAACTCCAAGAAAGATTTTCTATCTTTTAGACATGGAGTACCTTTATCTAAAGAGATGTGTCCTAGAACACCAAAGGAGATAGAGGAGATGAAGGCGGTTCCTTATGCTTGGACAGTAGGAAACCTCATATATGCTATGCTATGTACGAGACCGGATATCTTCTTTGCCATTGGCTGTAATGCCCGCCCTTATCTGCCCTCAGGGCGGCGCTACCCTTTTTTTTTTTTTATAACATAACATATATGGATCATTTCACCATTTACATACTTAAACATGTTATCATGGCTTAAACCTTCTTTTATACATGCATCCCATATCGTATTCATAATTAGCATGTTAACATATCTTATCTCATTTTATAACATGCATAACATAAAGATTCATTCATGAGTTCTAACATATCAAACTTTCTTAAGTAATTGAACAATATCATAACTAAGCAACATCCAACATGGTACTAATAAATCACAAGTCTTATAAGCGGAAGAAATGTCTTAAGTTATTCATTGAGCATATAAATATAAGCAGATAGTAATAGGGTCTTTTTCCACCATGCCACTACCACACACACTTGGCCCCTCCTGCTACTTCCTCTAGTTCATGTTTCCTGTATCTGCAGTATATGGACAACATAAACTATAAGCATATAGCTTAGTAAGATTCTTGCCTACTCACAAAAGCCACAATTTCATCAAACAATTAGAAGACATGAGCATACTAGCATAAATAGCATAAGTATTTCATAACAACACTAATCATCAACATACCCACGTAATAAAACATAAGCATGGCATGAGATTTACATAAGCATGCTAAACATAATTAAATCTAAGCATGGAATAAATTAAACATAAGCATTCATGACATCATCAATCCTAAACATGCATAAAGGACATAATCATAAGCATTCTTAAACATGAACATAAGCATTCATAATTTCATAAATCCTAAACATGCATCAAGGACATAATCATAAGCATTCTTAAACTTGAACATAAGCATTCATAATTTCATAAATCCTAAACATGCATCAAGGACATAATCATGAGCATTCTTAAACTTGAACATAAGCATTCATAATTTCATAAATCCTAAACATGAATCAAGGACATAATCATAAGCATTCTTAATTTCATACAAGTCCTTTCTTTTCAAAACATATACATATAGGTACTTCAACATAATCATAACTTGAATGGGGGGCCCCAGGTTAAGTACCACATAATGCGCATTCCCTAATAGGCTGGGGTAGCGAGCCACCAGACCTACTAGAGCAAGACCTCTTACTTCTTACCAGGGCAAGACCTCTTACGTCTTCTTATGTCCCTTTGGATTTGATTAACGACCACCTAACGGGTCGGGTACTTAACCTCTTACAAAGTAAAATACTTAATTCCTTTCTTTCTTGTCATATCATAAAGAATGCTCTTAATCCCCAATATAAAAAGGGAAGCATCTCCGTCTTATCTTATCATAAGGAGAGCTCTTAATCCCTACTTAAAAAGGGAAGCATCTCCGTCTTATCTTTTCATAAGGAGAGCTCTTAATCCCAACATAAAAAGGGGAAGCATCTTTTTAGACATGTCATAGCATATATGCATTCATAACTTAAGAGTACCCTAAAGGGGTCTTAAAGCATAATCATGTTCATCACATAAGCATATTTCATGGCATATTAAAATCATCAACTTGTCCATCACATAGGCATATTTCATGGCATATTAAATCATAAACATATTCATCACATAGGCATAATTCATGACATATTAAAATCATAGACATGTTCATCACATAGGCATATTAAAATCAGAAACATGGTCATCACATAGGCATAATTCATGGCATATTAAAATCATAAACATGTTCATCACATAGTCATATTTCATGACATATGAAAATCATAGACATGTTCATCACATAGGCATATTAAAATCAGAAACATGGTCATCACATAGGCATAATTCATGGCATATTAAAATCATAAACACGTTCTTCACATAGGCATATTTCATGACATATGAAAATCATAAACATGTTCATCACATAGGCATACAACATATCCTAATTTCCTAAGGGGTGTTTTCATGCAACCCTAGCCCTAAAACCATTGTTGGCCGAAACTTGGAGGGTACTAAAATTTTATTTTTTGGTTACATAAATTAATACATGAAGGCATACAACATAACATAACTTCATAAGGGGTGTTTTCATGAAACCCTAGCCCTAAAACCAATGTTGGTCGAAACTTGTACGGTACCAAAATTTCATTTTTTTTTTTTACATAAATTCATACATGAAGGCATACAACATAACATAACTTCATAAGGGGTGTTTTCATGAAACCCTAGCCCTAAAACCAATGTTGGCCGAAACTTGTAGGGGCACAAAGCTTGGGTTTTTGGCACCTAAAAATTCCTATATGAAGCATACAACCTATAAAAATTTCCTTAGAAGCATTTTCATGCAACCCTAGCCCCAAAACCTTGGTTGGCTGAAACATGTAGGGGCACAAAGCTACATGAAGCATACAACCTATACAAATTTCCTTGGAAGCATTTTCATGCAACCCTAGCCCAAAAACCTTGGTTGGCCGAAACATGTAGGGGCACAAGCTTGGGTTTTTGGCACCTAAAAATTCCTACATGAAGCATACAACCTATAAAAAATTTCCTTAGAAGCATTTTCATGCAACCCTAGCCCAAAACCTTGGTTGGCCGAAACTTATAAGGTATCTAGCATCATGTTTCTTTCATGTATCATGTCCTACAAGAACAAATATACTGCAGGTGAGGGAATCTTACTTCCTTCGCTTGACTTTTAGTTTGAAGATGACCTAATGGAAGCCAACCCTAGCCTTCTTCTTGCTTGAATGAATTTCGGAAAATGGAAAGGGAGAAGGTTAGTTTCGGTGAGGAAGAAGAAGAGAAGAGGGAAGAAGAAGTGGCCAAATGGAACTTCCACTCCTATTTATAAAGGGAGGAAGAGAAGTGCCTCTTCTCTTTTCATGCCTCTTCATTTTACCCTCCTCACACTCATCTACAATTTCTCCTCTTTCTCCAACAGTAAGCTACTGCTGAGCACTTGGTCATCACATGCATGGTAAGAGTTAACTCTCACCAAGAGGTTTAAGGTTCAAACCCCACCTCTCCACTTTTTTTGTTCTTTTATCATCATTTTCCGGGATCCCATATATAATCTACTAGACAAAAAATTAAATTCTATACCAACAATTTTGGAAAAAAATTTTGGGGTGTTACAATCCCCCATACCTTATGAAAAGTTCATCCCGAACGTAAAACAGTTTTGGATACTTTTGTCGCATCTCGTCTTCTCGTTCCCACGTGAACTCTTCGAACCCTTGACTTCGCCATAGGACCTTCACTAAGGGTACCTCTTTGCTCCTTAGCTTCTTGACCTCCCGATCTGTTATCTGAACAGGTCGGCTTTCATAACTTAGGTCCCCTTGAATTTGTACTGCCATGGGTTCGATCACCTGGTCTGCATTGGGAACGCATCTCTTGAGCATTGTTACATGAAAGACATTGTGGATTGCCGACATCTCCTGAGGTAGCTTCAGCTCATAGGCCACCTTGACGATTCCTTTCAGGATCTGATACGGTCCTACATAACGCGGACTCAGCTTTCCCTTTCTTCCAAATCTCATTACTCCTTTCATAGGGGCGACCTTGAGGAACACAAAATCCCCAACTTCGAATTCCAGTGGCACGCCTCTTATCCGCAGATAACTCTTCACGGCCCGAGCAGCAGCCTCTATCCTCCGACGGATAAATCAGATAGCTCGGGTGGTATCGCCAATAATATCGGCTCAAGACCCATTTCCTCCTTTCACCACCTCGCATCAACAGATAGAGACTCGTGATCTTCTCCCGTATAGAGCTTCATATGGTGCCATTCCAATAGAGTTCTGTAACTGTTGTAAGCAAACTCTGCCAAGCACAAATATCGACACCAACTCCCCTTAAAGTCTAAGGCACAAGCCCGCAACATATCTTTCACACCTGGTTCACTCTTTCTGTCTGACCGTCGATCTGAGGATGAAACGCAGTGCTGAATCTCAACTTAGTGCCAAGAGCCTTCTGAACACATTCCCAGAAATGGAAGGTAAAACGGCCATCACGATCAGAAATAATAGCCTTAGGCACTCCATGTAATCTGATAATTTCCTTGGCATATAATTGAGCTAGTTGCTCAACCTGATAGGTCATCTTAATTGCCAGGAAATGGGCAGACTTTGTCAACCGGTCTATGATTACCCATATAGCATCATAACCATTTGTTGTTCTGGGTAATCCCAAAATGAAATCCATAGAAATTTCTTCCCATTTCCACTCTGGAATCTGTATCGGCTGCAGTAATCCTCCAGGTTTCTGGTGTTCTGCCTTAACCCTCTGGCAGGTCAGTCGACAGTCTTGATGTATCGAGCCACATCCCTTTTCATGCCGGACCACCAAAATTTATCTCTTAAGTCCTGATACATTTTTGTAGATCCAGGATGCATGGTATAAGGGGTTCCATGGGATTCCTCGAGTATCTTCTTTCGTAATTCTGGATTATCTGGAATACATAGTCGGTCCCGAAGGTATAATAATCCGCTGTCGAAAATGCGGAATCCATTATCCCTTCCTTCCCGGACTTCTTGTTTGATCTTCTGGATGTCTGAATCACCATCTTGCTTTCCCAATATATCATCGAACAACGTCGGCGCTATCGTCATGGTGGAAAGTTGTCCAGAAATAATCTCTATTCCATAATTCATTATTTCCCTTTTCAGGGGCTGAGATAGCATCAATAAGGACATCAAAGCGGCACAGGACTTTCTGCTAAGTGCATTTGCCACCTTGTTGGCCTTCCCTGGATGATAGAATATCTCACAATCATAATCTTTGACTAGCTCGAGCCATCTGCGTTGTCTCATGTTTAGGTCTTTCTGAGTGAAGAAATATCTCGCGAGCTACAGTGAGTGTCAGATAAATCACCGCAGAGCTCCGTATAAGTAGTGTCTCCATATTTTAGAGCGAATACCACGGTGAGTTCTAAGTTGTGGGTAGGATAATTTATTTCGTGCTCCTTGGTATGTCTAAGCGTAGCGATAACCTTGCCATTTTGCATAAGTGCACTCGAGCAGTTTAGAAGCGTCACTATACATATCAAAGCTTTCATTATCTTCAGGGAGAGTCAGAATGAGAGCGCTGGTCAGTCTCCTCTTCAGTTCCATAAAACTCCTCTCACAGTCCTCAGTCCATTTGTATTGCTTGTCCTTTCTGGTGAGGGTTGTCATAGAAATTTGCAATTCTAGAAGTCCTCTACAAACTTTTACGTAATAGCTGCTTGAGAAAACTCCTGATTTCACACGCATTCCTTGGCCTATTCCAGTTCCTCACAGCTTCAACCTTTATTGGGTCTACGATGATTCCTTCTTTAGAGATGACATGACCCAAGAAGGACACTTGATCAAGCCAGAACTCACATTTGGAGAACTTCGCATATAGTTGCTCTTTCTGCAGAATCTGTAGTACTGTCTTCAGATGTCCAACATGCTCTTCTCGGTCTCTCGAGTAGATAAGAATATCGTCGATGAAGACGATTACAAATTTGTCGAGGAAGGCCGAGAATACTCAATTCATCAGGTCCATGAACATCACAGGAGCATTGGTTATTCCGAAGGGCATAACTACGAACTCATAAAGTCCGTATCTTGTCCGGAAGGCCGTCTTCGGAATATCGGCTGGCTTTACTTTTACTTGATGATAGCCAGACCTGAGATTGATCTTTGAAAAGACAGTAGCTCCCTTTAGTTGGTCGAACAGGTCGTCGATCCTGGGAAGGGGGTACCTATTCTTGATGGTCACGTTGTTCAGTGCCCGGTAGTCTATACACATTCGCATAGACCCATCTTTTTTCTTTATGAACAGCACGGGATCTCCCCATGGTGAGTGACTAAGGCGGATAAATCCCAGGTCAAGTAACTCTTGTAGCTATTTCTGAAGTTCTTTCAACTCAGTCGGCGCCATACGGTAAGGTGCCTTGGAGATCGGGTTAGTTCCGGGAATCAATTCGATCTCGAACTCAATTTCTCTATCAGGTGGTAATCCAGGTAGGTCATCAGGGAATACCTCCGGATGGTCGCATACCACTCTGACATCTTCTAGCTTCTGGTTTCTGTTGGGTTTCCGGCACCGCGGCGTGTGTGTGTTCGATCATGTTTCGTAAACATGAGCACAGCGGAAGCAATTAAAAATAATAAATCTATATTTATTACAACACACACAACACACGCATGCAATTACAACAAGTGTAGACATAACCGTAAATTAAAATTTGCAATAAAAGAAATTATCTACGTTATACCTTTCGTATGACGTGTAGCGGGAACGGCATCAACCGGAACGATCCTCGTAAGAATCGTCTCTATCCATATCCACGCCGAGCTCCTCGGGTTGACTTCGCTAAGTCACGAGCTTCGTCTTCGTATGGGTTACTAGCCTCGTGTTGAAGACGACGTGATCGAGAGATGATCACGATCCGAATCCAAATTCGGATCCTAAAACGAGTTCTCAAAACTCGCTTCTCCGGAGAGGTATTCGTCAACCAATTGACGAATCCTTCGTCCTCCACCTCAGAGGATTACCGGAGATCAAATCCCCGGTAAGTTAGGCGCTATCGGAGCACTAACCGTCGTCCAAACGACGCTCCAACAACAAAGAAACAAGCTGTCCAGAAAAATTGGACAGCTTTTGGTGGAGGAATAGAGGCCGGCCAAGGAGAGATGGAAGCTCACCTTATCACCGAACCTAGAGGAGATCACTGGAGGGTCGCCGGAGGTTCACCGGCTGAAGCTTGGTCGCCGGCAACAAGTTGGACGGTGGCACAAGAGGTTGGGCGGCGGCACACTAGGGTTGGCGCCGAAATCCTCCTTCAAGGGGTGGGCGGCAACTCCAATTGCAAGATTAGGGTTAGGGTTAGGGTTTAAGCCCTATTTTATAGAGAACTAATTCTCTTAATGGTTAATGGATCATATCCATAAAGCCCGTTAACCCGCTCCATTAGGATAAGTCAAAATAAACCAAACCATGATGGTTTATTTTAAGTTAAAACGAACCGAACCATCTTTTGGTTCATTCGTTTAAAATAAACCAAACCCTTTGGTTTATTCTCATCCATTTGATTAGAACCAAATCATTTTGGTCCATCCATTATGTCTTCATAAGACACGGCCCATCCACGCTTCCATTGCGACTGAAACAATTTCATGCTCGCTTTATGTTTGGTCCAACCAAACATAGTTTCTCTCGGTCTGAGAATCCCATTCTCAAGCTCGTTTTAAATCCTTTGGATTACACTCGTTGTGCGTGTGACCAAATAGGTTCTCGGTTTATGTTGGTCTATAATTAACCATTAATTATAGAGCGATCATGAGTGGCACCTAGTAGTACATCATGATCCCCAATTAACCGAAAGATCAGCGGATTGATCGAACTATTTACGAAACCCTTGATGGCTTGAATGAATCGTGCCCCATTCCCTTCACTCATCTTATACCCACTTGGTTCAGGACATGGTCTATAGTGTCAGTCCCCACTAGGCTGACTACGTCACACCTAGCCCAAGTATCATTTCCTCGTCCTACGGATTATAGTTACTCCACATGTATCGAAGAGTACCTTACTCTAAACATGTAATGCTTTGGCCAAAGACTTTAGTAACAATCCGACGAGAGGCCATGGGTATACATCTCCTCGCAAGGAGTGGTGAATCCTTTATAGGCTATTCAAACACCTTCGATCACTTCGACTTATACCCAATCATCCCGGGACCACATCTCCTTAGAGATGTTTGCTTAAGATGTCAAAGCATAAGTCTCCATGATCAAGATGACTTGAATATCGCAAGTCAAAGGAACATCGCACTTAAGCCACAGTAAGAACTTCATTGACATATCTATATATGCAGAGAACCATATGAAGTCTTACGGCTGGTCACTCCAATGAACTAGTTACCATAACTAGCATCCACGATTAACTCTGGACATCACTATGTCTCCAGCCAGTGAGAATCAGCTGCTTGGATACACCAAGGAGTATACCTCGTGCTAGTCTCGACAGAATTGATGGTGTCCAAATCCATAAATTCATCGACTAGGGATAATTCCGATACATCACAATTACACATGTAGAGATACTCACTAGTTGTGATCCAATCACAAATTCTCTCATGCTGTGAATCGTATCGTGGACATTCAATAAATGAGTTTAAGATCCAATCAAATACATAAAACATGTATACTCAAATAGTGAATCTTCATTTATCATATAAATGGTTCATACATAAGGCGATTGCCATAGGACATCTCTCATATATTACTAACAGACTCCCACTTGGCCTAATGCCAATCGCTACGGTATCCAATACCATAAGCTCGAACATGACCCTCAAACTTATTTTGAGGTAATGCCTTAGTCAAGGGATCCGCTAAGTTCCTTTCACTGGGAATTTTCTCGATTTGTATTTCGTTCCTACTGATGATCTCTCTGATAAGATGATAGCGGCGAAGCACATGTTTGGATCGCTGATGAGACCTTGGCTCTTTCGCCTGTGCAATTGCTCCATTGTTGTCGCAGTAGACTGGTATTGCTTCAACAATGGCCGGAATCACACCAAGTTCATGAATGAACTTTTTGATCCAAACCACTTCCTTTGCTGCTTCCGAAGCTGCAATGTATTCTGCCTCAGTGGTAGAATCCGCTACAGTCTCTTGTTTGGAACTTTTCCAACTCACTGCACCCCCATTCAAGGTGAACACATATCCAGACTGAGACCTGGAATCATCCTTGTCTGTCTGGAAGCTGGCATCCGTATACCCGCGTATCACCATGTCCCCTTCTCCATATATTAGGAACACATCCTTAGTTCTTCTCAAGTACTTAAGGATCATCTTAACCGCCCAATGATCCATTCTGGATCGGTGAGTATCTGCTCGTGACACTCAGAGCATACGATACATCGGGCCTCGTACATAACATAGCATACATGATAGATCCTATTGCGGATGCATAGGGAATCTTACTCATGCAAATCCTCTCTTCTTCTGTGCGCGGACACATAGACTTCGAAAGATGTACCCCATGCCTAATGGGTAGGAAACCTTTCTTGGATTCCGACATGCTAAACCTCTTTAGCACTCGGTCTATATATGTAGACTGCGAAAGACCAAGCAACCATTTCGATCTATCTCTATTGATCTTAATCCCGAGGATGTAGGTTGCTTCTCCCAGGTCTTTCATGGAGAATGTCTTGGATAACTAAACCTTCACTGACTGTAAGATTGAAACATCATTTCCTATAAGTAGTATGTCATCGACATACAATACTAGGAATACGACTGCACTCCCACTAACCTTCTTGTACACACAAGGTTAAATGCGGATTTTGTGAGAAATCAAACTTTTTGATTGTCTCATCAAAGCGGATATTCGACTCTGGATGCTTGCTTCAATCCATAAATGGATCGTCGCAATTTGCATACCTTGGTTTTATCAGCCGATGTGAAACCCTCGGTGTATCATATACCGTCCTCGGCGGGTTTCCATTAAGGAAAAGTTGTTTTCACATCCATCTGCCATATCTCATAATCATAATGAGCCGCTATGGCGGGAGCATCCGAATGGATTTAAGCATAGCTACAGGCGAATAGGTTTCGTCATAATCAACACCTTGCTTTTGACGATATCCTTTCGCCACCAATCTAGCCTTATAGGTAATCACATTACCATCCATGTCGGTTTTTCTTCTTGAAAACCCACTTGCACCCTATAGGCTTTATGCCTTGGTGGGGTCAACCAAGTTCCAAACTTGGTTTCATACATGGAATCCATTTCGACTTCATGGCACCAAGCCACTTATCCCTTCTGAACTTGTCGGCACTTCTTCATAGGGTAGGCTCCTCATCATCAATGAGTAACACGTCGTTGATTCACTTACGAAATCCATATCTCTCGGGAATATTGCGTGTTCTGCGGATCTCTGAAGATGTGGTGTTACAATAGGTCCAGTAGATTGCTCATCACTATGAGTTGTCGGTGTTGTGCTCACCGGGTATCTCATCAATGTCTATTTGAGTCTCTCGAGGCCTCCTCAGCTCCGACACTCCCACTTGTTTTCTTGCAAGAGAAACTCTTTCTCTAGAAACCACATGCCTTGAAACAAACACCTTTTGTTCCACGGGATGATAGAATTGGTAACCCCTTGTTTCCTTAGGGTATCGATAAATAGACATTCTCGGACTTAGCATCAATTTAATACGTCTGATCACATAGCGAGACGACCCCATATCTTCAAGTAAGATACATGAGGTTTCTTACTATTCCATATCTCATATGGAGTAGTTGAGACTACCTTAGTAGGCATTACATTTAACAAGTAAACAATATGCAAGTCATAGCCCCAAAAGGACTTGGGAAGAGTTGCATGATTCATCATTGACGACCATGTCCAACAAGGTCGATTCGCCTCTCGGATACACCCTTATCTTTGTGGTGTATAGGCGGAGTCCATTGAGACAATATACCATTGTCTCTTAGATAATCAAGAAACTCTTGACTTAAGTATTCACCACCTCGATCCGATCAGTATTTTAATACTCTTGTCATGTTGTTTCTCTACTTCATTTCTGAATTCTTTGAACCTTTCAAAGGCTTCAGACTTGTGTTTCATCAAGAACACATACCCAAACCGTGAGTGATCATCGGTGAAGGTAATGAAGTAGCTATAGCCTCCTAATTCTTGAGTTGACATAGGTCCACATACATCAGTATGTATTAGACCTAGTAACTCTCCCACTCGTTCACCTTTTCCAGTAAAAGGTAACTTAGTCATCTTGCCTTTTAAGCATGATTCGCATGTATCGTATGAATCCAATTCAAACGATTCTAGAATTCCACATCGGTGTAATTCGGACATGCGTTTCTTGCTTATATGGCCAAGACGACAATGCCACATATAGGAGTCTATTTGATTATCCTTTCGAGCACGCGTGTTGCTCGCTTCGATATTGAAAATGTCACTGGATACATCCAACGTATAAACGCCATTGCTTAAAGTTCCAGTCCCATAAAGAACTCCATTCAAAGTTATGTAACAACAATTGTTACTAAAAGTCAAATGGTTCCCATTTCTATTTAAACAAGAAATAGAAATGATGTTCTTTATCAACGAAGGAACATAAAAGCAATTGTCCAGTTCTAAGACAAGTCCTACAGGGAGTTCCAACAAATACGTTCCGATGGCGAGTGCAGCAACCGTTGCTCCATTCCCAACACGTAAATTTGACTCTCCCCTTGACGAGTCTTCTTCTATTCCTTAGCCCATGTATGTCATTACATATATATGAGCCACACCCAGTATCGAATACCCAAGTGTCTGAGGAAATAGAATGACAATCAATAAAGAAGATTTCTGAAGAAGATGGGGCATCCGATGCCTTATCCTTCTTCACGGACTCAAGATAAATCTTGTACTTTCTTCGCAAATGGCTCTCCTTGCCATAATGATGGCAAGTTTCCTTTTGTGCTAGTTCTACCTTCTTAGCCCTTCTCTTCTTTCCCTTCTGCTGTTCCTTTGACTTCCTCTTAGAACCTTTCTTCGAGGAATCAACTAACAGCACCGTCCCCTGCTCATGCTTCTCAGAAGACTCCACAGTCTTGGCATATTGAAGCGATACCACGGATGAACCTAGCATCTCGGAGGTGAAGAGGAGCTTTAAGACTTGAACCTTTGAATCTCACTTGCTCATCAACCAACTCACAAAGATGAAGGACTACGATATGAGCATCCATATGCTCATGCTTTGCTTTCGTAACCCAGGTTCCATCGTGGCTAGCATGATGCAACTCATTTGTTCAGAATCACTCACATGTTTCTGATAGGCCAACAATTGGTCCAGAGTTGCATCGTCACTAGGACGGGCGGGAAGAGGCGCTTCGAGGACATTTGCAAGCTTTTCAACCTTGAGAACAATTCTCAAGCTTCTAAGCCAGTCCATGAAGCTCGGCCCAGTCAATTTATTCGAATCCAAAATGGAACGTAATTCAAAGACATCATGATCAATCTTAGAAATACAAAACGAGCATATATGAGAAAGATGATTTTAAAATGCATCAATATACATTTATAAATCCCATTCATTTTTCGAATTTCAAAAACCCCAAAATCACTTCTGGAGATCGTAGGTCCATCTCCGAATGGGCTGATATCCATCATAGTTATGAACAACCTTGGAGAGAGTCCAACAAGCCATTCATAACTACGACGGTAGGTATCAACTATACCGATTGCATATCACGTACATGCAACTATCACAATGTGCTATCAACTAATTGAATGTTCACACATACATCGGGTTGTTAACACATTAACAAGTATGCATCATATGCATAGCACCCAACTTCACCTCCCTTTACATCGACCTTGGAGAGAGTCAACAAGCCGATGCTCGGGTTAAAGCCAACCCATTAATCGGGACATAGTTTTAATATGGTTAGGCGCATTCAACCAATTAGCCCAGCTTGGAGAGTCCAACAACCAAAGCTAATGATTGACCTCGACTCTTACCATATTAGTATTAAACTATTCCATGGTTTGAACATATTGGGTTAGTAGGGCTTGGAGAGAGTCCAACAACCCAAACAAGAAACAGAACTCTGGTTCTAACCATATTAATGGAAGGTGTAGGCTTTAATATTGATTAAGGGTTTTTATGTCTCATCCTCTTTGCATGCAAATAACTATTATCTACATGGCATGGCAAACATGGCATACATCTACATGTCACGACACACATGGCATAATGTTATGCATCTAATGCAATTACATGGCATACAATTATGTCATGTATATATTTCCTTATATGTCATAACTATTTATGGAAATAAAATATGTTTAAGATTTGATTCTCCAAATCAAATCATAATTAAATTAGGAAACAAATTTCCAAATCTAATCACATATTTTATTCATGGAATTATTTGATTAAGGAAAATCTATTTAGGAAACCAATTTCCTAAATCATTAAAACTACTTATGGAAATAAAATATTTTAAGATTTGATTTCCCAAATCAAATAATGATTAAATTAGGAAAC
Source organism: Wurfbainia villosa (assembly GCA_025175895.1). Lineage (NCBI taxonomy): Eukaryota > Viridiplantae > Streptophyta > Magnoliopsida > Zingiberales > Zingiberaceae > Wurfbainia > Wurfbainia villosa. The sequence goes on along the minus strand of CM046008.1, from coordinate 41,030,493 downwards.
AAATTTCCAGAATCTAATCAAATATTTTATTTATGAAAATATCAATTTCCATAAATACTTCCAACTTTCCAAAAGTGGAAGATTTCCATAAATACTTCTAGACTTTCCAAAATTGAAAAATTTCCATAAATACTTCTAAATTTCCAAAATTAGAAAATTTCCAGAAATACATTATGACTATCGCAAAACCATTTTACGATTATGTCGAAACACAACCTGGGCTGTGATACCCTTTGTTGGGTTTTAAAACCGCATGGCGTGTGTGTGTTCGATCATGTTTCGTAAACATGAGCACAGTGAAGCAATTAAAAATAATAAATCTATATTTATTACAACACACACAACACACGCATGCTATTACAACAAGTGTAGACATAACCGTAAATTAAAATTTGCAATAAAGAAATTATCTCGTTATACCTTTTCGTATGGCGTGTAGCGGGAATGGCATCAGCGGAGCGATCCTCGTAGAATCGTCTCTATCCGTATCCACGCCGAGCTCCTCGGGATGACCGCTAAGTCACGAGCCGTCTTCGTGCGGGTTACTAGCCTCGTGTTGAAGGCGGCGTGATCGAAGATGATCACGATCGAATCCAAATTCGGATCCTAAAAAGCAGTTCTCAAAACTCGCTTCTCCGAGAAGGTATTCGTCAGCCAATTGTGAATCGCCCGTCCTCCACCTCAGAGGATTACGGAGATCAAATCCCGGTAAGTTAGCGCTATCGGGCACTAACCGTCGTCCAAGCGACACTCGACAACAAAGAAACAAGCTGTCAGAAAACTGGACAGCTTTTGGTGGAGGAATAGAGGCCGGCCAAGGAGAGATGGAATCTCACCTTATCACCGAACCTAGAGGAGATCACCGGAGGGTCGCCGGAGGTTCACCGGCTGAAGCTTGGTCGCCGGCAACAAGTTGGGCGGCACACAAGGGGTTGGCGGCACACTAGGGTTGGCGCCGAAATCCTCCTTCAAGGGTGGGCGGCAACTCCTATTTTAGAGAGAACTAATTCTCTTAATGGTTAATGGATCATATCCATAAAGCCCGTTAACCCGCTCCATTAAGATAAGTTAAAATAAACCACACCATGATGGTTTATTTTAAGTTAAAACGAACCGAACCAACCTTTGGTTCATTCGTTTAATATAAACCAAACCCTTTGGTTTATTCTCATCCATTGGATTAGAACCAAACCATTTTGGTCCATCCATTATGTCTTCATAAGACCACGGCCCATCACGCTTCCATTGCATTGAAACAATTTCATGCTCGCTTTATGTTTGGTCGACCAAACCTAGTTTCTCTCGATCAGAATCCCATTCTCAAGCTCGTTTTAAATCCTTTGGATTACACTCGTTGTCGTGTGACCAAATAGGTTCTCGGTTTATGTTGGCCGTCTATAATTAACCATTAATTATAGAGCGATCATGAGTGGCACCTAGTAGTACATCATGATCCCCAATTAACCGAAAAAGATCAGCGGTTGATCGAACTATTTACGAAACCCTTGATGGCTCGAATGAATCGTGCCCCATTCCCTTCACTCATCTTATACCCACTTGGTTGGGACATGGTCTATTGTGCCGGTCCCACTAGGTGACTCGTCACACCTAGCCCAAGTATCATTTCCTCGTCCTCACAGTTCTAGTTACTCCACATGTATCGAAGAGTACCTTACTCTAAACATGTAATGCTTTGGCCAAGACTTTAGTAACAATCCGACGAGAGGCCATGGGTATACATCTCCTCGCAAGGAGTGGTGAATCCTTTATAGGCTATTCAAACACCTTCGATCACTTCGACTTATACCCAATCATCCCGGGTCCACATCTCCTTAGAGATGTTTGCTTAAGATGTCAAAGCATAAGTCTCCATGATCAAGATGACTTGAATACCGCAAGTCAAAGGAACATCACACTTAAGCCACAGTAAGAACTTCATTGACATTCTATATATGCAGAGAACCATATGAAGTCTTACGGCTGGTCACTCCAATGAACTAGTTACCATAACTAGCATCCACGATTAACTCCGGACATCACTATGTCTCCAGCCAGTGAGAATCAGCTGCTTGGATACATCAAGGAGTATACCTCGTGCTAGTCTCGACAGAATTGATGGTGTCCAAATCCATCAATTCATCGACTAGGGATAATTCCGATACATCACAATTACACATGTAGAGATACTCACTAGTTGTGATCCAATCACAAATTCTCTCATGCTGTGAATCGTATCGTGGGCATTCAGTAAATGAGTTTAAGATCCAATCAAATACATAAAACATGTATACTCAAATAGTGAATCTTCATTTATCTTATAAATGGTTCATACATAAGGCGATTGCCTTAGGACATCTCTCATATATTACTAACAGTTTCTTGTTGATATGGTATCAACCACGTGTGCTAGAAATCTGGTGCATCCATTTTCTAACATTTTTCGGGCTTTCAACGCTGATAAGAATTTCCTTGTTCCTTTCTTTGGCTCCCCGATAAACTCAAATGAGACCTCTGCTTCGGGTCGGAAGATCACCTTCCGTTTACGGCACTCAATTGAAGCGCCGTACTTGTGCAGGAAATCCATGCCCAATATAACATCATAGTCCCACATATCCAGAACTATCAGGTCACAAAAGAGCTCCTTGTCTGTGAGTCTAATTGGTGCGGTGCGCAGAATATGGGTGGATGGCATCACTTCTCCCGAAGGTAACGTTGTTAAGAATTTATAGTTCAAAACTTGGGGATGCCTATCTATATTTCTTGTGAAAGGCGTAGAGATGAACGAATGGGTTGCCCCAGTGTCAAACAATACAGTAGCATACTGACTGAAAATAAATATTTGACCTTTGACAACCGTCGAGGCACTCACTAAGTCCTCTCTGGTGAGGGAGAACACCCTGACATTTGTCCCAACGGGTGGGGCTTCTAGTCTCCCTTGGCTTACCTGAGGACCCTCTATCGTAGCTCGTGATCCGTGAAGCCGTGGAGGAGCTCCGGGTACTAGACATATCACTTGAGGAGGAGGTGCACGAACTCTCTAGATAGCCAGTGCTATGTGCCCCTCCAGTCCACACTTGTAACACTTCCTCGTGCCCTGATGACATTCCCTCGGATGCTTCTTCCCACATGTAGGACATCGAGGATACCTATTTTGCTTCCCCCCCTTTGGGCCATTCCACGATTTCTTCTTGCCAACTGCGGTCCTCTTCTAGCTAGTATTCGAGATTTCTCGATCTCCTACTGCGCCTTATTCTCACTGATCGATGTTGTTCGTAGTGCTCGTGATCGTGAACTCTTGAATAGCTCTTCGGCGGTCAGGGTCGTCGATTGACTCCGGCCACATTCAAAGCTATCTCCACGTAACATTTTCGGCATGAGTCTAGTCCTTTCCCTTTCTCAGATCGACTAATTCGGCGAGACGCGCAATGTTGAACCTTTTCATAGCTTCACTGACTGATAGATCGCCTTGTCGAAACTCGAGGAACTCGTCGTAGTGCTTATTTGTGATCCGTCTCTGAAAGAACTCCTCGAAGAACTCAGATTCAAAGTCGGTCCACCTCATTTGATTTACTTGTCTCTTTGCTTTGACTCTCTCCCACCACATCCTTGCATCTCCAGAAAGACAGAAGGAGGCACATTTTATCTTTTCGTGCTCGGGCCAATCCAGCAGCTCCACGATGCTCTCAACTATTTTGAACCAGGCTTGGGCATCCCATGGTTCGCAGGCACCTGAGAAATTTTCTGGTTTCAGCCTCTACCACTGAATCAGATAAGTTTCAGGCCGGACCCCGGTGGTAGCATTGACTAGTGGTGCTTGCACCATAGTGGTCGTGTTTGGCATCACGTTCTACGTCTCTGGTGTGGTGCTAGGGTTCCCTTGTTGGTTCATGAGATCATTGATAACCAGCTGTTGTTCTGCGACCTGACGCTGTAGCTCGGTAACCACATGCACCAAATCGGGTGGGGGTGCCAATTCATTCCCTCTATTATTACTTCTCCCATTCATGTTATCTAAGTTATAAATAAATAATTAAGGTATTATTATAATTTCTACTCATATACATGCATCTAAATATTCCTTATCATAAACGAGGTAAGGTATCCTTCCTAGTTGCATTTCTAGGTTAGAAACATGTTTCCATCATATAAAGCTTGGTAAGGTATCATTACTATCTAAGTCACAAGTAGGGTTCCATTCTACTAAAACATGACGAGGTATTATTTCTATCTAAGTCACAAGTGTGATCCCATTCTACTAAAACATGATGAGGTATTATTTCTATCTAAACAGAAGACATTCTTCATTATAAAAGAAACTTAGGTATGCATAAAGTTACTTACTTGGAAATAGCAGGATGGAGGCTTGATGTGTGATAGTGGAAAGGTGAACCCCGCTCTGATACCAACCTGTAATGCCTGCCCTTATCTGCCCTCAGGGCGGCGCTACCTTTTTTTTTTTTTTTTTTATAACATAACATATATGGATCATTTCACCATTTACATACTTAAACATGTTAGCATTGCTTAAACCTTCTTTTATACATGCATCCCATATCGTATTCATAATTAGCATGTTAACATATCTTATCTCATTTTATAACATGCATAACATAAAGATTCATTCATGAGTTGTAACATATCAAACTTTCTTAAGTAATTGAACAGTATCATAACTAAGCAACATCCAACATGGTACTAATAAATCACAAGTCTTATAAGCGGAAGCAATGTCTTAAGTTATTCATTGAGCATATAAATATAAGCAGATAGTAATAGGGTCTTTTTCCACCATGCCACTATCACACACACTTGGCCCCTCCTGCTACTTTCTCTAGTTCATGTTTCCTGTATCTGCAGTATATGGACAACATAAACTATAAGAATATAGCTTAGTAAGATTCTTGCCTACTCACAAAAGCCACAACTTCATCAAACAATTAGAAGACATGAGCATACTAGCATAAATAGCATAAGTATTTCATAACAACACTAATCATCAACATACCCACGTAATAAAACATAAGCATGGCATGAGATTTACATAAGCATGCTAAACATAATTAAATCTAAGCATGGCATAAATTAAACATAAGCATTCATGACATCATCAATCCTAAACATGCATAAAGGACATAATCATAAGCATTCTTAAACTTGAACATAAGCATTCATAATTTCATAAATCCTAAACATGCATCAAGGACATAATCATAAGCATTCTTAAACTTGAACATAAGCATTCATAATTTCATAAATCCTAAACATGCATCAAGGACATAATCATGAGCATTCTTAAACTTGAACATAAGCATTTATAATTTCATAAATCCTAAACATGCATCAAGGACATAATCATAAGCATTCTTAATTTCATACAAGTCCTTTCTTTTCAAAACATATACATATAGGTACTTCAACATAATCATAACTTGAATGGGGGGCCCCAGGTTAAGTACCACATAATGCGCATTCCCTAATAGGCTGGGGTAGCGAGCCACCAGACCTACTAGAGCAAGACCTCTTACATCTTACCAGGGCAAGACCTCTTACGTCTTCTTATGTCCCTTTGGATTTGATTAACGAAAACCTAACGGGTCGGGTACTTAACCTCTTACAAAGTAAAATACTTAATTCCTTTCTTTCTTGTCATATCATAAAGAATGCTCTTAATCCCCATCATAAAAAGGGAAGCATCTCCGTCTTATCTTATCATAAGGAGAGCTCTTAATCCCTACTTAAAAAGGGAAGCATCTCCGTCTTATCTTTTCATAAGGAGAGCTCTTAATCCCAACATAAAAAGGGGAAGCATCTTTTTAGACATGTCATAGCATATATGCATTCATAACTTAAGAGTACCCTAAAGGGGTCTTAAAGCATAATCATGTTCATCACATAAGCATATTTCATGACATATTAAAATCATCAACTTGTCCATCACATAGGCATATTTCATGGCATATTAAATCATAAACATATTCATCACATAGGCGTAATTCATGACATATTAAAATCATAGACATGTTCATCACATAGGCATATTAAAATCAGAAACATGGTCATCACATAGGCATAATTCATGGCATATTAAAATCATAAACATGTTCATCACATAGGCATATTTCATGACATATGAAAATCATAGACATGTTCATCACATAGGCATATTAAAATCAGAAACATGGTCATCACATAGGCATAATTCATGGCATATTAAAATCATAAACACGTTCTTCACATATGCATATTTCATGACATATGAAAATCATAAACATGTTCATCACATAGGCATACAACATATCCTAATTTCCTAAGGGGTGTTTTCATGCAACCCTAGCCCTAAAACCATTGTTGGCCGAAACTTGGAGGGTACTAAAATTTTATTTTTTGGTTACATAAATTCATACATGAAGGCATACAACATAACATAACTTTATAAGGGGTGTTTTCATGAAACCCTAGCCCTAAAAACAATGTTGGCCGAAACTTGTAGGGTACCAAAATTTCATTTTTTTTTGTTACATAAATTCATACATGAAGGCATACAACATAACATAACTTCATAAGGGGTGTTTTCATGAAACCCTAGCCCTAAAACCAATGTTGGCCGAAACTTGTAGGGGCACAAAGCTTGGGTTTTTGGCACCTAAAAATTCCTATATGAAGCATACAACCTATAAAAATTTCCTTAGAAGCATTTTCATGCAACCCTAGCCCCAAAACCTTGGTTGGCCGAAACATGTAGGGGCACAAAGCTACATGAAACATACAACCTATACAAATTTCCTTAGAAGCATTTTCATGCAACCCTAGCCCAAAAACCTTGGTTGGCCGAAACATGTAGGGGCACAAGCTTGGGTTTTTGGCACCTAAAAATTCCTACATGAAGCATACAACCTATAAAAAATTTCCTTAGAAGCATTTTCATGCAACCCTAGCCCAAAACCTTGGTTGGCCGAAACTTATAAGGTATCTAGCATCATGTTTCTTTCATGTATCATGTCCTACAAGAACAAATATACTGAAGGTGAGGGAATCTTACTTCCTTTGCTTGGCTTTTAGTTTGAAGATGACCTAATGGAAGCCAACCCTAGCCTTCTTCTTGCTTGAATGAATTTCGGAAAATGGAAAGGGAGAAGTTGAGTTTCGGTGAGGAAGAAGAAGAGAAGAGGGAAGAAGAAGTGGCCAAATGGAACTTCCACTCCTATTTATAAAGGGAGGAAGAGAAGTGCCTCTTCATTTTACCCCCCTCACACTCATCTACAATTTCTCCTCTTTCTCCAACAGTAAGCTACTGCTGAGCACTTGGTCATCACATGCATGGTAAGAGTTAACTCTCACCAAGAGGTTTAAGGTTCAAACCCCACCTCTCCACTTTTTTTGTTCTTTTATCATCATTTTCCGGGATCCCATATATAATCTACTAGACAAAAAATTAAATTCTATACCAAAAATTTTGGAGAAAAATTTTGGGGTGTTACATTGGCATGGTTAGCAGATATCAGAGTAATCCAGGACAGAGACATTGGACTATGGTAAAGCATATATTGAAGTACCTGAAAAGGACTAGGGATTATATGCTAGTATACCAGGCAGATCAATTACACCCTGTGGGTTACATAGATTCTGACTTCCAATCATATAGGGATAACAGTAAGTCTACCTCGGGTTTTGTGTTTACTTTGGGAGGTGGATCCATTGTATGGAGGAGTGTCAAGCATAAATGCTTGGTAAACTCTACCATGGAAGCTGAGTATGTGGCAGCCAAAGAAGTTGTATGGCTCAGGAACTTCTTGATGGACTTGGATGTAATTCCTAGTTTTCCTAGAACTATCACAATTTATTGTGATAACAGTGGTGCAGTTGCAAACTCAAAGGAACCACAAGACCATAAGGCAAGTAAACACATAGAGCGCAAGTACCACCTGATACGAGAAATCGTAAAGCGAGGAGAAGTTGCTGTGGCCAAGATTGCATCAAAGGATAACCTGACAGATCCTTTCACTAAGGCCCTTCCAGCGAGAGCTTTTGATAGGCATGTGGAGGGAATGAGAATCAGATGTATGACAGTATGACGACAGCATAGTCTTTTAGTATAAGTGGGAGATTGTTGGGATGTATACTGAAAAGTCTATCTTTTGTATGAACATCTTTATTTTTAAAATAAGAATAACATGATCATTGTTTGCATATTTATGGTTATTCATATTGTCTGATACATTACATTGTAGATAACATGGTGTGTAGTGTCATACGGGAGATTATGTTATCAGTTCCTTGTAGAGTATAAGTAAAGGCTCACAACCGAGATGGTTTTGGATAAACCATTGGTATGGTCGTAGTATGATTTGGTATTGGTTTGTCTTGACCATAGAATTACAGTAGTACACTTTGTGTATATTGAGCAGGACCGACTTAGAGGTGATTCGATTTATTTCTGACTACATAATTGAATCGAACCTCGGATTTTATGGTGTACACGCTCTTAATCCCAATATAATAATGGGCACATGTACTTAGTATTTATTTCTTTAATTTACTAATGGGCGAGATTTATAGATTAAATCGATAGGCTCGATAAGTTGGGAAATGATATTATTTAGATGGTGTGTTGTTGATTATAGGAGGAAACCGTGTCCTATATATTAGGATGATGATGTCCCCTTGAGGAGCTCATAAGGTTCATCATGTAAACCCTGCAGGTGGACTTGGTCCGGCATGATGATAAAGTTGAGTGGTAGTACTCATTGAGTTAGATGTTGATTAATTAATTGTGAGTAAATTAATTAATTGACGGACATTCGAGATCTTAAACACGGGGAGATATTTGTACAATTAATATATGGAGCCCATATTTATTTATGGGTTTAGTGATGGATCGGACTTTATGTGGGCTTGATCCATTGGGTGCCCAAGATCTAACTCCTCCTTATTGTCCGTATTGTAGCCTATTAAAACCATCATGAAGCCTAGATCCGATGGTGGAAAATGGAACTCTAGATTCGATGGTTGAGGTTAAATCTCTAGATCCGATGGTGGAGATTAAATCTCTAGATCAGACGGTTGAGATTAAATCTCTAGATCTGATGGTGGAGATTAAAAGGAGGCTTAAGCCCATCTCTATAAAAGGAGGGCCAAGGCTTGTGCGTGGATCATCTTTTGGGAGATTAGGGTTTTGCTTCCTTGGCTTGGGCGGCAAGGCATTAGGGTTTTGTTTCCTTTTGCTTTGGGTTGCGCCTATTGTCCAAGAGCTAGGGCCGGAAGCAAGGTGGTTAGGGTTTAACCTCTCTTCTTCCTCTCTTGGCCGGAGCACCCTTTCCTCCTCTCCTTTGGCCGGCGGCAACCCTTCCTTTAAGGTTGGCCGACGGTCCTCTTCCTCTCCTTGGCCGGCGGCAAGGATCAAGCTTGGAGCTTGGTGGTCGGTTCTAGATAGGAGAAAGAGTTTTTTTTTTATTCTTCCCTTTGTTCGGAGCGAGCAAGGAAGGGAAGAAAGTGATCTAGGAGGCTTCGACTTTTGGAAGATCGTCGCCCACACGACGTCCAAAAGGAGGAAGGACATACAATAGAATACCTTGAGATAAACAAGAGGTATAATTCTTGTTTATGTATGTTTTCTTATTCTATGCATGTTGTATGTATTATATATGGCTAATTTACTTGGACCCTGAAAACAAACACAAAAACCAATGATTCGTACATCGTTTATTCCGCGGCTAATCGAAGAAAAGAGGTAGGTTATTTGAACAACAAGTTTGTTCAAGTGACCTCTCAAATCGAATAGCACGACAATGGATCGATTGCTTGGGTAATCCCCCTTCGTAAAGGATTAATTTTTTTTATCCGGGGACGTAGATGGGATCGCCATGCACTAGCAACCAAGTTGAAGTGGGAAGCAAAATTTCTCCCTTCAACTCGGAGGCAACTGAAGTTGATTCAGTCGACTCTTTTTGAGTTGACTGAAATCACTTCAGTCGACAGAATTCGAGTATTTACAATTTTGGTTGATTTTTTATGTTTAATTTTATCCAATCGAGTTTATTAGGTTAATTTCATTGATTTACTTAATTGTTTTGATTTGATTAAGTTAGTTGGATCGAATCTATTAGATGATTAAGTTTTAATTTAGTAGGTTAATTAAGTTTAGTTTAGTGGGTCAACTAAGTTTGTTTTAGTTAAATTAGGTTTAGTTTAATTAAGTTTAAGCAAAGTTATTAAGTAGATTGTTAAGTTAAGTGAATTGTATTAAACTAATTAAACTTGATTAAATTCTAAATCATCTCACCCAGACTAGGTTTTCAATACACTTATTCCTATGGGTTTTGTAAGATGAGGATTTCTTTTAATCTTAATTAAATTTAATGAGCAATTCCAAAGTTTTTTAAACTTGTGTAAGATTCAACCTTAGTTTGAACTAGTTAAGTAAGTTTTATCGGCATTGACTTCCAGGTCATGGTGAGACACAAGACCTTCTTGGTTATCAGAGCAACGACCACTTGTTAGTAATATATGAGAGATGTCCTAAGGCAATCACCTTATGTATGAACCATTTATATGATAAATGAAGATTCACTATTTGAGTATATATGTTTTATGTATTTGATTGGATCTTAAACTCATTTACTGAATGTCCACGATACGATTCACAGCATGAGAGAATTTGTGATTGGATCACAACTAGTGAGTATCTCTAAATGTGTAATTGTGATGTATCGGAATTATCCCTAGTCGATGAATTGATGGATTTGGACACCATCAATTCTGTAGAGACTAGCACGAGGTATACTCCTTGGTGTATCCAAGCAGCTGATTCTCACTGGCTGGAGACATAGTGATGTCCGGAGTTAATCGTGGATGCTAGTTAGGTAACTAGTTCATTGGAGTGACCAGCCGTAAGACTTCATATGGTTCTCTGCATATATAGATATGTCAATGAAGTTCTTACTGTGGCTTAAGTGCGATGTTCCTTAGACTTGCGGTATTCAAGTCATCTTGATCATGGAGACTTATGCTTTGACATCTTAAGCAAACATCTCTAAGGAGATGTGGACCCGGGATGATTGGGTATAAGTCGAAGTGATCGAAGGTGTTTCAATAGCCTATAAAGGATTCACCACTCCTTGCGAGGAGATGTATACCCATGGCCTCTCGTCGGATTGTTACTAAAGTCTTTGGCCAAAGCATTACATGTTTAGAGTAAAGTACTCTTCGATACATGTGCAGTAACTAGAATCCGTAGGACGAGGAAATGATACTTGGGCTAGGTGTGACGTAGTCAGCCTAGTGGGGACTGACACAATAGACCATGTCCTGAACCAAGTGGGTATAAGATGAGTGAAGAGAATGGGTCACGAATCATTCGAGCTGCTGAAGGGTTTCAGAAATAGTTCTGGATCAACCGTTGATCTTTTCGATTAATTGGGGATCATGATGTACTACTAGGTGCCACTCATGATCGTTCTATAATTAATGGTTAATTATAGACGGCCAACATAAACCGAGAACCTATTTGGTCACACGCACAACGAGCGTAATCCAAAGGATTTAAAACGAGCTTGAGAATGGGATTCTCAGACCGAGAGAAACTAGGTTTGGTTGGACCAAACATAAAGCGAGCATGAAATCGTTTCTGTCGCAATGGAAGCATGGATGGGCCGTGTCTTATGAAGACATAATGGATGAACCAAAATGGTTTGGTTCTAATCCAATGGAGGAGAATAAATCAAAGGGTTTGGTTTATTTTAACGAATGAACCAAAAGTTGGTTCGGTTCGTTTTAACTTAAAATAAAACATCATGGTTTGGTTTATTTTAACTTATCTTAATGGAGCGGGTTAACGGGCCTAATGGTTATGATCCAATAACCTTTAAGAGAATTAGTTCTCTATAAAAGAGGGCTTAATGGATAATTAAGCCCTAATCCAAAACCCCTAGCCTCAAGAGTTGCCGCCCACCCCTTGAACGATTCGGCGCCAACCCTAGGCTGTCGCCCCTCTCCTCCTCCAACCGGTGTCTAAAAGGAGCCTTCCTTCCCCCTCGCCGGCGTCGAGCTGCTGCCGGTTGGTGCTCCAGTGATCTTCCTTGGGTGTGGCGATAAGGTGAGCACTTGGCTTCCTTGTTTTGGCCGGCGCCTACTCCTCCACCAAGCTGTCCAGTTTTCTGGACAGCTTCTTCTCCTCTAGTCGGAGCGTCGTTTGGACGATGGTTAGAGCTCCGACAGCGGCTAACTTACTGGGGATTCGATCTCCGGTAATCCTCTGAGGTGGAGGACAAAGGATTCGTCAATTGGTTGACGAATACCTCTCCGAGAAGCGAGTTTTTGAGAACTCGTATTAGGATCCGAATTTGGATTTGGATCATGATCATCTCTCGATCACGTCGTCTTCAACACGAGGCTAGTAACCCATACGAAGACGAAGCTCGTGGCTTAGCGAAGTCATCCCGAGGAACTCGGCGTGGATACGGATAGAGACGATTCTAGCGAGGATCGTTCCGGTTGATGTCGTTCCCGCTACACGTCATACGAAAGGTATAACGTAGTTAAATTTCCTTTTATTACAAATTTAAATTTACGGTTATGTGTACACTTGTTGTAATATGCATGCGTGTGTTGTGTGTGTTGTAATAAATAGAAGTATTTATTATTTTTATTGCTTCCGCTGTGTTCATGTTTACGAAACATGATCGAACACACACACGCCGCGGTGTCGGAAACCCAACAGTGGTATCAGAGCCCAGGTTGTGTTTCGATATAATCGTAAAAATGGTTTTGCGATAGTCATAATGTATTTCTGGAAATTTTCTAATTTTGGAAATTTAGAAGTATTTATGGAAATTTTTCAATTTTGGAAAGTCTAGATGTATTTATGGAAATCTTCCACTTTTGGAAAGTTGGAAGTATTTATGGAAATTGATATTTTCCATAAATAAAATATTTGATTAGATTCTGGAAATTTGTTTCCTAATTTAATCATGATTTGATTTGGGAAATCAGATCTTAAAATATTTGATTTCCGTAAGTAGTTTTAATGATTTAGGAAATAGGTTTCCTAAATAGATTTTCCTTAATCAAATAATTCCATGAATAAAATATGTGATTAGATTTGGAAATTTGTTTCCTAATTTAATTATGATTTGATTTGGAGAATCAAATCTTAAACATATTTTATTTCCATAAATAGTTATGACATATAAGGAAATATATACATGACATAATTGTATGCCATGTAATTGCATTAGATGCATAACATTATGTCATGCGTGTCGTGACATGTAGATGTATGCCATGTATGCCATGTCATGTAGATAATAGTTATTTGCATGCAAAGAGGGTGAGACATAAAAACCCTTAAACAATATTAAAGCCTACACCTTCCATTAATATGGTTAGAACCAGAGTTCCGTTTCTTGTTTGGGTTGTTGGACTCTCTCCAAGCCCGGCTCGAACCCGAACATGTTCAAACCATGGAATAGTTTAATACTAATATGGTAAGAGTCAGAGGTCAATCGTTAGCATTGGTTGTTGGACTCTCTCCAAGCTGGGCTAATTGGTTGAATGCGCTCTAACTATATTAAAACTATTTCCCGATTAATGGGTTGGCTTTAACCTGGAGCATCGGCTTGTTGGACTCTCTCCAAGGTCGATGTAAAGGGAGGTGAAGTTGGGTGCTATGCATATGATGCATACTTGTTAATGTGTTAACAACCCGATGTATGTGTGAATATTCAATTAGTTGATAGCACATTGTGATAGTTGCATATATGTGATATGCAAACGGTATAGTTGATACCTACCGTCGTAGTTATGAATGGCTTATTGGACTCTCTCCAAGGTTGTTCATAACTATGATGGATATCAGCCCATTCGGAGATGGACCTACGATCTCCCGAAGTGATTTTGGGGTTTTTGAAATTCGAAAAATGAATGGGATTTATAAATGTATATTGATGCATTTTAAAATCATTTTCTCATATATGCTCGTTTTGTATTTCTAGGTCAATAAATTGATCATGACGTCTTTGAATTTGCGCACTATTTTGGATTCGAACAAATTGACTGGGCCTAACTTCCTGGACTGGCTTAGAAACCTGAGAATTGTTCTCAAGGCGGAAAAGCTTGCATATGTCCTTGAAGAGCCTCTTCCTGACCGTCCTAAGGACGATGCAACTCCAGACCAAATGTTGGTCTATCAGAAGCATGTGGCAGATTCTGAGCTGGCGAGTTGCATCATGCTATCGGCGATGGTACCTGAGCTGCAAAAGAAGCATGAGCATATGGATGCTAATACTATGGTCTTCCATCTTCATGAGTTGTTCGATGAGCAAGCGAGATCCGAAAGGTTCGAGGTCTCTAGGCTCCTCTTCACCACGAAGATGCAAGAAGGTTCGTCTGTAGTGCAGTATGTGCTAAAGATGAACGGGTACATCGAGCGGCTAGCTACTCTCGGTTTTGTGATGGATCATAAGTTAAGTATTGACTTAATTCTGCATTGTTTGTCCAAGAGTTTCTCGCAATTTGTGATGAAATATCGGATGAACAAATTGGAATCCACCATTCCCGAGCTCCTCAATATGCTGAAGACTGTGGAGCCTTCTGTGAAGCATGAGGAGAAGGCGGTTCTGTTAGTTGATTCCTCAAAGAAAGGTTCTAAGAGGAAGGCAAAAGAACAGAAGAAAGGAAAGAACAAAAAGGCAAAGAAGGCGGAACCAGCGCAAAAGGGCACTTGCCATCACTGTGGCAAGGAAGGCCACTGACGAAGAAACTGCAAGATTTATCTTGAGTCCACGAAGAAGAAGAAGGCATCCGATGCCCCATCCTCTTCAGGTATCTTCGTTATTGATTGTCATTCTATTTCCTTGGACACTTGGGTATTGGATACTGGGTGTAGCTCACATATATGTAATGACATACAGGGGCTAAGGAATAGAAGAAGACTTGTCAGAGGGGAGTCAAATTTACTAGTTGGCAATGGAGCAAAGGTTGCTGCGGTCGCCATCGGAACTTATTTGCTGAAGCTCCCTAGTGGACTAGTCTTAGAACTGGACAATTGCTATTATGTTCCTTCTCTAATAAAGAACATTGTTTCTATTTCCTGTTTAAATAGAAATGGTTTCCATTTGACGTTTAGTAACAATTGTTGTTATATAACTTTAAATGGCGTACTTTATGGAACTGGAACCTTGAGTAATGGCATTTATACGTTGGACGTATCCAGTGACATTTTCAATATCGAAGCGAGCAACACGCGTGCTCGAAAGGATAATCAAATAGACTCCTATATGTAGCATTGTCGTCTTGGCCATTTAAGCAAGAAACGCATGTCCGAATTACACCGATGTGGAATTCTGGAATCGTTTGAATTGGATTCATATGATACATGCGAATCATGCTTAAAAGGCAAGATGACTTCATTAGGAGGCTATAGTAACTGGAAAAGGTGAACGAGTGGGAGAGTTACTAGGTCTAATACATACTGATGTATGTGGACCTATGTCAACTCAATCATTAGGAGGCTATAGTAACTTCATTACCTTCACCGATGATCACTCACGGTTTGGGTATGTGTTCTTGATGAAACACAAGTCTGAAGCCTTTGAAAGGTTCAAAGAATTCAGAAATGAAGTAGAGAAACAACATGACAAGAGTATTAAAATACTTCGATCGGATCGAGGTGGTGAATACTTAAGTCAAGAGTTTCTTGATTATCTAAGAGACAATGGCATATTGTCTCAATGGACTCCGCCTTATACACCACAGCATAATGGTGTATCTGAGAGGCGTAACCGGACCTTGTTGGACATGGTCAGGTCAATGATGAATCATGCAACTCTTCCCAAGTCCTTTTGGGGCTATGCACTTCAGACAGCTGTTTACTTGTTAAACAGAATGTCTACCAAGGTAGTCTCAACTACTCCATATGAGATATGGAATAGTAAGAAACCTCATGTATCTTACTTGAAGATATGGGGTTGTCCTGCTTATGTGAAGCGGATTGTATCAGACAAATTGGATGCTAAGTCTGATAAATGTCTATTTATTGGATACCCTAAGGAAACAAGGGGTTACCAATTCTATCATCCTGTGGAACAAAAAGTGTTTGTTTCAAGGCATGCTATGATTCTAGAGAATGAGTTTCTCTTGCAAGAAAACAGTGGGAGTGTCATCGAGCTTGAGGAGGCTCGAGAGACTCAAATAGACAATGATGAGATACCTGGTGAAGCACAACAGCCGACAACTCATAGTGATGAGCAATCGGCTGGACCTATTGTAACACCACATCTTCGTAGATATGGTAGAACACACAATATTCCTGAGAGATATGGATTTCTCGTAAGCGAATCGAACGACGTGTTACTCATTGATGATGAGGAGCCTACCAGTTATGAAGAAGTGCTGACAAGTTCAGAAAGGGATAAGTCGCTTGGTGCCATGAAGTCGGAAATGGATTCCATGTATGAAAACCAAGTTTGGAACTTGGTTGACACACCTGAAGGGATAAAGCCTATAGGGTGCAAGTGGGTTTTCAAGAAGAAAACCGACATGGATGGTAATGTGATTACCTACAAGGCTAGATTGGTGGCGAAAGGATATCGTCAAAAACAAAGTGTTGATTATGACGAAACCTATTCGCCTGTAGCTATGCTTAAATCCATTCGGATGCTCCTGGCCATAGCGGCTCATTATGATTATGAGATATGGAAGATGGATGTGAAAATAGCTTTCCTTAATGGAAACCTGCTCGAGGACGTGTATATGATACAACCTGAGGGTTTCACATCGGTTGATAAAACCAAGGTATGCAAATTGCGACGGTCCATTTATGGATTGAAGCAAGCATCCAGGAGTTGGAATATCCGTTTTGATGAGACAATCAAAAAGTTTGATTTCTCACAAAATCCAGACGAACCTTGTGTGTATAAGAAGGTTAGTGGGAGTCCAATCGTATTCCTAGTATTGTATGTCGATGACATACTACTTATAGGAAACGATGTTTCAATCTTACAGTCAGTGAAGGTTTGGTTATCCAAGACATTCTTCATGAAAGACCTGGGAGAAGCAACCTACATCCTCGGGATTAAGATCTATAGAGATAGATCAAAACGGTTGCTTGGTCTTTCGCAGTCTACATATATAGACCGAGTGCTAAAGAGGTTTAGCATGTCGGAATCCAAGAAAGGTTTCCTACCCATCAGGCATGGGGTACACCTTTCGAAGTCTATGTGTCCGCGCACAGAAGACGAGAGGATTTGCATGAGTAAGATTTCCTATGCATCCGCAATAGGATCTATCATGTATGCTATGTTATGTACGAGGCCCGATGTATCGTATGCTCTGAGTGTCACGAGCAGATACCAGTATGATCCAGGAATGGATCATTGGGCAGCTGTTAAGACGATCCTTAAGTACTTGAGAAGAACTAAGGATGTGTTCCTAATATATGGAGAAGGGGACATGGTGATACGCGGGTATACGGATGCCAGCTTCCAGACAGACAAGGATGATTCCAGGTCTCAGTCTGGATACGTGTTCATCTTGAATGGGGGCGCAGTGAGTTGGAAAAGTTCCAAACAAGAGACTTTAGCGGATTCTACCACTGAGGCAGAATACATTGCATCTTCGGAAGCAGCAAAGGAAGCGGTTTGGATCAAAAAGTTTGTTCATGAACTTGGTGTGATTCCGGCCATTGTTGAAGCAATACCGGTCTACTGCGACAACAATGGAGCAATTGCACAAGAGAAAGAGCCAAGGTCTCATCAGCGATCCAAACATGTGCTTCGCCGCTATCATCTTATCAGAGAGATCATCAGTAGGAACGAAATACAAATCGAGAAAATTCTCACTGAAAGGAACTTAGCGGATCCCTTGACCAAGGCATTACCTCAAAATAAGTTTGAGGGTCATGTTCGAGCTTATGGTATTGGATACCGTAGCGATTGACATTAGGCCAAGTGGGAGTCTGTTAGTAATATATGAGAGATGTCCTAAGGCAATCGGCTTATGTATGAACCATTTATATGATAAATGAAGATTCACTATTTGAGTATACATGTTTTATGTATTTGATTGGATCTTAAACTCATTTACTGAATGTCCACGATACGATTCACAACATGAGAGAATTTGTGATTGGATCACAACTAGTGAGTATCTCTAAATGTGTAATTGTGATGTATCGGAATTATCCCTAGTCGATGAATTGATGGATTTGGACACCATCAATTCTGTCGAGACTAGCACGAGGTATACTCCTTGGTGTATCCAAGCAGCTGATTCTCACTGGCTGGAGACATAGTGATGTCCGGAGTTAATCGTGGATGCTAGTTATGGTAACTAGTTCATTGGAGTGATCAGCCGTAAGACTTCATATGGTTCTCTGCATATATAGATATGTCAATGAAGTTCTTACTGTGGCTTAAGTGCGATGTTCCTTTGACTTGCGGTATTCAAGTCATCTTGATCATGGAGACTTATGCTTTGACATCTTAAGCAAACATCTCTAAGGAGATGTGGACCCGGGATGATTGGGTATAAGTCGAAGTGATCGAAGGTGTTTCAATAGCCTATAAAGGATTCACCACTCCTTGCGAGGAGATGTATACCCATGGCCTCTCGTCGGATTGTTACTAAAGTCTTTGGCCAAAGCATTACATGTTTAGAGTAAAGTACTCTTCGATATATGTGCAGTAACTAGAATCCGTAGGACGAGGAAATGATACTTGGGCTAGGTGTGACGTAGTCAGCCTAGTGGGGACTGAAACTATAGACCATGTCCTGAACCAAGTGGGTATAAGATGAGTGAAGGGAATGGGGCACGAATCATTCGAGCTGCTGAAGGGTTTCAGAAATAGTTCTGGATCAACCGTTGATCTTTTCGGTTAATTGGGGATCATGATGTACTACTAGGTGCCACTCATGATCGTTCTATAATTAATGGTTAATTATAGACGGCCAACATAAACCGAGAACCTATTTGGTCACACGCACAACGAGCGTAATCCAAAGGATTTAAAACGAGCTTGAGAATGGGATTCTCAGACCGAGAGAAACTAGGTTTGGTTGGACCAAACATAAAGCGAGCATGAAATCGTTTCAGTCGCAATGGAAGCGTGGATGGGCCGTGTCTTATGAAGACATAATGGATGAACCAAAATGGTTTGGTTCTAATCAAATGGAGGAGAATAAACCAAAGGGTTTGGTTTATTTTAACGAATGAACCAAATGTTGGTTCGGTTCGTTTTAACTTAAAATAAACCATCATGGTTTGGTTTATTTTAACTTATCTTAATGGAGCGGGTTAACGGGCCTAATGGTTATGATCCAATAACCATTAAGAGAATTAGTTCTCTATAAAAGAGGGCTTAATGGATAATTAAGCCCTAATCCAAAAACCCTAGCCTCAAGAGTTGCCGCCCACCCCTTGAAGGATTCGGCGCCAACCCTAGGCTGCCGCCCCTCTCCTCCTCCAACCGGCGTCCAGAAGGAGCCTTCCTTCCCCCTCGCCGGCGTCGAGCTGCTGCCGGTTGGTGCTCCGGTGATCTTCCTTGGGTGTGGCGATAAGGTGAGCACTTGGCTTCCTTGTTTTGGCCGGCGCCTACTCCTCCACCAAGCTGTCCAGTTTTCTGGACAGCTTCTTCTCCTCTAGTCGGAGCGTCGTTTGGACGACGGTTAGAGCTCCGACAGTGGCTAACTTACCGGGGATTCGATCTCCGATAATCCTCTGAGGTGGAGGACGAAGAATTCGTCAACTGGTTGACGAATACCTCTACGGAGAAGCGAGTTTTTGAGAACTCGTATTAGGATCCGAATTTGGATTCGGATCGTGATCATCTCTCGATCACGTCATCTTCAACACGAGGCTAGTAACCCGTACGAAGACGAAGCTCGTGGCTTAGCGAATTCATCCCGAGGAACTCGGCGTGGATACGGATAAAGATGATTCTAGCGAGGATCGTTCCGGTTGATGTCGTTCCCGCTACACGTCATACGAAAGGTATAACGTAGTTAAATTTCCTTTTATTGCAAATTTAAATTTACGGTTATGTCTATACTTGTTGTAATGTGCATGCGTGTGTTGTGTGTGTTGTAATAAATAGAAGTATTTATTATTTTTATTGCTTCCGCTGTGTTCATGTTTACGAAACATGATCGAACACACACACGCCGCGGTGCCGGAAACCCAACACCACTTCCTAGACAAAGTCAATGAAGGAATCAAGTACTTGATTTACTTTGGACTAAGCCTTGGTCTAACTAGTCAAAGACTTAGTGAGTTAGCTTCGGTCAGTTCCACTTGACTTAGTGCACAAGGTCGTGGTGAAGGACATGACCTTCTTGGATATCAGAGCAACGACCACTTTCTAGACATGCACTTTGAAGCGCTTCCCTAACTTACTATCAGTTCACTTTGTCTTAGTACTAAGTTGTTCATGTTTAAACTACTTTGTTTCCTATCTAGTCTGTTCTAAATTAAGCAAGTAAAGTAAACTAAAGCATGCAATAGTTTAACTAAACAAGGAAAAAAGCAAGGTTTTAGCTTCCCCTAAGTGGTAGCTAGTTTGACTTTTGTTCACTAAGTGAACTTGACTCTTAGGAACCCAAAATTGATTTGGTCCAACTTGGTTGACTAAGATAGACATAGGAACCCATGCTTGGACTTGATTCTTAGCATTTCGGCTAAGTAATGACATGTATGATTTATAGGAGGATTTAGCTTTGTATCCGAGTCCGGACTTGTTGTACACGACTCGTTGAGATCCAAACATCATGTTGAGATACTTTGAGCCCGAAGTGAACCTTTCCAATAATTCGGTTATATCTTCTACTTGCCTTTTTAGGACTGAGTTCTCTTCCTCAAGCTTTATAACTTGAGTTGAGTCTCTATCCTTAATTTGGCAAGTCAAAGTCTTCGAGTTGACTTGCTCCTTAAGTACATGGACTTCCTTAAGTACCGTGTCGACTCGATTCTCAGAATTAGCTAACTTCCTACCTAAACATGCAATTATATTGTACAACTTATCTTCTAAGGGAGAGGTTACCTCATCTAGTCCTTTAGAAATGGATGTGAATCCATCTCTTCTCTCAGACTCTAAATCGGACTCGTACTCAGAATTTGACTTGGCTCCGGAGCTCGATTCGGCCATGAATGCGACGAAACTTCTCTTCATTTCCTCTGTGTCCGACTCTTCCGATGATGACTCGTCCCAAGTTGCCTTTATCACTTTCTTCTTCTTTTTCTTTTTTGGTTTTTCTTCCTTCTTTAGGTTCGTGCACTCCGACTTGTAGTGTCCCTTTCCGTTGCACTCATAGCAAGTCACTTCCGATCGAGGTCTCGACTTGTTATCAATAACTTTCTTAGCGTCCTTTGTAAACTTCTTTCTCCGGTTGAACATCTTCTGAACCATGTTTATGATTTCCTCATCTCCGTTTGACTTCGACTCTGACTCGTCTTCGGATTCACTTTTTTCTTTTCTTTCCTTCTTTGTTGAACCTGCCATTAAAGCAATACCATTCTTGGTTTGACCCGAGTTAGCTTATTCATGTAGTTCAAGTTTACAAAATAGTTTGTCTAGCCTAATTGTAGAAAGATCCCTAGAAACCTTATAGGCATCGACAATCGATGTCCATAAGGCATTTCTTGGGAATTCCTTAAGTGTATACCTAATTATGTCACTATTTTCTATTTGATGTCCTATTAAGTGTAATCCATTTAAAATTCTTGGCCCTAGGTACCGGCTCCATCCTGCGGCCTCGAACTGAGAAGTGATCCTAATTCCTTCTGGTATCAGAGCTTGAAAGGAGTCTCGAGCTGTGTAAGGCGCTGTGTTAGCTGTACTCTGCCCGCGAAGAAGGTGTCTGTGTGCGAAGTCTACTGCCCGCCGATCGAATCCAGGAGGCAAAAGAATTAACCTCCGTAAGATGCAAGAGGTGCAGTTGAGGGATAAGTTGAGTCCCTGAGATTACGGTGACAGGAAGTAGCCACCGCTTTTGACGTCGAAAGCCGCAACAAGCACAGTCCCGTTCAGCTCAGCCTTTGTTCAAGACCATCAAAAAGCAAGGATGGAAGGATCCTACTACTCAGATGGTGAGCAACATGGTTTCTATGAATACACAGGAGACTTCTACGAGGACCAAATGAACATCAAGGTCTGGAGCGACCATAACTACGATGAGGGAAGAAGTGAGGATTACAGCGACTATCCTTACGATCGCTTGTCTCCACAGCAACCAGTCTAAGGTTGTTGTGCCCGCGAAGCATCTTACTCATCTGAAGACGAACAATTACAACTTTATTGTCCATGCCAACATGCTTCAGCATCCGGATCAGGCGATGATTCCCAGCGCTCTGAATCCAACGACAGTCGAACCTTGTCCGACTGGGAAACGGATGACGACAATAGCTCAGTGGCCAGCGATGCATCAGGTAAACTTTGCTCTAGCTCCACTGACTTCTCTGGCTCTTGCAGGACTTCCCCTGAGACATCTTCATCCGAATGGGAGACTGCAACTACCGAAGAGTCAGACTCTTCATGGGAGACAGCCACGACCTGATCCTGTGAAGCAGCCTCGGCAGCATGCCTACTCTATCGACTGGATGATGATGAAGATCTACCTAGATGGGATGACAAATCGCCGAAAAATTCCAACTATTCATCGACAAATGAAAGGATGTCCCATCCTTTTTCGGAAGGTGGTTGGGAGAGTGGTAACCTAGTGCCACTTCCGCCTTCCTTGCATCTTCAGAGAGCGCCACCGCAAAAATGGATTTTTTTGTCCGTACCATAGGCGCCCGGAGAAGATGAATAGCTCCGGCGTAGGGCGACGCCCGGAGAAAGGAAAGGTGACCGACCAGAAGCAGGCCCGTGCGCCTTGTACTATTCCAAAAGTTATCTCGACACCTGTAAATCCAATTGCAACCCGGAAAGAATGCCCATGCCCAGCCCAAAGAAAGAAGAGGCCGAGTAGACTGCGCTTCCGTTGGTATTCTGTGCAGCAGAGGAAACGGAAAGCGACAACAACAAATGCCATGAAGATTGGTGACGGAGTTGCTGGTCCGTCAGGCAAGAACCAACGATGACTCCGTACAGCCAACTGTCCGAAGGCTGTACATTATCCAAGTCAATAATGGAGCGTGGAGGACCCAGTTTCCCAGCGCATCCTTGTGTCGGTAGTGTCGGCCTCTATTGGACCAATCTGTAACGTGGCTGAGTTAGCCACGAGTGTCTTTTATTTTGTGGTGTTGAACAGTGTGTCTGATAAGCACCCAAAGGTGGTCGCCCATGTGTCATACTATTCAACGGGGTCCACTTGGATTCCTGTTTTGTGAAAACCATGGGCGCTCATGGTTTTGAGCTCGTGGTTTATGAGTCATCATTGGCACTGACCCGCCACTTGGCTTGACTTAGTGGAGAAGAAAAGAATCTCCGCATGTGACGATGGGGCCCAATGAGCACCCGACATGTGATGATTGACCTTTTCCTTCTCTATTTAAGTCCCCTTGTAATGGGTTACAAGGCAGAAGGCGATCCCGATCTCCTTCCCTCTATTTTTAATAGAGACTCATTTTGGTGTTCCTCTCTGTCTCTTCTTCGTGCATCTTCTCTCGTTGTTCTTTGCCCTAGGTACCGGCTCCATCCTGCGGCCTCAAACTGAGAAGTGATCCTAATTCCTTCTGGTATCAGAGCTTTAAAGGAGTCTCGAGTTGTGCAAGGCACTGTGTTAGCTGTACTCTACCCGTGAAGAAGGTGTCTGTGTGCGAAGTCTACTGCCCACTGATCGAATCCAGGAGGCAAAAGACGTAACCTCCGTAAGATGCAAGAGGCGTAGTTGAGGGATAAGTTGAGTCCCTGAGATTACGGTGGCAGGAAGTAGCCACCGCTTTTGACATCGAAAGCCGCAACAAGCACAGTCCCGTTTAGCTCAGCCTTTGTTCAAGACCATCAAAAAGCAAGGATGGAAGGATCCTACAACTCGGATGGTGAGCAACATGGTTTCTATGAATACACAGGAGACTTCTATGAGGACCAAATGAACATCGAGGTCTGGAGCAACCATAACTACGATGAGGGAAGAAGTGAGGATTACAACGACTATCCTTATGATCGCTTGTCTCCATAGCAACTAGTCTAGGGTTGTTGTGCCCGCAAAGCGTCTTACTCATCTGAAGACGAACAATTACAACCCTATTGTCCATGCCAACATGCTTCCGGCGATGCGCACCTCGTCCGACTGGGAAACGGATGACGACAATAGCTCAGTGGCCAGCGATGCATCAGGTAAACTTTGCTCTGGCTCCACTGACTGCTCTGGCTCTTGCAGGACTTCCCCTGATACATCTTCTTCCAAATGGGAGATCGCGAATCACCAAGAGTCGACTCTTCATGGGAGACGACCACGACCGATCACGTGAAGCGACCACGGCGGATGCCTCTGCTGCCGATCGGGCTGATGATGAAGATCTACCTAGATGGGATGACAAATCGGTGGAAAATTCCCACTATTCGTCGACAAATGAAAGTATGTCCCATCCTTTTTCGGATGTTGGTTGGGAGAGTGGTAGCCTAGTGCCACTTCTGCCTTCCTTGCGTGTTCAGAGAGCGCCACCGCAAAAATGGATTTTTCGTCCATACCATAGGCGCCCGGAGACGATGAATAGCTCCGGCATAGGGCAACGCCCAGAGAAAGGAAAGGTGACCGAGCAGAAGCAGGCCCGCGTGCCTTGTACTGTTCCAAAAGCCATCTCGGCACCTGTAAATCCAATCGTGGCCCGGAAAGAAAGCCCAAGCCCGGCCTAAAGAAAGAAGAGGCCGAGTAGACTGCACTTCCATTGGTATTCTGTGCAGCAGAGGAAACGGAAAGCGACAATAACAAATGCCATAAAGATTGGTGACGGAGTTGCTGGTCCATCAGGCAAGAACCAGTGACGACTCCGTATAGCCAACTGTCCAAAGGTTGTACATTATCAGAGTCAATAATGGAGCATGGAGGACCCAATTTCCCAGTGCATCCCTGTGTCGGCAGAGTCGGCCTCTGTTGGCCCAGTCTGTAACATGGCTGAGTAAGCCACGAGTGTCTTTTCTTTTATCGTGTTGAACAGTGTGCCTGATAAGCACCCAAAGGTGGCCACCCATGTGACATAGTATTCAACGGGGTCCACA
Source organism: Wurfbainia villosa (assembly GCA_025175895.1). Classification (NCBI taxonomy): domain Eukaryota; kingdom Viridiplantae; phylum Streptophyta; class Magnoliopsida; order Zingiberales; family Zingiberaceae; genus Wurfbainia; species Wurfbainia villosa. The sequence continues at coordinate 41,005,345 of CM046008.1, read as the reverse complement.
CGGATTCTTGGTTTGTGAAAACCACGGGCGCTCATGGTTTTGAGCTCGTGGTTTACGAGTCATCATTGGCGCTGACCCGCCACTTGGCTTGACTTAGTGGAGAAGAAAAGAATCTCCACATGTGACGATGGGGCCCAATGAGCACCCAACATGTGATGATTAACCTTTTCCTTCTCTATTTAAGTCCCCTTGTAATGGGTTGCAAGGTAGACGGTGATCCCGATCTCCTTACTTCCCTCTATTTTTAATAGAGACTCATTTTGGTGTTCCTCTCTGTCTCTCCTTCGTGCATCTTCTCTCGTTGTTCTTGGCCCTAGGTACCGGCTCCATCCTGCGGCCTCGAACTGAGAAGCGATCCTAATTTGCTCGACAGCTCTTCATTTATGAACATTCGATCTGTTCTTGCAGCTAGGTCTTTGTATGTATTCATATAATTCACCAAATCTTTAGTGTCATGGCATACTAACCTTTCAAGTTCATGATATGCTTGGTTTTGTTCCGCTGTGGCTCCTGAGGCTGGATCTTCAAGGGTGATAATCCGTCGGATTTGTGACAAAATGTTTTGGGTTTCATCCGCAACATTAATTAGTTTGTCGTATTGGTCTGGGAACATCATCCGCCACTGGATAAATGTCTTCTTTTCTATCTCTCCTAGTAGATTTTCCACATACTGTACTTTAGTTCTTTTGTCAGGCCAAATCTTCGAGTCTACCACATTTGTGGTTATAGACTCCCACCTGGATATCACATCATTATATAGCCCAATATTATTAGGAAGAACTAACATTGCACCTGTTGTTTGCTGAGCCGAAGGAAGTGTCCATTGTTCATTGTTGTAGGCTCTTCTGAACTTCCTGATTTTTGCACCCATGAAATCAATATTTTTATATGGATTTGATGTTGTGGGCCTTTCGTCTGCTGGACCATACTGAGGTGGTCCCATCATCGTGTCTTCTGGTGGATTGAAAGAAGAAGAGACAATTGATGATGCCAAAATTCACCCTTTGTCTTTTTGTCTTGGGTAATCCATGTCATAATCACCTTCATTAATATGAGCAATCTGTTCATCACAAAAATCAGAATCAACTGATAAGTATTCATCACTTCCACCACCTTCCGCAAATGGATTAGTCCATTCAATAGTATCTTGACAGATGAAAATTGGTGAGAACAAATTCAGAATTCCATACACTTATTCATTTGAAATGACATTAGGAGAAGGAATTCAGATGGTCCTCGGGGGAAATTTTATCAGAGGAATGCAAGAAGGAGTTCGTATAGAAGGAAATACTGTGACCTTCTATAAAAACATAACTACTATTGCTACAAATTCCACAGTTGCATCAGCAATAGAAGAACTTCATCTGGAAGAAATGGAATACTTGGAAATCCAAGAAAAGGTATTCTTTTCTGCAACCCCTTCAAATATGTTTATATTGCAAAAACATGGACCTTTATTGAACAGGTTAAAGGAACAAGAATTTATTGGAGACAACCCACTACAACACTGGTCAAAGAATGGGATTCTCTGCAAAATTGATGTTATTAATCCGGATATTACTATCTAGGATAAACCACTATCTCATGTCACCCCTGTGATGAAGATAGCATTCCAAAAGCACATGGATATACTCTTAGGGTTGAGAGTTATTCACCCCAGTAAGAGTAGACATAGAACGATGGCTATGATAGTCCAATCAGGGACTAGTATTGATCCAGTCACCGGTAAAGAAGTAAAAGGCAAGGAGCGTATGGTGTTCAATTACCGAACGCTCAATGACAACACTTATAAGGATCAATATAGTATGCCAGGCATAAATACTATTCTCAAGAAAGTTGGCAATTCAAAGGTTTATTCAAAGTTTGATCTGAAGTCAGGATTTCATCAGGTAGCTATGGAACGTGCCTCTATTGAATGGACGCCATTTATATGCCCTTCCAGTCTTTATGAATGGCTAGCAATGTCGTTCGGATTAAAGAACGCACCAACAATTTTTCAACGAAAAATGGACCAATGTTTCAACGGTACAGAAGAATTTATTCTGTATATATTGATGATATTCTTGTTTTCTCTAATTCAGAAAAAGAGCATGTGAAGCATCTGGAGATTATGTTAAACATCTATGAAAAGCATGGGTTAATCTTATCTCCCACTATATGCAAGCTAGAAGTTTCAAAGATTGAATTTCTGGGAGCAAAAATAGGAGAAGGGAGGTTAAAGCTACAACCTCATATAATCAAAAAGATAGCAGAATTCCAGGAGGAAAGTCTAAAGGAAAAGAAGGGTTTGAGGTCTTGGCTCGGAATTCTTAACTATGCTCGAACATACATTCCAAACCTAAGTTCCAAGTTGGCAGATTAAGATATTCTAGGTTCGGGTTTTCTCATACCACTCTCTTATATTTCTCTCGATTTTTTCACTCATCTGGAGGATTTGCTTATCTTACTTCTACTTACGGCTTAGGAACCAATAAAATTTTCATGCTCACCTGACGGACTTGGCTCCCTGGGAGACTTATAAGTACTGTAGTCTTTTGCAATCAATTAACAGACTCGGTCGCCTTATTGTAGAATTTAAGATTCACTAGGGCCATAGGGTTTCTTCGTTGTGTTGGTCTTAAGATCCACCGCTACTATTGTAGTTCATCTGTGGTAAATCTTGAACCGGGTAGTGCAATAACTCCTCTGCTAGAAAGATAATCAGCAACATTCTGCACATTATAAGTAAAATTTGTGAAGCTAGTATTAGTTAATCGACCAACCATCATTCTAGTAATTAACAAATTACTAGATCCCCCTTGCCAGTCCTGATATCCGCGAGTTTGTATGGATATTTCTATATGGTTTGCGAAATCTGGAAGAAATGGAATACTTGGAAATCCAAGAAAAGGTATTCTTTTCTGCAACCCCTTCAAATACGTTTATATTGCAGAAACATGGACCTTTATTGAACAGGTTAAAGGAACAAGGATTTATTGGAGACAACCCACTACAACACTGGTCAAAGAATGGGATTCTCTACAAAATTGATGTTATTAATCTGGATATTACTATCCAGGATAAACCACTATCTCATGTCACCCCTGTGATGAAGATAGCATTCCAAAAGCACGTGGATATTATTCTTGTATGAAGTTGACTAGCATTTTCATTTTAGTTCATTTTACAATTAAATAAGTTATTTAGTAACATGTCCCATTTAGTTATCCTAGTGTCATTTGTCCATTCATGCAATTCAATTAATTTATCCCATAATTTCTTATTGTTTTCGAATGGACCCACCCTATTGAGCTCTTCTTTGGTAAGTCCGCATTGTAAGGTGTTAAGTGACTTGTAATCGACTTAAGCTCGTTTTCTAATGTTCGCGGTCCATTTCACTGGTTCTAACAACTCACCCAAGTCGTCTATCGAAGAGACAAAACCTTTCCTAATTGAAAACCAGACCTCTAGGTCGGTTTTTAGGTAGCACTCCATTCGCCTTTTCCAATAGGAAAAGTCCTCTCTGTTGAAGAGAGGAGGGCGAACAATGCTATACCTTTCTAAGTGCGACATTATTAACAAAATATTTTTTAAGTGCAGAAAATTAAATCAAATATTTTCTAAAGAAAAAAAATTAAATTAAATATTTTCAAAGTGCAAAAAATTAAATCAAATATTTTCTAAAGAAAGAAAATTAAAATAAATATTTTCTAAGTGCAGAAAATTAAATTAAATATTTTCTAAAGAAAGAAAATTAAATTGAATATTTTCTAAGTGAAAAAAATTAAATTAAATATTTTCTAAGTCCAGAAAATTAAATTAAATATTTTCTGAGTGAAGAAAATTAAATCAAATATTTTCTAAGGCAATAAAATTAAATTAAATATTTTCTAAGTGCAAAAAATAATTTTAATTAATGTAAAGTGCAGAAAAATATTTTTAATTAATCTAAAGTGCAGAAAAATAATTTTAATTAATCTAAAGTGCAGAAAAATATTAAAAATTAATCTATTGCTAGAAAAATAAAGAAAACTATCCTAGTGCTCTCGATAGTGGTTGCACCAAATTCGGAGCGCTCCCGCTCTGATACCAATTGTAGGATTACGATTCTCCGAGAGAGGGGTTGAATCTCGGAGATTGTAATTTTAATTAAATTTTTTAAAATAATTAGGATATTTTGAAAATGATTATGAGTATGCAGCGGAAATAAAAATGAGTACACTTATTTTACTTGGTTCACAACCCTAACTGGGTTGCTACTTCAAGGCTTGTAGCTATTCCGAGAGCTACCTCGATAGGCAATCACTAAATGCCCTCCGACTCAAGAACTCTCGACTTTGGAGGGTTTCACTTTTTACAAATATTAGAGATAGATAACACACTACTCACTCTTGAATTTAAGTACACAAGTGAAAAATGAAATGAACAATATAAGAATGTTATACCGACACTAAATGGATTGTTGAAGTTGTCGCGGAGTGTCAAAAGATCGCCTTGATGTGAAATATGAGATTTTGTTGACAAGCAAGAATTTCGATAGCACTTTGACGTAGTTGTTATTTTTTTTGTTTGGATCTGGTCGAGCACTTATTTTATAAACCTTTTCCAATCGACTAGAATGCCTTCCAGTCGACTCCACATTAGCCCGTCGATATGGAACTTCTGGTCTTCCAGTCGACTGAAACCTCTTCAGTCGACTCCAGGTCATCCAGCTCCGCATCGGGAAGTTTCCCATTTCAGACGACTGAACCTCCCCAGTCGACTGAAACACTTTCCAACTATAGTTCTAGATCTTCGACCAATCACCAACTAATCTTGCCATGTGTGTATCCAGTCGACTGAACCAAACAGAGTCGACTGGACCTCAGTCGACTAGAGTACATTCAGTCGACTGATCCCTACAAAATGAGATTAGCACAAATAGATGAAATCAAATGTGATAACTGTAGTAATACTGCTCGATCTCGACTACTAAGTCCCACGCGAACTTTCCGTCGGATCGACGCCTAGCTTTGTCCCCCTAGAGAAAACTCGACCTCACCACTTCACTCGTGGCTTACCTGCTGGCTATCTACCGGACTTACCACTCTTGATATCCAATCTGACCCACCAGGGCTTCCACCAGCTGTCTGGCCTGCCTGACCCAGCGGGACTTTTTGCCGATTGTCCGTCTCCTGACCCAACCGATCTTCATGCCAAATGTCTGGTCCACGCGACCCATCTAGACTTCATGCTTGGTGTTCAGTCCTCCTGATCTTTCAAGCAAACTGCCTAGTATCCGGTCAACACGACCTACTACACACTTAACACTGATATTAGAACATAAGTAATTCCTAACTTTAACTACGGTTCATACATCAAAACCAAGGAGTTATGCTTACTGTATCAACAATCGATTTCTATCAATTGTAAAGAAATGTGTCTCGGATCTCAAACGAGAAAGAGACTTACTAGTGATGGCCCATTGATAGTGATATTGGATTGCATGACCTTGGATCTACAGACTTTTGAACATGAACTAAGTAAATACCCTTCATGTATTTTGTCTTTATTTTCCATTGCGATTTACTTTGACACTACAAGTTTTACGAAAAAGAGAAATAAATGTTTTATGCTATTGACCCCTCCCTCTCTAGCATATTTTCGATCATATAATTTTGTGCACCGAGGTTTCTCCCTTCTCATTAGAGTATTTTTCTTAGGGATGGTGAAGTTAGCCATAAAGGAATCAACTCTTAATTTATTCAAAAGGATTGATTTTGACACAAATGTGCTCCGACCGAAGCCCTTAATCGTGAAGTCGAAGATTGGGTCAGTGCTCAATTATCACAAGTGCACAGTTGTTGTCAAGTAATAATAAATATCAATCCTACAGTGATTGAGGTTCGATTATTGGGGTGTTCGGTGAACGTTGATCGTTCAGAGTAATATTTCACAAATTAAAGTAGTTGGTTGTGGGTAGGCTCAAGTACGGTGTCACTTGGAGAAGGGAAAAGGGGTGTGGTCAAGGCCAATCAAGAGACTCCAGGATTTCAGTTTCACATATGCTATGTCGGGCCTGTCATAATTTTATGCTCCTAAGTTCTCTAATTACGTCCTTGTGGGAGGATCATCAAGTGTAATCTCGATGAACTTTTGCTTCTACACGTGACTTACCAAACTTTCTAGAGCATCCCTTTCGGATCCAGATAGCTCAAGATGTTGTTGTCACTAGGTAGCTCCTATCATGGGTCCCACTGTTAGTAATATATGAGAGATGTCCTAAGGCAATCGCCTTATGTATGAACCATTTATATGAAAAATGAAGATTCACTATTTGAGTATACATGTTTCATGTATTTGATTGGATCTTAAACTCATTTACTGAATGTCCACGATACGATTCACAGCATGAGAAAATTTGTGATTGAATCACAACTAGTGAGTATCTCTACATGTGTAATTGTGATATATCGAAATTATCCCTAGTCGATGAATTGATGGATTTGGACACCATCAATTCTGTCGAGACTAGCACGAGGTATACTCCTTGGTGTATCCAAGTAGCTGATTCTCACTGGCTGGAGACATTGTGATGTTCGAAGTTAATCGTGGATGCTAGTTATGGTAACTAGTTCATTGGAGTGACCAGTCGTAAGACTTCATATGGTTCTCTGCATATATAGATATGTCAATGAAGTTCTTACTGTAGCTTAAGTGCGATGTTCCTTTGACTTGCGGTATTCAAGTCATCTTGTGTCACACCCGCCCTTTTTCCAGACCCTGAATGTCCGGAGGGGCGGCGCGTGACGCGACCGTACATACTTACATTTGTTGGGTTTCCGGCACCGCGGCGTGTGTGTGTTCGATCATGTTTCGTAAACATGAGCACAGCGGAAGCAATTAAAAATAATAAATACTCCTATTTATTACAACACACACAACACACGCATGCTATTACAACAAGTGTAGACATAACCGTAAATTAAAATTGCAATAAAAGGAAATTAAACTACGTTATACCTTTCGTATGACGTGTAGCGGGAACGGCATCAACCGGAACGATCCTCGTAAGAATCGTCTCTATCCGTATCCACGCCGAGCTCCTCGGGATGACTTCGCCAAGCCACGAGCTTCGTCTTCATACGGGTTACTAGCCTCGTGTTGAAGACGACGTGATCGAGAGATGATCACGATCCGAATCCAAATTCGGACCTAAAACAAGTCCTCAAGACTTGCTTCTCCGGAGAGGTATTCGTCAACCGATTGACGAATCCTTCGTCCTCCACCTCAGAGGATTACCGGAGATCAAATCCCCGGTATGTTAGCCGCTGTCGGAGCACTAACCGTCGTCCAAACGACGCTCCGACGAGAGGAGAAGAAGCTGTCCAGAAAACTGGACAGCTTGGTGGAGGAGATAGGCGCCGGCCAAAACAAGGAGACAAAAGCTCACCTTGATGCCGAACCTTTATGGGGATCACCGGAGGGTCGCCGGAGGTTCACCGGCTGGAGCTTGGACGCCGGCAAGGGTCTTGACGGCAGCACAATCAAGCTGGGCGGCAAGGAGCTTGGGCGGCACAAACAGGTTGGGCGGCAACTCCTTGGAGGCTAGGGTTTTGATTTTGGATTAGGGTTTAACAATCCCTTAAGCCCACTTTTATAGAGAACTAATTCTCTTAATGGTTAATGGATCATATCCATAAAGCCCGTTAACCCGCTCCATTAAGATAAGTTAAAATAAACCAAACCATGATGGTTTATTTTAAGTTAAAACGAACCGAACCAACTTTTGGTTCATTCGTTTAAAATAAACCAAACCCTTTGGTTTATTCTTATCCATTGGATTAGAACCAAACCATTTTGGTCCATCCATTACGTCTTCATAAGACGGAGCCCATCCACGCTTCCATTGCGACTGAAACAATTTAATGCTCGCTTTATGTTTGGTCCAACCAAACATAGTTTCTCTCGGTCTGAGAATCTCATTCTCAAGCTCGTTTTAAATCCTTTGGATTACACTCGTTGTGCGTGTGACAAAATAGGTTCTCGGTTTATGTTGGCCGTCTATAATTAACCATTAATTATAGAACGATCATGAGTGGCACCTAGTAGTACATCATGATCCCCAATTAACCGAAAAGATCAACGGTTGATCCAGAACTATTTCTGAAACCCTTGATGCTTCGAATGAATCGTGCCCCATTCCCTTCACTCATCTTATACCCACTTGGTTCAGGACATGGTCTATTGTGTCCCTCACTAGGGTCGACTCACGTCACACCTAGCCCAAGTATCATTTCCTGCCCCACTGATTCTAGTTACTCCACATGTATCAAGAGTACCTTACTCTAAACATGTAATGCTTTGGCCAAAGACTTTAGTAACAATCCGACGAGAGGCCATGGGTATACATCTCCTCGCAAGGAGTGGTGAATCCTTTATAGGCTATTCAAACACCTTCGATCACTTCGACTTATACCCAATCATCCGGGTCCACATCTCCTTAGAGATGTTTGCTTAAGATGTCAAAGCATAAGTCTCCATGATCAAGATGACTTGAATACCGCAAGTCAAAGGAACATCGCACTTAAGCCACGTAAGAACTTCATTGACATATCTATATATGCAGAGAACCATATGAAGTCTTACGGCTGGTCACTCCAATGAACTAGTTACCATAACTAGCATCCACGATTAACTCCGGACATCACTATGTCTCCAGCCAGTGAGAATCAGCTGCTTGGACACACCAAGGAGTATACCTCGTGCTAGTCTCAACAGAATTGATGGTGTCCAGATTCATCAATTCATCGACTAGGGATAATTCCGATACATCACAATTACACATGTAGAGATACTCACTAGTTGTGATCCAATCACAAATTCTCTCATGCTGTGAATCGTATCGTGTACATTCAGTAAATGAGTTTAAGATCCAATCAAATACATAAAACATGTATACTCAAATAGTGAATCTTCATTTATCATATAAATGGTTCATACATAAGGCGATTGCCTTAGGACATCTCTCATATATTACTAACAGACTCCCACTTGGCCAAATGCCAATCGCTATGGTATCCAATACCATAAGCACCAACATGACCCTCAAACTTACTTTGAGGTAATGCTTTAGTCAAAGGATCCGCTAAGTTCCTTTCAGTGGGAATTTTCTCGATTTGTATTTCGTTCCTACTTATGATCTCTCTGATAAGATGATAGCGGCGAAGCACATGTTTGGATCGTTGATGAGACCTTGGCTCTTTCGCCTGTGCAATTGCTCCATTGTTGTCGCAGTAGACCGGTATTGCTTCAACAATGGCTGGAATCACACCAAGTTCATGAACGAACTTCTTGATCCAAACCGCTTCCTTTGTTGCTTCCGAAGCTGCAATATATTCTGCCTCAGTGGTAGAATCCGCTACAGTCTCTTGTTTGGAACTTTTCCAACTCACTGCGCCCCCATTCAAGGTGAACACGTATCCGCATCGAGACTGAATCATCCTTGTCCTCGAAGCCGCATCAGATACCCGCCAGATCACCATGTCCCCTTCTCCATATATTAGGAACACATCCTTAGTTCTTCTCAAGTACTTAAGGATCGTCTTAACATGACCGCCCAATGATCCATTCTGGATCGATCGTATCTGCCGCTGACACTCGAGCATACGATACATCGGGCCTCGTACATAACATAGCATACATGATAGATCCTATTGCGGATGCATAGGGAATCTTACTCATGCAAATCCTCTCGTCTTCTGTGCGCGGACACATAGACTTCGAAAGGTGTACCCCATGCCTAATGGGCAGATAACCTTTCTTGGATTCCGACATGCTAAACCTCTTTAGCACTCGGTCTATATATGTAGACTGCGAAAGACCAAGCAACCGTTTCGATCTATCTCTATAGATCTTAATCCCAAGGATGTAGGTTGCTTCTCCCAGGTCTTTCATGGAGAATGTCTTGGATAACCAAACCTTAATCGATCAGAAGATGGACACATCGCTTTCCTATAAGTAATATGTCATCGACATACAATACTAGGAACACATTTGCACTCCCACTAACCTTCTTGTACACACAAGGTTCGTCTGGATTTTGTGAGAAATCAAACTTTTTGATCGTCTCATCAAAACGGATATTCCAGCTCCTGGATGCTTGCTTCAATCCATAAATGGATCGTCGCAACTTGCATACCTTGGTTTTATCAACCGATGTGAAACCCTCAGGCTGTATCATATACACGTCCTCGAGCAAGTTTCCATTAAGGAAAGCTGTTTTCACATCCATCTGCCATATCTCATAATCATAATGAGCTGCTATGGCCAGGAGCATCCGAATGGATTTAAGCATAGCTACAGGCGAATAGGTTTCGTCATAATCAACACCTTGTTTTTGACGATATCCTTTCGCCACCAATCTAGCCTTATAGGTAATCACATTACCATCCATGTCGGTTTTCTTCTTGAAAACCCACTTGCACCCTATAGGCTTTATGCCTTCAGGTGGGTTAACCAAGTTCCAAACTTGGTTTTCGTACATGGAATCCATTTCCGACTTCATGGCACCAAGCCACTTATCCCTTTCTGAACTTGTCAGCACTTCTTCATAACTGGTAGGCTCCTCATCATCAATGAGTAACACGTCGTTCGATTCACTTACGAGAAATCCATATCTCTCAGGAATATTGCGTGTTCTACCAGATCTACGAAGATGTGGTGTTACAATAGGTCCAGCTGATTGCTCATCACTATGAGTTGTCGGCTGTTGTGCTTCACCAGGTATCTCATTAATGTCTATTTGAGTCTCTCGAGCCTCCTCAAGCTCGACGACACTCCCACTGTTTTCTTGCAAGAGAAACTCTTTCTCTAGAAACACAGCATGCCTTGAAACAAACACCTTTTGTTCCACAGGATGATAGAATTGGTAACCCCTTGTTTCCTTAGGGTATCCAATAAATAGACATTTATCGACTTAGCATCCGGTTTATACGATACTGATCCGCTTCACATAAGCAGGACAACCCCATATCTTCAAGTAAGATACATGAGGTTTCTTACTAGCCCATATCTCATATGGAGTAGTAGAGACTACCTTGGTAGGCATTCTGTTTAACAAGTAAACAGCTGTCTGAAGTGCATAACCCCAAAAGGACTTGGGAAGAGTCGCATGATTCATCATTGACCTGACCATGTCCAACAAGGTCCGGTTACGCCTCTCAGATACACCATTATGCTTTGGTGTATAGGGCGGAGTCCATTGAGACAATATGCCATTGTCTCTTAGATAATCAAGAAACTCTTGACTTAAGTATTCACCACCTCGATCCGATCGAAGTATTTTAATACTTTTGTCATGTTGTTTCTCTACTTCATTTCTGAATTCTTTGAACCTTTCAAAGGCTTCAGACTTGTGTTTAATCAAGAACACATACCCAAACCGTGAGTGATCATCGGTGAAGGTAATGAAGTAGTTATAGCCTCCTAAAGCTTGAGTTGACATAGGTCAACATACATCAGTATGTACTAGACCTAGTAACTCTCCCACTCGTTCACCTTTTCCAGTAAAAGGTAACTTAGTCATCTTGCCTTTTAAGCATGATTCGCATGTATCGTATGAATCAAATTCAAACGATTCCAGAATTCCACATCGGTGTAATTCGGACATGCGTTTCTTGCTTATATGGCCAAGACGACAATGCCACATATAGGAGTCTATGTGATTATCTTTTCGAGCACGCGTGTTGCTCGCTTCGATATTGAAAATGTCACTGGATACGTCCAACGTATAAATGCCATTACTCAAAGTTCCAGTTCCATAAAGTACGCCATTCAAAGTTATATAACAACAATTGTTACTAAACGTTAAATGGAAACCATTTCTATTTAAGCAGGAAATAGAAACAATGTTCTTTATTAGAGAAGGAACATAATAGCAATTGTCCAGTTCCAAGACTAGTCCACTAGGGAGCTTCAGCAAATAAGTTCCGATGGCGACCGCAGCAACCTTTTCTCCATTGCCAACTCGCAAATTTGACTCCCCTCTGACAAGTCTTCTTCTATTCCTTAGCCCCTGTATGTCATTACATATATGTGAGCTACACCCAGTATCCAATACCCCAGTGTCTAAGGAAATAGAATGACAATCAATAACGAAGATACCTGAAGAGGATGGGGCATCGGATGCCTTCTTCTTCTTCATGGACTCAAGATAAATCTTGCAGTTTCTTCGCCAGTGGCCTTCCTTGCCACAGTGATGGCAAGTGCCCTTTGCAGGTTCCGCCTTCTTTGCCTTTTTCTTTCCTTTCTTCTTCTTTTGCCTTCCTCTTAGAACCTTTCTTTGAGGAATCAATTCTAATGAACCGCCTTCTCCTCATGCTTCAAAGGCTCCACAGCCTTCAAAGATATTGAGGAGCTCGAATGGTGGATTCCAATTTGTTCATCCGATAGTTCATCACAAATTACGAGAAACTCTTGGGCAAACAATGCACTAAGTCAATACTTAACTCATGATCCATCACAAAACCGAGGGTAGCTAGCCACTGATGTACCTGCTTCATCTTTAGCACAAACCAGACTACTGACGAACCTTCTTGCATCTTCGTGGTGAAGAGGAGCCTAGAGACTCGAACCTTTCGGATCTCGCTTGCTCATCGAACAACTCATGAAGATGGAAGACCATAGTGTTAGCATCCATATGCTCATGCCGCTGTACCATCGCCGCTAGCATGATGCAACTCGCCACCGACCGCCACATGCTTCGATAGACCAACATTTGGTCCGAGTTGCATCGCCCTTAGACGGCCAGAAGAGGCTCTTCAAGGACATATGCAAGCTTTTCCGCCTTGAGAACAATTCTCGTGTTTCTAAGCCACCCAGAAGTTAGGCCCCTTTGTTCAATCCAAAATAGTGCAAATTCAAAGACGTCCATGATCAATTTATTGACCTAGAAATACAAAACGAGCATATATGAGAAAATGATTTTAAAATGCATCAATATACATTTATAAATCCCATTCATTTTTCAATTTCAAAACCCCAAAATCACTTCGAGAGATTGTAGGTCCATCTCGAATGGTGATATCCATCATAGTTATGAACAACCTTGGAGAGAGTCCAACAAGCCATTCATAACTACGACGGTAGGTATCATCTATACCGATTGCATATCATGTATATGCAACTATCACAATGTGCTATCAACTAATTGAATGTTCACACATACATCGGGTTGTTAACACATTAACAAGTATGCATCATATGCATAGCACCCAACTTCACCTCCCTTTACATCGACCTTGGAGAGAGTCCAACAAGCCGATGCCCCAAGTTAAAGCCAACCCATTAATCGGGACATAGTTTTAATATGGTTAGAGCGCATTCAACCAATTAGCCCAGCTTGGAGAGAGTCCAACAACCAAAGCTAACGATTGACCTCTGACTCTTACCATATTAGTATTAAACTATTCCATGGTTTGAACATATTCAGGTTCGAGCCGGGCTTGGAGAGAGTCCAACAACCCAAACAAGAAACAGAACTCTGGTTCTAACCATATTAATGGAAGGTGTAGGCTTTAATATTGATTAAGGGTTTTTAATGTCTCATCCTCTTTGCATGCAAATAACTATTATCTACATGGCATGGCATACATGGCATACATCTACATGTCACGACACGCATGGCATAATGTTATGCATCTAATGCAATTACATGGCATACAATTATGTCATGTCTATATTTCCTTATATGTCATAACTATTTATGGAAATAAAATATGTTTAAGATTTGATTCTCCAAATCAAATCATAATTAAATTAGGAAACAAATTTCCAAATCTAATCACATATTTTATTCATGGAATTATTTGATTAATGAAAATCTATTTAGGAAACCAATTTCCTAAATCATTAAAACTACTTATGGAAATAAAATATTTTAAGATTTGATTTCCCAAATCAAATCATAATTAAATTAGGAAACAAATTTCCAGAATCTAATCAAATATTTTATTTATGGAAAATATCAATTTCCATAAATACTTCCAACTTTCCAAAAGTGGAAGATTTCCATAAATACTTCTAGACTTTCCAAAATTTAAAATTTTCCATAAATACTTCTAAATTTCCAAAATTTAGAAAATTTCCAGAAATACATTATGACTATCGAAAAACCATTTTACGATTATGTCGAAACACAACCTGGGCTCTGATACCACTGTTGGGTTTCCGGCACCGCGGCGTGTGTGTGTTCGATCATGTTTCGTAAACATGAGCACAGCGGAAGCAATTAAAAATAATAAATACTCCTATTTATTACAACACACACAACACACGCATGCTATTACAACAAGTGTAGACATAACCGTAAATTAAAATTGCAATAAAAGGAAATTAAACTACGTTATACCTTTCGTATGACGTGTAGCGGAAACGGCATCAACCGGAACGATCCTCGTAAGAATCGTCTCTATCCGTATCCACGCCGAGCTCCTCGGGATGACTTCGCTAAGCCACGAGCTTCGTCTTCGTACGGGTTACTAGCCTCGTGTTGAAGACGACGTGATCGAGAGATGATCACGATCCGAATCCAAATTCGGACCTAAAACAAGTCCTCAAGACTTGCTTCTCCGGAGAGGTATTCGTCAACCGATTGACGAATCCTTCGTCCTCCACCTCAGAGGATTACCGGAGATCAAATCCCCGGTATGTTAGCCGCTGTCGGAGCACTAACCGTCCGCCCAAACGACGCTCCGGCGAGAGAGAAGAAGCTGTCCAGAAAACTGGACAGCTTGGTGGAGGAGATAGGCGCCGCCAAAACAAGGAGACAAAAGCTCACCTTGATGCGAACCTTTAGGGGATCACGGAGGGTCGCGGAGGTTCACCGGCTGGAGCTTGGGCGTCGGCAAGGGTCTTGACGGCAGCACAATCAAGCTGGGCGGCAAGGAGCTTGGCGGCACAAGCAAAGGTTGGGCGGCAACTCCTTGGAGGCTAGGGTTTTGATTTTGGATTAGGGTTTAACAATCCCTTAAGCCCACTTTTATAGAGAACTAATTCTCTTAATGGTTAATGGATCATATCCATAAAGCCCGTTAACCCGCTCCATTAAGATAAGTTAAAATAAACCAAACCATGATGGTTTATTTTAAGTTAAAACGAACAACCAACTTTTGGTTCATTCGTTTAAAATAAACCAAACCCTTTGGTTTATTCTTATCCATTGGATTAGAACCAAACCATTTTGGTCCATCCATTACGTCTTCATAAGACGCAGCCCATCCACGCTTCCATTGCGACTGAAACAATTTCATGCTCGCTTTATGTTTGGTCCAACCAAACATAGTTTCTCTCGGTCTGAGAATCTCATTCTCAAGCTCGTTTTAAATCCTTTGGATTACACTCGTTGTGC
This sequence comes from Wurfbainia villosa, assembly GCA_025175895.1. Taxonomy (NCBI): domain Eukaryota; kingdom Viridiplantae; phylum Streptophyta; class Magnoliopsida; order Zingiberales; family Zingiberaceae; genus Wurfbainia; species Wurfbainia villosa. The sequence goes on along the minus strand of CM046008.1, from coordinate 40,989,978 downwards.
GTGTGACAAAATAGGTTCTCGGTTTATGTTGGCCGTCTATAATTAACCATTAATTATAGAACGATCATGAGTGGCACCTAGTAGTACATCATGATCCCCAATTAACCAAAAAAGATCAACGGTTGATCCAGAACTATTTCTGAAACCCTTCAGCAGCTCGAATGAATCGTGCCCCATTCCCTTCACTCATCTTATACCCACTTGGTTCAGGACATGGTCTATAGTGTCAGTCCCCACTAGGCTGACTACGTCACACCTAGCCCAAGTATCATTTCCTCGTCCCTACGGATTCTAGTTACTCCACATGTATCGAAGAGTACCTTACTCTAAACATGTAATGCTTTGGCCAAAGACTTTAGTAACAATCCGACGAGAGGCCATGGGTATACATCTCCTCGCAAGGAGTGGTGAATCCTTTATAGGCTATTCAAACACCTTTGATCACTTCGACTTATACCCAATCATCCCGGGTCCACATCTCCTTAGAGATGTTTGCTTAAGATGTCAAAGCATAAGTCTCCATGATCAAGATGACTTGAATACCGCAAGTCAAAGGAACATCGCACTTAAGCCACAGTAAGAACTTCATTGACATATCTATATATGCAGAGAACCATATGAAGTCTTACGGCTGGTCACTCCAATGAACTAGTTACCATAACTAGCATCCACGATTAACTCCGGACATCACTATGTCTCCAGCCAGTGAGAATCAGCTGCTTGGATACACCAAGGAGTATACCTCGTGCTAGTCTCAACAGAATTGATGGTGTCCAGATTCATCAATTCATCGACTAGGGATAATTCCGATACATCACAATTACACATGTAGAGATACTCACTAGTTGTGATCCAATCACAAATTCTCTCATGCTGTGAATCGTATCGTGGACATTCAGTAAATGAGTTTAAGATCCAATCAAATACATAAAACATGTATACTCAAATAGTGAATCTTCATTTATCATATAAATGGTTCATACATAAGGCGATTGCCTTAGGACATCTCTCATATATTACTAACAACATTACATACAGCGGAAGACTTTATGCATACTTCTTAATTCTTACAGCGGAAGACTTTAGACATTTTTTTTTCTTTTTAAAACATAAACATGCATTGATATATATATATATATATATATATATACTTCTTCTTCTTCACATAGAGCATGCGTCATAGCATATATAGATACTTCTTCTTACTTCTTCTTTACTTCTTCTTATTAGCATAGAACATGCATCATAACATAGATAGGTACTTAGTGCTTAGTTCAAGTTCTTAAACGACACCATCATAAGCAGGCATAATAAGGACATCCATAGACATCATCATCATAGGTAAACACATATATATGTAGACCTAACGGATCTTCTCCACCATGCCACTACAACACACATTTGGCCCCTCCTGCTGCTCCCATTAGTTTATCCATCCCTTACCCTTATCTGCAGTACGAGGGAAAGATAAACTATAAGCACATAGGCTTAGTAAGATCCTGTCCTACTCACAAAAACCATACATCGACATTAATCATGGCATGTAGAATTCATAACATATAAGCAATATAATGTGTAACATACATGGCATCATCAACTTAACATGTAGCATAAGTAACATACGTAAATATAACATGTGTCATCCATAACTTAGCGGCATAACATGAATATATACTTAACCAACATAACACGCATCGTATGTAACTTAGTAACATAAACATCATAGCATATCCTCAAACATAATAGGTAACGTATATAACATAAGCATGTAAACATTCCTAACATATCATCAAACATAACATGTAAACATATATAACATAAGCATGTAAACATAGACATCATATCATATCATCAAACATAACATGTAAACATAGCATCATATCATATCATCAAACATAACATGTAACGTATCTAACATAAGCATGTAGACATAACAATCAGCAGGTAAACATATGCAGGATGTTTTGAAAACATATATTTTAGGTACGTAAACATAAATCTCAACATATTTGGGCCCGACATTGTACCACTTCTTCATTATCATAGCGCGCATCCCTAAATAGGCCCGAGGTAGCAAATCTCGAACCTAATAGGTTTCTAGGCCCGAGTCTTATTCCATCGACCTAGGGGCAATCGTCATAGCGTAGAAGCCCATCCTAGGTCCGAGTCTTACTCCATCGACCTAAGGCATCTTGGAGCCCATCCCATACTAGGCCCGAATCTTATTCCATCGACCTAGGGGCAATCATACATAGAAGCCCATCCTAGGCCCGAGTCTTATTCCATCGACCTAAGGCATCTTAGGAGCCCATCCCTTCTTGGACCTTGTTAAGGTCTTGGTACAAGCCATGCAGAAGGTAAAATACTTATATGCTTATTTGTACAACATAGCTTATTTCATTAACATAGCATGGCATACTTCATTTCATAACACATCATGCTTCATTGCATTAACATAGCATAGCATACTTCATTTCGTAACACATCATGCTTCATTTCATTAACATAGCATAGCATACTTCATTTCATAATACATCATGCTTCATTTCATTAACATAGCATAGCATGCTTCATTTCATAACATATTTCAAATATCACATACACATAGACATGGCATAAGGCATGGCATCAAAGTAAGTAAACACTAACCTAAGGCATGTTATCTTCATCTAGCATTATTTAATATCACAAGTCAGCATGAATTCACCCAACTTAAAACACATGTTAACCTATTCATTTAACTTAACAACAACTTCATATGCACATAAAACTTGGATTACACTTCATTTAATCATCCAAGGTTCATGGTGGCCGAATGGTCCATAGGGTTTTCTAGGGTTATCTTTTAACCTAATTCATTTAGCATAACAACAACTTCATTTGCATAAAGAACATGGATTAAAACTTCATTTAGTCACCCAAAAGCATAGGTTGGCCGAATGGTCCATAGGGTTTTCAAGGGTTATCTTTTAACCTAATTCATTTCAACTCCTAACATCATCATATAGTTACCAAAACATAGCATGAGACTTCATTGAAACCCTAAAAGCATGGCTTGGCCGAATGGGTCTTGGTGGCCATTAGGGTTAGCTTTTGTCCTAATTCATTTTAACTCCTAACATCATCATATAGTTACCAAAGCATAGCATGAAACTTCATTGAAACCCTAAAAGCATGGCTTCGAATGGGTCTTGGTGGCCATTAGGGTTAGCTTTTGTCCTAATTCATTTTAACTCCTAACATCATCATATAGTTACCAAAGCATAGCATGAAACTTCATTGAAACCCTAAAAGCATGGCTTGGCCGAATGGGTCTTGGTGGCCATTAGGGTTAGCTTTTGTCCTAATTCATTTTAACTCCTAACATCATCATATAGTTACCAAAGCATAGCATGAAACTTCATGGAAACCAAAAAAGCTTGCCTTGCCCAAATGGGTCTTGGTGGCCATTAGGGTTAGCTTTTAACCTAAACCCTTTTTCCATCCTACATCATCATCTAGTTACTAAAACATAGCATACAACTTCATGGAAACCTAAAATCATAGCTTGGCCGAATATAACATATAGATTTCTTTATAAAACATCAAACGAAGCTACTCGTATGCAGGTGAGGGATACTTACATCCTTCGCTTTGCTTTGGGTGGGGAAGATGACCTAAGGAAGATCAAAACCTAGCCTTCTCTTGCTTGGATAGGGTTCGGCCAAAGGTGGAGAGGGAGCTAGAATTTTCGGTGAGAAGAAGAAGAAGAAGAGAGGAAGTGGCAAATTAGAACCTTCCCTCTTCTTTATAAAGGGAGGAAGAGAAGTTTCTCTTCTCTTCTTCCATGCCTCTTCATTTACCTTTATCTCACTTATCTATAATCCCCCCCCCCTTCATCTAACGATGTAGTCCTATTGGGCTTCTGGTTAGTGGGTGCATCTATAGGGTTTGGCTATCTCTAGAGGTTTGGGGTTCAATTCCTAGGCCTTGCACCCCTTTTTGGCTTATTTCTTTTATTTTTGGAAAAAGGCTCACCCAAGACCCATGATCATCAAGCCAAAAATTCCTGTAAAATTGCTAGGAATTTTACGGGCGTTACATCTTGATCATGGAGACTTATGCTTTGACATCTTAAGCAAGCATCTCTAAGGAGATGTGGACCCGGGATGATTTGGTATAAGTTGAAGTGATCGAAGGTGTTTGAATAGCCTATAAAGGATTCACCACTCCTTGCGAGGAGATGTATACCCATGGCCTCTCATCGGATTGTTACTAAAGTCTTTGGCCAAAGCATTACATGTTTAGAGTAAGGTACTCTTCGATACATGTGCAGTAACTAGAATCCGTAGGACGAGGAAATGATACTTGGGCTAGGTGTGACATAGTCAGCCTAGAGGGGACTGACACTATAGACCATGTCCTGAACCAAGTGGGTATAAGATGAGTGAAGGGAATGGGGCACGATTCATTCGAGCTGCTGAAGGGTTTCAGAAATAGTTCTGGATCAACCGTTGATCTTTTCGGTTAATTGGGGATCATGATGTACTACTAGGTGCCACTCATGATCGTTCTATAATTAATGGTTAATTATAGACGACCAACATAAACCGAGAACCTATTTGGTCACACACATAATGAGTGTAATCCGAAAGATTTAAAACGAGCTTGAGAAAGGGATTCTCAGACCGAGAGAAACTAGGTTTGGTTGGAACAAACAAGAAGCGAGCATGAAATCGTTTCAGTCACAATGGAAGCGTGGATGGGCCGTGTCTTATGAAGACATCATGGATGAACCAAAATGGTTGGTTCTAATCCAATGGAGGAGAATAAACCGAAGGGTTTGATTTATTTTAAACGAATGAACCAAAAGTTGGTTCGGTTCATTTTAACTTAAAATAAACCATCATGGTTTGGTTTATTTTAACTTATATTAATGGAGCGGGTTAACGGGCCTTATGGTTATGATCCAATAACCATTAAGAGAATTAGTTCTCTATAAAAGAGGGCATAAATCCTAATCCAAAAACCCTAACCAAGTTTTGGCCTCCCACCTCTCCCTCCTCTTCATCTATTCGGCGCCAACACCCAATGTCGCCACCCAGCTCCTTGTGCCGCCGTCCAAATTGTTGCCGGCATCCAACCTTCGCCCGGTGATCCTCCGGCAACTCTCCGGTGATCTCCTTTGGGTTTGGCATCAAGGTGAGCTTCATCCATCCTTTTTGGTCGGCTCTAATTCCTCCACCAAAGCTGTCCAGTTTTATAGACAGCTTGTTTCCCTCTCGTCGGAGCATCGTTTGGACGATGGTTGGAGCTCCGACAGTGCCTAACTTGCCGGGGATTTGATCTCCGGTAATCCTCTGAGGTGGAGGATGAAGGATTCATCAAACGGTTGACGAATAGCTCTCCGGAGAAGCGAGTCTTGAGGACTTGTTTTTGGATTCGGATTGTGATCATCTCTCGATCACATCATCTTCAACACGAGGCTAGTAACCCGTACGAAGATGAGGCTAGTGACTTAGCGAAGTCATCCTGAGGATACTCGGTGTGGATACGGATAGAGACGATTCTAGCGAGGATCGTTCCGGTTGATGTCGTTCCCGCTACACGTGATACGAAAGGTATACGTAGTTAAATTTTCTTTTATTGCAAATTTAAATTTATGGTTATGTCTACACATGTTGTACTATGCATGCGTGTGATGTGTGTTGTAATAAATGTAGATTTATTATTTTTATTTCTTCTGCTGTGCACATGTTTGCGAAACATGTTCGAACACACACTCGCCGCGGTGCCGGAAACCCAATAGTGGTATCAGAGCCCAGATTGTGTTTCGACATAATCATAAAATGGTTTTGCGATAGTCATAATGATATTTCTAGAAATTTTCTACTTTTGGAAAGTTAGAAGTATTTATGGAAATTTTTCAATTTTGGAAAGTCTAGAAGTATTTATGGAAATGTTCCACTTTTGGAAAGTTGGAAGTATTTATGGAAATTGATATTTTCCATAAATAAAATATTTGATTAGATTTTGGAAATTTTTTTCCTAATTTAATCATGATTTTATTTGAGAAATCAAATCTTAAAATATTTTATTTCCATAAGTAGTTTTGAAGATTTAGGAAATTGGTTTCCTAAATTGACTTTCCTTAATCGACTATTTCCACAAATAAAATATGTGAATAGATTTGGAAATTTGTTTCCTAATTTAATCATGATTTGATTTGGAGAATCAAATCTTAAACATATTTTATTTCCATAAATAGTTATGACATATAAGGAAATACTGTACATGACATAATTGTATGCCATGTAATTGCATTAGACGCATATCATTATGCCATGCATGTCGTGAGATGTAGATGTATGCCATGTATGCCATGTCATGTAGATAATAGTTATTTTCATGCAAAGAGGATGAGACATAAAAACCCTTACACAATATTAAAGCCTACACCTTCCATTAATATGTTAGAACCAGAATTCCGTTTCTTGTTTGGGTTGTTGGACTCTCTCCAAGCCCGGCTCGAACCCGAACATGTTCAAACCATGGAATAGTTTAATACTAATATGGTAAGAGTCAGAGGTCAATCGTTAGTTTTGGTTGTTGGACTCTCTCCAAGCCGGGCTAATTGGTTGAATGCACTCTAACCATATTAAAACTATTTCTTGATTAATGGGTTGGCTTTAACCTAGAGCATCGGCTTGTTGGACTCTCTCCAAGGTCGATGTAAAGGGAGGTGAAGTTGGGTGCTATGCATATGATGCATACTTGTTAATGTGTTAACAACCCGATGTATGTGTGAACATTCAATTAGTTGATAGCACATTGTGATAGTTGCATATACGTGATATGCAATCGGTATAGTTGATACCTACCGTCATAGTTATGAATGGCTTGTTGGACTCTCTCCAAGGTTGTTCATATCCATGATGGATATCAGCTCATTCGGAGATGGACCTACGATCTCCCGAAGTGATTTTGGGGTTTTTGAAATTCGAAAAATGAATGGGATTTATAAATGTATATTGATGCATTTTAAAATCATTTTCTCATATATGCTCATTTTGTACTTCTAGGTCAATAAATTGATCATGACGTCTTTGAATTTGTGCACTATTTTGGATTCAAACAAACTAACTGGGCCTAACTTCCTGGACTGACTTAGAAATCTGAGAATTGTTATCAAGGCAAAAAAGCTAGCATATGACCTTGAAGAGCCTCTTCCCAACTGTCCTAAAGACGACGCAACTCTAGACCAAATATTAGTCTATCAGAAGCATGTGGCAGATTCTGAGCTGGCGAGTTGCATCATGCTAGCGGCGATGGTACCTGAGCTGCAAAAGCAGCATGAGCATATGGATGCTAATACTATGGTCTTCCATCTTCATGAGTTGTTCGATGAGCAAGCGAGATCCGAAAGGTTCGAGGTCTCTAGGCTCCTCTTCACCACGAAGATGCAAGAAGGTTCGTCTGTAGTGCAGTTTGTGCTAAAGATGAACGGGTACATCGAGCGGCTAGCCACCCTCGGGTTTGTGATGGATCATGAATTAAGTATTGACTTAATTCTGCATTGTTTGCCCAAGAGTTTCTCACAATTTGTGATGAACTATCGGATGAACAAATTGGAATCCACTATTCCTGAGCTCCTCAATATGCTGAAGACTGTGGAGCCTTCTGTGAAGCATGAGGAGAAGGCGGTTCTGTTAGTTGATTCCTCAAAGAAAGGTTCTAAGAGGAAGGCAAAAGAACAAAAGAAAGGAAAGAATAAGAAGGCAAAGAAGGCTGAACCAACACAAAAGGGCACTTCCCATCATTGTGGCAAGGAAGGCCATTGGCGAAGAAACTGCAAGATTTATCTTGAGTCCATGAAGAAGAAGAAGGCATCCGATGCCCCATCCTCTTCAGGTATCTTCGTTATTGATTGTCATTATATTTCCTTAGACACTTGGTTATTGGATACTGGGTGTGGCTCACATATATGTAATGACATACAGGGGCTAAGGAATAGAAGAAGACTCGTCAGAGGGGAGTCAAATTTGTGAGTTGGCATTGGAGCAAAGGTTGCTGCGGTCGCCATTGGAACTTATTTGCAGAAGCTCCCCAGTGGACTAGTCTTGGAACTGGACAATTGCTATTATGTTCCTTCTCTAATAAAGAACATTGTTTCTATTTCCTGTTTAAATAGAAATGGTTTCTATTTGACTTTTAGTAACAATTGCTGTTATATAACTTTAAATGGCGTACTTTATGGAACTGGAACTTTGAGTAATGGCATTTATACGTTGGACGTATCCAGTGACATTTTCAATATCAAAGTGAGTAACACGCGTGCTCGAAAGGGTAATCAATTAGACTCCTATATGTGGCATTGTCGTCTTGGCCATGTAAGAAAGAAACGCATGTCTGAATTACACCGATGTGGAATTCTGGAATCGTTTGAATTGGATTCATACGATACATGCGAATCATGCTTAAAAGGCAAGATGACTAAGTTACCTTTTACTGGAAAAGGTGAACTAGTGGGAGAGTTACTAGGTCTAATACATACTGATGTATGTGGACCTATGTCAACTCAAGCATTAGGAGGCTATAGCTACTTCATTACCTTCACCGATGATCACTCACGGTTTGGGTATGTGTTCTTGATGAAACACAAGTCCAAGCCTTTGAAAGGTTCAAAGAATTCAGAAATGAAGTAGAGAAACAACATGACAAGAGTATTAAAATACTGATCGGATCGAGGTGGTGAATACTTAAGTCAAGAGTTTCTTGATTATCTAAGAGACAATGGTATATTGTCTCAATGGACTGCCATATACACCACAAAGATAATGGTGTATCCGAGAGGCGAATCGGACCTTGTTGGACATGGTCGTCAATGATGAATCATGCAATCTTCCCAAGTCCTTTTGGGGCTATGCACTGCATATTTACTTGTTAAAATAGAATACCTACTAAGGTAGTCTCTACTACTCCATATGAGATATGGAATAGTAAGAAACCTCATGTATCTTACTTGAAGATATGGGGTTGTCCTCGCTTATGTGAAGGATCAGATCGTATAAATTGGATGCTAAGTCCGATAAATGTCTATTTATTGATACCCTAAGGAAACAAGGGGTTACTAATTCTATCATCCTGTGGAACAAAAGGTGTTTGTTTCAAGGCATGCTGTGTTTCTAGAGAAAGAGTTTTCTTGTAAGAAAAACAAGCAGGAGTGTCGCCGAGCTTGAGGAGGCTCGAGAGACTCAAATAGACATCGATGAGATACCGGTGAAGCACAACAATGATAACTCATAGTGATGAGCAATCTACCGACTTATTGTAACACCACATCTTCAGAGATCCGCAGAACACGCAATATTCCTGAGATATGGATTTCTCATAAGTGAATCGAACGACGTGTTACTCATTGATGATGAGGAGCCTACCAGTTATGAAGAAGTGCTGACAAGTTCAGAAAGGGATAAGTGGCTTGGTGCCATGAAGTCGGAAATGGATTCCATGTACGAAAACCAAGTTTGGAACTTGGTTGACCCACCTGAAGGCATAAAGCCTATAGGGTGCAAGTGGGTTTTCAAGAAGAAAACCGACATGGATGGTAATGTGATTACCTATAAGGCTAGATTGGTGGCGAAAGGATCTCGTCAAAAACCAGGTGTTGATTCTGACGAAATCCAACGATATCTCGCCATAAGGCTCAAAATCAGCAATACGTAACCGAACGAATGGATGTGAAAACAGCTTTCCTTAATGGAAACCTGCTCGAGGATGTGTATATGATACAGCCTGAGGGTTTCACATCGGTTGATAAAACCAAGGTATGCAAATTGCGACGGTCCATTTATGGATTGAAGCAAGCATCCAGGAGCTGGAATATCCGTTTTGATGAGACAATCAAAAGGTTTGATTTCTCACAAAATCCAGACGAACCTTGTGTGTACAAGAAGGTTAGTGGGAGTGCAGTCGTGTTCCTAGTATTGTATGTCGATGACATAATACTTATAGGAAACGATGTTTCAATCTTACAGTCAGTTAAGGTTTGGTTATCCAAGACATTCTCCATGAAAGACCTGGGAGAAGCAACCTACATCCTCGGGATTAAGATCTATAGAGATAGATCGAAATGGTTGCTTCGTCTTTCGTAGTCTACTTATATAGACCGAGTGCTAAAGAGGTTTAGCATGTCGGAATCAAAGAAAGGTTTCCTACCCATCAGGCATGGAGTACACCTTTCGAAGTCTATGATTCCGCGCACAGAAGACGAGAGGATTTGAATGAGTAAGATTCCCTATGCATCCGCAATAGGATCTATCATGTATGCTATGTTATGTACGAGGCCCGATGTATCGTATGCTTTGAGTGTCACGAGCAGATACCAGTCTGATCCAAGAATGGATCATTGGGTGGCTGTTAAGACGATCCTTAAGTACTTAAGAAGAACTAAGGATGTGTTCCTAATATATGGAGAAGGGGACATGGTGATATGTGGGTATACGGATGCCAGCTTCCAGACAGACAAGGATGATTCCAGGTCTCAGTCTGGATACATGTTCACTTTGAATGGGGGTGCAGTGAGTTGGAAAAGTTCCAAACAAGACACTATAGCGGATTCTACCACTGAGGCAGAATACATTGCAGCTTCGGAAGCAGCAAAGGAAGCGGTTTGGATCAAGAAGTTCATTTATGAACTTGGTGTGATTCCAGCCATTGTTGAAGCAATACCGGTATACTGCGACAACAAGTGAGCAATTGCAAAGGAGAAAGAGCCGAGGTCTCATCAACGATCCAAACATGTGCTTTGCCGCTATCATCTTATCAGAGAGATCATCAGTAGGAACGAAATACAAATCGAGAAAATTCCCACTGAAAGGAACTTAGCGGATCCTTTGACTAAAGCATTACCTCAAAATAAGTTTGAGGGTCATGTTAGTGCTTATGGTATTGGATACCATAGCGATTGGCATTAGGCCAAGTGGGTGTCTATTAGTAATATATGAGAGATGTCCTAAGGAAATCGCCTTATGTCTGAACCATTTATATGATAAATGAAGATTCACTATTTGAGTATACATGTTTCATGTATTTGATTGGATCTTAAACTCATTTACTGAATGTCCACGATACGATTCACAGCATGAGAGAATTTGTGATTGGATCACAACTAGTGAGAATCTCTACATGTGTAATTGTGATATATCAGAATTATCCCTAGTCGATGAATTGATGGATTTGGACACCATCAATTTTGTCGAGACTAGCACGAGGTATACTCCTTGGTGTATCCATGCAGCTGATTCTCACTGGCTGGAGACATTGTGATGTCCGGAGTTAATCGTGGATGCTAGTTATGGTAACTAGTTCATTGGAGTGACCAGCCGTAAGACTTCATATGGTTCTCTGCATATATAGATATGTCAATGAAGTTCTTACTATAGCTTAAGTGCGATGTTCCTTTGACTTGCGGTATTCAAGTCATCTTGATCATGGAGACTTATGCTGTGACATCTTAAGCAAGCATCTCTAAGGAGATGTGGACCCGGGATGATTTTGTATAAGTCGAAGTGATCGAAGGTGTTTGAATAGCCTATAAAGGATTCACCACTTCTTGCGAGGAGATGTATACCCATGGCCTCTCATCGGATTGTTACTAAAGTCTTTGGCCAAAGCATTACATGTTTAGAGTAAGGTACTCTTCGATACATGTGCAGTAACTAGAATCCGTAGGACGAGGAAATGATACTTGGGCTATGTGTGACGTAGTCAGGCTAGTGGGGACTGACACTATAGACCATGTCCTGAACCAAGTGGGTATAAGATGAGTGAAGGGAATGGGGCACGATTCATTCGAGCTGCTGAAGGGTTTCAGAAATAGTTCTGGATCAACCGTTGATCTTTTCGGTTAATTGGGGATCATGATGTACTACTAGGTGCCACTCATGATCATTTTATAATTAATGGTTAATTATAGACGGCCAACATAAACCGAGAATCTATTTGGTCACACGCACAACGAGCGTAATCCGAAGGATTTAAAACGAGCTTGAGAATGAGATTCTCAGACCGAGAGAATCTAGGTTTGGTTGGACCAAACAAGAAGCGAGCATGAAATCGTTTCAGTCACAATGGAAGCATGGATGGGCCGTGTCTTATGAAGACATCAAGGATGAACCAAAATGGTTTGGTTCTAATCCAATGGAGGAGAATAAACCAAAGTGTTTGGTTTATTTTAAATGAATGAACCAAAAGTTGGTTCGGTTCGTTTTAACTTAAAATAAACCATCATGGTTTGGTTTATTTTAACTTATATTAATGGAGCGGGTTAACGGGACTTATGGTTATGATTCAATAACCATTAAGAGAATTAGTTCTCTATAAAAGAAGGCTTAAACCCTAATCCAAAAACCCTAACCAAGTTTTGGCCGCCCACCTCTCCCTCCTCTTCATCTATTCGGCGCCAACACCCATTCCCGCCTCCCAGCTCCTTGTGCCGTCGTCCAAATTGTTGCCGGCATCCAAGCTTCGCCCGGTGATCCTCCGGAAACTCTCCGGTGATCTCCTTTGGGTTTGGCATCAAGGTGAGCTTCATCCTACCTTTTTGGCCGGCTCTAATTCCTCCACCAAAGATGTCCAGTTTTCTGGACAGCTTGTTTCCCTCTCGTCGGAGCGTCGTTTGGACGACGGTTGGAGCTCCGACAGCACCTAACTTGCCGGAGATTTGATCTCCGGTAATCCTCTGAGGTGGAGGATGAAGGATTCATCAAACGGTTGACGAATAGCTCTCCGGTGAAGCGAGTCTTGAGGACTTGTTTTTGGATCCGAATTTGGATTCGGATCGTGATCATCTCTCGATCACATCGTCTTCAACACGAGACTAGTAACCCGTACGAAGGTGAGGCTTGTGACTTAATGAAGTCATCCCGAGAATACTCGCCATGGATACGGATAGAGACGATTCTAGCGAGGATCATTCCGGTTGATTCCGTTCCCGCTACACGTGATACGAAAGGTATACATAGTTAAATTTCCTTTTATTGCAAATTTAAATTTACGGTTATGTCTACACATGTTGTACTATGCATACGTGTGATGTGTGTGTTGTAATAAATGTAGATTTATTATTTTTATTTCTTCAGCTGTGCACATGTTTGCGAAACATGTTCGAACACACACTCGCCGCGGTGCCGGAAACCCAACACCCACAACCACTAAGTTGATTTCTCCTACTTCGCGACCTCTAGATAAACTAGGTTCATGGATTTCTAAGATGTCTTATGTTACCCCCATGAATAGGTGGATCATGTTTCTTAATGACCTCTATATCGACTAAGCGCGGTAGAAATAGAACCAAGTCATAAATATCATTGAACTAGAAAATATAAAACACAGACATAATTAAAAGACATTAATATATATTTGTTATAACATGTCCAAAAAGAACAAGCTACTCCCTAATCCTATAATCGATGTTTCTACTCCATAAATATTGAAAGACAAACATAAGACATCGTATTCTTAATCATTACAACCAAAAAATAATTAAAATAGAAGGAATACGACCTGTTTGGTTTGTCAAGTCATTTTTGGATGCTTTCCGGTGTATTGGAGCTTTGTTGTCGGCCTTGAGTCACTTTCCTCCTCCCCGTTTGTGAGCCTTCAGTGCTTTTTAAGGCACCCCATTTTTCTGACCCAGTCGTCGTCTCCCCCATAGGATTAGGCATGCCTTCCTTTATATATGAGTGAATATGGCTTTCCTTATTTCCCCACAAAATTTGATTTCCTTATTTTGCATTGCCACCACATGATCGTGTGGATTTCACACGGTCGACCATGTGAAGCACTGGAAGTTGGACTTGAAAACTGGATATGGGAAAAAAGCACGACTATGTGAATTTCAAACGATCGACCGTGTCTTCCTCTGAAGCACCATATGGATGTTGTCTTTTCGTCCCAAAGTGTGTCCATGTCTCGGGAACATGACAAGAGTACACTGTTCTTCCTCTTGCTTCATTTGGCATGTCATTTAGCTCTAAAAGCTCCGTCCTGCACATAAATGTAACGAAAGCAGATCTCCGAAATAGAAAATAGAAAATAAGGGCAAAGTAAAGGAAATATGCATGAAACAACCACAAAATGTAATAACATGTGTGCTAAAACTGCTCCTAAAATCTTATATGATTTTCACACATCAAAATCCCAAAAACATGATGCATGCCGACCGAAACCCTCAATTGCGATGTCTAATACCGAGTCAATACTTAATGCTCGCAAGTGCACGATTGTCATCAAATAATAATAAATATCGATCCCACAGGGACTGAGATTCGATTATTAGGGTGTTCGATGAACGTTGATCATTTGGAGTAATTTCTTAGGAGTTAAAGTAGTCGGTTGTAGGCAGGCTCAAGTACGGTGTCACTTGGAGAAAGAAAAAGGGGTGTTCTCAACATCAATCAAGATATTCCAGGATTTCAGTTTCACTTGTGCTATGTCGGGTGCGTCGTAATTTTATGCTCCTTAGTACTCTAATTACGTCTTTGCGGCAGGATCATCAAGTGTAATCCGAGTGAACTTTTGGTTACATGAAACTTACCTAACTTTCTAGAGCATCCTTTTGGATCCATAGAGCTTAGGAGGTTATTGTCACTGGGTACCCCCTGTCACGGGTCCCACAACCACTGAGTTGATTTCTCCTACTTTGCGACCTTTAGATAAACTAGGTTCATGGAGTCCTTGTTAGTGAAAGCCCTAGAGCCAATCATGTGATGATTGTTGTATGGACTTTATTGTATCATATTTCTATTTATAAAGGCATGGTTATTATATTTACTTGTATTGGTGCCAAAGAACTAAGTTTAATAACGTCCTTGAGTAGTAGGTTCTTATCTATATCAATCGATTGGTTGAAAAGATAATGAGATGATATAGAGAACACTACTCTTAATCATTCCTAGTCAAGTATTAACATTCAGGGACAATGTTAATACGTAGAGACTAGCATGTAGGTTAACATGATGACTTGATCTCACAAGTCATGGATATGAGATATCAAGTTGATACAAGGGTATGCATTGGAGAATGTATACTGAATGACCCGCCATGAGAAAGTATCATGGATCGTTATATGAGTGTCATATACATTCTCTTGTGGCTATTATTATGACTATTAGTCCTTAGACCTGAAGTCACCATGGTTCCCTATATAAGGAATTGCATACTTTGGCTTCGTCAAACATTACCCGTAAATAGGTGGACTATAAAGGCGATTACTGGGTATGTAACAAATTACATAGAGGGATGTGAGTGATGTAGATGGGATCTATCCCTCCTATATGACGGGAGTGACATCGTTATTCTTGATAAAGTGAGACCACGAAGTGCATGGCCATGCCCAAATGAGTCAATATGAGATATTGAGCTCATTTGATTAGAGTGAGTCTACTTGGAGTTCAAGATATAGATTGTACCGAGGATGACACGGTCTATGCCTCAATTGGTCAATCTAGATGTCAAGGATAGAGGGACATTGTCACATATTGTGAGAGTCACAATTAGTAGTCACAAAGGTGATGTTGGAGCTCAACATTCTTGTAACTTGGGTAGCAATGATGTGTTGCTAGATACCGCTCATTGCTTATGTTCCTAAATCGGTTTAGGGGCATTGCCAACGTTACAAGAACCTATAGGGTCACACACAAAGGGCAATTAGATGGAGATTAGGTTCATATGATGAACCATGAGGAGTAGGTTCATGGGATGAACCAAATTGGATTAAGAGTAATCCAAATTAGACTAATTGAGTTAGACTCAATTTGATTCAAGTGTTGAATGAGTCTAATTTAGATTTGATTTATTGGGTCAATTTAAATTAATGAATAGGGATTCATTAAATCAAATTGACTTGAATCAAGTGGTTAGATTTGATCAACCATGGGAGATAAGAGGTCAAGTTTGACTTGACTTGAGAGGGAAGATGAATGGTCAATTTTGACTTGACCATTTGCCATGTCATGGTGACTTGGCATGGGGGCCGGCCAATGATGGTGTTCCACATCATCATGGACTTATCATGTGGTACCACCTCATGAGGGAGACAAAGAGTCATAGGCTCTTGGAGTTACATGCATGCATGTAACCCCCCCAACAATAAGTGGCCGACCACTTTCATTTGATGAATGAATTCATTTTTGTTTTGTAACTTCATCATCTTCTTCCTAGCTCTCCTTCTTGCTCTCCCAAGACCTCCTTGGCCGAAATACCTATAGGGTGATAGCACACTCTAAGGTGTTTTTATCCACCATTTGTCCGTGTGGATACTTGTAGAGGAGTGTACACTTGACACTCTTGAGTTCCGGCAAAGCGTTTGGACGAGCGGGATAAGCGAAGAGCATCGCTACGAGGGTAATGCTCTCACCTTCTAGATCTAAGGTAGATCTAGGTTTACTTAAGCACATGCATGTTTTTATTTTTATATATCTTCGCATGGATCCGTGGCCGGGCTTCCGAGGTTTCCACAACGCAAAAAGCGATTTTTGCGGCTCGGAAAGTCCAAGAGTGGTATCATAGCCACGTGCGAAGCATGTATGTGTTTCATATTTGTAGTTTTTGTATTAGATATAAAAATAATAGATTTTTAAGTTTCTGTAAATTTCCTATTTTTATAGAATTTTTGGGTATTTTTCTCGAAGAGTCGAAGCAACAAGTGTTGGGACACTTGTAGGCTTCAACCACCGAGAAAAACTCTCCGAAACGGCAGGTTCTTGCTTTAGGTTTTTGGGACAGTGACTTAAGTCACTGTAAGATCATAGTAGGGACACTCGCAAAGTTTATTATGTGAGTAGGGGCGCTGCCCCTATCCCCGAAAGGGGCCTTGTCCCGCGATCGCGCCCGGAAACCACATAGTGGGACCATTACGGAGAGGTGACTCATAAAATTGAAATGAAATAGAAAAAATTATAGAAATTTTCTGTAAAATACATAATTTAGTATTATGTATAATTCTGTGATGGTCATGACCCAAGAACCCCAATATGATTGGATGTTAATGTGTTGTAATTCATAATACGGCCTGCGTGCCGTTTTTGTGATTGTGCTTGTTGTATAGGGTATGCGACCTTCGTGTTGTGCCTCTTCTTTTTAAAATTCTAGTTGTAAATAGTTTTAGACTCAAATGTAACTCGAGTTTCATGTTTCTAATGTACAAAATGGAGCGGTGGAAGGTCCACTTCTAGACGGAGTTACGAGAAGGGTGTTGACGACACATGGTGGTTAAAGGAGGTGTTTGGAGAAGCCGCTAACCCTAGGTTGACCGTCCGATCTTCTCATTGGCTTGAGAAGATCATAGTAGGGCCATGACCTAATCACAATTAATATATATATATATATATATATATATATATATATATATATATATATATATATATATTTGTTATGCTTGTATGTATGTGATGCATGCTAGTAGAATAATGCTTGTATGTATATGATGCATGCTAGGATATTTTTCTTGTATGTATATGATGCATGCTAGAATAATGCTTGTATGTATGTGATGCATGCTAGTGTAGGATAATAAAGGCCTTAATGTGTATATGATACACATTACGATTAGATTAGATCTTAATCGAATCAACTCGTAAATGCCTACCAAGTCCTTGATACCCATCACTACCTCGATCATTTGTAGTTATTGAATCTGCCAAAGCAGAGCAACACATATTATCTTAATAGGGTGTGGAGGGACAATCTTGGTCCCGCCTATCACGGTTTGGGTTAGAGTAAGCTCAATTAGATTGAGTAAAACTAGTTAACTCAATTGGATCGAGTAGAACTATAGGCATATTCCAACAGTTGGAAAGATAGGATAAGATCACATTTACACTAAATCTTGGGTGATTTAGCCAAAGCTAACTCAAGGTCTTTTGTAAATGTGGGTCTTGATCCTATAAACAAGAGTTGCATAGAGATGTAATCCGTAATGTGTTACCCACCGATCATACTAAGTCTTGGGCGATTTAGCCAAAGCTAACTCAAGGCTTAGTATGATGTGGATCTTGTCCCGCAGGAATTATAGCTAGTTTGTATGAATCTAGTAATGTGGTTTGACCACATCCATAACTCGATTCTACAAAATTCCTATAATTCAGTGAGAGCATCATTTGATTAAAGGTCTAATTAAATGAAAAAAGGAATATGATATTAATTCTCTGTATTGTATGTTATAGATTACTATGTCGACAAACACGAACACTCTCTCTTTGTGTTCTGTCCTTGAGAAGGACAAGCTCAATGAGAAAATTTTCTGGACTGGTACAGGAACCTGAGAATCGTTCTCACCCAAGAAAGGAAATTGTACATCCTGGAGCAGCCCATTCCAGAGGCACCTCCTGCCACTGCCTCGCGAGCTGACAAAGATGCTTACAAGAAGCATCAAGATGATGCATTAGATGTGTCATGTCTAATGCTCGTGACTATGAACTCTGAGCTTCAGAAGCAACACGAGTTCATGAATGCTTATGATATGGTTGAACATCTTCATCAACTATATCAAGGACAAGCAAGGCACGAGAGATATGAAGTCTCTAAGACATTGTTTGATTCCAAAATGTAAGATGGGACTCCCGTAGGTCCATATGTACTCAAGATGATTGGGTACGTAGAAAACCTACAGAGATTGGGATTCCTCCTTGGCCAAAAGCTGGCCACTGACTTGATCTTGCAGTCTTTGTTGGTGCAATCGACCCAGGTAGACTCTGTTGGGATGTATACTGAAAGCCTAGCTCTTTTGTATGAACATCTTTATTTTGAAATAAGAATCACATGATCATTGTTTGCATATTTTTATGGTTATGCAATATTGTCTAATACGTTACATTGTAGATAACATGGTGTGTGGTGTCACACGGGAGATCTTGTTATCGGCTCCTTGTAAAGTATAAGTAAAGGCTCACAACCGAGATGACTTTGGACAAACCATCGGAATGGTTGTAGTGTGATTTGGTATTGGTTTGTCTTGACCATAGAATCACACTAGTGCACTTTGTGTGTATTGAGCAGGACCGACACAGAGGTGATTCGATTTATTGCTGACTACATAATCGAATCGGACCTCAGATATTATTTAGTACATGCTCTTAATCCCGATATAATAACGGGAACATATACTTGGTACTCATCTCTTTGATTTACCAATGGGCGAGATTTATAGATTAAATCGATAGACTCGGTAAGTTGGGAGATGATATTATTTATATGGTGTGCCGTTGATTATAGGAGGAAACCGTGTCCTATATATTAGGATGATGATGTCCCCTTGAGAAGCTCATAAGGTTCATCATGTAAACCCTGCAGGTGGACTTGGTCCGGCATGATAAAAAGGTTGAGTGGTACTACTCAAGGAGTTAGATGTTGATTAATTAATGGTTAGTAAATTAATTAATCGACGGACATTCGAGATCTTAAACACGGGGAGAAAATGTACAAATAATATATGGAGCCCATATTGTCATATGGGGGTTGGTGAGGTAGATCAATGATGGGCCTTTAGTGGATTGGATCATCATTAGTGGATCGGACTTTATGTGGGCTTGATCCATGGGTGGCCAAGACCCAACTCCTCGTCATGGTCCCTAATGTATCCTATTAACACCTCATGAAGCTTAGATCTAATGGATAGAAACAAAACTCTAAGATCCATTGGTAGAGATCAAATCTCTAAGATCCGACGGTTGAGATTAAATCTCTAGATCCGACGGTTGAGATTAAATCCCTAGAACCAATGGAGGAGATTAATTCATGACTTATCCCTAACTCTATAAAAGGAGGGCATGGGGAGTGGTCGTGGATTACATGATGAAAAAGAGGAGAGCTAGGGTTTGGGCGGCAAGGAGCAATCCTATTTGAGATAGGATTGGGATTAGGGTTTTGAGGCTAGGGTGGCACCAAATAAGGAAGGTTCTTTCTCTCTTCTTCTTCCTCTTTGTGCCAACGTCCAGCAGCCTTTTCCATCTCTTTTCCAGCTTTGGCCGGCGCCCAAGGTCCCCTTCTTCTTCTCCATAGGTGGTGGAAACAAGATATAGGGTTTCCCTTGGTGTCTTGATAGTTTTCCACCATCTCCTTCTCCTTCTATTTGGCCGGCGGCAAGAGCTTTGATAGCTCCTTGTTGGTTGAGTTTTGGAAGGAGAAAAAACATTGTTTCTCTTCTTCCTCTTGCTTGAGAAAAGCAAGGAAGGAAGTTTTGCGATCTAGGAGCTTCGACTTTTGGTGGATCGTCGCCCACACGACGTCCAAAAGGAGGAAGGTCATACATTAGAAGACCAAGAGGTATACCTATTTTTTTTTCTCTTTTATTCATTGCTTGTGTTTGTTTTTCAAATATAAGCATGTTATATTTCTGTAAATAGGCTAAATAATATTTGGATCCTGAGTATAAACACAAAAACCGGCGATCCGGACATCGTCTATTCCGCGGCTACTCGTAGAATAGAGGATGGTCGCTTGAACAACTAGTTTGTTCAAGTGACCTCTCTAAACGAATAGCACGACGATGACTTGGTTGTCTTGGGAATCCCTTTTGTCTAGGATTACATTTTTAATCCGGGGACATCGAAGGGATCACCATGGTTAAGCAACCGAGGTGAAGGGAAAGCGAAGTTTCCTCTCACGGACTCGACAAGGGAAATCCCTTCAATTGGTATCAGAGCTTCCGGGCAAAACCCTTCAGACTCGAGTTTGACTCGAGCAATACCTTGATAGTATTTTGATGATAGACAAAACTTATGACATAGGATTGTCATGGGAAAGTCCAACATGGGGTTGGCATGGAAAATCCAAGCATGGAGCTTGGCGTGGGAAAAGTCCAAAGCATTGCGAAGCCGTGTGCTTGGTGCTTGGTGAGAAATGCATTGCAAAGTCATGCACTTGGTGCATGTGGGAAGTCTTGAGGACTTAGTAAGTTCACTAGGCTCGAGGGTCCTTGAGTCGGTGAAGGATGACATTGCGAAGCCGTGCGCTTGGTGCATCCGAGGGACCACCGGACGGGGAGCGAATGGAGCGAGCCCAAAGGGAAGCATACTTCGAGGGCAAGAGACGTGAAGGATGGTGTTGTGAAGCCGTGCGCTTGGCGTATCCAAGGGACGTAGGCCGAGGGAAGACAACTTCGGTGGGGAACTCCATGAGGGATGATGTGGACTTGGTCAAGTGGCTAAGACTGAATGTCGGAGGCTCAAACTTGATGTTTGAGGGTTTACCTGACAGTTGGATTCTCAAACAACTTGGTGTTTGAGGTTTTGCATGATAGCAGTCGACTGGCATAGGTGTCAGTCGAGTGGTCTAAGTCGACTAGGGTTTGACTGGTGCAAGACTGCAGGTTTTGTGCTTGGTAGTCGATTGATGTCGACAACAGTCGACTACCGAGGGATGACAGTCGACTGATGGCAGTGTTGCGAGCACAGAACGCTCCGTAGTCGATTGGGCAGTCAGCTACTAGGTCACCAGTCGAATGGTAGGAGATCCGTTGGAACTTATCCGACGTGGATCTGGCCGTTGTGAGACAATGGCTACAGGGGCAGTCGACTGGGGTCTTTTGGCAGTCGACTGATGGGCGTGAAAATAGCTTGATGCAGGTTATAAATGGGGCTCAAGTTGGAAGATTT
The DNA here is from genome assembly GCA_025175895.1 of Wurfbainia villosa. Classification (NCBI taxonomy): domain Eukaryota; kingdom Viridiplantae; phylum Streptophyta; class Magnoliopsida; order Zingiberales; family Zingiberaceae; genus Wurfbainia; species Wurfbainia villosa. The sequence continues at coordinate 40,968,343 of CM046008.1, read as the reverse complement.
TGCCAAGACTTTAAGGGAGCTATTGGAGGGGAATTGTTGCTGCATTCTAGTCCTTCAAAAGCCATCCAAAGCAAGCAACAAGAAAGGGTTCAAAGCTAAGAGTTGTAAAGCATTCTTTACTTGTATTTCTTGTGTCTTTGTATTTCTTATAGTATTACTATTGTAATAGCTTGTACGAGGTTTCTCCACCTCCGACGTGTAGTCGAGAAGGAGTTTAGTTAGTGTCGTGCACATAACTAGAGCTCGGTGAGCTCGCCCGTGGAGTAGGAACCATTCGATTCATGACCATGTATATGCTTATGTATTTCTTGTGATTGTTATGTGTTGTTAGTATTATTATTATCATTGTTATTCTGATGTGCTAACAACAATCGTAGACAAGCAACGCAATTAGAATGAGTGAATTCCAACATCGGATGATTGAGGGCTATTCACCCCCCTCTAGCCGGCCAATACACACCGATCGATCCCCCCACAAGTGGTATCAGAGCCAAGGTCGCTCTTCAAGGACTAACCGCTGCAAGAGCACTACAAAATGGTCGGCTACAACCTTCAAGCACCAAAGTTCGAAGGAGATTTTCTATGGTGGAGAAGAAAAATGGAGGTATATCTAGAAATCAATTTTGATTTTATGCTAATCTTAGAAAACGATTTCAAATTGCCTAGGGATGAAAGAAATAGGCAAATTAAGATGTCAAGGTAGACCCAAGATCAAATAAAGGACTTCAAGACAAATTTCGAGGTAATAAAATTACTTGGTGATTTGTTACCTAATCATATTTTGTCTAGATTGGGTGGCTATAGGGATGCAAAGGAATTATGGGAAAAGATAATGTAATTTCAAGAAAATTCCCAACCATAACAAGTAGAGGAAGATGTCGTGGAAGAAAGTCCATCCACATTTGAAGATGTTGATGATTTGGTGGAGACCTCCACCTCTAGAATTGAGGGGGAGGAAAGGATTTCCATTCCAGAGCAAGATCAAAATGAAGCTTCTACCTCCAAAAGAAGTGAAGAGGCCTCCACCACCTCCCTAGGTGACTCAAGTGTTATTATTTTAAATAAAAATCACATAATATGCTTTGAGTGTAGGGAGAAAGGGCATTACAAGAGCAAATGCCCTAAATTGGCTAAGGAAAAAGCATCGACACCAAAAGTCAACCCAAAGTCAAAGGATGCCGGAGTCCCCACAATTAGAAGCAAAGAGAACATTGTGTCGTTTAAATGCAATCACAAGGGACACTACCGAAGCCAATGCCCTAGGGGGAGGAAAAAAGGGCAAGAAGGTGTATCTCATGTAGAGGGAGCTTCAAAAGCTAACCCTAAGGTACATTTAGTTAATGCACCTTCAATTCCTAGAATTAAAAAGCATGCTAAAAACTATTTTAGTTCACTTGCAATTATAAATGAAAAGCATGCTAGTAGAAATAATAAGGTTTATTGTTTAGGTGCTAAGCATGTTAGTTTCTCTAAGGACAAACCTAGGACCAATAACACTAGACCAATTTTGCCTAGGGAATCAATTAGGAGAATTGAAGAAAACTTGGGCATTAACCCCAAGAAATCTAGGCATATGCCTAAAAAGAAAAACATTTCCTAAAAGATAAGTGAAAATTCAAAATTGGGGAAATTAGAGCTAGAAAACCAAGCCTTGAGGTCAAGGCTAGAAAAACTTGAGAAGACCCTAGCAATAATCACAAATTCGGTTAAGGGGTCTAATGTACAAAAGTCAAGGCCTAGGAAACAAGAACAGTCTAAGGGCAAGAAAGGTTTGGGACACAAACCTATGTCCTATCACAATGTTACATTTAATTATGGAACAACATCTAGGTCTAGAAAAACCAAGGCTAATAGGGAAGTTATCCCTAAGTCTAGCCATGGTGTTTGCTTAGTGACTAAGACCTCAAAGAAATCAAATGTAACCACTAGGAAGGTCAAAGGAGGAGTCACCTCTAGAGTTGACCTAGGAAAGACCCAAAAGACTATGGCTTTAAAGCCTAAAAGGGTCATTAGGAAGGTATCTAGGGAAGTTATCCCTAGAGAATACCTTGTTAACCCAAGGAGCTCCAATAGATATTGGGTTCCTAAGAGCGTGATCGTTTCACGCTAAATGGGTTAGGGTGTGTCAACCCTAAGTGGATGGGTAGGTAACCTAACCATAGTAGAGTTGACACATTAGGAGGTGCCAATGTTCTTGAGAAGTTAAAAATGATTAAGTTGACACATTTAGGTCTTAGAGGTATTGGTGTGCCACTTGGGTTTAATGCACACTTGGAAGATAAATGGCTTTAAGGCAAATTGGACTTAACCCTAGAAATGGCAATTTGGATTTATCACTTAGGTATTTTATACCATAATATATTTTACTTTCCATGATTTGTTTGCCTTGCCATGTCATGACATCATTTTCATTTTTATCTATAAAAATGTCATGATCACGTTTAGAATTATCTTTAGATGTCATGTATGCTTAGATGTCTCTCACATGACATGACATCATGATTTTGGCATATGCTCTTATCTATATCATATCTATGCCATAATCATCATCATGCATATAACTAAAATGAAATTAAGGACTATGGCATGATTTGATGGGAATCAAATAATTTTGCCTAGAAATATGCATGAAACCATTAAAAGATCAAAACCCCATATCTCACTAGATTAATTGACTTGTATGTGTTTTACACATCTAGATATAAGTGAGATGTTTAGGAAAAAGAAATTAAAGGTTTCAAAAACATTTTGAAAAACCTTGGTGAAGCCTATCTTTTGATAGCTATCACCATTGAATGGGATGATACAAAGAGGGCTCTTTATTGAAGCTTTTCTCAACTTTTGAACTTTGTATCAATCTCCTAATTTAGTGGGTAAAATAATTTTCAAATATTTTTCACCCATAGTGTTTATGATAAGTAATATACATACCAAAATTCAAGATTTTTAAACCTATGTATATTTACTTATGAATTTTGGAAAGTTATCGATCGATTGCCATTGTAGGCGATCGATAGTGGCAAATGATTTGATTTCAATTATCACGCCCAAGCTGATTTCGGGTAAATCTTGTTAATTAGGCCCATGTTCAGCTAGGTTAAGGTCCCCTAACCACTCCTAACCCTAGGATATGCTTGGGAGAGCATTAGAAAGGGTGGAAATCCATTGGACATGGATTAGGAGATGGGTTTAGGGAGAGTATCAATTTTAAGGTGGAAGAGAGTTTATTGTTGAACTTTGCCTTAATTTTGATTGGTTAAATGTTCCTATTAGCTTAGGGACTCTTCAAGGACATTGTTGGTGCAATAGTCAAGGGGGAGCAAGCCTCTAGGGGGAGGTATCCATCATGGGAAGATGGATGTGCATTTCCTCATGGGAGGAAAATTGGGATGTCTCTCTTAAGTGATATGGGATCACTAGAAAGATTGTAGGCATGTGTTCCTCCAAGGGAGAGATTGTAAGATCTCATTAGGATATGAGACATTCATACCCTTGGGGAGGACCTTTTTGATGTAATGTCAAAAAGGGGGAGAAGTTACCAAGTTACCAATTAGGTTTGGAATTCTCATTTGGGATGTGAGAATTGCAAATATGGGAGAATTGGTAGACTTGAGATGGTAGTTTTGTCAATCATCAAAAATGGGGAGATTGTTGGTGCAATCGGCTCAGGTGGACTCGAGTTTGACTCGAGCATACCTTGATAGTATTTTGATGATAGACAAAACTCATGACATAGGATTGTCATGGGAAAGTACAACATGGGGTTGGCATAGAAAATCCAAGCATGGAGCTTGGTGTGGGAAAAGTCCAAAGCATTGCGAAGTCATGCGCTTGGTGCTTGGTGAGAAATGCATTGTGAAGCGGTGCGCTTGGTGCATGTGGGAAGTATTGAGGACTTGGTAAGTTCACTAGGCTCGGGGTCCTTGAGTCGGTGAAGGATGACATTGTGAAGCCGTGCGCTTGGTGCATCTGAGGGACCGCCGGACGGGGAGCGAATGGAGTGAGCCCAAATGGAAGCATAGTTTGAGGGCAAGAGACGCGAAGGGTGACATTGTGAAGCCGTGCGCTTGGCGCATCAGAGGGACGTAGGCCGAGGGAAGAGAGCTTGGGTGGGGAACTCTATGAGGAATGATGTGGACTTGGCCAAGTGGCTAAGACTGCGTGTCGGAGGCTCAAACTTGATGTTTGAGGGATTAACCGACAGTCAGATGCTCAAACAACTTAGTGTTTGAGGTTTTGCTCGATCAGCGATCGGCATAGGTGTTTCGACCGATCCAAGTTGACTAGGTTCGACCGTGTAAGACTAGGTTTTAAGCTGGCGCGCATGGATCGCAATGGACCGATGATCGATAGAGTACGACGCGAGGGATGGCAATGATCGATGGGAGTGTCGCGAGCACAGATCGCCCGTGAGCCGATCGGGCATTAGGTCACCAATGACCGCCATGGATCAATGATCGGTAGGTGATCCGCTGGAACTTATCCGACGTGGATCCGCCGCTGTGAGACAACACACAGGGGCAATGATCGGGGCCTTTTGGCAGTCGATCATGGGCGCAAAATAGCTTGATGCAAAGTTATAAATGGAGCTCAAGTTGGAGGATTTTGCCAAGACTTTTGTGAAGCTATTGAGGGGAATTGTCACGCATTCCAAACCTTCAAGAGCCATCCAAAGCAAGCAACAAGAAAGGTTCAAAGCAAAGAGTTGTAAAAGTGTTCTTTACTGTATTGTATTTGTCTTTGTTTCTTGTATTTCATATATTACTGTTGTAATAGCTTGAGAGGTTTCTCCACCTCCGACGTGTAGTCGAGAAGGAGTTTAGTTAGTGTCGCGGCGCATAACTAGAGCTCGTGAGCTCTGGAGTAGGAACCATCTGCCCAACCACGATATGCTGCTTGTGTATTGTTTGTGATTGTTATGTGCTGTTAGTATTATTATTATCATTGTTATTTCGCTGCACTAACAACAATCATAGACAAGCAACACAACGAGAACGAGCAAATTCCACCATCGGACGTTTGAGGGCTATTCACCCCCCTCTAGCCGGCCAATACACACCGATCGATCCCCCCACAGTCTTTGCCACAAAGCTACAATCAATTTGTCATAAATTACAATATGAATGAAATTGATAAGCCACTACCTGAGATGCTCAGCATGTTGAGAACTGCTGAGCTCAACCTTAAGAAGGGAAAATCTGACTCCATTTTGATGGTGCAAAAGAAGAAAGGCAAGGGCAAGCCTAAAGGTAAGGGAAAGTCCCAAGACAAGGGCAAAGGCAAGGAACTGAAACCTAAAGGAGGGGTGGCCAAGGAAGGGGCTTGCTTCCACTGCAAGGAAGCTGGACACTGGAAGCATAACTACAAAGCTTACTTGGAAGATCTTAAGGAGAAGAGAAGTGAGACTTCTGCTTCAGGTATAATTGTTATAGAAGTCAATCTATCTATTTCTTCATCATGGGTATTAGATACCGGATGTGCATCTCACATTTGTACTAATGTGCAGACGCTGAGAAATAGCAGGGCATTGACAAAGTGTGAGGTGGACCTACAAGTAGGCAATGGAGCAAGAGTTGCTGCTGTTGCTATAGGAACTTATGATCTATCTCTGCCCACTGGGCTTGTACTAGAATTAGATGAATGTTGTTATGTGCCTGCTTTAACTAAGAACATAATTTCGATTTCTTGTTTAGACAAGAAAGAATTTACATTTATAATAAAAAACAAATGTTGTTCAGTTTATTTAAATGATATGTTCTATTGTAGTGCACCTCTAATGAACAGACTCTACTTTCTAGACTTAGAGAGCCCCATCTATAACATAAGTACCAAAAGGTTCAAGTAAAATGTATTAGGGCAATCTCTTGCCGTGATATGGTTTTGATGTGTGTGGCAAAGGATTTAAGTTAGGTTGTTATTGTGATTTGATATATGGGTTGGAGTCTTGCAGGGCATAGTAATTCGCACATGGAGCATTGGCGGGTTCACCACTCACAACCTCGTGCTTGAGTCGGAGAAGGAGCATTGCAGAGTCGTGCGCCTGATACTGTCGAGGGATCACCGGACGAGATGACTTGAAGCGAAGCCAAGGAAGCAGACTTCAGAGACAAGAGATGCAAAGGAGCATTGCAAAGTTGTGCGCCTGATGCTGCCGGGGGACGTGGCCGCGAACGAAGAGAGCTTCGGCGAGGGACTTCAAGTGAGATGAGAGAATGAGTGAATTGTAAGTAGCTCATTAGGTGAGCTTGGCCGAATGACTGAGTGTTAGAGGCTCGACCGCAAGGGTTGAGGTTTACCCGACCGCTGGAAGCTCAAACAAATGTTAAGTTTGAGTTTCACACGGCACTAGTCGACTGCCATGAAATGGCAGTCGACTGCTTTGAGTCGAACGCGGTTCGACTGGTATCTGATTGATGAGTTTATGCCTAGCGATCATTGCCATGGAATGGCGATCGACTACAATCGCGACCACAGAATCGCTCGTAGGTAGTAGGCGGTCGACTACGGAGGCATCGATCATTCGGAGGATCCGGTGGACTACAACGGTTGGGATCCGACGTGTTCAGAGGCCATTGTAGTGGCGGCAGTTGACTGCCAAGGGAAGCAGTCGACTGGTGGGTGCCAACGGGAAGAAATCAACCCTCTCTGTAAAAAGAGAGGGTGTGGGCTTTTGGATGGCTAATGCTTATGCTCTAAGTGATCATCTAAGTGCTCCACAAGATTCAAACTCCTCTTAGTTTTCTTTCACATCTATTGTAAAAGAAGGAGTGTTCTTTAGTTGTAAGGGTTACCTCCACCTAGCATAGTGCAAAAGAGAGACCGATAGTGATTTGGTTGCGAAGTGATTCACCGGGGACGAATCAGGACCGTGGATTAGCGGCGTAGCCGTGAACCATGTTACATTTCGGTGTTAGCATTGTTTGTATTCTTATTTCTATTTGCTTGTCTTGTTTTTTTTCCGTTGCGCTAATTTCTTTGTAGATGAGCATATTCCGTCATCCAACGAAAGAAGGCTATTCACCCCCCTCTAGCTGGCCAATACACACCGATCGATCACCCACAAAATGAGTTGAACCAAACCTATCTCTGGCCTTGTCGCTTAGGTCACATAAATGAGAGTCGCTTATCTCAGCTCCATAAGGATGAGCAGCTAGACTCATTTGATTTTGAATCATATGAGACATGTGAGTCTTGCCTTTTAGGCAAGATGACCAAGACTCCCATTAGTGGACACAGTGAAAGAGCAACAGATTTGTTAGGACTTATACATAGTGATGTATATGACCCTTTCAATGTTGCTACTAGAGGTGGTTACATATACTTCATTACATTTACTGATGACTTTAGTAGATATGGTTATGTGTATCTCATGACACATAAATCAGAATCCTTTGAAAAGTTCAAAGAATTCAAGAATGAAGTACAAAACCAGCTTGGCAAGAGTATTAAGATACTTCGATCAGATCGAGGTGGAGAATACCTTAGCCATGAGTTTCATGACTATCTAGCTGAGTGTGGGATTCTATCCCGACTCACTCCTCCTGGAATACCAAAGTGGAATGGTGTATCCAAAAGGAGGAATCATACCCTAATAGATATGGTAGAATCTATGATGAGTCACACAGATCTTCCTATATCCTTTTGGGGATATGCTCTAGACACAGCAGCCTTTACCCTTAACCGTGTACCATCCAAGGCTGTGATAAAGACACTATATACGATATGGACAGGGAGAAATCCCAAGATTTTTTCATGAGGATTTGGGGTTGTGAGGCTTATGTTCGACGTCAAGTCTCAGACAAACTGGGACTCAATTTCGATAGGTGCTATTTTATTGGATATCCCAAGGACACAAAGGGATATTACTTCTACATTCCCAGTCAGCACAAAGTGTTTGTGGCAAAGACTGGGGTTTTTCTAGAAAGGGATTTTATTTCTAGAAAAACTAGTGCGAGTACGTTCGATCTTGAAGAAATTCAAGATAAGGACCATCGAACTGAGGCCTTGATGAAGGTTGAACAGGAACCACAAAGTGTTGTGGGTGATGAGGTTGTTGCACAAAGAGTTGTGGAACAACCACCTGTTCAGGTAGACCTACCTCTTCGTAGGTCTGATAGGGTACGTCGTCAGCCTAAGAGATACTCATTTCTCTTGTCTGACCATGATGATGTTATGCTCATCGAGAATGAGCCTACCTCCTATCAGAAAGTTGTGATGAGCCCAGACTCTGAGAAATGGCTGGAGGCCATGAGATCCGAGATGGAATCCATGTACACCAACCAAGTATGGACTTTGGTTGATCCACCTGAAGGGGTCAAACCCATTGGGTGTAAGTGGGTCTTTAAAAGAAAGACTGACATGGATGGACATATGCATACCTCTAAGGTCCGATTAGTGGCTAAATGTTTCAAGAAAATTCATGGTATTGACTATGATGAAACCTTTTCTCCAGTGGCGATGTTTAAGTCCATTCGGATCATGCTTGCTATTGCAGTATACCACGATTATGAGATCTGGCAGATGGATGTCAAAACCGAGTTTCTGAATGGAAACTTACTTGAGGATGTGCACATGACACAACCTGAGGGTTTTGTAGATCCACAGTATACTGGGAAAGTATGTAAGCTACAAAGGTCCATTTATGGGCTAAAGCAAGCTTCTCGGAGCTGGAATCTTCGATTCGATGATGCGATCAAACAGCTTGGTTTCATCAAGAATGAAGATGAACCCTGTGTCTACAAGAGGGTTAGTGGGAATACAGTTGTCTTCCTTGTATTGTATGTGGATGACATACTACTCATTGGGAATGACATCCCTTTTCTACAGTTTGTGAAGACTTGGCTAGGGGCGTGCTTCTCAATGAAGGACTTAGGTGAAGCAACCTGTATTCTAGACATCAAGATCTATAGAGATAGATCTAAAAGATTGCTTGGCCTAAGTTAGAGTATATACATTGACATGATATTACTACGATTTGCCATGCAGAATTCCAAGAAGGGACTTCTACCGATGTCACATGGTGTGAGTCTTTCGAAGACTTAAAGTCCCTCTTCTAGAGAAGAGAGAGACCGCATGGATAAGATCCCTTATGCATCTGCTATAGGATCTATCATGTACGCCATGCTACTCATCCTGATGTCTCGTATGCTTTGAGCATGACGAGTAGATACCGGTCAGATCCAGGTGAGCGTCACTAGATAGCAGTCAAGAATATTCTTAAGTACTTGAGAAGGACTAAAGAATATTTCTTGATATTTGGAGGCGATGAGGAGCTAGCTGTAAAGGGTTACAGCGATGCCAGCTTCCAAACTGACCAGGATGATTATAGATCGCAGTCAGGGTTCGTGTTTTGCTTGAATGGTGGCGCTGTGAGCTGGATAAGTTTGAAGCAGGACACAGTTGTTGATTCTACAACAGAAGTCAAGTATATCGCTGCATCTGAGGTAGCAAAGGAGGAAGTTTGGATCAGCAAGTTCATTACTGAGCTTGGGGTGGTTCCTAGCATAGCAGATCCTATAGAGTTCTATTGTGACAACAATGGAGCGATTGAACAGGCTAAGGAACCTCGCTCACACCAGCGGACAAAACACATACTACGACACTTCCATCTCATTCGAGAGATTATCGATAGAGGAGATGTGAAGATTTGCAGAGTACTCACAGAAGCTAACATCGCAGATCCCTTGACCAAGGCTTTGGAACAGAAAAAGCATGATGGTCACACTAGGTCATTGGGTATTAGATACTATGGTGATTGGCACTAGTGCTAGTGGGAGATTGTTAGTGAAAGTCCTAGAGTCAATCATGTGATAATTGTTGTATGGACTTTATTATATCATATTCCTATTTATAAAGGCATGGTTATTATATTTACTTGTATTGATGCCAAATAACTAAGTACAATAATGTCCTTGAGTAGTAGGTTCTTATCGATATCAATCGATTGGTTGAATCGATAATGAGATGATATAGAGAACACTACTCTTAATCATTCCTAGTCAAGTATTAACATTCAGGGACAATGTTAATGCGTAGAGACTAGCATGTAAGTCAATATGATGACTTGATCTCACAAGTCATGGATATGAGATATCAAGTTGACACATGGGTATGCATTGGAGAATGTATACTGAATGACCCGCCATGAGAAAGTATCATGGATCGTTATATGAGTGTCATATACTTTCTCATGTGGCTATTAGTATGACTATTAGTCCTTAGACCTGAAGTCACCATGGTTTCCTACATAAGGAATTGCATACTTTGGCTTCGTCAAACGTCACCCGTAAATGGGTGGACTATAAATGCGATTACTGGGTATGTAACAAATTATACGGAGGGATGTGAGTGATGTAGGTGAGATCTATCCCTCCTATATGATGGGAGTGACATCGTTATTCATGATAGAGTGAGACCACGAAGTGCATGGCCATGCCCAAATGAGTCAATATGAGATATTGAGCTCATTTGATTAGAGTGAGTCTACTTGGAGTTCAAGATATAGATTGTACCGAGGATGACACAGTCTATGCCTCAATTGGTCAATCTAGATGTTAAGGATAGAGGTACATTGTCACATATTGTGAGAGTCACAATTAGTAGTCACAAAGGTGATGTTGGAGCTCAACATTCTTGTAACTTGGGTAGCAATGATGTGTTGCTAGATAGCGCTCATTGCTTATGTTCCTAAATCGGTTTAGGGACATTGCCAATGTTACAAGAACCTATAGGGTCATACACAAAGGGCAATTAGATAGAGATTAGGTTCATATGATGAACCATGAGGAGTAGGTTCATGGGATGAACCAAATTGGATTAAGAGTAATTTAAATTAGACTAATTGAGTTAGACTCAATTTGATTCAAGTGTTGAATGAGTCTAATTTAGATTTGATTCATTGGGTCAATTTAAATTAATGAATAGGGATTCATTAAATCAAATTGACTTGAATCAAGTGGTTAGATTTGATCAACCATGGGAGATAAGGGGTCAAGTTTGACTTGACTTGAGAGGGAAGATGAATGGTCAATTTTGACTTGACCATTTGCCATGTCATGGTGACTTGGCGTGGGGGCCGGCCAATGATGGTGTTCCACATCATCATGGACTTATCATGTGGTGCCACCTCATGAGCGAGACAAAGAGTCATAGGCTCTTGGAGTTACATACATGCATGTAACCCCCCCAACAATAAGTGGCCGACCACTTTCATTTGATGAATGAATTAATTTTTGTTTTGTAACTTCATCATCTTCTTCCTAGCTCTCCTTCTTGCTCTCCCAAGACCTCCTTGGCCGAAATACCTAAAGGGTGCTAGTGTAGGGATGTATACTGAAAAGTCTATCTTTTGTATGAACATCTTTATTTTGAAATAAGAATCACATGATCATTGTTTGCATATTTTTTTGCATATTGTCTAATACGTTACATTATAGATAACATGGTGTGTGGTGTCACACGGGAGATCATGTTATAGGCTCCTTGTAAAGTATAAGTAAAGGCTCACAACCGAGATGGCTTGAGACAAACCATCGGAATGGTTGCAGTGTGATTTGGTGTTGGTTTGTCTTGACCATAGACTCACACTAGTGCACTTTGTGTGTATTGAGCAGGACCGACATAGAGGTGATTTGATTTATTACTGACTACATAATCGATTCGGACCTCAGATATTATTTAGTACATGCTCTTAATCCCGATATAATAACGGGCACATATACTTAGTAGTCATCTCTTTGATTTACCAATGAAAGAGATTTATAGATTAAATCGATAGGCTCGGTAATTTGGGAGATGACATTATTTATATGGTGTGCCGTTGATTATAGGAGGAAACCGTGTCCTATATATTAGGATGATGATATCCCCTTGAGGAGCTCATAAGGTTCATCATGTAAACCCTGCAGGTGGACTTGGTCCGGAATGATGAAAAGGTTGAGTGGTACTACTCAAGGAGTTAGATGTTGATTAATTAATGGTTAGTAAATTAATTAATCAACGGATATTCGAGATCTTAAACACGGAGAGAAAATGTACAAATAATATATGGAGCCCATATTATCATATGGGGGTTGGTGAGGTAGATCAATGATGAACCTTTAGTGGATTGGATCATCATTAGTGGATCAGACTTTATGTGGGCTTGATCCATGGGTGGCCAAGACCCAACTCCTCCTCATGGTCCCTAATGTAGCCTATTAACACCTCATGATGCTTAGATCCAATGGATAGAAACAAAACTCTAAGATCCATTGGTAGAGATTAAATCTCTAAGATCCGACGGTTGAGATTAAATTTCTAGATCCGACGGTTGAGATTAAATCCCTAGAACCAATGGATGAGATTAATTAATGACTTATCCCTAACTCTATAAAAGGATGGCATGGGAGTTGGCGTGAACTACATTGAAGGAGAGCTAGGGTTTGGGCGGCAAGAAGGAATCCAAGTTGAGATAGGATTAGGATTAGGGTTTGGAGGCAAGGGTGGCACCAAATAAGGAAGGTATTCTTCTCTTCTTCTTCCTCTTTTGGCCAACGTCCAGCACCTCTCCAGCCTCTTTTCCAGCCTTGGCCAGTGGCCAAAAGCCCCCTTCTCCTTCTCCTTGGGTGGTGGAAACAAGATATAGGGCTTCCCTTGGTGTCTTGGTTGTTTTCCACCATCTTCTCCTTCACCTAGTTGGCTGGCGGCAAGGATAGTTTTAGTTCCTTGTTGGTTGTTTCTAGTGAGGAGAAAAACCTTGTTTCTATTCTTCCTCTTGCTTTGGAAGAGCAAGGAAGGAAGATTTGTGATCTAGGAGCTTCGACTTTTGGTGGATCGTCGCCCACACGACGTCCAAAAGGAGGAAGGTCATACATTAGAAGATCGAGAGGTATACCTATTCTACTTTCTTCTTTTATTTGTTGCTTGTTTTTGTTTTTCAATTATAAGCATGTTATAAATCTATAAATGGCTAAATAATACTTGAATCCCAAGCATAAACACAAAAACCATCGATCCGGACATCGTCTATTCCACGACTACTCGTAGAATAGAGGATGGTCGCTTGAACAACTAGTTTGTTCAAGTGACCTCTCTAAATGAATAGCACGACGATGACTTGGTGGTTTGGGCAATCCCTTTTGTCTAGGATTAATTTTTTTTTAATCTAGGGACATCGAAGGGATCGCCATGGACAAGCTACCGAGGTGAAGTGGGAAGCGAAGTTTCCCCTCACGGACTCGATAAGCAAAAACCTTCAATTGCTATCAGAGCCAAGGTTTCCGATTTTGTGTGTTTAGGATTCGGTTAATTTTTATGCACTTTTTCATATATTATATGTGCCGAATAATAGTAGGATATGCGTAGTTTAACTCTTTGGTTGCAGGCATAAGATCTGACTATTATGGCCATGTGTGTGTATGTGATTGTATGTGTGTAAATATTTATTTTGTTGAATCCTCAGGGTTGACGAGGCTAGTATTTAGTTTTTGTAAATTAAATACGGCATTGTTTAGCCACTCTTTATTTTATTTTACTTTCGATCTATATTTCATGTACACTCCCTCGTGGAGTATAGGATTGATGGATGTAAATTAAAATAGGTTTTAGTCTCGACTCAGATCTCCGTATGGCTCGTACATGGCGTAGGAGGAGCGGACGAGATGGCGATGCAACGGGAGTCATATTGAAAACAAAAGCCATAATAGTTGGAAAATAATTTATTTTTCATATTTATTGCTTTTTGTTTGATATGCATGTCGTAGGCTAGGAAAATTTCTCAATTTTAAATTACTAAGTGGGAGAGGGATATTTTTATAAATTCTCGCGGCCTCCATTACAATTTGATAAGTGCTGCAAACAAACTTGCGCGTCGGCTCTGAGTGCCTTCCTCCCCATCGGATGGGTTTGTTTGTGGATCACAAGGTCGAATATGGTTATAGAAAATTATTAAGGAGCGTGTGTACTTGCCCATCGTAAGGCACATAACCCGAGATAATTACCTTGGTACCGAGTAATGGTGAACACTTAGATACAAATATAAGTATCCTCCCCATCGGAGTCACTGCTTTTATTTGTAGGGCCAAAGAGGAACCAACTATTAATTTTACTTGTCAAAAAGTTGTTAGGGCAATCTCTTGCCGTGATTAGGTTTTGATGTGTGTGGTAAAGGGTTTAAGTTAGTTTGTTATGTTGATTTGATATGTGCGTTGAAGTCGTACAGGACTTAATAATTCGCACATGGAGCCGTGGCGAGTTTCACATCTCATGACTCGGTCTTTGAGTCGGTGAAGGATAGCTTTGCGGAAGCCGTGCGCTTGGAGCATCCCAGGGACCGTCGGACGAGAAGCTTGGAGTGAAGCCGGAGGAAGTAGACTTCGAGGCAAGAGATGTGAAGGAGCATTGCAGAGCTGTGCGCCTGATGCTGCCGAGGGATGTGGCCGCGAACAAAGAGAACTTCAAAGGCGAGGGACTCCGAGAGATGAGAGTGAGCGAATGTAACCCTGGAAGGGGTAGCTCTTAGGTGAAACTTGGCCATTTGGCTAAGTGTCGGATGAGATTTCCTGACACCAGTCGACTGCCATGGAATGGTAGTCGACTAATCTGAGTCGATTGGGTTCGACTGGTGTCTGACTCATGGGCATTTAGTTTGATCGCGACCGCCATGGATCGGCAATGATCGGCGATGATCGACATCGACCGCCAAGGGACGGCAGCTGATCATGGCACTATGCATGGGCACAGAATGGAGTCGACCTCGTTGAGGACTCGACTGATCGAGCACCAGTCGACTGATGGTAATATCAGTCGACTGATGCCAATACCGTTGGATGGAATCCAACATGGAAAGTGGCCATTATTGGGCAACGACTACGGGATCAGTCGACTGATCGAGGGCATCAGTCGACTGATCCTGTGGCAACGGGAAGAAACCCTCTTCCTCTATAAAAAGGAAGGGGATGAGGCTTTGGGAGGCTAATGCTTATGCTCTAATACTCTCCCAAAGTTCCCTAAAGCTTTCCATCCTCTTACTTGAGCTTATTTCCATTATATTTGTAAGAGGAGTGTTTTTGTGTAAAGAGGTTACCTCCACCTAGCTTTATGCAAAGGAGAGATCTAGTGGATAGATTGCGGAGTGATTCACCATGGACGAATCAGACCGTGGATTAGCAGCGTAGTCGTGAACCACGTTACATCTCGTGTTTGTATTGTTTTTTTATCTTTTGCTTTGTCTTTATTTATATTTGCATATTCCGCTTCCGCTAACGTTTTGTAGACGAGCAAAATATGACATCCAACGAACGAGGGCTATTCACCCCCCTCTAGCCGGCCGTATCGATCCCCAACAAGTGGTATCAGAGCAAGGTTGCTTGTCACCGGACTAATCGCTGCAACAAGCTCTACATCAAAAATGGTCGGCTCAAACATCCACCCACCGAAGTTCGACGGTGAATTCTCTTGGTGGAAAAAGAGAATGGAGGTATTCTTCGAAACCAACTTTGAAATATTGTTAATTATGGAAAACGGTTTCGAGTTGCCTAGGAACGAAGATGGGGAACCATTAGAGAAATCGAGATGGAGCAAAAGACAAAGAGAGGAGTATTTGGCAAATTCAAAGGCCAAGCACCACCTCTATAATGTACTCCCCCAACAAGAAGTCAATAGGATAGGGTAATGTTCTAGTGCTAAGGAGATGTGGGAGAAGCTAGTAGAGCTTCATGAAGGTACCTCGGAGGCTAAGCTAGCAAGAAGAGACCTCCTCCGCTCCCAACTATCAAACATCAAATTAGAAAAGGGAGAAAAGGTAACTTCATTGCATTCTAGGTTTAAAGAGATTTTGATTGGGCTAACAAGTGTAGGTGAAAGGTGTTAGTGAAAGCCCTAGAGCCAATCATGTGATGATTGTTGTATGAACTTTATTGTATCATATTCCTATTTATAAAGGCATGGTTATTATATTTACTTGTATTGGTGCCAAATAACTAAATATAATAATGTCCTTGAGTAGTAGGTTCTTATCTATATCAATCGATTGGTTGAATCGATAATGAGATGATATAGAGAACACTACTCTTAATCATTCCTAGTCGAGTATTAACATTCAGGGACAATGTTAATGCGTAGAGACTAGCATGTAGGTCAACAAGATGACTTGATCTCACAAGTCATAGATATGAGATATCAAGTTGACACATGGGTATGCATTGGAGAATGTATACTGAATAACCCGCCATGAGAAAGTATCATGGATCGTTATATGAGTGTCATATACTTTCTCATGTGGCTATTAGTATGACTATTAGTCTTTAGACCTGAAGTCACCATGGTTCCCTACATAAGGAGTTGCATACTTTGGCTTCGTCAAACGTCACCCGTAAATGGGTGGACTATAAAGGCAATTACTGGGTATGTAACGAATTATGCGGAGGGATGTGAGTGATGTAGATGGGATCTATCCCTCCTATATGACGGGGGTGACATCGATATTCTTGATAGAGTGAGACCACGAAGTGCATGGCCATGCCCAAATGAGTCAATATGAGATATTGAGCTCATTTGATTAGAGTGAGTCTACTTGGAGTTCAAGATTTAGATTGTACCGAGGATGACACGGTCTATGCCTTGATTGGTCAATCTAGATGTCAAGGATAGAGGGACATTGTCACATATTGTGAGAGTCACAATTAGTAGTCACAAAGGTGATGTTGGAGCTCAACATTCTTGTAACTTGGGTAGCAATGATGTGTTGCTAGATACCGCTCATTGCTTATGTTCCTAAATCGGTTTAGGGACATTGCCAACGTTACAAGAACCTATAGGGTCACACACATAAGAGCAATTTGATGGAGATTAGGTTCATATGATGAACCATGAGGATTAGGTTCATGGGATGAACCAAATTGGATTAAGAGTAATCCAAATTAGACTAATTGAGTTAGACTCAAGTTGATTCAAGTGTTGAATGAGTCTAATTGAGATTTGATTCATCAAATCAATTTAAATTAATGAATAGAGATTCATTATATTAAATTGACTTGAGTCAAGTGGTTAGATTTGATCAACCATGGGAGATTAGAGGTCAAGTTTGACTTGACTTGAGAGGGAAGATGAAAGGTCAAGTTTGACTTGACCAAATGCCATGTCATGATGATGACTAGGCATGGCCGGCCAATGATGGTGCTCCACATCATCATTGACTTGGTCAATTGGTGCCACATCATGAGGGAGACCAAGGGTCATGGGAGTTACATGCATGCATGTAACCCCCCCTCCATGAAGTAGCCGGCCACTTTAGGGGTTTAATTAGATGAAATTCATTTGGTGAGTTACACACTCTTAACTTCATCTTCTTCCTTGGAACTTTTCCTCTCAAGCTCTCCCTCTCCCATCGCTCTCTTTGGCCGAACCAACCAAGGAGTGCTAGCACACTCAAGGTTGAGTTTTCTCCACCTATTGCTTGTGTGGATACCATAGAGGAGTGTGCACTTGACACTCTCGAGTTCCAGCGAACTTTTGGACGAGCGGGATAAGCGAAGGGCGTCGCTACAAGGGTAACGTTCTAACCTCTTAGATCTAAGGTAGATCTAGGATTTCTGTAAGCACATACATGTAATTATAATTTTTATACTTCGCACGGATCCGTGGCCGGGGATTCCGAGGTTTCCGCAACGCAAAAAGCGGTTTTTGCGGCTCAGAAAAACCCAACAGTGGTATCAGAGCCACGTGCGAAGCATGTATGTGTTTCGTTTTTTGTAGTTTTTATATTAGATATAAAAATTACAGATTTATATGTTTCTGTAAATTTTATTATTTTATAGAATTTTTGGGTATTTTTCTCGTAGAGTCGAAGCAACGAGTGTTGGGACACTCGTAGGCTTCAACCGTCGAGAAAAACTCTCCGAATCGGCGAGTTCTCGCTTTAGGTTTTTGGGACAGCGACTTAAGTCGTTGAAAGATCATTGTAGGGACACTCGCGAAGTTTATTTTGCGAGTAGGGGCGCTGCCCCTATCCCCGAAAGAGGCCATGTCCCGCGATCGCGCCCGGAAACCGCTTAGCGGGACCGTTTCGGAGGGGTGACTCATAAATTCAAAATAAATTAGGAAAAATTATAGAATTTTTCTGTAAAAAATACATAATTTAGAATTATGTATAATTCTGTGATTGTCATGGCCCAAGACCCCAATTTGATTGAATAAGTGTGTTGTAATTCATAATACGGCCTGCGTGCCGTTTTGTGGTTGTGCGTGTTGTATAGTGTATGCAACCTGTGCGTCGTACCTCTTATTTTGAAATTCTAGTTGTAATTAGTTTTTAGACTCGAATGTAACTCGAGTTTCATATTTGTAATGTACAAAATGGAGCGGTGGAAAGTCCACTCGAAGACGAGATTACGAGAAGGGTGATGACGACACATGGCGGTCAAAGGAAGCACTTGGAGAAGCCGCTAGCCTTAGGTTGACCGTCCAATCTTCTCATTGGCTTGAGAAGATCATAGTAGGGCCATGACTATATCACATTTAATGATATATATATATGTTGATATATATATATATGTATATTTAATTGATTTTGCTTGTATGTATGTGATGCATGCTAGTAGAATAGTGCTTGTATGTATATGATGCATGCTAGGATAATTTTCTTGTATGTATATGATGCATGCTAGAATAATGAATGTATGTATATGATGCATGCTAATATAGGATAATAAAGGCCTAAATGCGTATAAGATACACATTACGATTAGATTAGATCATAATCGAATCAACTCGAAAATGCCTACCGAGCCTTGATACCCATCACTACCTTGATCATTTGTTGTTGTTGAATCTGCCAAAGCAGAGCAACGCATATTATCTTGGTAGGGTGCGGAGGGACAATCTTGGTCCCGCCTATCACGACTCGGGTTAGAGTAAGCTCAATTAGATTGAGCAAAACTAGTTAACTCAATTGGATCGAGTAGAACTATAGGCATATTCCAATCGTTGGAAAGATAGGTTAAGATCGCATTTACACTAAATCTTGGGCGATTTAGCCAAAGCTAACTCAAGGTCTTTTGTAAATGTGGGACTTAATCCTATAAACAAGAGTTGCATAGAGATGTAATCGGTAATGTGTTACCCACCGATCGTACTAAGTCTTGGGCGATTTAGCCAAAGCTAACTCAAGGCTTAGTATGATGTGGATCTTGTCCCGCAAGAATTATAGCTAGTTTGTATGAATCTAGTAAAAGTGGTTTGACCACATCCATAACTCGATTCTACAAAATTCCTATAATTTAGTGGGAGCATCATTTGATTAAAGGCCTAATTAAATGATAAAAGGAATATGATATTAATTCTCTGCATTGTATGTTGTAGATAACTATGTCGACAACCACGAACACTCTCTCTCTGTGATCCGTCCTTGAGAAGGACAAGCTCAATGGAGCAAATTTCCTGGACTGGTACAGGAACTTGAGAATTGTTCTCACCCAAGAAAGGAAGTTGTACGTCCTGGAGCAGCCCATTCCGGAGGCACCTCTTGCCAATGCCTTGTGAGCTGATAAAGATGCTTACAAGAAGCATCAAGATGATGCATTAGATGTGTCATGTCTAATGCTCACGACCATGAACTCTGAGCTTCAGAAGCAACACGAGTTCATGAATGCTTATGATATGGTTGGACATTTTCATCAACTATATCAAGGACAAGCTAGGCATGAGAGATATGAAGTCTCTAAGGCATTATTTGGGTCCAAAATGCAAGAAGGGACTCCCGTAGGTACATATGTACTCAAGATGATTGGGTACGTAGAAAACCTACAAAGGCTGGGATTCCCACTTGGCCAAGAGCTGGCCACTGACCTAATCTTGCAATCTTTGCCACAAGCCTTCAATCAATTTGTCATAAATTATAACATGAATGAAATTGATAAGCCATTGCCTGAAATGCTCAGCATGTTGAGAACTGCAGAGCTTAACCTTAAGAAGGGTAAATCTAACACCATTTTAATGGTGCAGAAGAAGAAAGGCAAGGGCAAGCCTAAAGGTAAGGGAAAGTCCCAAGCCAAGGGCAAAGGCAAAGAACTTAAACCCAAAGGAGGGGTAGCCAAGGAAGGGGCTTGCAAGGAAGGGTGACATCGAAGGAAGCGTGAATCGCAAGGCATACCCGAAGATCTTAAGAAGAAGAGAAGTGAGACTTCTACTCGTATAAATGTTATAGAAGTCAATCTATCTATTTCTTCATCTTGGGTATTAGATAATGGATGTGCATCTCACATTTGTACCAATGCCGAGAAATAGCAGTAGGCATCGACAAAGGGCAGGTGGACCTACGAGTAGGCAATGGAGCAAGGGTTGTCGCCAAGAGGGAGGAACTTATGATCTATCTCTCGCCTCCGGGCTTGTACTAGAATTAGATGAATGTTGTTATGTGCCCGCTTTAACTAAGAACATCATTTCAGCTTTCTTGTTTGGACAAGAAAGGTTTTTCATTTATAATAAAGAACAAATGTTGTTCAATTTATTTAAATGATATGTTCTATTGTAGTGCACCTTCTAATGAACTGACTCTACTTTCTAGACTTAGAGAGCCCTATCTATAACATAAGTACCAAGAGGTTCAAGTCAAATGAGTTGAACCAAACCTATCTCTCGCATTGTCGCTAGGTCACATAAATGAGAGTCGCTTATCTCACCATAAGGATGGGTCGCTAGACTCATTTGATTTTGAATCATATGAGACATGCGAGTCTTGCCTTTTAGGCAAGATGACCAAGACTCCTTTAGTGGACATAGCAAAGAGCAACAGATTTGTTAGGACTTATACATAGTGATGTATGTGGTCCTTTCAATGTTGCCGCTAGAGGTGGTTAAGTGTACTTCATTACATTTATCGATGATGACTTCAGATATGGTTATGTGTATCTTATGACACATAAATCAATCCTTTGAAAAGTTCAAAGAATTCAAGAATGAAGTACAAACCACTGCAAGAGTATTAAGATACTTCGATCGATCGAGGTGGTGAATACCTTAGCCATGAGTTTCGGACTATCTAGCCGAGTGTGAGATTCTATCCCAACTCACTCCTCCCGAACACCACAAAGGGAATGGTGTATCCAAAGGAGGAATCGCACTTTATTAGATATGGTACGATCTATGATGAGTCACACAGATCTTCCTATATCCTTTGGGGATATGCTCGACAGCAGCCTTTACCCTTAACTGTACCATCCAAGGTCATAAAGACACCATATACGATATGGACAGGGAAAATCCCAAGATGTCTTTTATGAGGATTTGGGGTTGTGAGGCTTACGCTCGACGCCAAGTCTCGCATAAACCGGGACCCAAACCGATAGGTGCTATTTTGTTGGATATCCCAAGGATACAAGGATATTATTTCTACATTCCCACCAAGACAAAGTGTTTGTGGTAAAAGACTGGGTTTTTCTAGAAAGGGATTTTGTTTCTAGAAAAACTAGTGGGAGTACTCTTCGATCTTGAAGAAATTCAAGATAAGGACCATAGCACGAGGCCTTGATGGAGGTTGAACAGAACCACAAAGTGTTGTGGAGTGATGAGGTTGTTGCACAAAGAGTTGTGGAACAACCACCTTTTCAAGTAGAACTACCTCTTCGCTGGTCTGATAGGGTACGTCGTCAGCCTGAGAGATACTCATTTCTCTTGTCTGTCCATGATGACGTTATTCTCATTGAGAATGAGCCTACCTCCTATCAGGAAGCTGTGATGAGCCCAGATTCTGAGAAATGGCTAGACGCCATGAGATCCGAGATGGAATCCATGTACACCAACCAAGTATGGACTTTGTCGATCCACCAAGGGGTCAAACCCATTGGGTGTAAGTGGGTCTTTAGGAGAAAGACTGACATGGATGGACTTACGATACCTATAAGGGCCGACATTGGCTAAAGGTTTCAAGCAAATTCATGGTATTGACTATGATGAAACCTTTTCTCCAAAGGGCGATGTTTAAGTCCATTCGATCTTGCTTGCTATTGCAAAGATACCACGATTATGAGATCCGCAGATGGATGTCAAAACCGCTGCTTCAATGGAAACTTACTCGAGGATGTGTACATGACACAACCCGAGGGTTTTGTAGATCCACAGATATCGGGAAGGTATGCAAGCCGCAAAGGTCCATTTATGGGCTAAAGCAAGCTTCTCGAGCCGAATCTTCGATTCGATGATGCGATCAAGCAGTTTGGTTTCATCAAGAATGAAGATGAACCTGGTCTACAAGAGGGTTAATGGGAACACATTGTGTTCCTTGTATTGTATGTGGATGACATACTACTCATTGGGAATGACATCCTTCGCTCTGATCCGAAGACTTGGTGAGGGACGTGCTTCTCAATGAAGGACTTAGGTGAAGCAGCCTGTATTCTAGGCATCAAGATCTATAGAGATAGATCTAAGAGATTGCTTGGCCTAAGTCAGAGTACATACATTGACACGGTATTACTTCGGTTTGCCATGCAGAATTCCAAGAAAGGACTTCTGCCGATGTCACATGGTGTGAGTCTTTCGAAGACTCAAAGTCCCTCTTCTAGAGAGGAGAGAGACCGCATGGATAAGATCCCTTACGCATCTGCTATAGGATCTATCATGTACGCCGGATCTATCATGTACGCCATGCTATGTACTCGTCCTGATGTCTCGTTTGCTTTGAGCATGACGAGTAGATACCAGTCAGATCTAGGTGAGCGTCACTGGATAGCAGTCAAGAATATTCTTAAGTACTTGAGAAGGACTAAAGAATATTTCTTGATATTTAGAGGCGATGAGGAGCTAGCTGTAAATGGTTACAGCGATGTCAGCTTCCAAACTGACCAAGATGATTATAGATCGTAGTCAGGGTTCGTGTTTTGCTTGAATAGGTAGCACTGTGAGCTGGAAGAGTTCCAAGCAGGACACAGTTATTGATTCTACAACAGAGGCCGAATATATCGGTGCTTCCATCTCATTCGTGAGATTGTCGATCGAAGAGATGTGAAGATTTCCAGAGTACCCACAGAGGCTAACATCGCAGATCCCTTGACCAAGGCTTTGGCACAGAAAAAGCATGATGGTCACACTAGGTCATTGGGTATTAGATACTACGGTGATTGGCACTAGTGCTAGTGGGAGATTGTTAGTGAAAGCCCTAGAGCCAATCATGTGATGATTGTTGTATGAACTTTATTGTATCATATTCCTATTTATAAAGGCATGGTTATTATATTTACTTGTATTGGTGCCAAATAACTAAATATAATAATGTCCTTGAGTAGTAGGTTCTTATCTATATCAATCGATTGGTTGAATCGATAATGAGATGATATAGAGAATACTACTCTTACTCATTCCTAGTCGAGTATTAACATTCAGGGACAATGTTAATGCGTAGAGACTAGCATTTAGGTCAACAAGATGACTTGATCTCACAAGTCATAGATATGAGATATCAAGTTGACACAAGGGTATGCATTGGAGAATGTATACTGAATGACCCGCCATGAGAAAGTATCATGGATCGTTATATGAGTGTCATATACTTTCTCATGTGGCTATTAGTATGACTATTAGTCCTTAGACCTGAAGTCACCATGGTTCCCTACATAAGGAGTTGCATACTTTGGCTTCGTCAAACGTCACCCGTAAATAGGTGGACTATAAAGGCGATTACTGGGTATGTAATGAATTATGCGGAGGGATATGAGTGATGTAGATGGGATCTATCCCTCCTATATGACGGGGGTGACATCGATATTCTTGATAGAGTGAGACCACGAAGTGCATGGCCATGCCCAAATGAGTCAATATGAGATATTGAGCTCATTTGATTAGAGTGAGTCTACTTGGAGTTCAAGATTTAGATTGTACCGAGGATGACACGGTCTATGCCTCGATTGGTCAATCTAGATGTCAAGGATAGAGGGACATTGTTACATATTGTGAGAGTCACAATTAGTAGTCACAAAGGTGATGTTGGAGCTCAACATTCTTGTAACTTGGGTAGCAATGATGTGTTGCTAGATACCGCTCATTGCTTATGTTCCTAAATCGGTTTAGGGACATTGCCAACGTTACAAGAACCTATAGGGTCACACACATAAGAGCAATTAGATGGAGATTAGGTTCATATGATGAACCATGAGGATTAGGTTCATGGGATGAACCAAATTGGATTAAGAGTAATCCAAATTAGACTAATTGAGTTAGACTCAAGTTGATTCAAGTGTTGAATGAGTCTAATTGAGATTTGATTCATCAAATCAATTTAAATTAATGAATAGAGATTCATTATATTAAATTGACTTGAGTCAAGTGGTTAGATTTGATCAACCATGGGAGATTAGAGGTCAAGTTTGACTTGACTTGAGAGGGAAGATGAAAGGTCAAGTTTGACTTGACCAAATGCCATGTCATGATGATGACTAGGCATGATGGCCGCCAATGATGGTGCTCCACATCATCATTGACTTGGTCAATTGG
Source organism: Wurfbainia villosa (assembly GCA_025175895.1). Classification (NCBI taxonomy): domain Eukaryota; kingdom Viridiplantae; phylum Streptophyta; class Magnoliopsida; order Zingiberales; family Zingiberaceae; genus Wurfbainia; species Wurfbainia villosa. The sequence goes on along the minus strand of CM046008.1, from coordinate 40,943,881 downwards.
TGCCACATCATGAGGGAGACCAAGGGTCATGGGAGTTACATGCATGCATGTAACCCCCCCTCCATGAAGTGGCCGGCCACTTTAGGGGTTTCATTAGATGAAATTCATTTGGTGAGTTACACACTCTTAACTTCATCTTCTTCCTTGGAACTTTTCCTCTCAAGCTCTCCCTCTCCCATCCCTCTCTTTGGCTGAACCAACCAAGGAATGCTAGCACACTCAAGGTTGAGTTTTCTCCACCTATTGCTTGTGTGGATACCATAGAGGAGTGTGCACTTGACACTCTCGAGTTCCGGCGAACTTTTGGACGAGCGGGATAAGTGAAGGGCGTCGCTACGAGGGTAACGTTCTAACCTCTTAGATCTAAGGTAGATCTAGGATTTCTGTAAGTACATACATGTAATTATAATTTTTATACTTTGCACGGATCCGTGGCCGGGGCTTCTGAGGTTTCCGTAATGCAAAAAGCGGTTTTTGCGGCTCGGAAAAACCCAACAAAAGGCTCTCCAACTGGGATATGGTAATGAAGGCCATAGATGCCTTTCCCCGCTCCTCAAGATGGAGTTCCATGGTGGACTCATTTTACATCTCCAAGAACCTAGAAGTGAGCACCTTGGAGGAATTCTTCTCAACCATGGAGCTCCACGAAACGAGGCTTGAAGGAATACAAGAAGAGCTTAGAATCCAACCTTCAAGGGGAGTAGCATTGATGGCAAATAAGGGGAAGAAGAAGATGGAGATCCCCTCCTCCTCCGATGATGATGAAGCATCTTCCTCCTCTTCCATGGATAGCACCGAAGAAGCTTATATGGTAAGAAGGGTAAGACGTGCTTTAAAAGGTTTTCATTTTAATAAATCTAATGATAGGAGGAGAAGACCAAGAGGAAAGGTGATTTGTTACAATTGCCAAGGGGAAGGACATATAAGGGATAATTGTCCTCTCCTAAACAAGAGAAAGGAAGAAAGGAAGAAGAAAGAAGAAAAGAAGAAGAAAAAGGGGAGTAGAAAGAAGGAAGAGGAGAAGAAGGCAAAGGAAAAGGGAAAGGCCATGACATTCAAAGCAAAGACATGGGATGACCTTGCTTCTTCCTCCTCATCCGAAGAAGAGAAACAAGTCTATTCCAACCTTTCATTGATGGCCTTCGATGACTTGGATTGCTCCTCCACCGAAAATGAAGAATCAAGCTCAAGTGGAGAGAGCTCAAGTGAAGGGGGAGCCTCCACATCCTCCTCATCCGAAGAAGAAGAAGAGGACATGGAAACTATGGTAACGAATCTAACTCCTAAGAAAATAGTTTCCATGGTTTCTAGCTTAACTAGAGATTTATTTAGAGCTAAGAAGAAAAACAAAAGCATGCTAGATCAAATTAAGGACTTAGAAAATAAACTAGAAAAAGCATGCTTAAATGAAAATGAAAATATTTCTTCTAGCTTAAATGATGCATGCTCACATGATAACTATATGCCATTTAATGTTAGTGATGCATGCATGGATGAAAATAGGGCTCTAAGGGAAAAGGTAGATTACTTGACAAAAGCACTAGAAAAATTCACTATAGGCTCCAACACCTTGAACATGATCATAGGGAGCCAAAGAGCTAGGTTCAACAAAAAGGGCCTAGGATATAAAGAAAAGAAAAATGAAAAGGCCTATAAATGCCTAATTGCTAGGGGACAAGATAAGAAGAAGGTAATTGCTAGGAAATGGATCCCTAAGGAGTTTTTAGTGAACCCCATAGGCAAGAACTTATTTTGGGTTCCAAAATCCATCCTTAAGGGTTAGAAAACCCCTAAGGTAGTCAACCATATGCAATTGACCTATATCATATTTTGGTTGACTTAGGATGGCGGGACAACATCTTTAAATAGTGTTAGGTGATGATAACGTGCCTATAAATAGTTAATAATGCTTAAATCATGATGATTAATGTAATTGCTATGTATGTTTGCAATCATGATTTATGATTTTGATATTTGGCACATAATAATGAGAAATAGGGCTAAATCATGTTTTAGGTGATACTTTGCTTATTATCATGATATAATACCTAATGCATGATAATAATTCAATGAATACATGTGTTTCATGATCATAATGTGAAATTAAGTCATATATGTCATTATGATCATGTGGATTGTTAGGGTGATACTTAACCTTGATAGAATTGCATGAATATAATGGTTAAGTATATACAAATACCCTCTAGGATACATCTCACACTCACAATAGGCTACTTTGATTGAAAACTTAGCATGGGTGAGATGTTAGGATGATACAAATGTACACTAATGCCTATGGCATTTAGATTGTCATTTAAAGTATCAAAATAGCAATAATAGACCAATCATGGGGAAGGCTTATGTTTAATTCATAAACATATTGCCCAAAGATCATGGTTGGATATTTCATATGTTTTCAAAACAATTTCTTAATCTAAAATCTATGTATTCATGTTTTGAAACAATTGGAACCAAAACTAGGTGGTAAACTTGATACTCACATGATCAAAAACCTAGTGGTTTTTAAACCTTTTGGATTTTTGGCAAATACGTGAAAATATAATGATTTTTCATGAAGACCTATTTTTCCCTGATAAAGAATCTTACCAGAAATATGTTCCCCAAATTTCATGATTTTTTGAATTTTCTAGAATTTTTAATGCATTTCTGAAATTACTAAAATCGAAAAGTTCGAATTCACGTGCGATCAGTAGTCCAACGATCGTGATGGCCTGAAAATCAGAATAGTAAAGGCCGAATTTAGGTTTTAGACTAATGTTTGGTATTTTCCTTCTATTAGACTTGATGCCATGAGTTTATAACTTAGTGTCAATCTTTTTGATGGTGTCAAAGGGGGAGAAAATATTATGTTTAAGTTAATTATGATAGGGGGAGAATTTGGAGAGAGAGTTTCATGGATTAAGGGGGAGTTGCATGTTGCTATATCATGTTTATGTTTACATGCTTTCTTACCTTAGAAATTTTTATCAAATGTTTTTACCTAACTTAAACGGATTGCCACACATCAAAAAGGGGGAGATTGTTAGGGCAATCTCTTGCCATGATTAGTTTTTGATGTGTGTGGCAAAGGGTTTAAATTAGTTTGTTATGTTGATTTGATATGTGCATTGAAGTCGTGCAGGACTTAGTAATTCGCACATGGAGCCGTGGCGAGTTTCACATCTCATGACTCGGTCTTTGAGTCGGTGAAGGATAGCTTTGCGGAAGCCGTGCGCTTGGAGCATCCGAGGGACCGCCAGACGAGAAGCTTGGAGTGAAGCCGGAGGAAGTAGACTTTGAGGCAAGAGACGCGACGGAGCATTGCAGAGCCATGCGCCTGATGCTGCCGAGGGACGTGGCCGTGAATGAAGAGAACTTCGAAGGCGAGGGACTCCGAGAGATGAGAGTGAGCGAATGTAACCCGGGAAGGGGTAGCTCTTAGGTGAAACTTGGCCATTTGGCTAAGTGTCGGATGAGATTTCCCGACACCAATCGACTGCCATGGAATGTGTAACGCCCACACTTATCTGCTCTCAGGGCGGCGCTACTTTACTGTTTTTTTTTTAACATGTTATCATAACTTAAATCTTCTTTTGCTCATGCGTCACATATCATATTCATAATCAGCATGTTAACATATCTTGTCACATTTCTAACTTGCATAACATAAAGAGTCATTCATGAGTTCTTAAGTAATTGAACAGTAACATAAATAAGCATCATCCAACATGATACTAAGGATTCATAAGTCTTATAAGAGGAAGCAAAGTCTTAAGTGGTTCATTGTGCATGTAATATAAGCAGATAGTAACAAGGTCTTTCTCCACCATGCCACTATCACACACACTTGGCCCTTCCTGCTACTTCCTCTAGTTCAGGTTTCCTTTATCTGCAGTATACGGACAAAATAAACTATAAGCATATAGCTTAGTAAGATTCTTGCCTACTCACAAAAGCCACAAACTTCATCAAGCAATTAGAAACATGAGCATACTAGCATAAATAGCCTAAGTGTTTCATAGCAACACTAATCAACAACATACCCACGTAATAAAAAAAACCTAAGCATGACATAGAGATTACATCAGCATGTTAAGCATAATTAAATCTAAGAAGGGCATAATTTAACATAAGCATTCATAACATTGTAAATCTTAGACATGCATAAAGTACATAATCACAAATATTCTTAACTCAACTATAAGCATCATAACTTCATAAAATCTAACATGTATAAAGGACAAGTTCATAAGCATTCATAACATAAGTATCCGTAACATCATAAATCTTAGACATGCATAAAGTCCATAGTCACAAATATTCTTAACTCAACTATAAGCATCATAACTTCATAAAATCTAACATGCATAAAGGACATAATCATAAGCATTTTTAAACTTAACCATAAGCATTCATAGACTTTAACATAAGCATGCACAATTTCATAAAAGTCTTTTCTTTTCAAAACATATACATATAGATACTTCAACATAATCATAACTTTCTTGGGGGGCCCCAGGTTAAGTACCACATAATGCGCGTTCCCTAATAGGCTAGGATAGCGAGCCACCAGACCTACTAGAGCAAGACCTCTTACGTCTTTCTAGGGCAAGACCTCTTACGTCTTCTTATGTCCCTATGGATTTGATTAACGACCACCTGACGGGTCGGGTACTTAACCTCTTACAAAGTAAAATACTTAATTCCTTTCTTTCTTGTCTTATCATAAGGAGAGCTCTTAATCCCTACTTGAAAGGGAAGCATCTCCATCTTATCTTATCATAAGGAGAGCTCTTAATCCCTACTTGAAAGGGAAGCATCTCCATCTTATCTTATCATAAGGAGAGCTCTTAATCCCTACATGAAAGGGAAGCATCTCCACCTTAGATATTTCATAGCATACATGCATTCATAACATAAAGGGGTCCTAAAGCACAAACATGTTCATCACATAAGCATATTTCATAGGCATATTCATGGCATGTTAAATCATAAAACATGTTCATCACATAGGCATATTTCATGGCATATTATATCATAAACTTGTTCATCACTTGAGCATATTTCCTAGGCATATTCATGCCATGTTAAATCATAAAACATGTTCATCACATAGGCATATTTCATGGCATATTATATCATAAACTTATTCATCACATGAGCATATTTCCTAGGCATATCCATAGCATATTAAATCATAAAACAGGTTCATCACCTAATCATATTTCATAGGCATATTCATGGCATATTAAATCATAAAACATGTTCATCACATAGGCATATTTCCTAGGCATATTCATGGCATATTAAATCATAAAACATGTTCATCACATAGGCATATTTCCTAGGCATATTCATGACATATTAAATCATAAAACATGTTCATCACATAGGCATATTTCCTAGGCATATTCATGGCATATTAAATCATAAAACATGTTCATCACATAGGCATATTTCCTAGGCATATATCATAGCATAACTTCATAAGGGGCATTTTCATGAAACCCTAACCCTAAAGCCATGGGTGGCCGAAACTTATAGGGGCACAAGGCTTGGGTTTTTGTCACCTAAATTCATTCATGTAGGCATATATCATAGCATAACTTCATAAGGGGCATTTTCATGAAACCCTAACCCTAAAACCATGGGTGGCCGAAACTTATAGGGGCACAAGGCTTGGGTTTTTGTCACCTAAATTTATTCATGTAGGCATATATCATAGCATAACTTCATAAGGGGCATTTTCATGAAACCCTAACCCTAAATTCCTTGGTTGGCCGAAACTTATAGGGGCACAAGGCTTGGGTTTTTGTCACCTAAATTTATTCATGTAGACATATATCATAGCATAACATCATAAGGGGCATTTTCATGAAACCCTAACCCTAAAACCATGGGTGGCCGAAACTTATAGGGGCACAAGGCTTGGGTTTTTGTCACCTAAATTTATTCATGTAGGCATATATCATAGCATAACTTCATAAGGGGCATTTTCATGAAAGCCTAACCCTAAATTCCTTGGTTGGCCCGAACTTATAGGGGCACAAGGCTTGGGTTTTTATCACCTAAATTTATTCATGTAGGCATATATCATAGCATAACTTCATAAGGGGCATTTTCATGAAACCCTAACCCTAAATTCCTTGGTTGGCCGAAACATATATGGCCATGGGTTGGGTTTTTGGCACCAAAAAACCCTACTTGATGCCTACACTCTATGAACATAACCTTTGAATCAAGTTCATGCAACCCTAACCCTAAAAGCTTGGGTTGGCCGAAACATGTAAGGGCTAAACTCCTTGGACTTTTGACCCTAAAGATTCCTACTTGAAGCATACAACCCATAAAAATTTACCTAGTAGCATTTTCATGAATCCTAGCCCATAAACTTCGTTAGCCGAGACCTAGGGGGCTACAACTTCATATTTCTTTCATGTAACCTATCCTACAAAACTAATATACTGCAGGTGAGGGAATCTTACATCCTTCGCTTGCTTGTAGTGGGTAGTTGACCTTATGGAAGCCAAGAACTAGCTTCTCCTTGCTTGGATGAGGTTCGGCCAAAGGTGAAAATGGAGAGGGGGGAGAGATGGGTTTTCGGTGAGGAAGAAGAAGGGAAGAAGAAGTGGCCAAGTGGAAACTTCCTTCTTCTTTATAAAGGGAGGAAGAGAAGTTTCTCTTCTCTTTTCCATGCCCCTTCATTTACCCTCATCACACTTATCTACAATTTCCCCTCTTCTTCTAATGATATAATCCTATTGGGCTTCTGGTTAGTGGGTGCATCTATAGGGCTTGGCTATCTCTTGAGGTTTGGGGTTCAATTCCTAGGCCTTGCATCTCTTTTTGGCTATTTTCTTTTATTTTTCGAAAAAGCCCACATCAAGCCCATTATTGTAAAGCCAAAAACTCTCGTAAAATTGCTAGAAATTTTATGGGCGTTACAATCCCTCATACCTTGTAAAAGTTTCTTCCTCGAAACTTAAAACAATTCCAGGTACTTCTGCTTCATGTCCTCCTCTCGTTCCCAGGTAGCTTCCTCGTATCGCGGATTCTGCCACAGGACCTTTACTAAAGGCACTTCTTTGTTCCTTAGTCTCTTGACATCTCGGTCTAATATCTGGATAGGCCGACTTTCAATACTCAGGTCCTCTTGAACTTGTACTGTTTGCGGCTCGATCACTAGGTCCGCACTGGATATGCATTTCTTGAGCACAGAGACATGGAACACGTTGTGTATAGCCGACATCTCTTGAGGCAGCTCCAGCTTGTATGCTACCTTGCCAACCCTCTGCAATATCAGATACGGTCCCACGTAGCGTGGATTCAGTTCACCCTTCCTTCCGAATCTCATCACTCCCTTCATAGGGGTCACTTTGAGAAATACCAAATCTCCGACTTCGAATTCTAATGGTCTACGCTGCATATCCGCATAGCTCTTTTGTCGCCTCTGAGCAGTTTCGATTCTCTGACGGATATTCTGTATAGCGCGGGTGGTATTGTCAATAATAACGGCCTGAGGACCCATTTCCCTCCTTTCACCACCCTCGTACCAACAGATAGGAGACCTGCATCTTCTCCCGTATAGAGCTTCATATGGTGCCATTCCGATAGTAGCTTGGTAGCTGTTGTTGTAAGCAAATTCCACCAAGCACAAATATCGACACTCTCCTTAAAGTCTAGAGCACAAGCCCAAGAACATATCTTCCAAAGACCTAGTTCACTACTTATCAAAGGAGACATCACAATTCTAGCCATTAGGAGGGAAGCACATGTAACTGGAAGCCAAGAGCCTTACAGACACATTCCCAAAAATGGGAGGTGAAACGACCATCACGGTCAGAAATAATAGCCTTAGGCACTCCATGTAATCTGATAATTTCCTTGACATATAATTGAGCTAGCTGCTCAACTGAATAAGTCATCTTAATCGCCAGGAAATGGGTAGACTTTGTCAACCGGTCTATGATTACCCATATAACATCGTAACCATTTGTTGTTCTGGGTAATCCCGAGATGAAGTCCATAGAAATTTCTTCTCATTTCCACTGAAAGATCTGTATCAGCAGAATCCCCGGGTTTCGTGTTACGCTTAACCTTCGCAGTCGACAGTCTTGACGTACTGAGCCACATCCCTTTTCATGCCGGACCACAAAATTTATCTCTTAAGTCCTGATACATTTTATTAGATCCAGGATGCATGGTGTAAGGTGTTCCATGGGATTCCTCGAGTATCTTCTTCCATAATTCCGGATCGTCCGGAATACATAGTCAGTCCCGGAGGTATAATAGTCCGTTGTCGGAAATGCGGAATCCATTATCCCTTCCTTCCAGGACTTTCTGTTTGATCTTCTGGATGTCTGAATCACCATCTTGCTCTCCCATTATATCGTCGAACAGTGTCGGCGCTATCGTCATGGTGGAAAGTTGTCCAGAAATAATCTCTATCCTGTAATTCATTATTTCCCTTTTCAGGGGTTGAGATAGCATCGATAAGGACATCAAAGTGGCACCGGACTTTCTGCTCAGTGCATCTGCCACTTTGTTGGCCTTCCCGGGATGATAGAATATCTCACAATCATAATCTTTGACTAGCTCGAGCCATCGGCATTGCCTCATATTTAGGTCTTTCTGAGTGAAGAAATATCTCAGACTACAGTGGTCCTGTATAAATCCCACTCGAGCTCCGTATAAGTAGTGCCTCTATATTTTCAGAGCGAACACCACGACTGCTAGTTCTAAGTCATGGGTAGGATAATTTCTTTCGTGCTCCTTGAGCTGTCTAGAGGCGTAAGCAATAACCTTGCCATTTTGCATAAGTACAGCTCTGAGCCCTAGTTTAGAAGCGTCACTATACATATCGAAGCTTTCATTATCTTCAGGGAGAGTCAGAATGGGAGCGCTGGTTAGTCTCCTCTTCAGTTCTGTAAAACTCCTCTCACAGTCCTCAGTCCATTTGTATTGTCTTTGGTTCCGGGTGAATGTCATAGGGCCTGCAATTCTAGAGAAGTCCTCTACAAATTTTCTGTAGTAGCCTGCTAGCCCGAGAAAACTTCTGATTTCATTCGCATTCCTTGGCCTATTCCAGTTCCTCACAGCTTCAATCTTTATTGGGTCTACCATGATTCCTTCTTTAGAGATGACATGACCCAAGAACGACACTTGATTGAGCCAGAACTCACATTTGGAGAATTTCGCATATAGTTGCTCTTTCTAAAGAATCTATAGTACAGTCTTTAGATGTTCAGCATGCTCTTCTTGGTCTCTCGAGTAGATAAGAATATCGTCGATGAAAACGATTACAAATTTGTTGAGGAAGGCTGAGAATACTCGATTCATCAGGTCCATGAACATCGCAGGAGCATTGGTTACTCCGAAGGGCATAACTACGAACTCATAATGTCCGTATCTCGTCAGGAAAGTCATCTTCGGAATATCGCCTGGCTTTACTTTTACTTGATGATAGCCAGACCTGAGATCGATCTTGGAAAAGATAGTAGCTCCCTTCAGTTGGTCGAACAGGTCGTCGATCCTGGGAAGGGGGTACCTATTCTTGATGGTCACGTTGTTCAGTGCCCGGTAGTCTATACACATTCGCAAAGACCCATCTTTTTTCTTTATGAACAGCACTGGAGCTCCCCATGGTGAGTGACTGGGGCAGATAAATCCCTGGTCAAGTAACTCCTGTAGCTATTTCTGAAGTTCTTTCAACTCAGTCGGCGCCATACGGTAAGGTGCCTTGGAGATCGGATTGTTGGGTTTCCAGCACCACGGCGTGTGTGTGTTCGATCATGTTTCGTAAACATGAGCACAGCAGAAGCAATTAAAAATAATAAATCTATATTTATTACAACACACACAATACACGCATGCATATTACAACAAGTGTAGACATAATCGTAAATTAAAATTTGCAATAAAAGAAATTATCTACGTTATACCTTTCGTATGACGTGTAGCGGGAACGACATCAACCGGAACGATCCTCGTAAGAATCGTCTCTATCCGTATCCACGCCGAGCTCCTCAGGATGACTTCGCTAAGTCACGAGCTTCGTCTTCGTACGGGTTACTAGCCTCGTGTTGAAGACGACGTGATCGAGAGATGATCACGATCCGAATCCAAATTCGGATCCTAAAACGAGTTCTCAAAACTCGCTTCTCCGGAGAGGTATTCGTCAACCAATTGACGAATCCTTCGTCCTCCACCTCAGAGGATTACCGGAGATCAAATCCCCGGTAAATTAGGCGCTATCGGAGCACTAACCGTCGTCCAAACGACGCTCCGACAACAAAGAAACAAGCTGTCCAGAAAAACTGGACAGCTTTTGGTGGAGGAATAGAGGCCGGCCAAGGAGAGATGGAAGCTCACCTTATCACCGAACCTAGAGGAGATCACCGGAGGGTCGCCGAAGCATCGCCGGCTGAAGCTTGGATGCCGGCGGCAAGGAGGTGGCAGCAGCACCATGAAGTTGGCGGCAACACCATGTTGGGCGGCAACAACATGTTGGGCGGCTACAACTTGTTGGGCGGCAACAACTTCATTAGGGTTAGGGTTAGGGTTTAAGCCCTATTTTATAGAGAACTAATTCTCTTAATGGTTAATGGATCATATCCATAAATCCCGTTAACCCGCTCCATTAGGATAAGTTAAAATAAACCAAACCATGATGGTTTATTTTAAGTTAAAACAAACCGAACCAACTTTTGGTTCATTCGTTTAAAATAAACCAAACCCTTTGGTTTATTCTCATCCATTGGATTAGAACCAAACCATTTTGGTCCATCCATTATGTCTTCATAAGACACGGCCCATCCACGCTTCCATTGCGACTGAAACAATTTCATGCTCGCTTTATGTTTGGTCCAACCAAACATAGTTTCTCTCGGTCTGAGAATCCCATTCTCAAGCTCGTTTTAATTCCTTTGGATTACACTCGTTGTGCGTGTGACCAAATAGGTTCTCGGTTTATGTTGGCCGTCTATTATTAACCATTAATTATAGAACGATCATGAGTGGCACCTAGTAGTACATCATGATCCCCAATTAACCGAAAAGATCAACGGTTGATCCAGAACTATTTCTGAAACCCTTTCAGTAGCTCGAATGAATCGTGCCCCATTCCCTTCACTCATCTTATACCCACTTGGTTCAGGACATGGTCTATTGTGTCAGTCCCCACTAGGCTGACTACGTCACACCTAGCCCAAGTATTATTTCCTCGTCCTACGGATTCTAGTTACTCCACATGTATCGAAGAGTACCTTACCCTAAACATGTAATGCTTTGGCCAAAGACTTTAGTAACAATCCGACGAGAGGCCATGGGTATACATCTCCTCGCAAGGAGTGGTGAATCCTTTATAGGCTATTCAAACACCTTCGATCACTTCGACTTATACCCAATCATCCCGGGTCCACATCTCCTCGGAGATGTTTTCTTAAGATGTCAAAGCATAAGTCTCCATGATCAAGATGACTTGATACCGCAAGTCAAAGGAACATCGCACTTAAGCCACAGTAAGAACTTCATTGACATATCTATATATGCAGAGAACCATATGAAGTCTTACGGCTGGTCACTCCAATGAACTAGTTACCATAACTAGTATCCACGACTAACTCCGGACATCACTATGTCTCCAGTCAGTGAGAATCAGCTGCTTGGATACACCAAGGAGTATACCTCGTGCTAGTCTCGACAGAATTGATGGTGTCCAAATCCATCAATTCATCGACTAGGGATAATTCCGATACATCACAATTACACATGTAGAGATACACACTAGTTGTGATCTAATCACAAATTCTCTCATGCTGTGAATCGTATCGTGGGCATTCAGTAAATGAGTTTAAGATCCAATCAAATACATAAAACATGTATACTCAAATAGTGAATCTTCATTTATCATATAAATGGTTCATGCATAAGGCGATTGCCTTAGGACATCTCTCATATATTACTAACAGACTCCCACTTGGCCTAATGCCAATCGCTACGGTATCCAATACCATAAGCTCTAACATGACCCTCAAACTTTCTTTGAGGTAATGCTTTAGTCAAAGGATCCGCTAAGTTCCTTTCAGTGAGAATTTTCTCGATTTGTATTTCGTTCCTACTGATGATCTCTCTGATAAGATGATAGCGGCGAAGCCCATGTTTGGATCATTGATGAGACCACATCAAGTTCATAGATGAACTTCTTGATCCAAACTGCTTCCTTTGCTGCTTTCAAAGATGCAACGTATTCTGCCTTAGTGGCAGAATCCGCTATAGTGTCAAGTTTGGAACCTTTCCAACTTATTGCGTCTCCATTCCAGGTGAATACATACCCAGACAAAGACATGGAATCATCCTTGTCTGTCTGGAGCTGGCATCCGTATCACCATGTACCCTTCTCCATATATTAGGAACACATCCTTAGTTCTTCTCAAGTACTTAAGGATCGTCTTAACAGCCGCCCAATGATCCATTCCTGGATCGGACTGGTATCAGCTCGTGACACTCAGAGCATACGATACATCGGGCCTCGTACATAATATAGCATACATGATAGATCCTATTGCGGATGCATAGGGAATCTTACTCATGCAAATCCTCTCGTCTTCTGTGCGCGGACACATAGACTTCGAAAGGTGTACCCCATGCCTGATGGGTAGGAAACCTTTCTTGGATTCCGACATGCTAAACCTCTTTGCTTTTCGGTCTATATATGTAGACTGCGAAAGACCAAGCAACCGTTTCGATCTATCTCTATAGATCTTAATCCCAAGGATGTAGGTTGCTTCTCCCAGGTCTTTCATGGAGAATGTCTTGGATAACCAAACCTTCACATACTGTAAGATTGAAACATCGTTTCCTATAAGTAGTATGTCATCGACATACAATACTAGGAATCTGTTGCCTCCCACTAACCTTCTTGTACACAAAGGTTAAATGCGGATTTTGTGAGAAATCAAACTTTTTGATTGTCTCATCAAAGCGGATATTCGACTCTGGATGCTTGCTTCAATCCATAAATGGACCGTACGCAATTTGCATACCTTGGTTTTATCAACCGATGTGAAACCCTCGGTGTATCATATACACGTCCTCGGCGAGTTTCCATTAAGGAAAGCTGTTTTCACATCCATCCGCCATATCTCATAATCATAATGAGCCGCTATGGCGGGAGCATCGAATGGATTTAAGCATAGCTACGAGAATAGGTTTCGTCATAATCAACACCTTGTTTTTGACGATATCCTTTCGCCACAAATCTAGCCTTATAGGTAATCACATTACCATCCATGTCGGTTTTCTTCTTGAAAACCCACTTGCACCCTATAGGCTTTATCCCTTCAGGTGGGTCAACCAAGTTCCAAACTTGGTTTTCAATCATGGAATCCATTTCCGACTTCATGGCACCAAGCCACTTATCCCTTTCTGAACTTGTCAGCACTTCTTCATAACTGGTAGGCTCCTCATCATCAATGAGTAACACGTCGTTCGATTCACTTACGAGAAATCCATATCTCTCGGGAATATTGCATGTTCTACCAGATCTACGAAGATGTGGTGTTACAATAGGTCCAGCCGATTGCTCATCACTATGAGTTGTCGGCTGTTGTGCTTCACCAGGTATCTCATCAATGTCTATTTAAGTCTCTCGAGCCTCCTCAAGCTCGACGACACTCCCACTGTTTTCGTGCAAGAGAAACTCTTTCTCTAGAAACACAGCATGCCTTGAAACAAACACCTTTTGTTCCACAGGATGATAGAATTGGTAACCCCTTGTTTCCTTAGGGTATCCAATAAATAGACATTTATCAGACTTAGCATCCAATTTATGCGTCTGATTCGCTTCACATAAGCAAGACAACCCCATATCTTCAAGTAAGATACATGAGGTTTCTTACTATTCCATATCTCGTATGGAGTAGTTGAGACTACCTTGGTAGGCATTCTGTTTAACAAGTAAACAACTGTCTGAAGTGCATAGCCCCAAAAGGACTTGGGAAGAGTTGCATGATTCATCATTGACCTGACCATGTCCAACAAGGTCCGGTTACGCCTCTCAGATACACCATTATGCTGTGGTGTATAGGGCGGAGTCCATTGAGACAATATGTCATTGTCTCTTAGATAATCAAGAAACTCTTGACTTAAGTATTCACCACCTCGATCCGATCGAAGTATTTTAATACTCTTGTCATGTTGTTTCTCTACTTCATTTCTGAATTCTTTGAACCTTTCAAAGGCTTCAGACTTGTGTTTCATCAAGAACACATACCCACACCGTGAGTGATCATCGGTGAAGGTAATGAAGTAGCTATAGCCTCCTAATGCTTGAGTTGACATAGGTCCACATACATCAGTATGTATTAGACCTAGTAACTCTCCCACTCGTTCACCTTTTCCTGTAAAAGGTAACTTAGTCATCTTGCCTTTTAAGCATGATTCGTATGTATCGTATGAATCCAATTCAAACGATTCCAGAATTCCACATCGGTGTAATTCGGACATGCATTTCTTGCTTATAAGGCCAAGACGACAATGCCACATATAGGAGTCTATTTGATTATCCTTTCGAGCACGCGTGTTGCTCGCTTCGATATTGAAATTGTCACTGGATACGTCCAACGTATAAACACCATTGCTTAAAGTTCCAGTCCCATAAAGAACCCCATTCAAAGTTATGTAACAACAATTGTTACTAAACGTCAAATGGAAACCATTTCTATTTAAACAAGAAATAGAAATGATGTTCTTTATCAACAAAGGAATATAAAAGCAATTGTCCAGTTCTAAGACAAGTCTGCAGGAGTTTCAACAAATACGTTCGATGGCGAGTCGAAAAGAACCTTTGCTTCATTCCCAACACGTAAATTTGACTCTCCGAGTCTTCTTCTATTCCTTAGCCCATGTATGTCATTACATATATGTGAGCCACACCCAGTATCCAATACCCAAGTGTCTAAGGAAATAGAATGACAATCAATAAAGAAGATTTCTGAAGAAGATGGGGCATCCGATGTCTTATCCTTCTTCACGGACTCTTGATAAACCTTGCAATTTCTTCGCCAATGACCCTCCTTGCCATAATGATGGCAAGTGCCCTTTTGAGCTGGTTCTGCCTTTTTAGCCTTTTTCTTCTTCCCCTTCTGTTGTTCCTTTGACTCCCTCTTAGAACCTTTCTTCGAGGAATCAACTAACAACACTGTCCCCTACTCATGCTTCTCAGAAGGCTCCACAGTCTTGACATGTTGAGCGATCTAGAGATGAACCTCCTTGCATCTCAGAGGTGAAGTGGAGCTTGGAGACTTCGAACCTTTCGAATCTCACTTGCTCATCAACCAACTCACAGAGATGAAGGACTACGATATGAGCATCCATATGCTCATGCTGCTTTTGTAGCTTGGGTTCCATCGTGGCTAGCATGATGCAACTCATTTGTTCAGAATCACTCACATGTTTCTGATAGGCCAACAATTGGTCCAAAGTTGCATCGTCACTAGGACGAGCGGGAAGAGGCGCTTCGAGGACATACACAAGCTTTTCACCTTGAGAACAATTCTCAAGTTTCTAAGCCAGTCCAAGAAGTTTGGCCCAGTGAATTTATTTGAATCCAAAATGGAACGCAAATTCAAACACATCATGATCAATATATTAACTTAGAAATACAAAACGAGCATATATGAGAAAGATGATTTTAAAATGCATCAATATACATTTATAAATCCCATTCATTTTTTGAATTTCAAAAACCCCAAAATCACTTCGGGAGATCGTAGGTCCATCTCCGAATGGGTTGATATCCATCATAGTTATGAACAACCTTGGAGAGAGTCCAACAAGCCATTCATAACTACGATGGTAGGTATCTTCTATACCGATTGCATATCACGTATATGCAACTATCACAATGTGCTATCAACTAATTGAATGTTCACACATACATCGGGTTGTTAACACATTAACAAGTATGCATCATATGCATAGCACCCAACTTCACCTCCCTTTACATCGACCTTGGAGAGAGTCCAACAAGCCGATGCTCTAGGTTAAAGCCAACCCATTAATCAGGACATAGTTTTAATATGGTTAGAGCGCATTCAACCAATTAGCCCAGCTTGGAGAGAGTCCAACAACCAAAGCTAACGATTGACCTCTGACTCTTACCATATTAGTATTAAACTATTCCATGGTTTGAACATATTCAGGTTCAAGCCGAGCTTGGAGAGAGTCCAACAACCCAAACAAGAAACAGAACTCTGGTTCTAACCATATTAATGGAAGGTGTAGGCTTTAATATTGATTAAGGGTTTTTATGTCTCATCCTCTTTGCATGCAAATAACTATTATCTACATGGCATGACATACATGGCATACATCTACATGTCACGACACGCATGACATAATGTTATGCATCTAATGCAATTACATGGCATACAATTATGTCATGTATATAATTTCCTTATATGTCATAACTATTTATGGAAATAAAATATGTTTAAGATTTGATTCTCCAAATCAAATCATAATTAAATTAGGAAACAAATTTCCAAATCTAATCACATATTTTATTCATGGAATTATTTGATTAAGGAAAATCTATTTAGGAAACCAATTTCCTAAATCTTTAAAACTACTTATGGAAATAAAATATTTTAAGATTTGATTTCCCAAATAAAATCATGATTAAATTAGGAAACAAATTTCCAGAATCTAATCAAATATTTTATTTATGGAAAATATAAATTTCCATAAATACTTCCAACTTTCCAAAAGTGGAAGATTTCCATAAATACTTCTAGACTTTCCAAAATTGAAAAATTTCCATAAATACTTCTAAATTTCCAAAATTTAGAAAATTTCCAGAAATACATTATGACTATCGCAAAACCATTTTACGATTATGTTGAAACACAACCTGGGCTCTGATACCACTGTTGGGTTTCCGGCACCGCGGCGTGTGTGTGTTCGATCATGTTTCGTAAACATGAGCACAGCGGAAGCAATTAAAAATAATAAATCTATATTTATTACAACACACGCATGCATATTACAACAAGTGTAGACATAATCGTAAATTAAAATTTGCAATAAAAGAAATTATCTACGTTATACCTTTCGTATGACGTGTAGCGGGAACGGCATCAACCGGAACGATCCTCGTAAGAATCGTCTCTATCCGTATCCACGCCGAGCTCCTCGGGATGACTTCGCTAAGTCACGAGCTTCGTCTTCGTACGGGTTACTAGCCTCGTGTTGAAGACGACGTGATCGAGAGATGATCACGATCCGAATCCAAATTCGGATCCTAAAACGAGTTCTCAAAACTCGCTTCTCCGGAGAGGTATTCGTCAACCAATTGACGAATCCTTCGTCCTCCACCTCAGAGGATTACCGGAGATCAAATCCCCGGTAAGTTAGGTGCTATCGGAGCACTAACCATCGTCCAAACGACGCTCCGACAACAAAGAAACAAGCTGTCCAGAAAAACTGGACAGCTTTTGGTGGAGGAATAGAGGCCGGCCAAGGAGAGATGGAAGCTCACCTTATCACCGAACCTAGAGGAGATCACCGGAGGGTCGCCGGAGCATCGCCGGCTGAAGCTTGGATGCCGGCGGCAAGGAGGTGGCAGCAGATCCATGAAGTTGGCGGCAACACCATGTTGGGCGGCAACAACATGTTGGGCGGCTACAACTTGTTGGGCGGCAACAACTTCATTAGGGTTAGGGTTAGGGTTTAAGCCCTATTTTATAGAGAACTAATTCTCTTAATGGTTAATGGATCATATCCATAAATCCCGTTAACCCTCTCCATTAGGATAAGTTAAAATAAACCAAACCATGATGGTTTATTTTAAGTTAAAACAAACCGAACCAACTTTTGGTTCATTCGTTTAAAATAAACCAAACCCTTTGGTTTATTCTCATCCATTGGATTAGAACCAAACCATTTTGGTCCATCCATTATGTCTTCATAAGACACGGCCCATCCACGCTTCCATTGCGACTGAAACAATTTCATGCTCGCTTTATGATTGGTCCAACCAAACATAGTTTCTCTCGGTCTGAGAATCCCATTCTCAAGCTCGTTTTAAATCCTTTGGATTACACTCGTTGTGCGTGTGACCAAATAGGTTCTCGGTTTATGTTGGCCGTCTATAATTAACCATTAATTATAGAACGATCATGAGTGGCACCTAGTAGTACATCATGATCCCCAATTAACCGAAAAGATCAACGGTTGATCGAACTATTTCAAACCCTTGAGCTCGAATGAATCGTGCCCCATTCCCTTCACTCATCTTATACCCACTTGGTTCAGGACATGGTCTATTGTGTCAGTCCCCACTAGGCTGACTACGTCACACCTAGCCCAAGTATTATTTCTTCGTCCTACGGATTCTAGTTACTCCACATGTATCGAAGAGTACCTTACTCTAAACATGTAATGCTTTGGCCAAAGACTTTAGTAACAATCCGACGAGAGGCCATGTGTATACATCTCCTCGCAAGGAGTGGTGAATCCTTTATATGCTATTCAAACACCTTCGATCACTTCGACTTATACCCAATCATCCCGGGTCCACATCTCCTCGGAGATGTTTGCTTAAGATGCCAAAGCATAAGTCTCCATGATCAAGATGACTTGATACCGCAAGTCAAAGGAACATCGCACTTAAGCCACAGTAAGAACTTCATTGACATATCTATATATGAAGAGAACCATATGAAGTCTTACGGCTGGTCACTCCAATGAACTAGTTACCATAACTAGTATCCACGACTAACTCCGGACATCACTATGTCTCCAGCCAGTGAGAATCAGCTGCTTGGATACACCAAGGAGTATACCTCGTGCTAGTCTCGACAGAATTGATGGTGTCCAAATCCATCAATTCATCGACTAGGGATAATTCCGATACATCACAATTACACATGTAGAGATACTCACTAGTTGTGATCCAATCACAAATTCTCTCATGCTGTGAATCGTATCGTGGGCATTCAGTAAATGAGTTTAAGATCCAATCAAATACATAAAACATGTATACTCAAATAGTGAATCTTCATTTATCATATAAATGGTTCATGCATAAGGCGATTGCCTTAGGACATCTCTCATATATTACTAACAGACTCCCACTTGGCCTAATGCCAATCGCTACGGTATCCAATACCATAAGCTCTAACATGACCCTCAAACTTTCTTTGAGGTAATGCTTTAGTCAAAGGATCCGCTAAGTTCCTTTCAGTGGGAATTTTCTCGATTTGTATTTCGTTCCTACTGATGATCTCTCTGATAAGATGATAGCGGCGAAGCCCATGTTTGGATCATTGATGAGACCACATCAAGTTCATAGATGAACTTCTTGATCCAAACCGCTTCCTTTGCTGCTTTCAAAGCTGCAACGTATTCTGCCTTAGTGGCAGAATCCGCTATAGTGTCAAGTTTGGAACCTTTCCAACTTATTGCGTCTCCATTCCAGGTGAATACATACCCAGACAAAGACATGGAATCATCCTTGTCTGTCTGGAGCTGGCATCCGTATACCCACGTATCACCATGTACCCTTCTCCATATATTAGGAACACATCCTTAGTTCTTCTCAAGTACTTAAGGATCGTCTTAACAGCCGACCAATGATCCATTCCTGGATCGGACTGGTATCTGCTCGTGACACTCAGAGCATATGATACATCAGGCCTCGTACATAATATAGCATACATGATAGATCCTATTGCGGATGCATAGGGAATCTTACTCATGCAAATCCTCTCGTCTTCTGTGCGCGGACACATAGACTTCGAAAGGTGTACCCCATGCCTGATGGGTAGGAAACCTTTCTTGGATTCCGACATGCTAAACCTCTTTAGCACTCGGTCTATATATGTAGACTGCGAAAGACCAAGCAACCGTTTCGATCTATCTCTATAGATCTTAATCCCGAGGATGTAGGTTGCTTCTCCCAGGTCTTTCATGGAGAATGTCTTGGATAACCAAACCTTCACTGACTGTAAGATTGAAACATCGTTTCCTATAAGTAGTATGTCATCGACATACAATACTAGGAATACGACTGCACTCCCACTAACCTTCTTGTACACACAAGGTTCATCTGAATTTTGTGAGAAATCAAACTTTTTGATTGTCTCATCAAAACGGATATTCCAGCTCCTGGATGCTTGCTTCAATCCATAAATGGACCGTCGCAATTTGCATACCTTGGTTTTATCAACCGATGTGAAACCCTCAGGCTGTATCATATACACGTCCTCGAGCAGGTTTCCATTAAGGAAAGCTGTTTTCACATCCATCTGCCATATCTCATAATCATAATGAGCCGCTATGGCCAGGAGCATCCGAATGGATTTAAGCATAGCTACGTAATAGGTTTCTCATAATCAACACCTTGCTTTTGACGATATCCTTTCGCCACCAATCTAGCCTTATAGGTAATCACATTACCATCCATGTCGGTTTTCTTCTTGAAAACCCACTTGCACCCTATAGGCTTTATGCCTTCAGGTGGGTCAACCAAGTTCCAAACTTAGTTTTCGTACATGGAATCCATTTCCGACTTCATGGCACCAAGCCACTTATCCCTTCTCGAACTTGTCGACTTCTTCATAACTGGTAGGCTCCTCCTCATCAATGTGTAAGACGTCGTTCGATTCACTTACGAGTAATCCCTATCTCTCGAAATATTGCATGTTCTACGGATCTACGAAGATGTGGTGTTACAATAGGTCCAGATTGCTCATCACTATGAGTTGCCGGTGTTGTGCTTCACCGTGTATCTCATCAATGTCTATTTGAGTCTCTCGAGCCTCCTCAAGCTCTGACACTCCCAATCGCTTTCTTGCAAGAGAAACTCTTTCTCTAGAAACATAGCATGCCTTGAAACAAACACCTTTTGTTCCACAGGATGATAGAATTGGTAACCCCTTGTTTCCTTAGGGTATCCAATAAATAGACATTTATCAGACTTAGCATCCAATTTGTCTGATACTGTCCGCTTCACATAAGCAGGACAACCCCATATCTTCAAGTAAGATACATGAGGTTTCTTACTATTCCATATCTCATATGGAGTAGTTGAGACTACCTTGGTAGGCATTCTGTTTAACAAGTAAACAGCTGTCTGAAGTGCATAACCCCAAAAGGACTTGGGAAGAGTCGCATGATTCATCATTGACCTGACCATGTCCAACAAGGTCCGGTTACGCCTCTCAGATACACCATTATGCTGTGGTGTATATGGCGGAGTCCTTTGAGACAATATGCCATTGTCTCTTAGATAATCAAGAAACTCTTGACTTAAGTATTCACCACCTCGATCTGATCGAAGTATTTTAATACTCTTATCATGTTGTTTCTCTACTTCATTTCTGAATTCTTTGAACCTTTCAAAGGCTTCAGACTTGTGTTTCATCAAGAACACATACCCAAACCGTGAGTGATCATCGGTGAAGGTAATGAAGTTGCTATAGCCTCCTAATGCTTGAGTTGACATAGGTCCACATACATCAGTATGTACTAGACCTAGTAACTCTCCCACTCGTTCACCTTTTCCTGTAAAAGGTAACTTAGTCATCTTGCCTTTTAAGCATGATTCGCATGTATCGTATGAATCCAATTCAAACGATTCCAGAATTCCACATCGGTGTAATTCAGACATGCATTTCTTGCTTATATGGCCAAGACGACAATGCCACATATAGGAGTCTATTTGATTATCCTTTCGAGCACGCGTGTTGCTCGCTTCGATATTGAAATTGTCACTGGATACGTCCAACGTATAAACACCATTGCTTAAAGTTCCAGTCCCATAAAGAACCCCATTCAAAGTTATGTAACAACAATTGTTACTAAACGTCAAATGGAAACCATTTCTATTTAAACAAGAAATAGAAATGATGTTCTTTATCAACAAAGGAATATAAAAGCAATTGTCCAGTTCTAAGACAAGTCCTGCAGGGAGTTTCAACAAATACGTTCCGATGGCGAGTGCAGCAACCTTTGCTTCATTCCCAACACGTAAATTTGACTCTCCCTTGACGAGTCTTCTTCTATTCCTTAGCCCATGTATGTCATTACATATATGTGAGCCACACCCAGTATCCAATACCCAAGTGTCTAAGGAAATAGAATGACAATCAATAAAGAAGATTTCTGAAGAAGATGGGGCATCCGATGTCTTATCCTTCTTCACGGACTCTTGATAAACCTTGCAATTTCTTCGCCAATGACCCTCCTTGCCATAATGATGGCAAGTGCCCTTTTGAGCTGGTTCTGCCTTTTTAGCCTTTTTCTTCTTACCCTTATGTTGTTCCTTTGACTCCCTCTTAGAACCTTTCTTCGAGGAATCAACTAACAACACTGTCCCCTACTCATGCTTCTCAGAAGGCTCCACAATCTTCAGCATGTTGAGTAGTACCACAGATGAACCTCCTTGCATCTCAGAGGTGAAGAGGAGCTTGGAGACTTCGAACCTTTCGAATCTCACTTGCTCATCAACCTGTTAGTAATATATGAGAGATGTCCTAAGGCAATCGCCTTATGTATGAACCATTTATATGATAAATGAAGATTCACTATTTGAGTATACATGTTTTATGTATTTGATTGGATCTTAAACTCATTTACTGAATGTCCACGATACGATTCACAAAGATGAGAGAATTTGTGATTGGATCACAACTAGTGAGTATCTCTACATGTGTAATTGTGATGTATCGAATTATCCTAGTCGATGAATTGATGAATCGACACCATCAATTCGCTGAGACTAGCACGAGGTATACTCCTTGGTGTATCCAAGCAGCTGATTCTCACTGGCTGGAGACATAGTGA
Source organism: Wurfbainia villosa (assembly GCA_025175895.1). Taxonomy (NCBI): domain Eukaryota; kingdom Viridiplantae; phylum Streptophyta; class Magnoliopsida; order Zingiberales; family Zingiberaceae; genus Wurfbainia; species Wurfbainia villosa. Next base: position 40,921,033 of record CM046008.1, on the reverse strand, counting down.
TGTCCGGAGTTAATCGTGGATGCTAGTTATGGTAACTAGTTCATTGGAGTGACCAGCCGTAAGACTTCATATGGTTCTCTGCATATATAGATATGTCAATGAAGTTCTTATCGTGGCTTAAGTGCGATGTTCCTTTGACTTATGTATTCAAGTCATCTTGATCATGGAGACTTATGCTTTGACATCTTAAGCAAACATCTCTAAGGAGATGTGGACCCGGGATGATTGGGTATAAGTCAAGTGATCGAAGGTGTTTGAATAGCCTATAAAGGATTCACCACTCCTTGCGAGGAGATGTATACCCATGGCCTCTCGTCGGATTGTTACTAAAGTCTTTGGCCAAAGCATTACATGTTTAGAGTAAGGTACTCTTCGATACATGTGGAGTAACTAGAATCCGTAGGACGAGGAAATGATACTTGGGCTAGGTGTGACGTAGTCAGCCTAGTGGGGACTGACACAATAGACCATGTCCTGAACCAAGTGGGTATAAGATGAGTGAAGGGAATGGGGCACGATTCATTCGAGCCATGAAGGGTTTGTAAATAGTTCCGATCAACCGTTGATCTTTTTCGGTTAATTGGGGATCATGATGTACTACTTGGTGCCACTCATGATCGTTCTATAATTAATGGTTAATTATAGACGGCCAACATAAACCGAGAACCTATTTGGTCACACGCACAACGAGTGTAATCCAAAGGATTTAAAACGAGCTTGAGAATGAGATTCTCAGACCGAGAGAAACTATGTTTGGTTGGACCAAACATAAAGCGAGCATGAAATTGTTTCAGTCGCAATGGAAGCGTGGATGGGCTGCGTCTTATGAAGACGTAATGGATGGACCAAAATGGTTTGGTTCTAATCCAATGGATAAGAATAAACCAAAGGGTTTGGTTTATTTTAAACGAATGAACCAAAAGTTGGTTCGGTTCGTTTTAACTTAAAATAAACCATTATGGTTTGGTTTATTTTAACTTATCTTAATGGAGCGGGTTAACGGGCTTTATGGATATGATCCATTAACCATTAAGAGAATTAGTTCTCTATAAAAGTGGGCTTAAGGGATTGTTAAACCCTAATCCAAAATCAAAACCCTAGCCTCCAAGGAGTTGCCGCCAACCTGTTGTGCCGCCTAAGCTCCTTGCCAGCTTGATTGTGCTGCCGTCCAAGACCCTTGCCGGGCGTCCAAGCTCAGCCGGTGAACCTCCGGCGACCCTCCGTGATCCCTAAAGGTTCGGCATCAAGGTGAGCTTTTGTCTCCTTGTTTTGGCGGCGCCTATCTCCTCCACCAAGCTGTCCAGTTTTCTGGACAGCTTCTTCTCCTTCCGCCGGAGCGTGCTTTGGGCGACGGTTAGTGCTCCGACAGCGGCTAACATACCGGGATTTGATCTCGGTAATCCTCTGAGGTGGAGGACGGCGGATTCATCAATCGGTTGACGAATACCTCTCCGGAGAAGCAAGTCTTGAGGACTTGTTTTTAGGTCCGAATTTGGATTCGGATCGTGATCATCTCTCGATCACGTCGTCTTCAACACGAGGCTAGTAACCCGTACGAAGACGAAGCTCGTGGCTAGGCGAAGTCATCCCGAGGAGCTCGGCGTGGATACGGATAGAGACGATTCTTACGAGGATCGTTCCGGTTGATGCCGTTCCCGCTACACGTCATACGAAAGGTATAACGTAGTTTAATTTCCTTTTATTGCAATTTTAATTTACGGTTATGTCTACACTTGTTGTAATAGCATGCGTGTGTTGTGTGTGTTGTAATAAATAGGAGTATTTATTATTTTTATTGCTTCCGCTGTGCTCATGTTTACGAAACATGATCGAACACACACACGCAGGTGCCGAAAAACCCAACAAAGGGTATCGTGAGCCCAAAGTGTTGTGTTTCGACATAATCGTAAAATGGTTTTGCGATAGTCATAATGTATTTCTGGAAGTTTTCTAAATTTTGGAAATTTAGAAGTATTTATGGAAATTTTTCAATTTTGGAAAGTCTAGAAATATTTATGGAAATCTTCCACTTTTGGAAAGTTGGAAGTATTTATGGAAATTTAGATTTTCCATAAATAAAATATTTGATTAGATTCTGGAAATTTGTTTCCTAATTTAATCATGATTTGATTTGGGAAATCAAATCTTAAAATATTTAATTTCCATAAGTATTTTTAAAGATTTAGGAAATTGGTTTCCTAAGTAGATTTTCCTTAATCAAATAATTCCATGAATAAAATATGTGATTAGATTTGGAAATTTGTTTCCTAATTTAATTATGATTTGATTTGGAGAATCAAATCTTAAACATATTTTATTTCCATAAATAGTTATGACATATAAGGAAATAATATACATGACATAATTGTATGCCATGTAATTGCATTAGATGCATAACATTATGCCATGCGTGTCGTGACATGTAGATGTATGCCATGTATGCCATGCCATGTAGATAATAGTTAGTTGCATGCAAAGAGGATGAGACATAAAAACCCTAACTCAATATTAAAGCCTACACCTTCCATTAATATGGTTAGAACCAGAGTTCTGTTTCCTGTTTGGGTTGTTGGACTCACTCCAAGCCCGGCTCGAACCTGAACATGTTCAAATCATTGGAATAGTTTAACTCTAATATGGTAAGAGTCAGAGGTCAATCGTTAGTTTGGGTTGTTGGACTCACTCCAAGCCTGGCTAATTGGTTGAATGCGCTCTAACCATATTAAAACTATTTCGCGATTAATGGGTCGGCTTTAACTTGGAGCATCGATTTGTTGGACTCACTCCAAGGTCGATGTGAAGAGAGGTGAAGTTGGGTGCTATGCATATGATGCATACTTGTTAATGTGTTAACAACCCAATGTATGTGTAAACATTCAATTAGTTGATAGCACATTGTGATAGTTACATATACATGATATGTAATCGGTATACTTGATACCCACCATCATAGCTAAGAATGGCTTGTTAGACTCACTCCAAGGTTGTTCTTATCTATGATGGATATCAGCCCATTCGGAGATGGACCTACGATCTCCCGAAGTGATTTTGGGGTTTTTGAAATTCGAAAAATGAATGGGATTTATAAATGTATATTGATGCATTTTAAAATCATCTTTCTCATATATGCTCGTTTTGTATTTCTAAGTTAATATATTGATCATGATGTGTTTGAATTTGCGTTCCATTTTGGATTCAAATGAATTGACTGGGCCGAACTTCTTGGACTGGCTTAGAAACTTGAGAATTGTTCTCAAGGTGAAAAGCTTGTAAATGTCCTCGAAGCGCCTCTTCCCGCCCGTCCTAGTGACGATGCAACTCTGGACCAATTGTTGGCCTATCAGAAACATGTGAGTGATTCTGAACAAATGAGTTGCATCATGCTAGCCGCGATGGAACCCAAGCTACGAAAGCAGCATGAGCATATGGATGCTCATATCGTAGTCCTTCATCTCTGTGAGTTGGTTGATGAGCAAGTGAGATTCGAAAGGTTCGAAGTCTCCAAGCTCCTCTTCACCTCTGAGATGCAAGGAGGTTCATCTGTGGTACTGCTCAATATGCTGAAGACTGTGGAGTCTTCTGAGAAGCATGAGCAGGGGACGGTGCTGTTAGTTGATTCCTCAAAGAAAGGTTCTAAGAGGAAGTCAAAGGAACAGCAGAAGGGAAAGAAGAGAAAGGCTAAGAAGGTAGAACTAGCACAAAAGGAAACTTGCCATCATTATGGCAAGGAGAGACATTTGCGAAGAAAGTGCAAGATTTATCTTGAGTCCATGAAGAAGGATAAGGCATCGGATGCCCCATCTTCTTCAGAAATCTTCTTTATTGATTGTCATTCTATTTCCTTAGACACTTGGGTATTGGATACTGGGTGTGGCTCTCATATATGTAATGACATACATGGGCTAAGGAATAGAAGAAGACTCGTCAAGGGAGAGTCAATTTTACTTTTTGGGTATGGAGCAAAGGTTGTGACTCGCCATCGAACGTATTTGTTGAAACTTCCCCAGGACTTGTCTTAGAACTGGACAATTGCTTTTATATTCCTTTGTTGATAAAGAACATCATTTCTATTTCTTGTTTAAATAGAAATGGTTTCCATTTGACGTTTAGTAACAATTGTTGTTACATAACTTGGAATGGGGTTCTTTATGGGACTGGAACTTTAAGCAATGGTGTTTATACGTTGGACGTATCCAGTGACATTTGCAATATCGAAGCGAGCAACAAGAGTGCTCGAAAGGATAATCAAATAGACTCCTACATGTGGCATTGTCATCTTGGCCATGTAAGCAAGAAACGCATGTCCGAATTACACCGATGTGGAATTCTGGAATCGTTTGAATTGGATTCATACGATACATGCGAATCATGCTTAAAAGGCAAGATGACTAAGTTACCTTTTACGGGAAAAGGTGAACGAGTGGGAGAGTTACTAGGTCTAATACATACTGATGTATGTGGACCTATGTCAATTCAAGCATTAGGAGGCTATAGCTACTTAATTACCTTCACCGATGATCACTCACGGTTTGGGTATGTGTTCTTGATGAAACACAAATCTGAAACCTTTGAAAGGTTCAAAGAATTCAGAAATGAAGTAGAGAAACAACATGAAAAAAGTATTAAAATACTTCGATCGGATCGAGGTGGCGAATACTTAAGTCAAGAGTTTCTTGATTATCTAAGAGACAATGGCATATTGTCTCAATGGACTCCGCCATATACACCACAGCATAATGGTGTATCTGAGAGGCGTAACCGGACCTTGTTGGACATGGTCAGGTCAATGATGAATCATGCAACTCTTCCCAAGTCCTTTTGGGGTTATGCACTTCAGACAGCTGTTTACTTGTTAAACAGAATGCCTACCAAGGTAGTCTCAACTACTCCATATGAGATATGGAATGGTAAGAAACCTCATGTATCTTACTTGAAGATATGGGGTTGTCCTGCTTATGTGAAGCGGACAGTATCAGACAAATTGGATGCTAAGTCTGATAAATGTCTATTTATTGGATACCCTAAGGAAACAAGGGGTTACCAATTCTATCATCCTTTGGAACAAAAGGTGTTTGTTTCAAGGCATGCTGTGTTTCTAGAGAAAGAGTTTCTCTTGCAAGAAAACAGTGGGAGTGTCGTCGAGCTTGAGGAGGCTCGAGAGACTCAAATAGACATTAATGAGATACCTGGTGAAGCACAACAGCCGACAACTCATAGTGATGAGCAATCGGCTGGACCTATTGTAACACCACATCTTCGTAGATCTGGTAGAACACGCAACATTCCTGAGAGATATGGATTTCTCGTAAGCGAATCGAACGATGTGTTACTCATTGATGATGAGGAGCCTACCAGTTATGAAGAAGTGCTGACAAGTTCAGAAAGGGATAAGTGGCTTGGTGCCATGAAGTCGGAAATGGATTCCATGTACGAAAACCAAGTTTGGAACTTGGTTGACCCACCTGAAGGCATAAAGCCTATAGGGTGCAAGTGGGTTTTCAAGAAGAAAACCGACATGGATGGTAATGTGATTACCTATAAGGCTAGATTGGTGGCGAAAGGATATCGTCAAAAGCAAGGTGTTGATTATGACGAAACCTATTCGCCTGTAGCTATGCTTAAATCTATTCGGATGCTCCTGACCATAGCGGCTCATTATGATTATGAGATATGGCAGATGGATGTGAAAACAGCTTTCCTTTATGGAAACCTGCTTGAGGACGTGTATATGATACAGCCTGAGGGTTTCACATCGGTTGATAAAACCAAGGTATGCAAATTGCGACGGTCCATTTATGGATTGAAGCAAGCATCCAGGAGCTGGAATATCCGTTTTGATGAGACAATCAAAAGGTTTGATTTCTCACAAAATCCAGACGAACCTTGTGTGTACAAGAAGGTTAGTGGGAGTGCAGTCGTGTTCCTAGTATTGTATGTCGATGACATATTACTTATAGGAAACGATGTTTCAATCTTCTGATCGATTAAGGTTTGGTTATCCAAGACATTCTCCATGAAAGACCTGGGAGAAGCAACCTACATCCTCGGGATTAAGATCTATAGAGATAGATCGAAACGGTTGCTTGGTCTTTCGCAGTCTACATATATAGACCGAGTGCTAAAGAGGTTTATCATGTCGGAATCCAAGAAAGGTTTCCTACCCATCAGGCATGGGGTACACCTTTCGAAGTCTATGTGTCCGCGCACAGAAGTTGAGAGGATTTGCATGAGTTAGATTCCCTATGCATCCGCAATAGGATCTATCATGTATGCTATGTTATGTACGAGGGCCGATGTATCGTATGCTCTAAGTGTCACGAGCAGATACCAGTCCGATCCAGGAATGGATCATTGGGCGACTGTTAAGACGATCCTTAAGTACTTGAGAAGAACTAAGGATGTGTTCCTAATATATGGAGAAGGGTACATGGTGATATGTGGGTATACGGATGCCAGCTCCAGACAGACAAGGATGATTCCATGTCTCAGTCTGGATATGTATTCACCTAGAATGGAGGCGCAATAATTGGAAAGGTTCCAAGCTTGACACTATAGCGGATTCTGCCACTAAGGCAGAATACATTGCAGCTTTGGAAGCAGCAAAGGAAGCGGTTTGGATCAAGAAGTTCATCTCTGAACTTGATGCGGTCTCATCAATGATCCAAACATGTGCTTCGCCGCTATCATCTTATCAGAGAGATCATAAGTAGGAACGAAATACAAATCGAGAAAATTCCCACTGAAAGGAACTTAGCGGATCCTTTGACTAAAGCATTACCTCAAAGTAAGTTTGAGGGTCATGTTGGTGCTTATGGTATTGGATACCGTAGCGATTGACATTAGGCCAAGTGGGAGTCTGTTAGTAATATATGAGAGATGTCCTAAGGCAATCGCCTTATGTATGAACCATTTATATGATAAATGAAGATTCACTATTTGAGTATACATGTTTTATGTATTTGATTGGATCTTAAACTCATTTACTGAATGTCTACGATACGATTCACAGCATGAGAGAATTTGTGATTGGATCACAACTAGTGAGTATCTCTACATGTGTAATTGTGATGTATCGGAATTATCCCTAGTCGATGAATTGATGAATCTAGACACCATCAATTCTGTTGAGACTAGCACGAGGTATACTCCTTGGTGTATCCAAGCAGCTGATTCTCACTGGCTGGAGACATAGTGATGTCCGGAGTTAATCGTGGATGCTAGTTATGGTAAGTAGTTCATTGGAGTGACCAGCCGTAAGACTTCATATGGTTCTCTGCATATATAGATATGTCAATGAAGTTCTTACTGTGGCTTAAGTGCGATGTTCCTTTGACTTGCGGTATTCAAGTCATCTTGATCATGGAGACTTATGCTTTGACATCTTAAGCAAACATCTCTAAGGAGATGTGGACCCGGGATGATTGGGTATAAGTCGAAGTGATCGAAGGTGCTTGAATAGCCTATAAAGGATTCACCACTCCTTGCGAGGAGATGTATACCCATGGCCTCTCATCGGATTGTTACTAAAGTCTTTGGCCAAAGCATTACATGTTTAGAGTAAGGTACTCTTCGATACATGTGGAGTAACTAGAATCCGTAGGACGAGGAAATGATACTTGGGCTAGGTGTGACGTAGTCAGCCTAGTGGGGACTGACACAATAGACCATGTCCTGAACCAAGTGGGTATAAGATGAGTGAAGGGAATGGGGCACGATTCATTCAAGCTACTGAAGGGTTTCAGAAATAGTTTTGGATCAACCGTTGATCTTTTCGGTTAATTGGGGATCATGATGTACTACTAGGTGCCACTCATGATCGTTCTATAATTAATGGTTAATTATAGACGGCCAACATAAACCGAGAACCTATTTGGTCACACGCACAACGAGTGTAATCCAAAGGATTTAAAACGAGCTTGAGAATGAGATTCTCAGACCGAGAGAAACTATGTTTGGTTGGACCATACATAAAGCGAGCATGAAATTGTTTCAGTCGCAATGGAAGCGTGGATGGGCTGCGTCTTATGAAGACATAATGGATGGACCAAAATGGTTTGGTTCTAATCCAATGGATAAGAATAAACCAAAGGGTTTGGTTTATTTTAAACGAATGAACCAAAAGTTGGTTCGGTTCGTTTTAACTTAAAATAAACCATTATGGTTTGGTTTATTTTAACTTATCTTAATGGAGCGGGTTAACGGGCTTTATGGATATGATCCATTAACCATTAAGAGAATTAGTTCTCTATAAAAGTGGGCTTAAGGGATTGTTAAACCCTAATCCAAAATCAAAACCCTAGCCTCCAAGGAGTTGCCGCCCAACCTGGTTGTGCCGCCCAAGCTCCTTGCCGCCCAGCTTGATTGTGCTGCCGTCAAGACCCTTGCCGGCGTCCAAGCTCCAGCCGGTGAACCTCCGGCGACCCTCCGGTGATCCCCTACCAGGTTCGGCATCAAGGTGAGCTTTTGTCTCCTTGTTTTGGCCGGCGCCTATCTCCTCCACCAAGCTGTCCAGTTTTCTGGACAGCTTCTTCTCCTCTCATCGGAGCGTCGTTTGGACGACGGTTAGTGCTCCGACAGCGGCTAACATATCGGGGATTTGATCTCCGGTAATCCTCTGAGGTGGAGGACGAAGGATTCGTCAATCGGTTGACGAATACCTCTCCGGAGAAGCAAGTCTTGAGGACTTGTTTTTAGGTCCGAATTTGGATTCGGATCGTGATCATCTCTCGATCACGTCGTCTTCAACACGAGGCTAGTAACCCGTACGAAGACGAAGCTCGTGGCTTGGCGAAGTCATCCCGAGGAGCTCGGCGTGGATACGGATAGAGACGATTCTTACGAGGATCGTTCCGGTTGATGCCGTTCCCGCTACACGTCATACGAAAGGTATAACGTAGTTTAATTTCCTTTTATTGAAATTTTAATTTACGGTTATGTCTACACTTGTTGTAATAGCATGCGTGTGTTGTGTGTGTTGTAATAAATAGGAGTATTTATTATTTTTATTGCTTCCGCTGTGCTCATGTTTACGAAACATGATCGAACACACACACGCCGAGGTGCCGGAAACCCAACACAACCAACTCACAGAGATGAAGGACTACGATATGAGCATCCATATGCTCATGCTGCTTTTGTAGCTTGGGTTCCATCGTGGATAGCATGATGCAACTCATTTGTTCAGAATCACTCACATGTTTCTGATTGGCCAACAATTGGTCCAAAGTTGCATCGTCACTAGGACGGGCGGGAAGAGGCGCTTCGAGGACATACACAAGCTTTTCACCTTGAGAACAATTCTCAAGTTTCTAAGCCAGTCCAAGAAGTTTGGCTACCAATTTATTTGAATCCAAAATGGAGCATAATTCAAACACATCATGATCAATATATTAACTTAGAAATACAAAACGAGCATATATGAGAAAGATGATTTTAAAATGCATCAATATACATTTATAAATCCCATTCATTTTTTGAATTTCAAAAACCCCAAAATCACTTCGGGAGATCATAGGTCCATCTCCGAATGGGCTGATATCCATCATAGTTATGAACAACCTTGGAGAGAGTCCAACAAGCCATTCATAACTACGATGGTAGGTATCTTCTATACCGATTGCATATCACGTATATGCAACTATCACAATGTGCTATCAACTAATTGAATGTTCACACATACATCGGGTTGTTAACACATTAACAAGTATGCATCATATGCATAGCACCCAACTTCACCTCCCTTTACATCGACCTTGGAGAGAGTCCAACAAGCCGATGCTCTAGGTTAAAGCCAACCCATTAATCAGGATATAGTTTTAATATGGTTATAGCGCATTCAACCAATTAGCCTAGCTTGGAGAGAGTCCAACAACCAAAGCTAACGATTGACCTCTGACTCTTACCATATTAGTATTAAACTATTCCATGGTTTGAACATATTCAGGTTCGAGCCGGGCTTGGAGAGAGTCCAACAACCCAAACAAGAAACAGAACTCTGGTTCTAACCATATTAATGGAAGGTGTAGGCTTTAATAATGATTAAGGGTTTTTATGTCTCATCCTCTTTGCATGCAAATAACTATTATCTAAATGGCATGGCATACATGACATACATCTACATGTCACGACACGCATGACATAATGTTATGCATCTAATGCAATTACATGGCATACAATTATGTCATGTATATAATTTCCTTATATGTCATAACTATTTATGGAAATAAAATATGTTTAAGATTTGATTCTCCAAATCAAATCATAATTAAATTAGGAAACAAATTTCCAAATCTAATCACATATTTTATTCATGGAATTATTTGATTAAGGAAAATCTATTTAGGAAACCAATTTCCTAAATCTTTAAAACTACTTATGGAAATAAAATATTTTAAGATTTGATTTCCCAAATCAAATCATGATTAAATTAGGAAACAAATTTCCAGAATCTAATCAAATATTTTATTTATGGAAAATATAAATTTCCATAAATACTTCCAACTTTCCAAAAGTGGAAGATTTCCATAAATACTTCTAGACTTTCCAAAATTGAAAATTTTCCATAAATACTTCTAAATTTCCAAAATTTAGAAAATTTCCAGAAATACATTATGACTATCGCAAAACCATTTTACGATTATGTCGAAACACAACCTGGGCTCTGATACCACTGTTGGGTTTCCGGCACTGCGGCGTGTGTGTTCGATCATGTTTCGTAAACATGAGCACAGCGGAAGCAATTAAAAATAATAAATCTATATTTATTACAACACACACAACACACGCATGCATATTACAACAAGTGTAGACATAATCGTAAATTAAAATTTGCAATAAAAGAAATTATCTACGTTATACCTTTCGTATGACGTGTAGCGGGAACGGCATCAACCGGAATGATCCTCGTAAGAATCGTCTCTATCCGTATCCACGCCGAGCTCCTCGGGATGACTTCGCTAAGTCACGAGCTTCGTCTTCGTACGGGTTACTAGCCTCGTGTTGAAGACGACGTGATCGAGAGATGATCACGATCCGAATCAAAATTCGGATCCTAAAACGAGTTCTCAAAACTCGCTTCTCCGGAGAGGTATTCGTCAACCAATTGACGAATCCTTCGTCCTCCACATCAGAGGATTACCGGAGATCAAATCCCCGGTAAGTTAGGCGCTATCGGAGCACTAACCGTCGTCCAAACGACACTCCGACAACAAAGAAACAAGCTGTCCAGAAAAACTGGACAGCTTTTGGTGGAGGAATAGAGGCCGGCCAAGGAGAGAGGAAGCTCACCTTATCACCGAACCTAGAGGAGATCACCGGAGGGTCGCCGGAGCATCGCCGGCTGAAGCTTGGATGCCAGCGGCAAGGAGGTGGCAGCAGCTCCATGAAGTTGGCGGCAACACCATGTTGGGCGGCAACAACATTTTGGGCGGCTACAACTTGTTGGGCGGCAACAACTTCATTAGGGTTAGGGTTAGGGTTTAAGCCCTATTTTATAGAGAACTAATTCTCTTAATGGTTAATGGATCATATCCATAAATCCCGTTAACCCGCTCCATTAGGATAAGTTAAAATAAACCAAACCATGATGGTTTATTTTAAGTTAAAACAAACCGAACCAACTTTTGGTTCATTCGTTTAAAATAAACCAAACCCTTTGGTTTATTCTCATCCATTGGATTAGAACCAAACCATTTTGGTCCATCCATTATGTCTTCATAAGACACGGCCCATCCACGCTTCCATTGCGACTGAAACAATTTCATGCTCACTTTATGTTTGGTCCAACCAAACATAGTTTCTCTCGGTCTGAGAATCCCATTCTCAAGCTCGTTTTAAATCCTTTGGATTACACTCGTTGTGCGTGTGACCAAATAGGTTCTCGGTTTATGTTGGCCGTCTATAATTAACCATTAATTATAAAATGATCATGAGTGGCACCTAGTAGTACATCATGATCCCCAATTAACCGAAAAGATCAACGGTTGATCCAGAACTATTTCTGAAACCCTTCAGTAGCTCGAATGAATCGTGCCCCATTCCCTTCACTCATCTTATACCCACTTGGTTCAGGACATGGTCTATTGTGTCAGTCCCCACTAGGCTTACTACGTCACACCTAGCCCAAGTATCATTTCCTCGTCCTACGGATTCTAGTTACTCCACATGTATCGAAGAGTACCTTACTCTAAACATGTAATGCTTTGGCTAAAGACTTTAGTAACAATCCGACGTGAGGCCATGGGTATACATCTCCTCGCAAGGAGTGGTGAATCCTTTATAGGCTATTCAAACACCTTCGATCACTTCGACTTATACCCAATCATCCCGGGTCCACATCTCCTCGGAGATGTTTGCTTAAGATGTCAAAGCATAAGTCTCCATGATCAAGATGACTTGATACCGCAAGTCAAAGGAACATCGCACTTAAGCCACAGTAAGAACTTCATTGACATATCTATATATGCAGAGAACCATATGAAGTCTTATGGCTGGTCACTCCAATGAACTAGTTACCATAACTAGCATCCACGATTAACTCCGGACATCACTATGTCTCCAGCCAGTGAGAATCAGCTGCTTGGATACACCAAGGAGTATACCTCGTGCTAGTCTCGATAGAATTGATGGTGTCCAAATCCATCAATTCATCGACTAGGGATAATTCCGATACATCACAATTACACATGTAGAGATACTCACTAGTTGTGATCCAATCACAAATTCTCTCATGCTGTGAATCGTATCGTGGGCATTCAGTAAATGAGTTTAAGATCCAATCAAATACATAAAACATGTATACTCAAATAGTGAATCTTCATTTATCATATAAATGGTTCATGCATAAGGCGATTGCCTTAGGACATCTCTCATATATTACTAACGCGGATTAGTTCCGGGAATCAATTCGATCTCGAACTCAATTTCTCTATCAGGTGGTAATCCAGGTAGGTCATCAAGGAATACCTCCGGATGGTCACATACCACTCTGACATCTTCTATCTTCTGGTTCTTTGCTGATATGGTTTCCACCACATGTGCTTGAAATCCGGTGCATCCCTTTTCTAACATTCTTCGGGCTTTTGGTGCCGATAAAAATTTCCTCGTTCCTTTCTTTGACTCCCCGATAAACTCAAATAAAACCTCTGCTTCAGGTCGGAAGGTCACCCTCCGTTTACGGCACTCAATTGAAGCACCGTACTTGTGCAAAAAATCCATGCCCAATATAACATCATAGTCCCACATATCTAGGACTATCAGGTCACAATAGAGCTCCCTGTCTGCGAGTCTAATTGGTGCGGCGCGCAGAATATGGGTGGACGGCATCACTTCTCCCGAAGGTAACGTGGTTAAAAATTTATAGTCCAAGACTTGGGGATGCCTATCTATCTTTCTTGTGAAAGGCGTAGAGATGAACGAATGGGTTGCCCCAGTGTCAAATAACACAGTAGCATACTGACTGAAAATAAATATCTGACCTGTGACAACCGTCGAGGCACTCGCCACATCTTCCCTGGTGAGGGAGAACACCCTGGCATTTGTCCCAACGGATAGGGCTTCCAGTCTCCCTTGGCTTATCTGAGGACCCTCTATCGTAGCCTGCATATGGTGGAGCTGTGGAGGAGCTCCTGCACGGACATCTTCTTGAGGAGGTGCGAACTTCGGGTAGGGCGATTCTAAGCTATGTGCCCCTCTAGTCCATGATTGTAACAATTCCTCGTGCCTCGCGACATTCCCGGATGCTTCTTCCCACATGTAGGACGGATACCGGTTGGGTGTTCCTCGGCCCCCTTTTGGGCCATTCCACTGCTTCTTCTTGCCACGTGGTCCCTCTTCCAGCCTAGTATTCGGGATTTCAATCTCGGTCCGCGCCTTACTCTGATCGATGTTGTTCGTAGTGCTCGGTGACCGATGCACTCTTGAATAGCTCTTCTGATGCGTCGTCAATTGACTCACGCGGCCACATTCAGTGGCTATCTCGGCCGCAACATTTTGCAGAGTCCGATCCTCTCCTTCGATCGACTAACTCTGGGCAGAGATGTGCCAGTCGGTTGAACCTTTTCATAGCTTCACTAACTGATAGATCGCCTTGTCGGAACTCGAGGAACTCATCGTAAGGCTTATTTGTGATCCGTCTCTGAAAGAACTCCTCGAAGAACTCCGATTCAAAGTCTGTCCACCTCATTTGATTTACTTGTCTCTTTGCTTTGACTCTCTCCCACCACATCCTTGCATCTCCGGAAAGACAGAACGAGGCACATTTTATCTTTTCGTGCTCGGGCCAATCCAGCAGCTCCACGATGCTCTCCACTGTTTTGAACCAGGCTTGGGCATCCCATGGTTCGCCGGCACCAGAGAAATTTTCTAGTTTCAGCCTCTGCCACTGAATCAGATAGGCTTCGGGCCGGACCTCGGTGGCAGCATTGATTAGCGGTGCTTGCACCATAGTGGTCGTGTTAGGAGTTACGTTCTTCGTCCCTGGTGTGGTGCTAGGGTTCTGTTGTTGATTCATGAGAGCATTGATAACCAGTTGTTGTTCTGCGACCTGACGTTGTAGCTCGGTAACCACATGCATCAAATCTGGTGGGGGTGCTGAGTCATTCCCTCTAGGACTACGTCTCCCGTTCATGTTATCTAAGTGATAAATAAATAATTAATTAAGGTATTATTATAATTTCTTCTCATATATAGGCATCTAACATCCCATATCGTAAACAAGGTAAGGTATCCTTTCTAGTGATATTCCTAGGTTAGAGACATGTTTCCATCCTATAAGGCATGGTAAGGTATCATTACTATTTAAGTCACGAGTACGGTTCCATTCTACTAAACAGGATGAGGTATTACTTCTATCTAAGTCACAAGTATGGTTCCATTCTACTAAAACATGATGAGGTATTATTTCTATCTAAATAGAAGACATTCTTCATTATAAAAGAAACTTAAGTATACAAAAAGTTACTTACTTGGAAACAGCAGGAAGGAGGCTTGATGTGTGATAGTGGAAAGGTGAACCCGCTCGATAATTACCTATAACGCCCTTATCTCGCTCTCGTATCGCTTACTTACTGTTTTGTTTTTTAACATGTTATCATAACTTAAATCTTCTTTTGCACATGCGTCACATATCATATTCATAATCAACATGTTAACATATCTTGTCACATTTCTAACTTGCATAACATAAAGAGTCATTCATGAGTTCTTAAGTAATTGAACAGTAACATAAATAAGCATCATCCAACATGATACTAAGGATTCATAAGTCTTATAAGGAAGCAAAGTCTTAAGTGGTTCATTGTGCATGTAATATAAGCAGATAGTAACAGGGTCTTTCTCCACCATGCCACTATCACACACACTTGGCCCTTCCTGCTACTTCCTCTAGTTCAGGTTTCCTTTATCTGCAGTATACGGACAACATGAACTATAAGCATATAGCTTAGTAAGATTCTTGCCAACTCACAAAAGCCACAAACTTCATCAAGCAATTAGAAACATGAGCATACTAGCATAAATAGCCTAAGTGTTTCATAGCAACACTAATCAACAACATACCCACGTAATAAAAAACCTAAGCATGGCATAGAGATTACATCAGCATGTTAAGCATAATTAAATCTAAGCAGGGCATAATTTAACATAAGCATTCATAACATTGTAAATCTTAGACATGCATAAAGTACATAATCACAAATATTCTTAACTCAACTATAAGCATCATAACTTCATAAAATCTAACATGTATAAAGGACAAGTTCATAAGCATTCATAACATAAGTATCCGTAACATCATAAATCTTAAACATGCATAAAGTCCATAGTCACAAATATTCTTAACTCAACTATAAGCATCATAACTTCATAAAATCTAACATGCATAAAGGACATAATCATAAGCATTTTTAAACTTAACCATAAGCATTCATAGACTTTAACATAAGCATGCACAATTTACTTGCTTGGGGGCCCTGTGTTAAGTACCACATAATGCGCTGTTCCTAATAGGTCAGTAGCGAGCCACCAGACCTACTAGAGCAAGACCTCTTACGTCTTCTTATGTCCCTATGGATTTGATTAACGACCACCTGACGGGTCGGGTACTTAACCTCTTACAAAGTAAAATACTTAATTCCTTTCTTTCTTGTCTTATCATAAGGAGAGCTCTTAATCCCTACTTGAAAGGGAAGCATCTCCATCTTATCTTATCATAAGGAGAGCTCTTAATCCCTACTTGAAAGGGAAGCATCTCCACCTTAGACATTTCATAGCATACATGCATTCATAATATAAAGGGGTCCTAAAGCACAAACATGTTCATCACATAAGCATATTTCATAGGCATATTCATGGCATGTTAAATCATAAAACATGTTCATCACATAGGCATATTTCATGGCATATTATATCATAAACTTGTTCATCACATGAGCATATTTCCTAGGCATATTCATGGCATGTTAAATCATAAAACATGTTCATCACATAGGCATATTTCATGGCATATTATATCATAAACTTGTTCATCACATGAGCATATTTCCTAGGCATATCCATGGCATATTAAATCATAAAACAGGTTCATCACCTAATCATATTTCATAGGCATATTCATGGCATATTAAATCATAAAACATGTTCATCACATAGGCATATTTCCTAGGCATATTCATGGCATATTAAATCATAAAACATGTTCATCACATAGGCATATTTCCTAGGCATATTCATGGCATATTAAATCATAAAACATGTTCATCACATAGGCATATTTCCTAGGCATATATCATAGCATAACTTCATAAGGGGCATTTTCATGAAACCCTAACCCTAAAACCATGGGTGGCCGAAACTTATAGGGGCACAATGCTTGGGTTTTTGTCACCTAAATTCATTCATGTAGGCATATATCATAGCATAACTTCATAAGGGGCATTTTCATGAAACCCTAACCCTAAAACCATGGGTGGCCGAAACTTATAGGGGCACAAGGCTTGGGTTTTTGTCACCTAAATTCATTCATGTAGGCATATATCATAGCATAACTTCATAAGGGGCATTTTCATGAAACCCTAACCCTAAATTCCTTGGTTGGCCGAAACTTATAGGGGCACAAGGCTTGGGTTTTTGTCACCTAAATTTATTCATGTAGGCATATATCATAGCATAACTTCATAAGGGGCATTTTCATGAAACCCTAACCCTAAAACCATGGGTGGCCGAAACTTATAGGGGCACAAGGCTTGGGTTTTTGTCACCTAAATTTATTCATGTAGGCATATATCATAGCATAACTTCATAAGGGGCATTTTCATGAAACCCTAACCCTAAATTCCTTGGTTGGCCGAAACTTATAGGGGCACAAGGCTTGGGTTTTTGTCACCTAAATTTATTCATGTAGGCATATATCATAGCATAACTTCATAAGGGGCATTTTCATGAAACCCTAACCCTAAATTCCTTGGTTGGCCGAAACATATATGGCCATGAGTTGGGTTTTTGGCACCTAAAAATCCCTACTTGATGCCTACACTCTATGAACATAACCTTAGAATCAAGTTCATGCAACCCTAACCCTAAAAGCTTGGGTTGGACGAAACATGTAAGGGTTAAACTCCTTGGACTTTTGACCCTAAAGATTCCTACTTGAAGCATACAACCCATAAAAATTTCCCTAGTAGCATTTTCATGAATCCTAGCCCATAAACTTAGTTAGCCGAGACCTAGGGGGCTACAACTTCATATTTCTTTCATGTAACCTATCCTACAAAACTAATATACTGCAGGTGAGGGAATCTTACATCCTTCGCTTGCTTGTAGTGGGTAGTTGACCTTATGGAAGCCAAGAACTAGCTTCTCCTTGCTTGGATGAGGTTCGGCCAAAGGTGAAAATGGAGAGGGGGGAGAGATGGGTTTTCGGTGAGGAAGAAGAAGGGAAGAAGAAGTGGCAAAGTGGAAACTTCCTTCTTCTTTATAAAGGGAGGAAGAGAAGTTTCTCTTCTCTTTTCCATGCCCCTTCATTTACCCTCATCACACATATCTACAATTTCCCCTCTTCTTCTAATGATATAATCCTATTGGGCTTCTGGTTAGTGAGTGCATCTATAGGGCTTGGCTATCTCTAGAGGTTTGGGGTTCAATTCCTAGGCCTTGCATCTCTTTTTGGCTATTTTCTTTTATTTTTCGAAAAAGGCCACATCAAGCCCATTATTGTAAAGCCAAAAACTCTCGTAAAATTGCTAGAAATTTTACGGGCGTTACAGAATGATAGTCGACTGCTCTGAGTCGATTGGGTTCGACTGGTGTCTGACTCATGGGCATTTAGCCCAAGTAGTTGACTGCCATGGACTGGCAGTCGACTGATGTCGACATCAGTCGACTGCCAAGGCACGGGCACAGAATGGAGTCGACCTCGTTGAGGACTCGACTGATCGAGCACCAGTCGACTGATGGTAATATAAGTCGACTGATGCCAATACCGTTGGATGGAATCCAACGTGGAAAGCGGTCGTTATTGGGCAACGACTACGGGATCAGTCGACTGATCGAGGTCATCAATCGACTGATCCTATGGCAACGGGAAGAAACCCTCTTCCTCTATAAAAAGGAAGGGGATGGGGTTTTGGGAGGCTAATGCTTATGCTCTAATACTCTCCCAAAGTTCCCTAAAGCTTTCCATCCTCTTACTTGAGCTTATTTCCATTATATTTGTAAGAGGAGTGTTTTTGTGTAAAGAGGTTACCTCCACCTAGGTTTGTGCAAAGGAGAGATCTAGTGGATAGATTGCGGAGTGATTCACCGTGGACGAATCAGACCGTGGATTAGCGGCGTAGCCGTGAACCACGTTACATCTCGTGTTTGTATTGTTTTGTTTATCTTTTGCTTTGTCTTTATTTATATTTGCATATTCCGCTTGTGCTAACGTTTTGTAGACGAGCAAAATACGACATCCAACGAACGAGGGCTATTCACCCCCCTCTAGCCGGCCGTATCGATCCCCAACAAAAGTTAGTTTGACAAGATAGTAAAATTAAAGGGTAAAACCTCCTCTTACAAATGAAGAATTCGTATATGTCTACACTATCGTGGCATACGATATTCTCAGTGTTTTGAGGTCTTGGTTGATTTTAAAATTTTATTGTTTGAGGAATCAATAATTTTTTGAAATCTAATGTTATGATTTATGTGATTCTTAGGTTTTCTTTCAAAATGACTTTCAACTCACTTGCTGTGATACTAAAAGAGAACAAACTTATTGGACCCAACTATGTAGATTGGAAGAGGAATCTAGACATTGTCTTGACTGCTGAAAAATACAAATATGTACTCCTTGAAGAGTGCCCTCCTAAGCCTACAGATAATTCTGAGGAAAAGGAGAGAGAGAGCTATAAGAAGTGGATCAAGGCCGATGAGTTGACGCGGTGTTACATTTTGGTATCTATGTCAAATGTACTACAACATCAGCATCAAGCCATGTCCACTGCTTATGATATGATGCTCAATCTCAAGGAGATTTTCGGACACCAGAATCGGGCTGCGAGGCAAGAGGTCATGAGAAACTTGATGACGACCACCATGATCGAGGGAACACCTGTGAGGGATCATGTTCTCAAGATGATGGCTCATTTGAATGAGCTGGAGGTCCTAGGAGCTGAGATCAATGGGGAAACCCAGGTCGATATCATACTCCAGTCTCTGCCTAGGAGTTTTGAGCAGTTTCGCCTCAACTACAACATGAACAAGAGGTTGTATTCGTTGGCAGAACTTCTGACAGAACTCCAGGCGACAGAGGGACTATTTCGTCAGAGTGCTCAGGAGCATGCCGTGGTGACCCAGAAGGTTTCTACTTCTAAGTCGAAAGGCAAAAAGAAGAAGAAACAAACTGGGGCGAAGGCGGTGGGAGGTACTCAGGGAGGAGTGAAGAAGCCGAAAGGCAAGTGCTTCATATTAGGACCTGTGCGCCCACTAGAGGGGGGGTGAATAGCGACGTGACCGTATGTAGATGGAAATCGTTCACGATCGTCTCTACAAATCGTGTTAGCACAGTGGAATAATGATAATAAAAACAATAACATGAAATGAAACAACCACGGACACAAAGATATAACGTGGTTCGGAACCGAACGGTTCCTACTCCACGGATCGAGCTCTAAAGAGCCCTAGTGACGCACACACATGCACACACACTCACTAATTACAAATACTCCTTCTCAACACAAGTCGGAGGTGGAGAAACCTCGTACAAAAGATTACAACAATAATCTAAGTAGATACAAGCAAATACAATAGTGAAATACAATGCAAGTAAAGAAAACTACTTTACAAGAGCACTTAGGTTGCTTGATCTTTGGTTGCCTTAGACTAGCCTTGAAGGACTGGAAGAGCACCAAAAATTCCCCTTCAAATTGCCCAAGAAAACCCCTTGCTTGAGCCTTCCACGAACAGCTGCTTTTATCCTCCAACGGGCCGATTTACCGGCGATCATTGCCATAAGTCACCGATCGCCAACATCAGAATCGTGAGACAACGACTCTATCAACATTGGAAAAATTCCAACGGGACTCTTGCGCGCCAACTTTGGCGATCATTGCGGCTCGACCCGTGACGATCGGCTACGGAGTGTTCTGTGCAACCAACCTAAGCGGCGCATTGCCAACCCTTATGATCATGCGTCTACACCCGATCGCTTCAATGCGGATCATTGCCAGAGCATTTCCAGCTCTAAACGACAGTCGAACTCTAGTCGACTCTCGGCAGTCGAACCAGCCATAATGCCAGTCGACGGACAACCTCAAAAATGAGGTTTTAACCCAAGTATGGTGCCCCCATTCTTGCTAGACCACCCTTAGCCTAGACCTAAGCCTTCTAGCCACCTCCATCAGCCTCACGCCTCTCGGATCCCTCCAAGTCATCCATGACTTGTTCATCTATCGCGCTAGCCTCCAGGTGCTTCCCTCGGCTATGTCATGCTAACGGTGTCTACATCGCCAAGGCACATTGGACTTACGCCGCCAAGACTCTGCTTGGACTTTACGCCGCCAATATCAATCCCCTTGGACTTCTCAAATGTCAAGACTCAAGCTTGGACTTTCCCTTGCCAACCCATGTTGGACTTTCCATGCCAAGACCCATCCTTGGACTTTTCCTTGTGCCAAGTACTCAAGACTTAGACTTTCCCAAATGCCAAGTGTCCCACTTGGACTTTCCATGCCAAGTACCCATGACTCGGACATTACCTTGCCAAGACCCATGCTTGGACTTTCCCATAATCACATGGTCAACCCTAGTCAACTATCAAGATCACCCTCGAGTCAAACTCGAGTCTGGTCAATTATAACCTGGGTCGATTGCTCCAACAATCTCCCCAACATATTAACCGACATCAATGTCCAACATCAATGTCAAACCACTTTGTCAAACATCTTATGTCAAACATCAAAACATCACTCGAGTCAAACTCGAGTATGGTCAATCGTGACCTGGGCCGATTGCACTAACAATCTTCCCCTTTTTGATGTTTGACAAAACAAACCTTGAGATATTCCCCTAACTCAAATTCCGTTACCAATTTTCCAAATTGGTAATTTAATCTTCTCCCCCTTTTTGACATACATCAAAAAGGTTATCTCTCAAAGGAGGTCAATGTCTCATGTCCCAATGAGATCTTACCATCTCCCCCTTGATCCAAAAATACCTAGGATGCCTACCATCTTCCTAATGATAAGTCTCATATCACTCAAGAGAGGCAATCCTATACTCTTTCCCAATTTCCAAATTTGGTCTCTCAAAATCCCATCAATTTTCCCAATTGATGATACTCTCCCAATAACTTCTCCCCCTTCAAGAAGAGGAACACATCCATCATCCCAAGATGGATAACTCCCCCTAAAGGCTTGCTCCCCCTTGACCATTGCACCAACAATGTCCTTGGGAAGTTCCTAAGCCAATAGGAACTCTAAACCATCAAAATTAAGGTTCTAAGTTCAACATAGAACTTTCACTCACCCTAAATTTGATACTTTGACCTAACACCGCTTCTAATCCATATCCAATGGATTTTCACCCTTTATAATGCTTCCCAAAGCATATCCTAGGGTTAGGAGTGATTAGGAACCTTTACCATAGCTGAACATGGGCTAAACAACCTTGTTTTCCTGAAATCAGACCTGACAGTCGACTCCTGACAGTAACTAGTCGACTTCCACCCATATCAGTCGACTACCACCAAGGGCAGTCGACTGATAGCTAAAATTTCTAAATTTTAGCTATCAGAATCGAGATTCAAAAAATCATAACTAATTATACGTATATCGAAAAATCACGAAATTTGATACGTATAATACCTATGACCAATACAATGGATGAAAAATGTTTTTAAAAATATTTTACCTGTAAAATAGCAAAATTGATACAAAATCCAAAAATGACTAAAAACTTTAAAGTTTAAGCTCACTTTGTATCAATCTCATCAATGGTGATTGCTATCAAAAGATAGACTTCACCAAGGTTTTTCAAAAAGATTTTAAAATGTTTTTCAAAACCTTATTTTGGATCATATTCCTTGGGCTCTATGCACATGACTTGTACACAAGCTTTCCCAATGATCCACTAATCATATAAGATGAGTTTGAGTTCATCTAGATGCAAAAACTATGCACCTTGAACTTAACTCATATCCTAGCATCTCACATGTATCTAGGGTGTATAAATACACATACATGTCAATTGGATGTGAGATGTGGGTTTTGGTTCATTTAATCTAGGGTTTCATGCATTTCTAAGGCAACCCTACTTGATTCTCTTATAAATGGGACTTCAAGTCATGCCATTATCCTTAGTTCAATTTTAATCAATTTAATGCATGAAATGATCATGGCATAAAGATAACAATATTTAAGCATGGCCAATGATCATGATGTCATGGCATATGATAAAATCTAAAAACACATGACATTTAAAAACCTTAATCCTAAAACATGAACATGACATATACAATGAATAAAAGTAAGCATGATGTCATGACATGTTATATGGCAAACAAAGCATGACATATAAAATATATAGGTACAATAATACCTAAATCTTAATATTAATTTCCATTTGATATAATTCATCATATTTTGCCATATTTCTACTTTTCTCCCAAGTGTGCCAAAAACCCAAAATGGCACACCAACCTCTAAACCTAAATTGTGTCAATTTGATCATTTTATCAAACTTCTCAAATAATATTGGCACATCCTAAAATCTTTTAGGATTACGACTCAAAATGTATTTCCAAGGTGACCCTAACCTTGAAAATAACCTAAGAATGCCACCTTTATCATGGTTGAGTTAACTACCCATCCAATCAAGGTTGACACACCCTAACCCCATCTAGCGTGAATCTATCACGCTCCTAGGAACCCAAAATCTATTTGAGCTCATTGGGTTTACTAGGTATTCCTTAGGGATAACCTCCCTAGATACCCTCCTAATGACCCTTCTAGACTTGTTAGCCTTGGTCATTTGGGTTTTGTCATGGTTAACTTTAAGGATTGCCTCCCTAATAACCTTCTTAGTGGCCACCCTAGGTTTCCTAGAAACCCTAGCCACTAGGCACAACCTTTGGTCAACCTTAGGGATGACTTCCCTATTGACCTTGGTCTTCCTAGACCTAGTTTGTGTTCCATAGTAAAATGGAACACTATGATAAGCCACCTTAGGCTTAGGCTTGTGACCCAAACCTTGATTGCCCTTGGTTGACTTTTGATTCTTAGGTCCTAAGTGTTGACTTTGAGATTTGGACCTAGACTTTTGATCATTTGACCCTTTAAATTGGTTTTGTATATTCCTAAGGGTCTTTTCTAGTTTTTCAAGTCTTGACCTCAAGACTTGATTTTCCTTTTCTAATTGCCCAATTTTTGAGTTTTGATTTAAACCATGGGCATTGTCCTTTCTAGGCATATGCCTAGTCCATTAAGGGTTAAAACCTAAGTGTTCTGTTGGGAGATCGGGACAGCCGGCTAGAGGGGGGTGAATAGCCTTCGTTCGTTGGATGTCGTAATTCGTTCGTTCTTGTTGCGTGCTCCTATACAATTCTTGTTAGTGTAGCGGAAACAATAAAACAAGAATAATACTAACAACAATACAAGCACACCAAATACGCAAGCATATACGTGGTTCGGAACCTTAGGGTTCCTACTCCACGGGGCGAGCTCAACGAGCTCTAGAGATGCACACGTCAATACTCAAACTCCTTCTCGACTACACGTCGGAGGTGGAGAAACCTCTCACAAGCAATTACAACAGTAATATACAAATACAAACAAGAATACAAATACAATACAAAAGAAACACTTTTCACCGATTGCTTTTGATCACTTGTTTGTTGCTTGCTTTGATTGGCTCTTGAAGGACTGGAATGCAGCAGCAATTCCCTTCCAATAGCTCCACAAAAACCATGGCAAAAACTTCCATCTCGAGCTCCTTTTATAACCTGCATCGAGCTGTTTTCGTGCCTAGTAGTCGACTGCCAAAAGGCCCCAGTCGACTGCCCCTGTAGCCATTGTCTCCAACAGCCAGATCCACGTCAGACAAGTTCCAACGAATCACTTACCAGTCGACTGATGATGCCCATCAGTCGACTGGTGACCTAGTAGTCGACTGCCCAGTCGGCTATAGAGCGTTCTGTGCTCGCGACACTCCCATCGATCGATCATCATCTCGGCGATCATTCGACATCGCCATCGATCACCCATGGCAGTCGACTCTCAAGCACAAAACCCTAGCCTTACACCAGTCGAACTCTAGTCGACTTGGACCAGTCGAACTGGCACCTATGCCAGTCGACTGACATCGGGCAAAACCTCAAACACCAAGTTGTTTGAGCATCCGACAGTCGGGTAAACCCTCAAATATCAAGTTTGAGCCTCCGACACTCAGTCTTAGCCACTTGGCCAAGTCCACCTTATCCCTCATGGAGTTCCCCACCAAAGCTCTCTTCCCTCGGCCTACATCCCTCGGATGCGCCAAGCGCACGACTTCGCAACGCCATCCTTCGCGTCTCATACCCTAGAAGTATGCTTCCCTTTGGGCTCACTCCATTCGCTCCCCGTCCGGTGGTCCCTCGGATGCACCAAGCGCATGGCTTCGCAATGCCATCCTTCACCGACTCAAGGACCCCGAGCCTAGTGAACTTACCAAGTTCTCAAGACTTCCCAAATGCACCAAGCGCACGGCTTCGCAATGCATTTCTCACCAAGCACCAAGCACATAGCTTCGCAATGCTTTGGACTTTCCCATGCCAAGCACCAAGCGCATGGCTTCGTAAGCTTTGGACTTTCCCATGCCAAGGCTTCCCATGTCATGAGTTTTGTCCATCATCAAAATACTATCAAGGTACTGCTCGAGTCAAACTCGAGTCAACCTGGGCTGATTGCACCAACATGTTCTTGTATTTTCCTAATAGATTCCTTAGGTAAGGTTTTTCTAAGGACATTAGTCCCAAATTTTTCCTTATTTCCTACATGGACTCTCTTAGCTCCTAAACAAAATTCCTTACTTCTAGCATGCTCTTTATGATAAATAGCAAGACTATTGAAATTATTCCTAGTATGCTTTTGACTATAAGAATTAGAAAGAGCATTACTAAAATATACCTTAGGGTTAGCCTTAGCTCCCCCTACATGTGATGCTCCTTCTTGCCTCTTCTTCTTCCCCCTAGGGCATTGACTCCGATAATGCCCCTTTGAGTTGCACTTGAAGCATATGATATGCTCCTTGCTCTTGATATTTGGGGAACCGACATCCTTGATCTTTGGCGCCGGTGGAGCTTTTCTTACTCTCTTTGGGCATTTGCTCTTGTAATGCCCACTTTCCCTACACTCAAAGCAAATTATATAATTTTTATTTAAAACCTAAATTGCTTGAGTAACCTAGTTCAGTGGTAGGTGCCGGAGTTGTATTTTGAGCTTCTTCATCTTGATCGGATGTTGAAGCTTCTTCTTGTTGCTCCGGTATGGAAGGTCTCTCCTCCCCCTCAATCCTTGAGGTGGATGCTTCTTCCACCTCTTCCACCTCTTCTTTCTCCGATCCGGAAGTCGACTCCCTATCAACTTCCGACTCCTCAAGCTCTTTAGATGGGGATGTGCTTGCTTGAGCTTGAGAGGGTGAGCACTCTTCTTCTTCTTCTTGGATTGATGGTGGATTTTCATGAAGCTTTGCCACATGGATCCACAACTCCTTAGCATCCATGTAGTCCCCTACCATACACACAATCTCATTAGCGACCAAATCAAGGATAAATTTTATTACCTTCATGTTTTTCTCGAAAGCTTGGAGTTGATCTTCACTCCACTTCTTCTTCTTGAGGAACCCTCCCTTTGGTCCTATTGGATAGCTATATCCCTCCATTAAAATGGACCATTCTTCGAAGTCCCTCATCATTAAGAAATCTTCGATCCTTGCCTTCCATTGTCTAAAACCTTCTTGTCCATAGAAGGTATATGGGATAGGTGTGTTGATATCCCATCCCAATTGTCCTTGGACTTCCATCTTTTACCCTCTAGCTTGCTCCCTTTGTTGTTAGACTTAGAAGAGCAGCCTAGCTCTGATACCACTTGTTAGGACCTATGCGCCGGCTAGAGGGAGGGTGAATAGCGACGTGACCATACGTGGATGGAAATCATTCATGATCGTCTATACAAATCGTTTTAGCACAGCGGAATAAGGATAATAAAAACAATAACACGAAATGAAACAACCACGGACACAAAGATATAACGTGGTTCGGAACCGAACGGTTCCTACTCCACGGATCGAGCACCAAAGAGCCCTAGTGATGCACACACACTCATTAATCACAAATACTCCTTCTCGACACAAGTCGGAGGTGGAGAAACCTCGTATAAAAGATTACAACAATAATTTAAGTAGATACAAGCAAATACAATAGTGAAATACAATGCAAGTAAAGAAAACTACTTTACAAGAGCTCTTAGGTTGCTTGATCTTTGGTTGCCTTGGACTAGCCTTGAAGAACTGGAAGAGCACCAACAATTCCCCTTCAAATCACCCAAGAAAACTCCTTGCTTGAGCCTTCAACGAACAGCTGCTTTTATCCTCCATCGGGCTGGATTTCCGCCTGGCAGTCGACTGCCATAAGTCACCAGTCAACTGCCAACACTGTAGCTGTGAGACAACGCCTCTATCCATTCTAGAAAAATTCCAACGGGACTCTTGGTAGTCGATCGCAACATTGGCCGATCGCTACGCCGTGAGCCGACCGTCGACTACAGAGCGTTACGCAGCCAACCTAACTAGCGGCGATCGCCTGCTTATCATCGCTCAATGAGCAGTCGACTACCAGAGCATTTCTAGTTCTAAACGGCAGTGGAACTCTAGTCGACTCTCGGCAGTCGAACCGGCCATAATGTCAGTCGACTAACAACCTCAAAAATGAGGTTTTAACCCAAGTATGGTGCCCCCATACTTGCTAGACCACCCTTAGTCTAGACCTAAGCCTTCTAGCCATCTCCATCAGCCTCACGCCTCTCGTATCCCTCCAAGTCATCCATGACTTGTTCATCCATCGCACTAGCCTCCAGGTGCTTCCCTCGGCTATGTCATGCTAACGGTGTCTACACCGCCAAGGCACATTGGACTTACGCCGCCAAGACTCCGCTTGGACTTTACGCCACCAATATCAATCCCCTTGGACTTCTCAAATGCCAAGACTCAAGCTTGAACTTTCCCTTGCCAACCCATGTTGGACTTTCCATGCCAAGACCCATGCTTGTACTTTTTCTTGTGCCAAGTACTCAAGACTTAGACTTTCCCAAATGCCAAGTGTCCCACTTGGACTTTCCATGCCAAGTACCCATGACTCGGACTTTACCTTGCCAAGACCCATGCTTGGACTTTCCCTTAATCACATGGTCAACCCTAGTCAACCATAAAGATCTCCCTCGAGTCAAACTCGAGTCTGGTCAATTATAACCTGGGTCGATTGCTCCAACAATCTCCCCAACATATTAACCGACTTCAATGTCCAACATTAATGTCAAACCACTTTGTCAAACATCCTATGTCAAACATCAAAACATCACTTGAGTCAAACTCGAGTATGGTCAATCTTGA
The DNA here is from genome assembly GCA_025175895.1 of Wurfbainia villosa. Classification (NCBI taxonomy): domain Eukaryota; kingdom Viridiplantae; phylum Streptophyta; class Magnoliopsida; order Zingiberales; family Zingiberaceae; genus Wurfbainia; species Wurfbainia villosa. The sequence continues at coordinate 40,892,917 of CM046008.1, read as the reverse complement.
CCTGGGCCGATTGCACCAACACTTCACTTTTAAGCAGACTGGACACTGGAAGAAGGACTGCCCCAACCGCAAGAACAAAGGTATATCTTTTGGTCTAGTCATTGAAACATGTTTAGCGGTGTTATCTACCGGCACCTGGTGTGTAGATATGGGAGCCACTGATCATGTCTGCAATACTTTGCAGGGGTTCTAGGAAACCAGACGACTGGCTGAGGGGGAGATTACCGTGTACTTGGGCGTTGCCACGAAGGTGGCGGCTGTTGTTGTGGGAGATGTTCATTTATCTTTTGAGAAAAATAAACTTTTAGTTCTTAAGAATTGCCTTTATGTACCCTTATTTAGAAAGAATTTAATTTTGGTTTCTAAATTATTTATGGATTGATATTCTATTTCTTTTAATGACAGAGTTGTTATAAGAAGAAATAGGGACATTATCTGTTCAGGTGCATTGATAGGAAATTTGTACACACTTGAAGCAAAACCTCCCACGATGCAAATTGAAGTTAATAACTCATCTTCTAATTCCAATAAGAGAAAAGAACCTTCGAAGATGAACCAAACATATCTTTGGCATCTTAGGCTTGGTCACATTAACCTAAGCAGAATTCAAAGGTTGATAGCTGATGGACCTTTAAGTACAGTAGTGGTGGAGGATCTCCCAACCTGTGAATCTTGCTTGGATCGTAAGATGACCAAGAGGCCTTTTAAGGCCAAGGGGTATAGAGCCAAAGATGTGTTAGAAATGGTTCATTCTGATTTGTGTGGTCCTATGACTATCCATGCCAGAGGTAGTCTTGAATATTTCATCACTTTCATAGACGATTATTCATGATATGGATGACACTACGATCTGATCATGGTGGTGAGAACCTCTTGGGAGAGTTTAGGAACTACTTATCAGAGGTTGGGATTCAATCCCAATTGACTGCACCTGGCACACCCCAGCAGAACAGTGTAGCAGAGGGAAGGAATAGGACTCTTATGGAGATGGTTAGATCGATGATAAGTTATTCTGACTTGCCAGATTCATTCTGGGGATATGCTCTAGATACGGCGGTGTATATTCTGAACTTAGTTCCATCTAAATCAGTGCCTTCTACTCCCACAGAGTTGTGGACTGGACGAAAGCCTAGTCTAAGACATATTCGGATATGGGAGAGTCCAGCACATGTGCTGAAGGCAAATGCTGGTAAGTTGGAAACTCGTACAGAAGTACGCTTGTTCGTTGGCTATCCTAGGGGAACGAAGGGTGGATTGTTTTATAGTCCTAGAGATCAGAGGGTGATCGTTAGCACGAATGCCAGATTTCTAGAGGAAGACTATGTGATGAGCCACAAGCCCAAGAGTAAAATTATTCTTGAGGAGTTAAAAGGGGAAGTCACTTCTTTAGTACCACCGGTACAAGAGGATATACCACATGTCACTGCACCGCATGTCACAGAGGATACACAGGTGATACCTCGTCGTAGTGGAAGGGTTGTGAGACAGCCTGATAGATTCATGTTCTTGGGAGAATCTTCTGATTTGGTCCCTAGCGAACATGAACCTGATCCCTGGACATATGAAGAGGCAATCCAAGATAAAGATGCAGTATCTTGGCAAAGTGCAATGAATGCTGAGATTGAATCTATGGATTTAAATCAGGTCTGGGAGCTAGTAGAACCACCCGATAGTGTAAAAACTATTGGATGCAAGTGGATCTACAAGAGAAAGAGAGGAATAGATGGGAAGGTTGAGACCTTCAAAGCGAGGCTTGTTGAGAAGGGGTATACTCAGAAAGAGGGTATCAATTATGAGGAGACCTTTTCGCCGGTAGCCATGCTTAAGTCTATCCGGATTCTCTTATGCATAGCAGCTCATATGGATTATGAGGTGTGGAAGATGGATGTCAAGACAGCTTTCCTTAATGGAAGTCTTGAGGAAAACATCTACATGAAGCAACCAGAGGGATTCATTGCTAAGGGCAAAGAGCATCTTGTATGTAAGCTTAATCGGTCCATTTATGGATTGAAACAAGCTTCGAGGTCTTGGAACATCCGCTTTGATGAGGTGATCCAGTCTTATGGATTTATTCAAGGTCCGGATGAGTCTTGTGTATACAAGAGATGTGACAGATACGTAGTGGTATTTCTTGTACTATAAGTAGATGACATTTTGTTGATTGGCAACAATATCAAGGTGTTATCGAACGTAAGGGTATGGTTGTCCAAACAGTTTGATATGAAGGACTTGGGAGAGGTGGGACACATCCTTTGGATCAAGGTTATAAGGGATCACAGGAAAACGATGTTGTGCTTATCCCAAGCTTCATACATAGACAAGATTATAGGTCGTTTTAGCATGCAAAACTCCAAGAAGGGTTTTCTACCTTTCAGGCATGGAGTTCCTTTATCTAAAGAGATGTGTCCTAGAACATTTGAGGAGATAGAGGAAATAAAGGCGGTTCCTTATGCTTCGGCGGTAGGAAGCCTCATGTATGCGATGCTATGTACGAGACCAGATATCTGCTATACCATCGGCATGGTCAGCAAATATCAGAGTAATCTAGGACAGGGACATTGGACTGCGGTAAAGCATATATTGAAGTGCCTGAGAAGGACTAGGGATTATATGTTAGATTACCAGGCAGACCAATTACTCCCTGTGGGTTACATGGATTGCAACTTCCAATCAGATAGGGATAACAGTAAGTCTACCTCAGGTTTTGTGTTTACTTTGGGAGGTGGAGCCATTGTATGGAGGAGTGTCCAGCAGAAATGTGTGGCGGACTCTACCATGGAAGCTCAGTGTGTGGCAGCCTATGAGGCGGCCAAAGAAGCTGTTGTTGGATCGAAGTGGATCGCTAGAGGGAGGGGGTGAATAGCGATAAAACATTTTTTTTGTTCGTTCGTTAAAACTCGAGTAGATAATTAATTTGCAGCGGAAAGATAAGCAATAAATAAAATGAGACAAATATTTTTACTTGGTTTATAGCCTTCGACTACTACTCCAAGGCCCTAGTGATCCTTGATCACGAACAGAGGGAAATTCACTAAAAACACTCCTCCTCATTGGAGGTAAGAGTTTGACGATTACAAAAAAACCTTCGAAAGAAAAGAAAGAGAGACAAACCCTCTCTTCTATTAATGTAAAGTGCAACGATAGAAAACCTCGATTAATAAAAGGAATTGAAATATTTAAAGAGACGACAAATTAAAATATCAACAACTAAAGAGTAGAAACTAAGCTAGGGTTGTTGACAACACTTCGTCGTAGAGTCGTCGGAGAATTGCTGAGTTGCAAAGGTTTTTGAGCAATTAGAGATTATGAAAAACCCTAGGAGAAGCCCTCCTTTTATAGCCTTTAAGCCCCTCATCGAATGGGTCTTCAACCAATAGGAATTGGGCACAAAACTCCTTAAAAAATGGTGATAAAGCTTGACTCCTCGAGGCTGATTTTTGACCATCGGTTGAACTGATTTCTTGGCCGGTTGAACTGATGGCTCAGCAGTTGAACTGATCCTTGGCCGATTGAACTGATGTCTTAGCAGTTGAACTGATCCTTGGCCGATTGAACTGATTTCTAGACTTTTCGACTGTAATAAAGAGTTAGCTCGAAATATAAGTGAATTCGACGGCCACTTGCCGTCCAATCTCAACATAGACCTTCCATGGGAAGTCTTGGTCGGATCGTCACCTAAGAATGTCCCCGTATGAAGGACTCGACCTTACTTACGCTCACTCACATGAGCTTACCTCAACATTTACCTTTGAAGCCTTGCTTTCAGTCTCCACCTGATTCCTTCGGCTCCCTCCGAAGTACTCCCAGTGTCGCCCGACCACTACGGTTATCTCCGAGTGTCGCTGACCTTCGGCTTAGCTTAGCATTTCTGCACACTCGATTCATCTCGTGAGATAATGACATGAGCTTAACTTTGTATCGTTTTCTATAATCAAAACTCAGGTTCGACTTAGGTGCCTACTGCACCAATAATCTCCCCCTTTTTGATTTATGGAAAACCCACATACAAAGTTAAGAACATAGCATGCATGAAGAATAAAAATAGCATGCATGAAGAATAATAATGCGCATAAAATATCATGCATGAAAAATAATAATGTGCATGAAAAACAAGAATAAAGATTAAGTTGGAGTAGTAAGAATTTTCTTCAAGTACTCCCCCTTGAGGAAACCTCCCCCTTGACCGAGGGTGAGTCTTGAAAGAAGACCTTAGTCCTCCCCCTTGAGGATTGCTATTTAGGAAGAGTTTAAATAATTTACATTACTTAAAGTTGGCCTTAGTAAAACATTTAAGTTAAGAAGACTTCTTAACTTGGCCCTTTCTCCCTCTTTCTTAAGTAAAGCATTAGCATTTGGCCATAGTGTTTTAAAAAAAAAAAGTTTAAGTTAAGAATTCTCTTAACTTGGCCTTTACTTTCTTTTAAGTAAAACTTAAAGTTAAGTAAACATTTACTTAACTTTTGGCCATGAAAATTTTTGATCCCTTAACTTTTGCCTTTTTCTCCCCCTTTTGCCATATATCGAAAAGTGGAAGGGTGTGTGGAAAATAAGTATTAAATTTAACGTCCAAGCATGTTCCACATTATTTTGAAAATAATATACTGAAAATAAGCTCATCTATAAAATGTTTGACTCATATTTGGCTTGATTGATATGAAAGATCAACCAGTCCTGGTCAGAGTCGGTTAGTATGTATGATTATACTCTGTGGTTCATGGTGATGCACTAGCTCTACATCTGGAACCAAGAGTAAGGTCCTAACATCTCATGCCCATCTACGTGGCTATGTACACAAACACATTAGTCCTATGTGTTGTGAGATGTATTGGCTCCTTAAATCTATAGGTGCATGATATCTAAGGTATGTCCTATGCTAGTTCCATGAAAATGAAAAGTATGAAATAGTAGTAATATAATTTGCAAAGTCCTATTTTACTACGCACATGCCCAATTTTTGTCTTAATAGACTAAATTCGGCTTCGGGTAGGGGTTTAGTAAATAGGTCTGCCATGTTAGACTTTGATTCGACGTATTCGAGTTGTATGGCTCCGTTGGCCACATATTCTCGAATGAAATGGTGTTTGACCTCTATATGTTTGGTCCTAGAGTGACATATCGGATTCTTAATAAGATTAATTGAACTAATGTTATCTACGTGAAGTTTAGTATTTGTAAAGTCTAACTTAAAGCCACGGAGAGTGTGCTTCATCCAAAGAAGTTGAGTGACACACTCACACATCGCGATGTATTCGGCTTCGGCGGTAGATAAGGCAACACAGTGTTTCTTCCTACTGCACCAACTCACTAGACTCGAGCCGAGAAGTTGACAACAACAACTCGTACTCTTTCTATCGAGCTTACTACAGGCATAGTCCGAATCGGAGTAGCCGATTAGTTCGAACTCGGTAGATCTAGGGTACCAAATGCCGACATTAAGTGTACCCTTTAGATATCTAAGGATACGCTTGACTAGAGTTAGGTGAGACTCCTTGGCACAGGTTTGGAACCTTGCGCACATACTTACTGCAAATAAGATATCGGGTCGGCTTGCAGTTAAGTAAAGTAGACTCCATATTACGCTCCTATAGTATTTTAAATCAATTGAATTTCCGATTACATCTTCTTCTATATTCACATTAGTTTCCATTAGGGTATTAATATTTTTAGCGTCTTGCATTCCAAAGCATTTAATTAATTCCCTAGTATATTTGCGTTGATGTAGGTATATTCCATCTTTTGTTTGTTTAATTTGTAGACCTAAAAAGAAGCTTAACTCACCTACTAAATTCATTTCAAATTCACTTTCCATAAGTGAAATGAACTCATTTAGTAGGATTGAGTTGGTGGTTCCGAAAATAATATCATCTACGTAGATTTGGGCTATGAATATGTCTTTACCTAAGGTTTTTACGAAAAGAGTTGGGTCAACTACACCTTGGTTAAAACCTTTGGACTTAAGATAAATCGAAAGTCTCTCGTACCAAGCCCAAGGAGCTTGTTTAAGTCCATAGAGAGCTTTCTTTAACATAAGGACATGGTCGAGTTTGTCTAAACTTTCGAAACCGGGGGGTTGACTACGGGGGCATAGGTCTCGTCGTAATCTAAACCTTTGACTTGACTAAACCCTTTAGCAACTAGTCTAGCTTTATTTCTAACTACTTCACCTCTATCATAAATTTTATTTCTAAACACCCACCTTGTTCCAATGATTGTTTTATCTTTAGGTGGTGGTACTAATTCCCATACTTCATTCCTAGTGAATTGAGCCAACTCTTCTTGCATTGCAATAATCCAATCGGGATCAAGAAGAGCTTGGTCAATAGTTTTGGATTCAATTTTAGAAATCAAAGATATTTGACTAAGGTTTCTGTATGAGGCTCTAGTTCAAACTCCTAGACTTGGATCACCTATCACTTGGTCGATAGGATGATTCGTTTGAGTCCTAGTTGGATTTGGGTTTGAGTCTACAACTTGATCCATAGGATGACTCGTTTGAGTTCTAGTTTGGTTGGAGTCATCTATCACTTGGTCGATAGAGTGACTTGGTTGACTTAGGTTAGGATTAACACTAGACCTGATTTCCGGATCAGAGTTAGGTCTAGTATGAGTCGGCTCGCTAATTGGGGTTGCTGGGGGTTTTGTAGGTTCGTGTCCTTCATCAAATACTACATTGATAGTCTCCTCGACTCTAAGGGTGTCGTGGTTATATACTCTATAAGCTCTGCTTGTAGTCGAGTATCCTAGAAAGATTCCGGTCGTAGTTTTGGATGTAAATTTCCCTAGGTAATCCTTAGTGTTTAGGATATGTACCTTACACCCAAATACCCTAAAGTACTTAATGTTAGGTATTTTATCGTGATAAATCTCGTATGAGGTCTTAAGGTGCCTCTTTACCATAAAAATTCTATTTTGGACATAGCATGCCGTACTCACGGCTTCCGCCCAAAACCTATCGGGTAGGTTATACTCATTTAACATTGTCCTAGCGGTTTCTTGTAGGGTTCTATTTTTACGTTCTACTAGGCCATTTTGTTGTGGAGTTCTAGGGCAAGAGAACTCGTGGTGGTATCCATTTAGGTTACAGAATTCTGTAAACCTATGGTTTTTGAATTCACCACCATGATCAGTCCTAAGTCTTTTGATTTTAATGCTTTGTTGATTTTCAATTAACTTAAATAGATTGATTAATTGATCTAGGGTATCACTTTTGTGTTTGATGAACCTAACCCAAGTAAATCTAGAATAGTCATCAATTATGACTAAGCAGAATTTACTTCCGTTAAGTGACTTAGCTCCATGTGAATCAAATAGATCCATGTGTAGGAGCTCAAGCACACTTTTGGTTCGTTCTTGACTAGTTAGTTGATGTTGTGTCCTAGATTGTTTACCTTGTTGACAAGCATTACATATTTTATTATCCAAGTTATTGAGGTTAGGCAAACCTCTAACTAAGTCACTCTGACTCATCTTGTGGATAAGTCTTGGGTGTGAGTGACCGAGTCATCGGTGCCACAACCATGATTCCTCTTGCCGTGTCATAAGACACTTAGTTGAGGAGTTAGTTAAGTTAATAGTGTAAATGTTGTTATTTCTAGTTCCCTTAAGAATTGTTTTAGACGTTTCATTTATATTAATTACGCATTCGTTTTCTAGAAATATGACCTTATAGTTATTATCACACAATTGGCTTACACTGAGAAGATTATATTGAAAATTTTCTACTAATAAAACGTTTTGAATGACAAAATTTGAGTTAAGCTCAATATCACCTGATCCGATGATTTTGAGCTTGTTGTTATTTCCGAAGGCTACCGATCCTTGTTGTTTGAATCGAAGCTTCGAAAACTTGAGTTGATCCCCGGTCATGTGTCGGGAGCAACCACTGTCCAACATCCATTGATCCTACACGCAAGGTAGTTGGATCGGATATTGGATTTATTAAAAATTGGTTGAAAATTATTAACCTAAATCATCTCACCCATGTCTACATGATCAAACATGTTAATCCTATATGTTCTTGTGAGATGACTTCCAATTTTAGTTGAATTAAATTTAATGACTTAAACACTTTTCAACCATGCGTTAGATTCGGATTTGACCTTAGGCTCATCAAGTCACCTTTTCAAGATCATGGCTTCCAGGTCGTGGTGAGGCACAGAGGCCTTCTTTGATTGGAACAACGGCCACTTCTTTAGACAAAGCCATTTTCAAGAAAATAGAGACTTGACTCACCTAAGACCACTTCCTGGTCTAATTAGTCTAGGATACGGCGAGGTAGCTTCAGCTAGTTCCGCTCGGTCAAGTGCACCGAACTAGATACGCCTTATCTAGCCCGAATACACAAGACTCCACTTTCCTAGCGTACTATCATCTCGCCGCGTCCTGGTACTATGTTATCAAGTATTGACGAGTTATAGTCCTATCTAACCATTCTAAGAAGTAAAATCAAACTAAATAAAAACCTAAGCATGCAATTTCTAAGTTAAAACACAAACAAATTTCGTACTAGCTCCCCCTGGACCGTTGAATCGATTCGGTCTCTCCACATAGTGGATTTGGTCCTTGGGAACCCAGTACTGGTTTGATCATAAGTTTGAAATCAAGGTGGTCTTAGGGACCCATGCTTGGACATGTTTTTTATGTCGACTTACGATTGACATATACGACTTATTGGTCGTGTTTGAGATAAACCCTAGCCCGACCTTGTTGTACACGGCCCTTTGCGATCCAAGTAGGAGGTCAAGTCCTTTGGATCCCAAAGTAAACCATTCCAACGTATTCCTAAGATCTTCGACTTGACTCTTCAAGAGTGAGTTCTCAACTTTGAGTTTTTCAACTCGAGTTGAGTCCTTCTCTTGAACTCGACTAGTCGAAGAGGTTAGGGAGACCTCGTGTTTGAGGAGTTTAACTTCCTCAACCAGGGTCTTGACCTTGGACTCGGACTTAGATAACTTTCTATTTAAAAACTTAATTGCACTATAAAGTGTAGTAATAAGAGACCGACATACCTTGAGTGTATCTTTTGAACCGGATGCGTATCCGTGGCTCGTCTTGAATAGTGCTTCGCAGTCCGACTCGTCTTCGATTTCCGATTCAAGTTCCGATTCTGACTCCATCTCCGATTCCACTGGTTTATCCATGAGGACTCGATCATTATCTTCTTCCTCGGAAGCTTCTTCCCAAGTGGCGTTAAGTGCCATTTTGTGTTTTGGTGCCTTTCTCTTGAGTTTTGGGCATTCGGACTTAATGTGTCCAAACCTGTTGCATTCATAACATCTTATGTTTGAACTTTTAGGCTTACCTTCGTTGGGTCGAGTGACGGCTCATTTTCGGCCCTTGACTATCCTCCGAACTAGGTTGACTAGTTCGGCCTCCATTTCCGAGTCAACCTCCGAATCGGACTCATCCTCTTCTTCCTTCGGAGGTGGCTTGCTAGCGGTTTTCTTCTTTGAACCTGCAAATAATGCTATACCTTTCTCGGGTTCCGAGTTAGACTGCTCATGAAGTTCAAAATCAGAAAAAAGTTCATCTAATCTAAGTTTAGAAAGATTCTTGGAGACCTTGTAGGCATCGACCATGGATGCCCACAAGGTAGTCCTCGAAAAGGAGTTTAGTACATACCTTATAAGGTCGCGGTTTTTGACCTTTTGCCTGATTGCGTGTAGATTGTTGACGATGTCCTGAACTCGAGCGTGAAGTTGCGTCGTGGACTCGTGTTCCTGCATTTTTAGATTATATAATTTATTGAATAAAATGTCGCGCTTACATACCTTGGCTTCATCGGTCCCTTCGTGTAGCTCCACTAGCTTTGTCCATAGGTCCTTTGCGCTGATGAAGGGGTCGACGCGATTTAACTCCTCCTTGGACAAGCCGCATTGGAGGATTTGTGTTGCCTTCGCATCGGCTTCGACTTGTCGTTTTGTTGCAATGGTCCATTGATTATAACCCAAGGATTCACCCACTTCGTTAGTCGGAAGTGTAAAACCCGTTTGGATTATGATCCACATCTCGATTTGGGTTTTGAGAAAGCACTCCATCCGACCTTTCAAGTAACGGAAATCATCTCCGTTGTAAAACGGAGGTCGGACGGTGCTAAAACCCTCGAGATGGGTCATTTGGAAGGGAAACCTTGCACAAAAAAAATACCAAAAAAAACACGAAAAAGGTTCCAAGACTTCGCCTTGGATTAGTAATGTAGGAAATGAAAAGAAACAAAAGGAATAAACGAGAAATAACCAACTAAAATAAAAGATGAGCACTTACAACCTTCGATGTCCCAAAAATGGTACTAAACGATGGTTTTTGGGGATGAATACAGATTGTTACGAGGGTTTAACCGTGAAAGAAGTGTAGATCTCTCCGAGAGCTTCGTTTTGGTAGGTAGACCGTGTCGTGGGTCAACTTGTACGAAAAGTTATGCCCGTTTGACCGTCGACTACTCCAAAAGCGAATACTTGCAAAAACAAAACCAAACGAAGAGTACCAAGATTTCGTCTTGGATTAGTAGTGCGGGAGAAAAATTTAAACGAACGAAAAACAAATCTGTAAAAAAAATGTTAGATTGGTGGTTTCACCAAATCTAAGCGCCCCCGGCTCTGATACCAATTGTTGGATCGAGGCGGTTCGCTAGAGGGGGGGTGAATAGCGAAACAAAAGATTTTTGCGAAATCGTTCTTTGAAAGTCGAGTAGATAAATTGCAGCGGAAATATAAACAATAAATAAAAGAGACAATTCTTTTTACTTGGTTCGTAGCCTTCGGCTACTACTCCAAGGCCCAAGTGGTCCTTGACTATGCACGGAGGGAAAAACACTAAACAAACTCCTCCTCGTTGGAGGTAGGAGTTAATCGATACAAGAACAAAAACTTGAGGTAGAGGGACATTCCCCCTCTCCTCGTTATGATAGAAAAAGAGCTTCAAAAAATTAAATGAACAACGAATAAGTCTAAAACCGGCGTACAAAAACTAAAAGAAAATTAAACCTAGCGTCGGAGAAGAAGAACTTCGTTGTCGGAGAGTTGTAGCTTTGCGGAGGCTCTTGGAAGCTTAGAATTGATGAAGAAACCCTAGGATTGGCCCTCCTTTTCTAGCCTTTGAGCCCCTTTTCGAGAGGAACCCTAGCCAATCACAATTGAGCACCAATCTCCTTGAAATGGGGTGATAAGCCTTGACTCCTCGAATCTCATCATTGACCATCAGTCGACTGATGGCCATCATCAGTCGACTGATGGCAGCATCAGTCGAGTGCTGACCTCCGGCAGTCGACTGATTGACGGCAGTCGAGTCCTCCAAGCTGGCAGTCGACTGATGCTTGCTACAAGTCAAAGTTAGCTCAACAAAAACATAATTTCGACGGTCGTCGACCGTCCGATCTCGACCTAGACCATCTATAGGATGTCTTTGGCCAGATCTACGCTTAAGATCATCCCCGTAACGAGGATATGACCTCACTTACGCTCGCACACATGAGCTTACCTCGATACTTACAGTTGCTTTTGCTTCCGGCCTTCCACTCGATTCCTTCGGCTCCCTCCGAAGTCACTCGAGTGTCACCCGACCACCGCGGCTTCCTCCGGGTGTCGCTAGCCTTCAGCTCCAGCTATAGCAATCTTCTGCACACTCGATTCAGCTTGTGAGATAACGACATGAGCTTAACTTTATATCGTTTGCTATAATCAAAACTCAGGTTCGACTTAGGTGCCTACTGCACCAATAAATGATACTTGAATCCCGAGCATAAACACAAAAACTGGTGATCCTGACATCGTCTATTCCGCAGCTACTCGTAGAATAGAGGATGGTCACTTGAACAACTAGTTTGTTCAAGTGACCTCTCTAAACGAATAGCACGACGATGACTTAGTGGTTTGGGCAATCCCTTTTGTCTAGGATTAATTTTTTTTTAATCCGGGGACATCGAAGGGATCGCCACGGACAAGCTACCGAGGTGAAGTGGGAAGCAAAGTTTCCCCTCACGGACTCGATAAGCAAAAAACTTCAGCTACCACACTCTAAGGTGTTTTTCTCCACCATTTGTCCGTGTGGATACTTGCAGAGGAGTGTACACTTGACACTCTTGAGTTTCGACAAAGCGTTTGGATGAGCGGGATAAGTGAAGGGAGTCGCTACGAGGGTAATGCTCTCACCTTCTAGATCTAAGGTAGATCTAGGTTTACTTAAGCACATACATGTTTTTATTTTTATATATCTTCGCACGGATCCATGGCCGGGCCTCCGAGGTTTCCGTAACGCAAAAAGCGGTTTTTGCGGCTCAGAAAGTCCAACAATTCTAAGATGTCCTATGTTACACCCATGAATAGGTGGACCATGTTTCATGCCCTACTCTTTCACAACCTATTGTCTACGATTTCCGAAGGGAGGAAGACCATTCGGTTCCTCCTTAATTCTCTTAGGTTTTGATATAGAGGCTTTTGAACTCTATAGCGACTAAATGCGGTAGAAACATAACCAAATCGTAATTATCATTGAACTACAAAACACAAATCACAAACATAATTAAAAGACATTAATATATATTTGTTCTAACATGTCCAACAAGGACATGCTACTCCCTAATCCTAGAATCAAAGTATCTACTCTATAAATATTGAAGGACAAACACAAGACATTATATTCTTAATCATTACAACCAAACAACAATTAAAATAGAAGGAATTGATGTGAGAAAAACATATAAGGTTTTAGGAGTAGTTTTGGCTCACATCTCATTACATTTTATGTTTGTTTCATCCATATTTTACTTTGTTTTGCATGCATTTCCTATTTTCTGATGCGGAGATCTGCTTTTTATACTTTTGTGTGCAGGATAACATTTCATGGGGAAAACGGTGCACTTTCGGAGAAAAAGAAGGGAATTTTATAGCTAGACGCAAAAGGGGACACGACTAGGGTGTGTGGCTACACACGGCCGTGTCCAAGGGGCAAAATTGGCCACCTCAGTACCACACACGGCATGCCCGTGTGGAAACACACGACCGTGTGGCACTGCATGATTCCGATGATAGTCGATTATTTTCCATATTTTAAAGAGATCCAGGCTGATGTCTATATAAAGGAGGCTACGCCCAAACCCTAGGGGGCAAGCAGGACAACCAGGACGACACTCTGACGCCCTAAAAAGCTTCGGGAACTCGCATCGAGGAGGAAGAAAGTCGTCGAAGATCCAAATTCTACACTTCAATGCTGGAGAGAAGAGTCACATTGCATTGTAATTTTTGTTCCATGCTTAATTTCTATTGACTATATGAACATGATCATGTTTTGTGTTTCTCCTCTCCTATCTATGGAGTAGACTTTTCGATTCTAGGATTAGGGAGTAGTTTGTGTGCGTAGAACATGTTATTCCAAATTTGAATTCTATTCTTGAATTTCTATTTGCAATTGCCGTTTGGTTTTAGAGTTATAGTTATTGTTTTGGTTTTCTATCTACTGTGCTAGCCGATATGCGGGGTGACAGCCCTTGTATCTAAGATTTAGGAGAATCAAGGAGGAACCTAAGGGTTGACCTCATCTCTCGTAACCGTGGGTAGAAGGATGCGATAGAGTAGAAAATGCACCCCTTTTTTGACTCGTCGCAGGGATCGATTCGGCATCCTCATACCGACTATCCCGTCCCAAGTCCATGGGTCGACCTAGTAATGAAAGAGGTAGCTTTCGATAGATGCGAAGGCTCATCGGGGGAGTGTATGATGTCCTTTCCACAAAACTATAGCTAGAACCCTAGACGAAACCCAATTGACAACGTGTTTTACAACACAAACGAAACCGAAATCCGAGATTCCCTTCCAAAATCTCGCAACATAGTTTCTTTCTTCTTCCGTGTGACACTTTATTGAGTTGGGACTGCTATCAACCCTCACATTTACAACCCTTAAATCTGAATTCCGAACAATAACCTCCACTTACCAAATCGGTACTCGAATCTCAGTCCCTATGGGATCGATAATCTTTTTATTACTTGACGACATCTATGCACTTGCGGGCATTGAGTATGAGCGCGCGCTTCGAGTCCTCGATGGTCTTCGTCGTGAGATTTGAGGTCGCATTGGCGTGCATCAAGTTTTTGGCACTGTTGGCGAGGACTGATTGATTCGATATCGAATCAAGAAGTGGATAGTTGGATCGGACCTAGGCTATATTTACTTTTTATGTTTTATTTTATTTTATTTCAGTTTTGTTCATTCTTTTGCTCTTTCCTTATTTATAATTTCCTGCATATAACAATGCATGCTTTTTCTCATGATTATGGTCAATTTAAGGTTTTGCCCGGAAGCTCTGATACCAATTGAAGGGATTTCCCTTATCGAGTCCGTGAGAGGAAACTTCGCTTCCCCTTCACCTCGGTTGCTTAACCAGGGTGATCCCTTCGATGTCCCCGGATTAAAAATGTAATCCTAGACAAAAGGGATTCCCAAGACAACCAAGTCATCGTCGTGCTATTCGTTTAGAGAGGTCACTTGAACAAACTAGTTGTTCAAGCGACCATTTTCTATTCTACGAGTAGCCGCGGAATTGACGATGTCCGGATCGCCGGTTTTTGTGTTTATACTCGGGATCCAAGTATTATTTAGCCTATTTACAGAAATATAACATGCTTATATTTTGAAAAACAAACACAAGCAATGAATAAAAGAGATAGAAGAATAGTTATACCTCTTGGTCTTCTAATGTATGACCCTCCTCCTTTTGGACGTCGTGTGGGCGACGATCCACCAAAAGTCGAAGCTCCTAGATCGTAAAACTTCCTTCCTTGCTTTTCCCAAGCAAGACGAAGAAGAGAAACAATGTTTTTCTCCTTCAAAAACTCAACCAACAAAGAACTATAGAAGTTCTTGCCGCCGGCCAACTAGAAGGAGAAGAAGATGATGGAAAACTACCAAGACACCAAGGGAAACCCTATATCTTGTTTCCACCACCTAAGGAGAAGAGAGGGGAGTGTTTTGGGCGCCGGCCAAGGGCTGGGAAGGGCTGGAATAGCTGCTGGACGTTGGCCACAAGGCAAGGAAGAAGAAGGAAAACTTGCCTTATTTGGTGCCACCCTTGCTTCCAAACCCTAACCCTAATTCCAATCCTATCTCAACTAGGATTGCCCTATTCTTGCCGCCCAAGCCTTGCTCCCTCTCTATCATCATGTAATCCAAGACCACTCTCCATGCCCTCCTTTTATAGAGTTAGGGATAAGTCATGAATTAATCTCCTCCATTGGTTCTAGGGATTTAATCTCAACCGTCGGATCTAGAGATTTAATCTCAACCGTCGGATCTTAGAGATTTAATCTCTACCAATGGATCTTAGTGTTTTGTTTCTATCCATTGGATCTAAGCATCTTGAGGTGTTAATGGGCTACATTAGGGACCATGAGGAGGAGTTGGGTCTTGGCCACCCATGGATCAAGCCCACATAAAGTCCGATCCACTAATGATGGTCCAATCCACTAAAGGTCCATCATTGATCTACCTCACCAACCCCTATATGATAATATGGGCTCCATATATTATTTGTACATTTTCTCCCCGTGTTTAAGATCTCGAATGTCCGTCGATTAATTAATTTACTAACCATTAATTAATCAACATCTAACTCCTTGAGTAGTACCACTCAACCTTTTCATCATGTCGGACCAAGTCCACCTGCAGGGTTTACATGATGAACCTTATGAGCTCCTCAAGGGGACATCATCATCCTAATATATAGGACACGGTTTCCTCCTATAATCAACGGCACACCATATAAATAATATCATCTCCCAACTTACCGAGTCTATCGATTTAATCTATAAATCTCGCTCATTGGTAAATCAAAGAGATGAGTACCAAGTATATGTGCCCATTATTATATCGGGATTAAGAGCATGTACTAAATAATATCTGAGGTCCGATTCGATTATGTAGTCAGCAATAAATCGAATCACCTGCATGAGTCTGCTCAATACACACAAAGTGCACTAGTGTGATTCTATGGTCAAGACAAACCAATACCAAATCACACTACAACCATTCCGATGGTTTGTCCAAAGCCATCTTGGTTGTGAGCCTTTACTTATACTTTACAAGGAGCCGATAACATGATCTCCCGTGTGACACCACACACCATGTTATCTACAATGTAACGTATTTGACAATATTGCATAACCATAAAAATATGCAAACAATGATCATGTGATTCTTATTTCAAAATTAAAGATGTTCATACAAAAGATAGACTTTTCAGTATACATCTCTACAATCTCCCACTTATACTAAAAGACTATGCTGTCCTTATACTGCCATACATCTGATTCCCCTTCCCTCCACATGCCTATCAAAGCTCTCGCTAGAAGGGCCTTAGTGAAAGAGTCTACCAGGTCATCCTCTGATGCAATCTAGGCGACAGCAACTTCTACCTCCTTTACGATTTCTCGTATCAGGTGGTACTTGCACTCTATGTGTTTACTAGCCTTATGGGCTCGTGGTTCCTTCGATTTTGCAACTGCACCATTATTATCACAATTAATTGTGATAGTTCTGGGCAAACCAGGAATCACATCCAAGTCCATCAGGAAGTTCCTGAGCCACACAACTTCTTTGGCTGCCTCATAGGCTGCCATATACTCAGCTTCCATGGTGGAGTCCGCCACTCATTTCTGCTGGGCACTCCTCCATACAATGGCTCCACCTCCCAAAGTAAACACAAACCCTGAGGTAGACTTACTATTATCCCTATCAGATTGGAAATCAGAATCCGTGTAACCCACAGGGAGTAATTGGTCTGCCCGGTAAACTAGCATATAATCCCTAGTCCTTCTCAGGCACTACAATATATGCTTTACCGCAGTTCAATGTCCCTGTCCTCAATTACTCTGATATCTGTTGACCATGCCTACGACAAAGTAGATATCTGGTCTCGTACATAGCATACATTAGGCTTCCTACCGCCGAAGCATAAGGAACTGCCTATATCTCCTCTATCTCTTCAGATGATCTAGGACACATCTGCTTATATAAAGGAACTCCATGCCTGAAGGGTAGAAAACCCTTCTTGGAGTTTTGTATGCTAAAACGATCCAAAACCATATCTATGTATGAAGCTTGGGATAAGCACAACATCCTTTTATCCCAAGGTTGTGACCCACTTCTCCCAAGTCCTTCATATCATACTGTTTGGACGACCATACCCTTACGTCTGATAACATTTTGATGTTGTCGCCAACCACCAAAATGTCAACTACGTATAGTACAAAAATACCACTACGTTTCTGTCATATCTCTGATATACACAAGACCCATCCGAACTTTGAATAAATCCATAAGACTGGATCACTTCATCAAACCGGATGTTCCAAGATCTCGAAGCTTGCTTCAATCCATAAATGGACCGATTAAGCTTACATACAAGATGCTCTTTGCCCTTAGCAATGAATCCCTCTGGTTGCTTCATGTAGATGTTTTCCTCAAGACTTCCATTAAGGAAAGCTGTCTTGACATCCATCTGCCACACCTCAAAATCCATATGAGCTGCTATGCATAAGAGAATCCGGATAGATTTAAGCATGGCTACCGGCGAAAAGGTCTCCTCATAATCGATACCCTCTTTCTGAGTATACCCCTTCGCAACAAGCCTCGCTTTGAAGGTCTCAACCTTCCCATCTATTCCTCTTTTTCTCTTGTAGATCCACTTGCATCCAATGGTTTTTACACCATTGGTGGTTCTACTAGCTCCCAGACCTGATTTGAATCCATAGATTCAATCTCAGCATTCATTGCACTCTGCCAAGATACTGCATCTTTATCTTGGATTGCCTCATCATATGTCCAGGGATCAGGTTCATGTTCGCCAAGGACCAAATCAGAAGATTCTCTAAAGAACATGAATCTATCAGGCTGTCTCACAACCCTCCCACTACGACGAGGTATCACCTGTGTATCCTCTGTGACACGCGGTGCAGTGACATGTGGTATATCCTCTTGTATCGGTGGTACTAAAGAAGTGACTTCCCCTTTTAACTCCTCCAGAACAATTTTACTCTTGGGCTTGTGGCTCATCACATAGTCTTCCTCTAGAAATCTGGCGTTCGTGCTAACGATCACCCTCTGATCTCTAGGACTATAAAACAATCCACCCTTCGTTCCTCTGGGATAGCCAACGAACAATCGTACTTCTGTACGAGGTTCCAACTTACCAGCATCTGCCTTCAGCACATGTGCTGGACTCCCCCATATTCGAATATGTCTTAGACTAGGCTTTCGCCCAGTCCAGAACTCTGTGGGAGTAGAAGGCACTGATTTAGATGGAACCAAGTTCAGAATGTATACCGCCGTATCTAGAGTATATCCCCAGAACGAATCTGGCAAGTCAGAATAACTCATCATCGATCTAACCATCTCCATAAGAGTCCTATTCCTTCGCTCTGCTACACCATTCTGCTGGGGTGTGCCAGGTGCAGTCAATTGGGATTGAATCCCAGCCTCTGATAAGTAGTTCCTAAACTCTCCCAAGAGGTACTCACCACCACAATCAGATCATAGTGTTTTGATACTTTTACCTTGACATTTCTCCACATCAGCCTTGAATTCTTTGAACTTGTCAAAGCATTCAGACTTGCGGCGCATCAGGTAAATGTATCCATATCTTGAGTAATCATCTATAAATGAGACGAAATACTCAAAACCACCTCTAGCCTGGATAGACATAGGACCACACAAATCAGAATGAACCAATTCCAACACATCTTTGGATCTATACCCCTTGGCCTTGAAAGGCCTCTTGGTCATCTTACCCTCCAAGCAAGATTCACAGGTTGGGAGATCCTCCACCACTAATGAACCCAAAGGTCCATCAACTATCAACCTTTGAATTCTGCTTAGGTTAATGTGACCAAGCCTAAGATGCCAAAGATATGTTTGGTTCATCTTCGAAGGTTCTTTTCTCTTATTGGAATTAGAATATGAGTTATTAACTTCAATTTGCATCGTGGGAGGTTTTGGTTCAAGTGTATACAAATTTCCTATCAATGTACCTGAACAAATATTCTCCCTATTCCTTTTATAACAACTCTGTCATTAAAGGAAATAGAATATCCACCCATAAACAATTTAGAAACTGAAACTAAATTCTTTCTAAATGAAGGTACATAAAGGGAATTTTCCAGAACCAAAGTTTTATTATTCTCAAGAGATAAATAAAACTTCTCCCACTGTAATAGCCGCCACCTTCATGACATTGCCCAAGTAAATGGTAATCTCCCCTTTAGCTAGTCATTGGGTTTCCTGGAACCCCTGCAAAGTGTTGCAGACATGATTAGTGGCTCCCGTATCTACTCACCAGGTGCCGGTAGATATCATCGCTAATCATGTTTCAATGACTAGTCCAAAAGATATACCTTTGTTCTGTTTTGGACTGGGACAGTCCTTCTTCCAATGTCCATCCTGCTTGCAAGTGAAGTACTTGCCTTTCGGCTTCCTCACTCCTCCTTGAGATCCTCCCACCATCTTTGCTTCACCTTGTTTCTTCTTCTTCTTGCCTTTCGGCTTAGAAGTAGAAACCCTTTTGAGCATCTATGGTTTGAGGACACTCTTCGAAGAGTGCATACTTGTACTCCTTAGCAGATAAGACAATATCTAGATTCTTTTCCAATCAACATTATTTGGGTACAGTAAGTTTGTTTCCTTTAGTATCATAGTAAGTGGACTGAAAGTCATTTTTGAAAATCCTAAGAATCACATAGATCATTACTGTAGATTTCAAAAAATTATTGATTCCTCAAACAATAAAATTTCAAAATCAACCAACACCTCTAAACACCGAGAATATTGCATGCCACGATCGTGTGGACGTATACGAATTCTACATTTGTAAGAGGAGGTTTTACCCATTAATTTTACTATCTTGTCAACCTAACTTTTTGACAAGTAAAATTAATAGTTGGTTTCTCTTCAGCCCTACAAATAAAAGCAGTGACTCCGATGGGGAATATACTTATATTTGTATCTAAGTGTTCACCATTACTCGGTACTAAGGTAATTATCTCGGGTTATGTGCCTTACGATGGGCAAGTACACACGCTCCTTAATAATTTCCTATAACCATATTCGACCTTGTGATCCGCAAACAAACCCATCCGATGGGGAGGAAGGCACTCAGAGCCGACGCGCAAGTTTGTTTGCATCACTTGTCAAATTGTAATGGAGGCCACGGGAATTTATAAAAATATCCCTCTCCCACTTAGTAATTTGAAATTGAGGAATTTTCCTAGCCTACGACATGCATATCAAACAAAAACAATAAATATGAAAAATAAGTTATTTTTCAACTATTATGCCTTTTGTCTTCAATATGACTCCCGTCGCATCACCATCTCATCCGTTCCTCCTATGCCCTTTACGAGCCATTCGGAGATCCGAGTCGAGACTAAAACCTATTTTAATTTACATGCATCGATCCAATATTCCACTAGGGACTGTACATGAAATCTAGATCGAAAGTAAACTAAAATAAAGAGTGGCTAAACAATGTCGTATTTAATTTACAAAAACTAAATACTAGCCTTGTCAACCCCGAGGATTCAACAAAATAAACATTTACACACATACAATCACATACACACACATGCCATAATAGTCGAATCTTATGCCTACAACCAAAGAGTTAAACTACGCATATCCTACTATTATCCGACACATTTAATATATGAAAAAGTGCATAAAAATTAACCGAATCCTAAACACACAAAACCGGAAACCTTGGCTCTGATACCATTATTTGGAGGTTTTGCCCGGAAGCTCTGATAGCAATTGAAGGGATTTCCCTTGTCGAGTCCGTGAGAGGAAACTTCGCTTCCCCTTCACCTCGGTTGCTTAACCATGGTGATCCCTTAGATGTCCCCGGATTAAAAATGTAATCCTAGACAAAAGGGATTCCCAAGTGAACCAAGTCATCGTCGTGCTATTCATTTAGAGAGGTCACTTGAACAAACTAATTGTTCAAGCGACCATTCTCTATTCTACGAGTAGCCGCGGAATAGACGATGTCCGGATCGCCGGTTTTTGTGTTTATACTCGGGATCCAAGTATTATTTAGCCTATTTACAGAAATATAACATGCTTATATTTTGAAAAACAAACACAAGCAATGAATAAAAGAGATAGAAGAATAGTTATACCTCTTGGTCTTCTAATGTATGACCCTCCTCCTTTTGGACGTCGTGTGGGCGACGATCCACCAAAAGTCGAAGCTCCTAGATCGCAAAACTTCCTTCCTTGCTTTTCCCAAGCAAGAGGAAGAAGAGAAACAATGTTTTTCTCCTTCAAAAACTCAACCAACAAAGAACTATAGAAGTTCTTGCCGCCGGCCAACTAGAAGGAGAAGAAGATGATGGAAAACTACCAAGACACCAAGGGAAACCCTATATCTTGTTTCCACCACCTAAGGAGAAGAGAGGGGAGTGTTTTGGGCGCTGGCCAAGGGCTGGGAAGGGCTGGAATAGCTGCTGGACGTTGGCCACAAGGCAAGGAAGAAGAAGGAAAACTTGCCTTATTTGGTGCCACCCTTGCTTCCAAACCCTAACCCTAATTCCAATCCTATCTCAACTAGGATTGCCCTATTCTTGCCGCCCAAGCCTTGCTCCCTCTCTATCATCATGTAATCCACGACCACTCTCCATGCCCTCCTTTTATAGAGTTAGGGATAAGTCATGAATTAATCTCCTCCATTGGTTCTAGGGATTTAATCTCAACCGTCGAATCTAGAGATTTAATCTCAACCGTCGGATCTTAGAGATTTAATCTCTACCAATGGATCTTAGTGTTTTGTTTCTATCCATTGGATCTAAGCATCTTGAGGTGTTAATGGGCTACATTAGGGACCATGAGGAGGAGTTGGGTTTTGGCCACCCATGGATCAAGCCCACATAAAGTCCGATCCACTAATGATGGTCCAATCCACTAAAGGTCCATCATTGATCTACCTCACCAACCCCCATATGATAATATGGGCTCCATATATTATTTGTACATTTTCTCCCCGTATTTAAGATCTCGAATGTCCATCAATTAATTAATTTACTAACCATTAATTAATCAACATCTAACTCCTTGAGTAGTACCACTCAACCTTTTCATCATGTCGGACCAAGTCCACCTGCAGGGTTTACATGATGAACCTTATGAGCTCCTCAAGGGGACATCATCATCCTAATATATAGGACACGGTTTCCTCCTATAATCAACGGCACACCATATAAATAATATCATCTCCCAACTTACCGAGTCTATTGATTTAATCTATAAATCTCGCTCATTGGTAAATCAAAGAGATGAGTACCAAGTATATGTGCCCATTATTATATCGGGATTAAGAGCATGTACTAAATAATATCTAAGGTCCGATTCGATTATGTAGTCAGCAATAAATCGAATCACCTCTGTATCGGTCCTGCTCAATACACACAAAGTGCACTAGTGTGATTCTATGGTCAAGACAAACCAATATCAAATCACACTACAACCATTCCGATGGTTTGTCCAAAGCCATCTTGGTTGTGAGCCTTTACTTATACTTTACAAGGAGCCGATAACATGATCTCCCGTGTGACACCACACACCATGTTATCTACAATGTAACGTATTAGACAATATTGCATAACCATAAAAATATGCAAACAATGATCATGTGATTCTTATTTCAAAATTAAAGATGTTCATACAAAAGATAGACTTTTCAGTATACATCCCTACATTTAATGCTATGAGTTTTGGTAACATTTATTGTGAGCATTATGGTGAAACATGACATACCATTAATGATTGTCTGGATATATTCGAACCTTCAAAATTTGAACAAGAAGATGTCACCTACAATTACAACCAGTGGCCACAAGATGATTCCTATTCATATAGTTATGACCCTGGCTACTTAAAC
This sequence comes from Wurfbainia villosa, assembly GCA_025175895.1. Lineage (NCBI taxonomy): Eukaryota > Viridiplantae > Streptophyta > Magnoliopsida > Zingiberales > Zingiberaceae > Wurfbainia > Wurfbainia villosa. The sequence continues at coordinate 40,870,003 of CM046008.1, read as the reverse complement.
CCTCAATATTGTCTGCCTAAATCTCGACTTGAGCAGATGATGGATGATTTCATTCAAAATCAACAAGCAACAAACGATGAATTCCAATGGCGACATTCGCAGACAAAGACTCAATATTGTTTCCCAAGCGAGAATGAGTGCTATGAATCACCATGCGAATTTTATCCAGAACCAAGTCTCCACCCAGAAGCCTTGCAAGATAAAGTTACTAGGGAATGCAAGGAGCATAGTCAACAATTCACGGAGTTTATGCAACAAAATCTAGTAGATGAAGAAACCAAAAGACTAGAAGGTTGCTTTGATGACTGGATTACACCTAATATGGCAGAGACTCACTTTGAGCGAATGAATGAGGAGGACATAGATGACATAGGAAGTGAAGAAGGATAATCCATTCAATCACCACTGGAAGAAGAACTTGATAATTATATAATTGATACTTTAATTGAGGAGTGCATTCCTTCAATCCAAACACCTCCTAACCTCAAGGGTCTAGAAGAGCCTACCTTAACCCTCACCAAAACTTTAGCTACCAATAATGAAGCCCATTTAGTGATTTATAATGATAAAATTTCATTTGACATAATAGAATCGGCTGATCAATCTTTTGGTGAGGATATTTATGGTGAGTTACATTATTCACAGCATATGGATGAAATAAAATATCATGATCAAACTCCTGATGATTCTTTAAAGATAAGCATGTTCACTCTCGAACCAAGGACGACAACCAATAAATATCTTGCCCCTCCATGAGCAAGATTTAAGAGATATGGTGATAAGGGACCACAAGGGAGGAGGCGTAAGGTGAGCAAATATCTTGCTCCCCACGAGCAAGATTCAAACACATCAAATGAAATGTAGGAATATGGTCGAGCTAAAAGACCTTAAACAAAGTGCTCATTGGGAGGCAACCCAAGTTTAGTTTTTATGTTTTCTTTTGTTTGTTTAATTTGAACTTTGGATTCCATTCATTTAGCATTTTTTTTAACATGAATTAGGACTAGAAAGAACCTGCTAGGTAAAAATAAAAATCACTTTGAACCTACACGACTGAGCGAGTAAGGAGAAGTCGATCGTTATGCACCATGAGAAGGAAACGGGGGACACACGGCCTAGCCATGTGTGTTTCACACAGTCGTGACCCACCTTCCAGCGGCACACACAACATGTCCATGTGTTTTCACACAGCCGTGTCGCGCAGGGGTTAAATGGAATGCACCATGTGTTTTTGCCCCAAATGCGCTGTGTGCTTTGATTCCTCTTGCCCTAGCCGTGTAAATCCTGATGGGTTTCCGGCACCGCGGCGAGTGTGTGTTCGAACATGTTTCGCAAACATGTGCACAGCGGAAGGAATAAAATAATAAATCTAATTTATTACAACACACACATCACACGCATGCATAGTACAACATGTGTAGACATAACCGTAAATTAAAATTTTGCAATAAAAGGAAAACTAACTAGGTATACCTTACGTATCACGTGTAGCGGGAAAGGCATCAACCGGAACGATCCTCGCTAGAATCATCTCTATCCGTATCCATGCCGAGTATCTTCGTGATGACTTCACTAAGTCACGAGCCTCGTCTTCGTACGGGTTACTAGCCTCGTGTTGAAGACAATGTGATCGAGAGAAGATCACGATCCGAATCAAAATTCGGATCCAAAACGAGTCCTCAAAAACTCGTTTCTCCGGAGACGAATTCGTCAACCGTTTGACGAATCCTTCATCCTCCACCTATGAGGATTGCCGGAGATCGAATCCCCAGCAAGGGAGGCACTGTCGGAGCTCCAAACGTTGTCCAAACGATGCTCCAACAAGAAGTAAACAAGCTGTCGAGAAAACTGGACAGCTTTGGTGGATACCTTGCACCGGCCAAATAAGGAAAGCAATGTTCTCACCTTGTCGCCGGAGCCAAGGATGATCACCGGAGCTCCTCCGGCAGCAACTCGACACCGGCAAGTGGAGAAGACGGCAGCAGCTGGTCGCCGGTTGGAGGAGATGGGCAGCGGCACTAGAGTTGGCGCCGACTTCTACAAGGGGAGGAGGTGAGCGGCAACTCTAGGTTAAGGGAATTGGATTAGGGCTTAACAAACCCTTAAGCCCTCTTTTATAGAGAACTAATTCTCTTAATGGTTATTGGATCATAACCATAAGACCCGTTAACCCGCTCCATTAATTTAAGTTAAAATAAACCAAACCATGATGGTTTATTTTAAGTTAAAACGAACCGAACCAACTTTGGTTCATTCGTTTAAAATAAACCAAACCCTTTGGTTTATTCTCCTCCATTGCATTAGAACCAAACCATTTTTGGTTCATCCATTATGTCTTCATAAGACACGGCCCATCCACGCTTCCATTGCGACTGAAACGATTTCATGCTCACTCCATGTTTGGTCCAACCAAACCCAGTTTCTCTCGGTCTGAGAATCTCATTCTCAAGCTCATTTTAATTCCTTCGGATTACGCTCGTTGTGCATGTGACCAAATAGGTTCTCGGTTTATGTTGGCTGTCTATAATTAACCATTAATTATAGAATGATCATGAGTGACACCTAGTAGTACATCATGATCCCCAATTAACTGAAAAGATCAACGGTTGATCCAGAACTATTTCTGAAACCCTTCAGCAGCTCGAATGAATCGTGCCCCATTCCCTTCACTCATCTTATACCCACTTGGTTCAGGACATGGTCTATAGTGTCAGTCCCCACTAGGCTGACTATGTCACACCTAGCCCAAGTATCATTTCCTCGTCCTATGGATTCGCGTTACTGCACATGTATCGAAGAGTACCTTACTCTAAAAATGTAATGCTTTGGCCAAAGACTTTAGTAACAATCCGACAAGAGGCCATACATCTCCTCGCAAGGAGTGGTGAATTCTTTATAGGCTATTCAAACACCTTCAATCACTTCGACTTATACCCAATCATCCCGGGTCCACATCTCCTCAGAGATGCTTGCTTAAGATGTCAAAGCATAAGTCTTTATGATCAAGATGACGTGAATACCGCAAGTCAAAGGAACATCGCACTTAAGCTACAGTAAGAACTTCATTGACATATATATATATGCAGAGAACCATATGAAGTCTTACGGTTGGTCACTCCAATGAACTAGTTACCATAACTAGCATCCACGATTAACTCCGGACATCACAATGTCTCCAGCCAGTGAGAATCAGCCGCTTGGATACACCAAGGAGTATACCTCGTGCTAGTCTCGACAGAATTGATGGTGTCCAAATCCATTAATTCATCGACTAGGGATAATTCTGATACATCACAATTACACATGTAGAGATACTCACTAGTTGTGATCCAATCACAAATTCTCTCATGCTATGAGTCGTATCGCGAACATTCAATAAATGAGTTTAAGATCAAATTAAATACATGAAACCATGTATACTCAAATAGTGAATCTTCATTTATCATATAAATGGTTAATATATAAGGCGATTGCCTTAGGACATCTCTCATATATTACTAACAGACTCCCACTTGGCCTAATGCCAATCGCTACGGTATCCAATACCATAAGCTGTAACATGACCCTCAAACTTACTTTGAGGTAATGCCTTAGTCAAAGGATCCGCTAAGTTCCTTTCAGTGGGGATTTTCTCGATTTGTATTTCCTTCCTACTGATGATCTCTCTGATAAGATGATAGTGGCGAAGCACATGTTTGGATCATTGATGAGACCTTGGCTCTTTCGCCTTTGCAATTGCTCCATTGTTGTCGCAGTAGATCGGTATTGCTTCAACAATGGCTGGAATCACACCAAGTTCATAAATGAACTTCTTGATCCAAACTACTTCCTTTGCTACTTCCGAAGCTGCAATGTATTCTGCCTCAGTGGTAGAATCCACTACAGTGTCTTGTTTGGAACTTTTCCAACTCACTGTGCCCCCATTCAAGGTGAACACGTATCTAGACTGAGACCTGGAATCATCCTTGTCTGTCTGGAAGCTGGCATCCGTATACCCGTATATCACCATGTCCCCTTCTCCATATATTAGGAACACATCCTTATTTCTTCTTAAGTACTTAAGGATCGTCTTAACAGCCACCCAATGATCCATTCCTGGATCAGACTGGTATCTGTTGCAGATCGAAATGGCCGGCTAGAGGGGGGGTGAATAGCCCTCTTACCATGGATGTCGTAATTTACTCGTTCTTCTTGCATTGCTTATCTATGATTGTCGTTAGCGCAGCGGAAACAATAAAACAAGAATAATACTAACAACAATACAAGCACACCAAATATGCAAGCATATACGTGGTTCGGAACCATAGGGTTTCTACTCCACGGGGCGAGCTTAACGAGCTCTAGAGATGCACATGACAATACTCAAACTCCTTCTCGACTACACGTCGGAGGTGGAGAAACCTCTCACAAGAAATTACAACAGTAATATACAAATACAAACAAGAATACAAATACAATACAAAAGAAACACTTTTCACCGATTGCTTTGTTAGGGATCGATTGGCCGGCTAGAGGGGGATGAATAGCCCTCGTTCGTTGGATGCCATATTTTGCTCGTCTTCGAAAATGTTAGCGCAAGCGGAAGAAATAAACTAAGACAAGCAAATAGAAATAAAACAAAGACAATACAAACACGGAGATGTAACGTGGTTCACGGCTACGCCGCTAATCCACGGTCCGATTCGTCCACGGTGAATCACTCCGCAATCTATCCACTAGATCTCTCCTTTGCACAAAGCTAGGTGGAGGTAACCTCTTTACAACAACACTCCTCTTACAAATATAATGAAAATAAGCTTGGGTAAGAGGATGGAAAGGTTTAGGGAACTTTGGGAGAGTATTAGAGTATAAGCATTAGCCTCCCAAAGCCTTACCCCCTTCCTTTTTATAGAGGAAGAGGGTTTCTTCCGACAGATCGCCGACCGATGGCACCCATCCGACCGCATCGTAGTCGCTGCCCAATAACGCCGCTTTCCACGCTGGATACTATCCACCAGATCGCATCCCGACCGATGGCACCCATCACCGATCGATGTCAACCGAGTCCTCAACGAGGTCGACTCTATTCTGTGCCCGTGCATAGTGACATCAATCGACTTCCGTCCCTTGCCGATCGACGTTCATCACCGATCGCCCATGTCGCGCAATGATCGATCAACTTGATTCAACATTAGATCACGATCGAACCATCGACTCGAGGGCCGATCCGCCATGACATGGCAATGACCGTGTCGGAAAACTCATCCAAACTTGGCCAAATGGCCAAGTTTCACCTAAGAGCTACCCTTCCCGGGTTACAACGCCACTCTCATCCCTGAGTCCTCGCCGAAGTTCTCTTCGCTCGCGACCACGCCCCTCGAGATCAGGCGCACGACTCTGCAATGCTCCTTCGCGTCTCTTGCCTCGAAGTCTACTTCTTCCGGCTTCACTCCAAGCTCCTCGTCCGGCGGTCCCTCGGATGCTCCAAGCGCACAGCTTCCGCAAAGCTATCCTTCACCGACTCAAGGCACGAGTCATGAGATGTGAAACTCGCCATGGCTCCATGTGCGAATTACTAAGTCCTGCACGACTTCAACGCACATATCAAATCAACATATCAAACTAACTTAAACCCTTTGCCACACCATCAAAACCATATTACGGCAAGAGATTGCCCTAACAATCTCCCCCTTTTTGATGTGTGGCAATCCGTTTAAGTTAGGTAAAAACATTTGATATAAATTTTAAAGGAAAGAAAGCATGTAAACATAATCATGATATAGCAACATCCAACTCCCCCTTAATCCATGAAACTCTCTATGTAAATTTCTCCCTATCATAAATTTCTCCCCCTTTTATTATTAACTTAAACATAATATTTTCTCCCCCTTTGACACCATCAAAAAGATTATCACTAAGTTAAAAACACATGACATCAAGTCTAATAGAAAGAAAATACCACAAGTTGATTTAAAATCGGAATTCAGCCTTTACTGGTCTGATATTCAGGCCATCAGTCGACTGGTTCAGATACCAGTCGACTGCCACGTGAATTTCAGGATTTTTTAATTTTTAGACCGAATTTCAGAAATGCATTAAAAATTCCAAAAAATTCAAAAAATCATGAAATTTGGGGAACACATTTCTTTTAAGTATATCTATCAGTGAAAAATATGTTTTAATGAAAAATCATTATATTTCCATGTATTTGCCAAAAATCCAAAAGCTTTAAAAACTACAAGGTTTTTGATCATAAGAGTATCCATTTTAACACCCAGTTTTGCATCCAATTGTTTCAAAACATGAATACATGTATTTTAAAGTAAGAATTTGTTTTGAAAACATATGAAATATCCAACCATGATCTTTGGGCAATATGTCTATGAATTAAATATAAGCCTTCCCCATGATTGGTCTATTATTGCTATTTTGATATTTTAAATGACCATCTAAATGCCATAGGCATTAGTGAACATTTGTATCATCCTAACATCTCACTCATGCTAAGTTTTCAATCAAGGTAGCCTATGGTGAGTGTGAGATGCATCCTAGGGGGTATTTGTGTATACTTAACCAATATGTTCATGCAATTCTATCATGGCTAAGTATCAACCTAACATCCTACATGATCATAAAGACATATATGAATGAATTCTACATTATGATGATGAAACTCATGTATTCATCAAATAATAGTCATGCATTAGGTATTATATGATGATAATAAACAAAGTATTACCTAAAGCATGATTCAAAACTATTTCTCATGATAACGTGCCAAATTTCAAAAACATAAATCATGATTGCAAATATACATAGGAATTACATCAATCATCATGATTTAAGCATTATTATCTATTTATGGGTACGTTATCATCACCCAACACTATCTAAAAAATGTTGTCCCATCATCCTAAGTCAACCAAAATATGATATAGGCTAGGTCCATGTGGTTGACTACCCTAGGGTTATTCTAACCCTTAAGGATGGATTTTGGAACCCAAAATAAGTTCTTTCCTATTTGGTTCACTAGATATTCCTTGGGGATCTATTTTCTAGCAATTACTTTCTTTTTATCTTGTCCCCTAGCTATTAGGCATTTGTAGGCCTTTTCATTTTTCTTTTCCTTATATCCTAGGCCTTTTTTGTTAAAACTTGCTCTTTGGCTCCCTATGATCATATTTAATGTGTTGGAGCCAATTGTGAATTTCTCTAGGGCTTTGGTTAAATAATCTACCTTTTCCCTTAATGCCCTATTTTCCTCTATGCATGCATCATCATGGCAAGAAGAAACATTATCATTTAAGCATGCATTTTCTAGCTTTTGTTCTAATTCCTTAATTTGACTAAGCATGGTTTTATTTTTCTTTTTCATGCCAAATAATTCCTTAGTTAAACTAGAAATTATGGAAACTATTTTCTTAGGAGAAGCATTCGTTACTATAGTTTCCATATCCTCTTCTTCTTCGGATGAGGAGGATGTAGAAGCTCCCCCTACATTTGAGCTCTCCCCACTTGAGCTTGATTCTTCATTTGAGGAGGAGGAGGAGCAATCCGAGTCATGAAGAGCCATTAGTGCTAGGTTGGAGTAGACGTGCTCTTCTTCTTCGGATGAGGATGAGGAGGCAAGGTCATCCCATGTCTTGGCTTTGAGTGCCATGGCCTTCCCTTTTCCTTTTGCCTTCTTTTCTTCTTCCTTTTTCTTGCTTCCCTTCTTCTTCTTCTTTTCTTCTTTCTTCTTCCTTTCTTCCTTGCTCTTGTTTAGGAGGGGACAATTATCCCTTATATGTCCCTCTCCATGGCAATTATAGCATATGACCTTCCCCCTTGGTCTTCTATTCCTATCATGAGATTTATCAAATCTAAGATTCTTAAATGCACACCTTACCTTCCTTACCATGTAGGATTCTTCCGTGCTATCCATGGAAGAGGTAGAGGCTTCATCGGATGAGGAGGAGGGGATCTCTATCTTCTTCTTCCCCTTATTTGCCATCAAAGCTACTCCTCTTGAGGGTTGAATTCTAGGCTCTTCTTGTATTCCTTCAAGCCTAGTTTCGTGAAGCTCCATTGTTGAGAAAAATTCCTCCAAGGTACTTACTTCCAAGTTCTTGGAGATGTAAAATGAGTCCACCATGGAGCTCCATCTTGAGGACCGGGGAAAGGCATCTATGGCCTTCATTACCATATCCCGGTTGGAAAGCTTTTCACCTACACTTGTTAAACCGGTTAGAATTTCCTTAAATCTAGAGTGTAGGGATTTTACCTTCTCTCCCTTTTTAAGTTTGATATTGGACAATTGGGAGCGAAGAACGTCTCTCCTTGCTAGCTTTGCCTCGGATGTGCCTTCATGGATTTCTATTAGTTTCTCCCACATTTCCTTGGCGCTAGCACACTCTCCTATCCTATTGACATCTTGTTGAGGGGGGACATTGTATAGGTGGTGCTTGGCCTTTGAATTTGCCAAGTATTCTTCTCTTTGCCTTTTGCTCCACTTCGATTTCTCCAATGGCTCCCCATCCTCGTTCCTAGGCAACTCGAAACCGTTTTCCATTATTAAAAGGATTTCAAAGTCGGTTTCGAAGAATACCTCCATTCTCTTTTTCCACAAAGAGAATTCGCCGTCGAACTTCGGTGGATGGATGTTTGAGCCGGCCATTTTGAAAATTGCTTGTTGTGGCGGTTAGTCCTCGACAAGCTTTCCTTGGCTCTGATACCACTTGTTAGGGATCGATTGGCCGGCTAGAGGGGGGTGAATAGCCCTCGTTCGTTGGATGCCGTATTTTGCTTGTCTACGAAAACGTTAGCGCAAGCGGAAGCAATAAACTAAGACAAGCAAATAGAAATAAAACAAAGACAATACAAACACGGAGATGTAACGTGGTTCACGGCTACGTCGCTAATCCACGGTCCGATTCATCCACGGTGAATCACTCCGCAATCTATCCACTAGATCTCTCCTTTGCACAAAGCTAGGTGGAGGTAACCTCTTTACAACAACACTCCTCTTACAAATATAATGAAAATAAGCTTGGGTAAGAGGATGGAAAGCTTTAGGGAACTTTGGGAGAGTATTAGAGTATAAGCATTAGCCTCCCAAAGCCTTACCCCCTTCCTTTTTATAGAGGAAGAGGGTTTCTTCCCGTTGACACAGGATCAGTCGACTGATGGCACCCATCGATCGGATCTTCGAGCTGCCCAATAACGACCGCTTTCCACGTTGAATACTATCCAATGGTACTAGCATCAGTCGACTAATGGCACCCATCAGTCGACTGATGTCAACCAGTCGAGTCCTCAACGAGGTCGACTCTATTCTGTGCGTCTGCAGCGGTGACATCACGACCGCCATCCCTTGGCGCCGGATCGATCAAGCCATCACCGATCGACGACCATGCCGGCAATGATCGATCAACTTGATTTAGCCACATTAGATCAGTCGATCGAACCATCGACTCAGAGCAGTCGACTGCCATGACATGGCAGTCGACTGGTGTCGGGAAAACTCATCCGACACTTGGCCAAATGGCCAAGTTTCACCTAAGAGCTACCCTTCCCGGGTTACAATCGCTCACTTTCATCCCTCGGAGTCCCTCACCTTCGAAGTTCTCTTCGTTCGCGGCCACGTCCCTCGGCAGCATCAGGCGCACGGCTCTGCAATGCTTCTTTGCGTCTCTTGCCTCGAAGTCTACTTCCTCCGGCTTCACTCCAAGCTCCTCGTCCGGTGGTCCCTCGGATGCTCCAAGCGCACGGCTTCCGCAAAGCTATCCTTCACCGACTCAAGGCACGAGTCATGAGATGTGAAACTCGCCATGGCTCCATGTGCAAATTACTAAGTCCTGCACGACTTCAACGCACATATCAAATCAACATATCAAACTAACTTAAACCCTTTGTCACACCATCAAAACCATATTACGGCAAGAGATTGCCCTAACATGATTTTGATTACTTGTTTGTTGCTTGCTTTGATTGGCTCTTGAAGGACAAGAATGCAACAAAAATTCCCCTCGAATAGCTCCACAAAAACCATGGAGAAATCCTCCAACTCGAGCTCCATTTATAACCTGCATCAAGCTATTTTCGCGCACATCAGTCGACTGGTCCGGTAGCCGTTGTCTCACAATTGCCAGATCCACGTTGGTTAACTTCCAACGGATCACACATCAGTCGATTGATGGCACCCATCAGTCGACTGATCATCCATCAGTCGAGTGCTAGCGAGCTCGACTCCATTCGTTCGCGGGTCATCGATCATTGTCATCCTCGGTCGACCGATTCTCCCAACGATTGATATCATCCCTTGGCGCGATCGATCACCGAACTTGGTTAAGTCGAACACGGTCGAACCGTCGACCTAGAGCGATCGGCACTATGCCCGATCGTGATGTCTAAAACCTCAAACACAATGTTGTTTGAGAGTCCGACACTCAGTCTTAGTCACTTGGCCAAGTCCACCTTATCCCTCATGGAGTTCCCCACCGAAGTTCTCTTCCCTCGACCTACGTCCCTCGGATGCGCCAAGCGCACGACTTTGCATTGTCATCCTTCACTTCTCATATCCTAGAAGTATGCTTCCCTTTGGGCTCACTCCATTTTCTCCCCGTCCGGCGGTCCCTCGGATGCACCAAGTGCACGGCTTCGCAATGTCATCCTTCACTGACTCAAGGACTTGAGCCTAGTTAACTTGCCAAGTTCTCAAGACTTCCCAAATGCACCAAGCGCACGACTTCGCAATGCATTTCTCACCAAGCACCAAGCTCACGGCTTCGCAATGCTTTGGATTTCCCATGCCAAGCACCAAGCACATGGCTTCGCAATGCTTTGGACTTTCCCATGCCAAGGCTTCCCCCTTGGACTTCCACACCAAGCTCCATGCTTGGATTTTCCATGCCAACTCCATGTTGGACTTTCCCATGACAATCCCATGTCATGAGTTTTGTCTATCATCAAAATACTATCAAGGTACTACTCGAGTCAAACTCAAGTCAACCTGGGCCGATTGCACCAACAATCTTCCCCTTTTTGATTATTGACAAAACTACCATCTCAAGTCTACCAATTCTCCCATATTGGCAATTCTCATATCCCAATGAGAATTCCAATGAACCCTAATTGGTAACTTGGTAACTTCTCCCCCTTTTTGACATTACATCAAAATGGTCCTCCCCAAGGGTATGAATGTCTCATATCCCAATGAGATCTTACAATCTCTCCCTTGGAGGAACACATGCCTGCAATCTTTCTAGTGATCCCATATCACTTAAAGAGTGGCAACCCAATTTTCCTCCCATGAGGAAATACACATCCATCTTCCCATGATGGGTACCTCCCCCTAGAGGCTTGCTCCCCCTTGACCATTGCACCAACAATGTCCTTGGAGAGTCCCTAAGCCAATAGGAACATTAACCAAATCAAAATTAAGGCAAAGTTGATACTCTCCCTAAAACCCTTCTTCTAATCCATGTTCAATGGATTTCCACCCTCTCTAATGCTCTCCCAATCATATCCTAGGGTTAGGAGTGGTTAGGGGACCAAAACACAGCTGAACATGGGCCTAACCAAGGCTGCGTAAAACCGATCGATGACACCCTCATCAATCGATCCGGCCTCCTGCTGGCCGATTGATAATCTGATTTTCGAATTCAGAAATGACTTTACCAAATTCATAAGTAAATATACATAAATTGATAAATCTTGAAATTTGGTATGTATATTACTTATCACAATCATTATGGGTGAAAAATATCGGAAAAATATTTTACCCATTAAATTAGGAGATTGATACAAAGTCTAAAATTTAAGAAAAGCTTCAATAAAGAGCCCTCTTTGTATCATCCCATTCAATGGTGATAGCTATCAAAAGATAGGCTTCACCAAGGTTTTTCAAAATGTTTTCAAAATGTTTTTAAAACCTTTATTTTCTTTTTCCTAAACATCTCACCAATATCTAGATGTGTAAAACACATACAAGTCAAATTTTTGTGAGATGTGGGTTTTGTTTTGTTTATGTTCTCATGCATATTTCTAGGCAACATTAATTTGATTCCCTTCGAGTTGTGTCATAGTCCTTAACTCCATTTTAAACTATGCATGATATGATTATGGCATGAATATGATTTAGATAAAAACATATGCCAATATCATGATGTCATGGCATGTGAATGAGAACTAAGCATACATGACATCTAAAGATAATTCTAAACATGATTATGACATTTTATAGATAAAAATGAAAATGATGTCATGACATGGTAAGGCAAACAAATCATGGCAAGTAAAATATACTAAGGTATAAAATACCTAAGTGTGAAAATCAATTTTCCACTTTTAGGGATTAAATACATTTTGCCTTAATGCCATTTTCTCCCTAGTGTACCAAAAACCAAAAATGGCACACCATGACCTCTATGACCTAATTGTGCCAATTTAAATCATTTTAAAACTTCTCAAAACATATTGGCACATCCTAATGTGTCAACTCATCATGGCTAGGTTAACTACCCATCCACTTAGGGTTGACACACCCTAACCCATCTAGCGTGAATCGATCACGCTTCTAGGAACCCAATACCTATTGGAGCTCCTTGGGTTAACAAGGTATTCCCTATGGATAACTTCCCTAGATACCTTCCTAATGAACCTTTTAGGTTTTGAAACCATAGTCTTTTGGGTCTTACTTGGGTCAACTCTAGAGGTGACTCCTCCATTGACCTTCTTAGTGGCTTTCTTGGTTTTCCTTAAGTCCTTAGCCACTAAGCACACACCATGACTAGTCTTAGGGATGACTTCCCTATTAGCCTTGGTTTTGCTATACCTAGAAATAGTTCCATAATTAAATTGAACATTATGATAAGTCTTCTTGGGCTTAGGTTTGTGACCCAAACCTTCCTTGCCCTTAGACCGTTTTTGAACCTTAGGTCTTGACTTTTGGGCATTTGACCATAGAATTGAATTTTCTATGATTCTAAGGGCTTTCTCCAATTTTTCTAGCCTTGACCTCAAGGCTTGGTTATCTAACTCTAATTTTCCCAATTTTGAATTTTCATTTATCTTTTGGGAAATGTTTTTCTTTTTAGGCATGTGCTTAGATTTCTTGGGGTTGACACTTAGGTGATTTTCAATTCTCCTAATGGACTCTTTTGGTAAAATATTTCTAGAATTATGAGTCCTAGGTTTGTCTTTAGTTATATGAACATGCTTGGCACCTAAGCAATAAACCTTATTATTTCTCCTAGCATGCTTTTCATTGATAATAGCAAGAGAGCTAAAATAATTCTTAGCATTCTTTTTAACTCTAGGAATTAAAGGTGTATTAAATAAATTTACCTTAGGGTTAGCTTTAGGAGCTCCCCTACATGAGTTGCACCTTCTTGCCCTTTCTTCCTCCCCCTAGGGCATTGGCTTCGGTAGTGTCCCTTTTGATTGCATTTAAAGCACACAATGTGCTCTTTGCTCTTGATTTTGGGAATACCGGCATCCTTTGACTTTGTGTTGACTTTTGGTGCGGATGACTTTTCCTTAGTCAATTTAGGGCACTTACTCTTGTAATGCCCTTTTTCCTACACTCAAAACATATTATGTGATTTTTATTTAAAATAATAACACTTGAGTTACCTAGGGAGGTAGTGGAGGCCTCTTCTTGATCTTCACTTCTCCTGGATGTGGATACTTCTTGTTCTTGCTCTAGGATGGAAGATTGCCTCTCCTCCCCCTCAATGCTAGAGGTGGAGGTCTCCACCAAGTCGTCAACATCTTCAAATGTTGTGGGTTCTTCTTCCTCGGCATTTTCTTCTACTTGTGCTGGTTGGGAATTTTCTTGGAAATTTATTATCTTATTCCATAGTTCCCTTGCATCCCTATAATCACCCAATCTAGACAAAATAGTGTTAGGTTACAAATCACTAATCAATTTAATTACCTCGAGATATGTCTCGAAGTTCTTGATTTGGTCTTGGGTCCACTTTGATTTTTCAATGGGCTTGTTGTGTTTGTCCCTAGGCATCTCAAAACCATTTTCTATAATAATCATATAATCAAAATCGATTTCGAGATATACCTCCATCCGTTTATTCCACCAAGCAAAATCTCCATCAAATTTCGGTGGATGGATGAAGCCGGTCATTTTGTAGTGCTCTCGCGGCGGTTAGTCCTTGAAGAGCGACCTCGGCTCTGATACCACTTGTTGTAGATCGAAACGGCCGGCTAGAGGGGGGTGAATAGCCCTCTTACGATGGATGTCGTAATTTACTCGTTCTTCTTGCGTTGCTTATCTATGATTGTCGTTAGCGCAGCGAAAACAATAAAACAAGAATAATACTAACAACAATAAAAGCACACCAAATACGCAAGCATATACGTGATTCGGAACCTTAGGGTTCCTACTCCACGGGGCGAGCTCAACGAGCTCTAGAGATGCACACGACAATACTCAAACTCCTTCTCGACTACACGTCGGAGGTGGAGAAACCTCTCACAAGCAATTACAACAGTAATATACAAATACAAACAAGAATACAAATACAATACAAAAGAAACACTTTTCACCGATTGCTTTTGATCACTTGTTTGTTGCTTGCTTTGATTGGCTCTTGAAGGACTGGAATGCAGTAGCAATTCCCCTCTAATAGTTCCACAAAAACCATGGCGAAATCCTCCAACTCGAGCTCCATTTATAACCTGCATCAAGCTGTTTTCGCGCACATCAGTCGACTGATCGTGACCATCAGTCGACTGGTCCCGTAGTTGTTGTCTCACAACGGCTAGATCCACGTTGGTTAAGTTCCAACGGATCACACATCAGTCGACTAATGGCACCCATCACCGAGGCCGTGAGCTCGACTCCATTCTCGTGCTCGCAGACAGTCATCACGATCGCCATCCCTCGGCGATCGATTCTCAACGATGACTACCGTCCCTCGATCGGTGATTAGCCAGACTTGGTTTAGTCGAACACTGGTCGAACCCATACGACCTAGAACAGTCAACTGGCACCTATGCCAATCGACTGATGTCGGCTAAAACCTCAAACACAAAGTTGTTTGAGCATCCGACACTCAGTCTTAGCCACTTGGCCAAGTCCACCTTATCCCTCATGGAGTTCCCCACCGAAGCTCTCTTCCCACGGCCTATGTCCCTCGGATGCGCCAAGTACACGACTTCGCAATGCCATCCTTCGCGTCTCATATCCTAGAAGTATGCTTCCCTTTGGGCTCACTCCATTTGCTCCCCGTCCGGTGGTCCCTCGGATGCACCAAGCGCACGACTTCGCAATGCCATCCTTCACCGACTCAAGGACCCGAGCCTAGTGAACTTGCCAAGTTCTCAAGACTTCCCAAATGCACCAAGCGTGCGGCTTCGCAATGCATTTCTCACCAAGCACCAAGCGCACGACTTCGCAATGCTTTGGATTTCCCATGGCAAGCACCAAGCGCATGGCTTCGCAATGCTTTGGACTTTCCCATGCCAAGGCTTCCCCCTTGGACTTCCACACCAAGCTCCATGCTTGGATTTTCCATGCCAACCCCATGTTGGACTTTCCCATGACAATCCCATGTCATGAGTTTTGTCTATCATCAAAATACTATCAAGGTACTGGTCGAGTCAAACTCGAGTCAACCTGGGCTGATTACACCAACAGTATCTGCTCGTGACACTCAGAGCATACGATACATCGGCCCTCATACATAACATAGCATATATGATAGATCCTATTGCGGATGCATAGGGAATCTTACTCATACAAATCCTCTCATCTTCTGTGCGCGGACACATAGACTTCGAAAGGTGTACCCCATGCCTGATGGGTAGGAAACCTTTCTTGGATTCGGACATGCTAAACCTCTTTAGCACTCCGTGTATATATGTAGGCTGCGAAAGACCAAGCAACCGTTTGGATCTATCTCTATAGATCTTAATCCCGAGGATGTAGGTTGCTTCTCCTAGGTCTTTCATGGAGAATATCTTAGATAACCAAACCTTAACTGACTGTAAGATTGAAACATCGTTTCCTATAAGTAATATGTCACCGACATACAATACTAGGAACACAACTGCACTCCCACTAACCTTCTTGTACACACAAGGGTCATCTGGATTTTATGAGAAATCAAACTTTTTGATTGTCTCATCAAAATTGATATTCCAGCTCCTGGATGCTTGCTTCAATCCATATATGGACCGTCGCAATTTGCATACCTTGGTTTTATCAATCGATGTGAAACCCTCAGGTTGTATCATATACACCTGCCATAAGGAAAGCTGTTTTCACATCCATCTGTCATATCTCATAATCATAATGAGCCACTATGGCCAGGAGCATCCGAATGGATTTAAGCATAGCTACAGGCTAATAGGTTTCATCATAATCAACACCTCATTTTTGACGATATCCTTTCGCCACTAATCTAGCTTTATAGGTAATCACATTACCATCCATGTCAATTTTCTTCTTGAAAACCCACTTGCACCCTATAGGCTTGATGCCTTCAGGTGGATCAACCAAGTTCCAAACTTGGTTTTCATACATGGAATCCATTTCCGACTTCATGGCATCAAGCCACTTATCCCTTTCTGAACTTGTCAGCACTTCTTCATAACTGGTAGGCTCCTCATCATCAATGAGTAGCACGTCATTCGATTCACTTACGAGAAATCCATATCTCTCAGGAATGTTGCGTGTTCTATCGGATCTACGAAAATGTGGTGTTATAATAGGTCCAGTCGATTGCTCATCACTATGAGTTATCGGCTATTGTGCTCCACCAGGTATCTCATCAATGTCTATTTGAGTTTCTCGAGCCTCCTCAAGCTCGACGACACTCCCATTGTTTTCTTGCAAGAGAAACTCTTTCTCTAGAAACACAACATGCCTTGAAACAAACACCTTTTGTTCCACAGGATGATAGAATTGGTAACCCCTTGTTTCCTTAGGGTATCCAATAAATAGACATTTATCAGACTTAGCATCCAATTTGTACGTCGATCAGCTTCACATAAGCAGGACAACCCCATATCTTCAAGTAAGATACATGAGGTTTCTTACTATTCCATATCTCATATGGAGTAGTAGAGACTACCTTGGTTGGCATTCTGTTTAACAAGTAAACATCTGTCTGAAGTGCATAGCCCCAAAAGGACTTGGGAAGATTCGCATGATTCATCATTAACCTGACCGTGTCCAACAAGGTCTGGTTACGCCTCTCAGATACACTATTATGTTGTGGTGTATATGGCGGAGTCCATTGAGACAATATACCATTTTGTCTCTTAGATAATCAAGAAACTCTTGACTTAAGTATTCACCACCTCGATCCGATCGAAGAATTTTAATACTCTTGTCATGTTGTTTCTCTACTTCATTTCTGAATTCTTTGATCCTTTCAAAGGCTTCAGACTTGTGTTTCATCAAGAACACATACCCAAACTGTGAGTGATCATCGGTGAAGGTAACGAAGTAGCTATAGCCTCCTAAAGTTTGAGTTGACATAGGTCCACATACATCAGTATGTATTAGACCTAGTAACTCTCCCATTCGTTCACCTTTTCCTGTAAAAGGTAACTTAGTCATCTTTCCTTTTAAGCATGATTCACATGTATCGTATGAATCCAATTCAAATGATTCTAGAATTCCACATCAGTGTAATTCGGACATGTGTTTCTTGCTTGCATGGCCAAGATGACAATGCCACATGTAGGAGTCTAATTGATTATCCTTTCGAGCACACTTGTTGCTTGCTTCGATATTGAAAATGTCACTGGATACGTCTGTTAGAATGTATATTGAAAGCCTAGCTGTTTTCTATATGAACATTTTATTTTGAAATAAGAATCACATGATCATTGTTTGCATTTTATATATTCATTATATATGTGTGCATATTGTCTAATATTCTACATTGTAGATAACATGGTGCTTGGTGTGGCACAGAAGATCATGTTATCAGTCCCTTGTAAAATATAAGTAGAGGCTCACAACCAAGATGGTTTTGGACAAACCATTGGCATGGTTGTAGTGTAGCTTGGTATTGTTTTATCTTGAACATAGAATTACACTAGTACACTTAGGTGTATTGAGTAGGACCGACATAGAGGTGATTCAATTTAGTACTGACTACATAATTGAATCAGACCTCGGATATTATGTTGTACATGCTCTTAATCCCGATATAATAACGAGCACATGTACTTAGTATTTATTTCTTTAATTTACCGGTGGGTGAGATTTAGATGGATTAAATCAATATGCCCGGTAAGTTGGGAAATAATATTATTTACATGGTGTGCCGTTGATTATAGGAGGAAACCGTGTCCTATATATTAGGTTGATGATGTCCCCTTGAGGAGCTCATAAGGTTCATCATGTAAACCCAGCTGGTTGACTTAGTCAACATGATGATAAGGTTGAGTGGTACTACTCGAGGAGTTAGATGTTAATTAATTGATGGTCAGTAAATCAATTAATTGACGGACATTCGATATCTTAAACACGGAGAGATTAATGTACAAATAATATATGGAGCCCATATTAATTTGTGGGGGTTGGTGAGGTAGTTCAATGATGATCCTCTAGTGGAATGGAACATCATTGATGGATCAAGTATGTGTGGTTCCGATCCATCGGGTGGCCAAGACCCAACTCCTCCTTATGGTCCCTATCGTAGCCTAATATAATCCTTGTGAAGTCTAGATCCAAGAATGTAAAACAAAACCTAGAACCAACGGTTGGGATTAAATCCCTAAGATCCGATGGTTAGGATGAAACCCTAGAACCAACGGTTGGGATTAAATCCCTAAGATCCGATGGTTACGATGAAACCCTAGAATCGACGATTGAGATTAAATCCCTAGATCTGACGGTTGGGATAAAACCCTAGATCCGACGGTTGGGATGAAATCTTAGATCCGACGATTAGGATGAAATCCTAGATCTGACGGTTGAGATGAAACCCTAGATCCGATGGTTGGGATAAAACCCTAGATCCGACGGTGGAGGTTAAATCCCTAGATCCGACTGATGAGATTAAAGGAGGCTTAACCCCTATTCTATAAATAGGTGCTTAGGGTTGGGTGGCAAGGATAAGATAAGGAGATTGTTTTTCGAATTAGGGTTAGGGTTTGGCTCATCTTCCATTGGGCGGCTAGGGTTTGGGCAGCTACAAGCTTGGGCGGCAAGCTAGGGTTTGGCCGGTCATCCCTCTCTTCTCCTCCTTGGTTTTGGGCGGCACTCTTCCCTTTTCCTTGCTCCTTGTCCAGCGGTTCTCCATCCATTGGTGGCCGGCAATCATCTTCCTCCAATCTCTCCAAGGTGGCCGGCGGTTTCCATTCATTTTGTGGCCGGCGCATCATCCACTTGCTCCTTGGCCGGCGGTTGCACCAAATTCCCTAATTTGGTGGTCGGTTCTTGATAGGAAAGGTATTTGTGATTGCTTCTCTTTGTTCGCAGCGGACAAGGTAGAGAAGAAAGTGATCAAGAAGGCTTCAACTCGTGGAGGATCTTCGTCCACACGTCGTCCACGAGAAGGATAGGACATACGATAGAAGATCGTGAGGTATAAAGTTGTTTTTAACTTTATTTACAGATCTGAATATGTTCTTTAATATTTTGATTATGCATGTGTATGAATGGATATATATTGTATAATCATGGACCCCGAAGAAAAACACAAAAACCGGCGATCCATCCGTCGTCTTTTCCGCGGCTAACCAACTAGAAGAGTTGTGTTTCTTGAACAACTAGTTCATTTAAGCGACCACTCAAGTTGTTAGCACAACGACGAATAGGTTGTGCCAAGGAAGCTCATCCCATCCGGATTAAGTCTTTCATTAGTGAAAATTTTAATCCGGGGACATGGGAGCCAATGAGCCTCCGAAGCGACACATCCCAACAATTGGTATCAGAGCCACGGTTTCCGGTTTTGTGTGTTTTGGATTCGGTTAATTTTTTATGCATTTTTCATATATTATATGTGTCGGATAATAGTAGGATATGCGTAGTTTAACTTTTTGGTTGCAGGCATAAGATCCGACTATTATGGTCATGTGTGTGTATGTGAATGGATGTGTGTAAAAAATTTATTATTTGAATCCTCAGGGTTGACGAGGCTAGATTAGTATTTAATTTTTGTAATTAAATACGGCATTATTTAGCCGCTCATTTTAGTTTACTTTCGATCTAGATTATTTGTACACTCCTTCGTGGAGTATAGGATCGATGGATGTAAATTAAAATGTTTTATCTCGGCTCGGAACTCTTTGGTGACTTGCGCACGGGAAAAGATGGAGCGGACGAGGTGGCCACACGACGAGATGCATATTGGAGGACAATGCCATAATAGTTGGAAAAATTCTATTTTTTCCATATTTATTGCTTATTTGTTTTATATGCATGTTGTGTGTGATTTAAAATTCCTCATTTGCAATTTACTAAGTGGGAGAGGGATATTTTAATTAATTCCCGCGGCCTCCATTACAATTTGACGTGTGATGCGAACAAACTTGTGTGTTGGCTCTGAGTGCCTTCCTCCCTGCGGACGGGTTTGTTTGCGGATCACTAGGTCAAATAATGGTTATAGGAAATTATCTAGGAGCATGTGTACTTCCACAGCGGTAAGGCACATAATCCAAAATAATTCCCTTAGTATCGTGTAATGGTGCACACTTAGATGCAAATGAAAGTATCCTCCCCATCGGAGTCACTGCTTTTATTTGTAGGGCCAAAGAGGAACCAACTATTAATTTTATTTGTCAAAAAGTAAGGTTGACAAGATAATAAAATTAATGGGTAAAACCTCCTCTTACAAATGTAGAATTCGTATACGTCCACACTATCGTGGCATGCGATATTCTCGGTGTTTTGAGGTATTGGTTGATTTCAGGATTTTATTGTTTTGAGGAATCAATAATATTTGAAATCTAATATTTTGATCATTGTGATTTTAGGAATTTCAAATGGCTTTCAACCCACTTGCTGTGATTTTAAAAGAAAACAAACTTACTGGTCCAAACTACATTGATTGGAAAAGAAACCTGGATATTGTCTTAACTGCGGAGGAGTACAAATTTGTACTCTTCGAGGTCTGTCCTCCTAAGCCCACCGATGACTCTGATGAAAAGGAGAAAGAACGTTATAATAAATGGTTTAAGGAAGATGAGATGGCGGGGTGTTACATTTTGGCATCTTTGTCAAATATGCTGCAACATCAGCATCAGGCCATAGCCACAGCTTATGACATGATGTTCAATCTCAAGGAACTTTTCGGACATCAGAGTAGGGCGGCTAGGCAGGAGGCAATGAGAAACTTGATGATGACCTCCATGATCGAGGGAACACCCGTTAGAGATCATGTTCTCAAGATGATGGCTCATCTTAATGAGATGGAAGTCCTCGGAGCTGAGATCGATGGGGAAACCCAGGTCGATATCATTCTCCAGTCTCTGCCTAGGAGTTTTGAGCAGTTCCGCCTCAACTACAACATGAACAAGAGGTTGTATTCGTTGGCGAAGCTTCTGACAAAACTCCAGGCGGCAGAGGGGCTTTTTCGTCAGAGTTCTCAAGCCATGGTCGCTCAGAAGGTTTCTTCCTCTAAACCGAAAGGTAAGAAGAAGAAGAAGCAAGGTGGAGCGAAGAAAGTGGCAGGAGGACCTCAGGTAGGAGTGAAGAAGCCGAAAGGCAAGTGCTTCACTTGCAAGCAGACTGGACATTGGAAGGCGGACTGTCCTCGCCGAAAGAATAAAGGTATATCTTCTTGTTTAGTTGTTGAAACATGTTTAGCGGTGTTATCTACCAGTACCTGGTGTGTAGATACAGGAGCCACTGATCATGTCTGCAATACTTTGCAGGGATTCCAGGAAACCCGACGACTAGCTGAGGGAGAAATCACAGTCTTCATGGGCAATGCTTCAAAGGTGGCAGCTATTGCAGTGGGAGACGTTTATTTATCTTTTGATAGGAATAAATTTTTGGTGTTGAGAAATTGTCTTTATGTACCTACTTTTAGAAAGAATTTAATTTCAGTTTCTAAATTGTTTTTGGATGGATATTCTGTTTCTTTTAATGACAAGATGGTTATAAAAAGGAATAGGGAGATTATCTGTTCTGGTACATTGGTTGGCAATTTATATACTCTTGAACCAAAAACTCCCACGATGCATATAGAAGTAAATAACTCATCTTCTAAATCTAATAAGAGAAAAGAACCTTCGCAAATGAACCAAACATATCTTTGGCATCTAAGGCTTGGTCATATTAACCTAAGTAGAATTCAAAGGTTGATAGCTGATGGACCTTTGGGTTCATTAGTGGTGGAGGATCTCCCAACCTGCGAATCTTGCTTGGAAGGTAAAATGACCAAGAGGCCTTTCAAGGCCAAGGGGTATAGAGCCAAAGATGTGTTGGAAATGGTTCATTCTGATTTGTGCGGTCCTATGTCTATCCAGGCAAGAGGTGGCTTTGAATACTTCGTCTCTTTTATAGACGATTATTCAAGGTATGGATACATTTACTTGATGCGCCGCAAGTCTGAATGCTTTGACAAGTTCAAAGAATTCAAGGCTGATGTGGAGAACCGTCAAGGTAAAAGTATCAAGACATTACGATCTTATCGTGGTGGCGAGTACCTCTTGGGAGAGTTTAGGAGTTACTTATCAGAGGCTGGGATTCAATCCCAATTGTCTGCACCTGGCACACCCCAGCAGAATGGTGTAGCGGAGCGAAGGAATAGGACTCTTATGGAGATGGTCAGATCGATGATGAGTTATTCTGAGTTACTCGCTTGCTCGGGGTATGCCGGATACGACAATGTATACTCGAACTTGGTTCCATCTAAATCAATAGAGAATTGTGGATGGGCAAAAGCCTAGTCCGAGACATATTCGAATGGGGAGTCCAAAGACATGTCTTTGAAGGGAGATCTTGTAAGTTGGAACCTCGTACAGAAGTATGCATGTTTGTTGGCTACCCTAAGGGAACGAAAGGTGGTTTATTTTATAATCCTAGAGATCAGAGGGTGATCGTAGCATGAACGCTGATTTCTAGAGGAGGATTATGTAATGAACCACAAGCCCAAGAGTAGGATTGTTCGAGTTAATTCGACAAGAGGATACCCCACAAGTCACTGCACCGCGTGTCACAGAGCATACACGAGAGTACCTGTCAGAGTGGGAGGGTTGTTAGACAACCCAATAGATTCATGTTTTTGGGAGAGTCTTGGACTTAGTCCCCGTGAACATGAACCCGATCCTCGACATATGACGAGGCAATCCAAGATAGAGATGCAGTATCTTGGCAAAGTGCAATGAATACTGAGATTGAATCTATGGATTCAAATCAGGTCTGGGAGCTAGTAGAGCCACCCGATGGTGTAAAAACTATTGGATGCAAGTGGATCTACAAGAGAAAGAGAGGAGTAGACGGGAAGGTTGAGACCTTCAAAGCTAGGCTTGTTGCGAAAGGGTATACTCAGAAAGAGGGTATCGATTATGAGGAGACCTTTTCGCCAATAGCTATGCTTAAGTCTATCCGGATTCTCTTATCTATAGCTGCTCATATGGATTATGAGATATTGATGGATGTCAAGACAGCTTTCCTTAACGGAAGTCTTGAGGAGAACATCTATATGCGGCAACCAGAGGGATTCATTGCTAAAGGCAAAGAGCATCTTGTATGTAAGCTTAATCGGTCCATTTATGGATTGAAGAAAGCTTCTAGATCTTGGAACATCCGCTTTGATGAGGTAATCCACCATATGGATTTATTCAAAGTCCTGATGAACCTTTGTGTATACAAGAGATAAACGTAGTGGTGTTTCTTGTACTATACGTAGATGACATTTTATTAGTTGGCAACAATATCAAAGTGTTATCGACGTAAGGGTATGGTTGTCCAAACTTGACATGAAGGACTTGGGAGAAGTGGACACATCCTTGGGATCAAAGTTATAAGGGATCGCAAGAAAAGGATGTTATGCTTATCTCAAGCTTCATATATTGACACTATCCTTGCTCGTTTTAGCATGCAGAACTCCAAGAAAGGTTTTCTACCTTTTAGGTATGGAGTTCCTTTATCTAAAGAGATGTGTCCCAAAACATCAAAGGAGATAGAGGACATGAAGGCGGTTCCTTATGCTTCGGCAGTAGGAAGCCTTATGTATGCTATGCTATGTACGAGACCGGATATCTGCTTGCTGGCATGGTTAGCGATATCGAGTAATCTCGACAGGACATTGGACTGCAGTAAAGCATATATTGAAGTACCTGAGAAGGACTAGGGATTATATGCTGGTTTACCGGGCAGATCAATTAGTCCCTGTGGGTTACACGGATTCTGATTTCCAATCAGATAGGGACAACAGTAAGTCTACCTCAGGGTTTGTGTTTACTTTTGGAGGTGGAGCCATAGTATGGAGGAGTGTCAAGGTAAATGCGTGGACTGACTCTACCATGGAAGTCGAGTATGTGGCACTCCGAGGCAAATGCCAAGGAAGTCAGATGGCTCAGAAACTTCTTGATGGACTTGGATGTGATTCCTGGTTTGCCCAGAACTATCACAATTTATTGTGATAATAGTGGTGCAGTTGCAAACTCGAAGGAACCACGAGCCCATAAGGCGAGTAAACACATAGAGCGCAAGTACCACCTCATACGAGAGATCGTAAAGCGAGGAGAAGTTGCTGTCGCCAAGATTGCATTAGAGGATAACCTGGCAGATCCATTCACTAAGGCCCTCCCAGCGAAAGCGTTTGATAGGCATGTGGAGGACATGGAGATCAGATGTATGGCAGAGTGATGATAGCATAGTCTTTTAGTATAAGTGGGAGATTGTTAGAATGTATACTGAAAGCCTAGCTCTTTTCTGTATGAACATTTTATTTTGAAATAAGAATCACATGATCATTGTTTGCATTTTATATATTCATTATATATGTGTGCATATTGTCTAATATTCTACATTGTAGATAACATGGTGCTTGGTGTGGCACAGAAGATCATGTTATCAGTCCATTGTAAAATATAAGTAGAGGCTCACAACCAAGATGGTTTTGGACAAAACATTGGCATGGTTGTAGTGTAGCTTGGTATTGTTTTATCTTGAACATAGAGTTACACTAGTACACTTAGGTGTATTGAGTAGGACCGACATAGAGGTGATTCAATTTAGTACTGACTACATAATTGAATCGGACCTCGGATATTATGTTGTACATGCTCTTAATCCCGATATAATAACGGGCACATGTACTTAGTATTTATTTCTTTAATTTACCAGTGGGTGAGATTTAGATGGATTAAATCAATATACCCGGTAAGTTGGGAAATAATATTATTTACATGGTGTGCCGTTGATTATAGGAGGAAACCGTGTCCTATATATTAGGTTAATGATGTCCCCTTGAGGAGCTCATAAGGTTCATCATGTAAACCCAGCTGGTTGACTTAGTCAACATGATGATAAGGTTGAGTGGTACTACTCGAGGAGTTAGATGTCAGTTAATTGATGGTCAGTAAATCAATTAATTGACGGACATTCGATATCTTAAACATGGGGAGATTAATGTACAAATAATATATGGAGCCCATATTAATTTGTGGGGGTTGGTGAGGTAGTTCAATGATGATCCTCTAGTGGAATGGAACATCATTGATGGATCAAGTATGTGTGGTTCCGATCCATCGGGTGGCCAAGACCCAACTCCTCCTTATGGTCCCTATCATAGCCTAATATAATCCTTGTGAAGTCTAGATCCAAGAATGTAAAACAAAACCTAGAACCAACGGTTGAGATTAAATCCCTAAGATCCGATGGTTAGGATGAAACCCTAGAACCAACGGTTGGGATTAAATCCCTAAGATCCGATGGTTAGGATGAAACCCTAGAATCGACGGTTGAGATTAAATCCCTAGATCCGACGGTTGGGATAAAACCCTAGATCCGACGGTTGGGATGAAATCCTAGATCCGATGATTAGGATGAAATCCTAGATCCGACGGTTGAGATGAAACCCTAGATCCGACGGTTGGGATAAAACCCTAGATCCGACGGTGGAGGTTAAATCCCTAGATCCGACGGATGAGATTAAAGGAGGCTTAAGCCCTATTCTATAAATAGGTGCTTAGGGTTGGGTGGCAAGGATAAGATAAGGAGATTGGTTTTCGAATTAGGGTTAGGGTTTGGCTGATCTTCCATTGGGCGGCTAGGGTTTGGGCGGCTACAAGCTTGGGCGGCAAGCAAGGGTTTGGCCGGTCATCCCTCTCTTCTCCTCCTTGGTTTTGGGCGGCACTCTTCCCTTTTCCTTGCTCCTTGGCCGGCGGTTCTCCATCCATTGGTGGCCGGCAATCATCTTCCTCCAATCTCTCCAAGGTGGCCGGCGGTTTCCATTCATTTGGTGGCCGGCGCATCATCCACTTGCTCCTTGGCCGGCGGTTGCACCAAATTCCCTAATTTGGTGGTCGGTTCTAGATAGGAAAGGTATTTGTGATTGCTTCTCTTTGTTCGCAGCGGACAAGGTAGAGAAGAAAGTGATCAAGAAGGCTTCAACTCATGGAGGATCTTCGTCCACACGTCGTCCACGAGAAGGATAGGACATACGATAGAAGATCGTGAGGTATAAAGTTGTTTTTAACTTTATTTACAGATCTGAATATGTTCTTTAATATTTTGATTATGCATGTGTATGAATGGATATATATTGTATAATCATGGACCCCGAAGACAAACACAAAAACCGGCGATCCATCCGTCGTCTTTTCCGCGGCTAACCAACTAGAAGAGTTGTGTTGCTTGAACAACTAGTTTGTTCAAGCGACCACTCAAGTTGTTAGCACTACGACGAATAGGTTGTGCCAAGGAAGCTCATCCCATCTGGATTAAGTCTTTCATTAGTGAACATTTTAATCCGGGGACATGGGAGCCAATGAGCCTCCGAAGTGACACATCCCAACAACGTCCAACGTATAAATACCATTGCTTAAAGTTCTACTCCCATAAAGAACTCCATTCAAAGTTATGTAACAACAATTGTTACTAAAAGTCAAATGGTACCCATTTTTATTCAAACAAGAAATAGAAATGATGTTCTTTATCAACGAAGGAACATAAAAGCAATTGTCCAGTTTTAAGACATGTCCTGTAGGGAGTTTCAACAAATATGTTCCGATGGCGAGTGCAACAACCTCTGCTCCATTCCCAACATATAAATTTGACTCTCCCTTGATGAGTCTTCTTCTATTCCTTAGCCCATGTATGTCATTACATAAATGTGAGCCACACCCAATATCTAATACCCAAGTGTTTGAGGAAATAGAATGACAATCAATAACGAAGATATCTGAAGAAGATGGGGCATCCGATGCCTTATTCTTCTTCACGGACTCAAGATAAATCTTGCAATTTCTTCGCCAATGGCCTTCCTTGTCATAATGATGGCAAGTGCCCTTTTGAGCTGGTTCTGCCTTTTTAGCCTTTTTCTTCCCCTTCTACTGTTCCTTTGAATTCCTCTTGGAACCTTTCTTCGATAAATCAACTAACAGCATTGTCCCCTGCTCATGCTTCACAGAAGACTCTACAGTCTTCAGCATGTTGAGCAGTACCACAGATGAACCTTCTTGCATCTTAGAGGTGAAGAGGATCTTGGAGACTTTGAACCTTTCGAATCTCACTTGCTCATCAACCAACTCATAAAGATGAAATACTATGGTATGAGCATCCATATGCTCATGCTGCTTCAACAACTCAAGCACCATCGTGGCTAGCATGATGCAACTCGCCATTTCAGAATCAGTCACATGTTTCTGGTAGGCCAACACTTGGTCCAGAGTTGCATTGTCACTAGGACGGGCGGGAAGAGGTGCTTCGAGGACATACGCAAGTTTTTCACCTTGAGAACCATTCTCAAGTTTCTAAGCCAGTCCAAGAAGTTTGACACAGTCAATTTATTTGAATCCAAGATAGAGTGCAAATTCAAAGACATCATGATCAATCAATTATCCTAGAAATACAACTCGAGCATATATGAGAAAATGATTTTAAAAATGCATCAATATACATTTATAAATCCCATTCATTTTTTGAATTTCAAAAACCCCAAAATCACTTCGGGAGATCGTAGGTCCATCTCCGAATGGGAAGATATCCATCATAGATATGAACAACCTTGGAGAGAGTCCAACAAGCCATTCATAACTACGATGGTAGGTATCAAATATACCGATTGCATATCACGTATATGCAACTATCACAATGTGCTATCAACTAATTGAATGTTCACACATACATCGGGTTGTTAACACATTAACAAGTATGCATCATATGCATAGCACCCAACTTCACCTCCCTTTACATCGACCTTGGAGAGAGTCCAACAAGCCGATGCTCCAGGTTAAAGCCAACCCATTAATCGAGAAATAGTTTTAATATGGTTAGAGCGCATTCAACCAATTAGCCCGGCTTGGAGAGAGTCCAACAACCAAAGCTAACGATTGACCTCTAACTCTACCATATTAGTATTAAATTATTCCATGGTTTGAACATGTTCGGGTTCGAGCCGGGCTTGGAGAGAGTCCAACAACCCGAATAAGAAACAGAACTCTGGTTCTAACCATATTAATGGAAGGTGTAGGCTTTAATATTGAGTTAGGGTTTTATGTCTCATCCTCTTTGCATGCAAATAACTATTATCTACATGGCATGACATACATGGCATACATCTACATGTCACGACACACATGGCATAATGATATGCATCTAATGCAATTATATGACATACAATTATATCATGTACAATATTTCCTTATATGCCATAACTATTTATGATAATAAAATATGTTTAAGATTTGATTCTCCAAATCAAATCATAATTAAATTAGGAAACAAATTTCCAAATCTAATCAAATATTTTATTTGTGGAAATAGTTGATTAAGGAAAGTCAATTTAGGAAACCAATTTCCTAAATCATCAAAACTACTTATGGAAATAAAATATTTTAAGATTTGATTTCCCAAATCAAATCATGATTAAATTAGGAAACAAATTTCCAAAATCCAATTAAATATTTTATTTATGGAAAATATCAATTTCCATAAATACTTCCAACATTCCAAAAGTAGAAGATTTCGATAAATACTTCTAGACTTTCCAAAATTGAAAAATTTCTATAAATACTTCTAACTTTCCAAAAGTAGAAAATTTCCAGAAATATCATTATGACTATCACAAAACAATTTGACGATTATGTCGAAACATAACCTGGGCTCTGATACCACTGTTGGCTTTCCGGCACCGCGGCGAGTGTGTGTTCGAACATGTTTCGCAAACATGTGCACAGCGGAAGGAATAAAATAATAAATCTAATTTATTACAACACACACATCACACGCATGCATAGTACAATATGTGTAGACATAACCGTAAATTTAAATTTTGCAATAAAAGGAAATTTAACTACGTATACCTTACGTATCACGTGTAGCAGGAAAGACATCAACCGGAACGATCCTCGCTAGAATCGTCTCTATCTGTATCCACGCCGAGTATCTTCGGGATGACTTCACTAAGTCACGAGCCTCGTCTTCGTACGGGTTACTAGCCTCGTGTTGAAGACGATGTGATCGAGAGAAGATCACGATCCGAATCAAAAATCGGATCCAAAACGAGTCCTCAAAAACTCATTTCTCCGGAGAGGAATTCGTCAACCGTTTGACGAATCCTTCGTCCTCCACCTATGAGGATTGCCGGAGATCGAATCCCCAGCAAGGGAGGCGCTGTCGGAGCTCCAAACATCGTCCAAATGACGCTCCGACAAGAAGGAATCAAGCTGTCCAGAAAACTGGACAGCTTTGGTGGAGATCTTGCGCCGGCCAAATAAGGAAAGCAATATGCTCACCTTGTCGCCGGAGCTAAGGATGATAACTGGAGCTGTTAGTAATATATGAGAGATGTCCTAAGGCAATCGCCTTATGTATGAACCATTTATATGATAAATGAAGATTCACTATTTGAGTATACATGTTTTATGTATTTGATTGGATCTTAAACTCATTTATCAATGTCCACGATACGATTCACAGCATGAGAGAATTTGTGATTGGATCACAACTAGTGAGTATCTCTACATGTGTAATTGTGATGTATCGGAATTATCCCTAGTCGATGAATTGATGGATTTGGACACCATCAATTCTGTCGAGACTAGCACGAGGTATACTCCTTGGTGTATCCAAGCAGCTGATTCTCACTGGCTGGAGACATAGTGATGTCCGGAGTTAATCGTGGATGCTAGTTATGGTAACTAGTTCATTGGAGTGACCAGTCGTAAGACTTCATATGGTTCTCTGCATATATAGATATGTCAATGAAGTTCTTACTGTGGCTTAAGTGCGATGTTCCTTTGACTTGCGGTATTCAAGTCATCTTGATCATGGAGACTTATGCTTTGACATCTTAAGCAAACATCTTCGAGGAGATGTGGACCCGGGATGATTGGGTATAAGTCGAAGTGATCGAAGGTGTTTGAATAGCCTATAAAGGATTCACCACTCCTTGCGAGGAGATGTATACCCATGGCCTCTCGTCGGATTGTTACTAAAGTCTTTGGCCAAAGCATTACATGTTTAGAGTAAAGTACTCTTTCGATACATGTGGAGTAACTAGAACTGAGGACGAGGAAATGATACTTGGGCTAGGTGTGACGAGTCACCTTAGTGGGGTGACACAATAGACCATGTCCCAACCAAGTGGGTATAAGATGAGTGAAGGGAATGGGGCACGATTCATTCGAGCCATCAAGGGTTTCGTAAATAGTTCGATCAACCGTTGATCTTTTCTTAATTGGGGATCATGATGTACTACTAGGTGCCACTCATGATCGCTCTATAATTAATGGTTAATTATAGACGGCCAACATAAACCGAGAACCTATTTGGTCACACGCACAACGAGTGTAATCCAAAGGATTTAAAACGAGCTTGAGAATGAGATTCTCAGACCGAGAGAAACTATGTTTGGTTGGACCAAACATAAAACGAGCATGAAATTGTTTCAGTCGCAATGGAAGTGTGGATGGGCAGTGTCTTATGAAGACATAATGGATGGACCAAAATGGTTTGGTTCTAATCCAATGGATGAGAATAAACCAAAGGGTTTGGTTTATATTAAACGAATGAACCAAAGGTTTGTTCGGTTCGTTTTAACTTAAAATAAACCATCATGGTTTGGTTTATTTTAACTTATCCTAATGGAGCGGGTTAACGGGCTTTATGGATATGATCCATTAACCATTAAGAGAATTAGTTCTCTATAAAAGAGGGCTTAAGGGATTGTTAAACCCTAATCATCCAAAACCCTAGCTTTAAGTTGCCGCCCACCCCTTGGAGGAATTTTCGGCGCCCAACTACAAGCTGCCGCCACCCAGCTTTGTGCCACCGTCCAAGACCCTTGCCGGCATCCAAGCACCAGCCGGTGAACCTCCGGCGACCCTCCGGTGATCTCCTATAGGTTCGGCATCAAGGTGAGCCTTTTCTCTCCTTGTTTTGGCCGGCGCCTACTCCTCCACCAAGCTGTCCAGTTTTCTGGACAGCTTCTTCTCCTCTCGTCGGAGCGTCGTTTGGACGACGGTTAGTGATCCGACAGCGGCTAACATACCGGGGATTTGATCTCCGGTAATCCTCTGAGGTGGAGGACGAAGGATTCATCAATCGGTTGACGAATACCTCTCCGGAGAAGCGAGTCTTGAGGACTTGTTTTTAAGTCCGAATTTGGATTCGGATAGTGATCATCTCTCGATCACGTCGTCTTCAACACGAGGCTAGTAACCCGTACGAAGACGAAGCTCGTGGCTTGGCGAAGTCATCGCGAGGAGCTCGGCATGGATACGGATAGAGACGATTCTTACGAGGATCGTTCCGGTTGATGCCGTTCCCGCTACACGTCATACGAAAGGTATAACGTAGTTTAATTTCCTTTTATTGCTAATTTTAATTTACGGTTATGTCTACACTTGTTGTAATAGCATGCGTGTGTTGTGTGTGTTGTAATAAATATAGATTTATTATTTTTAATTGCTTCCGCTGTGCTTATGTTTACGAAACATGATCGAACACACATACGCCGCGGTGCCGGAAACCCAACAGTGGTATCAGAGCCCAGGTTGTGTTTCGACATAATCGTAAAATGGTTTTGCGATAGTCATAATATATTTCTGGAAATTTTCTAAATTTTGGAAATTTAGAAGTATTTATGGAAATTTTTCAATTTTGGAAAGTCTAGAAGTATTTATGGAAATCTTCCACTTTTGGAAAGTTGAAAGTATTTATGGAAATTGATATTTTCCATAAATAAAATATTTGATTAGATTCTGGAAATTTGTTTCCTAATTTAATCATGATTTGATTTAAAAAATCAAATCTTAAAATATTTTATTTCCATAAGTAGTTTTAAAGATTTAGGAAATTGGTTTCCTAAATAGATTTTCCTTAATCAAATAATTCCATGAATAAAATATGTGATTAGATTTGGAAATTTGTTTCCTAATTTAATTATGATTTGATTTGGAGAATCAAATCTTAAACATATTTTATTTCCATAAATAGTTATGACATATAAGGAAATTATAAACATGACATAATTGTATGCCATATAATTGCATTAGATGCATAACATTATGCCATGCGTGTCGTGACATTTAGATGTATGCCATGTATGCCATGCCATGTAGATAATAGTTATTTGCATGCAAAGAGGATGAGACATAAAAAGCCTTAATCAATATTAAAGCCTACACCTTCCATTAATATGGTTAGAACCAGAGTTCTGTTTCTTGTATGGGTTGTTGGACTCTCTCCAAGCCCGGCTCGAACCTGAATATGTTCAAACCATGGAATAGTTTAATACTAATATGGTAAGAGTCAGAGGTCAATCGTTAGCTTTGGTTGTTGGACTCTCTCCAAGCTGGGCTAATTGGTTGAATGCGCTTTAACCATATTAAAACTATGTCCCGATTAATTGGTTGGCTTTAACCTGGAGCATCGGCTTGTTGGACTCTCTCCAAGGTCGATGTAAAGGGAGGTGAAGTTGGGTGCTATGCATATGATGCATACTTGTTAATGTGTTAAGAACCCGATGTATGTGTGAACATTCAATTAGTTGATAGCACATTGTGATAGTTGCATATACGTGATATGCAATCGGTATAGTTGATACCTACCGTCGTAGTTATGAATGGCTTGTTGGACTCTCTCCAAGGTTGTTCATAACTATGATGGATATCAGCCCATTCGGAGATGGACCTTCGATCTCCCGAAGTGATTTTGGGGTTTTTGAAATTTGAAAAATGAATGGGATTAATAAATGTATATTGATGCATTTTAAAATCATCTTTCTCATATATGCTCGTTTTGTATTTCTAGGTCAATAAATTGATCATGACGTCTTTGAATTTGCGCACTATTTTGGATTCGAACAAACTGACTGGGCCTAACTTCCTGGACTGGCTTAGAAACCTGAGAATTGTTCTCAAGGCAGAAAAGCTTGTATATTTCCTTGAAGAGCCTCTTCCTGACCGTCCTAAGGACGATGCAACTCCAGACCAAATGTTGGTCTATCAGAAACATGTGGCATATTCTGAGCTGGCGAGTTGCATCATGCTAGCGGCGATGGTACTCGAGCCGCAGGAGATGAGCATATGGATGCTAACACTATGGTCTTCCATCTTCATGAGTTGTTCGATGAGCAAGCGAGATCCGAAAGGTTCGAGGTCTCTAGGCTCCTCTTCACCATGAAGATGCAAGAAGGTTCTCTCAGAGTCGGTTTGTGCTAAAGATGAACGGGTACATCGAGCAGCTAGCTACCCTCGGTTTTGTGATGGATCATGAGTTAAGTATTGACTTAATTCTGCATTGTTTGCCCAAGAGTTTCTCGCAATTTGTGATGAACTATCGGATGAACAAATTGGAATCCACCATTCCCGAGCTCCTCAATATGCTGAAGACTGTGGAGCCTTCTATGAAGCATGAGGAGAAGGCGGTTCTGTTAGTTGATTCCTCAAAGAAAGGTTCTAAGAGGAAGGCAAAAGAACAGAAGAAAGGAAAGAAAAAGGCAAAGAAGGCGGAACCAGCGCAAAAGGGCACTTGCCATCACTGTGGCAAGGAAGGCCACTAGCGAAGAAACTGCAAGATTTATCTCGAGTCCATGAAGAAGAAGAAGGCATCCGATGCCCCATCCTCTTCAGGTATCTTCGTTATTGATTGTCATTCTATTTCCTTAGACACTTAGGTATTGGATACTGGGTGTAGCTCACATATATGTAATGACATACAGGGGCTAAGGAATAGAAGAAGACTTGTCAGAGGGGAGTCAAATTTGCGAGTTGGCAATGGAGCAAAGGTTGCTGCGGTCGCCATCGGAACTTATTTGCTGAAGCTCCCTAGTGGACTAGTCTTGGAACTGGACAATTGCTATTATGTTCCTTCTCTAATAAAGAACATTGTTTCTATTTCCTGCTTAAATAGAAATGGTTTCCATTTAATGTTTAGTAACAATTGTTGTTATATAACTTTGAATGGCGTACTTTATGGAACTGGAACTTTGAGTAATGGCATTTATACGTTGGACGTATCTAGTGACATTTTCAATATCGAAGCGAGCAACACGCGTGCTCGAAAGGATAATCACATAGACTCCTATATGTGGCATTGTCGTCTTGGCCATATAAGCAAGAAACGCATGTCCGAATTACACCGATGTGGAATTCTGGAATCGTTTGAATTGGATTCATACGATACATGCGAATCATACTTAAAAGGCAAGATGACTAAGTTACCTTTTACTGGAAAAGGTGAACGAGTGGGAGAGTTACTAGGTCTAGTACATACTGATGTATGTGGACCTATGTCAACTCAAGCATTAGGAGGCTATAGCTACTTCATTACCTTCACCGATGATCACTCACGGTTTGGGTATGTGTTCTTGATGAAACACAAGTCTGAAGCCTTTGAAAGGTTCAAGGAATTCAGAAATGAAGTAGAGAAACAACATGACAAGAGTATTAAAATACTTCGATCGGATCGAGGAGGTGAATACTTAAGTCAAGAGTTTCTTGATTATCTAAGAGACAATGGCATATTGTCTCAATGGACTCCGCCCTATACACCACAGCATAATGGTGTATCTGAGAGGCGTAACCGGACCTTGTTGGACATGGTCAGGTCAATGATGAATCATGCAACTCTTCCCAAGTCCTTTTGGGGTTATGCACTTCAGACAGCTGTTTACTTGTTAAACAGAATGCCTACCAAGGTAGTCTCAACTACTCCATATGAGATAAGGAATGGTAAGAAACCTCATGTATCTTACTTGAAGATATGGGGTTGTCCTGCTTATGTGAAGCGGACTGTATCAGACAAACTGGATGCTAAGTCTGATAAATGTCTATTTATTGGATACCCTAAGGAAACAAGGGGTTACCAATTCTATCATCCTGTGGAACAAAAGGTGTTTGTTTCAAGGCATGCTGTGTTTCTAGAGAAAGAGTTTCTCTTGCAAGAAAACAAGGGGAGTGTCG
This sequence comes from Wurfbainia villosa, assembly GCA_025175895.1. Taxonomy (NCBI): domain Eukaryota; kingdom Viridiplantae; phylum Streptophyta; class Magnoliopsida; order Zingiberales; family Zingiberaceae; genus Wurfbainia; species Wurfbainia villosa. The sequence continues at coordinate 40,834,477 of CM046008.1, read as the reverse complement.
TTGAGCTTGAGGAGGCTCGAGAGACTCAAATAGACATTGATGAGATACCTGGTGAAGCACAACAGCCGACAACTCATAGTGATGAGCAATCGGCTGGACCTATTGTAACACCACATCTTCGTAGATCTGGTAGAACAAGTAATATTCCTGAGAGATATGGATTTCTCATAAGTGAATCGAACGACGTGTTACTCATTGATGATGAGGAGCCTACCAGTTATGAAGAAGTATTGACAAGTTCAGAAAGGGATAAGTGGCTTGGTGCCATGAAGTCGGAAATGGATTCCATGTACGAAAACCAAGTTTGGAACTTGGTTGACCCACCTGAAGGCATAAAGCCTATAGGGTGCAAGTGGGTTTTCAAGAAGAAAACCGACATGGATGGTAATGTGATTACCTATAAGGCTAGATTGGTGGCGAAAGGATATCGTCAAAAACAAGGTGTTGATTATGACGAAACCTATTCGCCTGTAGCTATGCTTAAATCCATTCGGATGCTCCTAGCCATAGTGGCTCATTATGATTATGAGATATGGCAGATGGATGTGAAAACAACTTTCCTTAATGGTGTAGGGTTTCCGGCACCGCGGCGTGTGTGTGTTCGATCATGTTTCGTAAACATGAGCACAGCGGAAGCAATAAAAATAATAAATACTCCTATTTATTACAACACACACAACACACGCATGCTATTACAACAAGTGTAGACATAACCGTAAATTAAAATTGCAATAAAAGGAAATTAAACTACGTTATACCTTCCGTATGACGTGTAGCGGGAACGGCATCAACCGGAACGATCCTCGTAAGAATCATCTCTATCCGTATCCACGCCGAGCTCCTCGGGATGACTTCGCCAAGCCACGAGCTTCGTCTTCGTACGGGTTACTAGCCTCGTGTTGAAGACGACGTGATCGAGAGATGATCACGATCCGAATCCAAATTCGGACCTAAAAACAAGTCCTCAAGACTTGCTTCTCCGGAGAGGTATTCGTCAACCGATTGACGAATCCTTTGTCCTCCACCTCAGAGGATTACCGGAGATCAAATCCCCGGTATGTTAGCCGCTGTCGGAGCACTAACCGTCGTCCAAACGACGCTCCGACGAGAGGAGAAGAAGCTGTCCAGAAAACTGGACAGCTTGGTGGAGGAGATAGGCGCCGGCCAACAAAGGAAGCCAAATGCTTACCTTGATGCCAAACCTAAGGAGGATCGCCGGAACTCTTCCGGCAGCAGTTCGACGCCGGCGAGGAGGAAGGAAGCCACCTTCTGGACGCCGGTTGGAGGAGCTAGGGGCTGGGCGGCAACACAAGCTGGGCGGCAACTTTGTGTTGGGCGGCTAGGGTTTGGATGATTGGATTAGTTAGTTTTTAACAATCCCTTAAGCCCACTTTTATAGAGAACTAATTCTCTTAATGGTTAATGGATCATATCCATAAATCCCGTTAACCCGCTCCATTAAGATAAGTTAAAATAAACCAAACCATGATGGTTTATTTTAAGTTAAAACGAACCGAACCAACCTTTGGTTCATTCGTTTAATATAAACCAAACCCTATGGTTTATTCTCATCCATTGGATTAGAACCAAACCATTTTGGTCCATCCATTATGTCTTCATAAGACACGGCCCATCCACGCTTCCATTGCGACTGAAACAATTTCATGCTCGCTTTATGTTTGGTCCAACCAAACATAGTTTCTCTTGGCCCGAGAATCTCATTCTCAAGCTCGCTTTTAAATCCTTTGGATTACACTCACAGCGTGGTGACCAAATAGGTTCTCTTATGTTGGCCGCCTATAATTAACCATTAATTATAGAACGATCATGAGTGGCACCTAGTAGTACATCATGACCCCAATTAACCTAAAAGATCAACGGTTGATCCGTAACTATTTCAAACCCTTCAAGAGTTCGAATGAATCGGCCCCATTCCTTCACTCATCTTATACCCACTTGGTTCAGTGACATGGTCTATTGTGTCAGTCCCCACTAGGCTGACTACGTCACACCTAGCCCAAGTATCATTTCCTCGTCCTACGGATTCTAGTTACTCCACATGTATCGAAGAGTACCTTACTCTAAACATGTATTGCTTTGGCCAAAGACTTTAGTAACAATCCGACGAGAGGCCATGGGTATACATCTCCTCGCAAGGAGTGGTGAATCCTTTATAGGCTATTCAAACACCTTCGATCACTTCGACTTATACCCAATCATCCCGGGTCCACATCTCCTTAGAGATGTTTGCTTAAGATGTCAAAGCATAAGTCTCCATGATCAAGATGACTTGAATTACGCAAGTCAAAGGAACATCGCACTTAAGCTACAGTAAGAACTTCATTGACATATCTATATATGCAGAGAACCATATGAAGTCTTACGGCTGGTCACTCCAATGAACTAGTTACCATAACTAGCATCCACGATCAACTCCGACATCACTATGTCTCACCAAATTGAGAATCACCGCTTGATACACCAAGGAGTATACCTGCTAGTCTCGGCTGCAATGATGGTGTCCAAATCCATCAATTCATCGACTAGGATAATTCCGATACATCACAATTACACATGTAGAGATACTCACTAGTTGTGATCCAATCACAAATTCTCTCATGCCGTGAATCGATCGTGACATTCAAGAAATGAGTTTAAGATCCAATCAAATACATTAAACATGTATACTCAAATAGTGAATCTTCATTTATCATATAAATGGTTCATACATAAGGCGATTGCCTTAGGACATCTCTCATATATTACTAACAGACTCCCACTTGGCCTAATGCCAATCGCTACGGTATCCAATACCATAAGCACCAACATGACCCTCAAACTTACTTTGAGGTAATGCTTTAGTCAAAGGATCCGCTAAGTTCCTTTCAGTGGGAATTTTCTCGATTTGTATTTCATTCCTACTGATGATCTCTCTGATAAGATGATAGCGGCGAAGCCCATGTTTGGATCATTGATGAGACCACATCAAGTTCATAGATGAACTTCTTGATCCAAACCGCTTCCTTTGCTGCTTCCAAAGCTGCAACGTATTCTGCCTTAGTGGCAGAATCCGCTATAGTGTCAAGTTTGGAACCTTTCCAACTTATTGCGCCTCCATTCTAGGTGAATACATACCCAGACTGAGACATGGAATCATCCTTGTCTGTCTGGAGTTGGCATCCGTATACCCACGTATCACCATGTATCCTTCTCCATATATTAGGAACACATCCTTAGTTCTTCTCAAGTACTTAAGGATCGTCTTCACAGCCACCCAATGATCCATTCCTGGATCAGACTGATATCTGCTCGTGACACTCAGAGCATACGATACATCGGGCCTCGTACATAACATAGCATACATGATAGATCCTATTGCGGATGCATAGGGAATCTTACTCATGCAAATCCTCTCATCTTCTGTGCGCGGACACATAGACTTCGAAAGGTGTACCCCATGCCTGATGGGCAGATAACCTTTCTTGGATTCCAACATGCTAAACCTCTTTAGCACTCGGTCTATATATGTAGACTGCGAAAGACCAAGCAATCGTTTCGATCTATCTCTATAGATCTTAATCCCAAGGATGTAGGTTGCTTCTCCCAGGTCTTTCATGGAGAATGTCTTGGATAACCAAACCTTAACTGACTGTAAGATTGACACATCGTTTCCTATAAGTAATATGTCATCGACATACAATACTAGGAACACGACTGCACTCCCACTAACCTTCTTGTACACACAAGGTTCATCTGGATTTTATGAGAAATCAAACTTTTTGATCGTCTCATCAAAACGGATATTCCAGCTCCTGGATGCTTGCTTCAATCCATAAATGGATCATCGCAATTTGCATACCTTGGTTTTATCAACCGATGTGAAACCCTCAGGCTGTATCATATACACGTCCTCGAGCAGGTTTCCATTAAGGAAAGTTGTTTTCACATCCATCTGCCATATCTCATAATCATAATGAGCCGCTATGGCCAGGAGCATCCGAATGGATTTAAGCATAGCTACAGGCGAATAGGTTTCGTCATAATCAACACCTTGTTTTGACGATATCCTTTCGCCACCAATCTAGCCTTATAGGTAATCACATTACCATCCATGTCGGTTTTCTTCTTGAAAACCCACTTGCACCCTATAGGCTTTATGCCTTCAGGTGGGTCAACCAAGTTCCAAACTTGGTTTTCGTACATGGAATCCATTTCCGACTTCATGGCACCAAGCCACTTATCCCTTTCTTAACTTGTCAGCACTTCTTCATAACTGGTAGGCTCCTCATCATCAATGAGTAACACGTCGTTCGATTCGCTTACGAGAAATCCATATCTCTCAAGAATGTTGCGTGTTCTACCAGATCTACGAAGATGCGGTGTTACAATAGGTCCAGCCGATTGCTCATCACTATGAGTTGTCGGCTGTTGTGCTTCACCAGGTATCTCATCAATGTCTATTTGAGTCTCTCGAGCCTCCTCAAGCTCGACGACACTCCCATCGCTTTCTTGCAAGAGAAACTCTTTCTCTAGAAACACAAAGATGCCTTGAAACAAACACCTTTTGTTCCACAGATGATAGAATTGGTAACCCTTGTTTCCTTAGGGTATCCAATAAATAGACATTTATCGACTTAGATCCATTTTGTCTCGACATAAATTGGCTACATAAGCAGGACAACCCCATATCTTCAAGTAAGATACATGAGGTTTCTTACCATTCCATATCTCATATGGAGTAGTTGAGACTACCTGGTAGGCATTCTGCTTAACAAGTAAACAAATGTCAAGTGCATAACCCCAAAAGGACTTGGGAAGAGTTGCATGATTCATCATTGACCGACCATGTCCAACAAGGTCCTAAGCTACGCCTCGATACACCATTATCGTGGTGTATAGGGCGGAGTCCATTGAGACAATATGCCATTGTCTCTTAGATAATCAAGAAACTCTTGACTTAAGTATTCACCACCTCGATCCGATCAAGTATTTTAATACTCTTGTCATGTTGTTTCTCTACTTCATTTCTGAATTCTTTGAACCTTTCAAAGGCTTCAGACTTGTGTTTCATCAAGAACACATACCCAAACCGTGAGTGATCATCGGTGAAGGTAATGAAGTAGCTATAGCCTCCTAAAGCTTGAGTTGACATAGGTCCACATACATCAAGATGTACTAAACCTAGTAACTCTCCCACTGCTCACCTTTTCCAAGAAAGGTAACTTAGTCATCTTGCCTTTAAGCATGATTCGCATGTATCGTATGAATCCAATTCAACGATTCCGAATTCCACATCGGTGTAATTCGGACATGCGTTTCTTGCTTATATGGCCAAGACGACAATGCCACATATAGGAGTCTATGTGATTATCCTTTCGAGCACGCTTATTGCTCGCTTCGATATTGAAAATGTCACCGATACGTCAACGATAAAATGCCATTACTCAAAGTTCCAGCCCATAAAGCACGCCATTCAAAGTTATATAACAACAATTGTTACTAAACGTTAAATGGAAACCATTTCTATTTAAGCAGAAATAGAAACAATGTTCTTTATTAGAGAAGGAACATAATAGCAATTGTCTAGTTCCAAGACTAGTCCACTAGGAGCTTCAAAGAAATAAGTTCCGATGGCGATCAGCAAGAACCTTTGCTCCATTGCCAACTCGCAAATTTGACTCCCTCCGACAAGTCTTCTTCTATTCCTTAGCCCTCGTATGTCATTACATATATGTGAGCTACACCCAAGATCCAATACCCAAGTGTCTAAGGAAATAGAATGACAATCAATAACGAAGATACTCAAGAGGATGGGGCATCGGATGCCTTCTTCTTCTTCATGGACTCAAGATAAATCTTGCAGCTTTCTTCAAGGGCCTTCCTTGCCACAAAGGATGGCAAGTGCCCTTTACCGGGTTCCGCTTTCTTTGCCTTTTCTTTCCTTTCTTCTCGCTTCTTTTGCCTTCCTCTTAGAACCTTTCTTTGAGGAATCAATTCAATGTAACCGCCTTTCTCCTCATGCTTCATGTAAGGCTCCATGCCTTCAAAGATATTGAGGAGCTCGAATGGTGGATTCCAATTTGTTCATCCGATAGTTCATCACAAATTGAGAAACTCTTGGGCAAACAATGCAATTAAGTCAATACTTAACTCATGATCCATCACAAAACCGAGGGTAGCTAGCCGCCGATGTACCCGCTCATCTTTAGCACAAATCGCACTACAGACGAACCTTCTTGCATCTTCGGTGAAGAGGAGCCTAGAGACCTCGAACCTTTCGATCTCGCTTGCTCATCGAACAACTCATGAAGATGGAAGACCATAGTGTTAGCATCCATTGTGTACTATCGCCGCTAGCATGATGCAACTCGCCACCGTAACCGCCACATGCTTCGATAGACCAACATTTGGTCTGAGTTGCATCGCCCTTAGGACGGTCAGAAGAGGCTCTTCAAGGACATATGCAAGCTTTTCCGCTTGAGAACAATTCTCGTGTAGAAGTAAGGCCTCACTTTTGTTCAATCCAAAATAGTGCACAAATTCAAAGACGCCATGATAAATTTATCGACCTAGAAATACAAAACGAGCATATATGAGAAAATGATTTTAAAATGCATCAATATACATTTATAAATCCCATTCATTTTTCGAATTTCAAAACCCCAAAATCACTTCGAGATCGTAGGTCCATCTCCGAATGGGTCGATATCCATCATAGTTATGAACAACCTCGAGAGAGTCCAACAAGCCATTCATAACTACGATGGTAGGTATCATCTATACCGATTGCATATCACGTATATGCAACTATCACAATGTGCTATCAACTAATTGAATGTTCACACATACATCGGGTTGTTAACACATTAACAAGTATGCATCATATGCATAGCACCCAACTTCACCTCCCTTTACATCGACCTCGAGAGAGTCCAACAAGCCGATGCTCCAGTTAAAGCCAACCCATTAATCGACATAGTTTTAATATGGTTAGAGATTCAACCAATTAGCCCAGCTTGGAGAGAGTCCAACAACCAAAGCTAACGATTGACCTCCGACTCTTACCATATTAGTATTAAACTATTCCATGGTTTGAACATATTCGTGTTCGAGCCGGGCTTGAGAGAGTCCAACAACCCAAACAAGAAATGTAACTCGTTCTAACCATATTAATGGAAGGTGTAGGCTTTAATATTGATTAAGGGTTTTTATGTCTCATCCTCTTTGCATGCAAATAACTATTATCTACATGGCATGGCATACATGGCATACATCTACATGTCACGACACGCATGGCATAATGTTATGCATCTAATGCAATTACATGGCATACAATTATGTCATGTATAATTTCCTTATATGTCATAACTATTTATGGAAATAAAATATGTTTAAGATTTGATTCTCCAAATCAAATCATAATTAAATTAGGAAACAAATTTCCAAATCTAATCACATATTTTATTCATGGAATTATTTGATTAAGGAAAATCTATTTAGGAAACCAATTTCCTAAATCATTAAAAACTACTTATGGAAATAAAATATTTTTAAGATTTGATTTCCCAAATCAAATCATGATTAAATTAGGAAACAAATTTCCAGAATCTAATCAAATATTTTATTTATGGAAAATATCAATTTCCATAAATACTTCCAACTTTCCAAAAGTGGAAGATTTCCATAAATACTTCTAGACTTTCCAAAATTGAAAAATTTCCATAAATACTTCTAAATTTCCAAAATTAGAAATTTCCAGAAATACATTATGACTATCGCAAAACCATTTTACGATTATGTCGAAACACAACCTGGGCTCTGATACCACTGTTGGGTTTCCGGCACCGCGGCGTGTGTGTGTTCGATCATGTTTCGTAAACATGAGCACAGCGGAAGCAATAAAAATAATAAATACTCCTATTTATTACAACACACACAACACACGCATGCTATTACAACAAGTGTAGACATAACCGTAAATTAAAATTGCAATAAAAGGAAATTAAACTACGTTATACCTTCCGTATGACGTGTAGCGGGAACGGCATCAACCGGAACGATCCTCGTAAGAATCGTCTCTATCCGTATCCACGCCGAGCTCCTCGGGATGACTTCGCCAAGCCACGAGCTTCGTCTTCGTACGGGTTACTAGCCTCGTGTTGAAGACGACGTGATCGAGAGATGATCACGATCCGAATCCAAATTCGGACCTAAAACAAGTCCTCAAGACTTGCTTCTCCGGAGAGGTATTCGTCAACCGATTGACGAATCCTTTGTCCTCCACCTCAGAGGATTACCGGAGATCAAATCCCCGGTATGTTAGCCGCTGTCGGAGCACTAACCGTCGTCCAAACGACGCTCCGACGAGAGGAGAAGAAGCTGTCCAGAAAACTGGACAGCTTGGTGGAGGAGATAGGCGCCGGCCAACAAAGGAAGCCAAATGCTTACCTTGATGCCAAACCTAAGGAGGATCGCCGGAACTCTTCCGGAAGCAGCTCGACGCCGGCGAGGAGGAAGGAAGCCGCCTTCTGGTCGCCGGTTGGAGGAGCTAGGGGCTGGGCGGCAACACAAGCTGGGCGGCAACTTTGTGTTGGGCGGCTAGGGTTTGGATGATTGGATTAGTTAGTTTTTAACAATCCCTTAAGCCCACTTTTATAGAGAACTAATTCTCTTAATGGTTAATGGATCATATCCATAAAGCCCGTTAACCCGCTCCATTAAGATAAGTTAAAATAAACCAAACCATGATGGTTTATTTTAAGTTAAAACGAACCGAACCAACCTTTGGTTCATTCGTTTAATATAAACCAAACCCTTTGGTTTATTCTCATCCATTGGATTAGAACCAAACCATTTTGGTCCATCCATTATGTCTTCATAAGACACGGCCCATCCACACTTCCATTGCGACTGAAACAATTTCATGCTCGCTTTATGTTTGGTCCAACCAAACATAGTTTCTCTCGGTCTGAGAATCCCATTCTCAAGCTCGTTTTAAATCCTTTGGATTACACTCGTTGTGCGTGTGACCAAATAGGTTCTCGGTTTATGTTGGCCGTCTATAATTAACCATTAATTATAGAACGATCATGAGTGGCACCTAGTAGTACATCATGATCCCCAATTAACCGAAAAGATCAACGGTTGATCCAGAACTATTTCTGAAACCCTTCAGTAGCTCGAATGAATCGTGCCCCATTCCCTTCACTCATCTTATACCCACTTGGTTCAGGACATGGTCTATTGTGTCAGTCCCCACTAGGCTGACTACGTCACACCTAGCCCAAGTATCATTTCCTCGTACTACGGATTCTAGTTACTCCACATGTATCGAAGAGTACCTTACTCTAAACATGTATTGCTTTGGCCAAAGACTTTAGTAACAATCCGACGAGAGGCCATGGGTATACATCTCCTCGCAAGGAGTGGTGAATCCTTTATAGGCTATTCAAACACCTTCGATCACTTCGACTTATACCCAATCATCCCGGGTCCACATCTACTTAGAGATGTTTGCTTAAGATGTCAAAGCATAAGTCTCCATGATCAAGATGACTTGAATTACGCAAGTCAAAGGAACATCGCACTTAAGCTATAGTAAGAACTTCATTGACATATCTATATATGCAGAGAACCATATGAAGTCTTACGGCTGGTCACTCCAATGAACTAGTTACCATAACTAGCATCCACGATCAACTCCGGACATCACTATGTCTCCAGCCAGTGAGAATCAGCTGCTTGGATACACCAAGGAGTATACCTCGTGCTAGTCTTGACAGAATTGATGGTGTCCAAATCCATCAATTCATCGACTAGGGATAATTCCGATACATCACAATTACACATGTAGAGATACTCACTAGTTGTGATCCAATCACAAATTCTCTCATGCTGTGAATCGACGTGGACATTCAGTAAATGAGTTTAAGATCCAATCAAATACATTAAACATGTATACTCAAATAGTGAATCTTCATTTATCATATAAATGGTTCATACATAAGGCGATTGCCTTAGGACATCTCTCATATATTACTAACAAATGGAAACCTGCTCGAGGACGTGTATATGATACAGCCTGAGGGTTTCACATCGGTTGATAAAACCAAGGTATGCAAATTGCGACGATCCATTTATGGATTGAAGCAAGTATCCAGGAGCTGGAATATCCGTTTTGATGAGACGATCAAAAAGTTTGATTTCTCACAAAATCCAGACGAACCTTGTGTGTACAAGAAGGTTAGTGGGAGTGCAGTCGTGTTCCTAGTATTGTATGTTGATGACATATTACTTATAGGAAACGATGTGTCAATCTTACAGTCAGTTAAGGTTTGGTTATCCAAGACATTCTCCATGAAAGACCTGGGAGAAGCAACCTACATCCTTGGGATTAAGATCTATAGAGATAGATCGAAACGGTTGCTTGGTCTTTCGCAGTCTACATATATAGACCGAGTGCTAAAGAGGTTTAGCATGTCGGAATCCAAGAAAGGTTATCTGCCCATCAGGCATGGGGTACACCTTTCGAAGTCTATGTGTTCGCGCACAGAAGACGAGAGGATTTGCATGAGTAAGATTCCCTATACATCCGCAATAGGATCTATCATGTATGCTATGTTATGTACGAGGCCCGATGTATCGTACGCTCTGAGTGTCACGAGAAGATACCAATCCGATCCAGGGATGGATCATTGGGCGGCTGTTAAGACAATCCTTAAGTACTTGAGAAGAACTAAGGATGTGTTCCTAATATATGGAGAAGGGGACATGGTGATACGAGGGTATACGGATGCCAGCTTCCAGACAGACAAGGATGATTCCAGGTCTCAGTCTGGATACGTGTTCACCTTGAATGGGGGCGCAGTGAGTTGGAAAAGTTCCAAACAAGAGACTGTAGCGGATTCTACCACTGAGGCAGAATATATTGCAGCTTCGGAAGCAGCAAAGGAAGCGGTTTGGATCAAGAAGTTCGTTCATGAACTTGGTGTGATTCCGGCCATTGTTGAAGCAATACCGGTCTACTGCGATAATAATGGAGCAATTGCACAGGCGAAAGAGCCAAGGTCTCATCAACGATCCAAACATGTGCTTCGCCGCTATCATCTTATCAGAGAGATCATAAGTAGGAACGAAATACAAATTGAGAAAATTCCCACTGAAAGGAACTTAGCGGATCCTTTGACTAAAGCATTACCTCAAAGTAAGTTTGAGGGTCATGTTAGAGCTTATGGTATTGGATACCGTAGCGATTGGCATTAGGCCAAGTGGGAGTCTGTTAGTAATATATGAGAGATGTCCTAAGGCAATCGCTTTATGTATGAACCATTTATATGATAAATGAAGATTCACTATTTGAGTATACATGTTTTATGTATTTGATTGATCTTAAACTCATTTATCAATGTCCACGATACGATTCACAAAGATGAGAGAATTTGTGATTGATCACAACTAGTGAGTATCTCTACATGTGTAATTGTGATGTAAATTATCCTTAGTCGATGAATTGATGGATTTAGACACCATCAATTCGCCGAGACTAGCACGAGGTATACTCCTTGGTGTATCCAAGCGCTTGATTCTCACCGGGCCGGAGACATAGTGATGTCCGAGTTAATCGTGGATGCTAGTTATGGTAACTAGTTCATTGGAGTGACCACCGTAAGACTTCATATGGTTCTTCATATATAGATATGTCAATGAAGTTCTTACTGCGCTTAAGTGCGATGTTCCTTTGACTTATGTGTATTTAAGTCATCTTGATCATGGAGACTTATGCTTTGACATCTTAAGCAAACATCTCCGAGGAGATGTGGACCCGGATGATTGGATATAAGTCAAGTGATCAAGGTGTTTGAATAGCCTATAAAGGATTCACCACTCCTTGCGAGGAGATGTATACCCATGGCCTCTCGTCGGATTGTTACTAAAGTCTTTGGCCAAAGCATTACATGTTTAGAGTAAAGTACTCTTCGATACATGTGGAGTAACTAGAATCCGTAGGACGAGGAAATGATACTTGGGCTAGGTGTGACGTAGTCAGCCTAGTGGGGACTGACACAATAGACCATGTCCTGAACCAAGTGGGTATAAGATGAGTGAAGGGAATGGGGCACGATTCATTCGAGCTACTGAAGGGTTTCAGAAATAGTTCTGGATCAACCGTTGATCTTTTCGGTTAATTGGGGATCATGATGTACTACTAGGTGCCACTCATGATCATTCTATAATTAATGATTAATTATAGACGACCAACATAAACCGAGAACCTATTTGGTCACACGCACAACGAGTGTAATCCAAAGGATTTAAAACGAGCTTGAGAATGGGATTCTCAGACTGAGAGAAACTATGTTTGGTTGGACCAAACATAAAATGAGCATGAAATTGTTTCAGTCGCAATGGAAGCGTGGATGGGCAGTGTCTTATGAAGACATAATGGATGGACCAAAATGGTTTGGTTCTAATCCAATGGATGAGAATAAACCAAAGGGTTTGGTTTATATTAAACGAATGAACCAAAGGTTGGTTCGGTTCATTTTAACTTAAAATAAACCATCATGGTTTGGTTTATTTTAACTTATCCTAATGGAGCGGGTTAACGGGCTTTATGGATATGATCCATTAACCATTAAGAGAATTAGTTCTGTATAAAAGAGGGCTTAAGGGATTGTTAAACCCTAATCATCCAAAACCCTAGCTTGAAGTTGCCGCCCACACCTTGGAGGAATTTTCGGCGCCCAACTACAAGCTGCCGCCGCCCAGCTTTGTTCCGCCGTCCAAGACCCTTGCCGGCGTCCAAGCTCCAGCCGGTGAACCTCCGGCGACCCTCCGGTGATCTCCTAGAGGTTCGGCATCAAGGTGAGCCTTTTCTCTCCTTGTTTTGGCCGGCGCCTACTCCTCCACCAAGCTGTCCAGTTTTCTGGACAGCTTCTTCTCCTCTCGTCGGAGCGTCGTTTGGACGACGGTTAGTGATCCGACAGCGGCTAACATACCAGGGATTTTATCTCCGGTAATCCTCTGAGGTGGAGGACGAAGGATTCGTCAATCGGTTGACGAATACCTCTCCGGAGAAGCGAGTCTTGAGGACTTGTTTTTAGGTCCGAATTTGGATTCGGATAGTGATCATCTCTCGATCACGTCGTCTTCAACACGAGGCTAGTAACCCATACGAAGACGAAGCTCGTGGCTTGGCGAAGTCATCCCGAGGAGCTCGGCGTGGATACGGATAGAGACGATTCTTACGAGGATCGTTCCGGTTGATGCCGTTCCCGCTACACGTCATACGAAAGGTATAACGTAGTTTAATTTCCTTTTATTGCTAATTTTAATTTACGGTTATGTCTACACTTGTTGTAATAGCATGCGTGTGTTGTGTGTGTTGTAATAAATATAGATTTATTATTTTTAATTGCTTCCGCTGTGCTCATGTTTACGAAACATGATCGAACACACACACGCCGCGGTGCCGGAAACCCAACAGGAGCTCCTCCGGCAGCATCTCGACACCGGCAAGTTGAGAAGACGGCAGCAGCTGGTCGCCGGTTGGAGGAGATGGGCGGCGGCACTAGAGTTGGCGCCGACTTCTACAAGGGGAGGAGGTGGGCTGCAACTCTAGGTTAAGGGAATTGGATTAGGGCTTAACAAACCCTTAAGCCCTCTTTTATAGAGAACTAATTCTCTTAATGGTTATTGGATCATAACCATAAGGCCCGTTAACCCGCTCCATTAATTTAAGTTAAAATAAACAAAACCATGATGGTTTATTTTAAGTTAAAACGAACCGAACCAACTTTGGTTCATTCGTTTAAAATAAACCAAACTCTATGGTTTATTCTCCTCCATTGGATTAGAACTAAACCATTTTGGTTCATCCATTATGTCTTCATAAGACACGGCCCATCCACACTTCCATTGCGACTGAAATGATTTTATGCTCGCTCCATGTTTGGTCCAACCAAACCCAGTTTCTCTCGGTCTGAGAATCTCATTCTCAAGCTCGTTTTAAATCCTTCGGATTATGCTCGTTGTGCGTGTGACCAAATAGGTTCTCGGTTTATGTTGGTCGTCTATAATTAACCATTAATTATAGAACGATCATGAGTGACACCTTGTAGTACATCATGATCCCCAATTAACCGAAAAGATCAACGGTTGATCCAGAACTATTTTTGAAACCCTTCAGCAGCTCGAATGAATCGTGCCCCATTCCCTTCACTCATCTTATACCCACTTGGTTCAGGACATGGTCTATACTGTCAGTCTCCACTAGGCTGACTATGTCACACCTAGCCCAAGTATCATTTCCTCATCCTACAAATTCTAGTTACTGCACATGTATCGATGAGTACCTTACTCTAAACATGTAATGCTTTGGCCAAAGACTTTAGTAACAATCGGACGAGAGGCCATGGGTATACATCTCCTCGCAAGGAGTGGTGAATCCTTTATAGGCTATTCAAACACCTTCAATCACTTCGACTTATACCCAATCATCCCGGGTCCACATCTCCTCAGAGATGCTTGCTTAAGATGTCAAAGAAAAAGTCTTTATGATAAACATGACTTGAATACTGCAAGTCAAAGGAACATCGCACTTAAGCTACAGTAAGAACTTCATTGACATATCTATATATGCAGAGAACGATATGAAGTCTTACGATTGGTCACTCCAATGAACTAGTTACCATAACTAGCATCCACGATTAACTCCGGACATCACAATGTCTCCAGTCAGTGAGAATCAGCTGCTTGGATACACCAAGGAGTATACCTCGTGCTAGTCTCGACAGAATTGATGATGTCCAAATCCATCAATTCATCGACTAGGGATAATTCTGATACATCACAATTACACATGTAGAGATACTCACTAGTTGTGATCAAATCACAAATTCTCTCATGCTGTGAGTCATATCGCGAACATTCAGTAAATGAGTTTAAGATCCAATCAAATACATGAAACCATGTATACTCAAATAGCGAATCTTCATTTATCATATAAATGTTTCATACATAAGGCGATTTCCTTAGGACAACTCTCATATATTACTAAAAAATCCTTCTTCTCCACTACCTAGAAGCCTTTCCAACCTTCAAGGAAGCTCAAAAGAAGTAAGGATGAGGAGAACCAAGCAAGTGACATCTCGATCCGGTGCTTCGGAGCGAAGGACAAGGAAAATGGACACCCCTCAACCTCCGGAGGAAGGTAATGCTCTTCCAACCATCCTTTTTCGAAATAATGAGCATAGGGATAGATATAACATGCTTGCTACTAGAAGAATCACCGCAACTAGGTATCTTGATGAAGATTTACTAGAATCTCTAGGTTTGTTTGGTGATATTCAAGCCCTATTGTAAAAATGGGGTGGGTAGAGATAATGGGGATATGACACCAAACCTACCCTAGGATAGTTTTAGAGTTTTTAAGTTCGTTAGAAGCTGAGGTTTTAACGGGTAGAGTGAGCGAAGAGGTTAGGATTATCTTTAGGCTATTTAACATTGAGCAAGAATGGACACTACACCAATGGAACATATGTTTTGGCTTGCCTAGTTGGGGAGAGAGAAGAACCCCTATTGGGTTCAACTCTCGGATCTATTAGACTGAATTGACAAGGGAGCACGCGTATGACCCTTCTAGGGACAAAGCATCGTGCCTCCAAAACCCCATTTTTTGGTACCTACACTGAATCATATCAAGTACTATTTTCGATCGTGGGGAGAGTGATGGTGTAGTGCGAGCTAGTGAGCTGCTTTGCTTGTGGGACATGCTACTAGAAAGGAGTAGCATTGATGTAGGGTCTCATTTCATTAGACACCTAGTGAAAATGGGCAAAGTAGTGAGAGGAGAGATCATTGTGGGGGGCCTACTTACCCACATTTACCATAGGATGGGGAACGACTACACCGCCTTAGAAAGCATAGAGGGGAGCCCTACAATTGACCTGGGAGTGTGCATGGCCATGAAGATGATAGTAAGAGAGGGACACTCCCTATGCTTTGTAAGGAAAAACCAAACATCCCTTAAGCTCCCCGACCCCGATCGTACCACCATCACCACACGCGCCAACTGCCATTTAGACCTGATAGAGGAATCCCCACCATATGAGGGACACAAGTCGGCTAACTTTGTGTTGGGCGCTAGGGTAGCAATACGTAACTGAACGTCATGCATAGGAGCCCACCTAGTCCACGTCGACATGAGCTTGCACCTGCACCACCACCTTTTCATACTTTTGAGCAGGATGCAGGTACATCTACCTATGGTTTTTCGGAGTTCTGATCATGCCTCGATGACATATATACTGAGCAGCAGATGCAGAGGCA
This sequence comes from Wurfbainia villosa, assembly GCA_025175895.1. Classification (NCBI taxonomy): domain Eukaryota; kingdom Viridiplantae; phylum Streptophyta; class Magnoliopsida; order Zingiberales; family Zingiberaceae; genus Wurfbainia; species Wurfbainia villosa. The sequence goes on along the minus strand of CM046008.1, from coordinate 40,818,148 downwards.
GCGATGGGAGGAGTAGAGTGTCTACATGCAGGCAAAGTTTCAGGGCTTCCGGGAGCACTTCTAGCGGGCTAAGGAGGTCTACGACGAGGCCCGCATCTACTTTCAGGAGAAGGCTGCTGTAACGCCCGCCCTTATCTGCTCTCAGGGCGGCGCTACTGTTACTCCCCTTTTTTTTTTTTTTAAACATACTACATATGGATCCTCTCACAACCTACGTACTTTAACAGGCCATCATAACTTAAACTTTCTTTTGCACATGCATTACATATCATATTCATCATTAGCATGTTAACAAATCTTTCTTAACATGCATACATAAAGATTCGTTCATGAGTTCTAACATTTCCAACCTTCTTAAGTAGATGATACTCATTAAACACAAGTCTTATAAGCGGAAGCAATGTCTTAAGTTGTTCTTAGAACATATAAATACAAGCAGATAGTATAGGGTCTCTTTCACCATGCCACTATTGTTAGTAATATATGAGAGATGTCATAAGGCAATCGCCTTATGTATGAACCATTTATATGATAAATGAAGATTCACTATTTGAGTATACATGTTTTATGTATTTGATTGGATCTTAAACTCATTTACTGAATGTCCACGATACGATTCACAGCATGAGAGAATTTGTGATTGGATCACAACTAGTGAGTATCTCTACATGTGTAATTGTGATGTATCGGAATTATCCTAGTCGATGAATTGATGGATTTGGACACCATCAATTTCGAGACTAGCACGAGGTATACTCCTTGGTGTATCCAAGCGGTGATTCTCCGGAGACATAGTGATGTCGGAGTTAATCGTGGATGCTAGTTATGGTAACTAGTTCATTGGAGTGACCGGTAGTAAGACTTCATATGGTTCTCTGCATATATAGATATGTCAATGAAGTTCTTCTGTGGCTTAAGTGCGATGTTCCTTTGACTTGCGGTATTCAAGTCATCTTGATCATGGAGACTTATGCTTTGACATCTTAAGCAAACATCTCTAAGGAGATGTGGACCCGGGATGATTGGGTATAAGTCGAAGTGATCGAAGGTGTTTGAATAGCCTATAAAGAATTCACCACTCCTTGCGAGGAGATGTATACCCATGGCCTCTCGTCGGATTGTTACTAAAGTCTTTGGCCAAAGCATTACATGTTCAGAGTAAGGTACTCTTCAATACATGTGGAGTAACTAGAATCCGTAGGACGAGGAAATAATACTTGGGCTAGGTGTGACGTAGTCAGCCTAGTGGGGACTGACACAATAGACCATGTCCTGAACCAAGTGGGTATAAGATGAGTGAAGGGAATGGGGCACGATTCATTCGAGCTACTGAAGGGTTTTAGAAATAGTTCTGGATCAACCGTTGATCTTTTCGGTTAATTGGAGATCATGATTTACTACTAGGTGCCACTCATGATCGTTCTATAATTAATGGTTAATTATAGACGGCCAACATAAACCGAGAACCTATTTGGTCACACGCACAACAAGCGTAATCCAAAGGATTTAAAACGAGCTTGAGAATGGGATTCTCAGACCGAGAGAAACTAAGTTTGGTTGGACCAAACTTGAAGCGAGCATGAAATCGTTTCAGTCGCAATGGAAGCGTGGATGAGCCGTGTCTTATGAAGACATAATGGATGGACCAAAATGGTTTGGTTCTAATCCAATGGAGGAGAATAAACCAAAGGGTTTGGTTTATTTTAAGCGAATGAACCAAAAGTTGGTTCGGTTCGTTTTAACTTAAAATAAACCATCATGGTTTGGTTTATTTTAACTTATCTTAATGGAGCGGGTTAACGGGCCTAATGGTTATGATCCAATAACCATTAAGAGAATTAGTTCTCTATAAAAAAGGGTTTTAGGGTTTGTTAAGAACTAATGAAGAGGCAACCCTAGTTTGGCCGCCCATCTCCCCTTGAGTTGGCGCCAACTTCTCTTGCCGCCGCCCAGCCATAGCTCCTCCAACCGCATCAGAAGGCTACTTCCTTCCTCCTCGAGCTGTTAGGTTTGGCATCAAGGTGAGCACTTGGCTTCCTTTGTTGGCGGCGCCTATCTCCTCCACCAAGCTGTCCAGTTTTCTGGACAGCTTCTTCTCTCGTCGGGCGTCGTTTGGGCGGCGGTTGGAGCTCCGACAGCGGCTAACTTACGAGATTTGATCTCCGGTAATCCTCTGAGTGGAGGGCGAAGGATTCGTCAATCGGTTGTGAATACCTCTCGGAGAAGCGAGTTTTGAGGAACTTCGTTTTAGGATCGAATTTGGATTGGATCGTGATCATCTCTCGATCACGTCGTCTTCAACACGAGGCTAGTAACCCGTACGAAGACGAAGCTCGTGACTTAGCGAAGTCATCCCGAGGAGCTCGGCGTGGATACGGATAGAGACGATTCTTACGAGGATCGTTCCGGTTGATGTCGTTCCCGCTACACGTCATACGAAAGGTATAACGTAGATAAATTTCTTTTATTGCAAATTTTAATTTACGGTTATGTCTACACTTGTTGTAATATGCATGCGTGTGTTGTGTGTGTTGTAATAAATATAGATTTATTATTTTCAATTGCTTCCGCTGTGTTCATGTTTACGAAACATGATCGAACACACATTGTGCCAAGGCTTAAAAACCAACAAAGGGTATCAGAGCCCAGGTTGTGTTTCGACATAATCGTAAAAATGGTTTTGCGATAGTCATAATGTATTTCTGGAAATTTTCTAATTTTGTAAATTTAGAAGTATTTATGGAAATTTTTCAATTTTGGAAAGTCTAGAAGTATTTATGGAAATCTTCCACTTTTGGAAAGTTGGAAGTATTTATGGAAATTGATATTTTCCATAAATAAAATATTTGATTAGATTCTGGAAATTTGTTTCCTAATTTAATCATGATTTAATTTGGGAAATCAAATCTTAAAATATTTTATTTCCATAAGTAGTTTTAATGATTTAGGAAATTGGTTTCCTAAATAGATTTTCCTTAATCAAATAATTCCATGAATAAAATATGTGATTAGATTTGGAAATTTGTTTCCTAATTTAATTATGATTTGATTTAGAGAATCAAATCTTAAACATATTTTATTTCCATAAATAGTTATGACATATAAGGAAATATATACATGACATAATTGTATGTCATGTAATTGCATTAGATGCATAACATTATGCCATGCGTGTCGTGACATGTAGATGTATGTCATGTATGTCATGCCATGTAGATAATAGTTATTTGCATGCAAAGAGGATGAGACATAAAAACCCTTAAACAATATTAAAGCCTACACCTTCCATTAATATGGTTAGAACCAGAGTTCTGTTTCTTGTTTGGGTTGTTGGACTCTCTCCAAGCCCGGCTCGAACCTGAATATGTTCAAACCATGGAATAGTTTAATACTAATATGGTAAGAGTCAGAGGTCAATCGTTAGCTTTGGTTGTTGGACTCTCTCCAAGCTAGGCTAATTGGTTGAATGCGCTCTAACCATATTAAAACTATGTCCTGATTAATGGGTTGGCTTTAACCTGGAGCATCGGCTTGTTGGACTCTCTCCAAGGTCGATGTAAAGGGAGGTTAAGTTGGGTGCTATGCATATGATGCATACTTGTTAATGTGTTAACAACCCGATGTATGTGTGAACATTCAATTAGTTGATAGCACATTGTGATAGTTGCATATACGTGATATGCAATCGGTATAGTTGATACCTACCGTCGTAGTTATGAATGGCTTGTTGGACTCTCTCCAAGGTTGTTCATAACTATGATGGATATCAGCCCATTCGGAGATGGACCTACGATCTCCCGAAGTGATTTTGGGGTTTTTGAAATTCAAAAAATGAATGGGATTTATAAATGTATATTGATGCATTTTAAAAATCATCTTTCTCATATATGCTCATTTTGTATTTCTAAAATTGATCATGTTGTCTTTTAATTTGCGTTCCATTTTGGATTCGAATAAATTGACTGGGCCAAGCTTCATGGACTGGCTTAGAAGCTTGAGAATTGTTCTCAAGGTTGAAAAGCTTGCAAATGTCCTCGAAGCGCCTCTTCCCGCCCGTCCTAGTGACGATGCAACTCTGGACCAATTGTTGGCCTATCAGAAACATGTGAGTGATTCTGAACAAATGAGTTGCATCATGCTAGCCACGATGGAACCCAAGCTACGAAAGCAGCATGAGCATATGGATGCTCATATCGTAGTCCTTCATCTTTGTGAGTTGGTTGATGAGCAAGTGAGATTCGAAAGGTTCGAAGTCTCAAAGCTCCTCTTCACCTCTGAGATGCTAGAAGGTTCATCTGTGGTACTGCTCAATATGCTGAAGACTGTGGAGTCTTCTGAGAAGCATGAGCAGGGGACAGTGCTGTTAGTTGATTCCTCGAAGAAAGGTTCTAAGAGGAAGTCAAAGGAACAGCAGAAGGGAAAGAAGAGAAGAGCTAAGAAGGTAGAACTAGCACAAAAGGAAACTTGCCATCATTATGGCAAGGAGAGCCATTTGCGAAGAAAGTACAAGATTTATCTTGAGTCCGTGAAGAAGGATAAGGCATCGGATGCCCCATCTTCTTTAGAAATCTTCCTTATTGATTGTCATTCTATTTCCTCAGACACATGGGTATTTGATACTGGGTGTGCCTCACATATATGTAATGACATACATGGGCTAAGGAATAGAAGAAGACTCGTCAAGGGAGAGTCAAATTTACGTGTTGGGAATGGAGCAAAGGTTGCTGCACTCGCCATCGGAACGTATTTGTTGAAACTCCCTGTAGGACTTGTCTTAGAAGTGGACAGTTGCTTTTATGTTTTTTCGTTGATAAAGAACATCATTTATATTTCTTGTTTAAATAGAAATGGGTACCATTTGACTTTTAGTAACAATTGTTGTTACATAACTTTGAATGGAGTTCTTTATGGGACTTGAACTTTAAGCAATGGTGTTTATACGTTGGACGTATCCAGTGATATTTTCAATATCGAAGCGAGCAACAAGCGTGCTCGAAAGGATAATCAAATAGACTCCTATATGTGACATTGTCGTCTTGGCCATATAAGCAAGAAATGCATGTCCGAATTACACCGATGTGGAATTCTGGAATCGTTTGAATTGGATTCATACAATACATGCGAATCATGCTTAAAAGGCAAGATGACTAAGTTACCTTTTACAGGAAAAGGTGAACGAGTGGGAGAGTTACTAGGTCTAGTACATACTGTTGTATGTGGACCTATGTCAACTCAAGCATTAGGAGGCTATAGCTACTTCATTACCTTCATCGATGATCACTCACGGTTTGGGTATGTGTTCTTGATGAAACACAAGTCTGAAGCCTTTGAAAGGTTCAAAGAATTCAGAAATGAAGTAGAGAAACAACATGATAAGAGTATTAAAATACTTCGATGGGATGGAGGTGGTGAATACTTAAGTCAAGAGTTTCTTGATTATCTAAGAGACAATGTTATATTGTCTCAATGGACTCCACCATATACACCACAGCATAATGGTGTATCTGAGAGGCGTAACCGGACCTTGTTGGACATGGTCAGGTCAATGATGAATCATGCGACTCTTTCCAAGTCCTTTTGGGGCTATGCACTTCAGACAGTTGTTTACTTGTTAAACAGAATGCCTACCAAGGTAGTCTCAACTACTCCATATGAGATATGGAATAGTAAGAAACCTCATGTATCTTACTTGAAGATATGGAGTTGTCCTGCTTATGTGAAGTGGATCAGATCGCATAAATTGGATGCTAAGTCTGATAAATGTCTATTTATTGGATACCCTAAGGAAACAAGGGGTTACCAATTCTATCATCCCGTGGAACAAAAGGTGTTTGTTTCAAGGCATGCTGTGTTTCTAGAGAAAGAGTTTCTCTTGCAAGAAAACAGTGGGAGTGTCGTCGAGCTTGAGGAGGCTCGAGAGACTCAAATAGACATTGATGAGATACCTGGTGAAGCACAACAACCGACAACTCATAGTGATGAGCAATCGGCTGGACCTATTGTAACACCACATCTTCGTAGATCTGGTAGAACACGCAATATTCCTGAGATATATGGATTTCTCGTAAGTGAATCGAACGACGTGTTACTCATTGATGATGAGGAGCCTACCAGTTATGAAGAAGTGCTGACAAGTTAAGAAAGGGATAAGTGGCTTGGTGCCATGAAGTCGGAAATGGATTCCATGTACGAAAACCAAGTTTGGAACTTGGTTGACCCACCTGAAGGCATAAAGCCTATAGGGTGCAAGTGGGTTTTCAAGAAGAAAACCGACATGGATGGTAATGTGATTACCTATAAGGCTAGATTGGTGGCGAAAGGATATCGTCAAAAGCAAGGTGTTGATTATGACGAAACCTATTCACCGTAGAGCTATGCTTAAATCCATTCGATGCTCCCGCCATAGCTACCATTATGATTATGAGATATGGTAGATGGATGTGAAAATTTTCCTTAATGGAAACTCGCCGAGGACGGTATATGATATACCGAGGGTTTCACATCGCTGATAAAACCAAGGTATGCAAATTATGACTCCATTTATGGATTGAAGCAAGCATCCAGAGTCGAATATCCGTTTTGATGAGACGATCAAAAAGTTTGATTTCTCACAAAATCCAGACGAACCTTGTGTGTACAAGAAGGTTAGTGGGAGTGCAGTCGTGTTCCTAGTATTGTATGTCGATGACATATTACTTATAGGAAACGATATGTCAATCTTACAATTAGTTAAGGTTTGGTTATCCAAGACATTCTCCATGAAAGACCTGGGAGAAGCAACCTACATCCTTGGGATTAAGATCTATAGAGATAGATCGAAACGGTTGCTTGGTCTTTCGCAGTCTACATATATAGACCGAAAAGCAAAGAGGTTTAGCATGTCGAATCCAAGAAAGGTTTCTACCCATCGTGCATGGGGTACACCTTTCAAGTCTATGTGTCCGCGCACGTAAGACGAGAGGATTTGCATGAGTAAGATTCCCTATGCATCCGCAATAGGATCTATCATGTATGCTATGTTATGTACGAGGCCCATGTATCGTATGACGCCCGAAAGTGTCACGAGCAGATACCAGTCTGATCCAAGAATGGATAATTGGGTGGCTGTCAAGACGATCCTTAAGTACTTAAGAAGAACTAAGGATGTGTTCCTAATATATGGAGAAGGGTACATGGTGATACGTGAGTATACGGATGTTGCACCGCATGCATAAGGATGATTCCATGTCTCAGTCTGGGTATGTATTCACTTGGAATGGAGGCACAATAAGTTGGAAAGGTTCCAAGCTTGACACTATAGCAGATTCTGCCACTAAGGCAGAATACATTGCAGCTTTGGAAGCAGCAAAAGAAGCGGTTTGGATCAAGAAGTTCATCTCTGAACTTGATGTGGTCTCATCAATGATCCAAACATGTGTTTCACCGCTATCATCTTATCAGAGAGATCATCAGTAGGAACGAAATACAAATCGAGAAAATTCCCACTGAAAGGAACTTAGCGGATCCCTTGACTAAGGCATTACCTCAAAATAAGTTTGAGGGTCATGTTCGAGCTTATGGTATTGGATACCGTAGCGATTGGCATTAGGCCAAGTGGGAGTCTGTTAGTAATATATGAGAGATGTCCTAAGGCAATCGCCTTATGTATGAACCATTTATATGATAAATGAAGATTCACTATTTGAGTATACATGTTTTATGTATTTGATTAGATCTTAAACTCATTTACTGAATGTCCTCGATACGATTCACAGCATGAGAGAATTTGTGATTGGATCACAACTAGTGAGTATCTCTACATGTGTAATTGTGATGTATCAGAATTATCCCTAGTCGATGAATTGATGGATTTGGACACCATCAATTCTGTCGAGACTAGCACGAGGTATACTCCTTGGTGTATCCAAGCAGCTGATTCTCACTGGCTGGAGACATAGTGATGTCTGGAGTTAATCGTGGATGCTAGTTATGGTAACTAGTTCATTGGAGTGACCAGCCGTAAGTCTTCATATGGTTCTCTGCATATATAGATATGTCAATGAAGTTCTTACTGTGGCTTAAGTGCGATGTTCCTTTGACTTCGGTATTCAAGTCATCTTGATCATGGAGACTTATGCTTTGACATCTTAAGCAAACATCTCTAAGGAGATGTAGACCCGGGATGATTGGGTATAAGTCGAAGTGATCGAAGGTGTTTGAATAGCCTATAAAGGATTCACCACTCCTTGCGAGGAGATGTATACCCATGGCCTCTCGTCGGATTGTTACTAAAGTCTTTGGCCAAAGCATTACATGTTCAGAGTAAGGTACTCTTCAATACATGTGGAGTAACTAGAATCCGTAGGACGAGGAAATAATACTTGGGCTAGGTGTGACGTAGTCAGCCTAGTGGGGACTGACACAATAGACCATGTCCTGAACCAAGTGGGTATAAGATGAGTGAAGGGAATGGGGCACGATTCATTCGAGCTACTGAAGGGTTTCAGAAATAGTTCTGGATCAACCGTTGATCTTTTCGGTTAATTGGGGATCATGATGTACTACTAGGTGCCACTCATGATCGTTCTATAATTAATGGTTAATTATAGATGGCCAACATAAACCAAGAACCTATTTGGTCACACGCACAACGAGCGTAATCCAAAGGATTTAAAACGAGCTTGAGAATGGGATTCTCAGACCGAGAGAAACTAAGTTTGGTTGGACCAAACTTGAAGCGAGCATGAAATCGTTTCAGTCACAATGGAAGCGTGGATGAGCCGTGTCTTATGAAGACATAATGGATGGACCAAAATGGTTTGGTTCTAATCCAATGGAGGAGAATAAACCAAAGGGTTTGGTTTATTTTAAACGAATGAACCAAAAGTTGGTTCGGTTCGTTTTAACTTAAAATAAACCATCATGGTTTGGTTTATTTTAACTTATCTTAATGGACCGGGTTAACGGGCCTAATGGTTATGATCCAATAACCATTAAGAGAATTAGTTCTCTATAAAAAAGGGTTTTAGGGTTTGTTAAGAACTAATGAAGAGGCAACCCTAGTTTGGCCGCCAGAGTAGCTCCTTCAACCGGCCCGTAAAGGCTGCTTCCTTCCTCCTCGCCGGCATCGAGCTGCTGCCAGAAGAGTTTCGGCGATCCTCCTTAGGTTTGGCATCAAGGTGAGCACTTGGCTTCCTTTGTTGGCCGGCGCCTATCTCCTCCACCAAGCTGTCTAGTTTTTTGGATAGCTTCTTCTCCTCTCGTCGGAGCGTCGTTTGGACGACGGTTAGAGCTCCGACAGCGGCTAAATTACCGGGGATTCGATCTCCGGTAATCCTCTGAGGTGGAGGAGGAAGGATTCGTCAATCGGTTGACGAATACCTTTCTAGAGAAGCGAGTTTTGAGAACTCGTTTTAGGATCCGAATTTGGATTCGGATCGTGATCATCTCTCGATCACGTCGTCTTCAACACGAGGCTAGTAACCCGTACGAAGACGAAGCTCGTGACTTAGCGAAGTCATCCCGAGGAGCTCGGCGTGGATACGGATAGAGACGATTCTTACGAGGATTGTTCCGGTTGATGACGTTCCCGCTACACGTCATACGAAAGGTATAACGTAGATAAATTTCTTTTATTGCAAATTTTAATTTACGGTTATGTCTACACTTGTTGTAATATGCATGCGTGTGTTGTGTGTGTTGTAATAAATATAGATTTATTATTTTCAATTGCTTCCGCTGTGTTCATGTTTACGAAACATGATCGAACACACACACGCCGTGGTGCCGGAAACCCAACAACTATCACACACACTTGGCCCCTCCTGCTACTTCCTCTAGCGCAGACTTCCTTTATATGCAGTATATGGACAACATGAACTATAAGCATATAGCATAGTAAGATCCTTGCCTACTCACAAAAGCCACAAACTTCATCAAGCAATTAGAACATGAGCATACTAGCATAAAGGACCTAAGTATTTCATAGCAACACTAATCAACAACATATCCATGTAATAAAAACTGAGCATGGCATAGAAAGCATAATTAATCTAAGCAGGGCATAATTTGAACATAAGCATTATAACTACATAAAACTAAGCATGCATGAAAGACATATTCATAAGCGTTTTAAAACTTAACAATAAGCATTCCTAACCTAAGCATCCGTAACATCCTACGCATCTAAACCTCGCTCCCGCTATAAAGTACATAGGCACAAACATTCTTCAACTTAACTATGACCATTCATCGTGGAATCCACATGCATAAAGGATGAATCACAGTGCATTTGTTTAACTTGGACATAAACTTTTGTAATAACATAAATCCTAAACTTGTAGAAAGAACATAATCGCAAGTATTCATAAACTTAACCATGACATTCACCACATCATAAATTCTAAACTAGCATGAAGTACATAGTCACAACATTCTTAAACTTAACTCTAAATATCATAACTTCATAACATCTAGCATGCATAAAGAACATAGTTCGCAAGCATTCAGGGTATTTAACATAAGCATACGCAATATCATGAAAGTCTTTTCTTTTCAAAACATATACTTATAGATACTTCCATATCATCATAACTTCATAACATCTAGCATGCATAAAAAACATAGTTCGCAAGCATTCAGGGTATTTAACATAAGCATACACAATATCATGAAAGTCTTTTCTTTTCAAAACATATACTTATAGATACTTCCATATCATCATAACTTCATAACATCTAGCATGCATAAAAAAAACATAGTTCATAGCATTGTATTTAACATAAGCATACACAATATCATGAAAGTCTTTTCTTTTCAAAACATATACTTATAGATACTTCAATATCATCATAACTTCATAACATCTAGCATGCATAAAAAAAACATAGTTCGCAAGCATTCAGGGTATTTAACATAAGCATACACAATATCATGAAAGTCTTTTCTTTTCAAAATATATACTTATAGATACTTCAATATCATCATAACTTCATAACATCTAGCATGCATAAAGAACATATAGTTCAAGCATTGAGGTCTTTAACATAAGCATACACAATATCATGAAAGTCTTTTCTTTTCAAAACATATACTTATAGATACTTCAATATCATCATAACTTGTTTGGGGCCCAGTGTTAAGTACCACATAATCGCGCGTTCCCTAGTAGGTCAGTAGCGAGCCACCAGTCCTACTAGAGCAAGACCTCTTACGTCTTACTAGGGCAAGACCTCTTACGTCTTCTTATGTCCCTATGGATTTGATTAACGACCACCACCGACGGAATTGGTACTTAACCTCTTGCAAAGTAAAATACTTAATTCTTTTCTTTTCTTGTCATAATATAAAGAATGCTCTTGATCCCCAACATAAAAGGAAGCATCTTAATCTCATCTTATCATAAGGAGAGCTCTTGATCCCTACTTGAAAGGGAAGCATCTCCATTTTATCTTATCTTAAGGAGAGCTCTTGATCCCTACTTGAAAGGGAAGCATCTCCATCTTATCATAAGGAGAGCTCTTGGTCCCTACTTGAAAGGGAAGCATCTCCATCTTATCATGAGGACACATGCATTCATAACATAAGAGTACCCTAAAGGGGTCCTAAAGAATAAACATGTTCATCATACAAGCATATTTCGTGGCACATTACATCATAAACATGAAGCATATTTCCTTGGCATATTCATGGCATATTAAATCACAAAAACATGTTCATCACCTAAGCATATTTCATGGCACATTACATCATCAATATGTAGCATGTTTCCTAAGCATATTCAAGGCATATTAAATCATAAAAACATGTTCATCACCTAAGCCTATTTCATGGCACATTACATCATAACATGAAGCCTATTTCTTTGGCATATCCATGGCATATTAAATCATAAAAACATGTTCATCACCTAAGCCTATTTCATGGCACATTACATCATAACATGAAGCCTATTTCTTTGGCATATCCATGGCATATTAAATCATAAAAACATGTTCATCACCTAAGCATATTTCATGGCACATTATATCATAAACATGAAGAATATTTCCTATGCATATTCATGGCATATTAATCAAATAAAAACCATACCCTTAGCACAACTACATGTGGGGGGGGGGGGGGGGGGGGGTTTTCATGAAACCCTAACCCTAAAACCATGGGTTGGCCGAATCTTGTAAGGGGCTCGAGCTTGGGTTTTATCCCCTAAAGTTCACTCATGAAGCCTTATAACTAATCATAGTATCATTAGGGATATTTTCATGCAACCCTTACCCTACTTTCATTGGTTGGCCGAATATTGTAAGGTTAGATCTTTGGACTTTTGTCCCCTAAAGTTCATTCATAAGCATTATTACTTACCCTAGTGTCATTAGGAACATTTTCATGCAACCCTAACCCTAATTATAGGGGTTGGCTGAAACATGGAATGGGTTCAAACATAGGTTTTGTCCACTAAAGTCCATTCATAAAGCATTATTACTTAACCTAGTGTCATTAGGAACATTTTCATGCAACCCTAACCCTAATTATATGGGTTGGCCGAAACATGGAATGGGTTCAAACTTAGGTTTTGTCCCCTAAAATTCATTCATAAGCATTATCATGGCCTAACCTCATAAGAGGGAGTTGTCATAAAAACCCTAACCCTAAAAGGCCTTGGTGGCCGAAACCTATAAGGGCACCAAGTTAGAATTTTTATCCCCTAAAAGGGTCCTATAGTGAGCATACAACCTATAGAAGTTCCCTAGAAACATTTTCATGAATCTTAGCCCAAGAAAACTTGATTGGCCGAAACCTACAAGGGCTACAACTTCATCGTTCTTACATGAAATTTAACTTACGAAACTAATACACTGCAGGTGAGGGGAAACTTACATCCTTCGCTTTGCTTGAGAGATGACCTAATGGAGGTCACCTAGCTTTCTCCTAGCTTGAAAGGGGGTCTCGGCCAAAGGAAGAAGAAGGAGGTTGGTTTCGGTGAGGATGAAGAGGAGAGGAAGAAAATGGCCAAATGGAAACTTCCTTCTTCTTTATAAAGGGAGGAAGAGAAGTTTCTCTTTTCTTTGTCATGCCTCTTCACTTACCCTTCTTCCACTTATCTATAAATTCCCCTCTTCCTCTAATGATATAATTCTATTGGGCTTATGGTTAGTGGGTGCATCTATAGGGCTTGGCTATCTCTAGAGGTTTGGGGTTCAATTCCTAGGCTTTGCATCTTTTTTTCTTTTGGCTTATTTTCTTTTATTTTTCCCAAAAACCCCACATAAAGCCTATCATCATAAAGCCAAAATTCTCGTAAAATTTCTAGAAATTTTACGGGCGTTACAATCCCTCATACCTTGTAAAAGTTTCGTCCTCGAAACTTAAAATAATTCTGGGTACTTCTGCCTCATGTCCTCCTCTCGTTCCCAAGTAGCTTCCTCATATTGCGAATTATGCCACAGGACCTTTACTAAGGGCACCTCTTTGTTCCTTAGCCTTTTGACATCTCGGTCTAATATTTGGATAGGTCGACTTTCAACACTCAGGTCCTCATGAACGTGTACTGTTTGTGGCTCGATCACTTGGTCTGCACTGGATATGCATTTCTTGAGCATAGAGACATGGAACACGTTGTGTATAGCCGACATCTCTTGAGGCAGCTCCAGCCTATACGCTACCTTGCCCACCCTCTGCGATATCAGATACGGTCCCACGTAGCGTGGATTCAGTTTACCCTTCCTTCCGAATCTCATCACTCCCTTCATAGGGGTCACTTTGAGGAATACCAGGTCCCCGACTTCGAATTCTAACGGTCTACGCCGCATATCCGCATAGCTCTTTTGTCGGCTCTGAGCAGCTTCGATTCTCTAACGGATAGTCTGTATAGCGCGGGTGGTATTGTCAATAATATCGGCCTGAAGACCCATTTCCCTCCTTTCACCACCCTCGTACCAACAGATAGGAGACCTGCATCTTCTCCCGTATAGAGCTTCATAGGGTGCCATTCCAATGGTAGCCTGGTAACTGTTGTTGTAAGCAAATTCTGCCAGGCACAAATATCGACACCAGCTCCCCTTAAAGTCTAGAGCACAAGCTCGCAGCATATCTTCCAGCACCTGGTTCACTCTTTCCGTCTGACCGTCGGTCTGAGGATGAAACGCAGTGCTGAATCTCAACTTAGTGCCAAGAGCCTTCTGAACACATTCCCAAAAATGGGAGGTAAAACTGCCATCACAGTCAGAAATAATAGCCTTAGGCACTCCATGTAATTTGATAATTTCCTTGACATATAATTGAGCTAGCTGCTCGATCGAATAGGTCATCTTAATTGCCAGGAAATGGGCAGACTTCGTCAACCGGTCTATGATTACCCATATAGCATCGTAACCATTTGTTGTTCTGGGTAATCCCGAGATGAAATCCATAGATAGTTCTTCCCATTTCCACTCTGGAATCGATATCAGCTGCAGTAATCCCCCAGGTTTCTGGTGTTCTGTCTTCACCTTCTGGCAGGTCAGACAGGTGTTGACGTACTGAGCCACCTCCCTTTTCATGCCGGACCACCAAAATTTATCCCTTAAGTCCTGATACATTTTATTAGACCCAGGGTGCATGGTATAAGGTGTTCCATGGGATTCCTCGAGTATCTTCTTCCGTAATTCCGGATCGTCCGGAATACATAGTCGGTCCCGGAGGTATAATAGTCCGCCGTTGGAAATGCGGAATCCATTATCCCTTCCCTCCAGTACTTCTTGTTTGATCTTCTGGATGTCTGAATCACCATCTTGCTTTCCCTTTATATTATCGAACAGCGTCGGCGTTATAGTCATGGTGGAAAGTTGCCCAGAAATAATCTCTATCCCGTAATCCATTATTTCCCTTTTCAGGCGTTGAGATAGCATTGATAAGGACATCAAAGCGGCAAAGGGCTTTCTGCTAAGCGCATCTGCCACCTTGTTGGCCTTTCCTGGGTGATAGAATATCTCACAATCATAATCTTTGACTAGCTCAAGCCATCTGCGTTGTCTCATGTTTAGGTCTTTCTGGGTAAAGAAATATCTCAGACTCTGATGGTCGGTATAAATCCTGCACTGTGCCCAGTATAAGTAGTGTCTCCATATTTTTAGAGCGAATACCACGACCGCCAGTTCTAAGTCATGGGTAGGATAATTTATTTCGTGCTCTTTGAGCTGTCTAGAGGCGTAAGCGATGACCTTGCCATTTTGCATGAGTACAGCTCCGAGCCCCAGTTTGGAGGCGTCACTATACATATCGAAGCTTTCATTATCTTTAGGGAGAGTCAGAATGGGAGCACTGGTCAGTCTCCTCTTCAGTTCTGTAAAACTCCTCTCACAGTCCTCAGTCCATTTGTATTGCTTGTCCTTTCTGGTGAGGGCTGTCATAGGGGCTGCAATTCTAGAGAAGTCCTCTACAAACTTCCTGTAATAGCCTGCTAGCCCGAGGAAACTTCTGATTTCACTCGCATTCCTTGGCCTATTCCAGTTCCTTACAGCCTCAATCTTCATTGGGTCTACCATGATTCCTTCTTTAGAGATGACATGACCCAAGAATGACACTTGATCGAGCCAGAACTCGCATTTGGAGAACTTGGCATATAGTTGCTCTTTCTGAAGAATCTGTAGTACTGTCTTCAGATGTTCGACATGCTCTTCTCGGGCTCTCGAGCAGATAAGAATATCGTCGATGAAGATGATTACAAATTTGTCGAGGAAGGCCGAGAATACTCGATTCATTAGGTCCATGAACATTGCAGGAGCATTGGTTACGCCAAAGGGCATAACTACAAACTCATAATGTCCGTATCTTGTCTGGAAGGTCGTCTTCGGAATATCGCCTGGCTTCACTTTTACTTGATGATAGCGGACACGAGATCGATCTTTGAAAAGATGAGCTCCTCACCGGTCGAATAGGTCGTCGATCCTGGGAAGGGGGTACCTATTCTTGATGGTCACGTTGTTCAGTGCCCGGTAGTCTATACACATTCGCATGGACCCATCTCTTTTCTTTATGAACAGCACTGGAGCTCCCCATGGGGAGTGACTGGGACGGATAAATCCCTGGCCAAGTAACTCCTGTAGCTGTTTCTGAAGTTCTTTCAACTCAGTTGGCACCATACGGTAAGGTGCCTTGGAGATCGGATTAGTTCCGGGAATCAATTCGATCTCAAACTCAATTTCTCTATCAGGTGGCAATCCAGGTAGGTCATCAGGGAACACCTCCGGATGGTCACATACCACTCTGACATCTTCTATTTTCTGGTTCTTCGATGATATGGTATCCACCACATGTGTGAGAAATCCGGTGCATCCGTCTTCTAACATTTTTCGGGCCTTTAGCGCTGATAAGAACTTCTTTGTTCCTTCCTTCGACTCCCCGATAAATTCAAATGAAACCTCTGCTTCGGGTCGGAAGATTACCCTCCGTTTATGGCACTCAATTGAAGCATCGTACTTGTGCAGAAAATCCATGCCCAATATAACGTCATAGTCCCACATATCTAGGACTATTAGGTCACAATAGAGCTCCCTGTCTGTGAGTCTAATTGGTGCGGCGCGCAGAACATGGGTGGATGGCATCACTTCTCCCGAAGGTAACGTTGTTAAAAATTTATAGTCCAAAGCTTGGGGATGCCTATCTATCTTTCTTATGAAAGGCGTAGCGATGAATGAATGGGTTGCCCCGGTGTCAAACAAGACAGTAGCGTATTGACTGGAAATAATTAGCTGACCTGTGACAACCGTCGAGGCACTCGCCACATCTTCTCTGGTGAGGGAGAACACCCTGGCATTTTTCCCAACTGGCGGGGCTTCCAGTCTCCCTTGACTTATCTGAGGACCCTCTATCGTAGCCTGCATCTAGTGAAGCTGTGGAGGAGCTCCCGGGTACTGGACATACTACTGTGGTGGTGCCTGAACTCGGGTAGGGCAATTCCAGGCTATGTGCCCCTCCCTTCCACAGTTGTAACACTTCCTCGTGCCCTGACGACATTCCCCCGGATGCTTCTTCCCACACGTAGATGCCAGATACCCGGTTTGGTGCTTCGGGCCCCTCTTGGGCCATTCCACTGTTTCTTCTTGCCACTGCGGTCCCTCTTCCAGCTAGTATTTTGAGATTTCGGCTCTCCGGTCCGTGCCTTACTCTGCTGACTGATGTTGTTCAGGTAGTGCTCTGTGACCAGGGCACTACTGAATAGCTCTTCGGCGATCTGGGGTCGATTGACTCCGCCGGCCACATTCAGGGCTATCTCCGGTCGCAACATTTTCAGCAGGAGTCTGATCCTCTCCCTTTCGTCTGCATCGACTAACTCGGCGAGACGCGTATTGAACCTTTTATAGCTTCACTAATCGATAGATCGCCTTGTCGAACTCGAGAACTCATCGTAGTGCTTATTTGTGACCCGTCTCGAAAGAACTCCTCAAGAACTCGCTTCAAATCATCCACCTCATTTGATTTACTTGTCTCTTTGCTTTGACTCTCTCCCACCACATCCTTTCATCTCTGGAAAGGCGAGCAGGCACATTTTATCTTTTCGTGCTCGGGCCAATCCAGCAGCTCCACGATGCTCTCAACTATTTTGAACCAAGCTTGGGCATCCCATGGTTCGCCGGCACCAGTGAAACTTTCTGGTTTCAGCCTCTGCCACTGAATCAGATAGGCTTCGGGCCGGGCCCCGGGGGCAGCGTTGATTAGCAGTGCTTGCACCATAGTGGTCGTGTTGGGAGTTACGTTCTGCGTCCCTGGCGTGGTGCTAGGGTTCCCTTGTTGATTCGTGAGAGCATTGATAACCAGCTGTTGTTCTGCGACCTGACGCTGTAGCTCGGTAACCACATGCATCAAATCTGGTGGGGGCGCTGAGTCATTCCCTCTAGCACTACGTCTCCCGTTCATGTTATCTAAGTGATAAATAAATAATTTAATTAAGGTGTTATTATAATTTCTACTCCTATACAGGCATCTAACATCCCATATCGTAAACAAGGTAAGGTATCCTTTCTAGTGTTCCAGGTTGGAGTCATGTTTCCATCGTATAAAGCTTGGTCAGGTATGCTATCTAAGGCACAACTAGGATTCTATTATACTAAACAGGACGAGGTATTATTTCTATCTAAATCTCAAGTGTGAGTCCATTCTACTAAAGCATGATAAGGTATTATCTCATTCTAAATAGAAAACATTCTTCATTATAAAGGAACTTAAGTATGCATAAAATTACTTACTTGGAAATAGCAGGATGGAGGCTTGATGTGTGATAGTGGAAAGGTGAACCCGCTCTGATACCACCTGTAACGCCCGCCCTTATCTGCTCTCAGGGCGGCGCTACTGTTACTCCCCTTTTTTTTTTTTTTAAACATACTACATATGGATCCTCTCACAACCTACGTACTTTAACAGGCCATCATAACTTAAACTTTCTTTTGCACATGCATTACATATCATATTCATCATTATCATGTTAACATATCTTTCTTAACATGCATACATAAAGATTCGTTCATGAGTTCTAACATTTCCAACCTTCTTAAGTAGATGATACTCATTAAACACAAGTCTTATAAGCGGAAGCAATGTCTTAAGTTGTTCTTAGAACATATAAATACAAGCAGATAGTATAGGGTCTCTTTCACCATGCCACTATCACAAACACTTGGCCCCTCCTGCTACTTCCTCTAGCGCAGACTTCCTTTATATGCAGTATATGGACAACATGAACTATAAGCATATAGCTTAGTAAGATCCTTGCCTACTCACAAAAGCCACAAACTTCATCAAGCAATTAGAACATGAGCATACTAGCATAAAGGACCTAAGTATTTCATAGCAACACTAATCAACAACATATCCATGTAATAAAAACTGAGCATGGCATAGAAAGCATAATTAATCTAAGCAGGGCATAATTTGAACATAAGCATTATAACTACATAAAACTAAGCATGCATGAAAGACATATTCATAAGCGTTTTAAAACTTAACAATAAGCATTCATAACCTAAGCATCCGTAACATCCTACGACTTAAACCTATATAAAGTACATAGGCACAAACATTCTTCAACTTAACCATGACCATTCATCAGGGAATCCAATCATGCATAAAGGATAGAATCACAGGCATTTGTTTAACTTGGACATAAACTTTTGTAATAACATAAATCCTAAACTTGTAGAAAGAACATAATCGCAAGTATTCATAAACTTAACCATGACATTCACCACATCATAAATTCTAAACTAGCATGAAGTACATAGTCGCAACATTCTTAAACTTAACTCTAAACATCATAACTTCATAACATCTAGCATGCATAAAGAACATAGTTCGCAAGCATTCAGGGTATTTAACATAAGCATATACAATATCATGAAAGTCTTTTCTTTTCAAAACATATACTTATAGATACTTTCATATCATCATAACTTCATAACATCTAGCATGCATAAAAAACATAGTTCGCAAGCATTCAGGGTATTTAACATAAGCATACACAATATCATGAAAGTCTTTTCTTTTCAAAACATATACTTATAGATACTTCCATATCATCATAACTTCATAACATCTAGCATGCATAAAAAAAACATAGTTCGCAAGCATTCAGGGTATTTAACATAAACATACACAATATCATGAAAGTCTTTTCTTTTCAAAACATATACTTATAGATACTTCAATATCATCATAACTTCATAACATCTAGCATGCATAAAAAAAACATAGTTCACAAGCATTCAGGGTATTTAACATAGGCATACACAATATCATGAAAGTCTTTTCTTTTCAAAACATATACTTATAGATACTTCAATATCATCATAACTTCATAACATCTAGCATGCATAAACAACATAGTTCGCAAGCATTCAGGGTATTTAACATAAGCATACACAATATCATGAAAGTCTTTTCTTTTCAAAACATATACTTATAGATACTTCAATATCATCATAACTTGTTTGGGGGGGCCCAGGTTAAGTACCACATAATGCGCGTTCCCTAGTAGGCTGGGGTAGCGAGCTACCAGTCCTACTAGAGCAAGACCTCTTACGTCTTACTAGGGCAAGACCTCTTACGTCTTCTTATGTCCCTATTGATTTGATTAATGACCACCTGACGGGTCGGGTACTTAACCTCTTGCAAAGTAAAATACTTAATTCTTTTCTTTTCTTGTCATAATATAAAGAATGCTCTTGATCCCCAACATAAAAAGGGAAGCATCTTAATCTCATCTTATCATAAGGAGAGCTCTTGATCCCTACTTGAAAGGGAAGCATCTCCATTTTATCTTATCTTAAGGAGAGCTTTTGATCCCTACTTGAAAGGGAAGCATCTCCATCTTATCATAAGGAGAGCTCTTGGTCCCTACTTGAAAGGGAAGCATCTCCATCTTATCATGAGGACACATGCATTCATAACATAAGAGTACCCTAAAGGGGTCCTAAAGTATAAACATGTTCATCATACAAGCATATTTCGTGGCACATTACATCATAAACATGAAGCATATTTCCTTGGCATATTCATGGCATATTAAATCACAAAAACATGTTCATCACCTAAGCATATTTCATGGCACATTACATCATCAACATGTAGCATGTTTCCTAAGCATATTCAAGGCATATTAAATCATAAAAACATGTTCATCACCTAAGCCTATTTCATGGCACATTACATCATAACATGAAGCCTATTTCTTTGTCATATCCATGGCATATTAAATCATAAAAACATGTTCATCACCTAAGCCTATTTCATGGCACATTACATCATAACATGAAGCCTATTTCTTTGGCATATCCATGGCATAATAAATAAAAAAAAATGTTCATCACCTAAGCATATTTCATGGCACATTATATCATAAACATGAAGAATATTTCCTATGCATATTCATGGCATATTAATCAAACAAAAACCATACCCTTAGCACAACTACATGTGGGGGGGGGGGGGGGTGTTTTCATGAAACCCTAACTCTAAAACCATGGGTTGGCCGAATCTTGTAAGGGGCTCGAGCTTGGGTTTTGTCCCCTAAAGTTCACTCATGAAGCCTTATAACTAATCATAGTATCATTAGGGATATTTTCATGCAACCCTAACCCCTACTTTCATTGGTTGGCCGAATCTTGTAAGGTTAGATCTTTGGACTTTTGTCCCCTAAAGTTCATTCATAAGCATTATTACTTACCCTAGTGTCATTAGGAACATTTTCATGCAACCCTAACCCTAATTATAGGGGTTGGCCGAAACATGGAATGGGTTCAAACTTAGGTTTTGTCCCCTAAAGTCCATTCATAAAGCATTATTACTTAACCTAGTGTCATTAGGAACATTTTCATGCAACCCTAACCCTAATTATATGGGTTGGCCGAAACATGGAATGGGTTCAAACTTAGGTTTTGTCCCCTAAAATTCATTCATAAGCATTATCATGGCCTAACCTCATAAGAGGGAGTTGTCATAAAAACCCTAACCCTCAAAGGCCTTGGTGGCCGAAACCTATAAGGGCACCAAGTTAGAATATTTATCCCCGAAAAGGGTCCTATAGTGAGCATACAACCTATAGAAGTTCCCTAGAAACATTTTCATGAATCTTAGCCCAAGAAAACTTGATTGGCTAAAACCTACAAGGGCTACAACTTTATCGTTCTTACATGAAATTTAACTTACGAAACTAATACACTGCAGGTGAGGGGAAACTTACATCCTTCGCTTTGCTTGAGAGATGACCTAATGGATGTCACCTAGCTTTCTCCTAGCTTGAAAGGGGGTCTCGGCCAAAGGAAGAAGAAGGAGGTTGGTTTCGGTGAGGATGAAGAGGAGAGGAAGAAAATGGCCAAATGGAAACTTCCTTCTTCTTTATAAAGGGAGGAAGAGAAGTTTCTCTTTTCTTTGTCATGCCTCTTCACTTACCCTTCTTCCACTTATCTGTAAATTCCCCTCTTCCTCTAATGATATAATTCTATTGGGCTTATGGTTAGTGGGTGCATCTATAGGGCTTGGCTATCTCTAGAGGTTTGGGGTTCAATTCCTAGGCTTTGCATCTTTTTTTCTTTTGGCTTATTTTCTTATATTTTTCCCAAAAACCCCACATAAAGCCTATCATCATAAAGCCAAAATTCTCGTAAAATTGCTAGAAATTTTACGGGCGTTACAGATGCTCGATGCCAGGAGGAGGCTACCTACTGCCAGGAGATGCTACAACACATGTGTGCCCAGGAGGCACAGTGGGCAAGGGAGGAGGAGCACCGAGCAGCCACTGCATCCACCAGCTCTCAATTCGACCACATGTACATGTGGCATCAGCGGCTCAATACCAAATTTTCTTAGGATCCCGAGATGCCGAGTTTACTAGACTTTCCACCTCGTCCACCATACTAGAGGTATGCTTCGCTTAAGTCTTGGGGGGACCCCAAGTTTTGTTTTATTTTGTTTCTAGTAGTAGTTTCTTTCCTGTGATTTCCATTTTTTTAGTTAGCATTCATTTGTTCATACATAGAGTTTTTAGTTTCGTCAGTACTTAATTTTTGCCATCAATAATCTTCCTCAGTAGTATTTTTAAAGTTTTCTTCATGAGTTGTTTCCATGGGTAGCTTAACTTCATTTATCTTGCGGTATTTTATTTTATTTGCTCTAATGAATGCTCTAGACTTACACTGGTTAAGTTTTATTTTTACACCAACACATGGCGAACATTCTGAAAGGAAAATTTTAGTACGTGCCTAGTTATGATTCATCTTAGTAGTCTAGTACTTTGGAATCCATAGGTGACTTTAGATTTAGCATTTTAGTTACTGGAGATGCTCAGATTGTGGAAGCCCATTCAGAAAAATAAAAATCTCAAAAGAGAAAGAAGAAAAAAAATGGAATAAGAAAAAAAATGAGAGAGAAAAAGATAGTGAGAAAAAAAAATTAGAAAAAAGATTATGAGGGATAAGAAAATAGTTGTCGTGGGTGGAAATGGTTAGGTGCCCCTTTGAGACCGAGTTAGGTTACTGGGGAAACACCTACCAATTTCTCTCAATATCGAGCACGCCTTTGAGACTTTGTGCTAGATCTAGGGAACGACCCTCGCTTTGGGCAGGTAAGTGCCTAAGAGCCGGAGACCTTAGAAAAGCTATAGGATGACGACTTAACTTACCATGGAACAAGTATCCCCAAAGAGGATTTCCTTGGCACGATCACGAGGAGCTAACTTAGTGATTTTCTAGAACATATATATTTTGCTTTGATTGCAAATACCACTTGATAAATCTAGTAACATGCTAAGTATGGAACAATACCTTGTTAAAATTTCTTGGCACTGAGGTTTGCTTGAGGACAAACAAAGATCTATGTTTGGGCGAATTGTGTGATAAAAACATATATGGTATTAGGAGTAGTTTTCACTCACATCTCATTACATTTTATGTTTGTTTCATGCATATTTTAATTTATTATGCATGCATTTCCTATTTTCTGGTGTGGAGATCTGTTTTATATACTTTTGTGTGCAGGATAGCATTTCATGGAGAAAACGACGCACTTTCGGAGCACAAGAAGGGCATTTTACAGTTGGACGAAGAAGGGGACACAACCAGGGTATGTGGCTACACACGACCATGCCCAAGGGGCGAAATTGGCCACCCCAGTGCCACACACGGCCTAGCCGTGTGGAAACACACGGGCGTGTGGCGCTGCGCGATTCCGATGTGAGTCGGTTATTTTCTAGGTTTTAGAGAGATACAGGCTAATGTCTATATAAAGGAGGCTACGCCCAAACCCTAAGGGGGAGGCAGGACGGCCAGGATGACACTCCGACGCCCTAAAAAGCTTCGGGAACTCGCATCGGGGAGGAAGAAAGTTGTCAGAGATCCAAATTCTGTATTTCAACGTTGGAGAGAAGTGTCACATTGCATTGTAATTTATGTTCCTTGCTTAATTTATATTGACTATACGGACATGATCGTGTTTTGTTTTTCTCCACTCCTATCTATAGAGTAGACTTTTCGATTCTAGGATTAGGGAGTAGTTTGTGTGCGTAGAACATATTATTCCAAATTTGAATTCTGTTATTGAATTTCTATTTGCAATTGGCATTTGGTTTTAGATATATAGTTATTATTTTGGTATTCTATCTACTATGCTAGCCGATACGAGGGGTGACAACCCTTGTATCTAAGATTTAGGAGAATCATGGAGGAACCTAAGGGTTGAACTCATCTCCCGTAACCGTGGGTAGAAGGATGCGATAGAGTAGGAAACACACCCTGTTTTCGACTCGTCGCAGGGATCAATTCGGCATCCTTCTACTGACTATCCCTTCCTAAGTTCAGGGGTCGACCTGGTAATGGCAGAGGTAGCTTCCAATAGATGCGAAGGCTCATCGGGGGAGTGTATGATGTCCTTTCTACAAAATTGTAGCTAGAACCCTTGACAAAACCCAATTGACAACATGTTCTGCGACACACAAACAAAACCAAAATCCTAGAATCCCTTCCAAAATCTCGCAACATAGTTTCTTTCTTCTTCCATGTGACACCGTATTGAGTTGGGACCGCCGTCAACCCTCGCATTTACAACCCTTAAATCTAAATTCTGAACAATAGCCTCCACTTACCAAATCGGTACTCAAATCTCAGTCCCTGTGGGATCGATAATCTTTTTATTACTTGATGACATTCGTGCACTTGCGAGCGTTGAGCGTGAGTGCACGCTTCGAGTCCTCATCGGTCTCCGTCGCGAGATTTGAGATCGCATTCGTGTACATCAGGAATACACCCTGTTTGGTTTGTCGAGTCATCTTAACATCCTTCCGGTGTATTAGAGCTTTGTCGCCGGCCTTGAGTTGCCTTCCTCCTCCACATTTGTGAGCCTCCGATGCTTTTTAGGGCACCCCTTTTTGTCGTCCGAGTCGTCGTCTCCCCCCTAGGGTTAGGCGTGCCTTCCCTTATATACGTGTGAGCTTGGCTTTCCTTATTTTCCCATGAAACCAGATTTCCTTATTCTGCATCACCGCCACACAGTCATGTGGATTCTACACAACCATCCTTGTGAAGCGCTTGAAGTTGGTACTTGAAAACTGGATCTGGGGAAAAGACACAGCTGTGTCTTCCTCTGAAGCGTCGTATGAATGCCATATTTTCCTCCCCAAGCATGCTCGTGTCTCAGGAACATGACCAGAGCACACTCTTCTTCCTCTTGCTTCATTTGGCATGTTATTTAGCTCCAAAAACTCCGTCCTGCACATAAAAGTAACGAAAGCAAATCTCTGAACTAGACAATAGAAAATAAGTGAAAAGTAAAGGAAATATCCATGAAACAACCACAAAATACAATAAGATGTGTGCTAAAACTACTCCTAAAACCATATATGATTTACATACATCAAAATCCTCCAGATTTAGATCTTTGCTTGTCCTCAAGCCGACCTCAGTGATATGGTTTTTAAAAGATGTGTTCCAATACCTAGCATGTTTACTAAAACTTATCAAGTGGTACTTTCAATCAAAGAAATTAGATATGTTCTCTAAGTTCACTAGGTTGCTTTCCTTGCATGTGCCAAGAAGTTTCCTAAGGGGTTCATGTTCCAATTGAAGACATGTTGTCATCCTATAGCTTTCCTAAGGTTTCTGGCCTTTAGGCATTTACCTACCCTAAGCGAGGATTGTTTTCTAGAGTTAGTACAAAGTCTCAAAGGCATGTTCGGTATCGAGAAAAATTGGTAGATATTTCTCCATTAATCTAACTCGGTCTCACAGGGGCACCTAACCATTTCCGCCAATGATATTCTCCTTCAATTTTTTCCTTTTTCTTTTTCTTCTCTCTCTCTCTCTCTCTCTCTCTCTCTCTCTCTCTTTTATTTTATTTTCTCTTTTTTTTTTTCTTTTTGAGATTAGATGATTCGAACATCTCTGGTAACTAAAATGCTAACCTAGAGTCACCTATCGATTCCTAAGTACTAGACTATCGTGATGAATCATAACTAGATATGTATTAGGTTCTCCCTTTTAGAATTTTCAATGAGTGTAAGTGAAAGTAAAAGCTAACAAGTAAGAAATTGAGAACATTCATTATAGCATCTCAAAATAAAGTACAAAAAGATAAGAGAAAGTAAACTACCTATGGTATGGAAACATATTATCAAGATATTTTAAAATATCACAGAAGCAACTTATAGGAATAAACAACTAAGTGCTAAAAGAAACCTAAAACAAAACTACATGTTTGACAAACTAAGATAAATGCTGAAATAAAAATAACAACTAGACCTAGGAAACATGAAGATAGAACTACTGAAACAATAGAAGAAAAATGCAATAAAGTATATGAATCCCCAGGCTTAGAAGAAATTGTACCTCTAGTGCGGCAGACATCAAGGGAACTAGGCTAGCTTCTTCATATCTGGCTCATGCTAAAACCAGTCACTCAGTCTCTCATGCCATGCATAAAACTCATCCACCTACCTACTTGTGGAGTCGTATGATTCTCTATGGTCCTCGTCACGTGCCCACTACACTCGGGCATCCCTCATGAAGCGGTCGACCTTATCCCTATGCTCTACCTCGTACTGAAAATAATGCTGGGCATGACTATAGAACTGGTATGCCTACTGGAAGTAGTCTCTCAGGTTCTGAAACTCGACCTGGGTGAAGCTCTGCTGCTCGTCCAGTCACCGCCCATATGACATCTTCTCGGCATGGATCTCGTCATGTTGTGACTGAAAGCTAGAGAAATCATATGTCGATGACCCACCTACATCATGGTCAAAATAAGGAAAAGAAGAACAAGAAGGATCGGGTAGTGGAGAAGGGTATCCATGAAACTTAGGTGGATCTATGGGTATGTAGTGTGAAGGTGGTGTAGGTGGCACCTGTACGGACGAACCCACTAGTGGCGAGGTCCCGTGGTGACATCCAACCACCAATTAGCACGATTGGTGACTGTGGTTCGGCTAGTGTTGGAGAACCTAAGGGGTGGCAAGTTCTCCCTTACAAAACAAAAAGAATTTCCCTCTCTAACGATAATCTTCATGGCCATGCACACCCCTAGGTCAATACTAGGGCTCCCCTCTACCCTCATTAGTCCCTCAAAGTCATATCCCATCGACTCACATATGTGAGTCAACAAGCCCCCCAAAATGATGTCCCCTTTTGGCGCTTGCCCATCTTTACTAGATGCCTAATAAAGTGAGACCCAACATAAACAGTATTGTTCCCCTCCAACATGCTCCAAAGACACAAAATCTCACTCACTATCACTACGCCATCGCTCTCCCCTCTCCCAAAAATGGTGCTCGGCATAACCTAGTGGATGTATTGAAATACTAGGTTTTGTAATCAAAATTAT
Source organism: Wurfbainia villosa (assembly GCA_025175895.1). Taxonomy (NCBI): domain Eukaryota; kingdom Viridiplantae; phylum Streptophyta; class Magnoliopsida; order Zingiberales; family Zingiberaceae; genus Wurfbainia; species Wurfbainia villosa. The sequence continues at coordinate 40,790,836 of CM046008.1, read as the reverse complement.
TTGGCTCTAGATGGGTCATAGGAGACTTCCCCGGTCAATTCTATCTAAAATCTACAAGCGTTAAACTCAACAGGAGTTCTCCTCTCTCCCCCACTAGGCAAACCAAAGAAAAGGTTCCATTGACTGAGGGGCCACTCATGCTTTTTATGTTGAAAAATCTAAATGTAATTTTACCCTCTTTTTGGTCCCCTTTCGACAAGATTTCTGCATCCACCGAACTCAGAAACTCCAAAACAACCCAAGGATAGGTAAGGTTTCTAACTCCCATTAGCTCTTCCCATCCTATCTTGGCAAACAACCACTAAACATCGTCTAAAAGTCCTAGGGTACATTTGGTTGGAGGTTTTTGTTAATAACCTTGTTAGGTTACCAAGAAAAACCTTGTTTGGTTTAGGTTATAAACAATTACCTGGTAATTGTTCATTACATGGTTATGAACAAAAACTTTTTTAGGGGGAATCAGAAAACCTTGGAGAACCAAGGTTTTTGTTGATTCCTGGGGTTAAGGAAACTTTTTTCCAATATTACCCCTAGCAATATATTAAATGTAAATTTGTCAAAACTCAATCGATTTGTCGTCCATCGTCAATCATCGTCCGTCGTCGGCCGCCGCCGTATCGCCGCCATCGCCGCCACCGCTGCCGCTTCGCCTGCCGCGCCGCCGCCGCCGCTGCCGCCGCCGCTGCCGCTGATCGCTTCGTTGCCGCCGCCTGCTATCGCCGCGCCGCTGCCGCGCCTGCCGGCCGCCCGCCGCCATCCTCGCCGCCTGCCGCTTCGCCGTCCGGTGCCGCCACCGCTTCGCTGTTACCGCTTGCCGCCGATCGCCGCCACTCACCTGCCGCCGACCGTCATCGCCGCTTCGCCGCCGCCGCTGCCGCTCGCCGCTGCCGCCGCCGCCATCGCTCGTCGCATCGCCATCGCCGGCGCCGGCCACGCTGCATCGGCCATCGCCGTCGTCGACCACCGCCGCCGCCGGGCCGCGCCATCGCCGCTCGCCGCCGCTTCGCCGCCACCGCCACCGCATCGTCGTCACGGCCACTACCCGTCGTTGCCGCCACCGCCCGTCGCCGGCCGATCGCCGCCACCGCCACCCGTCGCCGACCGGCGGCCGACGACGATCGTCGCCCGGCCAGTCGCCGTCGCCGCCAATCGGTCGCCCATCGTTGTCGCCGCCGGTCGACCGATCGTCGTTGCCGCCGCCGATCGGTCGACCACCATCGTCGTCACCGGTCGGTCGACCGTCGTCGTCGGCGGCCGGTCACTACTGTCGTCGGTCGATCGTTGGTCGGTCACCGCCACTATCGGTCGGCCGGGCACTGCTGATGGCAGATCGCTGCCCTCGTCATTAATATTTCTGTCATAATCATCGAATTGATTGAGCAAAGACAAAGGATAATTTAGTAAAATGTTAAACTAAGTTATATATTAAAACCTCCAACCAAACAAGGTTTTTATCTAAGGTTATACTTTATTCCAAGGTTATGTTTTATTCCCTGGTAATCACATAACCAAGGTTATGTATGATTACTTGAACCAAATGAACCCCTAGGGTTTCTAAGAACTGTGCATCTAGGTATCACATAGCAGAAATTATTTAAACAGATAACATATTAAATCTAACTCTATGAGCATCATCATGAAATACGATACCTAGGGGATGATTACCTCCCTTCGACGCTTGTTTGTTCCTTCTTCCCCTTGCCTTGGGCTTGCTTGGGGCAGATGAAGGTGCTTCTCTCCTAATGTGCTTCATCTTTGCTCATAGGAGAGGTCTTGGATGAATCCAAAGGTTGGAGAAGAGTCCTTGGAGGTTGAAGAAGAAGATTGGTGTGGGCTAGGGTGGAAAATCCGAAACACACAGCCGATTTTGGACAAAACACATGGGTCGTTCCTTTTTATCGGAATGCAACACGACCATGTAAAAATCACACGATCAACCATGTGTGAGCAAACTGTGGTCGTTTGAAAAAGCTTGAAAAAAGGTACATCCATGTGAAATCACATGGTCAGCCGTGTTTGGCTCTAGAATTTCCTGTAGTGCCACACTGCCCGAAATTTTTCACACGCCCTGCCGTGTCTTCTCTTGACCATTAGGAACGACCATGTCAAATTCACAAGACCACTCGTGCTTCGTTCTGTGGCATCGAAAAAATTTTCCTCTCCTATATGGTAAGTTCTATAAATAACTATAAACAAAAAACATGATGTCTGGCTATTGGTGCAGGGGCACCAAATAATCAAACCTAGGTTTTGATTATGGAAAAGACCTAAAGTTAAGGTCTTATTGTTATCTCATGAGCTGAATTAAGTATGCAGGAAATGGTTAAACTAAGCCAAAGGTCAGCGACACCCGGAGAATCTCGAGTTGAGAAACCGTAGTGGTCGGACGACACCGAGAGAACTTAGTGGAGTCAAAGAACTCAGGTTAAGATTGAAAGCAAAGCGATAGGTCATAAAGGACCAGAGGTAAGCACTAGTGTGAAGAGAGATGGTATGGTCGTGTCCTCTGTACGGGGACAATCATAGGCGGCGATCCGACTAAGACTTCCAATGGAAGGTCTTGGTCGAGATCAGACGGTAAGGAACCATCATATTTATCATATTCCGTGCTAATCTCTTATAGTAAGGGAATGCCCGAGCTGGCAGTTGACTGCTGGCTATTGGCAATTGACTTATGCTCCAGCAGTCGACTGATGAAGGGCATCAGTCGACTGATGACGACGAATCAGCCAAATACACAAGGTCAAAGAGGATAACGATTGATGTTGCCACTTTGCGATAAGATAAGGTGCCACCTCATGATAATTACCACAAGTTGTGGATCTAGATCTGGACTCATTCCAAGGCACAAGTCTATAAAAAGAGGGGAGGACTCAAACCCTAAGATCTTCAATCTTGCTCTCAAAGTGCTCTCACAATGCTAAAGCTCTAACTCTCTAATGCCATCATAATGTGGACGCAATGCCAAGCTCACAACCTCTTCGCCAATAGCAACAAGTTTGTTTTTTTCATTGTATTCATGGTTTTAATCGTAACAAGGCGAGGTAAGTTTTTTGCCTCATCCTCGAGCTTTCGGTTTTTGTGATCATTTTCTCCTACCTTCAACGAGGAGACTCTATAGTGGATTGCCCCTTTGTACGTGGTCAAGGATCACGGGGCCTTGGAGTAGCAATCGTTGGATTATGAACCAAGTAAAAACAAATTATGTCTTTTACTTTCCGCTGCATTACTCTTAGTTTTAATCGAATGAATGAAAAGACGAAAAGATTTCACACTCGCTATTCACCCCCCCTCTAGCAACGCTTCTCGATCCAACAATTGGTATCAGAGCGAGGGCGCTAAGATTTGGTGTAACCACCAATTTAGCACTTTTTCTCTTTCTTTTTATATTTTTCGATTCGTAAATTATTTTAAGCTTTCTTCTTATTATTTCTCCCACACTGCTAATCCAAGACAAAGTCTTGGTACTCTTCTTTTGGTTGTGTGTTTTGCAAGATAATTAATGGCCCACATTGAGGGGTATAGCACCACCCCGACCTCCATTATTTAACGAAAATGATTTCCGTTATTGGAAAGGGTGGATGGAGTGTTTCTTGAAAACACAAGTCGAGACTTGCATAATAATTCAAACTGGCTTTGCTCTACCCACCAATGATCACGGGGAGCCTTTGTATTTCAACAAATGGACCAACGCAATCAAGAGGCAAATCTAGGCCGATGCAAAAGCAACCCAAATGTTGCAGTGTGGCTTGTCCAAGGAGGAGCTCAACTGGATTGGAGCGTTCATTAGTGCCAAAGATCTCTTGACCAAGTTAGTCGAGCTATACGAAGGGACATCCGATGCTAAGGTATTGAAAAGAGATTTACTATTGAATAAATTGTATAATCTAAAGATGCAGGATCACGAGACCGCTTCACAACTCCATGCACGGATCCAAGACATCCTGAATGGCCTACACACCATCGGACAAAAGGTAGACAATTGAGATATAATAAGGTACACTCTTAATGCTTTTCCTAGGACCACCTTATGGGCATCCATGGTTGATGCCTACAAGGTATCTAGAAATTTATCTAAGGTTAGGTTAGACAAACTTTTTTTCAAAATTTGAATTACATGAACAATCTAATGCGGTCCCGGTCGAGAAAGGTGTAGTGTTGTTTGAAGGTCAAAGACGAAGAGCAAAGAGCAAGCTACCTCCCGAAGAAGAAGAATCCGAATTAGAAGGCCAAACTGAATCGGAATCCGAGGAGGAGATGGAGGTCGAGGTAGTTAATCTAGTTCGGAAGATAATCAAAAAGAAAAGAGAGCAGTTGAAGAACAAGAAACCCCCACAAACCTACACATGCTACGGGTGCAACAAGAAGGGCCATTACAAGTCAAATTGCCCAAAAATGAAGCCAAAACACAAGCAACCCAAGCAAGATTTTCATGCAATGTGGGAGGAGGAAAAAAATCAAAATAATGACTTAGCATTCATGGCAAAACTAGTAGAGTCCGAGTCCGAAGCAGACTACAAATCCAACTCCAACTCCGACTCCGACTCCGATGACGAATTCGAGATAAAACTCAAAGCCGAGTCAAAAGAAAAGATTAAGGTAAGTCGTTCACTAATTGTAAATTTATATCATGCAATTAAGTTGTTAAGTAGGAAATTAACTAAGTTTGAGTCTAGAATCGAGTCGTTGCTCGAGGAGGTTGAAATCCTCAAGCAAGAGGCTAATCTAACCTCTTCAACTAGTCAAGTTCAAGAGGGAAGCTCAACTCAAGTTCAAAAGCTTGAGGACGAGTATTCTCTCTTGAAAGGATGGGTTCTAGAGCTCGAGGCTAGGTTGGAAAGATTCACGTTGGGATCTAAGAATCTTAACCAACTTCTTGGAACCCAAAGAGCCGTATACAATAAAGTCGGACATGGATTTAGGTCAATGACTACGAACAAATCCTACATTTCTATTGTAAATCGTAGTCATCAAAGAGTCCAAGCAAGGGTCCCCAAAATTTTGTTGAATTCACATATAAGGACCAATAAGTATTGGATTCCCCAGGATCAAGTCCACTATGTGGATAGACTAAATTGGTTCAATGGTCCAGGGGGAGCTTGTACTAAAATAGTTTACCCACTCTCTTAGTAAAAATTTTGCAAGCTTAGTTAATTGTTATTTTAATTTTTAGAATGTCTAGATAGGGTCAATAGTTAATCAATCTTGATCACATAGTATCAAGACGCGGTGAGATGATAGTACGTTAGGGAAACGAAGTCTTGTGTGTCCAAACTAGATAAGGCGTATCTAGCTTAGTGCACTCGACTAAGTTGAACTAGCTGAAGCTACTGTAGGGATCGTGATGTCCGCTAGAGGGGGTGAATAGCGATTTCGTAGATGTTGATGGAATTCAATCGCGCTTTCTACAAAATGTTAGTATACGCAGCGAAAATAATAAGGATACAAACAAATACACAATACAAGTACAAGTACACGAGATATAACGTAGTTTGGAACCTCAAGGTTCCTACTCAATGGGTTAAGCTCAAATGAGCTCTAGCGATGCAAACAACACCACTAATCAATAATACTCCTTTTCAACAATACGTCGAAGGTGGAGAAACCTTGTACGAGCGATTACACAAAGTAATACAACAAATGCAAGAAAATACAAGTATGAAATACAATACAAGTAAAGAAAAACACTTTACAAGAGAACTTTGATTGCTTGCTTTTGGTTGCTTGAGAGTAGCCTTGAAGGTATGGATTACAGCAGCAAATGCCCTCCAAATCGCCTCAAGAAACCTTTTCCAAATCCTTCTCCACGAGCTACTTTTATAACATGAATTTGGGTTGAATTTTGCCTAGTAGTTGACTGATCGAGACCATCAGTTGACTGCTCCTATAATCGTTGTCTCACAATGGCCCGAGCCACATTGGATAAGTTACAATGGATAGACCATCAGTCGACTGATCATGCCCATCAGTCGACTAATCGATCCATTACTCGACTATCAAACCCTAACAGTCAACTCAGAAACATTTTGTTCCTGAAAATCCAACCATTAGTCGACTGCCCGATATATTGGTCGACTGATCAGGCCATCAGTCGACTGCTAGGCCATTTTCTGTAGTTGAACACCAGTTGACTACACATAATATCAGTTGACTGATAACCTCATCCATGAGGTTTTAACACCAAGTATGATGCCCTCATACTTGCTAAGCCACACTTAGCCTAGACCTAAGCGTTCTAGCCACCTCTGTCAGCATAACGGCTATCGGATCCCTCCAAGTAATCCATGACTTATTCATCCATATGCTAGCCTTCAGGTGCTTCCATTAGCTATTATCATGCTAACGTCGTCTACACCGCCAAAGCACATTGGGCTTATGCTACCAAGACTCCCCCGCTTGGATTTTACGCTGCCAACCATTGGACTTATGTTGCCAAGACTCCAACTGGGATTTACGCCGCCAATATCACCCCTTGGACTTCCCTTGCCATCTCATGTTGGACTTTCCAATTGCCAAGACTCAAGCTTGGACTTTCCCTTGCCAAGACCCATGCTTGGACTTTCCATGCCAACCCATGTTGGACTTTCCCATCATATTTGTTGGATCGATTTGAGCACTAGAGGGGGGGGGGGGTGAATAGCGTAAGAAAAACTTTTCAAATTTGTTCGTCGATTAGATATGCAAGAAGAGTAAAGTGTAGCGGAATATAAGTATAACAAATTTGTTTTTACTTGGTTCATAACCTTCGGTTGATAATCCAAGGCCCTAATAGTCCTAGACCTCATACGGAGGGCAAAGCACTAAAAACACTCCTCATCGTTAGAGGTAGGAGTAAGCGAGTACAATCAATATGAAAAACAATCAAGGTAGAGGGACACTCCATCTCTCCTTGTTACGATTAAAGCTCGATAAGGAAAGATTTAAAGATGATAATTAAATAAAAATATACCAACGACTACTGAAAAAATAAAACTTGAGTTCTTGTCGTTGGAGATGCAGTAGCACTTCATCGTCGTAAGACCATCATAGAAGAGTAGCATAGCAAGAGCACTTTTGAGCACTTAGAATGATGGAAAAGGGGTGGAGAACCCCTACTTTTATAGCCTTGTGAAACCCTAATTGTTGAGATAAGGTTTCATGAGGTGATACCACCTAGTCCTTGAGAAATGGTGATAAGCTTTGACTCTCCTCGAGGTTGATCCTTGACCAGCAGTCGACTGATCAACCCTATCAGTCGACTGATACAAGCCATCAGTCGACTGATGGTAGGGTTTTCAACTACAATGAAGAGTTAGCTCGAAAATGTAGTTAATATAAGTAAACTCGATGGTCATTTACCATCCGATCTCAACTTAGACCTTCCATGGGAAGTCGTGGTCGGATCGACGCCCAAGGATGTCCCCGTACGGAGGACACGACCTTACTTACACTCACTCACATGAGCTTACCTCAACCTTTACCTTTGAAGCTTCGCTTCCAGTCTACACTTAATTTCTTCGACTCCCTTCAAAGTCCTCTCAGTGTCGCCCGACCACTACGGTTTCCTCCGAGTGTCACAGACCTTCAGCTTAGCTTTGTATTCCTGCACACTTGATTCAGCTCGTAAGATAACAAAATGAACTTAACTTTATGTATTTGCTATAATCAAAATTCAGGTTTGATTCAAGTGCCTACTGCACCAATAATCTCCCCCTTTTTGATCTATGGCAAACCAACATAAAGTTAAGGAAATAATTGAAGTGCATTAATTGAATGATAAGCATAAAATATGAATATGAACGAATGAGTATACTTAGATTAGCAATTTAAGTAGGAGTATGAAAAACCTTTTTCAAGTGCTCCCCCTTGAGGAATCCTCCTCCTTGACCGAGGGTGAGTACTTGAAAAAGGATCTTAATCCTCCCCCTTGATGCGTGTTACTTAAATTAAGTAATCGAAATTACTTAATATTGGACTTAGTGTTTAAAATAAGTTTAAGTTAAGATATCAAAACTTGATTTCTTAACCTTGGCCAAAAATTGATCCTTTAACTTTGGCCTTTTCTCCCCATTTTTCCATAATTCAAAAAAGAACGGGGGGTTGTGGAAAAACATAAGTCGAAAAATAAGTATTAAGTCTAAGCGTGTTCCAAATAAATTTTGAAAATATTAGTTTAACCATAAGCTCATCTATTTGAATGTTAAACTCTATTTGACTCGGTTGATATGAAATGATCAACACGCCATGATTAGAGTTGGTTAATTTATGTAATTATACTCCGTGGTTCAGGTCGATGTACTAAGTCTACATCTAGAACTAGGAGTAAGGTCCTAACATCTCACGCCCATCTACATGGCTAAGTACCAAAACACATTAGTCCTATTTGTTGTGAGATGCATTGGCTCTTTAAATCTATACGTACATAATATCTAGGGTAAGCCCTAAGATAGTTCCATCAACATGAAAAGAAAAGAGAATAATATAGTATATAAAAATATAAGTTGTCAATCCTACTCTATTACGCACATGCCCAATTTTTGTCTTAGAAGACTAAATTCGGCTTTGGGTAATGGTTTAGTAAATAGGTCCGCTAGATTCGACTTTGATTCCACGTATTCGAGTTGTATGGTTCCGTTAGCTACATGTTCTCGAATAAAGTAGTGTTTAACCTCTATATGTTTGGTCCTAGAGTCGCATATGGGATATTTGGTTAAGTTTATTGAGCTAATATTATCTATGTGAGTTTTAATATTGTTGAAGTTTAAGATAAAGTCTTGGAGAGTGTGCTTCATCCAAAGAAGCTGAGCCACACACTCACCCATCACGACGTATTCGACTTCGGTGGTAGATAAGGCAACACAGTGTTGCTTCCTACTACACCAACTCACTAGACTTGAGCCGAGAAGTTGACAACAACCACTCGTGCTCTTTCTATTGAGTTTACTACCGGCATAATCTGAGTCGGAGTAGCCGATTAGTTCGAACTCGGTAGACCTTGGGTACCAAATACCAACGCATAGCGTGCCCTTTAGATATCTAAGGGTACGCTTAACTAATGTTAGGTGAGACTCCCTAGCACAGGTTTGGAACCTTGCGCACATACTTACTCCCTATTGCGCTCCTATAGTACTTTAGGTCAATAGGTTTTCTGTCTACATCTTCTCCTATATTAACATTTGTAGCCATGGGTGTATTAAAGATTTTATCATTTTGCATTCCGAATCAGTTAATTAATTCCTTAGCATATTTTTGTTGATGTAAATAAATTCCTTCCTTAGTTTGTTTAATTTGTAATCCTAGAATGAAATTTAATTCTCCTACTAAGTTCATTTCAAATTAACTCTCCATGAGTGAAATAAACTCGTTTAGTAGGATTGAATTAGTTGTTCCAAAGATTATGTCATCTACATACACTTGAGCTATAAAAATTTCTTTGCCTATGGATTTTACGTAAAGGGTTGGATCGACTAAGCCTTGGCTAAACCCTTTGGACTTAAGGTATACCGAAAGCCTCTCATACCAAGCTCTAGGAGCTTGTTTTAGTCCATATAAAGATTTCTTGAGTTTAAACACATGGTCGGGTTTATCTAAGCTTTCAAATCCTGGGGGTTGACTAACATACACTTCTTCCTTAATAAGTCCATTCAAAAATGGTGACTTAACATCCATTTGAAACAATTTAAATCCTCGATGTGCAGTGTATGCCAATAACATTCGAATGAATTCTAATCTAGCTACGGGGGCATAGGTTTCATCATAATCTAACCCTTCTACTTGACTAAACCCTTTCGCGACCAATCTCTCTTTGTTTCTAACTACTTCACCTTTGTCATCAAGTTTGTTTCAGAAGATCCACCTTATTCCAATAATTGATTTATCTTTCGGTGGTGGTACTAATTCCCAAACTTCGTTCCTAGTAAATTGAGCTAGCTCTTCTTGCATTGCAATAATCCAATCGGGATCAAGAAGAGCTTGTTCAATGGTCTTGGGTTCGATTTTCGAAATCAAGGAGATTTGACTAAGATTTCTATATGATGATCTAGTTTGAACCCCTAGGCTAGGATCACCTATCACTTTGTTGATAGGATGATTTGATTGAATCCTAGAATGACTTGGGTTAGGGTCACCTATTACTTGATCGATAGGATGACTCGATTGAATCCTAGACTGGATCGGATTAGGATTAATAGTAGACTCGATTTCAAGGTCAGTGTCCAGTCTGGTATGAATCAGTTCGCTAGTTGGTTTTACTACCAGTTTTGTGGGTTCATGTCCTTCGTTGAATACTACATTAATTGTTTTCTCAATTTTAAGGGTGTCATTAGTATATACCCTATAGGCTCTACTTGTAGTTGAGTATCCTAGGAAGATACTGGTGGAGGTTTTGGATGTGAACTTTCCTAGGTAGTCCTTAGTGTTTAGGATATGTACCTTCCATCCAAATACTCTAAAGTATTTAATGTTAGGTACTTTGTCATGGTAGATTTCGTATGAGGTCTTAAGGTTCTTTTTTACCATAAGAATTCGATTTTGGACATAACAAGCCGTACTAACGGCTTCTGCCCAAAACCTATTGAGTAGGTTGTATTCGTTTAACATGGTCCTAGCAACTGCTTGTAGGGTTCTATTTTTCGCTCGACTAGGCCATTTTGTTGTGGAGTTCTAGCATATGAGAATTCATGGTGGTATCCGTTTAGGTTACAAAAATCTGTGAACATGTGGTTTTCGAATTCACCACCATGATCACTTCTAAGTCTTTTAATTTTAAGGTTCTTTTGGTTTTCGTTTAATTTAAACAAGTTGATGAGTTGGTCTAAGGAATCACTTTTGTATTTAAGGAACCTAACCCAGGTAAACCTAGAATAGTCATCAATTATGACTAAGCAAAATTGACTTCCATTAAGTGACTTGGCTCCATGTGAATCGAATATATCCAAATGAATGAGCTCAAGTACACTTTTGGTTCGTTCTTGGTTAGTTAGTGATGTTGTGTCCTAGGTTTTTTACCTTGTTGACAAGCATTACAAATTTTATTGTCTAAGTTGTTAAGGTTAGACAAACCTTTGACAAAGCCACTCTGATTCATCTTGTGAACGAGTCTTGGGTGCGAGTGACCATGTCGTCAGTGCCACAACCAAGATTCCTCTTGCTGTGTCATAAGACACTTGGTTTAGGAGTTGGGTAAGTTAATAATGTAGATGTTGCTATTCCTAGTTCCTTTAAGTATTGTTTTCGAGGTTTCATTTGTTTTAATTAAGCATTCATTTTCTAAGAATATAACCTTATAGTTGTTATCACACAATTGACTTACACTAAGTAAATTATATTGAAAATCTTCAACTAATAAAACATTGTGAATTGTGAAATTAAAATTTAGCTCAATATCACCTGAATCGATGATTTTGAGCTTGTTGTTGTTTCCGAAAGCTAATGATCCTTGTCGTTTGAATCTAAGATTCGAAAATTTAAGTTGGTCTCCGGTCATATGTCGAGAGCACCCACTGTCCAACATCCATTGATCCTACACACAAGTTAGTTGGATTGGATTTTGGAATTTTAAGGGTTGGTTGAAGATTATTAGTCCTAGTTCATCTCACCCATTTCTACATGATCAAACACATTATCCTTATGTGTTCTTATGAGATGACTTCAATTTTACTCGATTAATTTAAATGAATCAAAACTAGTCAACCTTGGGTTAGATTTGGATTTAACCCTAAGCTCACCAAGTCAACTTTTCAAGAAATTGGCTTCCAGTCGTGGCAAGGCACAGAGACCTTCTTTGATCGGAACAATGACTACTTCCTTAGACAAAGCCAAGTTCGAGAAAATAATGACTTGATTCACCTAAGATCACTTTCTGGTCTAACTAGTTAAGGATGCGGCAAGGTAGCTTCAGCTAGTTCCACTTAGTCGAGTGCACCGAGCTAGATACGCCTTATCTAACTCGGACACACAAGACTTCGCTTTCCTAGCATACTATCATCTCGCCGCGTCCTAGAACTATGTTGTCAAGTGTTGATGAGTTATAGTTCCTATCTAACCATTCTAAAAATAAAAAGACCTAATCATGCAAATTATAAGTAATAGCACAAACAAATTTTGTACTAGCTCCCCTTGGACCATTGAATCAGTTTGGTCTTTCCACATAGTGGATTTGGTCCTTGGGAACACAGTACTGGTTAGATCCTAATTGAGAAATCAAAGTTGTCTTAGGGACCCATGCTTGGACATGTATTCTATTTCGACTTACAATTGTCATATACGACTTGTTGGTCGTATTTGAACTAAACCCAAGCCTGGCCTTGTTGTACATGACCCTTTGTGATCCAAGTAAAAGGTCAAGTCCCTTGGATCCCAATGTGAACCTTTCCAACGTATGCCTAAGGTCTTTGACTTGACTTTTCAAAAGTGAGTTCTCAACTTCGAGTTTTTCAACTCGTGTTGAGTCCTCCTCTTGAACTCGACTAGTCGAAGAGGTTAGGGAGACCTTGTGTTTAAGGAGTTTAACCTCTTCAACTAAGGTCTCGACCTTGGGCTCAGATTTAGCTAACTTTCTAATTAAGAATTTAATTGAATTTTATAAAGTGCTAAGCAAAGATCGGCTTACCTTAACTGACTCTTATGAACCGGATGCATATCCGTGGCTTGTCTTGAATAGCGACTCATCGTCGGATCCAGACTCGGATCTTCTTCGAGTTCATATTCTTGATTGGGCTCGATCGGTTTGGCCATAAGGACGAGATCATCGTTTTCCTCCTCAGACGATTCTTCCCAAGTAGCGTTAAGTTCTTTCTTGGTCTTGGGTGCTTTGTTCTTTAGTTTCGAACACTCCGACTTAATGTGTCCAAACCTGTTGCATTCAAAACATCTCAAATTCGAATTAGACTTAGGTTTACCTTGATTGACGGGTCATCTTCGGCTCTTGATCATCTTCTAAACTAGATTCACTAGTTCTATTTCCATCTCGGGGTCTACCTCCAACTCGTACTCGTACTTGTCCTCTTCCTTGGGGGGTGGTTTGTTTGCGGCATTCTTCTTCGAGCCTCCAAGTAAGGCAATGCATTTCTCGGGAATCGAATTAGACTATTTATGGAGTTCAAATTCAGAAAATATCTCATCTAATCTAATTTTTGAAAGGTCCTTAGAGACCTTGTAGGCATCGACCATGGATGCCCACAAGGTAATCCTAGGAAAAGCATTTAAAGCATACCTTATAAGGTCTCAATTCTTGACCTTTTTTCCGATGGCGTGCAAGCTATTGACGATGTCTTAAATGCGGGCGTGTAGTTGTGTTGCCGTCTCGTGTTCCTGCATCTTAAGATTATATAACTTATTAAAAAGCAAATCACGCTTACATACCTTTGCATCATCGGTTCCTTCATGTAGTTCTACGAGTTTAGTCCACAAGTCCTTCACACTTATGAAGGGGCCGATGCAGTTTAGCTCCTCTTTCGACAAACCGCATTGAAGGATTTGGGTCTCCTTTGCGTCGGCTTCCACTTGTCTTTTCATGGCATTATTCGACTGATCATAATCCAAGGATTCACCCACTTTATTAGTAGGAAGTGTGAATCTGGTTTGGATTATGATCCACATCTCGATCTGGGTCATAAGGAAGCATTCCATCCGACCCTTCCAATAACGGAAGTCGTTGTTGGGATGTATACTGAAAAGTTTATCTTTTGTATGAACATCTTTATTTTTGAAATAAGAATCACATGATTATTGTTTGCATATTTATGGTTATGCATATTGTCTAATACATTACATTGTGGATAACATGGTGTGTAGTGTCACAGGGGAGATCATGTTATCAGTTCCTTGTAAAGTATAAGTAAAGGCTCACAACCGAGATGGTTTTGGACAAACCATTGGTATGGTTGTAGTGTGATTTAGTATTGGTTTGTCTTGACCATAGAATTACACTAGTACACTTTGTGTGTATTGAGCAGGACCGACTTAGAGGTGATTCGATTTATTGCTGACTATATAATTGAATCAGACCTCGGATATTATGTTGTACATGCTCTTAATCCTGATATAATAATGAGCACATATACTTAGTATTCATTTTTTTGATTTACCAATGGGCGAGATTTATAGAGTAAATCGATAGGCTCGGTAAGTTGGGAAATGATATTATTTATATGGTGTGTCGTTGATTATAGGAGGAAACCGTGTCCTATATATTAGGATGATGATGTCCCCTTGAGGAGCTCATAAGGTTCATCATGTAAACCCTGTAGGTGGACTTGGTCCGGCATGATGATAAGGTTGAGTGGTACTACTCATGGAGTTAGATGTTGATTAATTAATTGTCAGTAAATTAATTAATCGATGGACATTCGAGATCTTAAACACGGGGAGATATATGTACAAATAATATATGAAGGTCATATTAATTTGTGGAGGTTGGTGAGGTAAATCAATAATAATCCTCTAGTGGAATGGATTATCATTAATGGATCGCACTTTATGTGGGCTTGATCCATTGGATGGCCAAGATCCAACTCCTCCTCATGGTCCCTATTGTAGCCTATTAAAACCCTCATGGAGCCTAGATCCGATGATGGAAAATAAAACTCTAGATTCGACGGTGGAGATTAAATCTCTAGATCCGGCGGTGGAGATTAAATCTTTAGATTCGACGGTGGAGATTAAATCTCTAGATCCGACAGTTGAGATTAAATCTCTAGATCCGATGGTTGAGATTAAATCCTTAGATCCGACGGTGGATATTAAAAGGAGGCTTAAGCCTAACTCTATAAAAGGAGGCTTAAGGGGTGGGCGGCAAGAAAATGGAAGGTGTTAGGGCAATCTCTTGCCGTGATATGGTTTTGATGGTGTGGCAAAGGGTTTAAGTTAGTTTGATATGTTGATATGATATGTGCGTTGAAGTGGTGCAGGACTTAGTAATTGGCACATGGAGCCGTGGCGAGTTTCACATCTCATGACTCGTGCCTTGAGTCGGTGAAGGATAGCTTTGCGGAAGCCATGCGCATGGAGCATCCGAGGGACCGCCGGACGAGAAGCTTGGAGTGAAGCCGGAGGAAGTAGACTTCGAGGCAAGAGACGCGAAGGAGCATTGCAGAGCCGTGCGCCTGATGCTGCCGAGGGACGTGGCCGAGAACGAAGAGAACTTCGAAGGCGAGGGACTCCGAGAAATGAGAGTGAACGATTGTAACCCGGGGAGGGGTAGCTCTTAGGTGAAACTTGGCCATTTGGCCAAGTGTCGGATGGGTTTTCCCAACACCAGTCGACTGCCATGGAATGGCGGATCGCTTCCGAATCGAGTGTAGCTCGACCGTATACGATCGATCGGGTTTGTGCGCGTTAGCCGATCACATACGCTGGCCCGATCGCCAAGATTAGCAATGATCGCTAAAGCGCGAATGAGTCAATAGGGTTTTGGCCATAGAACCGCTCGTAGCCGATCGGGCGGCCGACGATGGGTCGCAGCCGATCGTGAGGTCCAGCGATCATCGCTAAGAGTTCCGTTGGACAACAACGGTCGGCATCCGACGTGTTCGGAGGCCGTTGTAGTGACGGCAATGATCGCCATGGGCGGCAATGATCACGATGGCGGCCAACGGGAAGAAGTTAGCCCTCTCTATAAAAAGAGAGGGTGTGAGCCTTTGAGAGGCTAATGCTTAAGTTCCAAACAATCTTCCTAGTGCCCCACAAGCTCTAAACTCTTCTTACACGCTTTTACTCCATTCTATTTGTAAGAAGAGTGATCTTGATTGTAAAGGTTACCTCCACCTAGCTTTGTGCAAAGGAGAGACCGATAGTGATTGGTTTTGGCGGAGTGATTCACCGTGGACGAATCGGACCGTGGATTAGCGGCGTAGCCGTGAACCACGTTATATCTTGGTGTTTGTATTGCTTGTTTCTATTTTGCTTGTCTTTATTTATATTTGTATATTCCGCTTGCGCTAACGTTTTGTAGACGAGCAAAATACCGCCATCCAAACGAAAAGGGCTATTCACCCCCCTCTAGCCGGCCATCCGATCTCTTACAAGTGGTATCAGAGCCCAGGTTGCTTGTCACCAGACTAACCGCCGCAACAAGCCCTACATCAAAAATGGCCGGCTCCAACATCCATCCTCCAAAGTTTGAAGGAGAATTCGCTTGGTGGAAGAAGCGAATGGAGGTATTTTTCGAAACGGATTTTGATATAATGATTACAATGGAATCCGGTTTCGTTTTGCCTAGGGATGAAGAGGGGAAGCTAATAGAGAAATCTAGGTGGACCAAGAAGCAAAGAGAGGAGCACCTTGCAAACTCCAAAGCCAAGCACCATCTCTACAATGTGCTTCCTCAACAAGAAATCAACCGAATAGGAGAATGCCTAAGCGCCAAGGAGATGTGGGAGAAACTAATTGAGCTCCATGAAGGCACATCCGAGGCGAAGCTAGCTAGGAGAGATCTCCTCCGCTCTCAACTATCCAACATTAAATTAGAAAAGGGGGAAAAGGTAATCTCTTTACACTCTAGGTTTAAGGAAATTTTAATTGGGCTAACAAGTGTAGGTGAGAAGCTATCGAACCGGGACATGCTCATGAAGGCTATAGATGCCTTTCCCCGGTCCTCAAAGTGGAGCTCCATGGTGGACTCCTTCTACATGTCCAAGAACCTAGAAGTGAGTACCTTGGAGGAGTTCTTCTCAACGATGGAACTCCACGAAACGAGGCTTGAAGGAATTCAAGAAGAGCCAAGAATTCAACCCTCAAGAGGAGTAGCATTGTTGGCAAACAAGGGGAAGAAGAAGATGGAAGTCCCCTCCTCCTCCGATGATGAAGCCTCCTCCTCCTCCATGGATAGCACCGAGGAAGCCTACATGGTAAGGAAGGTGAGGCGTGTTTTTAAGAACTTTAGATTTGATAAATCTAATGATAGGAATAGAAGACCAAGGGGGAAGGTCATATGCTACAATTGCCAAGGAGAGGGACACATAAGGGACAATTGTCCCCTCCTAAACAAAAGCAAGGAAGAGAAGAAAAAGAAAGAAGAAAAGAAGAAGAAAAAGGGGAGCAAGAAAAAGAAGGAAGAGGAGAAGAAGACAAAAGAAAAGGGGAAGGCCAAAGCATTCAAGGCCAAGACATGGGATGATCCTTCCTCATCCTCCTCCTCATCATCGGATGAGGAGAATGCCTTTGTCGCCAATTTGGCCTTGATGGCCTTTGACTTGGATTGCTCCTCCTCCGAAAATGAAGGATCAAGCACAAGAGGAGAGAGCTCAAGTGAAGGGGGAGCCTCCTCCACATCATCATCCTCCTCATCATCCGAAGAAGAAGAAGAGGACATGGAAACTATGGTAACGAAAACCTCTCCTAGTAAAATAGTTTCTATGATTTCTAGTTTAACTAGGGATTTGTTTAGAGCAAAGAAGAAAAATAAATGCATGCTAGATCAAATTAAGGCATTAGAAAATAAGCTAGAAAATGCATGCTTAAATAATAATGATACTTCTTCTTGCCATGATGATGCATGCTCACATGATAATTATGTGCCTTTAGATGTTAGTGATGCATGCATAGAAGAAAATAGGGCATTAAGGGAAAAGGTAGATTATTTAACCAAAGCCCTAGGAAAATTCACAATTGGCTCCAACACCTTGAATATGATCATAGGGAGCCAAAGGGCAAGTTTTAACAAGAAAGGCCTAGGATATAAAGAGAAGGCCTATAGATGCCTAATAGCTAGGGGACAAGACAAAAACAAAGTAATAGCTAAGAAATGGATCCCCAAGGAATTTCTAGTGAACCCCATAGGTAAAAATCTATTTTGGGTTCCAAAATCCATCCTTAAGGGTTAGAAAACCCCTAGGGTAGTCAACCATATGAACTTGACCTATATCATATTTTGGTTGACTTAGGATGACGGGACAACATTTTTAGATAGTGTTGGGTGATGATAACGTGCCCATAAAAAGGTAATAATGCTTAAATCATGATGATTAATGTAATTTCTATGCATATGTGTAATCATGGTTTATGATTTTGATATTGGGCACATCATCATGAGAAATAGGTTTAAATCATGCTTTAGGTGACACTTTACTTATTATCATCATATAATGCCTAATGCATGGTTATAATTTGATGAAAACATGTATTTCATGATCATAATGTGAAATTAATTGATATGTGTCATTATGATCATGTAGGTTGTTAGGTTGATACTTAACCATGATAGAATTGCTTGAATATATTGGTTAAGTATATATATACAAATACCCCCTAGGATACATCTCACACTCACTATAGGCTAACTTGATTGCAAACTTAGCATGGGTGAGATATTAGGATGATACAAATGTCCACTAATGCCTATGGTATTTAGATGGTCATTTAAAGTATCAAAATATCAATAATAGACCAATCATGGGGAAGGCTTATGTTTAATTAATAGACATATTGCCCAAAGATCATGGTTGGATATTTCTAATGTTTTCAAAACAATTTCTTACCTTAAAATACATGTATTCATGTTTTGAAACAATTGGATGCAAAACTAGGTAGCTAACTTGATACTAGAATGATCAAAAACCTAGTAGTTTTTAGAACTTTTGGATTTTTGGCAAATCTTGTAAAATATAATGATTTTTCATGAAAAACTATTTTTCCTTGATAGATATACTTAAGAGAAATATGTTCCTCGAATTTCATGATTTTTAGAATTTTCTGGAATTTTTAATGCATTTCTGAATTTCATCCAGAAAATCAGAAATTCGGCTTCCTTTGTGCGGTCATATTGCCATCGTATGATCGGGTGGCCTGTAAATCAGAACATTGAAGGCCGAATTCAGTTTGTAAACCTACAACTAGTGATAGAAATATACTTGATGCCATCAACAAATGGTACCCAATTTTTAAATCAACTTGACATATTTTTCCTCCATTATAATTGATGCCATGAGCTTATAACTTAGTGTTAATCTTTTTGATGGTGTCAAAGGGGGAGAAATAAGTATGTTTAAGTTAATCACATTAGGGGGAGAAATATATGTAGGGGGAGAAATATATTGTAGGGGGAGAAATATATGATAGGGGGAGAAAATTTGCATGGAGAGTTTCATGGATTAAGGGGGAATTGCATTGTTATATCATGTTTATCTTTACATGCTTTCTTACCCTTAGAATTTACATCAAATGTTTTTACCTAACTTAAACGGATTGCCACACATCAAAAAGGGGGAGATTGTTAGGGCAATCTCTTGCCGTGATATGGTTTTGATGGTGTGGCAAAGGGTTTAAGTTAGTTTGATATGTTGATATGATATGTGCGTTGAAGTGGTGCAGGACTTAGTAATTCGCACATGGAGCCGTGGCGAGTTTCACATCTCATGACTCGTGCCTTGAGTCGGTGAAGGATAGCTTTGCGGAAGCCGTGCGCTTGGAGCATCCGAGGGACCGCCGGACGAGAAGCTTGGAGTGAAGCCGGAGGAAGTAGACTTCGAGGCAAGAGACGCGAAGGAGCATTGCAGAGCCGTGCGCCTGATGCTGCCGAGGGACGTGGCCGAGAACGAAGAGAACTTCGAAGGCGAGGGACTCCGAGAAATGAGAGTGAGCGATTGTAACCCGGGGAAGGGTAGCTCTTAGGTGAAACTTGGCCATTTGGCCAAGTGTCGGATGGGTTTTCCCGACACCAGTCGACTGCCATGGAATGGCAGTCGCTTCCGAGTCGAGTGTAGCTCGACCGGTATACGATCGATCGGTTTGTGGCGAATGATCGCCATACGCTAAGCGGCCGATCGCCAAGATTAGCGATGATCGCTAAAGGCGAATGATCGGGTCAATAGGGTTTTGGCCATTAGATTCGCCGTGAGCCGATCGATCGACCACGGTCGAGTCGATCGGTGAGGTCCAATAGCCGATCGCTAAGAGTTCCGCTGACAACAACGGTCGGCATCCGACGTGTTCGGAGGCCGCTAGAGGAGATCGCCATGGGCGGCAGTCGACTGATGGCGGCCAACGGGAAGAAGTTAGCCCTCTCTATAAAAAGAGAGGGTGTGAGCCTTTGAGAGGCTAATGCTTAAGTTCCAAACAATCTTCCTAGTGCCCCACAAGCTCTAAACTCTTCTTACACGCTTTTACTCCATTCTATTTGTAAGAAGAGTGATCTTGATTGTAAAGGTTACCTCCACCTAGCTTTGTGCAAAGGAGAGACCGATAGTGATTGGTTTTGGCGGAGTGATTCACCGTGGACGAATCGGACCGTGGATTAGCGGCGTAGCCGTGAACCACGTTATATCTTGGTGTTTGTATTACTTGTTTCTATTTTGCTTGTCTTTATTTATATTTGTATATTCCGCTTGCGCTAACGTTTTGTAGACGAGCAAAATACCGCCATCCAAACGAAAAGGGCTATTCACCCCCCTCTAGCCGGCCATCCGATCTCTTACAGAAGGGAGATTAGGGTTTTGGCTTTGGGCAGCGAGGGTTTGGAGAAGTCTTGGGTGGCAAGACTTGCTAGGGTTGTTGCCGGTGCCCATCTTCCTCTTCTCAAACTTGGCCGGTGCTCATCCTCTTCTTTTCTCCATCCTTGGTCGGCGGTGACTAGGGTTAGGGTCCTTCCTTTGGAGCTCTTGGTCGGCGCCCACTCCATCTTCTTCATCTTATTCTCTTTGGGTCGGCGGCAAACATCAAGCTTGGAGCTTGATGGTTGGTCCTAGATAGGAGAAGAATTTT
The DNA here is from genome assembly GCA_025175895.1 of Wurfbainia villosa. NCBI lineage: Eukaryota > Viridiplantae > Streptophyta > Magnoliopsida > Zingiberales > Zingiberaceae > Wurfbainia > Wurfbainia villosa. The sequence continues at coordinate 40,770,160 of CM046008.1, read as the reverse complement.
ATTTCTATACTTCCTCTTGTTTGGAGCGAGCAAGGAAAGGAAAATCATGATCTAGGATGCATCATCTCTTGGAGGATCATTGCCCACACAACGTCTAAGAGGAGGATAGGACATACGATAGAAGACCTTGAGGTAAACAAGAGGTATAAATCTTGTTTTTCTTTCCTTTTGTTTCTTTGTATGTTGTATGTTTTGTTATGTGGTTAATTTACTTTGACCCTGAATACAAACACAAAAACCGGCGATCCGTACATCGTCTATTTCGCGGCTATTCGAAGAATAGAGGTAGGTTGTTTGAACAACATGTTTGTTCAAGTGACCACTCTAATCGGATAGCACGACAATGGAACGATAGCTTGGGTAATCCCTAATTGTCATTGATTAATTTTTTTAATCCGGGGATGAAGATGGGATCGCCATGAACAAGCAACCGAGTTGAAGTGGGAAGCGAAGTTCCCCACCTTCAGTCATCTCCATTGTAAAATGGAGGTCGGACGGTGCTAAACCCTTCAATATGGGCCATTTAGACAAAATAAGGAAAACAAGCACCTCGCAAAACAAAAACAATCGAAATGTACCAAGACTCTCGTCTTGGATTAGTAGTGCAGGAGAATGAATTTAAACGAAATGAAAAACTTGTAAAATAAAAATAAATAGAAAAAAAATCTATAAAAATTTCTAGATTGGTGGTTTCACCAAATCGTAGCGCCCCTGGCTCTGATATCAATTGTTGGATCGATTTGAGCGCTAGAGGGGGGGGTGAATAGCACAAGAAAAACTTTTCGAATTCATTCGTCGATTCGATACGCAAGAAGAATAAAGTGCAACGGAAAATAAGTATAACAAATTTATTTTTACTTGCTTCATAGCCTTCAGCTGCTAATCCAAGGCCCTAACGGTCTTAGACCGCGTACGGAAGGCAAAGCACTAAAAACACTCCTCCTCGTTAGAGGTAGGAGTAAGCGAGTATAATCAATATGAAAAATAAACAAGGTAGAGGGACACTCCCCCTCTCCTTGTTATGATTAAAGATCGATAAGGACAGATTTAAAGATGACAATTAAATAAAAATATACCAACGACTACTGAAAAAATAGAACTTGAGCTATTGTCGTCAGAGATGTGGTAGCACTTCGTCATCGTAAGACCGTCGTAGAAGAGTAGCGTAGCAAGAGCACTTTTGAGCACTTAGAATGATGGAAAAGGGGTGGAGAACCCTTACTTTTATAGCCTTGTGAAACCCTAATCGTTGAGATGAGATTTCATGAGGCGATGCCACCTAGCCCTTGAGAAATGGTGATAAGCTTTGACTCTCCTCGAGGCTGATCCTTGACCAGCAGTCGACTGATCAACTCTATCAGTCGACTGCTGGAGGCATCAATCAACTGATACAAGCCATCAGTCGACTGATGGTAGAGTTTCCAGCTGCAATGAAGAGTTAGCTCGAAAATGCAGTTAATATAACTAGGCTCGATGGACATTTACCATCCGATCTCGACTTAGACCTTCCATGGGAAGTCTTGGTCGGATCGACGCCTAAGGATGCCCCCGTACGGAGGACACGACCTTACTTACACTCACTCACACGAGCTTACCTCAACCTTTACCTTTGAAGCTTCGCTTCTGGTCTACACTTGATTTCTTCGGCTCCATCCGAAGTCCTCACGGTGTTGCCCGACTACTACGGTTTCCTCCGAGTGTCACAGACCTTCAGCTTAGCTTAGCATTCCTGCACACTTGATTCAACTGGTGTGATAACAAAATGAACTTAACTTTTTGTATTTGCTATAATGAAAATTCAGGTTTGATTCAGGTGCCTATTGCACTAACAATATGGTCAGTCCCATGTCAACCATATAGTAAAACAATGGCCAAACTATCGTCAATCATCAAAAATACCACTCGAGTCAAACTCGAGTCCACTCAATCATGACCCGGGTCGATTGCACCAACAATCTCTCCAAACCATTGTAAAACATCAAAACACTTCTCGAGTCTAACTCGAGTTTGGTCAATCATGACCTGGGTCGATTGCACCAATAATCTTCCCCTTTTTAATGTTTGACAAAAGATACAAATAAAACATTGAGTTAGGCCACCTAACTCAAATCTCTTTACCAATTCTCCCAAATTGGTAATCTCGAATTATCCCATAACTTCTCCTATAAATTCTCCCTCTTTTTGACATACATCAAAAAGGTTCTCCCCAAGGAGGTCAATGTCTCATATCCCAATGAGATCTTACAATCTCTCCCTTGGTCTAAAAACATCTAGGATGCCTTCACTCTTCCTAGTGATAAGTCCCATATCACTTAAGAGAGGCTTCCTATAAACTCTCCCAATTTCCAAATTGAGCATCTCACATTCCCATTTCTCTCCCTCATGAGGAAGAACACATCCATCATCCCATGATGGATACCTCCCCCTAAAGGCTTGCTCCCCCTTGACCATTGCACCAACAATGTCCTTGGAGAATCCCTAAGCCTATAGAAACATTAAACCATCAAAATTAAGGTTAAAAGTTCAATCTTGAACTTTCACATACCTTAAAATTGATACACACCCTAAACAACTCTCTTAATTCATATCCAATAAATTTTCACCCTTTCCAATGCTTTCCAAAGCATATCCTAGGGTTAGGAGCAGTTAGGGTAGCCTAACATAACTGAAACATGGGCTAAACATCCTTGTTTACCCGAGATCAGCGTTGACAGTTGACTCTGATGGTAATCAATCGACTGCACTATGCATTAGTCGATTGCCATCAAGCAACAGTCGATTGACATCTACAAAATACAGAAATCAGAAACAGAAAATGAGTTTTAAAAATTCATATGTAAATGTACGTATTTTGAAAAATCTTGAATCTTCATACGTATAATACTTATGTCAAATACAATGGGTGAAAAATATTTGAAAAATAATTTACCTCAAAATAGTGAAGTTGATATAATGTTCAAAAATGAGAAAAACTTCATTGTTTTAAGCTCACTTTGTATCAACATCATCATTGGTGACTTCTATCAAAAGATAGACTACACCAAGGTTTTTCAAAATGATTTTGAAATAGTTTTAAAAACTTTATATTGAACCATGGTGTATGGGCTTAATGCACATGACTTATACATAAGCTTTCCTCATATTTCATTCATGGTATAAGATGAGTTTGAGTTCATCTAGATGCAAAAACTATGCACCTTGAACTTAACTCATTTCCTAGCATCTCATATGTGTCTAGGGTGTTTGAAAACACACACATGTTAATTTGCTGTGAGATGTGAGTTTTGTTCATCTTAAACTAAGGTTTCATGTAGTTTTCTAGGCAACTCTATTTGATTCCCTTATACATGGGACTTCAAATCATGCCATTGTCCTTAGATCAATTTTAATTAATGCATGAATGATCGTGGCATAAATGATAGCATAAATAAGCATGGTCAATGATCATGATGTCATGGCATATGATATAACCTAAGCATACATGACATTAAAACTAAAACCTAAGCATGATAATGGCATATAAATGATAAAAAAATAAATATGATATCATGACATGTTATATGGAAAAATCAATAATGGCAAATAAAATATAAAGGCATATAATACCTAAATTTTAATATTAATTGTCATTTGTTATGGTTAAATCTATTTTGCCATATTATCACTTTTCTCCTAAGTATGCCAAAAATCCAAAATGACACACTATGACCTCTAAACCTAATTTCTGCCAATTTGATTGATTTTTCATAATCTTCAAAAATATATTGACACATCCTAAAAGCCTTTAGGATTATGATGAAAACAAATTTTCAAGGTACCCATAACCTTGAAAATGACCTAAAGTGTCACCTTTACCATGGTTAGGTTAACTACCCATCCATTTAAAGTTCGCACAACCTAACCCATTTAGCGTGAGTCGATCACGCTCCTAGGAACCCAAAACCTATTTGAGCTCCTTGGTTTTATTAGGTATTCCTTAGAGATGACCTCCCTAGATACCCTCCTAATGACTCTCCTAGGCTTGGTAGCCTTGGTTATTATGGTCTTGCCTAGGTTATCTCTAGGAGTGACTCCCCTTGTAACCTTCTTAGTGGCCTCCCTAAGTTTCTTTGAAACCCTAGCCACTAGACACACACCTTGGTTACCCTTAGGGATGACTTCACTATTAACCATGACCTTCCTAGACCTAGGTTTAGTTCCATAATCGAATGAAACATTATGATAAGTATTCTTGGGCTTAGGTTTGTGACCCAAACCTTTCTTGCCCCTTGAGGGTTCTTGTTTCCTAGGCCTTTGACTTTGACTCCTAAACCCTAGATTTTGCAATTTGACCCTTTAATTTGATGTTGCATCTTTTCAAGGGTCTTCTTCATTTTCTCAAGTTTTGACCTTAAATTTTGATTTTCTAGCTCTAATTGTCCAATTTTTGAATTTTGATTTAATCTTTGGGCATTACCGTTTCCTCTAGGCATATGTCTACCCTTCTTAGGGTTAATGCCTAAATGATCCTCTACCTTTCTAATAGACTCCCTAGGTAGAATGAGTCTGGAGTTATTATTTCTAGGTTTGTCCATAGATAGAGTAATATGCTTAGCGCCTAAAAAATAAAATCTATTTCTACTAGCATGCTTTTCATGAGTAATAGCAAGTGAATTAAAAGCATGCTTTTGACTATTACTTAAAGAATCAACATTACTAAAATATACCTTTGCCTTAGAGGCTCCCCCTACATGTGATGCTCCTTCTTTTCTCTTAGGGCATTGGCTTCTATAGTGCCCCTTTTGATGACACTTGAAGCACACTATGTACTCCTTGCTCTTTCTCATGGGGGCACCGGCATCCTTGACTTTTTCGTTCACTTTTAGTATCGAAGGAGCCTTCTTGACTCTTTTTGGGCACTTACTCTTGTAATGCCTGGCTTCCTTATACTAAAAGCATATAATATGATTTTTATTTTGAATTATTGTGCTTGAGTTTTCATTGTCAATGGTGGTGGAATTTTGAACTTCTACATCTTCTCGACCGGAGGTACATGGTTCCTCTTGAGTTGGCTCTGGTATTGAAGACGACCTAGTCTCCTCCCACTAAATCCTAGAGGTGGAGGCTTCTTCCACTTCTTCCTCGGATGTCGAACACTCCTCAACCTCCGAATCCTCACTTTCTTGTGAGGAAGAGCTTTCTTCTTCTTGTGTTGGTTTGGATTTTTCATGAAACATTGCCAATTTTCTCCATAGATCCTTGGCATCTTGAAATTCACCTATTTTGGACAATAACTCGTTAGGTATTAAATCAACTACCATATTGATTACCTTGTCATTTGTCTTGGATTTTTGGAGTTGATCTTGAGTCCATCTCTTCTTCTTGAGATATCCTCCCTTCGGCCCTCTTGGCAATTCAAAGCCTTCCATCAAGGAGGACCAAAGCTCAATGTCCATCATCATCATGAAGTCCTCCATTTGTGTCCTCCATTACTCAAACCTTTCTTGTCCATAGAAGGTGTATCAGATTGGGGTGTTGATGTCCCATCCAACTTTTTCTTCAAATTCCATCTTGTTCCTCTAGCGGTGCTCCCTTAGTTGTTAAACCTTGAAGAGCGACCTCGCTCCGATACCAATTGTAGGGACTGTGATGTCCGCTAGAAGGAGGTGAATAGCGATTTCATAGATGTTGATGGAATTCAATCGTGCTAGCTACAAAATTGTAGTATACGCAGCGGAAATAATAAAGATACAAACAAATACACAACACAAGCACAAGTACACGAGATATAATGTGGTTCAGAATGTGAAGGTTCCTATGCCACGGATTGAGCTCAAATGGGCTCTAGCGATGCAATCAACACCACTAATCAATAATACTCCTCAACAACACGTCGGAGGTGGAGAAATCTCGTACAAGGAATGACACAAAGTAATACAACAAATGCAAGCAAATACAAGTATGAAATACAATACAAGTAAAGAAAAACACTTATAAGAGAACTTTGATTGCTTGCTTGAGAGTAGCCTTGAAGGTCTGGATTATAGTAGCAAATCTCCTCCAAATCGTCTAAAGAAACCTTTTCCAAATCCTTCACCACGAGATGCTTTTATAACCTGCATTCGGGCTGGATTTCTCCTAGCAGTCGATTGATCGAGACCATCAGTCGGCTGCTCCTGTAGTCGTTGTCTCACAATGGCTTGAGCCACATTGGATAAGTTCCACTAGATAGACTATCAGTCGACTGATCATGCCCATCAGTCGACTGATCGAGTCATCACACGACTATCAAACCCTAACAGCCGACTCAGAAACATTCTGATGGTCATTTCCTGAAACCTGACCATCAGTCGACTGCCCGACATATCAGTCGACTGCCTAACGCTGGCAGTCGACTGCTAGGCCATTTCCTACAGTCAAACACCAGACGACTTATATCAGTCGACTACACATAATATCAGTCGACTAATAACCTCATATATGAGGTTTTAACACCAAGAATGATGCCCTCATACTTGCTAGACCACCCTTAGCCTAGACCTAAGCCTTCTAGCCACCTCCGTCAGCCTCACGCCTATCGGATCCCTCCAAGTCATCCATGACTTGTTCATCCATACGCTAGCCTTTAGGTGCTTCCATCAGCTATAGTCATGCTAACGTGGTCTACATCGCCAAGGCACATTGGGCTCACACTGCTAAGACTCTTGCTTGGACTTTACATCACCAACCAATGAACTTATGCTGTCAAGACTCCAGCTTGGACTTTACGCTGCCAATATCACCCCTCGGACTTCCCTTGATAACCCATGTTGGACTTTCCAATTGCCAAGACTCAAGCTTGGACTTTCCCTTGCCAAGACCCATGCTTGGACTTTCCATGCCAACCCATGTTGGACTTTCTCATCATATGGTCAACCCCATGTCAACCATATAGTCAAATAATGGTCAAACAATCGTCAAACATCCAAAATACCACTCGAGTCAAACTCGAGTCCGGTCAATCATGACCCGGGTCGATTGCACCAACAATCTCCCCAAACCATTGTCAAATATCAAAATACTACTCGAGTCTAACTCGAGTCTGGTCAATCATGACCTAGGTCGATTGCACCAATAGCTACCTCACCGTATCCTAAACTAGTTAGACTAGAAAGTAATCTTAAGTGACTCAAGTAATCATTTTCTTGAATTTGACTATGTTTAAGGAAGTGGTCGTTGTTCCGATCAAAGAAGGCCTCTGTGCCTTGCCACAACCTGGAAGCCAATTTCTCGAAAAGTTTACTTGACAAGCTAAGGGTTAAATCTGAATCTAACCTAAGGTTGATTAGCGAAAGGTCATAAACGATCAGAGGTAAGCACGAGTGCGAAGAGAGATGGTAAGGTTGCGTCCTCTATATGGGGATAACCGTAGGCGGCGATCCGACTAAGACTTCCAGTGGAAGGTCTAGGTCAAGATCAGACGATATGGAACCGTCATATTTACCATATTCCGTGCTAACCTCTTATTGCAAGGGAATGACCAAGCTAGTAGTCGACTACTGGCTATTGGTAGTTGACTGATGCTCCAGCAGTCGACTTATGAAGAGCATCAGTCGACTGATGGTGACGAATCAACCAAATACACATGGTTAAAGAGGATAATGATTGATGCCGCCACTTCACGATAAGATAAGATGCCACCTCGTGATAAGATCCATAAGTTGTGGATCTGGATATGGACTCATTCCAAGGCACAAGTCTATATAAGGATAGAGAGGACTCAAACCCTAAGATCATCAATCTTGCTCTTAAAGTGCTCCCACGACGTTAAAGCTCTAAAGCCGTAATAACACCGATGCAAACCCTAAGATCATCAATCTTGCTCTAACACTCAAAAGCCGTAATAACATCGATGCAACGCCGTAGCAAGTTAGTTTTTATTCATTGTATTCGTGGTTTTAATCGCAACGAGGTGAGGTAGGTTTTGTCACGCCCGCCTTTTCCAGGGGTTCGGAGGGCGGCGTGATGCGATCGTACATACATGCATTACAGTGGAAGACTACATATACTTCTTACAGTGTAAGACTTTAAACTTCTTTTTTTTTCTTTCTTTTAAACATAAGCATACATCATCATTTCATAAATACTTAGTTCCAGTTCATGACATTCAACTTAAAGAAACGTGCATAAGTACAGAAAGCATAAACAGATCTCCTCCACCATGCCACTACCACACACACTTTGCCCCTCCTGCTGCTCCCTTTAGTTTAGCCATTCTTTACCCTTATATGCAGTACAAGGGAACATAAAACTATAAGCACATAGGCTTAGTAAGATCCTGTCCTACTCACAAAAACCATATGCCAAGTATTAAGCATAGAGTAGTGACATGATCATATAAGCTCATATAAGCATAACATTCATATAACGTACACGAACATATAAGCAAGCATAACATGCATATAAACATACCAGAACATAAGCATAGCATTCATATAAACATTCAAGAACATAAGCAAGTATAACATGCATAATAACATATCAGAACATAAGCATAGCATTCATATAACATACAAGAACATATAAGCATAGCATTCATGTAACACACAAGAACATATAAGCATAACATTCATATAAACATAACATTCATATAAGAGAAATGACATGTGCATTCAGAAACATATAAGCATAACAACCATAAGAACATCATACTAATCTAGACATGAAATAAAGGTATATGTAAGATGCTCTTTGAAAACATATATATTATAGGTACTTAAAAATAATATCAACATATTTAGGCCCGGTATTGTACCACATACATCATCATCATAGCGCGCATCCCTAATAGACCCGAGGTAGCTAATCTCGAACCCACTAGAGTACTAGGCCCATACTATGTCCTTCGGCCTAGGGGCAACATAACATAGAAGCCCATCCTAAGCCCGTACTTATGACCGTCGGCCTAGGGCATCTGGGAGCCCATCCCGAACTGAGTGTGTACTACGATCATCGACCCAGGGGCATGTAGGAGCCCATCCCTTGGACCTTATTAGGGTCCTGGTACAAGCCATGAAGAAAGTAAAATAGCATATCATGCTCCTTATCATAACATATCATATTTCTTTTCATAAACATATCATATTCCTTATCATGGCATATCATGTTTCTTCTTCATAGCATATCGTGTTCCTTCTTCATAACATATCATATTTCTTTTCATAACATAGCATGTTCCTTCTTTATAACATATCATGTTTCCTTCTTCATAACATATCATATTTCTTTTCATAACATATCATGTTCCTTCTTTATAACATATCATGTTTCTTTTCATATCAAATCATCTTCCTTCTTTATGACATATCATATACTCATATAATTAACATGGCAATGAGCATAACATAATCATACATTCATACAATTTACATGGCAATGAGCATAACCTAATCATACGTTCATACAATTAACATGGATATAACGTAGTAACATCAACCAATCATGCTATCATAATATCTAACTAACATCATATTTACATCTTTTTCTACATCTAGCATGGCATGGAGGACTTAGTAGAGGGCATGTACATGGGTTGGCCGAAACCCTAAGGGAGGGTTCTTAGGAGTTTACATGCTAAACAACTTGTGCAAGGTCTACTTAACATCATACTAACAGCACACACATATAAGGTATGGCATAAACATCATGAACAAGCATAACATGGAGTGATATAAACTTCATGGGGTTCTACCAAGAATTTTAAACCCTAAACAACTTATGCATGATCTAACTAACCACATATTAATTCTATCACATATAAATCATGTCATGGAAGGCCCTTACGAGTTTAAATGAGCCTTGGCCGAGAGCTTCAAGGAATCCTAAGATCCATTTCTTAAACCTAGCTTAGCTATCCACATGTTACCTTCATCTACATTCAAAACATAGCATGACAACTTATAGATCATAGCATGATAGACCTAAATGGGTCTTGGCCGAATGTTTCAAGGAACTTTAACAATCAACCACTTAAATTTAGGTTAGCTAACAACATGTTATCATCATCTAAAATCAAAACATAGCATGGCAACTTATAGGTCCTAGCATGATAGATCATTAGGGGCCTAAATGGGTCTTGGCCGAATGTTTCAAGGAACTTTAAAGTTCAACCACTTAAATTTAGTTTAGCTAACAACATGTTATCTTCATCTAACATCAAAACATAGCATGAACTCATCTAGAGCATAGCATAGAACATGTTATCTTCATCTAACATCAAAACATAGCATGAACTCATCTAAAGCATAGCATAGAAAAACCATTAGGGGACCAAAGGGGTCTTGGCCGAGAGTTATATGAAGGTTTGAAGATCAAACATTTAACCAAACCTATCTAGCAACCTATCATCATCATATTCATACAAGGCATAGCATGGATCATCATGGAAAGCATAAGGAAGGGTCTTGGCCGAAAGTTTTTGAAGGTTGTAAGATAAAACACTTAACCAAACCTATCTATCAACCTATCATCATCATATTCATACAAGGTATAGCATGAATCATCATGGAAAGCATAAGGAAGGGTCTTGGCCGAATGTTTCTTGAAGCTTTTAAGATAAAACACTTAACCAAACCTATCTAGCAACCTATCATCATCATATTCATACAAGGTATAGCATGGATCATCATGGAAAGCATAAGGAAGGGTCTTAGCCGAATGTTCATGAAGGGTTTTTCTTAATAACATCAATCGAAATAACTTGTATGCAGGTGAGGGGATACTTACATCCTTCGCTTGTTAATAGTTTGAAAATACCCTAAGTGATGCAAAACTATAGCCTTCTTCTTGCTTGGGTAGGTTTTCGGAAAATGGAAGAGGGGAAGGAGTAGGGTTTCGGTGAGGAAGAAGAAGAAAAGGAGAGGATGGCAACTTTGGTTTCTCATGTCTCCTCATTCCCCTATTTATTCACTTGAAGGTGTCCCTTAGCCTTGCTTACCCTTATCTATCATTTCCTATACCCTTCTAATAGCACAACCCTGCTGGGCTTCTGGTTATTGGATGCATCTTAGTGTTTAGCTATCTACTAGAGGTTTGGGGTTCAATTCTTGGGCCATGCATCCTTTTTGGCTCTATTTCTTTTATTTTTTGAAAGAGCCCACATAAAGGCCATTATGATCATGCAAAAATTCTTGTAAAATTGCTAGGAATTTTACGGGCCTTACAATGCTTTATACCTTTTAAAAGTTTTGTCCTCGAAACTTAGAACAACTCTGGGTACTTCTGCTTCATGTCCTCCTCGCGTTCCCAGGTAGCTTCTTTGTACCGTTGATTTTATCTCAGGACCTTCACTAAGGGCACCTCTTTATTTCTTAGCCTTTTGACTTCTCGGTCTAGTATCTAGATAGGCCGACTTTTATAACTCAGGTCCTCTTGAACTTGCACTTTTTGTGGCTCGATCACTTGGTCTGTACTGGAAATGCACTTCTTGAGCATCGAAACGTGGAACACGTTGTCGATAGCTGACATCTCTTGTGGCAGCTCTAGCTCATAAGCTACCTTGTCGACACTCTTCAATATCAGATACGGTCCCACATAGCGCGAACTCACCTTACCCTTCCTTCCGAATCTCATCACTCCCTTCATAGGGGCCACTTTGAGGAATACCAGATCCCCGACGTCGAATTCCAACGGTCTACGCCGCATATCTGTGTTGGATCGATTTGAGCGCTAGAGGGGGGGTGAATAGCGATAAGAAAAAACTTTTCGTAATCGTTCGAATTGGCACGAGTAAACGCAGCGGAAAGATAGCAATAAATAAATAAAAACACGAGGGGTTTTTACTTGGTTCGTAGCCTACGGCTACTACTCCAAGGCCCTAATGGTCCTTGACCACGCACGGAGGGAAAATATTAAACGAACTCCTTCTCGATAGAGATAGGAGTTAAGCGAATACAAAAACTCAATAAAGATTCAAGGTAGAGGGACACTCCCCCTCTCCTTGATATGATTTAAAGCTTGAAAATAAAGACAACTTATACAAAATTAAAGATTATACCGACGACTTCAAGGATTGGAGGTTGAAGCTTTAGTCGTCGTCTCGGTAGCGCTTCGTCGTAGGGATGTCGGAGAGTCGGAGCGTATCGGAAGCACTTGGAAGCTTTTGAATTGATGAAAAACCCTAGGTTTGGCCCTCCTTTTATAGCCTTTAAGCCCCTCAACGAATGGGTCTTCAACCAATCACAAATGGGCACAAAACTCCTTGAAAAATGGTGATAAAGTTTGACTCCTCGAGGCTGATTTTTGACCACCGATTGAATCGCCGCTTGAATGCCACGGTTGAATGGCGGTTGAATCGCCACGGTTGAACTGGCCGGTTGAATCGGCACGATTTTTGACTAAAAATGAGTTTAGCTCAAAATACAAGTGAATTCGACGGCCACTTGCCGTCCGATCTCAACATAGACCTTCCATGGGAAGTCTTGGGTTGATCGTCGCTAAGGACGCCCCTGCATAAAGGACACGACCTCACTTACGCTTGCACACACGAGCTTACCTCGATACTTACTTGTCGCTTTTGCTTCCGGCCTTCCACTCGATTCCTTCAGCTCCCTCCGAAGTAACTTGAGTGTCGCCCGACCACCGCGGCTTCCTCCGGGTGTCGCTAGCCTTCAGCTCCAGCATTGAGACTTTTCTGCACACTTGATTTAGCTCGTGAGATAACAATATAAGCTTAACTTTGTATCGTTTGCTATAATCAAAACATAGGTTCGACTTAGGTGCCCACTGCACCAACAATCTCCCCCTTTTTGATTTATGGCAAACCCACATACAAAGTTAAGCAAGCATGAAGAATAATAATGTGCATGAGAGAAAAAAAATGAAGATTAAGTTGGAGTAGTAAGGATTTTCTTCAAGTACTCCCCCTTGAGGAAACCTCCCCCTTGACCGAGGGTGAGTCTTTAAAGAAATACCTTAATCCTCCCCCTTGAGGGTTGCTTTAAGTAATTAACATTACTTAAAATTAGCTTTAGTAAAACGTTTTAAAATTAGCTTTAGTAAAATGTTTTAGTTAAGCCCTTTCTCCCCCTTAAGTAAAACACTAACGACATAAATAAGTTAAGAATTCTCTTAACTTGGCCTTTTGTCAAAAGTTAAATAAGTTCTCAAAACCTAAAGTTAACTTTTGGTTTAAACATGAAGTAAGAGTTAAGTTATCAAAAAATTTGAAAAAATTTGACCCCTTAACTTTGGCCTTTTCTCCCCTTTGCCGATATCGAAAAGAGTAAGGGGTGTGTGGAAATCAAAATAATTGCTAAATTTAAAGTCCAAGCATGTTCCACATTTTTTTATTAAAAAAATAGTATATTGAAAATAAGCTCACCTATGAAATGTTCGACTCATATTTGGCTTGATTGATATGAAGGATCAACCGGTCCTGGTCGGAGTCGGTTAGTATGTATGATTATACTCCATGGTTCATAGCGATGCACTAGCTCTACATCGAACTGTGAGTAAGGTCCTAACATCTCACGCCCATCTACGTGGCTAAGTACACAAACACATTAGTCCTATGTGTTGTGAGATGTATTGGCTCCTTAAATCTATAGGTGCATGATATCTAAGGTATGACCTATGCTAGTTTCATGAAAAAGTAAGAAATAGTAGTAATATAATTTGCAAAACCTATTCTATTACGCACATGCCTAATTTTCGTCTCAAGAGACTACATTCGGCTTCGGGTAGTGGTTTAGTAAATATGTCTGCTAGGTTAGACTTCGAGTCAACATATTCGAGTTGTATGGAGCCGTTGGCTACATGTTCTCGAATGAAATGGTGTTTTACCTCTATATGCTTTGTTCTTGAATGGCATATAGGGTTCTTAGTTAGATTTATCGAACTTATGTTGTCTACAAAAATTTTAGTTTTGGTGAAGTCCAACCTAAAGTCTCGGAGAGTGTGCTTCATCCAAAGAAGCTGAGTTACACACTCACCCATCGCAACGTATTCGGCTTCGGTGGTAGATAAGGCAACACAATGTTGCTTCCTACTGCACCAACTCACTAGACTTGAGCCGAGTAGTTGACAACAACCACTCGTGCTCTTTCTATCGAGTTTACTACGGCATAATCCGAATCGAGTAGCCGATTAGTTCAACTCCGTAGATCTAGGGTACCACCTCTCCACGTTAAGTGTACCCTTAAGATATCTAAGGATACGCTTAACTAGGGTTAGGTGAGACTCCTTAGCACAGGTTTGAAACCTGGCGCACATACTGACTGCGAATAGGATGTCGGGTCGACTCGCAGTTAAGTATAGGAGACTTCCTATCGCGCTCCTATAGTACTTTAAGTCAATGGACTTACTTTCTAGGTCTTCTCCTATGTTAACATTAATCGCCATTGGGGTGTTTATTATCTTAGCGTCTTGCATTCCAAATCTTTTAATTAACTCCTTAGTGTATTTTTTGTTGATATAGGTATATACCATCCTTAGTTTGTTTAATTTGTAGACCTAAAAAGAAACTTAACTCGCCTACTAAGTTCATTTCAAACTCACTTTCCATGAGTGAAACGAACTCGTTTAGTAAGGCTGAGTTAGAGGTTCCAAAAATTATATCGTCTACGTAAATTTGAGCTATGAATATTTCTTTACCTAAGGTTTTTACGAAGATAGTTGGGTCAACTAAGCCTTGGTTAAACCCTTTTGACTTGAGATGGATTGAAAGTCTCTCGTACCAAGCTCGAGGAGCTTGTTTAAGTCCATAGAGAGCTTTCTTAAGTTTTAGAACATGGTCGGGTTTATCTAGATTTTCGAATCCGGGGGGTTGGCTAACATAAACTTCTTCTTTAATGTATCCATTTAGGAATGCCGACTTAACATCCATTTGAAATAGCTTAAATCCTCGAGGTGCGGCATTAGCTAGCAACATTCGTTTTGATTCGAGTCTAGCTATCGGGCATAGGTTTCACGTAATCTAAGGCTTCGACTTGATCAACCCTTTGGCGACTAACCTAGCCTTGTTTCTAACTACTTCACCTTTATCATCAAGCTTATTTCTAAACACCCACCTTGTTCCAATTGTCGTTTTGTCTTTAGGTGGTGGTACTAATATCCACACTTCATTCCTAGTAAATTGAGCTAGCTCTTCTTGCATTGCAATAATCCAATCGGGATCAAGAAGAGCTTGTTCAATTGATTTGGGTTCTATCTTTGAAATTAAGGAAATTTGACTAAGGTTCCTATAGGATGCTCTAGTTCGAACTCCTAGATTAGGATCTCCTATCACTTGATCGATAGGGTGGTTAGTCTGAATCCTAGATTGGGTTGGGTTTGTGTCACCTAATGCTTGATCAATGGGGTGACTTGGTTGAACACTAGTTTGACTCGGATCACTTGTCACTTGGTCGACAAGAGAAGTTGGTTGATGTGGATTAGACTCGATCTCAGGGTCAGAGTTAGGTCTAGTATGAGTAGGCTCTCTAATTGGGGTTGTCGGGGGTTTTGTAGGTTCGTGTCCTTCATCAAATACTACATTGATAGTCTCCTCGACTCTAAGGGTGTCGTGGTTATATACTATAAGCTCGGCTTGTAGTCGAGTATCCTAGAAATATTCCGGTCGTGGTTTTGGATGTAAATTTCCCTAGGTAATCCTTAGTGTTTAGAATATGTACCTTACACCCAAATACCCTAAAGTACTTGATGTTAGGTATTTTATCGTGATAAATCTCATACGAGGTCTTAAGGTGCCTCTTTACCATAAGGATCCTATTCTTGACATAGCAAGTAGTGCTACTACGCCAAAACCTATCGGGTAGGTTATATTCGCTTAACATGGTCCTAGCGGCTTCTTGTAGAGTTCGGTTTTTCCGCTCCACTAGGCCATTTTGTTGAGGGTCCTAGGGCAAGAGAATTCATGGTGGTATCCGTTTAGGTTACAGAAGTCGGTGAACCTTTGATTTTCGAATTCACCACCATGATCGCTTCTAAGTCTTTTAACCTTAAGGTCTTTTTGATTCTCGATTAATTTGAATAGATTGATTAATTGATCTAGGGTATCATTTTTATGTTTGATGAACCTAACCCAGGTAAACCTGGAGTAGTCGTCAATTATGACTAAGCAATAGTGACTTTTATTGAGTGACTTGGCTCCATGTGAATCGAATAGATCCATATGCAGGAGCTCAAGTACACTTGAGGTTCGTTCTTGGTTAGTTAACTTGTGTTGTGTCCTAGGTTGTTTTCCTTGTTGACAAGCATTCTGATTTTATTAACCAAGTTGTTGAGGTTGGGTAAACCTCTGACTAAGCCACTCTGACTCATCTTGTGGACGAGTCTTGGGTGCGAGTGACCGAGTCGTCGGTGCCACAACCATGATTCCTCTTCCTGTGTCATAAGACATTTGGCTGAGGATTTGATTAAGTTCATTGTATAAATGTTATTTGTCCTAGTTCCTTTGAGTATTGTTTTAGTTGTTTCATTTGTTTTAATTACACATTCATTTTCTAAAAATACGACCTTATAGTTATTGTCACACAATTGGCTTACGCTAAGCAGGTTATATTCAAAATTCTCTACAAGTAATACATTTTTAATAACAAAATTCGAGTTAAGCTCGATATCACCTGATCCGATGATTTTGAGCTTGCCGTTATTCCCAAAGGCTACCGATCCTTGTCGTTTGAATCGAAGCTTTGTGAATTTGAGTTGATCCCCGGTCATGTGTCGGGAGCAACCACTGTCCAACATCCATTGATCCTACACACAAGGTGGTTGGATTGGATGTTAGATTTTTATTTTTAAATTGGTTGTAAGTTGTTAAACCTAGGTCATCTCACCCGAGTCTATATGATCAAGCATGTTATACTTATGTGTTTTTTGTGAGATGACTCCCAATTAAATTTATTAAGTGGATTTAGGTTTAAGTGATTTTATGTTGAGATGATTTTCAATTAAATTGATTAAGTGGATTTAGGTCCAAGTTAGATTTGGATTTAACCCAAGGCTTGTCAAGTTTACCTTTTCAAGATCATGGCTTCCAGGTCGTGGCGAGGCACAGGGGCCTTCTTTTATCGGATCATCGACCACTTCCTTAGACAAAGCCATGTTCAAGAAAATGATGACTTGACTCACCTAAGACTATTTCCTAGTCTAACTAGTTATTTTTGAAAAGAGGCTCCCCGAGGCTCAATCTTTTCGAAGGATTTTAGTTGGTTATTTGAAAAGAGGCTCCCCGAGGCTCAATCTTTTCGAAGGATTTTTTAGTTGGTTATTTGTGTATTCCAAGTGAGTTAAAAAAAATAACAAAAAAAACTAAGCATGCAATTTCTAAGTTAAAGCACAAACATGTTTTGTACTGGCTCCCCCTAGACGGTTGAATCGGTTCGGTCTATCCACATAGTGGATTTGGTCCTTGGGAACCCAGTACGAGTTAGATCCTAGAGTTGAAATCAAAGTGGTCTTAGGGACCCATGCTTGGACACATTTTTTATGTCTACTTACGATTGACATATACGACTTATTGGTCGTGTTTGAGCTAAACCCTAGTCCGGCCTTGTTGTACACGGCCCTTTGCGATCCAAGTAGGAGGTCAAGTCCTTTGGATCCCAAAGTAAACCTTTCCAACGTATTCCTAAGATCTTCGACTTGACTTTTCAAGAGTGAGTTCTCAACTTCGAGTTTTTCAACCCGAGTTGAGTCCTTTTCTTGAACTCGACTAGTCGAAGAGGTTAGGGAGACCTCGTGTTTGAGGAGTTTAACTTCCTCAACCAGGGTCTCGACCTTGGACTCGGACTTAGCTAACTTCCTAGACAAAAACCTAACCGTATTATGTAAAGTATTAAATAAAGTACGACTCACCTTAAGGGTATCTTTTGAACCGGATGCGTATCCGTGGCTTGACTTGAAGGTTGCTTCATAGTCCGAATCATCCTCCGGTTCTGACTCAAGTTCGGGTTCGGTCTCCGTGTCTGACTCAATTGATTTCGCCATGAAGACGTGGTCTTCGTCTTCTTCGGATGACGCTTCTTCCCATGTCGCGTTGAGGGCCTTCTTGTGCTTAGGTCCTTGGTGGTTGAGCTTGGGGCACTCGGACTTGATATGTCCAAACCTGTTACACTCATAACACCTAATATTAGAACTTTTAGGTTTACCTTGGTTGGGTCGAGTCGTGGTTCGCTTTCGTCCCTTGGCTATTCTTCGAGCTAGGTTCATTAGTTCACTCAATTCCGGGTCAACTTCTTCTTCGGACTCGTCTTCCTCCTCGGTTGGTGGTGGCTTGCTTGCGATTTTCTTCTTCTTTGATCCTGCAAATAAAGCTATACCCCTCTCGGGTTCCGAGTTGGATTGTTCATGTAATTCGAAATCGGAAAAGAGTTCATCTAACCTAATTTTAGAAAGATCCTTGGAGACCTTGTAGGCATCGACCATGGATGCCCACAAGGTAGTCCTCGGAAAAGAGTTTAGAACATACCTTATAAGGTCGCGGTTTTCGACCTTTTTCCCGATTGCGTGTAAGTTGTTGACGATGTCCTGGACACGGGCGTGGAGTTGTGTCGCGGATTCGTGTTCCTGCATTTTTAGTGTGTAGAATTTATTGAATAACAAATCACGCTTACATACCTTGGCTTGATCCGATCCTTCGTGTAACTCGATTAGTTTAGTCCAAAGATCCTTTGCACTTATGAAGGGGCCGACGCGATTTAACTCCTCCTTGGATAGGCCGCATTGGAGGATTTGTGTTGCCTTGGCGTCGGCTTCGACTTGTCGTTTTGTTGCAACGGTCCATTGATCATAATCCAAGGAGTCACCCACTTCATTAGTCGGAAGTGTGAAACCCGTTTGGATTATGATCCACATCTCGAGTTGGGTTTTGAGAAAGCATTCCATCCGACCCTTCCAATAACGGAAGTCATCTCCGTTATAAAACGGAGGTAGGACGGTGCTAAAACCCTCGAGATGGGCCATTGAAACAAA
The DNA here is from genome assembly GCA_025175895.1 of Wurfbainia villosa. Lineage (NCBI taxonomy): Eukaryota > Viridiplantae > Streptophyta > Magnoliopsida > Zingiberales > Zingiberaceae > Wurfbainia > Wurfbainia villosa. Next base: position 40,751,230 of record CM046008.1, on the reverse strand, counting down.
AAGACAAAAAGAGACGAAGATCGAAAAGCTAGCAAAGACAAAAACTCAAAAACAAGTACCAAGACTCGCGTCTTGGATTAGTAGTGTGGGAGAGAATTTAACAAACAAAATAAATAGAAATAAAAAGAATTAAAAGAAAATAAATCTGTAAAAAAAAGCTAGATTGGTGGTTTCACCAAATCTTAGCAACCCCCGGCTCTGATACCAATTGTTGGATCGATTTGAGCGCTAGAGGGGGGGTGAATAGCGATAAGAAAAAACTTTTCGTAATCGTTCGAATTGGCACGAGTAAACGCAGCGGAAAGATAGCAATAAATAAATAAAAACACGAGGGGTTTTTACTTGGTTCGTAGCCTACGGCTACTACTCCAAGGCCCTAATGGTCCTTGACCACGCACGGAGGGAAAATATTAAACGAACTCCTTCTCGATAGAGATAGGAGTTGTTTAATACAAAACTCAATAATGCTTCAAGGTAGATCGACACTCCCCCTCTCCTTGATATGATTTAAAGCTTGAAAATAAAGACAAGTTATCCAAAATTAAAGATTATACCGCCGACTTCAAGGATTGGAGGTTGTAGCTTTAGTCGTCGTCTCAGCGGCAGCCGTCAGAGGGATGTCGGAGAGTCGGAGCGTATCGGAAGCACTTGGAAGCTTTTGAATTGATGAAAAACCCTAGGTTTGGCCCTCCTTTTATAGCCTTTAAGCCCCTCAACGAATGGGTCTTCAACCAATCACAAATGGGCACAAAACTCCTTGAAAAATGGTGATAAAGCTTGACTCCTCGAGGCTGATTTTTGACCACCGATTGAATCGCCTGAATCGCCACGGTTGAATCGCCGGCTGAATCGCCACGGTTGAACTGGCCGGTTGAACTGGCAGCCACGATTTTGGACTAAAAAATGAGTTTAGCTCAAAATACAAGTGAATTCGACGGCCACTTGCCGTCCGATCTCAACATAGACCTTCCATGGGAAGTCTTGGGTTGGATCGTCGCCTAAGGACGTCCCCGTACAAAGGACACGACCTCACTTACGCTTGCACACACGAGCTTACCTCGATACTTACTTGTCGCTTTTGCTTCCGGCCTTCCACTCGATTCCTTCAGCTCCCTCCGAAGTAACTCGAGTGTCGCCCGACCACCGCGGCTTCCTCCGGGTGTCGCTAGCCTTCAGCTCCAGCATTGAGACTTTTCTGCACACTTGATTTAGCTCGTGAGATAACAATATAAGCTTAACTTTGTATCGTTTGCTATAATCAAAACATAGGTTCGACTTAGGTGCCCACTGCACCAACAATCTGCATAGCTCGTTTGCCGGCTCTGAGCAGTTTCAATTCTTTGGCGGATATTCTGTATAGCTCGGGTGGTGTCGTCAATGAAATCTGTTTGAAGTCCCATCCCCTTCTTTTCACCACCATCGTACCAACATAAAGGAGATCTATATTTCCTCTCGTATAGAGCCTCATAGGGCGCCATTCCAATAGTAGCTTGGTAGCTATTATTATAGGCGAATTCTGCTAAGCATAAGTATCAGCACCAGCTCCCTTTAAAATCTAAGGCGCACACTCATAACATATCCTCTAATACTTGATTCACCCTTTCGGTCTGTCCGTCAGTCTGAGGATGAAAGGCAGTACTGAATAATAGCTTCGTGCCAAGGGCCTTCTAAACACATTCCCAGAAATGAGAAATAAAGAGACAATCTCTGTCAGAGATGTTGGTCTTAGGAATCCCATTTAATCTGATAATTTCCTTAACATATAATTGAGCCAATTGCTTCGTCGAATAGTTCATCTTGATTGCTAAGAAGTGGGCAGACTTCGTCAATCTGTCCACAATTACCCATATAGCATCATATCCGTTCATCGTCTTGGGCAGTCCTGAGATGAAATCCATAGAAATATCTTCCCATTTCTATTTTGGAATTTGGATTCGCTGCAGTGTTCCTCCAGGTCTTTGGTGTTTTGCTTTAACCCTTTGGCAGGTCAGGCATGTACTGACATACTGAGCCACATCTCTTTTCATACCGAACCACTAGAATTTCCTTTTTAGATCTTGGTACATTTTGGTGGTTCCAGGATGTATCGCATAAGGGGTTCCGTGAGCTTCCTCAAATATCTTCTCCCATAAATCTGGATCATCGGGAATACACAAGCGATCCCTGAGGTAGAGTATTCCACTGTCAGAGATACGAAACCCATCATCCTTTCCTTCTAGGACCTCTTGCTTGATCCTTTGAATGCTCGATGTTGTAAGATCGTGACGGCCGGCTAGAGGGGGGTGAATAGCCCTCGTTCGTTGGATGTCGTAATTCGTTCGTTCTCGTGTGCTTGTCTACAATTGTTGTTAATATACGCAGCGGAATAACAATAGAAATAATAACAACACAAGCACAATCAATACACAAGCATATACGTGGTTCAGAACCGAATGGTTCCTACTCCACGGGGTGAGCTCAACGAGCTCGTGTTATGCGCACGACACTAACAACACTCCTTATCGACTACACGTCGGAGGTGGAGAAACCTCTCACAAGCTATTACAACAAGTAATATGAAATACAACAAGAAATACAAAGACAATACAAAAGAGAACTTTTACACAATTGTTTTGATCGCTTTCTTGTTGCTTGCTTTTGCTTGCTCTTGAAGGTCTGGAATGCAACAGCAATTCCCCTCCAAAGTCACCTCAAAAGCCTTGGCGAAATCCTCCAACTCAAGCTCCATTTATAACCTGCATCAAGCTATTTTCGCGCCCATCAGTCGACTGATCGTGACCATCAGTCGACTGGTCCCGTAGTCGTTGTCTCACAACGGCCAGATCCACGTTGGTTAAGTTCCAACGGATCACACATCAGTCGATTGATAGTGCCCATCAGTCGACTGATCATCCATCAGTCGAGTGCTGGCGAGCTCGACTCCATTCTGTGCCCGTGCACAGTGTCATCAGTCGACTGCCATCCCTCGGCAGTCGACTGATCCTCCCAATAGTCGACTGCCCTCCCTCGGCAGTCGACTGATCAGCCAGACTTGGTTCAGTCGAACACTGGTCGAACCCATATGACCTAGAGCAGTCGACTGACACCTATGCAGTCGACTGATGTCGGCTAAAACCTCAAACACAAAGGTGTTTGAGCGTCCGACACTCAGTCTTAGCCACTTGGCCAAGTCCACCTTATCCCTCATGGTGTTCCCCACCGAAGCTCTCTTCCCTCGGCCTACGTCCCTCGGATGCACCAAGCGCACGGCTTCGCAATGCCATCCTTCGCGTCTCATGCCCTAGAAGTATGCTTCCCTTTTGGCTCACTCCATTCGCTCCCCGTCCGGCGGTCCCTCGGATGTACCAAGCGCACGGCTTCGCAATGCCATCCTTTACCGACTCAAGGACCCGAGCCTAGTGAACTTGCCATGTTCTCAAGACTTCCCAAATGCACCAAGTGCACGGCTTCGCAATGCATTTCTCACCAAGCACCAAGCGCACAGCTTCACAATGCTTTGGTCTTTCCCATGCCAAGGCTTCTCTCTTGGACTTCCACACCAAGCTCCTTGCTTGGATTTTCCATGCCAACCCCATGTTGGACTTTCCCATGACAATCCCATGTCATGAGTTTTGTCTATCATCAAAATACTATCAAGGTACTGCTCGAGTCAAACTCGAGTCAACCTGGGCCGATTGCACCAACAATCTCCCCCTTTTTGATGATTGACAAAACTACCATCTCAAGTCTACCAATTCTCCCATATTGGCAATTCTCATATCCCAAATGAGAATTCCAAACCTAATTGGTAACTTGGTAACATCTCCCCCTTTTTGACATTACATCAAAAAGGTCCTCCCCAAGGGTATGAATGTCTCATATCCCAATGAGATCTTATATCTCTCCCTTGGAGGAACACATGCCTACCATCTTTCTAGTGATCCCATATCACTTAAAGAGAGGCAACCCAATTTTCCTCCCATGAGGAAATACACATCCATCTTCCCAAGATGGATACCTCCCCCTAGAGGCTTTCTCCCCCTTGACCATTGCACCAACAATGTCCTTGGAGAGTCCCTAAGCCAATAGGAACATTAACCAAATCAAAATTAAGGCAAAGTTCAACAATGAACTCTCTTCCACCTTAAAATTGATACACACCCTCAACCCAACTCCTAATCCATATCCAATGGATTTCCACCCTCTCTAATGCTCTCCCAAGCATATCCTAGGGTTAGGAGTGGTTAGGGGACCAAAACATGGCTAAACATGGGCCTAACTATCAAGTTTACCCGAAATCAGCCTGTGCTCGACTCACAGATACCATGATCGACTTACCATCGATCGACTACCATTCATAGTGCCGATCGATAATGGATTCTCTTTCAAATCCATAAGAAAATATACGTAATTTTAAAAATCTTGAAAATGCATACGTATAATACTTATCCTAAACACTATGAGTGAAAAATATTGGAAATTTATTTTACCCATTAAATTAGGAGATTGATACAGAGTTCAAAATTTAAGAAAAGCTTCAATAAAGAGCCATCTTTGTATCATCCCATTCAATGGTGATAGCTATCAAAAGATAGGCTTCACCAAGGTTTTTCAAAATGTTTTCAAAACCTTTAATTTCTTTTCCTTAAACATCTCATTTATATCTAGATGTGTAAAAACACATTCAAGGCAATTAATCTAGTGAGATGTGGGTTTTTGTTCTTTAAATGGTCTCATGCATATTTCTAGGCAATATTATTTGATTCCCATCAAATCATGCCATAGTCCTTAATTTCTTTTTGATTTATGCATGATGATTATGGCATAAATATGATTTAAGTAAAAAACATATGCCAATATCATGATGTCATGGCATGTGAATGAGAACTAAGCATACATGACATCTAAAAAAAAATTCTAAACATGATCATGACATTTTATAGATAAGAATGAAAATGATGTCATGACATGGCATGACAAACAAATCATGGCAACTAAAATATACTAAGGTATAGAATACCTAAGTGTTAAAAACAATTTGCCATTTCTAGAGATTAAACCAATTTTTGCCTCAATGTCATTCATTTCCCTAGTGTGCCAAAAACCCAAAATGGCACACCATGACTTCTATGACCTAATTGTGCCAATTTAAATCATTTTAAACTTCTCAAACCATATTGGCACACCCTAATGTGTCTACTCACAATGGCTAGGTTAACTACCCATCCACTTAGGGTTGACACACCCTATCCCATCTAGCGTGAATCGATCACGCTTCTAGGAACCCAATACCTATTGGAGCTCCTTGGGTTAACAAGGTATTCCCTAGGGATAACTTCCCTAGATACCTTCCTAATGACCCTTTTTGGCTTTGAAGCCTTAGTGAAATGGGTCTTACTTGGGTCAACTCTAGAGGTGACTCCTCCATTGACCTTCTTAGTGGCTACATTTGATTTCTTTGAGGTGTTAGCCACTAAGCACACACCATGGCTAGACTTAGGGATAACTTCCCTATTAGCCTTGGTTTTCCTAGACCTAGACATTGTTCCATAATCAAATGGAATATTATGATAAGTCTTCTTGGGATTAGGTTTGTTACCCAAACCTTCATTGCCCTTAGACCGTTCTTGTCTCCTAGGTTTTGACTTTTGGGTATTTGACCCTTGAACCGAATTTTTGATTATTGCTAGGGTCTTCTCCAATTTGTCTAGCCTTGACCTCAAGGCTTGGTTTTCTAACTCTAATTTTCCCAATTTTAAATTTTCATTTATCTTTTGGGAAATGTTTTTCTTTTTAGGCATATGCCTTGATTTCTTGGGATTAACACCCAAGTTTTCTTCAATTCTCCTAATTGACTCCCTAGGTAAAATAGATCTATTGTTTTGAGTCCTAGGTTTGTCCTTAGTTATATGAACATGCTTGGCACCTAGACAATACACCTTATTATTTCTCTTAGCATGCTTTTCATTGATAATAGCAAGAGAACTAAAATAATTTTTAGCATGCTTTTTGACTTTAGGAATTAAAGGTGCATTATTTAAATATACCTTAGGGTTAGCTTGGGAAGCTCCCCCTACATGAATTACACCTTCTTGCCCTTTCTTCCTCCCCCTAGGGCATTGGCTTCGGTAATGTCCCCGTTGGTTGCATTTGAAGCACACAATGTGCTCTTTGCTTTTAATTTTGGGAACACCGGCATCCTTTGACTTTGGGTTGACTTTTGGTGCGGATGCCTTTTCCTTAGCCAATTTTGGGCATTTACTCTTGTAATGACCTTTCTCCCTACACTCAAAACAAATAATATAATCTTTACGATTAATTATAATACATGAGTCACCTAGGGAGTTGGTGGAAGCCTCTTGGTCATTTCTTCCAGAGGTAGATGCTTCATTTTGGCTTGGCTCCGGAGTTGAAATCCTTTCCTCCCCCTCAACGCTAGAGGTGGAGGTCTCCACCAAGTCATCCACATCTTCAAAAGTGGATGGTGATTCTTCTTCCTCGGCATTATCCTCTATATGTGCCGGTTGGGAGTTTTCTTGAAATTTCATTATCTTCTCCCATAATTCCTTTGCATCCCTATAGTCACCCAAGCTAGACCAAATAGTGTTAGGTAACAAATCACTAATCAACTTGATTACCTTGAGATTTGTCTTGAAGTCTTTGATTTGGTCTTGGGTCCATTTTGACTTCTCAATTGGCTTGTTGTACTTGTCCCTAGGCATTTCAAAACCGTTTTCTATAATAATCATAAAATCAAAATCGGTTTCTAGGTATACCTCCATTTTTCTTCTCCACCATAGAAAGTCTCCTTCGAATTTCGGTGGTTGAAGGTTGTAGCCGGCCATCTTGTAGTGCTCTCACGGCAGTTAGTCCTTGAAGAGCGACCTCGGCTCTGATACCACTTGTTGTAAAATCGTGACGGCCTGCTAGAGGGGGTGATTAGCCCTCGTTCGTTGGATGTCGTAATTCGTTCGTTCTCGTGAGCTTGTCTACAATTGTTGTTAATATACGCAGCGAAATAACAATAGAAATTATAACAACACAAGCACAATCAATACACAAGCATATACGTGGTTCGGAACCGAATGGTTCCTACTCCACGGGGTGAGCTCAATGAGCTCGTGTTATGCGCACGACACTAACAACACTCCTTATCGACTACACGTCGGAGGTGGAGAAACCTCTCACAAGCTATTACAACAAGTAATATGAAATACAACAAGAAATACAAAGACAATACAAAAGAGAACTTTTACACAATTGTTTTTATCGCTTTCTTGTTGCTTGCTTTTGCTTGCTCTTGAAGGTCTGGAATGCAACAACAATTCCCCTCCAAAAGTCACCTCAAAAGCCTTGGCGAAATCTTCCAACTCGAGCTCCATTTATAACTTGCATCAAGTTGTTTTCGCGCCCATCAGTCGACTGGTCCCGTAGTCGTTGTCTCACAACAGCCAGATCCACGTTGGTTAAGTTCCAATGGATCACACATCAGTCGACTAATAGCACCCATCAGTCGACTGATTATCCATCAGTCGAGTGTTGGCGAGCTCGACTCCATTCTCGCGTGTCTGCAGACATGTCATCACCGATCGCCATCCCCTAGCCGATCGATCCTCCCAACAATGATCGCTTCTCCTTGGCGGATCGATCACCGACATGGTTCGACCGAACACTGGTCGAACCCATACGACCTAGAGCAATGATCGACACCCGGCTAAAACCTCAAACACAAAGTTGTTTGAGCGTCCGACACACAGTCTTAGACACTTGGCCAAGTCCACCTTATCCCTCATGGAGTTCCCCACCGAAGCTCTCTTCCCTCGGCCTACGTCCCTCGGATGCGCTAAGCGCACGACTTCACAACGCCATCCTTCGCGTCTCATGCCCTAGATGCTTCCCTTTGGGCTCACTCCATTCGCTCCCCGTCCGACGGTCCCTCGGATGCACCAAGCGCACGGCTTCACAATGCCATCCTTCACCGACTCAAGGACCCGAGCCTAGTGAACTTGCCAAGTTCTCAAGACTTCCCAAATGCACCAAGCGCACGGCTTCGCAATGCATTTCTCACCAAGCACCAAGCGCACGGCTTCGCAATGCTTTGGTCTTTCCCATGCCAAGGCTTCTCCCTTGGACTTCCACACCAAGCTCCATGCTTGGATTTTCCATGCCATCCCCATGTTGGACTTTCCCATGACAATCCCATGTCATGAGTTTTGTCTATCATCAAAATACTATCAAGGTACTGCTTAAGTCAATCTCGAGTCAACCTGGGCCGATTGCACCAACACTCGGGTCACGGGCTTGCTTTTCTAATATATCGTCGAACAGCGTCGGTGATATCGTCATGGTCGAGAGCTATCCGAAAATGATTTCAACCCCATAATGCATAATTTCCTTTTCTAAGGGTCGAGATAATACCGATAGAGACATCAAGGTGGCACAAGACTTTCTGCTGAGTGCATCGACCACCTTGTTCGCTTTTCTTGGATGGTAGAAGATCTCACAGTCATAATCCTTGACGAGCTTGAGCCATCTGCATTGTCTCAAGTTTAGGTCCTTCTGTGTGAAGAAATATTTCAGACTCTGGTGGTCTGTATAAATCCTACACTGAGCTCCATATAGATAATGCCTCCATGTTTTGAGAGCAAGACCATGGCCGCTAGTTCTAGATCGTGAGTGGGATAATTCCTTTCATGTTCCTTGAGTTGCCTAGAGGCGTAAGCAATGACCTTGCCATTCTGCATGAGTACAGCTCCGAGCCCTAACTTGGAAGCGTCGTTGTACATGTCGAAGCCTTCGTTACTGTCCGGAAGAGCAAGGATTGGAGCGTTGGTCAGTCTCTTTTTCAATTCTGTGAAGCTCTTCTCGCAGGCGTCCGTCCATTCATACTTTTTGTTCTTTCTGGTGAGTACTGTCATAGGGGCTGCAATTCTGGAGAAGTTCTCTACAAACTTCCTGTAGTAGCTTGCTAGCCCAAGAAAGCTTCTAATCTTGTTGGCATTCTTTGGCCTGTCCAAGTTACTCATAGCTTCAATCTTTATTGGGTCTACCATCACTCCGTGCTTGGATATAACGTGACCCAAAAATGATACTTGATCGAGCCAGAACTCACATTTGGAGAACTTTGCATACATATGCTTTTCCCGAAGAATCTGTAATACCATGTTCAGGTGTTATGCGTGCTCTTCTTGGGTTCTCGAATATATCAGTATATCGTCGATGAAAACGATTACAAATTTGTCGAGGAATGACGAGAATACCCGATTCATCAGATCCATGAACATAGCAGGTGCATTCGTCACTGCGAAGGGCATAACTACGAACTCATAATGTTCGTATCTTGTTCGGAAAGTCATCTTTGGTATATCATCTGGTTTCACTTTCACTTGATGATAGCCAGACCTCAGGTAAATCTTAGAGAAGACGGTGGCACCCTTTAGCTGGTCGAACAGGTCGTCAATCCGTGGTAAAGGGTACCTGTTCTTGATCGTCACATTATTTAGCGCTCGGTAGTCTATGCACATTCCCATAGACTCGTCTTTCTTCTTTACCAATAGTACCTGAGCTCCGCATGGAGAGCGAAATACTGTGTCATCGACACTATTACTACGTCTTTCATATATTACTGTCTCATCGACTCTATTACTACGTCTTCCATATATTATTGTCACATCGACTCTATTACTACGTCTTCCAGCCATGCTTATCTTCATATATTATATATAATAAGACTAGCATAAGATTATCATACATATGCTCATCTCATCGACTCTATTACTGCGTCTCCCAGCCATGGTTATCTTCATATATTATAATAAGGATAGTATAAGATTATCATTCATTTATCTATGCATATTTAAACTAAAGGATAGCATAAGGTTATCATACATATTTTCATGCATATTTAAGCTAAAAGCATTCCTTATCATACATGAATAGAATAGAGTCGGCATAGAATTTCTTACTTGGAGCGGCAGGATTGGAGCTTGATGTGTCTGTAGTGGAAAGGTAGATCTTCTCTGATACCAACCTGTTACGCCCGCCCTTTCCAGGGGTTTGGAGGGCGGCGCGACGCGATCGTACATACATGCATTACAGCGAAAGACTACATATACTTCTTACAGCAAAAGACTTTAAACTTCTTTTTTTTTCTTTCTTTTAAACATAAGCATTCATCATCATTTCATAAATACTTAGTTCCAATTCATGACATTCAACTTAAAGAAACATGCATAAGTACGGAAAGCATAAACAAATCTCCTCCACCATGCCACTACCACACACACTTTGCCCCTCCTGCTGCTCCCTTTAGTTTAGCCATTCTTTACCCTTATCTGCAGTACAAGGGAACATAAAACTATAAGCACATAGACTTAGTAAGATCCTGTCCTACTCACAAAAACCATACGCCAAGCATTAAGCAAAGAGTAGTGACATGATCATATAAGCTCATATAAGCATAACATTCATATAACGTACACGAACATATAAGCAAGCATAGCATGCATATAAACATACCAGAGCATAAGAATAGCATTCATATTAACATTCAAGAACATAAGCAAGTATAACATGCATAATAACATATCAGAACATAAGCATAGAATTCATATAACATACAAGAACATATAAGCATAGCATTCATGTAACATACAAGAACATATAAGCATAACATTCATATAAACATAACATTCATATAAGAGAAATGACATGAGCATTCAGAAACATATAAGCATAACAACCATAAAAACATCATACTAATCTAGACATGAAATAAAGGTATATGCAAGATGCTCTTTGAAAACATATATATTATAGGTACTTAAATATAATCTCAATATATTTGGGCCCGACATTGTATCACATACATCATCATCATAGCGCGCATCCCTAATAGACCCGAGGTAGATAATCCCAAACCCACTAGTGTACTAGGCCCGTACTATGTCTGTTGGCCAAGGGGCAACATAACATAGAATCCGATCCTAAGCCCGTACTTATGACTGTCGGCCTAGGGCATCTGGGAGCCCATCCCGTACTGAGTCAGTACTACGACCGTCGACCCAGGGGCATGTAGGAGCCCATCCCTTGGACCTTATTAGGGTCCTGGTACAAGCCATGCAGAAAATAAAATAGCATATCATGCTCCTTATCATAACATATCATATTTATTTTCATAAACATATCATGTTCCTTATCATGGTATATCATGTTTCTTCTTCATAGCATATCGTGTTCCTTCTTCATAACATATCATATTTCTTTTCATAACATAGCATGTTCCTTCTTTATAACATATCATGTTTTCTTCTTCATAACATATCATATTTCTTTTCATATCATATCATGTTCCTTCTTTATAACATATCATGTTTCTTTTCATATCATATCATGTTCCTTCTTTATGACATATCATATACTCATACAATTAACATGGCAATGAGCATAACATAATCATACATTCATACAATTTACATGGCAATGAGCAAAACCTAATCATATGTTCATACAATTAACAAGGATATAAGGTAGTAACATCAACCAATCATGCTATCATAAAATCTAACTAACATCATATTTGCATATTTTTCTACATGTAGCATGGCATGGAGGACTTAGTAGAGGGTAGGTACATGGGCTGGACGAAACCCTAAGGGAGGGTTCTTAGGAGTTTACATGCTAAACAACTTGTGCAAGGTCTACTTAACATCACACACATATAGGGTATGACATAAACATCATGAACAAGAATAACATAGTGTGATCTAAACTTCATGGGGTTCTACCAAGAATTTTAAACCTTAAACAACTTGTGCATGATCTAACTAACCACATATTAATTCTATCACATATAAATCATGGCATGGAAGGCCCTTAGGAGTTTAAATGAGCCTTGGCCGAGAGCTTCAAGGAATCCTAAGATTCATTTCTTAAACCTAGCTTAGCTATCCACATGTTACCTTCATCTACATTCAAAACATAGCATGACAACTTATAGATCTTAGCATGATAGACCTAAATGGGTTTTGGCCGAATGTTTCAAGGAACTTTAAGGATCAACCACTTAAATATAGGTTAGTTAACAACATGTTATCTTCATCTAAAATCAAAACATAGCATGACAACTTTTAGGTCCTAGCATGATAGACCATTAGGGGCCTAAATGGGTCTTGGCCGAATGTTTCAAGGAACTTTAAAGTTCAACCACTTAAATTTAGTTTGGCTAACAACATGTTATCTTCATCTAACATCAAAACATAGCATGAACTCATCTAGAGCATAGCATAGAACATGTTATCTTCATCTAACATCAAAACATAGCATGAACTCATCTAAAGTATAGCATAGAAAAACCATTAGGGGTCCAAAGGGGGCTTGGCCGAGAGTTCTATGAAGGTTTGAAGATCAAACATTTAACCAAACCTATCTAGCAACCTATCATCATCATATTCATACAAGGTATAGCATGGATCATCATGGAAAGCATAAGGAAGGTTCTTGACCGAAAGTTTCTTGAAGCTTTTAAGATCAAACACTTAACCAAACCTATCTAGCAACCTATCATCATCATATTCATACAAGGTATAGCATGGATCATCATGGAAAGCATAAGGAAGGGTCTTGGCTGAAAGTTTCTTGAAGCTTTTAAGATCAAACACTTAACCAAACCTATCTAGCAACCTATCATCATCGTATTCATACAAGGTATAGCATGGATCATCATGGAAAGCATAAGGAAGGGTCTTTGCTGAATGTTCATGAAGGGTTTTTCTTAATAACATCAATCGAAACAACTTGTATGCAAGTGAGGGGATACTTACATCCTTCGCTTGTTAATAGTTTGAAAATACCCTAAGTGATGCCAAACTATAGCCTTCTTCTTGCTTGGGTAGGTTTTCGGAAAATGGAAGAGGGGAAGGTGTAGGGTTTTGGTGAGGAAGAAGAAGAGAAGGAGAGGATGCCAACTTTTGTTTCTCATGTCTCCTCTTTCCCCTATTTATTCACTTGAAGGTGTCCCTTAGCCTCCCTTACCCTTATCTATCATTTCGTATACCCTTCTAATAGCACAACCCTATTGGGCATCTGGTTATTGGATGCATCTTAGGGTTTAGCTATCTACTAGAGGTTTGGGGTTTAATTCCTGGGCCATGCATCCTTTTTGGCTCTATTTCTTTTATTTTTTTAAAGAGCCCACATAAAGCCCATTATAATCATGCAAAAATTCTTATAAAATTGCTAGGAATTTTACAGGCGTTACAGGTTTTTTGCCTCATTCTCGAGCTTTTGGTTTTTGTGATTGTTGTCTCCTACCTCCAACGAGGAGGAGACTCTGTAGTGGATTGCCCCTTCGTTCGCGGTGAAGGACGACGGGGCCTTGGAGTAGCAACCATTGGGTTGTGAACCAAGTAAAAATAAATTGTCTTTTACTTTTTGCTGCATTACTCTTAGTTTTAATCGAACTAACAAAAAGACCAAAAGATTTCATGCTCGCTATTCACCCCTTCCTAGCGACACTTCTCGATCCAACAGTCAGGTAACAACTAAAAATTTAAGCTAGCATAAATGAAAGTAACAATTGATGGAAACTAAAATAAACTTGGGTTGTCCCAAGAACCATTTGTTTAGGGTCTGTAGCTCAACCATACTCTTGTTCGTCAACTGTGTGCTGGCAATTCAAGGAGGTTTTTCTTTCTCCCTTTCTTGCCGAGTTTGAATCTTGCTCGTGGTGGAGCAAGATATTTGCTCACTTTTCTCTTCTTTTTGCCTAGTGGTCATTCATCACCATATCTCTTAAATCTTGCTCGTGGAGCAAGATACTTCCTAGCTCCTTTTCTTGGGTTGAGATTGAACATGCTTAACTTCAAAGGGTAATCAGGTGTTCGATCATGATATTCATTTTCATCCATATGTTGTGAATAATGTATCCTATCACAAACATTCTCTACAAAAGATTTATTAGCAATTTCTATTATATCAGTTAAAAGTTCATCATCACTAATCACTAAAAAGGCTTTATTATCGGTAACTAAAGTTTCGGTGAGGGTTAAGCTAGGTTCTTCTTGATCCTTGAGGTTAGGAGGTGTGTTAATTAAAGCAATGCACTCCTCGGTTGAAATATCAACTTTATATTCCTCAAGTTCTCCTTCAAGTGGTGATTGAATTGATATTCTTTCTTCATTTTGTTTGTCATCTACGTGTCCCTCAACCATTTGTTCAAATTGAGTCTCCAACATATTAGGTGTAATCTCGTCATCAAAGCTACCTATGAGTCGCTTGGTCTCTTCCTTTGCTAGCTTTTGTTGCCTATGGTCTGTAAATTATTAGCTAGACTCCTCACATTGTTAGTAATATATGAGAGATGTCCTAAGGCAATCGCCTTATGTATGAACCATTTATATGATAAATGAAGATTCACTATTTGAGTATACATGGTTTCATGTATTTGATTGGATCTTAAACTCATTTACTGAATGTCCGCGATACGACTCACAACATGAGAGAATTTGTGATTGAATCACAACTAGTGAGTATCTCTACATGTGTAATTGTGATGTATCGGAATTATCCCTAGTCGATGAATTGATGGATTTGGACACCATCAATTCTGTCGAGACTAGCACGAGGTATACTCCTTGGTGTATCCAAGCAGCTAATTCTCACTGGTTGGAGACATTGTGATGTCCGGAGTTAATCGTGGATGCTAGTTATGGTAACTAGTTCATTGGAGTGACCAACCGTAAGACTACATAAGGTTCTCTGCATATATAGATATGTCAATGAAGTTCTTACTGTAGCTTAAGTGCGATATTCCTTTGACTTGCGGTATTCAAGTCATCTTGATCATAAAGACTTATGCTTTGACATCTTAAGCAAGCATCTCTGAGGAGATGTAGACCCGGGATGATTGGGTATAAGTCCAAGTGATCTAAGGTTTTTGAATAGCCTATAAAGGATTCACCACTCCTTGCGAGGAGATGTATACCCATGGCCTCTCGTCGGATTGTTACTAAAGACTTTGGCCAAAGCATTACATGTTTAGAGTAAGGTACTCTTCGATACATGTGCAGTAACTAGAATCCGTAGCATGAGGAAATGATACTTGGGCTAGGTGTGACATAGTCAGCTTAGTGGGGACTGACACTATATACCATGTCCTGAACCATGTGGGTATAAGATGAGTGAAGGGAATGGGGCACGATTCATTCGATCTGCTGAAGGGTTTCAGAAATAGTTCTGGATCAACCGTTGATCTTTTCAGTTAATTGGGGATCATGATGTACTACTAGGTGCCACTCATGATCATTCTATAATTAATGGTTAATTATAGGCGGCCAACATAAACCGAGAACCTATTTGGTCACACGCACAACGAGCGTAACCCGAAGGATTTAAAACGAGCTTGAGAATGAGATTCTCAGACCGAGAGAAACTGGGTTTGGTTGGACCAAACATGGAGCGAGCATGAAATCGTTTCAGTCGCAATGGAAGCGTGGATGGGCCGTGTCTTATGAAGACATAATGGATGAACCAAAATGGTTTGGTTCTAATCCAATGGAGGAGAATAAACCAAAGGGTTTGATTTATTTTAAACGAATGAACCAAAGTTGGTTCGGTTCGTTTTAACTTAAAATAAACCATTATGGTTTGGTTTATTTTAACTTAAATTAATGGAGCGGGTTAATGGGCCTTATGGTTATGATACAATAACCATTAAGAGAATTAGTTCTCTATAAAAGAGGGCTTAAGGGTTTGTTAAGCCCTAATCCAATTCCCTTAACCTAGAGTTGCCGCCCACCTCCTCCCCTTGTAGAAGTCGGCACCAACTCTAGTGCCGCCGCCCATCTACTCCAACCGGCGACTAGCTGCTGCCATCTTCTCCACTTGCCGGTGTCAAGCTGCTGCCAGAGGAGCTCCACTTTTCTTATTTGGCCGGCGCAAGGTCTCCACCAAAGCTGTCCAGTTTTCTAGACAGCTTGTTTCCTTCTTGTCGGAGCATCTTTTGGACGACGTTTGGACCTCCAACAGCGCCTCCCTTGCCGGGGATTTGATCTCCGGCAATCCTCAAAGGTGTAGGACGAAGGATTCGTCAAACGGTTGACGAATTCCTCTCCGGAGAAACGAGTTTTTGAGGACTCATTTTGGATCCGAATTTTGATTCGGATCGTGATCTTCTCTCGATCACATCATCTTCAACACGAGGCTAGTAACCCATACGAAGATGAGGCTTGTGACTTAGTGAAGTCTTCCCGAAGATACTCGGCGTGGATACGGATAGAGACGATTCTAGCGAGGATCGTTCCGGTTGATGTCTTTCCCGCTACATGTGATACGTAAGGTATACGTAGTTAAATTTCCTTTTATTGCAAAATTTAAATTTACGGTTATGTCTACACATGTTGTACTATACATACGTGTGATGTGTGTGTTGTAATAAATTAGATTTATTATTTTATTCCTTCCGCTGTGCACATGTTTGCGAAACATGTTCGAATACACACTCACCGCGGTGCCGGAAAGCCAACAGTGGTATCAAAGGCCAGGTTGTGTTTCGACATAATCATAAAATTGTTTTGCAATAGTCATAATGATATTTTTTGAAATTTTATACTTTTGGAAAGTTAGAAGTATTTATAGAAATTTTTCAATTTTGGAAAGTCTAGATGTATTTATGGAAATCTTCCATTTTTGAAAAGTTCGAAGTATTTATGGAAATTGATATTTTCCATAAATAAAATATTTGATTAGATTTTGGAAATTTGTTTCCTAATTTAATCATGATTTGATTTGGGAAATCAAATCTTAAAAATATTTTATTTCCATAAGTAGTTTTGATGATTTAGGAAATTGGTTTCATAAATTGACTTTCCTTAATCAACTATTTCCACAAATAAAATTTGTGATAAGATTTGGAAATTTGTTTCCTAATTTAATCATGATTTGATTTGGATAATCAAATCTTAAACATATTTTATTTCCATAAATAGTTATGAAATATAAGAAAATATTGTACATGACATAATTGTATGTCATGTAATTGCATTAGATGCATATCATTATGCCATGCGTGTCGTGACATGTAGATGTATGCCATGTATGCCATACCATGTAGATAATAGTTATTTGCATGCAAAGAGGATGAGACATAAAAATCCTAACTCAATATTAAAGCCTACACCTTCCATTAATATGGTTATAACCAGAGTTCCATTTCCTGTTCGGGTTGTTGGACTCTCTCCAAGCCCGGATCGAACCCGAACATGTTTAAACTATGGAATAGTTTAATACCAATATGGTAAGAGTCAGAGGTCAATCGTTAGCTTTGGTTGTTGGACTCTCTCCAAGCGGGGCTAATTGGTTGAATGCCCTCTAACCATATTAAAACTATTTCTCGATTAATGGGTTGACTTTAACCTGGAGCATCGGCTTGTTGGACTCTCTCCAAGGTCGATGTAAAGGGAGGTGAAGTTGGGTGCTATGCATATGATGCATACTTGTTAATGTGTTAACAACCCAATGTATGTGTGAACATTTAATTAGTTGATAGCACATTGTGATAGTTGCATATACGTGATATGCAATCGGTATATTTGATACCTACCATCGTAGTTATGAATGACTTGTTGGACTCTCTCCAAGGTTGTTCATATCTATGATGGATATCAGCCCATTCGGAGATGGACCTACGATCTCCCGAAGTGATTTTGGGGTTTTTGAAATTTGAAAAATGAATGAGATTTATAAATGTATGTTGATGCATTTTAAATCATCTTTCTCATATATGCTCGTTTTGTATTTCTAAAATTGATCATGATGTCTTTGAATTTGCGTTCCATTTTGGATTCGAATAAATTGACTGGGTCGAACTTCTTGGACTGGCTTAGAAACTTGAGAATTGTTCTCAAGGTGAAAAGCTTACGTATGTCCTCGAAGCGCCTCTTCCCGCCCATCCTAGTGACGATGCAACTCCGGACCAATTGTTGGTCTATCAGAAACATGTGACTGATTCTGAACTGATAAGTTGCATCATGCTAGCTGTGATGGAACCCAAGCTACGAAAGCAGCATGAGCATATGGATGCTCATATCGTAGTCCTTCATCTTTATGAGTTGTTTGATAAGCAAGTGAGATTCGAAAGGTTCGAAGTCTCCAAGCTCCTCTTCACCTCTGAGATGCAAGAAGGTTCATCTGTGGTACTGCTCAACATGCTGAAGACTGTGGAGCCTTCTGAGAAGCATGAGCAAGGGACGGTGTTGTTAGTTGATTCCTCGAAGAAAGGTTCTAAGAGGGAGTCAAAGGAACAACAGAAGGGGAAGAAGAAAATGGCTAAAAAGGCAGAACCAGCTCAAAAGGGTACTTGCCATCATTATGGCAAGTAGGGCCATTGGCGAAGAAATTGCAAGATTTATCTTGAGTCCATGAAGAAGAATAAGGCATAAGATGCTCCATCTTTTTCATATATCTTCGTTATTGATTATCATTCTATTTCCTCAGACACTTGGGTATTGGATACTGGGTGTGGCTCACATATATGTAATGACATACATGGACTAAGGAATAGAAGAAGACTTGTCAAGGGAGAGTCAAATTTACGTGTTGGGAATGGAGCAAAGGTTGCTGCACTCGCCATCGGAACGTATTTGTTGAAACTTCCTGCAGGATTTGTCTTAGAACTGGACAATTGCTTTTATGTTTTTTCGTTGATAAAGAACATCATTTCTATTTCTTGTTTAAATAGAAATGGGTACCATTTGACTTTTAGTAACAATTGTTGTTACATAACTTTGAATGGAGTTCTTTATGGGACTGGAACTTTAAGCAATAGTGTTTATACGTTGGACGTATCCAGTGATGTTTTCAATATCGAAGCGAGCAACAAGCGTGCTCGAAAGGATAATCAATTAGACTCCTACATGTGGCATTGTCGTCTTGGCCATGTAAGCAAGAAATGCATGTCCGAATTACACCGATGTGGAATTCTGGAATAGTTTGAATTGGATTCATACGATACATGTGAATCATGCTTAAAAGGAAAGATGACTAAGTTACCTTTTACAGGAAAAGGTGAACGAGAGGGAGAGTTACTAGGTCTGATACATAATGATGTATGTGGACCTATGTCAGCTCAAGCTTTAAAAGGCTATAGCTACTTCATTACCTTCACCGATGATCACTCACGGTTTGGGTATGTGTTCTTGATGAAACACAAGTCTGAAGCCTTTGGAAGGTTCAAAGAATTCAGAAATGAAGTAGAGAAACAACATGACAAGAGTATTAAAATACTTCGATCGGATCGAGGTGGTGAATACTTAAGTCAAGAGTTTTTGATTATCTAAGAGACAATGGTATATTGTCTCAATGGACTCCGCCATATACACCATAGCATAATGGTGTATCTGAGAGGCGTAACCGGACCTTGTTGGACATGGTCAGGTCAATGATGAATCATACGAATCTTCCCAAGTCCTTTTGGGGCTATGCACTTCAGACAGCTGTTTACTTGTTAAACAGAATGCCAACCAAGGTAGTCTCTACTACTCCATATGATATATGGAATAGTAAGAAACCTCATGTATCTTACTTGAAGATATGGGGTTGTCCTGCTTATGTGAAGCGGACTGTATCAGACAAATTGGATGCTAAGTCTGATAAATGTCTATTTATTGGATATCCTAAGGAAACAAGGGGGTACCAATTCTATCATCCTGTGGAACAAAAGGTATTTGTTTCAAGGCATGTTGTGTTTCTAGAGAAAGAGTTTCTCTTGCAAGAAAACAGTGGGAGTGTCGTCGAGCTTGAGGAGGCTCGAGAGACTCAAATAGACATTGATGAGATACCTGGTGAAGCACAACAGCCGATAACTCATAGTGATGAGCAATCGGCTGGACCTACTGTAACACCACATCTTTGTAGATCTGGTAGAACACGCAACATTCCTGAGAGATATGGATTTCTCGTAAGTGAATCGAACGACGTGTTACTCATTGATGATGATGAGCCTACCAGTTATGAAGAAGTGCTGACAAGTTCAGAAAGGGATAAATGGATTGATGTCATGAAGTCGGAAATGGATTCCATGTATGAAAACCAAGTTTGGAACATGGTTGACCCACCTGAAGGCATCAAGCCTATAGGGTGCAAGTGGGTTTTCAAGAAGAAAATCGACATGGATAGTAATGTGATTACCTATAAAGATAGATTAGTGGCGAAAGGATATCATCAAAAACAAGGTGTTGATTATGATGAAACCTATTCGCATGTAGCTATGCTTAAATCCATTCGGATGCTCCTGGCCATAGCGGCTCATTATGATTATGAGATATGGCAGATGGATGTGAAAACAGCTTTCCTTAATGAAAACCTGCTCGAGGACGTGTATATGATACAGCCTGAGGGTTTCACATCGGTTGATAAAACCAAGGTATACAAATTGTGATGTTCCATATATGGATTGAAGCAAGCATCCAGGAGCTGGAATATCCGTTTTGATGAGACAATCAAAAAGTTTGATTTCTCACAAAATCCAGACGAACCTTGTGTGTACAAGAAGGTTAGTGGGAGTGCAGTCGTGTTCCTAGTATTGTATGTCAATGACATATTACTTATAGGAAACGATGTTTTAATCTTACAGTCAGTTAAGGTTTGGTTATCCAAGACATTCTCCATGAAAGACCTGGGAGAAGCAACCTATATCCTCGGGATTAAGATCTATAGAGATAGATCGAAACGGTTGCTTAGTCTTTCGCAGTCTACATATATAGACCGAGTGCTAAAGAGGTTTAGCATGTTGGAATCCAAGAATGGTTTCCTACCCATCAGGCATGGGGTACACCTTTTGAAGTCTATGTGTCCGCGCACAGAAGACGAGAGGATTTGCATGAGTAAGATTTCCTATGCATCCGCAATAGGATCTATCATGTATGCTATGTTATGTACGAGGCCCGATGTATCGTATGCTCTGAGTGTCATGAGCAAATACCAGTCTGATCCAAGAATGGATCATTGGGAGGCTGTTAAGATGATCCTTAAGTACTTAAGCAGAACTAAGGATGTATTCCTAATATATGGAGAAGGGGACATGGTGATACGTGGGTATACGGATGCCAGCTTCCAGATAGATAAGAATGATTCCAGGTCTCAGTCTGTATATGTGTTCACCTTGAATGGGGGCGCAGTGAGTTGGAAAAGTTCCAAATAAGACACTGTAGCGGATTCTACCACTGAGGCAGAATACATTGCAGCTTCGGAAGCAGGAAAGGAAGCGGTTTGGATCAAGAAGTTCATTTATGAACTTGGTGTGATTCCAGCCATTGTTGAAGCAATATCGGTCTACTACGACAACAATGGAGCAATTGCACAGGCAAAAGAGCCAAGGTCTCATCAACAATCCAGACATGTGCTTCGCCGCTATCATCTTATCAAAGAGATCATCAGTAGGAAAGAAATAGAAATCGAGAAAATCCCCACTGAAAGGAACTTAGCGGATCATTTGACTAAGGCATTACCTCAAAGTAAGTTTGAGGGTAATGTTACAGCTTATGGTATTGGATACCGTAGCGATTGACATTAGGCCAAGTGGGAGTCTGTTAGTAATATATGAGAGATGTCCTAAGGCAATCGCCTTATGTATGAACCATTTATATGATAAATGAAGATTCACTATTTGAGTATACATGGTTTCATGTATTTGATTGGATCTTAAACTCATTTAATGAATGTCCGCGATACGACTCACAACATGAGAGAATTTGTGATTGGATCACAACTAGTGAGTATCTCTACATGTGTAATTGTGATGTATCGGAATTATCCCTAGTCGATGAATTGATGGATTTGGACACCATCAATTCTGTCGAGACTAGCACGAGGTATACTCCTTAGTGTATCCAAGCAGCTAATTCTCACTGGCTGGAGACATTGTGATATCCGGAGTTAATCGTGGATGCTAGTTATGGTAACTAGTTCTTTGGAGTGACCAACCGTAAGACTTCATATGGTTCTCTGCATATATAGATATGTCAATGAAGTTCTTACTGTAGCTTAAGTGCGATGTTCCTTTGACTTGCGGTATTCAAGTCATCTTGATCATAAAGACTTATGCTTTGACATCTTAAGCAAGCATCTCTGAGGAGATGTGGACCCAAGATGATTGGGTATAAGTCCAAGTGATCGAAGGTGTTTGAATAGCCTATAAAGGATTCACCACTCCTTGCGAGGAGATGTATACCCATGGCCTCTCGTCAGATTGTTACTAAAGTCTTTGGCTAAAGCATTACATGTTTAGAGTAAGGTACTCTTCGATACATGTGTAGTAACTAGAATCCGTAGAACGAGGAAATGATACTTGGGCTAGGTGTGACGTAGTCAGCCTAGTGGGGACTGACACTATAGACCATGTCCTGAACCAAGTGGGTATAAGATGAGTGAAGGGAATGCGGCACGATTCATTCGAGCTGCTGAAGGGTTTCAGAAATAGTTCTAGATCAACCGTTGATCTTTTCGGTTAATTGGGGATCATGATGTACTACTAGGTGCCACTCATGATCGTTCTATAATTAATGGTTAATTATAGACGGCCAACATAAATCGAGAACCTATTTGGTCACACGCACAACGAGTGTAATGCGAAGGATTTAAAATGAGCTTGAGAATGAGATTCTCAGACCGAGTGAAACTGGGTTTGGTTGGACGAAACATGGAGCAAGCATGAAATCGTTTCAGTCGCAATGGAAGCGTGGATGGGTCGTGTCTTATGAAGACATAATGGATGAACCAAAATGGTTTGGTTCTAATCCAATGGAGGAGAATAAACCAAAGGGTTTGGTTTATTTTAAACGAATGAACCAAAGTTGGTTCGGTTCGTTTTAACTTAAAATAAACAATTATGGTTTGGTTTATTTTAACTTAAATTAATGGAGCGGGTTAATGGGCCTTATGGTTATGATCCAATAACCATTAAGAGAATTAGTTCTCTATAAAAGAGGGCTTAAGGGTTTGTTAAGCCCTAATCCAATTCCCTTAACCTAGAGTTGTCGGCCACCTCCTCCCCTTGTAGAAGTCGACGCCAACTCTAGTGTTGCCACCCATCTCCTCCAATCGGCGACCAGCTGTTGCCATCTTCTCCACTTGCCGGCGTCGAGCTGCTGCCGGAGGAGCTCCGGTGATCTATAATGCCCGCCCATATCTGCTCTCAGGGCGGCGCTACTTTTTTTTTATAACATAACATATATGGATCATTTCACAATCTACATAATCAAACATGTTATCATGACATAAATCTTTTTTTATAACATGCATCACATATCATAGACCTAATTAGCATGTTAACATATCATATCTTCTTTATAACGTGCATCACATATCATAATCATAATTAGCATGTTAAGATATCATAACTTCTTTTATAACATGCATAACATAAAGATTAGAGAATGTAACTATTATTAACAAGATCCATTCATGAGTTCTAACATATCAAACTTTCATAAGTAAGGTGAACTGTAACATAAACTAAGCAACATCTAACATGGTACTAATAAATCACAAGTCATAAAAGCGGAAGCAAATGTCTTAAGTTGTTCATTGAGCATATAAATAAAAGCAGAGAGTAATAGGGTCTTTTTCCACCATGCCACTATCACACACACTTTGCCCCTCCTGCTACTTCCTCTTGTTCATGTTTCCTTTATCTGCAGTATATGGACAACATAAACTATAAGCATATAACTTAGTAAGATTCTTGCCTACTCACAAAAGCCACAAATTACATCAAATAATTAGAAAACATGAGCATACTAGCATAAATAACATAAGTATTGCATAACAACACTAAACCTCAGCATACTAACGTAATGAAACATAAGCATGGCATAAAATTTACATAAGCATGCTAAACATAATTAAACCTAAGCATGGCATAAATTAAACATAAGCATTCATGACATCATCAATCCTAAACATGCATAAAGGACATAATCATAAGCATTCACAATTTCATACAAGTCCTTTCTTTTCAAAACATATACATATAGATACTTCAACATAATCATAACATGAAGGGGGGGCCCCAGGCTAAGTACCACATAAAGCGCGTTCCCTAATAGGCTGGGGTAGCTAGCAACCAGACCTACTAGAGCAAGACCTCTTACGTCTTACCAGGGCAAGACCTCTTACGTCTTCTTATGTCCCTTGGATTTGATTAATGACCACCTAACGGGTCGGGTACTTAACCTCTTACAAAGTAAAATACTTAATTTTCTTTCTTTTCTTTCTTATCATATCATAAAGAATGCTCTTAATCCCCAACATAAAAAGGGAAGCATCTCCGTCTTATCTTATCATAAAGAGAACTCTTAATCCCAACATGAAAAGGGGAAGCATCTTCTTAGACATTTCATAGCATATATGCATTTATAACATAAGAATACCCTAAAGGGGTCTTAAAGCATAAACATGTTCATCACATAAGCATATTTCATGGCATATTAAGCATAAATATGCTCATCACATAGGCATATTTCATGGCATATTAAATCATAAACATGTTCATCACATAGGCATGTTTCATGGCATATTAAATCATAAACATGTTCATCACATAGGCATATTTCATGGCATACTAAATCTTAACCATGTTCATCACATAGGCATATATACAATCATGCAACATATCTTGAATTCTAAGGGAATCCTTGTACACCAATTTAAGCACATAATCTTAACCCTAGCTTAGGTACCCTAAGTGGCCGAAATCACTAGGGAGGGGTTCATACATTTTTCTTTTTTGCACATGAAGCTTACATAAGTGTCACATAACATATCATAAACTTAGGGGGAGTATTTGTACATGAAGTTGGGTACTTAGACCCCACCCTAGCCCTAACACCCTACTTGGGCGAAACATTAGGGCACAAGAAAATTTATTTTTGTCACATAAAATTTATACATGAAGACATACAACATATCATAATTTCATAAGGAGTGTTTTCATGCAACCCTAGCCCTAAAACCCTAGTTGGCCGAAACATTAGGGGCACAAAAATTTATTTTTGTCACATAAAATTTATACATGAAGACATACAACCTATCATAATTTCATAAAGAGTGTTTTCATGCAACCCTAGCCCTAAAACCCTAGTTGGCCGAAACTTGTATGGTATAAAGCATCACATTTCTTTCATATATCATGTCCTACAAGAGCAAATATACTGCAGGTGAGGGAATCTTACCACTTATAATTGGTTACCCCTTAATAAGAGAGACCTTGATTGGAGAGGAGACTAAAAAAATAATCTTGCCCTAGAACCCTTCTTGGTGATCTTGACCCTTAGATGAAGATTAGCCCCTTAGATGAACCCTTCTCTTTGCTTAACTCACTAGGGTGGAACCCTAGTTTTCTTTGGCCGAAACTCAAAGAAGGAACCCTAGGGTTTCGGTGGAAGGAGGAAGAAGGAAGAAGAAGTTGTCAAATGAAACCTTCACTCTTATTTATAAAAGGAGGAAGAGAAGTGTCTCTTCTCTTTTCATGCCTCTTCATTTACCCTCCTCACACTCATCTAAAATTTCTCCTCTTTCTTCAACAGTAAGCTACTGCTGAGCACTTGGTCATCACATGCATGGTAAGAGTTAACTCTCACCAAGAGGTTTAAGGTTCAAACCTCACCTCTCCACTTTTATTCTTTTATCATCATTTTCCAGGATTCCATATATAATCTACTAGACATGAAATTAAATTCTATACAAAAATTTTGGAGAAAAATTTTGGGGTGTTACAATCCCCCGTACCTTATGAAAAGTTCGTCCCGAACTTAAAATAGTTCCGGATACTTTTGTCGCATCTCGTCTTCTCGTTCCCACGTGAATTCTTCGAACCCTTGACTTCGCCATAGGACCTTCACTAACGGTACCTCTTTGCTCCTTAGCTTCTTGACCTCTCGATCTGTTATCTGAACAGGTCGGCTTTCATAACTTAGGTCCCCTTGAATTTGTACTACCATTGGTTCGATCACCTGGTCTGCATTGGGAACGCATCTCTTGAGTATTGGTACATGGAAGACATTGTGGATAGCCGACATCTCCTGAGGTAGCTCCAGCTCATAGGCCACCACCTTGATTCTTTTGGGATCGATATGGTCCTACATAACGCGGACTCAGCTTTCGCTTTCTTCCAAATCTCATTACTCCTTTCATAGGGGCGACCTTGAGGAACACAAAATCCCCAACTTCGAATTCCAATGGACGGCATCTCTTATCCGCATAACTCTTTTGCCGGCTCTGAGCAGTCTCTATCCTCTGACGGATAGTCTGTATAGCTCGGGTGGTATCGTCAATAATATCGGCTTGAAGACCCATTTCCCTCCTTTCACCACCCTCGTACCAACAGATAGGAGACCTACATCTTCTCCCATATAGAGCTTCATATGGTGCCATTCCAATAGTAGCCTGGTAACTGTTGTTGTAAGCAAATTCTGCCAAGAACAAATATCGACACCAACTCCCCTTAAAGTCTAGAGCACAAGCCCGCAACATATCTTCCAGCACCTGGTTCACTATTTCTGTCTGACCATCGATTTGAGGATGAAACGCAGTGTTGAATCTCAACTTAGTGCCAAGAGCCTTCTGAACACATTCCCAAAAATGGGAGGTAAAATGGCCATCACGATCAGAAATAATAGCCTTAGGCACTCCATGTAATCTGATAATTTCCTTGGCATATAATTGAGCTAGCTGCTCAACCGGATAGGTCATCTTAATTGCCAGGAAATGGGAAGACTTTGTCAACCGGTCTATGATTACCCATATAGCATCATAACCATTTGTTGTTCTGGGTAATCCTGAGATGAAATCCATAGAAATTTCTTCCCATTTCCACTCTGGAATCTGTATCGGCTGTAGTAATCCTCCAGGTTTCTAGTGTTCTGCCTTAACCCTCTGGTAGGTCAGACAGGTGCTGACGTACTGAGCCACATCCCTTTTCATGTCGGACCACCAAAATTTATCTCTTAAGTCTTGATACATTTTTGTAGATCCAGGATGCATGGTATAAGGTGTTCCATGGGATTCCTCGAGTATCTTCTTCCGTAATTCCGGATCGTCCGGAATACATAGTCGGTCCCGGAGGTATAATAATCCGCTGTCGAAAATGCGGAATCCATTATCCCTTCCTTCCAGGACTTCCTGTTTGATCTTCTGGATGTCTGAATCACCATCTTGCTTTCCCAATATATCGTCGAACAATGTCGGCGCTATCGTCATGGTGGAAAGTTGTCCAGAAATAATCTCTATTCCGTAATTCATTATTTCCCTTTTCAGGGGCTGAGATAGCATTGATAAGGACATCAAAGCGGCACAGGACTTTCTGCTAAGTGCATCTGCCACTTTGTTTGCCTTTCATGGATGATAGAATATCTCACAATCATAATCTTTGACTAGCTCGAGCCATCTGCATTGTCTCATATTTAGGCCTTTTTGAGTGAAGGAATATCTCAAACTCTGGTGGTCTGTATAAATCCTGCACCAAGCACCGTATAAGTAGTGTCTACATATTTTCAGAGCGAATACCATGACTGCTAGTTCTAAGTCATGGGTAGGATAATTTCTTTCGTGCTCCTTGAGATGTCTAGAGGCATAAGCGATAACCTTGCCATTTTGCATAAGTACAACTCCGAGCCCCAATTTAGAAGCGTCACTATACATATTGAAGCTTTCATTATCTTCAGGGAGAGTCAGAATGGGAGCGCTGGTCAGTCTCCTCTTCAGTTCCGTAAAACTCCTCTCACAGTCCTCAGTCCATTTGCATTGCTTGTCCTTTCTGGTGAGGGTTGTCATAGGGGCTGCAATTCTCGAGAAGTCCTCCACAAACTTTCTATAATAGCCTGCTAGCCTGAGAAAACTTCTGATTTCACTCACATTCCTTGGCCTATTTTAGTTCCTCACAGCTTCAATCTTTATTGGGTCTACCATGATTCCTTCTTTAGAGATGACATGACCCAAGAATGACACTTGATCGAGCCAGAACTCACATTTGGAGAACTTCGCATATAGTTGTTCTTTATGAAGAATCTGTAGTACTGTCTTCAGATGTTCAGCATGCTCTTCTCGGTCTCTCGAGTAGATAAGAATATCGTCGATGAAAACGATTACAAATTTGTCGAGGAAGGCTGAGAATACTCGATTCATCAGGTCCATGAACATCGCAGGAGCATTGGTTACTCCAAAGGGCATAACTAAGAACTCATAATGTCCGTATCTCGTCCGGAAGGTCATCTTCAGAATATCGACTGGCTTTACTTTTACTTGATGATAGCCAGACCTGAGATCGATCTTTGAAAAGACAGTATCTCCCTTCAGTTGGTCGAACAGGTCATCGATCCTGGGAAGGGGGTACCTGACATTGTTCCTGTATGATTTAGATGTCGAACTCTAGTAATTCACTTTACTATTACATTCTTACCTATTCTTGATGGTCACGTTGTTCAGTGCCCGGTAGTCTATACACATTCGCATAGACCCATCTTTTTTTTTTATGAACAACACTGGAGCTCCCCATGGTGAGTGACTAGGGCGGATAAATCTCTGGTCAAGTAACTCTTGTAGCTGTTTCTGAAGTTCTTTCAACTCAGTCGGCGCCATACGGTAAGGTGCCTTGGAGATCGGGTTAGTTTCGGGAATCAATTCGATCTCGAACTCAATTTCTCTATCAGATGGTAATCCAGGTAGGTCATCAGGGAATACCTCCGGATGGTCGCATACCACTCTGACATCTTCTAGCTTCTGGTTCTTTACTGATACGGTATCAACCATGTGTGCTAGAAATCCGGTGCATCCATTTTCTAACATTTTTCGAGCTTTCAGCGCTGATAAGAATTTCCTTGTTCCTATCTTTGGCTCCCCGATAAACTCAAATGAAACCTCTGCTTCGGGTCGGAAGATCACCTTCCGTTTACGGCACTCAATTGAAGCGTCGTACTTGTGCAGAAAATCCATGCCCAATATAACATCATAGTCCCGCATATCCTGAACTATCAGGTCACAATAGAGCTCCCTATCTGCGAGTCTAATTGGTGCGGCGTGCAAAATATGGGTGGATGACATCACTTCTCCCGAAGGTAACGTTGTTAAGAATTTATAGTTCAAAACTTGGGAATGCCTATCTATCTTTCTTGTGAAAGGCGTAGAGATGAACGAATGGGTTGCCCCAGTGTCAAACAATACAGTAGCATACTGACTGAAAATAAATATCTGACCTGTGACAACCATCGAGGCACTCGCTACATCTTCTCTGGTGAGGGAGAACACCCTGGCATTTGTCACCACGGGTGGGGCTTCCAGTCTCCCTTGGCTTATCTGAGGACCCTCTATCGTAGCCTGCATCTGGTGAAGCTATGGAGGAGCACCCTGGTACTGGACATACTGCTGAGGAGGTGCCTGAACTCGGGTAGGGCAGTTCCAGGCTATGTGCCCCTCCAGTCCACAACTGTAACACTTCCTCGTTCCCTGACGACATTCCCCCGGATGCTTCTTCCCACATGTAGGACAATCATGATACATAGTTTGGTTGTTTCCTGGGCCCCCTTTTGGGCCATTCCACTATTTCTTCTTGCCGCTGCGGTCCCTCTTCCATCTAGTATTCTGAGATTTGACCTTGATCAGTGCCTTGTCTGATCGATGTTGTTCGTAGTGATTGATGATCGAGGCACTCTGAACAGCTCTTCGGTCGGGGTCGATTGACTCGGCCACATTCAGGGCTATCTCCTGGTCGTAACATTTTCAAAGATGAGTCCGATCCTCTCCCTTTCAGATCGACTAATTGGCAGACGTGCCAGTCGATTGAACCTTTTCATAGCTTCACTGACTGATAGATCGCCTTGTCAGAACTCGAGGAACTCATCATAGTGCTTATTTGTGATCCGTCTTTGAAAGAACTCCTCGAATAACTCAGATTCAAAGTCTGTCCACCTCATTTGATTTACTTGTCTCTTTGCTTTGACTCTCTCCCACCACATCCTTGCATCTCCAGAAAGACAGAATGAGGCACATTTTATCTTTTCGTGCTCGGGCCAATCCAGTAGCTCCACGATGCTCTCAATTGTTTTGAACCAGGCTTGGGCATCCCATGGTTCGCAGGCACCTGAGAAATTTTCTGGTTTCAGCCTCTGCCACTGAATCAGATAAGCTTCGGGTCAGACCCTGGTGGCAGCATTGACTAGTGGTGCTTGCACCATAGTGGTCATGTTTGGCGTCACGTTCTGCGTCTCTGGTGTGCTGATAGGGTTCCCTTGTTGATTCATGAGAGCGTTGATAACCAGCTGTTGTTCTGTGACCTGACGCTGTAGCTCGGTAACCACATGCATCAAATCTGGTGGGGGTGCTGATTCATTCCCTCTATTACTACATCTCCCAGCCATGTTATCTAAGTGATAAATAAATAATTAAGGTATTATTATAATTTCTACTCATATACATGCATCTAAACATTCCTTATCATAAACAAGGTAAGGTATCCTTTCTAGTTGTATTTCTAGGTTAGAAACATGTTTCCATCATATAAAGCATGGTAAGGTATCATTACTATCTAAGTCACAAGTATGGTTCCATTCTACTAAAACATGATGAGGTATTATTTCTATCTAGATAGAAGACATTCTTCATTATAAAAGAAATTTAGGTATGCATAAAGTTACTTACTTGGAAACAGCAGGATGGAGGCTTGATATGTGATAGTGGAAAGGTGAACCTGCTCTGATACCAACCTGTAACGCCCGCCCTTATCTGCTCTCAGGGCGGCGCTACTTTTTTTTTTATAACATAACATATATGGATCATTTCACAATCTACATAATCAAACATGTTATCATGACATAAATCTTCTTTTATAACATGCATCACATATCATAGACCTAATTAGCATGTTAACATATCATATCTTCTTTATAACGTGCATCACATATCATAATCATAATTAGCATGTTAACATATCATAACTTCTTTTATAACATGCATAACATAAAGATTAGAGAATGTAACTATTATTAACACGATCCATTCATGAGTTCTAACATATCAAACTTTCATAAGTAAGGTGAACAGTAACATAAACTAAGCAACATCCAACATGGTACTAATAAATCACAAGTCATAAAAGCGGAAGCAAATGTCTTAAGTTGTTCATTGAGCATATAAATAAAAGCAGAGAGTAATAGGGTCTTTTTCCACCATGCCACTATCACACACACTTTCCCCCTCCTACTACTTCCTCTAGTTCATGTTTCCTTTATCTGCAGTATATGGACAAGATAAACTATAAGCATATAGCTTAGTAAGATTCTTGTCTACTCACAAAAGCCACAAATTACATCAAATAATTAGAAAACATGAGCATACTAGCATAAATAACATAAGTATTGCATAACAACACTAAACCTCTGCATACTAATGTAATGAAACATAAGCATGGCATAAAATTTACATAAGCATGCTAAACATAATTAAACCTAAGCATGGCATAAATTAAACATAAGCATTCATGACATCATCAATCCTAAACATGCATAAAGGACATAATCATAAGCATTCTTAAACTTAAACATAAGCATTCACAATTTCATACAAGTCCTTTCTTTTCAAAACATATACATATAGATACTTCAACATAATCATAACATGAAGGGGGGGCCCCAGGCTAAGTACCACATAAAGCGCGTTCCCTAATAGGTCAGTAGCTAGCCACTGCACCTACTAGAGCAAGACCTCTTATGTCTTACCAGGGCAAGACCTCTTACGTCTTCTTATGTCCCTTGGATTTAATTAACGACCACCTAATGGGTCAGGTACTTAACCTCTTACAAAGTAAAATATTTAATTTTCTTTCTTTTCTTTCTTATCATATCATAAAGAATGCTCTTAATCCCCAACATAAAAAGGGAAGCATCTCCGTCTTATCTTATCATAAAGAGAGCTCTTAATCCCAACATAAAAAGGGGAAGCATCTTCTTAGACATTTCATAGCATATATGCATTCATAACATAAGAATACCCTAAAGGGGTCTTAAAGCATAAACATGTTCATCACATAAGCATATTTCATGACATATCAAGCATAAACATGCTCATCACATAGGCATATTTCATGACATATTAAATCATAAACATGTTCATCACATAGGCATGTTTCATGGCATATTAAATCATAAACATGTTCATCACATAGGCATATTTCATGGCATATTAAATCATAACCATGTTCATCACATAGGCATACATACAATCATGCAACATATCTTGAATTCTAAGGGAATCCTTGTACACCAATTTAAGCACATAATCTTAACCCTAGCTTAGGTACCCTAAGTGGCCGAAATCACTAGGGAGGGGTTCATACATTTTTTTTTTTTTGCACATGAAGCTTACATAAGTGTCACATAACATATCATAAACTTAGGGGGAGTATTTGCACATGAAGTTGGGTACTTAGACCCCACCCTAGCCCTAACACCCTACTTGGGCGAAACATTAGCGCACAAGAAAATTTATTTTTGTCACATAAAATTTATACATGAAGACATACAACATATCATAATTTCATAAGGAGTGTTTTCATGCAACCCTAGCCCTAAAATCCTAGTTGGCCGAAACATTAGGGGCACAAAAATTTATTTTTGTCACATAAAATTTATACATGAAGACATACAACCTATCATAATTTCATAAGGAGTGTTTTCATGCAACCCTAGCCCTAAAACCCTAGTTGGCCGAAACTTGTATGGTATAAAGCATAACATTTCTTTCATATATCATGTCCTACAAGAGCAAATATACTGCAGGTGAGGGAATCTTACCACTTATAATTGGTTACCCCTTAATAAGAGAGACCTTGATTGGAGAGGAGACTAAAAAAATAATCTTGCCCTAGAACCCTTCTTGGTGCTCTTGACCCTTAGATGAAGATTAGCCCCTTAGATGAACCCTTCTCTTTGCTTAACTCACTAGGGTGGAACACTAGTTTGCTTTGGCCGAAACTCAAAGAAGGAACCCTAGGGTTTCGGTGGAAGGAGGAAGAAGGAAGAAAAAGTTGTCAAATGAAACCTTCACTCTTATTTATAAAGGGAGGAAGAGAAGTGTCTCTTCTCTTTTCATACCTCTTCATTTACCCTCCTCACACATCTAAAATTTCTCCTCTTTCTCCAACAGTAAGCTACTGCTGAACACTTGGTCATCACATGCATGGTAAGAGTTAACTCTCACCAAGAGGTTTAAGGTTCAAACCTCACCTCTCCACTTTTATTCTTTTATCATCATTTTCCAGGATTCCGTATATAATCTACTAGACATGAAATTAAATCCTATACAAAAATTTTGGAGAAAAATTTTGGGGTGTTACATGATCATCCTTGGCTCCAGCAACAAGGTGAGCACATTGCTTTCCTTATTTTGGCCGCGCAAGGTCTCCACCAAAGCTGTCCTGTTTTATGGACAGCTTGTTTTCTTCTTGTCGGAGCATCATTTAGACGACGTTTGGAGCTCCGACAGCACCTCCCTTGTCGGGGATTCATTCTCCAGCAATCCTCATAGGTGGTGGACGAAGGATTCGTCAAACGGTTGACGAATTCCTCTCCGGAGAAACGAGTTTTTGAGGACTCGTTTTGGATCCGAATTTTGATTCGGATCGTGATCTCTCGATCACATCGTCTTCAACACGAGGCTAGTAACCCGTACGAAGACGAGGCTCGTGACTTAGTGAAGTCTTCCCGAAGATACTCGGTGTGGATACGGATAGAGACGATTCTAGCGAGGATCGTTCCGGTTGATGCCGTTCCCGCTACACGTGATACGAAAGGTATACGTAGTTAAATTTCCTTTTATTGCAAAATTTAAATTTACAGTTATGTCTACACATGTTGTACTATGCATGCGTGTGATGTGTGTGTTGTAATAAATTAGATTTATTATTTTATTCCTTCCGCTGTGCACATGTTTGCGAAACATGTTCGAACACACACTCGCCGCGGTGCCAGAAAGACAACACACATTGCCTAATAAAATTGTCAAATATGACTTCTAAGTCGGACTTTGGTGCTTGATAAAATTCAAATAGTGATTACTAGCTCTCGTTCTCACTTGGGAAATAATATTAAGGGTTTATGCAGCTAGGGTCATTACTGTATGAATAGGGATCATCATATGCCCACTGGTCGTGATTGTAGGCAACATGAACTTGTTCAAATATGGTGGAACAATTGTCAATGGTATGCCCTCTATCACCGCACAGCTCACAATATATGTTACCAAAATTCACAGACATAAATTGATTAAAATCTCGAGTTAGAGCATGCATTATTGTATACAAGGAAATATAGATAAGGGAAAACTTAGAAGTGCCTCAACAAGAAACTTTAAAACAAATAGCAAAATAAAGAAAATAAATTTATAAGGAAATAACTAAATAGAAAAATTGCCAGGAAAAAGTTAATACTAACAACTATAGGAAACTACGACTGAATTAAAACTACAACTTCTAAAATTGGATTAAAGCTACAATAAAAGAAAACTAGGTTCGATCTAATATATTCACCTTCATACAAATATCAAATCGATCAGTCTACGATAACGACACCAAAAACATGATGCACGCCGATCGAAGCCCTTGGCCACGAAGTCGAAGACCGAGTCAGTGCTCAATGCTCGTAAGTGCACGGTTGTCATCAAGTAATAATAAATATCGATTCCACAGGGAATGAGATTCGATTATTGGGGTGTCCGATGAACGTTGATCGTTCAGAGTAATTCTTCATGAATTAAAGTAGTCGGCTGTGGGCAGGCTCAAGTATGGTGTCACTTGGAGAAAGGAAAAGGGGTGTGCTCAAGGCTAATCAAGAGATTCCAAGATTTCGATTTCACTTGTGCTATGTCAGACGTGCCATAATTTTATGCTCCTAAGTTCTCTAATTACATCCTTGTGGGAGGATAATCAAGTGTAATCCCAGTGAAATTTTCATTCTAAACGAGACTTACCTAACTTTCTAGAGCATCCCTTTCGGATCCACAGAGCTCATGAGGTTGTTGTCACTGGGTAGCCCCTCTCACAGGTCCCACAACCATTGAGTTGATTTCTCGTACTTGGTGGCCTCTAGATAAACTAGTTTCATGGGGTTATAAGATGTCCTATATTGCCCCCATGAACAGGTGGACCATGTTTCATGGCCTACTCTTTCACGACCTATTGTCTATGGTTTTGGGAGGGAGGATGACCATTTGATTATTCCTTGATTCTCCTAGGTTTTGATTTAGGGGCTTTTTACCTCTATATTGATTAAGCGTAGTAGAAACAGAACCAAGTTATAATTATCATTGAACTAGAAAACATAAATCACAAACATAATTAAAAGACATTAATATATATCTATTCTAACATTTCCATCAAGAACAAGCTACTTCCTAATTCTAGAATCGAAGTCTCTACTTCATAAATATTGAAGGACAAACACAAGACATTGTATTCTTAATCATTACAACAAAACAAAAAATAAAATAGAAGGAATACACCCTGTTTGGTTTGTCGAGTCATCTTGGCAGTTGATGGGGTCGGGGTTTCTAGGGCAGTATGGGTATTTCCAAGATAGTATCCAGGGCAGTATATGTGTTTCCAGGGTAGTGTGAATAGTGCCAGGGTAGTATTGTAGTTCTAGGGTAGTGTGATTAATTCCAGAGCAGTAGGTGTAGGTCCAGGGTAGTGTGAACAGTGCCAGGGTAGTATTGTAGTTCCAGGGCAATGATTAATTCCATAGTAGTAGGTGTAGTTCAAGGACAGTATGAATAGTGCCAGAGAAAGTATTGTAGTTCCAGGGCAGTGTGATTAATTCCATAGCAGTAGGTGTAGTTCCAAGGCAGTGTGTGTTTCCAGGGCAGTGTGAAGAGTGCTAGGGAAGTACTGTAGTTCCAGGACAGTGTGGTTATTTCCAGAGGAGTATGTGTAGTTTAAGGAAATGATTAATTCCAGAGCAGTAGGGGTAGTTCCAGGGCAGTTTGAACAGTGCCAGGGCAGTATTGTAGTTCCAAGGTGGTGTGGGTAATTCTGTGTAGTTCCGGGGAAATGATTAATTCCATATCAGTAGGAGTATTTCCAGGATAGTATTAATAGTGCCATGGGAGTATTGTAGTTCCAGAGCAGTGTGATTAATTCAGGGGTAGTATTGTAGTTCCAGGGAAGTGATTAATTCCAGAGTAGTAGGTGTAGTTTTAGGGCAGTATTTGTATTTCCAAGACAATATTAGCAGTTCCAGGGCAGCATGTGTGTTTCCAAGGCAGTGTGAATAGTTCCAGGGTAGTATGTGTATTTCTAGAACAGTTTGGATAGTTCCAGGGTAGTGTGTGTATTTCTAGGATAGTTTGGACAGTTCTAGGGTAGTATGTGTATCTCTAGGACAGTGTGAGCAGTTCTAGGGGTATGTCCAGGATAGTGTGAACAGTTCCTAGGCAGTATGTGTATCTCCAGGACAATGTGATAGTTCTAGGTGTATGTCTAGGACAGGGTGAACAGTTCAAGAGGAGTATGTGTATTTCCAGGGTGGTGTGTGATGTTCCAGAGTAGTTGGTGTAGTTCTAGAGCAGTTTGAATGTTTCTAGGGCGGTTAGTACATCTGTCGAATGTTTGTCCATTTCCCGAGCAGTAGGTTCATTTCCTGAGCTGTATGTTTATTTTCCGTGCCAACAGTGGGTTTCAGGATTCTCTTCTCATTGGGAAATAAGGAGAAAAGGGGTATGCTGAAGGATAGGAGG
Source organism: Wurfbainia villosa (assembly GCA_025175895.1). Lineage (NCBI taxonomy): Eukaryota > Viridiplantae > Streptophyta > Magnoliopsida > Zingiberales > Zingiberaceae > Wurfbainia > Wurfbainia villosa. The sequence goes on along the minus strand of CM046008.1, from coordinate 40,714,480 downwards.
TAACAATGAAAGGTTAAAGGTGGCTAGTTTAATATAATCACATATATCTTTGTATTTTATTTAAAATTAACACGTGACAGAAGATATTTTGAATTAGGAGTGGGAAAAGCGGTTAGGAGGACAACTTGGCAAAGGGTATTCAAGTAAATACATTGCCAGGAGAAGGCGGGCTGCCTCATCTATAAAAGAGGCAGAGGACGATGGGATCGAGGATGGTTGTTTTCATCTCCATTTGGTATCTCTGGGATCTCTCTTCTTTTCCAATCCATTACTTTCTCCTCATACTCGTACTAACTTTGATCGTTGGAGTGGCTGCACCGGGAAGTCAGCCAACCCTTTACACTGTTGGATCGAGAAGCATCACTAGAGGGGGGGGGGGTGAATAGTGAGCGTAAAATTTTTTGTCTTTTCATTCAATTTAAAATAAAGAGATGCATAGCGGAAAGTAAAATAAGACAAATTTATTTTTACTTGGTTCACAACCCAACAGTTGCTACTCTAAGGCCTCGCGATCCTTGACCGCGTAAGAAGGGGAAATCCACTTAAGAGTCTCGTCCTCTTTGGAGGTAGGAGACAACGATCACAAAAACCGAGAGACAAAAATTCGAGGATGAGGCAACAAGCCTACCTCACCTCATTATCATGAAAACTCCAATTACAAATTAAACTGAATAAGAAACAAACTAATACTACCGACGAATATGAATCTGAGGTGAAGAGCTTGTAGTCGTAGTGTCATCGTTGAAGCGTAGCGTTGTTGGAGCACTTAGGAGCAAAGAATTGATTATCTAGGGTTCGAGTCCTCGCCTCCTTTTATAGACTTGTGCCTGGGAATAAGTCTAGATCCATATCCTTAACTTATGGTTCTTATCACAAGGTGACACCTTATCTTATTGCGAAGTGACAACGTCAAACATTATCCTTTTTTACTTAGGGCACAAGGCTGATTCATCGCCATCAGTCGATTGGTGCACTTCATCAGTCGTCTGCCAATATCCAGCAGTTGATTGCTAGTCTGGTCACTTCCCTGCAATAAGAGGTTAGTATGGAATATGGTAAATATGACGGTTCCTTACCATCCGATCTTGACCTAGACCTTCCACTGGAAGTCTTAGTCGGATAGTCGCCTATGGTCGTCCCCATACAAAGGACACTACCTTACCATCTCTCTTCGCACTCGTGCTTACCTCCGGTGCTTTATGACTTGTCGCTTTTCTTTCAGTCGTCACTTGGGTTCTTTGACTCCCACGAAGTTCTCCCGTGTAGCCCGACCACCACAGTTTCCCGATTCGGGATTCTCCGGGTGTCGCTGACCTTCGGCTTAGCTTAACCATTTCCTGCACACTTAATTCAGCTCATGAGATAACAATATAACCTTAACTTTGGATCTTTGCCATAATTAAAGCCTTGGTTCAATTATCTAGTGCCCCAGCACCAACAATCTCCCCCTTTTTGATCTATGGCAATCCAACACAAAGTTAAGAGAAATTCAAAGCATAAAACAAGTAGAGTAAATGATAAATGCTATTTCAAAAACTCCCCCTTAACCCTAGGTGAGTTTGAAAGAGATACTTTAATTTTTAAAATAAAATTTTGTGTTACTCCCCCTTAACTTTCGCTCTTCTCCCCCTTTTGCCATAAATAAAAAAAATGTGGGGGTGTTTATATAAAATAGAGGTTTTAAAAACAACATGCATCTAAAATTATTAAGGATAAATCAACTATGAGTCCAAGCATGCGTCTAGCATTAATGAGGTGTGTCCCTATGCACCAACAATTTAATAATTTTTTGAAACATACTTTTCAAAATACTTATAAGTTAATTTTCGAAAAGAACTTCAAAGGTTTGTAATATAACCCTTAGGGTTAGTTTGCTCTCCCCCTTAGTCAAATATATGAAGTATAAGAGATTTAAGAGGTGCTAAACTTTGGCCTGGAGAGTTGTATACTTAGTATTGCCCAATCGAAGTTATAATTATTCATTAATTGCAATAAAAAGAGTAGCATTTTGAAAAAGTTATGTTAAGTGTATTTCAATTATCCTTAACATTTCACCCATTCTATGTGTCTCAAAAATGCATTTGCCTTATATGTTTTGTGAGATGATTTTAACTTGATTAAAGTTAGTCAACCTTGGGTTAGATTTGGATGTAACCCTTATCTCATCAAGTAACTTTTTTGAGAAATTGGCTTCTAGGTCGTGACGTGGCACAGGGGCCTTCTTTGATTGGAACAACGACCACTTCCTTAGACAATGCCAAATTCAAGAAATTGATTACTTGAGTCACTTAAGATTACTTCCTGGTCTAACTAGTATAGGATACGACGAGGTAGCTTCAACTAGTTTAACTTAGTCGAGTGCATCAAGCTATATATGCCTTATCTAGTTCGGACACACAAGACTTCGTTTCCCTAATGTACTATCATCTCGCTGCATCGTGACACTATGATATCAAGATTGATTAACTATTTGTCCTATCTAATCGTTCTAATAATTAAAACAAGGATTAACTAAGCATGAAAAGCTTTAACTAAGAAAGTCGGTACACTATTTTAGTACTAGCTTTCCCTAGACCATTGAACCAACATGGTCTATCCACATAGTGGACTTGATCCTGGGGAATCCAATACTTATTGGTCCTTATATGTGAATTCAATAGAATTTTGGGGACCCATGCTTGAACTCTTTGATAACTACGATTTATAATAGACATATAAGATCTATTCGTAGTTGTTGACCTAAATCCGAGTCAGGCTTTGTTGTACACAACTCTTTGAGTTCCAAGTAGTTGGTTAAGATTCTTGGATCACAACATGAACTTTTCCAACCTAGCCTCGACCTCTTGAACTCGTCCTTTCAAGAGATAATTCTCCTCCTCAAGTTTTTCAACTTGAGTTGAGTTTCCCTCTTGAACTTGACTAGTTGAAGATGTTAGAGTAGCCTCTTGCTTGAGGATTTCAACCTCCTCAAGTAACGACTCAACTCTAGACTCGAACTTAGTCAATTTCCTATTTAGCTTGCATGATATAAGTTTGCAATTAATGAATGGCTTACCTTAATCTTTTCTTTTGATCTGACTTTGAGTCTCTTCTTGAAATCATCCTTGGAGTCGGAATCGGAGTCGGAGTTGGATTCGTATTCGGCTTCGGACTCAGACTAGGACACTAACAGTTTCATCATGAACACTAAGTCATTATTTTGATCTTCCTCCTCCCACGTTGCTTGAAAATCTTGTTTGAGTTGCTTGTGTTTTGGCTTCATTTTTGGGCAATCTGACTTACAATGGCCCTTCTTGTTGCACCAGTAGCATGTGTAGGTTTGTGGGGGTTTCTTATTCTTAACTGCTCCCTTTCTTTTCGGATTATCTTCTGCACCATGTTTACAATCTTGGCCTTTTCTTCCAATTCGGACTCGGATTCGCCCTCGGGTTCGGATTCTTCTTCTTGCTCATGAGGTGGCTTACTCTTCTCCTTTATTCTCTAACCTACAAGAAAAGCAATACCTCTCTCGATCCGGACCGCGATAGTTTGATCATGAAGTTCAAATTCAAAGAAAAACTCATCTAACCTAATTTTTGAATGATTCTTAGAAACCTTGTAGGCATCGACCATGGATGCCTACAAGGTGGTCCTAGGGAAGGCGTTGAGTGTGTACCTTATTAGGTCCCGATTGTCGATGGCTTGCCCTATCGAGTGGAGATCGTTGATGAAGTCTTGGATCCATGCATGTAGTTGGGTGGCAGTCTCATGAACCTGCATTTTTATATTATACAATATATTTAACAATAATCTCTTTTACATACCTTAGCATCGTCGGTTCCTTCGTGAAGCTCGATGAGCTTGTTCCAAAGATCCTTCGCACTGATAAAGGGGTCGATGCGGTTGAGCTCCTCATTGGATAGCCTGCATTGTTGGATTTGTGTGGGTTTTGCATCTGCTTCAATTTGTGTTTTAGTTTCATTGATCCACTTATCGAAGTCCAAGGGCTAGCCTTGATCATTGGTGGGTGGAGAAAAGCCGGTTTAGATGATTATCTAGGTCTCGACTTGTATTTTTAGAAAACACTCCATCCTACCTTTCCTGTAACGGAAATCATCTCTATTAAAGAAAGGAGGTCGGGTGGTCCTATACACCTCAATGTGGGCCATTAATTATCTTGCAAAATACACAACAAAAAGAAGTGTACCAAGACTTCATCTTGGACTAGTAGTGCGGGAGAAGAAAGGTTAAAAAAAATCACAAATCAAAAAATACGAAAAGAAAGCCAAAATAAAAGTGCTAGATTGGTGGTTTCACCAAATCTTAGTGCCCCCGCTTTGATACCAATTGTTGGATCAAGAAGCGTCGCTAGAGGGGGGGTGAATAGCGAGCGTAAAACTTTTCGTCTTTTCATTCGTTCGATTAAAAATAAAGAGATGCACAGCGGAAAGTAAAATATGACAAATTTATTTTTACTTGGTTCACAACCCCACGATTGCTACTCTAAGGCGTCGTGATCCTTGACCACTTACGAAGGGGCAATCCACTAAAGAGTCTCCTCCTCGTTGAAGGTAGGAGACAACGATCACAAAAACCGAGAGACAAAAACTCGAGGATGAGGCAACAAGCCTACCTCACCTCGTTACGATGAAAACTCCAATTACAAATTAAACTGAATAAGAAACAAACTAATACTACCGATGAATATGAATCTGAGATGAAGAGCTTATCGTCAGTGTGTTGGCGTCGTAGTGTCATCGTCGAAGTGTAGCATTGTTGGAGCAGTTAGAAGCAATGAATTGATTATCTAGGGTTCGAGTCCTCCCCTCCTTTCATAGACTTGTGCCTTGGAATAAGTCTAGATCCAGATCCTCAACTTGTGGTTCTTATCATGAGGTGGCACCTTATCTTATCGTGAAGTGACGGCGTAAAATGTTATCCTTTTTGACCTAGCGCACAAGGTTGATTTGTCGCCATCAGTCGACTGCCAGCCTGGTCACTTCTCTGCAATAAGAGGTTAGCACGAAATATGGTAAATATGACAGTTCCTTACTGTCCGATCTCGACCTAGACCTTCCACTAGAAATCTTAGTCAGATTGCCACCTACGGTCGACCTCATACAGAGGACACGACCTTACCATCTCTCTTCGCACTCGTTCTTACCTCCGGTCCTTTATGACCTGTCGCTTTGCTTTCGTTCTTCACCTGGGTTCTTCGACTCCCACAAAGTTCTCCCGGTGTCACCCGACCACCACATTTTCTCGACTCGGTATTCTCCAGGTGTTGCTATCCTTCGGCTTTGCTTAATCATTTCCTACACACTTAATTCAGCTCTTAAGATAACAATATGACCTTAACTTTGGATCTTTGTCATAATCAAAACCTAGGTTCGATTATGTGGTGCCCCTGCACCAATAAACACTTTTCATTAGCGTGTCAGGTTCATCTCAGTTCCTAAGATCATGGGTGATTCTCATAGATGATCTTTTTCCTTCCAAGTCTCTCCCTCGGTGTCAGATCCAGCCATTCATAAGGAGAGGAAGGGGGATCTTGGTGATCCAAAGAAGCAAGCACCATCAAATTAGCGCCGTCTGTGGGAACTGAACAAAAAGTCGTGATGGTCAATACTAGAAGGACGTTGAAGGAGCCAGCAGAAGGAGAGAAGTCCGTCTCTAGTACTTCCTGGGGGGGGGGGTACTAGTAAAAGGCATCGGGAACCCCTATATAAGGAAGATCTTATGCAGATTATGGCGGAGATGATAGACCAAATGTCACAAAGGGCCACCCCGAAGAAGGTTAAAGAAGATATCTCTAATAGTGATTCTGAGGAAGAAGGGGGTAAGATTGCTCAGTAAAAGAAAGATTCTGCTGCTTGCTAAAAAGGGAAGGGGAAAGAAAAATGTGTGGCCCTTTGGAAGATGTACCATTAGAGGGGGAAGTTCTTACTGTAAGGACTATTGTACAAGTAGAGGAGGAAACTCCTTTTGTTGAAAGTATCTTAAATGATGAATTACCCTGACGTTTGCGGCTTCCTCAAATACCTGAATATGCCAGTTCTTCTGATCCTAAAGATCATTTAAGGAAATTTGAAAATGCTGCTTTATTATATCGTTATACCGATGGGGTCAAATGCGGGGTATTTCTTACTACTATAATGGGACCAGTAGAATAATGGCTTAGCGATTTGAAGCCGAAGAGTATTGCATCTTTTAAGGATTTCTCCACATTATTTGTAAGACATTTTTCTAGTTCTAAGAAATATCTACTTCAACCCTTAAATCTTTTTGATCTTAAGAAAAGAGAGCCAAAAAGTTTGCGGCAATATATGCATAGATTTACACAAGCTGCTCATGAAATTTCTGCCTTGAAGCCAGGTATGATGATGGGAGCTTTTACCTAGGGGCTCAAAGAGAGGTATTTCTTTAAATCATTGGCTAAGAGGCCTCCCACAAGCTTCGAAGATATGGTGTCCCGGGCTGAGAAGTTTATTAATTTGGAGGATGCTTAGAAATCCCTACGGACTTCACAGGATTTCAGAGTAACAGGAAAACCAGAGGGGATGATTGAATGGGTGAGGCCTGTGCGCATTGTAGAAGATAGAACTTTGTATGCTCCTCCATTTCAATTTTCTAAGGAAAGGGCTATGAATATTTGTATAGAGCAGAGGTTGCTACGGAGACCCTTCGGAGCTGATAGAGGGCCTAAGAGATTGTCAACTCCTACTTTCTGTGCTTTTCATCAAGAATATGGACAAAATACTCAAAATTGTTAGCAGTTGGACTTGGAATTGTAGAGAATTATGAGAGCTCATCCTCATATCCAAAATTTGGGCATGAATCCAGCTCCTTATCAGTAGGGGTTCAAAGGAAGAAATTATGGAAGGGGTATTCCTAGACCTCATGTAAATCGACCTGTGCATCATGTACAAGTAGGTGGATGCTTCGGAGGCTCATTGGCTCCCATGTCCCCGGATTAAAATTTTCACTAATGAAAGGATTAATCCGGATGGGATGAGCTTCCTTAACAACACCATTTCGTCGTCGTGCTAACAACTTGAGTGGTCGCTTGAACAAACTAGTTGTTCAAGCAACACAACTCTTTTAGTTGGTTAGCCGCGGAAGAGACGACGGATGGATCGCCGGTTTTTGTGTTTGTCTTCGGGGTCCATGATTATACAATACATATTCATACACACACATGCATAATCAAAATATTAAAGAATATGGTCAGATCTGTAAATAAAGTTAATAATAACTTTATACCTTACGATCTTCTATCGTATGTCCTATCCTTCTCGTGGACGACGTGTGGACGAATATCCTCCACGAGTAGAAGCCTTCTAGATCCCTTTCTTCTCTACCTTGTCCGCTGCAAACAAAGAGAAGAAACAACAAATACCTTCCTATCTAGAACCGGCCACCAAATTATGGAACTTGGTGCAACCGCCGGCCAAGGAACAATTGGATGATGCGCCGGCCAACTTCAAGAAGTGTTGCCGCCGGCCACCAAGGAGAAGGGGAGGAGGAAGAGCACCGGCCACCAATGGAAGGAGAACCGCCGACCAAGGAAGAAGGGAGAGTCCTCTAGGATGGGCGCCAGCCAAGTCTTGATGGAGGAGGATGGGTGCCGGCAGCAATCTAGAAGGAAGAAAAGTTGCCGCCCACTTCTTTGCTCCAAAACCCTAGCCGCCCAATGAACCCTAGCCGCCCACTTGTGGATGAGCCAAACCCTAACTCCAATTCGAAAATCTCTCTTTTTTTTTTTGCCGCCCAAGCGTAAGCCCCTTATTTATAGAATTAGGCTTAATCTTCCTTTAATCTCCACCGTCGGATCTAGGGATTTAATCTCCAACGTCGGATCTAGGGTTTTATCCCAACCGTCGGATCTAGGGTTTAATCCCAACCGTCGGATCTAGAATTTCATCCCAACCGTCGGATCTAAGGTTTCATCCCAACCGTCAGATCTAGGGTTTTATCCCAACCGTCGGATCTAGGGATTTAATCCTAACCGTCGATTCTAGGGTTTCATCCTAACCATCGGATCTAGGGATTTAATCCCAACCGTTGGTTCTAGGGTTTCATCCAATCATCGGATTTAGGGATTTAATCCCAACCATTGGTTCTAGGTTTTTTTTTACATTCTTGGATCTAGACTTCACAAGGATTATATTAGGCTACGATAGGGACCATAAGGAGGAGTTGGGTCTTGGCCACCCGATGGATCGGAACCACACTAACTTGATCCATCAATGATGTTCCATTCCACTAGAGGATCATCATTGAACTACCTCACCAACCCCTATAAATTAATATGGGCTCCATATATTATTTGTACATTAATCTCCCCGTGTTTAAGATATCGAATGTCCGTCAATTAATTGATTTACTGACCATCAATTAATTAACATCTAATTCCTCGAGTAGTACCACTCAACCTTATCATCATGTTGACTAAGTCAACCAGCTGGGTTTACATGATGATCCTTTTGAGCTCCTCAAGGGGACATCATCAACCTAATATATAGGACACGGTTTCCTCCTATAATCAACGGCACACCAAGTAAATAATATTATTTCCCAACTTATCGGGCATATTGATTTAATCCATCTAAATCTCACCCTCTAGTAAATCAAAGAAATAAATACTAAGTACATGTGCCCGTTATTATATCGGGATTAAGAGCATGCACAACATAATATCCGAGGTCCGATTCAATTATGTAGTCAGTACTAAATTTAATCACCTCTATGTCGGTCCTGCTCAATACACCTAAGTGTACTAGTGTAACTCTATGTTCAAGACAAAACAATACCAAGCTACACTACAACCATGCGAATGGTTTGTCCAAAACCATCTTTGTTGTGAGCCTCTACTTATATTTTACAAGGGGCAGATAACATGATCTTCTGTGCCACACCAAACACCATGTTATCTACAATGTAAAATATTAGACAATATGCACACATATAATAAATATATAAAGTGCAAACAATGATCATGTGATTCTTATTTCAAAATAAAATGTTCATACAAAAAGAGCTAGGCTTTCAGTATACATTCCAACAATCTCCCACTTATACTAAAAGACTATGTCGTCATCACTCTGCCATACATATGATCCCCATGTCCTCCACATGCCTATCAAACGCTTTCGCTGGAAGGGCCTTAGTGAATGGATCCGCCACGTTATCCTTTGATGCAATCTTGCCGACAACAACTTCTCCTCGTTTTACGATCTCTCGTATGAGGTGGTACTTGCGCTCTATGTGTTTACTCGCCTTATGGGCTCGTGGTTCCTTCGAGTTTGCAACTGCACCACTATTATCACAATAAATTGTGATAGTTCTGGGCAAACCAGGAATCACATCCAAGTCCATCAAGAAGTTCCTGAGCCATACAGCTTCCTTGGCTGCCACATACTCAGCTTCCATGGTAGAGTCCGCCACGCATTTCTGCTTGACACTCCTCCATACTATGGCTCCACCTCCAAAAGTAAACACAAACTCCGAGGTAGACTTACTCTTGTCGCTATCTGATTGAAAATCCGAATCCGTGTAACCTACAGGGACTAATTGATCTGCCCGGTAAACCAGCATATAATCCCTAGTCCTTCTCAGGTACTTCAATATATGCTTTACCGCAGTCCAATGTCCCTATCCAGGATTACTCTGATATCTGCTAACCATGCCCACGGCAAAGCAAATATCCGGTCTCGTACATAGCATAGCATACATAAGGCTTCCTACTGCCGAAGCATAAGGAACCGCCTTCATGTCCTCTATCTCCTTTGATGTTTTGGGACACATCTCTTTAGATAAAGGAACTCCATGCCTAAAAGGTAGAAAACCTTTCTTGGAGTTCTGCATGCTAAAACGAGCAAGGATAGTGTCAATGTATGAAGCTTGAGACAAGCACAACATTCTTTTCTCGCGATCCCTTATAACTTTGATCCCAAGGATGTGTCCCACTTCTCCCAAGTCCTTCATATCAAACTGTTTGGACAACCATACCCTTACATCTGATAACACTTTGATATTGTTTCCAACTAACAAAATGTCATCTACGTATAGTACAAGAAACACCACTACGTTTCCGTCACATCTCTTGTATACACAAGGCTCATCCGGACTTTGAATAAATCCATATGACTGGATTACCTCATCAAAGCGGATGTTCCAAGATCTAGAAGCTTGCTTCAATCCATAAATGGACCGATTAAGCTTACATACAAGATGCTCTTTGCCTTTAGCAATGAATCCCTCTGGTTGCCGCATATAGATGTTCTCCTCAAGACTTCCGTTAAGGAAAGCTGTCTTGACATCCATTTGCCAAATCTCATAATCCATATGAGAAGCTATAGATAAGAGAATCCGGATAGACTTAAGCATAGCTACCGGCGAAAAGGTCTCCTCATAATCGATGCCCTCTTTCTGAGTATACCCTTTCGCAACAAGCCTAGCTTTGAAGGTCTTAACCTTCCCGTCTACTCCTCTCTTTCTCTTGTAGATCCACTTGCATCCAATGGTTTTTACACCATCGGGTGGTTCTACTAGCTCCCAGACCTGATTAGAATCCATAGATTCTATCTCTGAATTCATCACTCTTTGCCAAGATACCGCATCTCTATCTTGGATTGCCTCGTCATATGTCCAGGGATCAGGTTCATGTTCACCAGGGACTAAGTCCGAAGACTCTCCCAAAAACATGAATCTCTCGGGTTGTCTAACAACCCTCCCACTACGAAGAGGTGCCTCCTGTGTATGCTCTGTGACACGCGGTGCAGTGACTTGTGGTGTCTCTTCTCGTGCGGTGAATGCGAAGTCGGGACTTCCACATCGACTCCTCAGAACAATCCTACTCGTGGGCTTGTGGTTCATCACATAGTCCTCCTCTAGAAATCTGGCATTCGTACTCACGATCACCTTCTGATCTCTAGGACTATAGAATAAACCACCCTTCGTTCCCTTAGGGTAGCCAACAAACAAGCGTACTTCTGTACGAGATTCCAACTTACCAGCATCTCCCTTCAGCACATGTGCTGGACTACCCCAAATCTGAATATGTCTTAGACTAGGCTTTCACCCAGTCCACAACTCTATGGGAGTAGAGGGTACTGACTTAGATGGAACCAAGTTCAGAATGTGTGCTGCTGTTTCCAGAGCAAACCCTCAGAACGAATCAGGTAACTCAGAATAACTCATCATCGATCTGACCATCTCCATAAGAGTCATATTCCTTCGCTCCGCCACACCATTCTGCTGGGGTGTGCCAGGTGCGGACAATTGGGATCAAATCCCAGCCTTTGATAAGTAACTCCTAAACTCTCCCAAGAGGTACTCGCCACAACGATCAGATCGTAATGTCTTGATACTTTTACCTTGACGGTTCTCCACATCAGCCTTGAATTCTTTGAACTTGTCAAACCATTCAGACTTGCGGCGCATCAAGTAAATGTATCCATACCTTGAATAATCATCTATAAAAGAGACGAAGTATTCAAAGCCACCTCTTGCCTGGATAGACATAGGACCACACAAATCAGAATGAACCAATTCTAACACATCTTTGGCTCTATACCCCTTGGCCTTAAAAGGCCTCTTGGTCATTTTACCTTCCAAGCAAGATTCACAGGTTGGGAGATCCTCCACCACTAATGAACCCAAAGGTCCATCAGCTATCAACCTTTGAATTCTGCTTAGGTTAATATGACCAAGCCTTAGATGCCAAAGATATGTTTGGTTCATTTTAAAGGTTCTTTTCTCTTATTAGACTTAGAAGATGAGTTATTGATTTCTATATGCATCGTGGGAGTTTTGGTTCAAGAGTATATAAATTGCCAACCAATGTACGAGCAGATAATCTCCTATTCCTTTTTATAACCACTTTGTCATTAAAAGAAAGCGAATATCCATCCATAAACAATTTAGAAAGCGAAATTAAATTCTTTCTAAAAGTAGGTACATAAAGACAATTTCTTAAAACCAAAACTTTATTCCTATCAAAGATAAATAAGCGTCTCCCCCTTTGCAATAGCCGCCACCTTTGAAGCATTGCCCATGAAGGCGGTAATCTCTCCCTCGGCTAGTCGTCGGGTTTCACTGGAACCCTATGAAGTATTGCGGACATGATCGATGGCTCTGTATCTACACACTTTGGTAGATAACACCGCTAAACATGTTTCAACAACTAAACAAGAAGATATACCTTTGTTCTTTCGGTGAGACAGTCGCCTTCAATGTCGATCTGCTTGCAAGTGAAGCACTTGCCTTTACGACTTCACTCTGCTGAGGTCCCATCGCCACTTTCTTCGCTCCACCTTGTTTCTTCTTCTTCTTCTTACCTTTCGGTTTAGAGGAAGAAACCTTCTGAGCGACCATGGCTTGAGCACTCTGACGAAAAAGCCCCTCTGCCGCCAGGAGTTCTGTCAGAAGCTCCGCCAACGAATACAACCTTTTGTTCATGTTGTAGTTGAGGCGGAACTACTCAAAACTCCTAGGCAGAGACTGGAGAATGATATCGACCTAGGTTTCCCCATCGATCTCAGCTCCTAGGACTTCCATCTCATTAAGATGAGCCATCATCTTGAGAACATGATCCCTAACGGGTGTTCCCTCGATCATAGAGGTCGTCATCAAGTTTCTCATTGCCTCCTGCCTAGCCGCCCTACTCTGATGTCCGAAAAGTTTCTTGAGATTGAACATCATGTCATAAGCTGTGGCTATGGCCTGATGCTGATGTTGCAGCACATTAGACATAGATGCCAAAATGTAACACCGCGCCATCTCATCTGCCTTAACTCATTTCTTATAACGTTCTATCTCCTTTTCATCAGAGTCATCGGAGGGCTTAGGAGGACAGACCTCGAAGAGTACAAATTTGTACTCCTCCACAGTTAAGACAATATCCAGGTTTCTTTTCCAATCAATGTAGTTTGGACCAGTAAGTTTGTTTTCTTTTAAAATCACAGCAAGTGGGTTGAAAGCCATTTGAAAATCCTAAAAATCACAATGATCAAAATATTAGATTTCAAATATTATTGATTCCTCAAAAACAATAAAATTCCGAAATCAACCAACACCTCAAAACACCGAGAATATCGCATGCCACGATAGTGTAGACATATACGAATTCTGCATTTGTAAGGGGAGGTTTTACCCATTAATTTTATTATCTTGTCAACCTTACTTTTTGACAAATAAAATTAATAGTTGGTTCCTCTTTGGCCATACAAATAAAAGCAGTGACTCCGATGGGGAGAATACTTTTAATTTGCATCCAAGTGTGCACCATTACACGATACTAAAGGAATTATTTCGGATTATGTGCCTTACCGATGGGGAAGTACACACGCTCCTTAATAATTTCCTATAACCATTATTTGACCTAGTGATCCGCAAACAAACCCATCCGATGGGGAGGAAGGCACTCAGAGCCAACGCACAAGTTTGTTGCATCACACGTCAAATTGTAATGGAGGCCGTGGGAATTAATTAAAATGTCCCTCTCCCACTTAGTAAATTAAAATTGAGGAATTTTAAAACATACACAACATGCATATAAAACAAATAAGCAATAAATATGGAAAAAACAGAATTTTTCCAACTATTATGGCATTGTCCTCCAATATGCATCCCGTCGTGTCGCCACCTCGTCCGCTCCATCTTTTCCCGTGCGCAAATCATTTTATTTACATCCATCGATCCTATACTCCACGAAAGAGTGTACAAATGATCTTGATCGAAAGTAAACTAAAATGATTGGCTAAACAATGCCGTATTTAATTACAAAAGTTAAATACTAATCAAGCATCGTCAACCCCGAGGATTCAAATAATAAATTTTTACACACATCCATTCACATACACACACATGACCATAATAGTCGGATCTTATGCCTGCAACCAAAGAGTTAAACTACGCATATCCTACTATTATCCGGCACATATAATATATGAAAAAGTGCATAAAAAATTAACCGAATCCAAAACACACAAAACCGAAAACCGTGGCTCTGATACCAGTTGTAGGTGGATGCTTCGGAGGCTCATTGGCTCCCATGTCCCCGGATTAAAATTTTTACTAATGAAAGGATTAATCCAGATGGGATGAGCTTCCTTAACAACACCATTTCGTCGTCGTGCTAACAACTTGAGTGGTCGCTTGAACAAACTAGTTGTTCAAGCAACACAACTCTTTTAGTTGGTTAACCGCGGAAGAGACGACGGATGGATCGCCGGTTTTTGTGTTTGTCTTCGGGGACCATGATTATACAATACATATTCATACACACACATGCATAATCAAAATATTAAAGTATATGGTCAGATCTGTAAATAAAGTTAATAATAACTTTATACCTTACGATCTTCTATCGTATGTCCTATCCTTCTCGTGGACGACGTGTGGACGAAGATCCTCCACGAGTAGAAGCCTTCTAGATCCCTTTCTTATCTACCTTGTCCGCTGCGAACAAAGAAAAGAAACAACAAATACCTTCCTATCTAGAACCGGCCACCAAATTATGGAACTTGGTGCAACCCCCGGCCAAGGAACAATTGGATGATGCGCTGGCCAACTTCAAGAAGTGTTGCCGCCGGCCACCAAGGAGAAGGGGAGGAGGAAGAGCACCGGCCACCAATGGAAGGAGAACCGCCGGCCAAGGAAGAAGGGAGAGTCCTCTAGGATTGGCGCCGGCCAAGTCTTGATGGAGAAGGATGGGCGCCGGCAACAATCTAGAAGGAAGAAAAGTTGCCGCCCACTTCTTTGCTCCAAAACCATAGCCGCCCAATGAACCCTAGCGGCCCACTTGTGGATGAGCCAAACCCTAACTCCAATTCGAAAATCTCTCTTTTCTTTTTTTGCCGCCCAAGCCTAAGCCCCTTATTTATAGAATTAGGCTTAAGCTTCCTTTAATCTCCACCGTCGGATCTAGGGATTTAATCTCCAACGTCGGATCTAGGGTTTTATCCCAACCGTCGGATCTAGGGTTTAATCCTAACCGTCGGATCTAGAATTTCATCCCAACCGTCGGATCTAAGGTTTCATCCCAACCGTCGGATCTAGGGTTTTATCCCAACCGTCGGATCTAGGGATTTAATCCTAACCGTCGATTCTAGGGTTTCATCCTAACCATCGGATCTAGGGATTTAATCCCAACCGTTTGTTCTAGAGTTTCATCCAACCATCGGATTTAGGGATTTAATCCCAACCGTTGGTTCTAGGTTTTGTTTTACATTCTTGGATCTAGACTTCACAAGGATTATATTAGGCTACGATAGGGACCATAAGGAGGAGTTGGGTCTTGGCCACCCGATGGATCGGAACCACACTAACTTGATCCATCAATGATGTTCCATTCCACTAGAGGATCATCATTTAACTACCTCACCAACCCCCATAAATCAATATGGGCTCCATATATTATTTGTACATTAATCTCCCCGTGTTTAAGATATCGAATGTCCGTCAATTAATTTATTTACTGACCATCAATTAATTAACATCTAATTCCTCGAGTAGTACCACTCAACCTTATCATCATGTTGACTAAGTCAACCAGCTGGGTTTACATGATGATCCTTTTGAGCTCCTCAAGGGGACATCATCAACCTAATATATAGAACACGGTTTCCTCCTATAATCAACGGCACACCATCTTAATAATATTATTTCCCAACTTACCGGGCATATTGATTTAATCCATATAAATCTCACCCTCTGGTAAATCAAAGAAATAAATACTAAGTACATGTGCCCGTTATTATATCGGGATTAAGAGCATGCACAACATAATATCCGAGGTCCGATTGAATTATGTAGTCAGTACTAAATTGAATCACCTCTATGTCGGTCCTGCTCAATACACCTAAGTGTACTAGTGTAACTCTATGTTCAAGACAAAACAATACCAAGCTACACTACAACCATGCCAATGGTTTGTCCAAAACCATCTTGGTTGTGAGCCTCTACTTATATTTTACAAGGGACTGATAACATGATCTTCTGTGCCACACCAAGCACCATGTTATCTACAATGTAAAATATTAGACAATATGCACACATATAATAAATATATAAAGTGCAAACAATGATCATGTGATTCTTATTTCAAAATAAAATGTTCATACAAAAAGAGCTTGGCTTTCAGTATACATTCCAACAGTACAGATAAGGAAAATAGTGCCCGATAGGGTTGAGCTTGCTAATCAGCCCCCCATGAGAGGTTCCATCAACATGATATCTAGAGGATCCACTAACGGAGATTCTAATAGGGCATGAAAAAGGCACAGTAGGGAGGAGTGCGCAACTGTTGTTCTTCCTAGGACCAGAGGATCAGTAATAGGCTTTGATGATAATGATTTAGGAGGGTGATAACTCCTCACACCGATGCTCTAGTCATTCGAGATCTCTTTGCTAATTTTGTTGTGGGAAGAGTTTTTGTTAACCTAGGCATTTCTATGGATATTTTATCTTGGACAGCTTTAGAACAAATGGGAGTTGTCATCACTGATCTACAACCGGTAGGAACTTCTTTGTTTGGGTTTTCTGGGCATGAAGTGCAGTCGATGGGCCAAATTAATTTGCCTTTGTCCTTGGGGAAAGAGCCTTGGAGAAGGATGGTACTTATCAATTTCACTATGGTGGATATGCTTTCTTCCTATAATGCTATCCTAGGAAGACCTGTTTTAAGCAGTTTACAGGCTATGGCTTCCCCCTACCTTCAAAAGCTTAAGTTTCTTATAGGGAATGAGGTAGGAGAGGTAAGAGGTGACCAGCAAC
Organism: Wurfbainia villosa; assembly: GCA_025175895.1. Lineage (NCBI taxonomy): Eukaryota > Viridiplantae > Streptophyta > Magnoliopsida > Zingiberales > Zingiberaceae > Wurfbainia > Wurfbainia villosa. Next base: position 40,697,722 of record CM046008.1, on the reverse strand, counting down.
TCTCCCGCAGATGCTATGTGGATGGTAACAAGACAGGGAAAAAAGGAAAATTTGTTAATAAGTCTCTACAAAAATCTAAGTATGGAGATACCATGTGTTTCGTTCAAAAGGGGGCTGTTGAAGAGATAGGAGAATATGATAAAAAGGCGATTGTATTAGATGATAAGTGTGTTGAACATGTTACCTTTATAGCTCAGGATCTTTGATGCACGTAAATGCATCCTCAAATCTCGTGATGTGAACCGTTGAGGACTCGAAGCGTGCACTCGCGCTCAATGGTCGCAAGTGCACGGATGTCATCAAGTAATAAATAGATTATCGATCCCATAGGGACTGACATTCGAGTACCGATTGTTCGGTGGACGTTTTTATTCAGAGTTTAGTTCTAGCGGTTATGATTACGAGGATTTGTGGCAGTCTTGACTCAAGTACGGTGTCACACGAAGGAAGAGAAGGTTTTCTAAGAGTCTTTGAATGGGATTCTAGGACTTTAATTTCGCCTGTGTGTCGCAAAACACGCTATCAATTGAATGTCGTCTAGATTTCTAACTACGATTTTGTGGAAGGGACATCATACACTTCCTCGATGAGTTTTCGCATCTATCGGGAACTACCTCTGCCATACCAGGTTGACTCCTAGCTTTAGGATGGGGTAGGCGGTACGAGGATGCCGAATCAATCCCCATGATGAATCGGAACGTGTCTCATTTCTGACTCTGTCACACCCTTCTATCTATGGTTACTGGAGAGAGGTCAACCCTTATGCTCCTCCTTAGTTCCCCTAAATCTTTGATACGAGGGTTTTTGTTGGATCGAGGCGGTTCGCTAGAGGGGGGGGGGGTGAATAGCGATAAACACTTTTTCTTTTAAATCGTTCGGTAGACAATTAAATGCAGCGAAAGTGTAAATAAAAACTAAATGAGACAAATAGTTTTTTTACTTGGTTCGTAGCCTTCGGCCACTACTCCAAGGCCCTAACGATCCTAGACCGTGTACGGAGGGCAATTCACTAAAACACTACTCCTCGTTTGAGGTAGGAGTTTTACGATTACAAAAACCTTCGAAGCAAAAGATAGAGAGACAACCCCTCTCTTCTATTAAAATAAAATGCAACGGTAGAAAGCCTCGATTAACAAACGAATTGCAAGATTAAGAGAAATGACAAACTAAGATTATACCAACAACTCGAAGATGGGACTTAAACTAGGGTTGTTGGCAGCACTTCGTTGTTGTAGAGTCGTCGGAGAGTCGCAGCGTTGTGGAGGCTTTTGAGCACTTAGAATTGATGAGAAAACCCTAGGTTAGGACCTCCTTTTATAGCCTTTGAGCCCCTTTTCGAGAGGAACCCTAGCCAATCACAATTGAGCACCAATCTCCTTGAAATGGGGTGATAAGCCTTGACTCGACCGATCATTGACCATCACGATCGATGGCCATCATCACCGATCGATGGCGATTCGGCCGAGTGCCGACCTCCGGCAATCGATCGATTGATGGCAATGAGTCCTCCAAGCCGGCAATGATCGATACTTGCTGCAAGTCAAAGTTAGCTCAACAAAAACATAATTTCGGCGGTCGTCGACCGTCCGATCTCGACCTAGACCATCTATAGGATGTCTTTGGTCGGATCTATGCTCATGATCATCCCCGTAACGAGGATACGACCTCACTTACGCTCGCACACACGAGCTTACCTCGATACTTACGTGTTGCTTTTGCTTCCGGCCTTCCACTCGATTCCTTCGACTCCCTCCGAAATCACTCAAGTGTCGCCCGACCACCACGGATTCCTCCGGGTGTCGCTAGCCTTCAGCTCCAGCTATAGCAATCTTCTGCACACTCGATTCAGCTCGTGAGATAACGACATAAGCTTAACTTTATATCGTTTGCTATAATCAAAACTCAGGTTCGACTTAGGTGCCTACTGCACCAACAATCTCCCCCTTTTTGATTTATGGCAAACCCACATACAAAGTTGAGTAAATAGCAAGCATGAAGAATAATGTGCATTAGAAACAAACAAGAAATAAAGAAAATTAAGTTGGAGTAGTAAGGATTTTCTTCAAGTACTCCCCCTTGAGGAAACCTCCCCCTTGACCGAGGGTGAGTCTTGAAGAAAGACCTTAATCCTCCCCCTTGAGGGTTGCTTTAAGTAATTACTTAAATTTGACCTTAGTAAAACGTTTAAGTTAAGAGTTCTTCTTAACTTGGCCCTTTCTCCCCTTTAAGTAAAGCATTAACGGCATAATGTTTACGTTGACGACACACATAAGTTTAAGTTAAGAATTCTCTTAACTTGGCCTTTACTTCCTTTTGTTAAAAGTTAAATAAGTTTTCAAAAACTTAGAGTTAACTTTTGGTTTAAATATGAAGTAAGAGTTAAGTTATAAAAAAAATTTTGACCCCTTAACTTTGGCCTTTTTCTCCCCCTTTTACCATATATCGAAAAGAGTGAGGGTGTGTGTGGAAAACAAAAATAAGTGCTAAATTTAAAGTCCAAGCATGTTCCACATTATTATGAAAATAATATACTGAAAATAAGTTTATCTATAAAATGTTCGACTCATATTTGGCTTGATTGATATGAAAGATCAACCAGTCCTGGTCAGAGTCGGTTAGTCTGTATGATTATACTCCGTGGTTTATAACGATGCACTAGCTCTACATCTGGAACCAGGAGTAAGGTCCTAACATCTCACGCCCATCTACGTGGCTAAGTACACAAAAACATTAGTCCTATGTGTTGTGAGATGTATTGGCTCCTTAAATCTATAGGTGCATGATATCTAAGGTATGTCCTATGCTAGTTCCATAAAAATAAAAATTTAAGAAATAGTAGTAAGAAAATATAATTTGCAAGTTCCTATTCTACTACGCACATGCCCAATTTTCATCTTAATAGACTAAATTCGGCTTCGGGTAGGGGTTTAGTAAATAGGTCTGCTAAGTTAGACTTTGATTCGACGTATTCGAGTTGTATGGCTCCGTTGGCCACATGTTCTCGAATGAAATGGTGTTTGACCTCTATATATTTGGTCCTAGAGTGACATATTGGATTCTTAGTAAGATTAATTGAACTAATGTTATCTACGTGAAGTTTTGTGTTCATAAATTCTAACTTGAAATCGTGGAGAGTGTGCTTCATCCAAAGAAGCTGAGTGACACACTCACCCATCGCGATGTATTCGGCTTCGGTGGTAGATAAGGTAACACAGTGTTGCTTCCTACTGCACCAACTCACTAGACTCGAGCCGAGAAGTTGACAACAACCACTCGTGCTCTTTCTATCGAGCTTACTACCGGCATAGTCCGAATCGGAGTAGCCGGTTAGTTCGAACTCAGTAGATCTAGGGTACCAAATACCGACATTAAGTGTACCCTTTAGATATCTAAGGATACGCTTGACTAGAGTTAGGTGAGACTCCTTGGCACCGGTTTGGAACCTTGCGCACATACTTACTGCAAATAGGATATCAGGTCAGCTTGCAGTTAAGTAAAGGAGACTCCCTATTATGCTCTTATAGTATTTTAAATCAATTGAGTTTCTGATTAAATCTTTTTCTATATTCACATTAGTTGCCATTGGGGTATTAATAATTTTAGCGTCTTGCATTCCAAAGCGTTTAATTAATTCCCTAGTATATTTGCATTGATGTAGGTATATTCCATCTTTAGTTTGTTTAATTTGTAGACCTAAGAAGAAACTTAACTCGCCTACTAAATTCATTTCAAATTCACTTTCCATAAGTGAAATGAACTCATTTAGTAGGATTGAGTTGGTGGTTCCGAAAATAATATCATCTACGTAGATTTGGGCTATGAATATGTCTTTACCTAAGGTTTTTACGAAAAGGGTTGGGTCAACTACACCTTGGTTAAAGCCTTTGGACTTAAGATAAATCGAAAGTCTCTCGTACCAAGCTCGCGGAGCTTGTTTAAGTCCATAAAGAGCTTTCTTTAATCTAAGGACATGATCAGGTTTGTCTAAACTTTCGAAACCGGGGGGTTGACTAACATAAACTTCTTCTTTAATGTATCCATTTAAGAATGCAGATTTCACATCCATTTGAAACAACTTAAATCCTCGATGTGCTGCATATGCAAATAGCATTCGAATGGACTCTAATCTAGCTACTGAGGCATAGGTCTCGTCGTAATCTAAACCTTCAACTTGACTAAACTCTTTAGCGACTAGTCTAGCTTTATTTCTAACCACTTCACCTTTATCATCAAGTTTATTTCTAAACACCCACCTTGTTCCAATGATTGTTTTATCTTTGGGTGGTGGTACTAATTCTCATACTTCGTTCCTAGTGAATTGAGCCAACTCTTCTTGCATTACAATAATCCAATCGGGATCAAGAAGAGCTTGGTCAATAGTTTTGGGTTCAATTTTAGAAATCAAAGATATTTGACTAAGGTTTCTGTATGAGGCTCTAGTTCGAACTCCTAGACTTGGATCACCTATCACTTGGTCGATAGGATGATTCGTTTGAGTCCTAGTTGGATTTGGGTTTGAATCTACAACTTGATTTATAGGATGACTCGTTTGAGTTCTAGTTTGGTTGGAGGCATCTATCACTTGGTCAATAGAGTGACTTGGTTGACTTAGGTTAGGATTAACACTAGACTTGATCTCCGGATCAGAGTTAGGTCTAGTATGAATCGGCTCGCTAATTGGGGTTGCCGGGGGTTTTGTAGGTTCGTGTCCTTCATCAAAAACTACATTGATAGTCTCCTCGACTCTAAGGGTGTCGTGGTTATATACTCTATAAGCTCTGCTTGTAGTCGAGTATCCTAGAAAGATTCCGGTCGTGGTTTTGGATGTAAATTTCCCTAGGTAATCCTTAGTGTTTAGGATATGTACCTTACATCCAAATACCCTAAAGTACTTGATGTTAGGTATTTTATCGTGATAAATCTTGTATGAGGTCTTAAGGTGCCTCTTTACCATAAGGATTCTATTTTGGACATAGCATGTCGTACTCACGGCTTCCGCCCAAAACCTATCGGGTAGGTTATACTCATTTAACATTGTCCTAGCGGTTTCTTGTAGGGTTCTATTTTTACGTTCTACTAGGCCATTTTGTTGTGGAGTTCTAGGGCAAGAGAACTCGTGGTGGTATCCATTTAGGTTCTGAGTGCACTCAAACCTATGGTTTTTGAATTCACCACCATGATCAGTCCTAAGTCTTTTGATTTTAATGCTTTGTTGATTTTCTATTAACTTAAATAGATTGATTAATTGATCTAGGGTATCACTTTTGTGTTTGATGAACCAAACCCAAGTAAATCTAGAATAGTCATCAATTATGACTAAGCAGAATTTACTTCCGTTAAGTGACTTAGCTCTGTGTGAATCAAATAGATCCATGTGTAGGAGCTCAAGCACACTTTTGGTTCGTTCTTGACTAGTTAGTTGATGTTGTGTCCTAGATTGTTTACCTTGTTGACAAGCATTACATATTTTATTATCCAAGTTGTTGAGGTTAGGCAAACCTCTGACTAAATCACTCTGACTCATCTTGTGGATGAGTCTTGGGTTTGAGTGACTGAGTCGTCAGTGCCATAACCATGATTCCTCTTGCCGTGTCATAAGACACTTAGTTGAGGAGTTAGTTAAGTTAATAGTGTAAAGTTTGTTATTTCTAGTTCCCTTAAGAATTGTTTTAGAGGTTTCGTTTGTATTAATTACGCATTCATTTTCTAGAAATATGACCTTATAGTTATTATCACACAATTGGCTTACACTAAGTAGATTATATTGAAAATTTTCTACTAATAAAACGTTTTGAATAACAAATTTTGAGTTAAGCTCAATATCATCTTATCCGATGATTTTGAGCTTGCCATTATTTTTGAAGGCTACCGATCCTTGTCGTTTGAATCGAAGCTTCGAAAACTTGAGTTGATCCCCGATCATGTGTCGGGAGCAACCACTGTCCAACATCCATTGATCCTACACGCAAGGTAGTTGGATCGGATATTGGATTTACTAAAAATTGGTTGAAAATTATTAACCTAAATCATCTCACCCATGTCTACATGATCAAACATGTTAATCCTATATGTTCTTGTGAGATGACTTCCAATTTTAGTTGAATTAAATTTAATGACTTAAACACTTGTCAACCTTGCGTTAGATTCGGATTTGACCTTAGGCTCATCAAGTCACCTTTTCAAGATCATGGCTTCCAGGTCGTGGCAAGGCACAGAGTCCTTCTTTGATCGGAACAACGACCACTTCCTTAAACAAAGCCATTTTCAAGAAAATAGTAACTTGACTCACATAAGACCACTTCCTAGTCTAACTAGTCTAGGATATGGCGAGGTAGCTTCAGCTAGTTCCGCTCGGTCAAGTGCACCGAACTAGATACGCCTTATCTAGCCCAAATACACAAGACTGTGCTTTTCTAGCGTACTATCATCTCACCGCGTCCTGGTACTATGTTATCAAGTATTGACGAGTTATAGTCCTATATAACCATTCTAAAAAGGAAAATCAAACTAAATAAAAACCTAAGCATGCAATTTCTAGGTTAAAACACAAACAAGTTTTGTACTAGCTCCCCCTGGACCGTTGAATCGATTCGGTCTCTCCACATAGTGGATTTGATCCTTGGGAACCCAGTACTGGTTCAATCCTAGGTTTGAAATCAAGGATGTCTTAGGGACCCATGCTTGGACACATTTTTTATGTCGACCTACGATTGACATATACGACTTATTGGTCGTGTTTGAGCTAAACCCTAGCCCGACCTTGTTGTACACGACCCTTTGCGATCCAAGTAGGAGGTCAAGTCCTTTGGATCCCAAAATAATCCTTTCCAACGTATTCCTAAGATCTTCGACTTGACTCTCCAAGAGTGAGTTCTCAACTTCGAGTTTTTCAACCCGAGTTGAGTCCTTCTCTTGAACTCGACTAGTCGAAGAGGTTAGGGAGACCTCGTGTTTGAGGAGTTTAACTTCCTCAACTAGGGTCTCGACCTTGGACTCGGACTTAGCTAACTTTCTATTTAGAAACTTAATTGCACTATAAAGTGTAGTAATAAGAGACCGACTCACCTTGAGTGTATCTTTTGAACCGGATGTGTATCCGTGGCTCGTCTTTAATAGTGCTTCGCAGTCCGACTCATCTTCGGTTTCCGATTCAAGTTCCGGTTCCGACTCCGTCTCCGATTCCACCGGTTTAGCCATGAGGACTCGATCGTTATCTTCTTCCTCGGAAGCTTCTTCCCAAGTGGCGTTAAGTGCCTTTTTGTGTTTTGGTGCCTTGCTCTTGAGTTTTGGGCATTCGGACTTGATATGTCCAAACCTGTTGAATTCATAACATCTTATGTTCGAACTTTTAGGCTTACCTTCGTTGGGTCGAGTGACGGCTCGTTTTCGACCCTTGACTATCCTCCGAACTAGGTTGACTAGTTCGGCCTCCATTTCCGAGTCGACCTCTGAATCGGACTCCTCTTCTTCCTTCGGAGGTAGCTTGCTAGCAATTTTATTCTTTGAACCTGCAAATAGTGCTATACCTTTCTCGAGTTCCGAGTTAGACTGCTCATGAAGTTCAAAATCAGAAAAAAATTCATCTAATCTATGTTTAGAAAGATCTTTGGAGACCTTGTAGGCATCGACCATGGATGCCCACAAGGTAGTCCTCGGAAAGGAGTTTAGGACATACCTTATAAGGTCGCGATTTTCGACCTTTTGCCCGATTGCGTGTAGATTGTTGACTATGTCCTGGACTCGGGAGTGAAGTTACGTCGCGGACTCGTGTTCCTGCATTTTTAGATTATATAATTTATTGAATAAAAGTTCGCGCTTACATACCTTGGCTTCATCGGTCCCTTCGTGTAGCTCCACTAGCTTTGTCCAAAGGTCCTTTGCGCTGATGAAGGGGCCGACGCGATTTAACTCCTCCTTGGACAAGCCGCATTGAAGGATTTGTGTTGCCTTGGCATCGTCTTCGACTTGTCGTTTTGTTGCAACGGTCCATTGATCATAATCCAAGGAGTCACCCACTTCATTAGTCGGAAGTGTGAAACCCGTTTGGATTATGATCCACATCTCGATTTGGGTTTTGAGAAAGCATTCCATCCGACCTTTCCAGTAACGAAAATCATCTCCGTTGTAAAACGGAGGTCGGACGGTGCTAAAACCCTCGAGATGGGCCATTAGAACAAAAAAACTGTTGGGTTTCCGGTACCGCGGCGTGTGTGTGTTCGATCATGTTTCGTAAACATGAGCACAGCGGAAGCAATTAAAAATAATAAATCTATATTTATTACAACACACACAACACACGCATGCATATTACAACAAGTGTAGACATAACCGTAAATTAAAATTTGCAATAAAAGGAAATTTATCTACGTTATACCTTTCGTATGACGTATAGCGGGAACGGCATCAACCGGAACGATCCTCGTAAGAATCGTCTCTATCCGTATCCACGCCGAGCTCCTCGGGATGACTTCGCTAAGCCACAAGCTTCGTCTTCGTACGGGTTACTAGCCTCGTGTTGAAGGCGACGTGATCGAGAGATGATCACAATCCGAATCCAAATTCGGATCCAAAACCGAGTCCTCAAAACTCGATTCTCCGGAGAGGTATTCGTCAACCGTTTGATGAATCCTTCGTCCTCCACCTCAGAGGATTACCGGAGATCAAATCCCCGGTAAGTTAGCCGCTGTCGGAGCACTAACCGTCGTCCAAACGACGCTCCGACAACAAAGAAACAAGCTGTCCAGAAAAACTGGACAGCTTTTGGTGGAGGAATAGAGGCCGGCCAAAGGAGATGTGGAGCTCACCTTATCACCGAACCCACAAGAGATCACCGGAGGGTCGCCGGAGCATCGCCGGCTGAAGCTTGGATGCCGGCAGCAAGGAGGTGGCAGCAGCTCCATGAAGTTGGCGGCAACACCATGTTGGGCGGCAACAACAAAAGGGGGCTAGGGTTGGGCGGCCAAAACTTCATTAGGGTTTTTGGGTTAGGGTTTAACCCCTATTTTATAGAGAACTAATTCTCTTAATGGTTAATGGATCATATCCATAAAGCCCATTAACCCGCTCCATCAAGATAAGTTAAAATAAACCAAACCATGATGGTTTATTTTAAGTTAAAACGAACCAAACCAACTTTTGGTTCATTCGTTTAAAATAAACCAAACCCTTTGGTTTATTCTCATCCATTGGATTAGAACCAAACCATTTTGGTCCATCCATTATGTCTTCATAAGACACGGCCCATCCATGCTTCCATTGCAACTGAAACAATTTCATGCTCGCTTTATGTTTGGTCCAACCAAACATAGTTTCTCTCGGTCTGAGAATCCCATTCTCAAGCTCGTTTTAAATCCTTCGGATTACACTCGTTGTGCGTGTGACCAAATAGGTTCTCGGTTTATGTTGGCCGTCTATAATTAACCATTAATTATAGAACGATCATGAGTGGCACCTAGTAGTACATCATGATCCCCAATTAACCGAAAAGGTCAACGGTTGATCCAGAACTATTTCTGAAACCCTTCAGTAGCTCGAATGAATCGTGCCCCATTGCCTTCACTCATCTTATACCCACTTGGTTCAGGACATGGTCTATAGTGTCAGTCCCCACTAGGCTGACTACGACACACCTAGCCCAAGTATCATTTCCTCGTCCTACGGATTCTAGTTACTGCACATGCATCGAAGAGTACCTTACTCTAAACATGTAATGCTTTGGCCAAAGACTTTAGTAACAATCCGACGAGAGGCCATGGGTATACATCTCCTCGCAAGGAGTGGTGAATCCTTTATAGGCTATTCAAACACCTTCGATCACTTCGACTTATACCCAATCATCCCAGGTGCACATCTCCTTAGAGATGTTTTCTTAAGATGTCAAAGCATAAGTCTCCATGATCAAGATGACTTGAATACCGCAAGTCAAAGGAACATCACACTTAAGCCATAGTAAGAACTTCATTGACATATCTATATATGCAGAGAACCATATGAAGTCTTACGACTGGTCACTCCAATGAACTAGTTACCATAACTAGCATCCACGATTAACTCCGGACATCACTATGTCTCCAGCCAGTGAGAATCAGCTGCTTGGATACACCAAGGAGTATACCTCGTGCTAGTCTCGACAGAATTGATGGTGTCCAGATCCATCAATTCATCGACTAGGGATAATTCCGATACATCACAATTACACATGTAGAGATACTCACTAGTTGTGATCCAATCACAAATTCTCTCATGCTGTGAATCACATCGTGGACATTCAGTAAATGAGTTTAAGATCCAATCAAATACATGAAACATGTATACTCAAATAGTGAATCTTCATTTATCATATAAATGGTTCATACATAAGGCGATTGCCTTAGGACATCTCTCATATATTACTAACAGACTCCCACTTGGCCTAATGCCAATCGCTACGATATCCAATACCATAAGCTCTAACATTACCCTCAAACTTACTTTGAGGTAATGCTTTAGTCAAAGGATCCGCTAAGTTTCTTTCAATGGGAATTTTCTCGATTTGTATTTCGTTCCTACTGATGATCTCTCTGATAAGATGATAGCGGCGAAGCACATGTTTGGATCATTGATGAGACCACATCAAGTTCATAGATGAACTTATTGATCTAAACCGCTTCCTTTGCTGCTTCCAAAGCTGCAACGTATTCTGCCTTAGTGGCAGAATCCGCTATAGTGTCAAGCTTGGAACCTTTCCAACTTATTGCGCCTCCATTTTAGGTGAATACATACCCAGACTGAGACATGGAATCATCCTTGTCTGTCTGGAGCTGGCATCCGTATACCCACGTATCACCATGTACCCTTCTCCATATATTAGGAACGCATCCTTAGTTCTTCTCAAGCACTTAAGCATCGTCTTAACAGCCACCCAATGATCCATTCCTGGATCAGACTGGTATCTGTTCGTGACACTCAGAGCATACGATACATCGGGCCTTGTACATAACATAGCATACATGATAGATCCTATTGAGGATGCATAGGGAATCTTACTCATGCAAATCCTCTCGTCTTCTGTGCGCGGACAAATAGACTTCGAAAGGTGTACCCCATGCCTGATGGGTAAGAAACATTTCTTGGATTCCGACATGCTAAACCTCTTTAGCACTCGGTCTATATATGTAGACTGCGAAAGACCAAGCAACTGTTTCGATCTATCTCTATAGATCTAAATCCCGAGGATGTAGGTTGCTTCACCCAGGTCTTTCATGGAGAATGTCTTGGATAACCAAACCTTCACTGACTGTAAGATTGAAACATCGTTTCCTATAAGTAGTATGTCATCGACATACAATACTAGGAACACGACTGCACTCCCACTAACCTTCTTGTACACACAAGGTTCGTCTGGATTTTGTGAGAAATCAAACTTTTTGATTGTCTCATCAAAACGGATATTCCAGCTCCTGGATGCTTGCTTCAATCCATAAATGAACCGTCGCAATTTGCATACCTTGGTTTTATCAACCGATGTGAAACCCTCAGGCTGTATCATATACACGTCCTCGAGCAAGTTTCCATTAAGCAAAGCTGTTTTCACATCCATCTGCCATATCTCATAATCATAATGAGCCGGTATGGCCAGGAGCATCCGAATGGATTTAAGCATAGCTACAGGCGAATAGGTTTCGTCATAATCAACACCTTATTTTTGACGATATCCTTTCGCCACCAATCTAGCCTTATAGGTAATCACATTACCATCCATGTCGGTTTTCTTCTTGAAAACCCACTTGCACCCTATAGGCTTTATGCCTTCAGGTGGGTCAACCAAGTTCCATACTTGGTTTTCATACATGGAATCCATTTCCGACTTCATGGAACCAAGCCACTTATCCCTTTCTGAACTTGTCAGCACTTCTTCATAACTGGTAGGCTCCTCATCATCAATGAATAACACGTCGTTCGATTCACTTACGAGAAATCCATATCTCTCAGGAATATTGCGTGTTCTGCCAGATCTACGAAGATGTGGTGTTACAATAGGTCCAGCCGATTGCTCATCACTATGAGTTGTCGGCTGTTGTGCTTCACCAGGTATCTCATCAATGTTCATATTTGAGTCTCTCGAGCCTCCTCAAGCTCGACGACACTCCCACTGTTTTCTTGCAAGAGAAACTCTTTCTCTAGAAACACAGCATGCCTTGAAACAAACACCTTTTGTTCCACAGGATGATAGAATTGGTAACCCCTTGTTCCTTAGGGTATCCAATAAATAGACATTTATCAGACTTAGCATCCAATTTGTCCGATACATCGTCCGCTTCACATAAGCAGACAACCCCATATCTTCAAGTAAGATACATGAGGTTTCTTACTATTCCATATCTCATATGGAGTAGGAGACTACTGTAGGCATTCTGCTTAACAAGTAAAAACATTGGTCAAGTGCATAACCCCAAAAGGACTTGGGAAGAGTCGCATGATTCATCATTGACTGACCATGTCCAACAAGGTCCTAAGACGCCTCGTGATACACCATTATGCCGTGGGTGTATATGGCGGAGTCCATTGAGACAATATGCCATTGTCTCTTAGATAATCAAGAAACTCTGACTTAAGTATTCACCACCTCGATCCGATCAAGTATTTTAATACTTTGTCATGTTGTTTCTCTACTTCATTTCTGAATTCTTTGAACCTTTCAAAGGCTTCACTTGTGTTTCATCAAGAACACATACCCAAACCGTGAGTGATCATCTGAAGGTAATGAACTATAGCCTCCTAAAGCTTGAGTTGACATAGGTCCACATACATCAAGATGTATTAGACCTAGTAACTCTCCCACTGCTCACCTTTCCAAAAGGTAACTTAGTCATCTTGCCTTTTAAGCATGATTCGCATGTATCGATGAATCCAATTCAACGATTCCGTAATTCCACATCGGTGTAATCTCGACATGCGCTTTTGCTTACATGGCCAAGACGACAATGCCACATGTAGGAGTCTATTTGATTATCCTTTCGAGCACTCTTGTTGCTCGCTCGATATTGCAAAATGTCACCGGATACGCCCAACGATAAACACCATTGCTTAAAGTTCCAAATTCCATAAAGAACCCTATTCAAAGTTATGTAACAACAATTGTTACTAAACGTCAAATGGAAACCATTTCTATTTAAACAAGAAATAGAAATGATGTTCTTTATCAACAAAGGATATAAAAGCAATTGTCCTTCTAAGACAAGTCCTCGCAGGAGTTTCCAACAAATACGCTCCGATGGCGAAAAGTGAAAGAACCTGCTTCCATTCCCAACACGTAAATTTGACTCTCCTCGACGAAGTCTTCTTCTATTCCTTAGCCCATGTATGTCATTACATATATGTGAGCCACACCTAAGATCAATACCCAAGTGTCCGAGGAAATAGAATGACAATCAATAAAGAAGATAAAGAAGATGGGGCATCCGATGCCTTATCCTTTCTTCACTGACTCAAGATAAATCTTGCACTTTCTTCAGAATGGCCTCCTTGCCATAATGATGGCAAGTGCCCTTTTGGCTAGGTTCTACCTTCTTAGCCTTCTTCTTTCCCTTCCTGTTCCTTTGACTTCTCTTAGAACCTTTCTTCGGTGAATCAAACTAACAACACTGCCCTACTCATGCTTCTCGAAGGCTCCACAGTCTTCATGTTGAGCAAGACTACGAGATGAACCTCCTTGCATCTCAGGTGAAGAGGAGCTTGAACCTTCAATCTCACTTGCTCATCAACCAACTCACAGAGATGAAGGACTACGATATGAGCATCCATATGCTCATGCTGCTTTCGTAGCTTGGGTTCCATCGCGGCTAGCATGATGCAACTCATTTGTTCAGAATCACTCACATGTTTCTGATAGGCCAACAATTGGTCCAAAGTTACATCGTCACTAGGACAGGCGGGAAGAGGCGCTTCGAGGACATACACAAGCTTTTCACCTTGAGAACAATTCTCAAGTTTCTAAGTCAATCCAAGAAGTTCGGCCCAGTCAATTTATTTGAATCCAAAATGGAACACAAATTCAAACACATCATGATCAATATATTAACTTAGAAATACAAAACGAGCATATATGAGAAAGATGATTTTAAAAATGCATCAATATACATTTATAAATCACATTCATTTTTTCGAATTTCAAAAACCCCAAAATCACTTCGGGAGATCGTAGGTCCATCTCTGAATGGGCTGATATCCATCATAGTTATGAAAAACCTTGGAGAGAGTCCAACAAGCCATTCATAACTACGACGGTAGGTATCATCTATACCGATTGCATATCACGTATATGCAACTATCACAATGTGCTATCAACTATTTGAATGTTCACACATACATCGGGTTGTTAACACATTAACAAGTATGCATCATATGCATAGCACCCAACTTCGCCTCCCTTTACATCGACCTTGGAGAGAGTCCAACAAGCCGATGCTCCAGGTTAAAGTCAACCCATTAATCAAGACATAGTTTTAATATGGTTAGAGCGCATTCAACCAATTAGCCCAGCTTGGAGAGAGTCCAACAACCAAAGCTAACGATTGACCTCTGACTCTTACCATATTAGTATTAAACTATTCCATGGTTTGAACATATTCAGGTTCGAGCCGGGCTTGGAGAGAGTCCAACAACCCAAACAAGAAACAGAACTCTGGTTCTAACCATATTAATGGAAGGTGTAGGCTTTAATATTGATTAAGGGTTTTTATGTCTCATCCTCTTTGCATGCAAATAACTATTATCTACATGACATGACATACATGACATACATCTACATGTCACGACACGCATGACACAATGTTATGCATCTAATGCAATTACATGGCATACAATTATGTCATGTATATATTTCCTTATATGTCATAACTATTTATGGAAATAAAATATGTTTAAGATTTGATTCTCCAAATCAAATCATAATTAAATTAGGAAACAAATTTCCAAATCTAATCACATATTTTATTCATGGAATTATTTGATTAAGGAAAATCTATTTAGGAAACCAATTTCCTAAATCATTAAAACTACTTATGGAAATAAAATATGGAAACACATTTTCAGAATCTAATCAAATATTTTATTTATGGAAAATATCAATTTCCATAAATACTTCCAACTTTCCAAAAGTGGAAGATTTCCATAAATACTTCTAGACTTTCCAAAATTGAAAAATTTCCGTAAATACTTCTAAATTTCCAAAATTAGAAAATTTCCAGAAATACATTATGACTATCGCAAAACCATTTTACGATTATGTCGAAACACAACCTGGGCTCTGATACCACTGTTGGGTTTCCGGCACCGCGGCGTGTGTGTGTTCGATCATGTTTCGTAAACATGAGCACAGCGGAAGCAATTAAAAATAATAAATCTATATTTATTACAACACACACAACACACGCATGCATATTACAATAAGTGTAGACATAACCGTAAATTAAAATTTGCAATAAAAGGAAATTTATCTACGTTATACCTTTCGTATGACGTATAGCGGGAACGGCATCAACGGGAACGATCCTCGTAAGAATCGTCTCTATCCGTATCCACGCCGAGCTCCTAGGGATGACTTCGCTAAGCCACGAGCTTCGTCTTCGTACGGGTTACTAGCCTCGTGTAGAAGACGATGTGATCGAGAGATGATCACAATCCGAATCCAAATTCGGATCCAAAACCGAGTCCTCAAAACTCAATTCTCCGGAGAGGTATTCGTCAACCGTTTGACGAATCCTTCATCCTCCACCTCAGAGGATTACCGGAGATCAAATCCCCGGTAAGTTAGCCGCTGTCGGAGCACTAACCGTCGTCCAAACGACGCTCCGACAACAATGAAACAAGCTGTCCAGAAAAACTGGACAGCTTTTGGTGGAGGAATAGAGGCCGGCCAAAGGAGATGTGGAGCTCACCTTATCACCGAATCCACAAGAGATCACTGGAGGGTCGCCGGAGCATCGCCGGCTGAAGCTTGGATGCCGGCGGCAAGGAGATGGCAGCAGCTCCATGATGTTGGCGGCAACACCATGTTGGGCGGCAACAACAAAAGGGGGCTAGGGTTGGGCGGCCAAAACTTCATTAGGGTTTTTGGGTTAGGGTTTAACCCATATTTTATAGAGAACTAATTCTCTTAATGGTTAATGGATCATATCCATAAAGCCCGTTAACCCGCTCCATCAAGATAAGTTAAAATAAACCAAACCATGATGGTTTATTTTAAGTTAAAACGAACCGAACCAACTTTTGGTTCATTCGTTTAAAATAAACCAAACCCTTTGGTTTATTCTCATCCATTGGATTAGAACCAAACCATTTTGGTCCATCCATTATGTCTTCATAAGACACGGCCCATCCATGCTTCCATTGCGACTGAAACAATTTCATGCTCGCTTTATGTTTGGTCCAACCAAACATAGTTTCTCTCTATCTGAGAATCCCATTCTCAAGCTCGTTTTAAATCCTTCGGATTACACTCGTTGTTCGTGTGACCAAATAGGTTCTCGGTTTATGTTGGCCATCTATAATTAACCATTAATTATAGAACGATCATGAGTGGCACCTAGTAGTACATCATGATCCCCAATTAACCGAAAAGATCAACGGTTGATCCAGAACTATTTCTGAAACCCTTCAGTAGCTCGAATGAATCGTGCCCCATTCCCTTCACTCATCTTATACCCACTTGGTTCAGGACATGGTCTATAGTGTCAGTCCCCACTAGGCTGACTACGTCACACCTAGCCCAAGTATCATTTCCTCATCCTACGGATTCTAGTTACTCCGCATGTATCGAAGAGTACCTTACTCTAAACATGTAATGCTTTGGCCAAAGACTTTAGTAACAATCCGACGAGAGGCCATGGGTATACATCTCCTCGCAAGGAGTGGTGAATCCTTTATAGGCTATTCAAACACCTTCGATCACTTCGACTTATACCCAATCATCCCGGGTCCACATCTTCTTAGAGATGTTTGCTTAAGATGTCAAAGCATAAGTCTCCATGATCAAGATGACTTGAATACCGCAAGTCAAAGGAACATCGCACTTAAGCTACAGTAAGAACTTCATTGACATATCTATATATGCAGAGAACCATATGAAGTCTTACGACTGGTCACTCTAATGAACTAGTTACCATAACTAGCATCCACGATTAACTCCGGACATCACTATGTCTCCAGCCAGTGACAATCAGCTGCTTGGATACACCAAGGAGTATACCTCGTGCTAGTCTCGACAAAATTGATGGTGTCCAGATCCATCAATTCATCGACTAGGGATAATTCCGATACATCACAATTACACATGTAGAGATACTCACTAGTTATGATTCAATCACAAATTCTCTCATGCTGTGAATCACATCGTGGATATTCAGTAAATGAGTTTAAGATCCAATCAAATACATGAAACATGTATACTCAAATAGTGAATCTTCATTTATCATATAAATGGTTCATACATAAGGCGATTGCCTTAGGACATCTCTCATATATTACTAACAAAAACAAGGAGAATAAAAAGAAAACCAAGCAACGACAATAACACACGAAAGTACCAAGACTTGCGTCTTGGATTAGTAGTGTGGGAAATAAAAAGAAACAAACAAAAACTAGAAAGTTAAGCAAAGAAATAAGAAACTAAATAAAAGGTAAGTACTCACAAACTTTGATGTCCCTGAAAGGCTACTAAACGTCGATTTTTGAGGATGGAAACAGCTTTTTATGGGAGTAAACCCTAGTAAGAATGTAGATCTCTGCGAGAGCTTCGATTTGGTGGGTAGATCGTTTCGTGAGTCCACTTGTAGCAAAAGTTATGCTCGTTTGATCGTGAGGTACTCCGAAGGTGATCAATACTTGCAAAAACATAACCAAAAACTATGTACCAAGACTTGGTCTTGGATTAGTAGTGTGGGAGAAATCTTAAAATGATAAATACGAAAACAAAACAATGCTCGACCAGTGGTTGCACCGAATCTGAGCGCCCCCGGCTCTGATACCAATTTTTGGATCGAGGCGGTTCGCTAGAGAGGGGGGGGGGTGAATAGCGATAAACACTTTTTCTTTTAAATCGTTCGGTAGAAAATTAAATGCAGAGGAAGTGTAAATAAAAACTAAATGAGAAAAATAGTTTTTTTACTTGGTTCGTAGCCTTCGGCCACTACTCCAAGGCCCTAACGATCCTAGACCGTGTACGGAGGGCAATTCACTAAAACACTCCTCCTCGTTGGAGGTAGGAGTTTTACGATTACAAAAACCTTCAAAGAAAAAGATAGAGAGACAACCCCTCTCTTCTATTAAAATAAAATGCAACGGTAGAAAGCCTCGATTAACAAACGAATTGCAAGATTAAGAGAAAAGACAAACTAAGATTATACCAACAACTCGAAGATGGGACTTAAACTATGGTTGTTGGTAGCACTTCGTTGTTGTAGAGTCGTCGGAGAGTCGCAGCGTTGCGGAGGCTTTTGAGCACTTAGAATTGATGAGAAAACCCTAGGTTAGGACCTCCTTTTATAGACTTTGAGCCCCTTTTCGAGAGGAACCCTAGCCAATCACAATTGAGCACCAATCTCCTTGAAATGGGGTGATAAGCCTTGACTCCTCGAATCTGATCATTGACCATCACCGATCGATGGCCATCATCATCCGATCGATGGCAGATCACGAGTGCCGACCTCCGATACCGATCGATTGACGGCAATGAGTCCTCCAAGTCGGCAATGATCGATGCTTGCTGCAAGTCAAAGTTAGCTCAACAAAAACATAATTTCGACGGTCATCGACCATCCGATCTCGACCTAGACCATCTATAGGATGTCTTTGGTCGGATCTACGCTTAAGATCATCCCCGTAACAAAGATACGACCTCACTTACGCTCGCACACACGAGCTTACCTCGATACTTACGTGTTGCTTTTGCTTCTGGCCTTCCACTCGATTCCTTCGGCTCCCTCCGAAATCACTCGAGTGTCGCCCGACCACCGCGGCTTCCTCCGGGTGTCGCTAGCCTTCAGCTCCAGCTATAGCAATCTTCTGCACACTCGATTCAGCTCGTGAGATAACGACATGAGCTTAACTTTGTATCGTTTGCTATAATCAAAACTCAGGTTCGACTTAGGTGCCTACTGCACCAACAGTTTTCACCCCTCGTATCGGTTATGCACAGTAGATAGAAAGCCAAAATGAATAACTGTCGATCTAAACAAACATCAATTTTAAATATGAATTCAAGAATAGAAATATATTTGAAATAACAAGTTCTATGCACATAAACTACTCCCTAATCATAGAATCGTAGAATCTACTCCATGAATATGAGAAGAGAAATACAAAGCATAATCGAATTTATAGAGACAATGTAAATTGTATAAGGAACGTGAATTACAATGCACTGTGGTTCTTCTCTCTGGCATTGAAGTGTATAACTTGATCCTCGAGCGACTTCCTTCCTCCCCGTTGCGAGTTCCTAATGCTTCTCACGGCACCGGTGTGCCATCTCGGTCGTCGTCGCCTCTCCCTAGCGTTTGGGCGTAGCTTTCTTTATATAGACATGAGGCTGGCTTTGCGCAAAATCTAGAAAAAACCCTAGTCACATCAAAATGACTTGCCGCCACACGACCATGTGTTTCCACATGGCCAGGCCATGTGCAGCGCTGTGGTGGCTGATCTCGAGCTTCGGACATGATTGTTGGTGCAATCCGCCCAAGTCATGATTGACCAGGACTCGATCTTGACTCGAGAGATGTTTTGATGTTCGACAAAAACATATGACAATGTGATTGTCATGGGAAAGTCCACATAGGTTGGCAAGGAAAGTCCAAGCATGGGTCTTGGCATGTAAAGTCCAACATTAGTTGGCAAGGGAAAGTCCAAGCTTGAGTCTTGGCATTTGAGAAGTCCAAGGGGTTTGATATTGGTGGCGTAACTTGGCAGCATAAGTCTAATGGTTGGCAGCGTAAAGTCCAAGCAGAGTCTTGGCAATGTAAGTCCAATGTGCCTTGGCGGTGTAGACACCATTAGCATGACATAGCCGATGGAAGCACTTTAAGGCTAGCACAATGGATGAATAAGTCATGGATGACTTGGAGGGGTCTAAGAGGCGTGAGACTGACGGAGGTGGCTAGAAGGCTTAGGTCTAGGCTAAGGGTGGTCTAACAAGTATGAGTGAAGCATACTTGGGTTAAAACCTCATGTTTAAGGTGTGCCAGTCGACTGGTGTCATGTGGCAGTCGACTGGCATGAGTCAACTAGGGTTTGATGAATTGGAATTGCCTCACGCCAGAGGTGGGCAGGATCGATTGGTGATTAGCAATGATCGATATTTTGATCGATCGGTGGTGCTCGAGAATTCGAGCACAAAATGGAGTCGAGACTCAACTGTGGGGCTAGTATTCGAGTGAAGGCTCCATCAGTCGACTGATGGGTATGATCAGTCGATTGATGATGGTCCATTGGATCTTTTCAGCGTGTATCTAGCCGTTGTCTCCTGACAATAGTGGCATCAGTCGACTGATGGTCCCGAGCAGTCGACTGATCGACGATTTCTAGCGCAAATTGAAGATTTAAATGGAGCTCGTGGAGGAGGATTTCACTAGCATTTCTTAAGGGCTTTTGGGGCGATTTGCTGCTGCAAATCAGGATCTCCATGTGCAATTCAAGCAATCAAAGATCAAGCATTCAAAAGAGCAATTGTAAAGTAGTTTTCTTTACTTGCATTGTATTCCATTATTGTAATTGCTTGTATCTATTTCTTATTTTTGTATGAATATTTGTATGAGGTTTCTCCGCCTCTGACTTGTGTCGAGAAGGAGTATTTGTGATTAGTGATTGCGTGTGCATCACTAGAGCTCTTTAGAGCTCAATCCATTGAGTATGAACCATTCGGTTCCGAACCATGTTTAATACTTGTGAATTTGTGTATTTGTGGTTGTTTATTTTGCTATTGCATTATTTCTATTATTCCGCTGCGCGCTAACGAAAATTGTAGACAAGCACGCAATCGAATTCCATCTCGCAACTAGCATGACGCTATTCACCCCCCCCCCCTCTAGCGGTCACATTTCCCCTACAATTGGTGTCAGAGCACGGGGCTCTTCTACGGACTAACCGCCGGGAGCTAAGACAAAGATGCTAGAGGGTGAAGATGGAGTTGGGAGAAGAACTAGGTTGGGATATCAACACACCTATCCCTTATACCTTCTATGGACAAGAAGGGTTTAGACAATTGAAGGCGAGGATCGAAGACTTCCTAATTATGAGGGACTTCGAAGAATGGTCCATCTTAATGGAAGGAGTTGAATATCCAAGAGGACCAAAAGGTAGCTTCCTCAAAAAGAAGAGATGGACCGAAGAGCAAGTCCAAGCCTTCGAAAAAAATGATAAGGTAATGAAATTTTTGATTGACTTAATACCTAACAATATCTTGTGTATGTTAAGTAACTATATAGAAGCCAAGGAGCTATGGAGCCAAGTGGCAAAGCTCCATGGAGATTCATTACCGGTTCAAGAAGAGGGACCATCAACGGTCTCAAGTAAGGATTCGGAAGTTGAGAAGGAATCAACTTCCGGATCGGTGGAAGAAGTGGAAGAAGCCTCCACTTCAAGGATTGAGGGGGAGGAGAGACCATCCACACCAGAGCCAGAGCAAAATCAAGAAGAAGCCTCAACCTCCCGGAGGGATGAAGAATCCACTCCGATCACCACCACAAATACCCTAGGTAACTCAAGCAATTTAGGTTTAAATAAAAATCATATAATTTGCTTTGAGTGTAGGGAATCCGGAAACTATAAGAGAAAGTGCCCAAAAAGTGTAAGGAAAGCTCCTCCGCCGCCTCAAAGTCAAGCAAAGATCAAGGATTCCAGTCCCCCAACAATCAAAAGCAAGGAGCAAGTGATTTGCTTCAAATGCCAACAACCGGGACACTACCAGAGTCAATGCCCGAAGGGGGAGAAGAAGGGGTAAAGGGGAGCATCATAAGTAGGGGGAGCCACTAAGGCTTGCCCTAAGGTACATTTTAGTAATGCTCCTTATAAATTAAATATCAAAAAGTATGCTAGGAATTTTAATTCTCTTGCAATTTATAATGAAAAGCATGCTAGAAACAATAAATATTTTTGTTTAGGAGCTAAGAAGGTCAACTTTTCAAATAAGGAGAAATTTAGGGCTAATGTCCCTAGAAAGACCTTGTCTAGAGAATCTATCAAGAAAATAGAAGACCACCTAGGCTTAAATCTTAAATGAACTAGACATATACCTAGGAAAAACAATGTCCAAAGACCAAATCAAAATTCAAAAATTGGACAATTAGAATTACAAAACCAAGCCTTGAGGTCAAGGCTTGAAAAACTTAAAAAGACCCTTAGGATTATGCAAAATCAAGTTAAAGGGTCAAATGGTCAAAGTCAAGAGTCTAGGACCAAGAGTTAACACCTAGGACCTAAGAGACAAAAGTCAACCAAGGGCAAGAAAGGTTTGGGTCACAAACCTAAGCCTAAGGTGACTTATCATAGTGTTCCATTTGATTATGGAACACAAGCTAGGTCTAGGAAGACCAAGGTCAATAGAAAAGTCATCCCTAAGGTTGACCAAGGTAGGTGCCTAATGGCTAGGGTTTCGAAAATACCTAGGGAAGCCACTAAGAAGGTTACAAGGGGAGTAACCCCTAGAGTTAACCTAGGCAAGTCCAAAATGACCAAGGCTACCAAGCCTAGGAGGGTCATTAGGAACGTATCTAGGGAGGTTATCCCTAAGGAATACCTAGTTAACCCTAGGAGCTCAAATAGGTTTTGGGTTCCTAAGAGAGTGATTGATTCATGCTAGATGGTTTTAGGGTGTGTCAACATTAAATGGAAGGGTAGTTAACCTAACCATAGTAAAGGTGGCACTTTAGTTAATTTTCAAAGTTATTGATACCTTGGAAATAGATTTGATATTATGATCCTAAAATATTTTAGGATGTGCCAATGTATCTTTGGGATTATGAAAAATCAATTAATTTGGCACAATTTAGGATTAGAGGTCATAGTGTGCCATTTTGGGTTTTTGGCATACTTGGGAGATAAGTAATAATATAATAAAATATACTTAATTATATCAAATGACAACTAATATTAAAATTTAGGTTTTATTATACCTATACATCTTATATTACATACCTTGTTTGTCATATAACATGCCATGACATCATGCTTATTTTTAATCATTTATATGCCATGATTATGTGTAGGATTAAGGTTAATAATGTCATGTGTTTTTAGATTCCATCTTATGGCATGACATCATGATTATGAGCATGTGTTTATTTATACCATCATTAATGCCATGATCATCCTTCATGCATTTAAATTAATGAAAATTGATTTAAGGACTTTGGCATGACTTGAAGTCCCATTTATAAGGGAATCAAGTAGAGTTGCCTTAGAAAAATGCATGAAACTCTAGATTTGGAGAACAAAACCCACATCTCACATCTAAATTGACTTGTATGTGTTTTCATACACCCTAGATATATGTGAGATGATAGGATATTAGTTAAGTTCAAGGTGCATAGTTTTTGCATCTAGATGAACTCAAACTAATCTAAAATCATTTGTGGATCATTGGGAAAGCTTGTGTACAAGTCATGTACATTGAGCCCAAGGAATATAATCCAATATAGGTTTTCAAAAATATTTTAAAATCAATTTAGAAAATCTTGGTGAAGTCTATCTTTTGATAGCAATCACCATTGATGAAGTTGATACAAAGTAGGGCCAAAACATTGAAAGTTTCAATGGTTTTGAACTTTGTGTCAATTTCACTATTTTATGGGTAAAATATTTTTCTATCATTTTTTACTCATTCTATTGGTCATAAATATTATACGTATGAATTTTCATGATTTTTCGATATACGTATAATTATTTATGAATTTTCAAAATCCATTTTTGATAATTGAAATTCGGAAATTTTAGTTATCAGTCGACTGCTCTTGGTGGCAGTCGACTGATGTGTAAGGCAGTTGACTGATTTCTAAAGGACTCGACTGTCAAGCTGATTTTAAGAAAAACAAGATTGTTTAGCCCATTTTCAGTCATGGTAAAGTTCCATAACCACTCCTAACCCTAGGATATGCTTTGGGAAGCATTAAAAAGGGTGAAAATCTGTTAGTGAAAGCCCTAGAGCCAATCATGTGATGATTGTTGTATGGACTTTATTGTATCATATTCCTATTTATAAAGGCATGGTTATTATATTTACTTGTATTGGTGCCAAATAACTAAATATAATAATGTCCTTGAGTAGTAGGTTCTTATCTATATCAATCGATTGGTTGAATCGATAATGAGATGATATAGAGAACACTACTCTTAATCATTCCTAGTCGAGTATTAACATTCAGGGACAATGTTAATGCGTAGAGACTAGCATGTAGGTCAACAAGATGACTTGATCTCACAAGTCATGGATATGAGATATCAAGTTGACACATGGGTATGCATTGGAGAATGTATATTGAATGACCCGCCATGAGAAAGTATCATGGATCGTTATATGAGTGTCATATACTTTCTCATGTGGCTATTAGTATGACTATTAGTCCTTAGACCTGAAGTCACCATGGTTCCCTACATAATGAGTTGCATACTTTGGCTTCGTCAAACGTCACCCGTAAATTGGTGGACTATAAAGGCGATTACTGGGTATGTAACAAATTATGCGGAGGGATGTGAGTGATGTAGATGGGATCTATCCCTCCTATATGACGGGGGTGACATCGATATTTTTGATAGAGTGAGACCACGAAGTGCATGGCCATGCCCAAATGAGTCAATATGAGATATTGAGCTCATTTGATTAGAGTGAGTCTACTTGGAGATCAAGATTTAGATTGTACCGAGGATGACACGGTCTATGCCTCGATTGGTCAATCTAGATGTCAAGGATAGAGGGACATTGTCACATATTGTGAGAGTCACAATTAGTAGTCACAAAGGTGATGTTGGAGCTCAACATTCTTGTAACTTGGGAAGCAATGATGTGTTGCTAGATACCGCTCATTGTTTATGTTCCTAAATCGGTTTAGGGACATTGCCAACGTTACAAGAACCTATAGGGTCACACACATAAGAGCAATTATATGGAGATTAGGTTCATATGATGAACCATGAGGATTAGATTCATGGGATGAACCAAATTGGATTAAGAGTAATCCAAATTAGACTAATTGAGTTAGACTCAAGTTGATTCAAGTGTTGAATGAGTCTAATTGAGATTTGATTCATCAAATCAATTTAAATTAATGAATAGAGATTCATTATATTAAATTGACTTGAGTCAAGTGGTTAGATTTGATCAACCATGGGAGATTAGAGGTCAAGTTTGACTTGACTTGAGAGGGAAGATGAAAGGTCAAGTTTGACTTGACCAAATGCCATGTCATGATGATGACTAGGCATGTCCGGCCAATGATGATGCTCCACATCATCATTGACTTTGTCAATTGGTGCCACCTCATGAGGGAGACCAAGGGACATGGGAGTTACATGCATGCATGTAACTCCCTCTCCTTGAAGTGGCCGGCCACTTTAGGGGTTTCATTAGATGAAATTCATTTAGGTGAGTTTATTCCAACTTCATCTTCTTCCTTGGAACCTCTTCCCTCAAGCTCTCTCTTCCTCATCTATCCATGAACGTCCAAGGGGTGCTAGCACACTCTAGGATGCTTTTCTCCACCTATTGCTTGTGTGGATACCGATAGAGGAGTGTACACTTGACACTCTCGAGTTCCGGCGAACCTTTTGGACGAGCGGGATAAGCGAAGGGCGTCACATCGAGGGTAATGATCTCACCTCTTAGATCTAAGGTAGATCTAGGGTTTTTAGTAAGCACATACATGTTTTGTTTTTAATACATCTTCACACGGATCCGTGGCCGGGGCTTCCGAGGTTTCCGCAATGCAAAAAGCGGTTTTTGCGGCTCGGAAAAACCCAACAATGGTATCAGAGCCACGTGCGAAGCATGTATGTGTTTCATTTTTGTAGTTTTTATATTAGATATAAAAATTACAGATTTATATGTTTCTGTAAATTTTCTTATTTTATAGAATTTTTGGGTATTTTTCTCGTAGAGTCGAAGCAACGAGTGTTGGGACACTCGTAGGCTTCAACCATCGAGAAAAACTATCCGAATCGGCGAGTTCTCGCTTTAGGTTTTTGGGACAGCGACTTAAGTCGCTGTAAGATCATTGTAGGGACACTCGCAAAGTTTATTTTGCGAGTAGGGGCGCTGCCCCTATCCCCAAAAGGGGCCATGTCCCGCGATCGCGCCCGGAAACCGCTTAGCGGGACCGTTACGGAGAGTTGACTCATAAATTCGAAATAAATTAGGAAAAATTATAGAAATTTCTGTAAAAATACATAATTTAGAATTATGTATAATTCTGTGATTGTCATGGCCCAATAACCCAATTGGATTGGATTATGTGTGTTGTAATTCATAATACGGCCTGCGTGCCGTTTTGTGGTTGTGCGTGTTGTAAAGTGTTTGCGACCTGCGCGTCGCACCTATTCTTTTAATATTCTAGTTGTAAATAGTTTTAGACTCGAATGTAACTCGAGTTTCGTATTTATAATGTACAAAAATGGAGCTGTGGAAAGTCCACTTGAAGATGAGCTTACGAGAAGGGTGACGACGACACATGGCGGTCAAAGGAAGCGCTTGGAGAAGCTGCTAGCCTTAGGTAGACCGTCCGATCTTCTCATTGGCTTGAGAAGATCGTAGTAGGGCCATGACTATATCACATTTAATTATATATATATATATATGTTGATATATATATATATATATTTAATTGATTTTTGCTTGTATGTATGTGATGCATGCTAGTAGAAAAATGTTTGTATGTATATGATGCATGCTAGGTTAATTTTCTTGTATGTATATGATGCATGCTAGAATAATTAATGTATGTTTATGATGCATGCTAATATAGGATAATGAAGGCCTAAATGCGTATAAGATACACATTACGATTAGATTAGATCATAATCGAATCAACTCGAAAATGCCTACCGAGCCTTGATACCCATCACTACCTCGATCATTTGTTGTTGTTGAATCTGCCAAAGCAGAGCAACGCATATTATCTTGGTAGGGTGCGGAGGGACAATCTTGGTCCCGCCTATCACGACTCGGGTTAGAGTAACCTCAATTAGATTGAGCAAAACTAGTTAACTCAATTGGATCGAGTAGAACTATAGGCATATTCCAATCGTTGGAAAGATAGGTTAAGATCGCATTTACACTAAATCTTGGGCGATTTAGCCAAAGCTAACTCAAGGTCTTTTGTAAATGTGGGTCTTAATCCTATAAACAAGAGTTGCATAGAGATGTAATCGGTAATGTGTTACCCACCGATCGTACTAAGTCTTGGGCGATTTAGCCAAAGCTAACTCAAGGCTTAGTATGATGTGGATCTTGTCCAAGAATTATAGCTAGTTTGTATGAATCTAAAAGTGGTTTGACCACATCCATAACTCGATTCTACAAAATTCCTATAATTTAGTGGGAGCATCATTTGATTAAAGGCCTAATTAAATGATAAAAGGAATATGATATTAATTCTCTGCATTGTATGTTGTAGATAACTATGTCGACAAACACGAACACTCTCTCTCTACGATCTGTCCTTGAGAAGGACAAGCTCAATGGAGCAAATTTCCTGGATTGGTACAAGAACTTGAGAATTGTTCTCACCCAAGAAAGGAAGTCAGACGCCTCCGGAGCAGCCCATTCCGGAGGCACCTCCCTGTCAATGCCTTGCGGTGACAAAGATGCTTACAAGAAGCATCAAGATGATGCATTAGATGTGTCATGTCTAATGCTCGCGACCATGAACTCTGAGCTTCAGAAGCAACACGAGTTCATGAATGCTTATGATATGGTTGGACATCTTCGTCAACTATATCAAGGACAAGCTAGGCATGAGAGATATGAAGTCTCTAAGGCATTATTTGGGTCCAAAATGCAAGAAGGGACTCAGTAGGTACATATGTACTCAAGATGATTGGGTACGTAGAAAACCTACAAAGGTTGGGATTCCCACTTGGCCAAGAGCTGGCCACTGACCTAATCTTGCAATCTTTGCCACAAGCCTTCAATCAATTTGTCATGAATTATAACATGAATGAAATTGATAAGCCATTGCCTGAGATGCTCAGCATGTTGAGAACTACTGAGCTTAACCTTAAGAAGGGTAAATCTGACACCATTTTGATGGTGCAGAAGAAGAAAGGCAAGGGCAAGCCTAAAGGTAAGGGAAAGTCCCAAGCCAAGGGCAAAGGCAAATAATTTAAACCCAAAGGAGGGGTAGCCAAGGAAGGGGCTTGCTTCTTCTGCAAGGAAGCAGGACACTGGAATCGCAAGGCATACTTGGAAGATCTTAAGAAGAAGAGAAGTGAGACTTCTACTTCAGGTATAAATGTTATAGAAGTCAATCTATCTATTTCTTCATCATGGGTATTAGATACCGGATGTGCATCTCACATTTGTACCAATGTGCAGGGGCTGAGAAATAGCAGGGCATTGACAAAGGGCGAGGTGGACCTACGAGTAGGCAATGGAGCAAGGGTTGCTGCTGTTGCTGTAGGAACTTATGATCTATCTCTGCCCTCTGGGCTTGTACTAGAATTAGATGAATGTTGTTATGTGCCTACCTTAACTAAGAACATCATTTCAGTTTCTTGTTTGGACAAGAAAGGATTTTCATTTATAATAAAGAACAAATGTTGTTCAGTTTATTTAAATGATATGTTCTATTGTAGTGCACCTCTAATGAATGGACTCTACTTTCTAGACTTAGAGAGCCCTATCTATAACATAAGTACCAAGAGGTTCAAGTCAAATGAGTTGAACCAAACCTATCTCTGGCATTGTCGCTTAGGTCACATAAATGAGAGTCGCTTATCTCAGCTCCATAAGGATGGGCTGCTAGACTCATTTGATTTTGAATCATATGAGACATGCGAGTCTTGCCTTTTAGGCAAGATGACCAAGACTCCCTTTAGTGGACATAGCGAAAGAGCAACAGATTTGTTAGGACTTATACATAGTGATGTATGTGGACCTTTCAATGTTGCTGCTAGAGGTGGTTACAGGTACTTCATTACATTTACTGATGACTTCAGTAGATATGGTTATGTGTATCTTATGACACATAAATCTGAATCCTTTGAAAAGTTCAAAGAATTCAAGAATGAAGTACAAAACCAGCATGGCAAGAGTATTAAGATACTTCGATCAGATCGAGGTGGTGAATACCTTAGCCATGAGTTTCGTGACTATCTAGCTGAGTGTGGGATTCTATCCCAACTCACTCCTCCTGGAACACCACAGTGGAATGGTGTATCCGAAAGGAGGAATCGTACCCTATTGGATATGGTATGATCTATGATGAGTCACACAGATCTTCCTATATCCTTTTGGGGATATGCTCTGGACACAGCAGCCTTTACCCTTAACCGTGTACCATCCAAGGCTGTGGTAAAGACACCATATATGATATGGATGGAAAAATCCCAAGATGTCTTTTATGAGGATTTGGGGTTGTGAGGCTTACGTTCGACGCCAAGTCTCGCATAAATGGGACCCAAATCCGATAGGTGCTATTTTGTTGGATATCCCAAGGAAACAAAGGGATATTACTTCTACATTCCCAAACAAGACAAAGTGTTTATGGTAAAGACCGGGTTTTTCTAGAAAGGATTTTGTTTCTAGAAAAACTAGTGGAGTACCTTCGATCTTGAAGAAATTCAAGATAAGGACCATAGCATCGAGGCCTTGATGGAGGTTGACAGAACCACAAAGTGTTGTGGGTGATGAGGTTGTTGCACAAAGAGTTGTGGAACAACCACCTGTTCAAGTAGACCTACCTCTTCGCAGGTCTGATAGGGTACGTCGTCAGCCTGAGAGATACTCATTTCTCTTGTATGACCATGATGACGTTATGCTCATTGAGAATGAGCCTACCTCCTATCAGGAAGCTGTGATGAGCCCAGATTCTGAGAAATGGCTAGACGCCATGAGATCCGAGATGGAATCCATGTACACTAACCAAGTATGGACTTTGGTTGATCCACCTGAAGGGGTCAAACCCATTGGGTGTAACTGGGTCTTTAGGAGAAAGACTGACATGGATGGACTTGCGCATACCTATAAGGGCCGATTGGTGGCTAAAGGTTTCAAGCAAATTCATGGTATTGACTATGATGAAACCTTTTCTCCAGTGGCGATGTTTAAGTCCATTCGGATCTTGCTTGCTATTGCAGCATACCACGATTATGAGATCTGGCAGATGGATGTCAAAACCGCGTTTCTGAATGGAAACTTGCTCGAGGATGTGTACATGACACAACCTGAGGGTTTTGTAGATCCACAGCATACTGGGAAGGTATGCAAGCTGCAAAGGTCCATTTATGGGCTAAAGCAAGCTTCTCGGAGCTGGAATCTTCGATTCGATGATGCGGATAAATAGTTTGATTTCATCAAGAATAAAGATGAACCCTGTGTCTACAAGAGAGTTAATGGGAACACAATTGTCTGTTGGTGCAGTGGGCACCTAAGTCGAACCTATGTTTTGATTATAGCAAACGATACAAAGTTAAGCTTATATTGTTATCTCACGAGCTAAATCAAGTGTGCAGAAAAGTCTCAATGCTGGAGCTGAAGGCTAGCGACACCCGGAGGAAGCCACGGTGGTCGGGCGACACTCGAGTTACTTCGGAGGGAGCCGAAGGAATCGAGTGGAAGGCCGGAAGCAAAAGCGACAAGTAAGTATCGAGGTAAGCTCGTGTGTGCAAGCGTAAGTGAGGTCGTGTCCTTTGTACGGGGACGTCCTTAGGCGACGATCCAACCCAAGACTTCCCATGGAAGGTCTATGTTGAGATCGGACGGCAAGTGGCCGTCGAATTCACTTGTATTTTGAGCTAAACTCCATTTAGTCAAAAATCGTGGTGCCAGTTCAACCGGCCAGTTCAACCGGCGGCAGTTCAACCGGCCAGTTCAACCGGTGGTCAAAAATCAGCCTCGAGGAGTCAAACTTTATCACCATTTTTCAAGGAGTTTTGTGCCCATTTGTGATTGGTTGAAGACCCATTCGTTGAGGGGCTTAAAGGCTATAAAAGGAGGGCCAAACCTAGGGTTTTTCATCAATTCAAAAGCTTCCAAGTGCTTCCGACACGCTCAGACTACTGACATCCCTACGACGACTAAGACGAGACGACTAAAGCTTCAACCTCCAATCCTTGAAGTCGTCGGTATAATCTTTAATTTTGTATAAGTTGTCTTTATTTTCAAGCTTTAAATCATATCAAGGAGAGGTGTCCCTCTACCTTGAATCTTTATTGAGTTTTGTATTCGCTTAACTCCTATCTCTATCGAGAAGGAGTTCGCTTAATATTTGCCCTCCGTGCGTGGTCAAGGACCATTAGGGCCTTGGAGTAGTAGCCGTGAGGCTACTTAACCAAGTAAAACCCCTCGTGTTTTTATTTATTTATTGCTATCTTTCCGCTACGCTTACTGTGCCAATTGAGCGATTACGAAAAGTTTTTTCTTATCGCTATTCACCCCCCTCTAGCGCCAAATCGATCCAACAATTGGTATCGAGTCGGGTTGCTAAGATTTGGTGAAACCACCAATCTAGCTTTTTTTACAGATTTATTTTCTTTTAATTCTGTTTATTTCTATTTATTTTGTTTGTTAAATTCTCTCAAGATACTAATCCAAGACGCGAGTCTTGGTACTTGTTTTTGAGTTTTTGTCTTTGCTAGCTTTTCGGTCTTCGTCTCTTTTTGTCTTTTTGTTTCAATGGCCCATCTCGAGGGTTTTAGCACCGTCCGACCTCCGTTTTATAACGGAGATGACTTCCGTTATTGGAAGGGTCGGATGGAATGCTTTCTCAAAACCCAACTCGAGATGTGGATCATAATCCAAATGGGTTTCACACTTCCGACTAATGAAGTGGGTGACTCCTTGGATTATGATCAATGGACCGTTGCAACAAAACGACAAGTCGAAGCCGACGCCAAGGCAACACAAATCCTCCAATGCGGCCTATCCAAGGAGGAGTTAAATCGCGTCGGCCCCTTCATAAGCGCAAAGGATCTTTGGACTAAACTAATCGAGTTACACGAAGGATCGGATCAAGCCAAGGTATGTAAGCGTGATTTGTTATTCAATAAATTGTACACACTAAAAATGCAGGAACACGAATCCGCGACGCAACTCCACGCCCGTGTCCAGGACATCGTCAACAACTTACACGCAATCGGACAAAAGGTCGAAAACCGCGACCTTATAAGGTATGTTCTAAACTCTTTTCCGAGGACTACCTTGTGGGCATCCATGGTCGATGCCTACAAGGTCTCCAAGGATCTTTCTAAAATTAGGTTAGATGAACTCTTTTCCGATTTTGAATTACATGAACAATCCAACTCGGAACCCGAGAGGGGTATAGCTTTATTTGCAGGATCAAAGAAGAAGAAAATCGCAAGCAAGCCACCACCAACCGAGGAGGAAGACGAGTCCGAAGAAGAAGTTGACCCGGAATTGATCAACTAATGAACCTAGCTCGAAGAATAGCCAAGGGACGAAAGCGAACCACGACTCGACCCAACCAAGGTAAACCTAAAAGTTCTAATATTAAGTGTTATGAGTGTAACAGGTTTGGACATATCAAGTCTGAGTGCCCCAAGCTCAACCACCAAGGACCTAAGCACAAGAAGGCCCTCAACGCGACATGGGAAGAAGCGTCATCCGAAGAAGACGAAGACCACGTCTTCATGGCGAAATCAATTGAGTCAGACACGGAGACCGAACCCGAACTTGAGTCAGAACCGGAGGATGATTCAGACTACGAAGCAACCTTCAAGTCAAGCCACGGATACGCATCCGGTTCAAAAGATACCCTTAAGGTGAGTCGTACTTTATTTAATACTTTACATAATACGGTTAGGTTTTTGTCTAGGAAGTTAGCTAAGTCCGAGTCCAAGGTCGAGACCCTGGTTGAGGAAGTTAAACTCCTCAAACACGAGGTCTCCCTAACCTCTTCGACTAGTCGAGTTCAAGAGAAGGACTCAACTCGGGTTGAAAAACTCGAAGTTGAGAACTCACTCTTGAAAAGTCAAGTCGAAGATCTTAGGAATACGTTGGAAAGGTTTACTTTGGGATCCAAAGGACTTGACCTCCTACTTGGATCACAAAGGGCCGTGTACAACAAGGCCGGACTAGGGTTTAGCTCAAACACGACCAATAAGTCGTATATGTCAATCGTAAGTAGACATAAAAAATGTGTCCAAGCATGGGTCCCTAAGACCACTTTGATTTCAACTCTAGGATCTAACTCGTACTGGGTTCCCAAGGACCAAATCCACTATGTGGATAGACCGAACCGATTCAACCGTCTAGGGGGAGCCAGTACAAAACATATTTGTGCTTTAACATAGAAATTGCATGCTTAGTTTTTTTTTGTTTTTTTTAACTCACTTGGAATACACAAATAACCAACTAAAAAATCCTTCGAAAAGATTGAGCCTCAGGGAGCCTCTTTTCAAATAACCAACTAAAATCCTTCGAAAAGATTGAGCCTCGGGGAGCCTCTTTTCAAAAATAACTAGTTAGACTAGGAAATAGTCTTAGGTGAGTCAAGTCATCATTTTCTTGAACATGGCTTTGTCTAAGGAAGTGGTCGATGATCCGATAAAAGAAGGCCCCTGTGCCTCGCCACGACCTGGAAGCCATGATCTTGAAAAGGTAAACTTGACAAGCCTTGGGTTAAATCCAAATCTAACTTGAACCTAAATCCACTTAATCAAACTTAATTGAAAATCATCTCAACATAAAATTACTTGAACCTAAATCCACTTAATCAACTTAATTGAAAATCATCTCAATATAAAATTACTTGAACCTAAATCCTAATTACTTGAACCTAAATCCACTTAATCAATTTAATTGAAAATCATCTCAACATAAAATCACTTAAACCTAAATCCACTTAATAAATTTAATTGGGAGTCATCTCACAAAAAACACATAAGTATAACATGCTTGATCATATAGAATAGTGTGAGATGACCTAGGTTTAACAACTTACAACCAATTTAAAAATAAATCTAACATCCAATCCAACCACCTTGTGTGTAGGATCAATGGATGTTGGACAGTGGTTGCTCCCGACACATGACCGGGGATCAACTCAAATTCACAAAGCTTCGATTCAAACGACAAGGATCGGTAGCCTTTGGGAATAACGGCAAGCTCAAAATCATCGGATCAGGTGATATCGAGCTTAACTCGAATTTTGTTATTAAAAATGTATTACTTGTAGAGAATTTTGAATATAACCTGCTTAGCGTAAGCCAATTGTGTGACAATAACTATAAGGTCGTATTTTTAGAAAATGAATGTGTAATTAAAACAAATGAAACAGCTAAAACAATACTCAAAGGAACTAGGACAAATAACATTTATACAATGAACTTAATCAAATCCTCAGCCAAATGTCTTATGACACAGGAAGAGGAATCATGGTTGTGGCACCGACGACTCGGTCACTCGCACCCAAGACTCGTCCACAAGATGAGTCAGAGTGGCTTAGTCAGAGGTTTACCCAACCTCAACAACTTGGTTAATAAAATCTGTAATGCTTGTCAACAAGGAAAACAACCTAGGACACAACACAAGTTAACTAACCAAGAACGAACCTCAAGTGTACTTGAGCTCCTGCATATGGATCTATTCGATTCACATGGAGCCAAGTCACTCAATAAAAGTCAATATTGCTTAGTCATAATTGACGACTACTCAGTTTACAGGTTAGGTTCATCAAACATAAAAATGATACCCTAGATCAATTAATCAATCTATTCAAATTAATCGAGAATCAAAAAGACCTTAAGGTTAAAAGACTTAGAAGCGATCATGGTGGTGAATTCGAAAATCAAAGGTTCACCGACTTCTGTAACCTAAACGGATACCACCATGAATTCTCTTGGCCTAGGACCCCTCAACAAAATGGCCTAGTGGAGCGGAAAAACCGAACTCTACAAGAAGCCGCTAGGACCATGTTAAACGAATATAACCTACCTGATAGGTTTTGGGCGTATGTTAGCACGTCTGCTATGTCCTTATGGTAAAGAGGCACCTTAAGACCTCGTATGAGATTTATCACGATAAAATACCTAACATCAAGTACTTTAGGGTATTTGGGTGTAAGGTACATATTCTAAACACTAAGGATTACCTAGGGAAATTTACATCAAAAACCACGACCGGAATATTTCTAGGATACTCGACTACAAGCCGAGCTTATAGAGTATATAACCACGACACCCTTAGAGTCGAGGAGACTATCAATGTAGTATTTGATGAAGGACACGAACCTACAAAACCCCCGACAACCCCAATTAGCGAGCCTACTCATACTAGACCTAACTCTGACCCTGAGATCGAGTCTAATCCACATCAACCAACTTCTCTTGTCGACCAAGTGACAAGTGATCCGAGTCAAACTAGTGTTCAACCAAGTCACCCCATTGATCAAGCATTAGGTGACACAAACCCAACCCAATCTAGGATTCAGACTAACCACCCTATCGATCAAGTGATAGGAGATCCTAATCTAGGAGTTCGAACTAGAGCATCCTATAGGAACCTTAGTCAAATTTCCTTAATTTCAAAGATAGAACCCAAATCAATTGAACAAGCTCTTCTTGATCCCGATTGGATTATTGCAATGCAAGAAGAGCTAGCTCAATTTACTAGGAATGAAGTGTGGAATTAGTACCACCACCTAAAGACAAAGCGACAATTGGAACAAGGTGGGTGTTTAGAAATAAGCTTGATGATAAAGGTGAAGTAGTTAGAAACAAGGCTAGGTTAGTCGCCAAAGGGTTCATCAAGTCGAAGGCTTAGATTACGACGAAACCTATGCCCGAGCTAGACTCGAATCCATTCGAATGTTTGCTAGCTTATGCACTTTAATCGAGGATTTAAGCTATTTCAAATGGATGTTAAGTCGGCATTCCTAAATGGATACATTAAAGAAGAAGTTTATGTTAGCCAACCCCGGATTGAAAATCTAGATAAACCCGACCATGTTCTAAAACTTAAGAAAGCTCTCTATGGACTTAAACAAGCTCCTCGAGGCTTGATGCGAAGACTTTCAATCCATCTCAAGTCAAAAGGGTTTAACCAAGGCTTAGTTGACCCAACTCTCTTCGTAAAAACCTTAGGTAAAGAAATATTCATAGCTCAAATTTACGTAGACGATATAATTTTTGGAACCTCTAACTCAGCCTTACTAAACGAGTTCGTTTCACTCATGGAAAGTGAGTTTGAAATGAACTTAGTAGGCGAGTTAAGTTTCTTTTTAGGTCTACAAATTAAACAAACTAAGGATGGTATATACCTATATCAACAAAAATACACTAAGGAGTTAATTAAAAGATTTGGAATGCAAGACGCTAAGATAATAAACACCCCAATGGCGATTAATGTTAACATAGGAGAAGACCTAGAAAGTAAGTCCATTGACTTAAGAAAGTACTATAGGAAGCGCGATAGGAAGTCTCCTATACTTAGCTGATGATCGAGCATCCTATTCATGATGAAGTATGTGCACCAGGTTTCAAACCTGTGCTAAGGAGTCTCACCTAACCCTAGTTAAGCGTATCCTTAGATATCTTAAGGGTACACATAACGTTGGTATTTGGTACCCTAGATCTACGGAGTTCGAACTAATCGGCTACTCCGATTCGGATTATGCCGGTAGTAAACTCGATAGAAAGAGCACGAGTGGTTGTTGTCAACTACTCGGCTCAAGTCTAGTGAGTTGGTGCAGTAGGAAGCAACATTGTGTTGCCTTATCTACCACCGAAGCCGAATACGTTGCGATGGGTGAGTGTGTAACTCAGCTTCTTTGGATGAAGCACACTCTCCGAGACTTTAGGTTGGACTTCACCAAAACTAAAATTTTTGTAGACAACATAAGTTCGATAAATCTAACTAAGAACCCTATATGCCATTCAAGAACAAAGCATATAGAGGTAAAACACCATTTCATTCGAGAACATGTAGCCAACGGCTCCATACAACTCGAATATGTTGACTCGAAGTCTAACCTAGCAGACATATTTACTAAACCACTACCCGAATTTAGTCTCTTGAGGACGAAAATTAGGCATGTGCATAATAGAATAGGTTTTGCAAATTATATTACTACTATTTCTTACTTTTTCATGAAACTAGCATAGGTCATACCTTAGATATCATGCACCTATAGATTTAAAGAGCCAATACATCTCACAACACATAGGACTAATGTGTTTGTGTACTTAGCCACGTAGATGGGCGTGAGATGTTAGGACCTTACTCCTGGTTCCAGATGTAGAGCTAGTGCATCGCTATGAACCATGGAGTATAATCATACATACTAACCGACTCCGACCAGGACTGGTTGATCCTTCATATCAATCAAGCCAAATATGAGTCGAACATTTCATAGATGAGCTTATTTTCAATATACTATTTTAATAAAAAATGTGGAACATGCTTGGACTTTAAATTTAGCAATTATTTTGATTTCCACACACCCCTTACTCTTTTCGATATCTACGGCAAAAGGGAGAAAAGGCCAAAGTTAAGGGGTCAAATTTTTTCAAATTTTTGATAACTTAACTCTTACTTCATGTTTAAACCAAAAGTTAACTTTAGGTTTTGAGAACTTATTTAACTTTTGACAAAGGCCAAGTTAAGAGAATTCTTAACTTATTTATATGTTAGTGTTTTACTTAAGGGGGAGAAAGGGCTTAACTAAAAAGTTTTACTAAAGCTAATTTTAAGTAATGTTATTTACTTAAAGCAACCCTCAAGGGTGAGGATTAAGGTCTTTCTTCAAAGACTCACCCTCGGTCAAGTGGGAGGTTTCCTCAAGAAGTACTTGAAGAAAATCCTTACTACTCCAACTTAATCTTCATTTTTTCTCTCATGCACATTATTATTCTTCATGCTTGCTTAACTTTGTATGTGGGTTTGCCATAAATCAAAGGGGAGATTGTTGGTGCGGTGGGCACCTAAGTCGAACCTATGTTTTGATTATAGCAAAGCGATACAAAGTTAAGCTTATATTGTTATCTCACGAGCTAAATCAAGTGTGCGAAAAGTCTCAATCTCTTTGGGTGAAGGCTAGCGACACCGGAGAAGCCGCGGTGGTGGGCGACACTCGAGTTACTTGAGGAGCCGAAGGAATCAGTGGAAGGAAGCAAAGCGACAAGTAAGTATCGAGAGTAAGCTCGTGTGTCTGTGGGTAAGTGAGGTCATGTCCTTTGTACGGGGACGCCCTTAGGCGACGATCCAACCCAAGACTTCCCATGGAAGGTCTATGTTGAGATCGGACGGCAAGTGGCCGTCGAATTCACTTGTATTTTGAGCTAAACTCCTTTTTTAGTCAAAAATCGTGGCTGCCAGTTCAACCGGCCAGTTCAACCGGCGCAGCTTCAACCGCCGATTCAACCGGCGCTCAACCGGCCAGTTCAACCGGTGGTCAAAAATCAGCCTCGAGGAGTCAAGCTTTATCACCATTTTTCAAGGAGTTTTGTGCCCATTTGTGATTGGTTGAAGACTCATTCGTTGAGGGGCTTAAAGGCTATAAAAGGAGGGCCAAACCTAGGGTTTTTCATCAATTCAAAAGCTTCCAAGTGCTTCCGATACGCTCCGACTCTCCGACATCCCTACGACGAAGCGCTGCCGAGACGACGACTAAAGCTTCAACCTCCAATCGTTGAAGTCGTCGGTATAATCTTTAATTTTGTATAAGTTGTCTTTATTTTCAAGCTTTAAATCATATCAAGGAGAGGGGGAGTGTCCCTCTACCTTGAATCTTTATTGAGTTTTTGTATTCGCTTAACTCCTATCTCTATCGAGAAGGAGTTCGTTTAATATTTGCCCTCCGTGCGTGGTCAAGGACCATTAGGGCCTTGGAGTAGTAGCCGTAGGCTACGAACCAAGTAAAAACCCCTCGTGTTTTTATTTATTTATTGCTATCTTTCCGCTGTGTTTACTCGTGCCAATTCGAACGATTACGAAAAGTTTTTTCTTATCGCTATTCACCCCCCCCCTCTAGCGCTCAAATCGATCCAACAATGTCTTCCTCATATTGTATGTGGATGACATACTGCTCATTGGGAATGACATCCCTTCGCTACAGTCTGTGAAGACTTGGCTCGGGACATGCTTCTCAATGAAAGACTTAGGTGAAGCAGCCTGTATTCTAGGCATCAAGATCTATAGAGATAGATCTAAGAGATTGCTTGGCCTAAGTCAGAGTACATACATTGGCACGATATTACTTCGGTTTGCTATGGAGAATTCCAAGAAAGGACTTCTGCCGATGTCACATGGTGTGAGTCTTTCGAAGACTCAAAGTCCCTCTTCTAGAGAGGAGAGAGACCGCATGGATAAGATCCCTTACGCATCTGCTATAGGATCTATCATGTACGCCATGATATGTAGTCGTCCTGATGTCTCGTATGCTTTGAGCATGACGAGTAGATACCAGTCAGATCCAGGTGAGCGTCACTGGATAGCAGTCAAGAATATTCTTAAGTACTTGAGAAGGACTAAAGAATATTTCTTGATATTTAGAGGCGATGAGGAGCTAGCTGTAAAGGGTTACAGCGATGCCAGCTTCCAAACTGACCAGGATGATTATAGATCGCAGTCAGGGTTCGTGCTTTGCTTGAATAGTGGTGCTGTGAGCTGGAAGAGTTCCATGCAGGACACAGTTATTTATTCTACAACATAGGCCGAATATATCGGTGCTTCCATCTCATTCGAGAGATTGTCGATAGAGGAGATGTGAAGATTTGCAGAGTACCCAGAGAGGCTAACATCGCAGATCCCTTGAGCAAGGCTTTGGCATAGAAAAAGCATGATGGTCACACTAGGTCATTGGGTATTAGATACTACGGTGATTGGCACTAGTGCTAGTGGGAGATTGTTAGTGAAAGCCCTAGAACCAATCATGTGATGATTGTTGTATGGACTTTATTGTATCATATTCCTATTTATAAAGGCATGGTTATTATATTTACTTGTATTGGTGCCAAATAACTAAATATAATAATGTCCTTGAGTAGTAGGTTCTTATCTATATCAATCGATTGGTTGAATCGATAATGAGATGATATAGAGAACACTACTCTTAATCATTCCTAGTCTAATATTAACATTCAGGGACAATGTTAATGCGTAGAGACTAGCATGTAGGTCAACAAGATGACTTGATCTCACAAGTCATGGATATGAGATATCAAGTTGACACATGGGTATGCATTGGAGAATGTATACTGAATGACCTGCCATGAGAAAGTATCATGGATCGTTATATGAGTGTCATATACTTTCTCATGTGGCTATTAGTATGACTATTAGTCCTTAGACCTGAAGTCACCATGGTTCCCTACATAATGAGTTGCATACTTTGGCTTCGTCAAACGTCACCCGTAAATGGGTGGACTATAAAGGCGACATCGGGTATGTAACAAATTATACTGGAGGATGTGAGTGATGTAGATGGGATCTATCCCTCCTATATGTGGGTGACATCGATATTCTTGATAGAGTGAGACCACGAAGTGCATGGCCATGCCCAAATGAGTCAATATGAGATATTGAGCTCATTTGATTAGAGTGAGTCTACTTGGAGATCAAGATTTAGATTGTACCGAGGATGACACGGTCTATGCCTCGATTGGTCAATCTAGATGTCAAGGATAGAGGGACATTGTCACATATTGTGAGAGTCACAATTAGTAGTCACAAAGGTGATGTTGGAGCTCAACATTCTTGTAACTTGGGAAGCAATGATGTGTTGCTAGATACCGCTCATTGTTTATGTTCCTAAATCGGTTTAGGGACATTGCCAACGTTACAAGAACCTATAGGGTCACACACATAAGAGCAATTAGATGGAGATTAGGTTCATATGATGAACCATGAGGATTAGATTCATGGGATGAACCAAATTGGATTAAGAGTAATCCAAATTAGACTAATTGAGTTAGACTCAAGTTGATTCAAGTGTTGAATGAGTCTAATTGAGATTTGATTCATCAAATCAATTTAAATTAATGAATAGAGATTCATTATATTAAATTGACTTGAGTCAAGTGGTTAGATTTGATCAACCATGGGAGATTAGAGGTCAAGTTTGACTTGACTTGAGAGGGAAGATGAAAGGTCAAGTTTGACTTGACCAAATGCCATGTCATGATGATGACTAGGCATGTCCGGCCAATGATGATGCTCCACATCATCATTGACTTTGTCAATTGGTGCCACCTCATGAGGGAGACCAAGGGACATGGGAGTTACATGCATGCATGTAACTCCCTCTCCTTGAAGTGGCCGGCCACTTTAGGGGTTTCATTAGATGAAATTCATTTGGGTGAGTTTATTCCAACTTCATCATCTTCCTTGGAACCTCTTCCCTCAAGCTCTCTCTTCCTCATCTATCCATGAACGTCCAAGGGGTGCTAGCACACTCTAGGATGCTTTTCTCCACCTATTGCTTGTGTGGATACCGATAGAGGAGTGTACACTTGACACTCTCGAGTTCCGGCGAACCTTTTGGACGAGCGGGATAAGCGAAGGGCGTCGCATCGAGGGTAATGATCTCACCTCTTAGATCTAAGGTAGATCTAGGGTTTTTAGTAAGCACATACATGTTTTGTTTTTAATACATCTTCGCACGGATCCGTGGCCGGGGCTTCCGAAGTTTCCACAACGCAAAAAGCGGTTTTTGCGGCTCGGAAAAACCCAACAAAATCTATTGGATATGGATTAGGAGGGTTTTAGGGTGATGTATCAAATTTATGGTGTTGGAAAGTTCAATGTTAAATTTCTAACCTTATTTTTTATGGTTTAGAGTTCCTATTGGCTTAGGGACTTCCCAAGGACATTGTTGGTGCAATGGTCAAGGGGGAGCAAGCCTTTAAGGGGAGATATCTATCATGGGATGATGGATGGTATTTTTTCCTCATGAGGAGGAAAATGAAATTTTGAGATACCCAATTTAGAAATTGGGAGAGTGTATAGGATTGCCTCTATTGAGAGATATGGGACTTATCACTAGGAAGATGGTAGGCATCCTAGGTATTTTTGGACCAAGGGGGAGATTGTAAGATCTCATTGGGACATGAGACATTGACCTCCTTGGAGAGAACCTTTTTGATATTAGTCAAAAAGGGGGAGAACTTATTGGGAGAATGACATCAATTGGGAAAATTGATGGGGATGATTGGTTTGAATTAGATGGTCTATCTCAATGGTTTGTTTGGTTTTTGTCAAACATTAAAAATGGGGAGATTGTTGGTGCAATCGGCCCAGGTCACGATTGACCAGGACTCGAGCTTGACTCGAGAGATGTTTTGAAGTTCGACAAAAACATATGACAATGTGATTGTCATGGAAAAGTCCAAGTCTTGGGTCTTGGCAATGGAAAGTCCAACATGGGTTGGCAAGGAAAGTCCAAGCATGGGTCTTGGCATGGAAAGTCCAACATGGGTTGGCAAGGGAAAGTCCAAGCTTGACTCTTGGCATTTGAGAAGTCCAAGGGGTTTTATATTGGCAGCGTAAAGTTCAAGCGGGAGTCTTGGCAATATAAGTCCAATGGTTGGTGGCGTAAAGTCCAAGCGGAGTCTTGGCAATGTAAGTCCAATATGCCTTGGTGGTGTAGACACTGTTAGCATGACATAGCCGATGGAAGCACCTGAAGGCTAGCGCAATGGATGAACAAGTCATGGATGACTTGGAAGGATTCGAGAGACGTGAGGCTGACGAAGGTGGCTAGAAGGCTTAGGTCTAGGCTAAGGGTGGTCTAGCAAGTATAGGGGAACCATACTTGGGTTAAAACCTCATGTTTGAGGTGTGCCAGTCAACTAGTTCCATGTGGTAGTCGACTGGTATGAGTCAACTAGGGTTTGACTACGGGAATTGGCCTAGCAGTCGACTGCCAGAGGTGGGCAATCGATTGATTGGCCGAGTAGTCGACTGATATTGTGATTAGTCGATTGGTGCTCGAGAATTCGGGCACAGAATGGAGTCAAGACTCGATTGCGGGGCTAGTAGTCGAGTGAAGGCTCCATCAGTCCATTGATGGGTATGATCAGTCGACTGATGATGGATCCGTTGGATCTTTCCAGCGTGGATCTAGCCGTTGTCTCACTACAACAGTGGCATCAGTCGACTGATGGTCCCGAGCAGTCGACTGATCGGCGATTTCCAGCCCAAGTTGAAGCTTTAAATGGAGCTCGTGGAGGAGGATTTCACTAGCATTTCTTAAGGACTTTTGGGCGATTTGCTGCTGCAAATCAGGGTCT
Source organism: Wurfbainia villosa (assembly GCA_025175895.1). Taxonomy (NCBI): domain Eukaryota; kingdom Viridiplantae; phylum Streptophyta; class Magnoliopsida; order Zingiberales; family Zingiberaceae; genus Wurfbainia; species Wurfbainia villosa. The sequence continues at coordinate 40,654,297 of CM046008.1, read as the reverse complement.
CCAAATGCAATTCAAGCAACCAAAGATCAAGCATTCAAAAGAGCAATTGTAAAGTAGTTTTCTTTACTTGCATTGTTTTTCATTATTGAAATTCCTTGTATCTGTTTCTTATTGTTGTAAGAATATTTATACGAGGTTTCTTCGCCTCCGACTTGTGTCAAGGAGTATTTGTGATTAGTGGTTGCGTGTGCATCACTAGAGCTCTTTAGAGCTCGATCCGTGGAGTAGGAATCATTCGGTTCCAAACCACGTTAAATACTTGTGTATTTGTGTATTTGTGGTTGTCTATTTCGTTATTGCATTATTTCTATTATTCCGCTGCACGCTAATGAAAATTATAGACAAGCACGTAATCAAATTCCATCTCGCAACTAGAACGACGCTATTCACCCCCCCCCCTCTAGCAATCACATTTCCCCTACAATGACCATGTGTAGCCACATGCCCTGATCGTGTCCCCTTCTGTGTTCCATTGTCAAATGCCCTTCTTTCACTCTGAAAGTGCACCATTTTCTCCATGAAATGCTATCCTGCACACAAAAGTACAAAAAACTTATCTTCGAACTAGAAAATAGGAAATGCATGCAAAACAAAGTGAAATATGGATGAAACAAGTCTAAAATGCAATGGGATGTGAGCAAAAACTACTCCTAAAACCTTATATGTTTTGCTCACATCAATCCCCCCAGACTTAAATCTTTACTTGTCCTCAAGCAAACCTCAGTGCCATGGAATTTTAAAAAGCAATTATTTCGTGCTTAGCATGGTAACTAGATTTATCAAGTGGTATTTTCAATCAAAGAAAAATAGATATGTTCTTGAAATTCACTATGTTAGCTCCTCGTGCATGTGCTAAGCGAATCATCTTAGAGGATACTCATTCCATAGTTAATTAAGTCGTCATCCTATAGCTTTCCTAAGGTCTTCGACTCTTAGGCACTCACCTGCCCAAAGCGAGGGTCATTCCCTAGATCTAGCACAAAGTCTCAAAGGCGTACTCGGTATTGAGAGAAATTGGTAAGTGTTTTCCCAGTAACCTAACTAGGTCTCAAAGGGGCACCTAACTATTTCCACCCACGACAACTATTTTTTTATCCCTCATAATCTTTTTCAATTTTTACTACTCTTTTTTTTCTTTCTTTTTTTTCTTATTCCATTTTTTTCATTTTTTTTCTCTCTCTCTCTTAGGATTTTGATTTTTTCGAATAGGCTTCCACAATCCGAGCATCTCAAATAACTAAAATACTAAATCTTGAGTCACCTATGGATTCCAAAGTACTAAACTACTGAGATGAATCATTACTAGGTACGTACTAAATTTTTTCTTTCAGAATGTTCGTCATGTGTAGGTGTAAAAATAAAAGCTAACCTGTGTAAGTCTAGAACATTCATTAGAGCAAATAAAATAAAATAATATACCATGAGGTAAATGAAATTAAGCTACCAATGGAAACAACTCATGAAGAAAACTTTAAAAATACTACTGAGGCAGCTTATAGATAGCAAAAACTAAGTGCTAAAAGAAACTAAACAACCTATGCATGAACAAATGAATGCTAACTAAAATGCAAATATGAGGAAAGAATCTACTGCTAGAAACAAAATAAATCAAAACTTGGGGCCCCCCTAGACTTGTATGAAGCTATACGTCTAATATGATGGCCGAGGTGGAAAGTCTGGAACCCTCGGCATCTCGAGATCCTGGGAGAATTTGTTGCTGAGCCGCTGATACCACATGTACATGTGGTCGATCTCAGAGCTGGTGGATGCAACGACTGCTCTGTACTCTTCCTTTCGGGCCCACTGTGCCTACTGGGCACGCATGTGCTGCTGAACATCCTAGAGATATGAAGCCTCCTCTTGACGATGGGCAGCCTCTTCTAGGAAATAGATACGAGTCTCGTCATAGAACTCCTCGGCCCGTTGGAAGTAGTCCCATAAGCCCTGAAATCTACCTGTGTATAAGTGCTCTGCTCCTCCCATTGCTGCCTCTGCATCCACTGCTCAGCGTATATGTCATCGAGGCACAATCGAAACTCTAAAAAGTCATAGGCAGATGTACCTGTATCTTGCTCAAATGTAGAAAAAGATGGTGGTGCATGTGCAAGCTCTCGTCGTGGACTAGGTGGGCTCAAAATGATTTTTTGCTTCTACCTAGCAAGTTTTTTCGAATCCTAAACTATTTGCAAAAACATAAATGACAATAAATCAAAGTCTAAATTATACAGATGGATGCAATAAAATCAAAAACATATATAAAACTACACTTGGGTTGCGTCCCAAGAAGTGCTTGTTTAAGGTCTTTAGCTCGACCGTACCCCTATGTCTCATCTTGGCTCTAGTGGCTGAAGGAGATTTTTCTTCCTCCCCTTCTTGTTGCGTTTGAATCTTGCTAGTGGGGGAGCAAGATATTTGCTCACCTTACGCCTCCTGTCTTGTGGTCCTTCATCACCATATCTCTTAAATCTTGCTCGTGGAGGGGCAAGATATTTATTAGCTACCTTCCTTGGTTCGAGAGTGAACATGCTTATCTTTAAAGAATCATTAGGAGTTTGATCATAATATTTTGTTTTCTCCATTTGCTATGAATAATGTAACTCATGACAGACATCCTAACCAAAAGATTGATTAGTATACTCTATTAGGTCGAATGAAATTTTATTATCACAAATCACTAGATAAGTTCGTTATTAGTAACTAAAGTTTCGGCAAGGGTTTGTAGGGGATTGATTGGAAGCTGGAGGGGGGGGGGGTGAATAGCGTCGTGCAATATGTCGATGGAAATCATTCACGTGCTTGTCTATAATTTTCGTTAGCGCAGAGAAAACAAAGATAATAAAGCAATAACGAAAACACAAACACACAAAAGCAAGGATATAACGTGGTTCGAAACCGAACGGTTCCTACTCCACTGATTGAGTTCTAAAAAGTTCTAGTGATGCACACGCACTCACTAATCACAAATAACTCCTTCTCGACACAAGTTGGAGGTGGAGAAACCTCGTACAATAGATTACCATAATAATCTAAACGGATACAAGCAATTACAATAATGAAATACAATGCAAGTAAAGAAAACTACTTTACAATTGCTCTTTGAATGCTTGATCGCTTGGTTGCTTGATATCAACATGGAGACCCTAATTTGCAGCAACAAATCACCCCAAATGATCTCAAGAAACCCTTGCATTTTCGTCCAGCACGAGCTCCTTTTATAGCTTCAACCTATGCTGGAAAAAGTCGATCAGTCGACTTCGCGGGACCATCAGTCGACTGATGCCACTGTTGTCGTGAGACAACTGCTAGATCCACACTGGAAAAGTCCAACGGATCCATCATCAGTCAACTGATTATGACCATCAGTTGACTCGTCAAGCCTCCAATCAACTGTTGGCTGTAGCAGTCGAGTGAGACCCCATTTTGTGGCCGAAACACTGAGCATCAGTCGACTAACCACATGATCAGTCGATTGCTCATCCACTAGTCAACTGCCCATCTCTGGCAGTCGACTGCTAGGCCACTTCCCGTAGTCAAACCCTAGTTGACTCTTTCCAGTTGACTGCCACATGGCACCAGTCGACTGGCACACCTCAAACATGAGGTTTTAGCCCAAATATAGTACCCCCATACTTGCTAGACCACCCTTAGCCTAGACCTAAGCCTTCTAGCCACCTCCATTAGCCTCACGCCTCTCGGATCCCTCCAAGTCATCCTTGACTTGTTCATCCATCGCGCTAGCCTTTAGGTGCTTACATCGGCTATGTCATGCTAACGGTGTCTACACCGCCAAGGCACATTGGACTTACGCCGCCAAGACTCCGCTTGGACTTTACGTCGCCAACCATTGAACTTATGCTGCCAAGACTTCACCGTTGGACTTTACGCCGCCAATATTCCCCTTGGACTTCTCAAATGCCAAGACTCAAGCATGGACTTTCCCTTGCCAACCCATGTTGGAATTTCCATGCCAAGACCCATGCTTGGACTTTTCCTTGCCAAGTGCCAATGACTTGGACTTTACCTTGCCAAGACTCATGCTTGGACTTTACATTGCCAAGACCCACGCTTGGACTTTACCAAATGTCAAGTGTCCCACTTGGACTTTCTATGCCAAGTACCCAAGACTTGGACTTTCCCATGACAATTACATTGTCATATTTTTGTCTAACATCAAAACATCTCTCGAGCCAATCTCGAGTACTGGTCAATCGTGACTTAGGCCGATTGCACTAACAATCTCCCCCTTTTTTATTTTTGACAAAAACCAATAAATCCATTTGAGTTAGACCATCTAACTCAAAACACCTTCCCAATTATCCCAAATTGATAATCCCAAACACTCTCCCAATACTTCTCCCCCTTTTTGACTAACATTGAAAAGGTTCTCTCCAAGGAGGTCAATGTCTCATGTCCCAATGAGATCTTACAATCTCCCCCTTTGTCCAACAATACCTAGGATGCCTACCATCTTCCTAGTGATAAGTCCCATATCACTCAAGAGAGGCAATCCTATACTCTCTCCCAATTTCCAAATTGGGTTTCTCAAAATCCCATCAATTTTCCCAATTGATAACATTCTTCCCATAACTTCTCCCCTTCAATAAGAAAAACACATCAATCATCCCAAGATGGATAACTCCCTCTAAAGGCTTGTTCCCCCTTGACCATTGCACCAACAATGTCCTTGGGAAGTCCCTAAGCCAATAGAAACTCTAAACCATAAAAATTAAGGTCTAAAATTCAACATTGAACTCTCCACACCTTAAATTTGATACATCACCCTAACACCTCTCCTAATCCATATCCAATGGATTTTCACCCTTTATAATACTTTCCAAAGCATATCCTAGGGTTAGGAGTGGTTAGGAAACCTTACCGTAGCCAAAACTGGGTTAAACAACCTTGTTTTTCTCGAAATCAGCATTGGCAGTTGACTCCGTGATTACTGATCAACTTCACTCATATCGATCATTGCTACCCAGGCGATCAGCGATAATCGAAAATTCAAATTTGATAAACAAAGATGGATTTTGGAAAATCATAAATAATTATACGTAATTCGAAAAATCATGAAATTTGTTATGTATAATACCTATGACCAATACAATGGGTGAAAAATATTTAAAAATTATTTTACCCATAAAATACTGAAATTTATACAAAATTCAAAAGTGAAGAAAACTTCTAAGTTTTGGCTCACTTTGTATCAATCTCATCAATGGTGATTTCTATCAAAAGATAGACTTCACCAATATTTTTCAAAAAGATTTTAAAATGTTTTCAAAACCTTATTTTGGATCATATTCCTTGGTTTAAATGTACATGACTTGTACACAAGCTTTTTCAATGATCCATCAATGATTTTAGATGAGTTTTAGTTCATCTAGATGCAAAAACTATGCATCTTGAACTTCACTCATATCCTAGCATCTCACATGTATCTAGGGTGTATAACATACACATACATGTCAATTTAATGTGAGATGTGGGTTTTGGTTCATTTAATCTAGGGTTTCATGCAGTTTTCTAAGGCAACCCTACTTGATTCCCTTATAAATGGGACTCCAAGTCATGCCATTATCCTTAAATCAGTTTTAGTCAATTTAAATGCATGAAATGATCATGGCATAATGATAGCAATAATTAAACATGGCCAATGATTATGATGTCATGGCATATGATATAATCTAAAAAGATATGACAATAATCTTTAATCCTAAACATGATCATGACATATAAATGATAAAAATAAACATGATGTTATGACATGTTATATGGCAAACAAAGCATGACATATCAATAGTATAGGTATAGTAATACCTAAATTTAAATATTAGTTTCCATTTGATATAATTAGGTTTATTTTGCCATATTACTACTAATCTCCCTAGTGTACCAAAAACCCAAAATGACACACTATAACCTCTAATCCTAAATTGTGCCAATTTAATTGATTTTTCATAATTCCAAAAATATATTGGCACATCCTAAAATCATTTAGGATTAAAAATCAAACCTATTTCCAAGGTATCCATAACCTTAAAAATAACCTAAAATGCCACCTTTGCCATGGTTGAGTTAACTACACATCCAATCAAGGTTGGCATACCCTAAACCCATTTAGCATGAATCAATCACGCTCTTAGGAACCCAAAACCTATTTGAGCTCCTAGGGTTAATAGGTATTCCTTAGGGATGACTTCCCTAGATACCCTCCTAATGACCCTCCTAGCCTTGTTAGCCTTGATCATTTGGGTCTTACCTAGATTGACTCTAGGGGTAACTCCCCTTGCAACCTTCTTAGTGGCCACCCTAGGTTTCCTAGAAACCCTAGCCACTAGGCATAAACCTTGGTCAACCTTAGGGATGACTTCCCAATTGACCTTGGTCTTCATAGACCTAGTTTGTGTTCCATAATCAAATGAAACACTATGATAAGCCACCTTAGGCTTAGGTTTGTGACCCAAACCTTTCTTGCCCTTGGTTACCTTTTGTCTCTTAGGTCCTAGGTGTTGACTTTGACTTTTGGACATAGACTTTTGATCATTTGACCCTTTAAATTGATTTTGTATATTCCTAAGGATCTTTTCTAAATTATCAAGCCTTAACCTAAAGGCTTGATTTTCTAATTCTAATTGCCCAATTTTAGAATTTTGATTTAGTCTTTGGGCATTGTCCTTTCTAGGCATATGCCTAGTCCATTTAGGATTAAGACCTAGGTGTTCTCCTATTTTCCTAATAGATTCCCTAGGTAAAACTTTTCTAGGGACATTAGTCCCAAATTTCTCCTTCTTTGAAATATTAACATTTTTTACACCTAAACAAATATATTTGTTATTCCTAGCATGCTCTTTATGATAAATAGCAAGATTGCTAAAATTAGTTCTAGCATGCTTTTGCCTATAATTGAAAGAAAGAGCATTATTTAGATATACCTTAGGGTTTGCCTTAGAGGCTCCCCCTACTTGTGATGCTCTCTTTTTTTCTCCCTTTGGACATTGACTCCGGTAATGCCATTTTGAATTGCACTTGAAGCATATGATATGCTCCTTTCTCTTTTGACTTTGGGCACCGACATCTTTGATCTTTGGAGCCGGAGGAGTCTTCTTGACTTTCTTTGGGCACTTGCTTTTGTAGTGCCCGATTTCCCTACACTCAAAACATATTATATGCATTTTATTATTAACACATATGTTTGAGTTACCTAGGGTGGTTGTGGTGGTCGGAATCAGATCTTGAGCTTCTTCATCTTGACCGGATGTTGAAGCTTCTTCTTGATGTTCCGGTGTAGAAGTTCTCTCCTCCCCCTCAATCCTAGAGGTGGATGCTTCTTCCATTTCTTCCTCCTCTTCCAATCCGGATGTTGATTCCCTATCAACCTCTAAATCCTCAAGCTCTTTAGATGACGATGTGCTTGCTTGAGCTTGAGAGGGTGAACACTCCTCTTCTTCTTGGATTGATGATGAATTTTCATGGAGCTTTGCCACTTGGCTCCACAACTCCTTAGCATCCATATAGTCCCCTAATATACAAACAATATCGTTAGGGATCAAATTAAAAATAAACTTTACTACCTTCATGTTTTTCTTGAAGGCTTGGATTTGATCTTCACTCAATTTCTTCTTCTTGAGGAAACCACCCTTTGGTCCTTTTGGATATTCGAATCCATCCATAAAAATAAACCATTCCTCAAAATCTCTCAAAATAATAAAATCTTCAATTCTTTTTTTCCAAGAATTGAAGCCTTCTCATCTGTATAGGGTGTAGGGCACCAGTGTGTTGATGTCCCATCCTAGTTGTCCTTGGACTTCCATCTTCACCCTCTAGCATGTTCCCTTAGTTGTTAAACTTCAAGAGTGGCCTCGCTCTGATACCACTTGTAGGGGATCGATTGGAAACTAGAGGGGGGGGTGAATAGCATCGTGCTATACGTCGATGGAAATCGTTCGCGTGCTTGTCTACAATTTTCATTAGCATAGTAGAAACAAAGATAATAAAGCAATAACACAAACACAAATACACAAATACAAGGATATAGCATGGTTTGGAACCAAACGGTTCCTACTCTACGGATCGAGCTCTAAAGAGCTCTAGTGATGCACACACACTCACTAATCACAAATAACTCCTTCTCGACACAAGTCGAAGGTGGAGAAACCTCGTACAATAGATTACAACAATAATCTAAATGGATACAAGCAATTACAATAATGAAATACAATGCAAGTAAAGAAAGCTACTTTACAATTGCTCTTTGAATGCTTGATCGCTTGGTTGCTTGATATCAACTGGGAGACCCTGATTTGCAAAAGCAAATCGCTCCAAATGCTCTCAAGAAACCCTTGCATTTTTCTCCATCATGAGCTCCTTTTATAGCTTCAACCTGTACTAGAATAAATCGATCAGTCGACTGATTTCACTGTTGTCGTGAGACAACGGCTAGATCCACGCTGGAAAAGTCCAACGGATCCATCATCAGTCGACTGATTATAACCATCAGTCGACTGGTCAAGCCTCCACTCAACTGCTGGCTGCAGCAGTCGAGTGAGACCCCATTCTGTGGTTGAAACACCGAGCATCAGTCGACTGACAACTTGATCAGTCGACTGCCCATCTCTAGCAGTCGACTACTAGGCCACTTCCCGCAATTAAACCCTAGTTGACTCTTTTCAGTCAACTGCCACATGACATCAGTCGACTGGCACACCTCAAACATGAGGTTTTAGCCCAAGTATGGTTCCCCCATATTTGCTAGACCACCCTTAGCCTAGACCTAAGTTTTCTAGCCACCTCCATCAGCCTCATGCCTCTCGGATCCCTCCAAGTCATCCATAACTTGTTCATCCATCGCGCTAGCCTTCAGGTGCTTCCATTGGCTATGTCATGCTAACGGTGTCTACACCGCCAAGGAACATTGGACTTACGCCGCCAAGACTCCACTTGGACTTTACGCCGCCAACCATTGGACTTATGCTACCAAGACTTCACCCTTGGACATTACACCGCCAATATTCCCCTTGGACTTCTCAAATGCCAAGACTCAAGCTTGGACTTTCCCTTGCCAACCCATGTTGGACTTTCCATGCCAAGACCCATGCTTGGACTTTTCCTTGCCAAGTTCCCATGACTTGGACTTTACCTTGCCAAGACCCATGCTTGGACTTTACATTGCCAAGACCCAAGCTTGGACTTTCCCAAATGCCAAGTGTCCCACTTGGATTTCCATGCAAAGTACCCAAGACTTGGACTTTCCCATGACAATTACATTGTAATATGTTTTTGTCTAACATCAAAACATCTCTCGAGCCAAGCTCGAGTCCTAGTCAATCGTGACCTGGTTCGATTGCACCAATAGGGTTAAGGTAGGCTATTCTAGATCCTTGAGGTTAGGAGGTGTTTTGATTGAAGTAATGCACTCCTCAATTAAAGTATCAATTATATAATCCTCAAGTTCTTCTTCATGTGGTGATTGAATGGATTGTCCTTCTTTACTTCCTATATCATCCACATCTTCATCATCCATTCATTCAAAGTGAGTCTCAGCCATATTAGGGGGAATCCAGTCATCTAAGCCACCTTCTTGTCATTTGGTTTCTTCTCTTGCTAGATCTCATTGCATAATCTCTGCAAATTGTTGGATATGTTCCTCACATTCCCTAGTAAAATCAGCTAGCAAGGCTTCTAAGCGGGGACTTGGTTCTGGATAAAATTCACATGGTGATTCATAGTTCTTGTGCTCACTTGGGAAATAATATTGAGGGTTCAAGTAGCCAGAGTTATAACTATATAAATAGGATTCATCTCGTGGCCACTGGTTGTAATCATAGGTGACATCTTCTTGTTCAAATTTTGCAGGTTCAAATATATCCAGACAATCGTTAATGGTATGTAACATTTCACCACAATGCTCACAATAAATGTTATCGAAACTCATAGCATTAAATTAACCATAATCATGAGTAAAAGCATGCATCTTTATATACAAGAAAATATAAACAAGGAAAGGAATAGTAGTGCAGAAAACTAAGATCTAAATTAGTACAAAATTAAACTGGACCACTAAACTAGATGAAGAAAAACTAAAAACTGAAATAAAGCAAGATGTCTACTCAAATTAATCTAAACTAAATTTAAATAATTAAAAGTATAAAACTAAAATAAGAAAAAATAAGAAAACAAATATACCCTATGTTAGATCCAACTGTCTACTTTCGATTTGATATCGAATCAATAGTCTCTGTCAATGGTGACAAAAACTTGATGCACGCGAACACATCCTCAAATCTCGCGACAGGAACCGTCGAAGACTCGAAGCATGCACTTGCACTCAATGCCTGTAAGTGCACGGATGTCATCAAGTAATAAATAGATTATCGATCCCATAGGGACTGAGATTCGAGTACCGATTATTCGGTGGATGTTCTTGTTCAGAGTTTAGTTCTAGCGATTGTGATTACCAGGATTGGCAACGGTCTTGATTCAAGTATGGTGTCACATGAAGGAAGAGAAGGTTTAATACGAGTCTTTGAATGGGATTCTAGGACTTCAGTTTCACCTGTGTATCGCTGAACACACTATCAATTGAATGTCATCTAGATTTTTAACTACGATTTTGTGGAAGGGACATCATACACTTCACTGATGAGCTTTCGCACCTATTGGGAACTACCTCTGCCAAACCAGTTCAACCCCTAGCTTTAGGACAGAGTAGGTAGTACGAAGATGCCGAATCAATCCCTGTGATGAATCGGAACGTGTCTCATTTCTGACTCTATCACACCCTTCTATCCGCGGTTACCGGAGAGACGTCAACCCCTAGGCTCCTCCTTAGTTCTCCTAAATCTTCGATACGAGGGCTGTCACCCTTCATATCAACTATGCACAGTAGATAGAAAGCCAAAATGGATAACTATCGATCTAAACAAACATCAATTGTAAATATGAATTCAAGAACAAAAATATATTTGAAATAGCAAGTTCTATGCACACAAACTACTCTCTAATCCTAGAATAGGAGAATCTACTCCATAAATACGAGAAGAGAAACAAAAAGCATAATTGAATTCATAGAGACAATGTAAATTGTGCAAGTAACATGAATTATAATGCACTGTGGCTCTTCTCTCTGGCATTGAAGTGCAGAACTTGATCCTCGAGTGACTTCCTTCCTCCCCGTTGTGAGTTCCCAGTGCTTCTCAGGGCACCGGTGTGCTATCCCGGTCATCATGGCCTCCCACTAGGGTTTGGGCGTAGCTTTCTTTATATATACATGAGGTTGACTTTTCGCAAAATCTGGAAAAAACCCTAGTCACATCAAAATGACTTGTCGCCACATGACTGTGTGTTTCCACATGGCCAGCCAGTGTGTAGCATTGTGGTGGCCGATCTTGAGCCTCGGACATGGTCGTGTGTAGCCACACGCCTTGGCCATGTCCCCTTTTATGTCCAACTACCAAATGCCCTTCTTTTGCTCCGAAAGTGCACCATTTTCCCAATGAAATTCTATCCTGCACACAATAGTACAAAGAGCAGATCTCCGAACCAGAAAATAGGAAATGCATACAAAACAAAGTGAAATATGCATGAAACAAGTCTTAAATGCAATGGGATATGAGAGAAAACTACTTCTAAAATCCTATATATTTTTCTCACATCAATCTTCCCGTGCAGCTTAAAGCAGGCTTAATACAATGTCTTATCACAAATATGGACATTTTTGCATGGTCCCCACAAGACTTATCAGGAATTGATCCTAATGTCATGGAGCATAAATTGTATATCTTACCTACTGCAATTCCTGTAAAGCAAAAGTGCCGACATTTTGGAGCAGGGAAGGATGCTATCATTAAAGGAGAAATAGGTAAATTGCTGATAGCTGGGTATATCAGAGAAGTACAATATCCTACTTGGTTGTCTAATGTGGTGTTGGTGCCCTAGTCGTCCGAAAAATGGAGAATGTGTGTGGACTTTAGAGATCTTAATAAAGCTTGTCTTAAAGACTGCTATCCTTTGCCCCACATTGATTAGTTAGTAGATTCCACTGCTGGGCATTAGTTTATTTCAATGATGGATGCTTACCAGGGATATCATCAAATATCGTTAGCTCGAGAAGATCAGAATATGGTCAGTTTTATTACAGTTGAGGGAACTTTCTGTTAGGGCAATCAACCCATGGATGATGTGTTTTGATGTGTGTGGCAAAGGATTAAGTTAGGTTGTTTGTGAATTTGATATGTGTGTTGAAGTCGTGCATGACTTAGTAATTCACACATGGTTTGCTTGATAAAGCATTGGCAAGATCACCATCTCATGACTCGGTCCTTGAGTCGGTGAAGGACAACATTGTGAAGTTGTGCCCTTGGTGCATCCGAGGGACTACCGGACGAGGAGCATTGGAGTGAAGCCAAAGGAAGTAGACCTCAGGGCGAGATGCGAAGGGTGGCATTGTGAAGCCGTGCGCTTAGTGCATCCGAGGGACGTGGTCGGACGAAGAGAACCTCAAGGCGAGAGACTCCAAGGGAGATGTGAGTGAGTGATTGTAACCCGGGACAGGGTAGCTCATAGGTGAACTTGGTTGAATGGCTAAGTCAAGTGTCGGAGGCTCAACTAAAGGTTGGTTTGAGGTTTTACCCGACACCAGTCGACTGCCATAGATGGCAGTCGACTGCTCCAAGTCGACTAAAGACTCCACTGGTGTTCGAGTCTTCTTTCTTGCCGAACAGTCGACTACCAAGGGTTGGTAGTCAACTGATCTCGCCACTAGTCGACTACCAATGGTTGGCAGTCGACTGATGGGAAGGGTTTCGGGCACAAAATCATTGACAGTCGAGTGATCTCATTGACCACTCGACTATTGGCTCCATCAATCGATTGATTGGAAGATCAGTCGACTGATGTGGGAGCCATTGGTTGGAATCCAACATGGATGAAGCCATTGTGAGGCAACGACTACAGCAACAGTCGACTGATGGATGCATCAGTCAACTGCTCGGTGCCCAATGGGAAGAATGTCTTCTTCTCTATAAGAAGGGGCCTTCGGTGACTTGGGATGGTAAATGCTTAACTTCTAAACATCTCCCAAGTGGCCAACAACTTTTCAATCCTCTTCCTTGAGCTTATTTCAATCATATTGTAAGAGGAGTGATTCGTGTGTAAGAAAGGTTACCTCCACCTAGCTTTGTGCAAAGGAGAGATTAGTAGATTGATTAAGGAGTGATTCACCTTGGAACGAATCGGGTCATGGACTAGCGGCAAAAGCCGTGAACCACATTATGCTCTCATGTTAGCGTTTGTCTCCTTTCTTATTTCTTTGTCTTAATTGTTTTAATTTAGCATTATATTTTGGTTGCGCTAACCGTTGATTGTAGACAATTAAGCAAATGATTACCATCTACGATAAAGAGTCTATTCACCCTCCTCTAGCCGGCCACCGATTCTCCAACACTTTCTGTTATGTAGTTATGCCTTTTGGATTAAAAAATGCTGGGGCTACTTACCAGAGGTTAATGGATAAGATCTTTGAAAAGCAGATGGGAAGGAATGTGGAGGTATATGTGGATGATATTCTGGCTAAAACTCGAAATGTTGAGCAGTTAATAACTGATCTGGAGGAAACCTTTTGTACTCTACGTCAATATAAAATGAAGTTGAATCCAAAAAAATGTGTATTTGGGGTAACACAGGGCCATTTTTTAGGATATGTGGTCACTGAACAAAGTATAAAAGCTAATCCTATTAAGATTGAGGTTATTCGGAAAATGCAACCTCCAAGAAAATTGAAGGAAGTATAGAGGTTATTAGCCAGAATTACCACCCTGTCCAGATTAATATCCCGATCGGTAGATAGGAGTCTCCCTTTCTTTAAAATATTAAAGAGGGCTACACAGTTCCAATGGGATGACCATTGTGATAAAGCCTTTCAATCTCTGAAGGAATACTTGGTGGATCCACCTTTTTTAGCTAAGCCTCAGCCTGGAGAAGTGTTATGGGTGTATCTGGCTCTTTTAAAGGTTGATGTAAGTTTAGTATTGATTCGAGAAGACAAGGGTCAACAACATCCAATCTATTATATTAGTTATCTGTTGAAGGGGGTTGAGGTTCGTTATACAAATTTAGAGAAATTAACTTGGGGTCTAGTTTTGACTGCTCAAAGGTTATGACCCTATTTCTTGTCTCATCCCTTAGTAGTACTCATTGACACTCCCCTGGGGAGAATACTTACTCTTCCGAAAGCTACTAGAAGCTTATTAAATGGGCTACTGAACTCAGTGAGTATGACATTACCTATCAGCCTCGTACCTCTATTAAGGCACAAGCATTATATGATTTTTTTGGTGGAAACTGTACATAAGGAGGAGTGTGAACCATGGATAGTATATGCAGATGGGTCTTCTGAAAAAAAAGGTTGTGAGGTAGTAGTAATTCTGATTTCACCACAAGGAGAAGAAGTTAAGTTGGCAGTTAGATTGCATTTTAGAGCCTCTAATAATGAGGCTGAATACGAGGCTTTGTTGATAGCTTTACAAGCTGCTAAAAATGTAGGAGCCGAGCGGGTAATTGTACATATGGATTCTCAGTTAGTGGTGCAACAAACTGTAGGGGGATTTGAAGTTAAGGATGATAAGTGTCGAAAATATTGTGATTTTGTAGAAAAGGCTAAAGGGGATTTTTCGGAGGTGTTGATAAAGAAAATAACTAGGGTAGAAAATCAGAAAGCTGATGAGTTGGCTCAGTTGGCTAGCACACTGGGGAATTGGGGAACTCGTGAGATAATTACGCAGATTGAGCTATTGCCACAGAATGAAAGATCGAGAGAGGTGATCTAAGATGACTAGAGGAGAGAGTTGGTCTCATTCTTTACAAATAAAAGGATACTAGATGACCCTGTAAAGGCTCGACAATTTAAGTAGCAAGTAATTCATTTTTGCATGATAAAAGAAATTTTGTATAAAAGGACTTGTGTTGGGCCTCTATTGCATTGTTTGGGGAAGACAGAAGCAAATTATGTGTTGAAAGAGGTGCATGAAGGGGCTTGTGGAAGTCATATAGGGCGTTAGACATTAGATCGAAAGGAGTTATTAGCTGGATATTTTTGGCCAACTCTGATGAAGGATTCTATACAATTGGTATGACAGTGTGAGAGCTGTTAGAAGCATCATAATTGATAGCATCAACCAGCTGAATGTATGAAAGCAGTAGTAGTGGCTTATCCTTTTGATCAATGGGGTATGGATATAGTTGGACCCTTTCCAGCCGAGATTGGTTAAAAGAAGTTTTTGTTAGTAGCTATAGATTATTTTTCTAAGTGGGTGGAAGCTGAACCCTTAGCCCGTATTACTGAATAGATGGTATTAATATTTTTATGAAAGAATATTGTATATCATTTTGGTATCCCTAGGAGATTGATATCTGATAATGGTCAGCAATTTTAGGATAAAAAGTTAGCAAAATGGTGCCAAGATTTCAAAATTGAACAGGTATTCAAATATGTGGCTTATTCCCAGAGTAACGGGCAAGTTGAAGTGACTAATAAAGAGTTGGTGCATGGATTAAAAACTAAGTTGGAGTATGTAGGAGGCAGTTGGGTGGAGGAGTTACCTAGAGTTTTATGTCTTTTCGAACTACTTCCAGGAGAGCCACAAGAGCCACTCCCTTCAGTATGGTGTATGGTTCAGAGGTTGTGTTACCCGTAGAAGTTGGAATAGAGTATGCACTGTTAGTAATATATGAGAGATGTCCTAAGGCAATCGCCTTATGTATGAACCATTTATATGATAAATGAAGATTCACTATTTGAGTATACGTGTTTTATGTATTTGATTGGAACTTAAACT
Source organism: Wurfbainia villosa (assembly GCA_025175895.1). Classification (NCBI taxonomy): domain Eukaryota; kingdom Viridiplantae; phylum Streptophyta; class Magnoliopsida; order Zingiberales; family Zingiberaceae; genus Wurfbainia; species Wurfbainia villosa. Next base: position 40,638,464 of record CM046008.1, on the reverse strand, counting down.
CATTTACTGAATGTCCACGATACGATTCACAGCATGAGAGAATTTGTGATTTGATCACAACTAGTGAGTATCTCTACATGTGTAATTGTGATGTATCGGAATTATCCCTAGTCGATGAATTGATGGATTTGGACACCATCAATTCTGTCGAGACTAGCACGAGGTATACTCCTTGGTGTATCCAAGCAGCTGATTCTCACTGGCTGGAGACATTGTGATGTCCGGAGTTAATCGTGGATGCTAGTTATGGTAACTAGTTCATTGGAGTGACCAGCCGTAATACTTCATATGGTTCTCTGCATATATAGATATGTCAATGAAGTTTTTACTGTAGCTTAAGTGCGATGTTCCTTTGACTTGCGGTATTCAAGTCATCTTGATCATGGAGACTTATGCTTTGACATCTTAAGCAAGCATCTCTAAGGAGATGTGGACCCGGGATGATTGGGTATATGTCGAAGTGATCGATGGTGTTTGAATAGCCAATAAAGGATTCACCACTCCTTGCGAGGAGATGTATACCCATGGCCTCTCGTCGTATTGTTACTAAAGTCTTTGGCCAAAGCATTACATGTTTAGAGTAAGGTACTCTTCGATACATGTGCAGTAACTAGAATCCGTAGGACAAGGAAATGATACTTGGGCTAGGTGTGAAGTAGTCAGCCTAGTGGGGACTGACACTATAGACCATGTCCTGAACCAAGTGGGTATAAGATGAGTGAAGGAAATGGTGCATGATTCATTCGAGCTGCTGAAGGGTTTCAGAAATAGTTCTGGATCAACCGTTGATCTTTTCGATTAATTGGGGATCATGATGTACTACTAGGTGCCACTCATGATCATTCTATAATTAATGGTTAATTATAGATGGCCAACATAAACCAAGAACCTATTTGGTCACACGCACAACGAGCGTAATCCGAAGGATTTAAAACGAGCTTGAGAATGAGATTCTCAGACTAAGAGAAACTAGGTTTGGTTGGACCAAAAAAGAAGCGAGCATGAAATCATTTCAGTCGCAATGGAAGCGTGGATGGGCCGTGTCTTATGAAGACATAATGGATGAACCAAAATGGTTTGGTTCTAATCCAATGGAGGAGAATAAACCAAAGGGTTTGGTTTATTTTAAACGAATGAACCAAAAGTTGGTTCGGTTCGTTTTAACTTAAAATAAACCATCATGGTTTGGTTTATTTTAACTTATATTAATGGAGCGGGTTAGCGGGCCTTATGGTTATGATCCAATAACCATTAAGAGAATTAGTTCTCTATAAAAGAGAGCTTAAACCCTAATCCAAAAACACTAATCTAGTTGCCGCCCACCTCCTCTCCTTGGAGATTTCGGCGCCAACACCACCTCCTTGCCGCCGCCCACCTTGAAGCTCCAACCGGCCACCAGCTGCTGCCGTCTTCTCCCATTGCCGGCGTCGAGCTGCTGACGGAGGAACTCCGGTGATCTTCCTTGGCTCCGGCGACAAGGTTGAGCAAGTCGCTTTCCTTATTTGGCCGGCGCAAGGTCTCCACCAAAGCTGTCCAGTTTTCTGGACAGCTTGTTTCCCTCTCGTTGGAGCGTCATTTGGACGACGTTTAGAGCTCTGACAGCGGTAGCCTTGCCGGGGATTTGATCTCCGGTAATCCTCTGAGGTGGAGGACGAAGTATTCGTCAAACGGTTGACGAATACCCCTCCGGAGAAGCGAGTTTTGAGGACTCGTTTTTGGATCCGAATTTGGATTCTGATCGTGATCCTCTCTCGATCACATCGTCTTCAACACGAGGCTAGTAACCCGTACGAAGACGAGGCTCGTGACTTAGTGAAGTCATCCCGAAGATACTCGGCGTGGATACGGATAGAGACGATTCTAGCGAGGATCGTTCCGGTTGATGCCGTTCCCGCTACACGTGATACGAAAGGTATACGTAGTTAAATTTCCTTTTATTGCAAATTTAAATTTACGGTTATGTCTACACATGTTGTACTATGCATGCGTGTGATGTGTGTGTTGTAATAAATGTAGATTTATTATTTTTATTTCTTTCGCTGTGCACATATTTGCGAAACATGTTCGAACACACACTCGCCGCGGTGCCGGAAACCCAACAGTGGTATCAGAGCCCAGGTTGTGTTTCGACATAATCGTAAAATTGTTTTGCGATAGTCATAATGATATTTCTGGAAATTTTCTACTTTTGGAAAGTTAGAAGTATTTATGGAAATTTTTCAATTTTTAAAGTCTAGAAGTATTTATGGAAATCTTCCACTTTTAGAAAGTTGGAAGTATTTATGGAAATTGATATTTTCCATAAATAAAATATTTGATTAGATTGTGGAAATTTATTTCCTAATTTAATCATGATTTGATTTGGGAAATTAAATCTTAAAATATTTTATTTCCATAAGTAGTTTTGATGATTTAGGAAATTGGTTTCCTAAATTGATTTTCCTTAATCAACTATTTCCATAAATAAAATATGTGATTAGATTTGGAAATTTGTTTCCTAATTTAATCATGATTTGATTTGGAGAATCAAATCTTAAACATATTTTATTTCCATAAATAGTTATGACAAATAAGGAAATTATGTACATGACATAATTGTATGCCATGTAATTGCATTGGATGCATATCATTATGCCATGCGTGTCGTGACATGTAGATGTATGCCATGTATGTCATGCCATGTAAATAATAGTTATATGCATGCAAAGAGGATGAGACATAAAAACCCTAACTCAATATTAAAGCCTACACCTTCCATTAATATGGTTAGAACCAGAGTTCCGTTTCTTGTTTGGATTGTTGGACTCTCTCCAAGCCCGGCTCGAACCCGAACATGTTCAAACCATGGAATAGTTTAATACTAATATGGTAAGAGTCAGAGGTCAATCGTTAGCTTTGGTTGTTGGACTCTCTCCAAGCTGGGCTAATTGGTTGAATGCGCTCTAACCTTATTAAAACTATTTCTCGATTAATGGGTTGGCTTTAACCTGGAGCATCGGCTTGTTGGACTCTCTCCAAGGTCGATGTAAAGGGAGGTGAAGTTGGGTGCTATGCATATGATGCATACTTGTTAATGTGTTAACAACTCGATGTATGTGTGAACATTCAATTAGTTGATAGCACATTGTGATAGTTGCATATATGTGATATGCAATCGGTATAGTTGATACCTACCGTCGTAGTTATGAATGACTTGTTGGACTCTCTCCAAGGTTGTTCATATCTATGATGGATATCAACCCATTCGGAGATGGACCTACGATCTCCTGAAGTGATTTTGGGGTTTTTTGAAATTCGAAAAAATGAATGGGATTTATAAATGTATATTGATGCATTTTAAAATCATTTTCTCATATATGCTCATTTTGTATTTCTAAAATTGATCATGATGTCTTTGAATTTGCGTTCCATTTTGGATTCGAATAAATTGACTGGGCCGAACTTCTTGGACTGCTTAGAAACTTGAGAATTGTTCTCAAGGTGAAAAGCTTGCGTATGTCCTCGAAGCGCCTCTTCTCGCCCATCCTAGTGACGATGCAACTCTGGACCAATTGTTGGTCTATCAGAAACATGTGACTGATTCTGAACTGACAAGTTGCATCATGCTAGCCGCGATGGAACCCAAGCTACGAAAGCAGCATGAGCATATGGATGCTCATATCGTAGTCCTTCATCTTTATGAGTTGTTTGATAAGCAAGTGAGATTCGAAAGGTTCGAAGTCTCCAAGCTCCTCTTCACCTCTGAGATGCAAGAAGGTTCATCTGTGGTACTGCTCAACATGCTGAAGACTGTGGAGCCTTCTGAAAAGCATGAGCAGGGGACAGTGTTGTTAGTTGATTCCTCGAAGAAAAGTTCTAAGAGGGAGTCAAAGGAACAACAGAAGGAAAAGAAGAAAAAGGCTAAAAAGGCAAAACCAGCTCAAAAGGGCACTTGCCATCATTATGGCAAGTAGGGCCATTGGCGAAGAAATTGCAAGATTTATCTTGAGTCCGTGAAGAAGAATAAGGCATAAGATGCTCCATCTTTTTCATATATCTTCGTTATTGATTGTCATTCTATTTCCTCAGACACTTGGGTATTGGATACTGGGTGTGGCTCACATATATGTAATGACATACATGGGCTAAGGAATAGAAGAAGACTCATCAAGGGAGAGTCAAATTTACGTGTTGGGAATAGAGCAAAGTTGCTGCACTCGCCATCGGAACGTATTTGTTGAAACTCCCTACAGGACTTGTCTTAGAACTGGACAATTGCTTTTATGTTTCTTTGTTGATAAAGAACATCATTTCTATTTCTTGTTTAAATAGAAATGGGTAACATTTGACTTTTAGTAACAATTGTTGTTACATAACTTTGAATGGAGTTCTTTATGGCACTGGAAATTTAAGCAATGGTGTTTATACGTTGGACGTATCCAGTGACATTTGCAATATCGAAGCGAGCAACAAGCGTGCTCGAAAGGATAATCAAATAGACTCCTACATGTGGCATTGTCGTCTTGGCCATGTAAGCAAGAAACACATGTCCGAATTACACCGATGTGGAATTCTGGAATCGTTTGAATTGGATTCATACGATACATGTGAATCATGCTTAAAAGGCAAGATGACTAAGTTACCTTTTTCAGGAAAAGGTGAACGAGTGGGAGAGTTACTAGGTCTAATACATACTGATGTATGTGGACCTATGTCAACTCAAGCTTTAGGAGGCTATAGCTACTTCATTACCTTCACCGATGATCACTCACAGTTTGGGTATGTGTTCTTGATAAAACACAAGTCTGAAGCCTTTGAAAGGTTCAAAGAATTCAGAAATGAAGTAGAGAAACAACATGACAAGAGTAATAAAATACTTCGATTGGATCGAGGTGGTTAATACTTAAGTCAAGAGTTTCTTGATTATCTAAGAGACAATGGTATATTGTCTCAATGGACTCCGCCATATACACCACAGCATAATGGTGTATCTGAGAGGCATAACCGAACCTTGTTGGACATGGTCAGGTCAATGATGAATGAATCTTCCCAAGTCCTTTTGGGGCTATGCACTTCAGACAGCTGTTTACTTGTTAAACAGAATGCCAACCAAGGTAGTCTCTACTACTCCATATGAGATATGGAATGGTAAGAAACCTCATGTATCTTACTTGAAGATATGGGGTTGTCCAGCTTATGTGAAGCGGACTGTATCAGACAAATTGGATGCTAAGTCTGATAAATTTCTATTTATTGGATACCATAAGGAAACAAGGGGTTACCAATTCTATCATCCTGTGGACCAAAAGGTGTTTGTTTCAAGGCATGCTGTGTTTCTAGAGAAAGAGTTTCTCTTGCAAGAAAACAGTGGGAGTGTTGTCGAGCTTGAGGAGGCTCGAGAGACTCAAATAGACATTGATGAGATACCTGGTGAAGGACAACAGTCGACAACTCATAGTGATGAGCAATCGGTTGGACCTATTGTAACACCACATCTTCGTAGATCTGGTAGAACACGCAACATTCCTGAGAGATATGGATTTCTCATAAGTGAATCGAACGACGTGTTACTCATTGATGATGAGAAGCCTACCAGTTATGAAGAAGTGCTGACAAGTTCAGAAAGGGATAAGTGGCTTGAAGCCATGAAGTCGAAAATGGATTCCATGTATGAAAACCAAGTTTGGAACTTGGTTGACCCACCTGAAGGCATCAAGCCTATAGAGTGCAAGTGGGTTTTCAAGAAGAAAACTGACATGAATGGTAATGTGATTACCTATAAAGCTAGATTAGTGGCGAAAGGATATCGTCAAAAGCAAGGTGTTGATTATGACGAAACCTATTCGCCTGTAGCTATCCTTAAATCCATTCGGATGCTCCTGGCCATAGCGGCTCATTATCATTATGAGATATGGCAGATGGATGTGAAAACAGCTTTCCTTAATGGAAACCTGCTTGAGGACGTGTATATGATACAACCTGAGGGTTTCACATCGGTTGATAAAACCAAGGTATGCAAATTGCGATGGTCCATTTATGGATTGAAGCAAGCATCCAGGAGCTGGAATATCCGTTTTGATGAGACAATCAAAAAGTTTAATTTCTCACAAAATCCAGATGAACCTTGTGTGTACAAGAAGGTTAGTGGGAGTGCAGTCGTGTTCCTAGAATTATATGTCGATGACATATTACTTATAGGAAACGATGTTTCAATTTTACAGTCAGTTAAGGTTTGGTTATCCAAGACATTCTCCATGAAAGATCTAGGAGAAGCAACCTAAATCCTCGGGATTAAGATCTATAGAGATAGATCGAAACGGTTGCTTGGTCTTTCGCAGTCTACATATATAGACCGAGTGCTAAAGAGGTTTAGCATGTCGGAATCCAAGAAAGGTTTCCTACCCATCAGGCATGGGGTACACCTTTCGAAGTCTATGTGTCCGCGCACAGAAGACGAGAGGATTTGCATGAGTAAGATTCCCTTTGCATCCGCAATAGGATCTATCATGTATGCTATGTTATGTACGAGGCCCGATGTATCGTATGCTCTGAGTGTCACGAGCAGATACTAGTCTGATCCAGGAATGGATCATTGGGTGGCTGTTAAGACAATCCTTAAGTACTTAAGAAGAACTAAGGATGTGTTCCTAATATATGGAGAAGGGTACATGGTGATACATGGGTATACGGATGCCAGCTCCAAACACACAAGGATGATTCCATGTCTCAGTCTGGGTATGTATTCACCTGGAATGGAGGCGCAATAAGTTGGAAAGGTTCCAAGCTTGACACTATAGCGGATTCTGCCACTAAGGCAGAATACATTGCAACTTTGAAAGCAGCAAAGGAAGCGGTTTGGATCAAGAAGTTCATCTTTGAACTTGATGTGGTCTCATCAATGATCCAAACATATGCTTCACCGCTATCATCTTATCAGAGAGATCATCAGTAGGAACGAAATACAAATCGAGAAAATTCACACTGAAAGGAACTTAGCAGATCCTTTGACTAAAGCATTACCTCAAAGTAAGTTTGAGGGTCATGTTAGTGCTTATGGTATTGGATACCGTAGCGATTGACATTAGGCCAAGTGGGAGTCTGTTAGTAATATATGAGAGATGTCCTAAGGCAATCACCTTATGTATGAACCATTTATATGATAAATGAAGATTCACTATTTGAGTATACATGTTTCATGTATTTGATTGGATCTTAAACTGATTTACTGAATGCCCACGATACGATTCACAGCATGAGAGAATTTGTGATTGGATCACAACTAGTGAGTATCTCTACATGTGTAATTGTGATGTATCGGAATTATCCCTAGTCGATGAATTGATGGATTTGGACACCATCAATTCTGTCGAGACTAGCACGAGGTATACTCCTTAGTGTATCCAAGCAGCTGATTCTCACTGTCTGGAGACATTGTGATGTCCGGAGTTAATTGTGGATGCTAGTTATGGTAACTAGTTCATTGGAGTGACCAGCCGTAAGACTTCATATGGTTCACTGCATATATAGATATGTCAATGAAGTTCTTACTGTAGCTTAAGTGCGATGTTCCTTTGACTTGCGGTATTCAAGTCATCTTGATCATGGAGACTTATGCTTTGACATCTTAAGCAATGATCTCTAAGGAGATGTGGACCCGGGATGATTGGGTATATGTCGAAGTGATCGAAGGTGTTTGAATAGCCTATAAAGGATTCACCACTCCTTGCGAGGAGATGTATACCCATGGCCTCTCGTCGGATTCTTACTAAAGTCTTTGGCCAAAGCATTACATGTTTAGAGTAAGGTACTCTTCGATACATGTGCAGTAACTAGAATCCGTAGGACGAGGAAATGATACTTGGGCTAGGTGTGTCGTAGTCAGCCTAGTGGGGACTGACACTATAGACCATGTCCTGAACCAAGTGTGTATAAGATGAGTGAAGGGAATGGGGCACGATTCATTCGAGCTGTTGAAGGGTTTCAAAAATAGTTTTGGATCAACCATTGATCTTTTCGGTTAATTGGGGATCATGATGTACTACTAGGTGCCACTCATGATCATTCTATAATTAATGGTTAATTATAGACGGCCAACATAAACCGAGAACCTATTTGGTCACACGCACAACGAGCGTAATCCGAAGGATTTAAAACGAGCTTGAGAATGAGATTCTCAGACCGAGAGAAACTAGGTTTGGTTCGACCAAACAAGAAGCGAGCATGAAATCGTTTCAGTCGCAATGGAAGTGTGGATGGGCCGTGTCTTATGAAGACATAATGGATGAACCAAAATGGTTTGGTTCAAATCAAATGGAGGAGAATAAACCAAAGGGTTTGGTTTATTTGAAACGAATGAACCAAAAGTTGGTTCGGTTCGTTTTAACTTAAAATAAATCATCATGGTTTAGTTTATTTTAACTTATATTAATGGAGCGGGTTAGCGGGCCTTATGGTTATGATCCAATAACCATTAAGAGAATTAGTTCTCTATAAAAGAGGGCTTAAACCCTAATCCAAAAACACTAACCTAGTTGCCGCCCACCTCCTCTCCTTGGAGATTTCGGCGCCAACACCTCCTCCTTGCCGCCGCCCACTTTGAAGCTCCAATCGGCGACCAGCTGCTGCCGTCTTCTCCCATTGCCGGCATCAAGCTTCTGCCGGAGGAGCTCCGGTGATCTTCCTTGGCTCCAGCGACAAGGTGAGCAAGTCGCTTTCCTTATTTGGCCGGCGCAAGGTCTCCACCAAAGCTGTCCAGTTTTCTGGACAGCTTGTTTCCCTCTCATTGGAGCATCGTTTGGACGATGTTTAGAGCTACGACAGCGGTAGCCTTGCCGGGGATTTGATCTCCGGTAATCCTCTGAGGTGGAGGACGAAGGATTCGTCAAACAGTTGACGAATACCTCTCTGGAGAAGCGAGTTTTGAGGACTCATTTTTGGATCCGAATTTGGATTCGGATCATGATCCTCTCTCGATCACATCGTCTTCAACACGAGGCTAGTAACCCGTACGAAGACGAGACTCATGACTTAGTGAAGTCATCCCGAAGATACTCGGCGTGGATACGGATAGAGACGATTCTAGCGAGGATCGTTCCGGTTGATGTCGTTCCCGCTACACGTGATACGAAAGGTATACGTAGTTAAATTTCCTTTTATTGCAAATTTAAATTTACGGTTATGTCTACACATGTTGTACTATGCATCCGTGTGATGTGTGTGTTGTAATAAATGTAGATTTATTATTTTTATTTCTTCCGCTGTGCACATATTTGCGAAACATGTTCGAACACACACTCGCCACGGTGCCGGAAACCCAACATGCACGAGTACTAAATTATATCCCGAATGATAATAGTGCAGTTCGGGGTTTGGAATTGGATTTGATTAAAGAAAAGAGGGATATGCCCGCGTATAATGTTGAAAGGTACAGGTCACAGGTAATTAAATCTTATAATAAGAAGGTAGTGCCTCTTTCTTTTCAGGTAGGTGATTTGGTGTTAAAAAAGGTGCTACGTGAGGGATCTAAAGGCAAGCTGGGGCCCAAGTGGGAAGGACCTTTTCAAGTGGAAAGCTGAGCGGGAATGGGCGCTTACTATTTGAAGGATGCCCAAGGAAGATTGTTGGCAAGGCCTTGTAACGTATATCATTTTCGGCCTTATTTTAGTGGATAAAATATTGTGAAATGTATGTTTTTGATTTTTTTCAGGAAGTTCTAAGAAATAAGTTTCTTTGTTAGAAACAGTGTGGTTATATGAATGTATCAGTAAGTTTTGTTAACAGTTTTAGGAAATACGTGATTTTGCATAATGTAGTGTTCGTAGATAGGATAATAGTAGCACTTGGACTTTTGTGTTGGAAATGTTTGGCCGATAGGCAATATATGACACTTAGCATATAAAAAGAAAGGTGCATTGTTCTTCATAGAAGGAAAGTAAATGACTGGGACATCTTTATATATATATATATATATATATATATATATATATATATATATATATATATATATATATATATATATGTTGGTGCAATCGGCCCAGGTTGACTCGAGTTTGACTCGAGCAGTACCTTGATAGTATTTTCATGATAGACAAAACTCATGACATGGGATTGTCATGGGAAAGTCCAACATGGGGTTGGCATGGAAAATCCAAGCATGGAGCTTTGTGTGGAAGCCCAAAGGGAAGCATACTTCTAGGGCATGAGAAGCGAAGGATGACATTGCGAAGCCGTGCACTTGGCGCATCCGAGGGACGTAGGCCGAGGGAAGAGAGCTTCGGTGGGGAACTCCATGAGGGATAAGGTGGACTTAGACAAGTGGCTAAGACTGAGTGTCGGACGCTCAAAAAACATTGTGTTTGAGGTTTTAGCCGACATCAGTCGACTAGCATAGGTGCCAGTCGACTGCTCTAGGTCGTATGGGTTCGACCAGTGTTCGACTGAACCAAGTCTGGCTGATCAGTCGACTGTCGAGGGAGGGCAGACGACTGCCGAGGGATAGCAGTCGACTTATGACACTGTGCACAGGCACAGAATGGAGTCAAGCTCGCCAGCATTCGATTGATGGATGATCAGTCGACTGATGGGTGCCATCAGTCGACTGATGTGTGATCCGTTGGAACTTAGCCAACGTGGATCTGGCTGTTGTGAGACAATGGCTACAGGACCAGTAGGCTAATGGTCACGATCAGTCGACTGATGTGCACGAGATCAGCTTGATGCAGGTTATAAATGGAGCTCAATTGGGAGGATTTCGCCAAGACTTTAAGGAAGCGATTGGAGGGGAATTGCTGCTGCATTCCAGTCCTTCAAGAGCCATCCAAAGCAAGCAACAAGAAAGGGTTCAAAGCTAAGATTTGTAAAGCGTTCTTTACTTGTATTTCTTAGTGTATTTGTATTTCTTATAGTATTACTGTTGTAATAGCTTGTACGAGGTTTCTCCACCTCCGACGTGTCATCGAGAAGGAGTTTGAGTATTGTCGTGTGCATCTATAGAGCTCGTTGAGCTCGCCCCGTGGAGTAGGAACCCTAAGGTTTCGAACCATGTATATGCTTGTGTATTTGGTGTGCTTGTATTATTGTTAGTATTATTCTTGTTTTATTGTTTCCGCCGCGCTAACGACAATCATAGATAAGCAACGCAAGAAGAACGGGTAAATTACATCATCCATCGTAAGAGGGCTATTCACCCCCCCTCTAGTCGGCCATTTCGACCCCCAACAAGTGGTATCAGATCCGAGGTCGCTCTTTAAGGGCTAATCGCCGCGAGAGTACTACAAAATGGCCGGCTTCATCCATCCACCGAAATTCGATGGAGATTTTGCTTGGTGGAGGAAACGGATGGAGGTATATCTCGAAACCAATTTTGATTATATGATTATTGTAGAAAATGGTTTTTAGATGCCTAGGGGAAAATACAACAAGGCAATTGAAAAGTCAAGGTGGACCCAAGACCATATTAAGGACTTCAAGACAAATCTCGAGGTAATAAAATTATTTAGTGATTTGTTACCTAAGAAAATTTGGTCTAGTTTGGGTGACTATAGGGATGCAAAGGAATTATAGGAGAAGATAATGAAATTTCAAGAAAACTCCCAACCGGCACATGTAGAGGATAATGCCGAAGAAGAAGCACCATCTACTTTTGATTATGTTGATGATTTGGTAGAGACCTCCACCTCTAGCGTTGTGGGGGAGGAAAGGATTTCAATTCCGGAGCAAGATCAAAATGAAGCTTCTACCTTCGGAAGAAGTGAAGAGGCCTCCACCAACTCCCTAGGTAACTCAAGTGTTGTTATTTTAAATAAAAATCACATAATATGCTTTGAGTGTAGGGAGAAAGGGCACTACAAGAGTAAATGCCCTAAATTGGCTAAGGAAAAGGCATCAACACCAATAGTCAACCCAAAGTCAAAGGATGTCGGTGTTCCCAAAATCAAGAGCAAAGAGCACATTGTGTGCTTTAAATGTAACCAACAGGGACATTACCGAAGCCAATGCCCTAGGGAGAGGAAGAAAGGGCAAGAAGGTGTGACTCATGTAGGGGGAGCTTCTAAAGCTAACCCTAAGGTACAGTTAAATAATGCACCTTCAATTTCTAGAATTAAAAAGCATGCTAAGAATTATTTTAGTTCTCTTGCCAATATTAATGAAAAGTATGCTAGGAGAAACAATAAGGTTTATTGCTTAGGTGTTAAGCATGTTAGTTTCTCTAAGGACAAACCTAGGACTCAAAACACTAGTTCTATTTTACCTAGGGAGTCAATTAGGAGAATTGAAGAAAACTTGGGTGTTAATCCCAAGAAATCTAGGCATATGCCTAAAAAGAAAAACATTTCCCAAAAGATAAATGAAAATTCAAAAATGGGAAAATTAGAGCTAGAGAACAAAGTCTTGAGGTCAAGACTTGAGAGAATGGAGAAAGCCCTTAGAATCATAGAAAATTCAATTCTAGGGTCAAATGCCAAAAAGTCAAGACCTAAGGTTCAAAAACGGTCTAAGGGCAAGGAAGGTTTGGGTCACAAACCTAAGCTCAAGAAGACTTATCATAATGTTTCATTTAATTATGGAACAATTTCTAGGTCTAGGAAAACCAAGGCTAATAGGGAAGTCATCCCTAAGACTAGTCATGGTGTGTGCTTAGTGGCTAAGGACTTAAGGAAAACCAAGAAAGCCACTAAGAAGGTCAATGGAGGAGTCACCTCTAGAGTTGACCCAAGTAAGACCCAAAAGACTATGGTTTCAAAACCTAAAAGGCTCATTAGGAAGGTATCTAGGGAAGTTATCCCTAGGGAATTCCTTGTTAACCCAAGGAGCTCCAATAGGTATTGGGTTCCTAGAAGCGTGATCGATTCATGCTAGATGGGTTAGGGTGTGTCAACCCTAAGTGGATGGGTAGTTAACTTAGCCATGATGAGTTGACACATTAGGATGTGTCAATATGGTTTGAGAAGTTTTAAAATGATTTAAATTGGCACAATTAGGTCTTAGAGGTATTGGTGTGCCATTTTGGGTTTTTGGCACACTAAGGAAATAATGGCATTAAGGCAAAATGTATTTAATCCCTAAAAATGGCAAATTGATTTTCACACTTAGGTATTCTATACCTTAGTATATTTTACTTGCCATGATTTTTTTGCCTTACCATGTCATGACATCATTTTCATTTTTATCTATAAAATGTCATGATCATGTTTAGAATTAACTTTAGATGTCATGTATGCTTAGTTCTCATTCACATGCCATGACATCATGATATTGGCATATGTTTTTATCTAAATCATATTTATGCCATAATCATATCATGCATAGTTTAAAATGGAATTAAGGACTATGGCACAACTTGAAGGGAATCAAATTAATGTTGCCTTGAAATATGCATGAGAATATAAACAAAACAAAACCCACATCTCACCCATAATGATTGTGATAAGTAATATACATACCAAATTTCAAGATTTATCAATTTATGTATATTTACTTATGAATTTTGGAAAGTCATTTTTGAAATTCAGAAAACTGCAAATGCAGTTATCATTCGACTGCCAGGGAGGCCAGTCGACTGATGAGGGTGTCAATCGATTGGTTTCTGACGCAGTCGACTGACAATGTTGATTTCGGGTAAACCTTGTTGGTTAGGCCCATGTTCAGCTGTGTTTTGGTGCCCAAACCACTCCTAACCCTAGGATATGCTTGGGAGAGCATTAGAGAGAGTGGAAATCCATTGGATATGGATTAGGAGTTGGGTTGAGGGTGAGTATCAATTTTAAGGTGGATGAGAGTTCATTGTTGAACTTTGCCTTAATTTTGTTTTGTTTAATGTTCCTATTGGCTTAGGGACTCTACAAGGACATTGTTGGTGCAATGGTCAAGGGGGAGCAAGCCTCTAGGGGGAGGTATCCATCATGGGAAGATGGATGTGTATTTCCTCATGGGAGGAAAATTTGGTTGCCTCTCTTTAAGTGATATGGGATCACTAGAAAGATTGTAAGCATGTGTTCCTCCAAGGGAGAGATTGTAAGATCTCATTGGGATATGAGACATTCATACCCTTGGGGAGGACCTTTTTGATGTAATGTCAAAAAGGGGGAGAAGTTACCAAGTTACCAATTAGGGTTCGTTGAAATTCTCATTGGGATATGAGAATTGCCAATATGGGAGAATTGGTAGACTTGAAATGGTAGTTTTGTCAATCATCAAAAAGGGGGAGATTGTTGGTACAATCGACCCAGGTTGACTCGAGTTTGACTCGAGCAGTACCTTCATAGTATTTTGATGATAGACAAAACTCATGACATGGGATTATCATGGGAAAGTCCAACATGGGGTTGGCATGGAAAATCCAAGGAGCTTGGTGTGGAAGCACAAAGGGAAGCATACTTCTAGGGCATTAGACGCAAAGGATGGAATTGCAAAGTCGTGCACTTGGCGCATCCGGGGGACGTAGGCCGAGGGAAGAGAGCTTCGGTGGGGAACTCCATAAGGGATAAGGTGGACTTGGCCAAGTGGCTAAGACTGAGTGTCGGACACTCAAACAACTTTGTGTTTGAGGTTTTAGCCGACATCATTCGACTGACATAGGTGCCAGTCGACTGCTCTAGGTCGTATGGGTTCGACCAGTGTTCGAACCAACTAAGTCCGGTGATCGATCACCGAGGGGAGGCGATCATTGTTAGAGCATCGATCGGCCGAGGATAGCGATCGATGACACGCGCGAGCACAAAATGGAGTTGAGCTTGCCAGCACTCAACTGATGGATGATCAGTCGACTGATAGGTGCCATCAGTCGACTGATGTGTGATCCATTGGAACTTAGCCAACGTGGATCTGGCTGTTGTGAGACAACGGCTATAGGACAAGTCGACTGATGGTCACGATCAGTCGACTGATGTGCGCGAGATCAACTTGATGCAGGTTATAAATGGAGCTTAAGTGGGAGGATTTCGCCAAGACTTTAAGGAAGCGATTGGAGGGGAATTGCTGTTGCATTCCAGTCCTTCAAGAGCCATCCAAAGCAAGCAACAAGAAAGGGTTCAAAGCTAAGAGTTGTATAGCGTTCTTTACTTTTATTTCTTAGTGTATTTGTATATCTTGTAGTATTACTGTTGTAATAGCTTGTACGAGGTTTCTCCACCTCCGACGTGTCATAGAGAAGGAGTTTGAGTATTGTCGTGTGTATCTCTAGAGCTCGTTGAGCTCACCCCGTGGAGTAGGAACCCCAAGGTTCCGAACCACGTATATGCTTGTGTATTTGGTGTGCTTGTATTGTTGTTAGTATTATTCTTGTTTTATTGTTTCCGTCGCTCTAACGACAATCATAGATAAGCAACGCAAGAAGAACGAGTAAATTACGACATCCAACGTAAGAGGGCTATTCACCCCCCTCTAGTCGGTCAATCGATCTCCAACAATATATATATATATATAAAAGAAAAAGCTAAGGGGGAGAAGAGACCATAAAGGAGTCTCCCCTGACTACTGCAAGAAAGTCTCCTACTTCGAAGACTGGTACGGGGATTGGTTGAGCTAGTTGTTCCAAAGTTGGAGGACACCATAAGCAGTTGCCAAAGGAAGGAAATGGAGAGCGAAAGTGCCCTGTAAGGGGTAATAGGCGATATGCAGAAGTTGCGGTAGACTGGGTTTCTGATTCAGAGGAGGAATTGGTGTCAGAGTTGATAAGAGTAAGATGGGAAGGAGAAGCCATGGAAGGAGGAAAGGATGGAAAAGAGGAGGGACGATGAAAGAAACACTACAAAAAAAAGAGGCATTTGGAGCGAAAATTTAGAAGCGGTCGCAAAAGCGGTTGTAAAAGATGGGGTTTTAGAAACGATCTAATTAATTGGTCCTAATACCGCTTCAATTGGATAATTTTTGGAAGCGGATTTTTTCTCGATTCTTTTGGGAAGATTTTTTAGCGGTTTATAAATGATTATATAACTACTTTTAGAAGCAGTTTTCTGCACCTAAAGGTTAATAACGAGATTAATTTAAAAAGAGGTGAGCATATATTTTAGAATATTGTCTCAAAACCCTAAGCAACCATCTTGGAATGGAGGGGTGGTCGTATCTCAGATTTTTTTTCATAAAAAATTCTATGTAGCCATCTTGGTTTGAGGAGTATATTCAGATCATATTATTTTCCAATTTCATCTCTCTGTTTTAGCAGCCTCTGTTCTAGCGGTCCATCAAATCTATTACGCCCTAGTGTCATCCTTCTACTTCTTGTAGGATCGTGTTTTTTCGAGATAGGGGGGTGAACCTCGGAGTATTACAAATTTATTTTAATTTAGAACAATTATGTTGGTACAGTAGGCACCTATGTCGAACCTGAGTTTTGATTATAGCAAACGATACAAAGTTAAGCTCATTTTGTTATCTCACAAGCTAAATCAAGTGTGTAGAAAAGTGCTAAAGCTAGAGCTGAAGGTCAACGACACCCGGAGGGAGCCGTGGTGGTTAGGCGACACCAGGATGACTTCAGAGGGAGCCGAAGGAATGAGATGGAAGATCGAAAGCAAAAGATACAAGGTAAATGTTGTAGGGATGTATACTGAAAAGTATATCTTTTGTATGAACATCTTTATTTTGAAATAAGAATCACATGATCATTGTTTGCATATTTTTATGGTTATGCAATATTGTCTAATACGTTACATTGTAGATAACATGGTGTGTGGTGTCACACGGGAGATCTTGTTATCGGCTCCTTGTAAAGTATAAGTAAAGGCTCACAACCGAGATGACTTTGGACAAACCATCGGAATGGTTGTAGTGTGATTTGGTATTGGTTTGTCTTGACCATAGAATCACACTAGTGCACTTTGTGTGTATTGAGCAGGACCGACACAGAGGTGATTCGATTTATTGCTGACTATATAATCGAATCGGACCTCAGATATTATTTAGTACATACTCTTAATCCCGATATAATAACGGGCACATATACTTGGTACTCATCTCTTTGATTTACCAATGGGCGAGATTTATAGATTAAATCGATAGACTCCGTAAGTTGGGAGATGATATTATTTATATGGTGTGTCGTTGATTATAGGAGGAAACCGTGTCCTATATATTAGGATGATGATGTCCCCTTGAGGAGCTCATAAGGTTCATCATGTAAACCCTGCAGGTGGACTTGGTCCGACATGATGAAAAGGTTGAGTGGTACTACTCAAGGAGTTAGATGTTGATTAATTAATGGTTAGTAAATTAATTAATTGACGGACATTCTAGATCTTAAACACGGGGAGAAAATGTACAAATAATATATGGAGCCCATATTGTCTTATGGGGGTTGGTGAGGTAGATCAATGATGGACCTTTAGTGGATTGGATCATCATTAGTGGATCAGACTTTATGTGGGCTTGATCCATGGGTGGCCAAGACCCAACTCCTCCTCATGGTCCCTAATGTAGCCCATTAACACCTCATGAAGCTTAGATCGAATGGATAGAAACAAAACTCTAAGATCCATTGGTAGAGATCAAATCTCTAAGATCCGACGGTTGAGATTAAATCTCTAGATCCGACGGTTGAGATTAAATCCCTAGAACCAATGGAGGAGATTAATTCATGACTTATCCCTAACTCTATAAAAGGAGGGCATGGGGAGTGGTCATGGATTACGTGATGATAGAGAGGGAGCAAGGCTTGGGCGGCAAGAATAGGGCAATCCTAGTTGAGATAGGATTGGAATTAGGGTTAGGGTTTGGAAGCAAGGGTGGCACCAAATAAGGCAAGTTTTCCTTCTTCTTCCTTGCCTTGTGGCCAACGTCCAGCAGCTATTCCAGCCCTTCCAAGCCCTTGGCCGGTGCCCAAAACACTCCCCTCTCTTCTCCTTAGGTGGTGGAAACAAGATATAGGGGTTCCCTTGGTGTCTTGGTAGTTTTCTATCATCTTCTTCTCCTTCTAGTTGGCCGGCGGCAAGAACTTCTATAGTTCTTTGTTGGTTGAGTTTTTGAAGGACAAAAACATTGTTTCTCTTCTTTCTCTTGCTTGGGAAAAGCAAGGAAGGAAGTTTTGCGATCTAGGAGCTTCGACTTTTGGTGGATCGTCGCCCACACGACGTCCAAAAGGAGGAGGGTCATACATTAGAAGACCAAGAGGTATAACTATTCTTCTATCTCTTTTATTCATTGCTTGTGTTTGTTTTTCAAAATATAAGCATGTTATATTTCTGTAAATAGGCTAAATAATACTTGGATCCTGAGTATAAACACAAAAATCGACGATCCAGACATCGTCTATTCCGCGGCTACTCGTAGAATAGAGAATGGTTGCTTGAACAACTAGTTTGTTCAAGTGACCTCTCTAAACGAATAGCACGACGATGACTTGGTTGCTTTGGGAATCCCTTTTGTCTAGGATTAAATTTTTAATCCGGGGACATCGAAGGGATCACCATGGTCAAGCAACCGAGGCGAAGGGGAAGCGAAGTTTCCCCTCACGGACTCGACAAGGGAAATCCCTTCAATTGGTATCAGAGCTTCCGGGCAAAACCTTCCAATTGGTATCAGAGCCAAGGTTTCCGATTTTGTGTGTTTAGGATTCGGTTAATTTTTATGCACTTTTTCATATATTATATGTGCTGGATAATAGTAGGATATGCGTAGTTTAACTCTTTGGTTGCAGGCATAAGATCCGACTATTATGGCCATATGTGTGTATGTGATTGTATGTGTGTAAATGTTTATTTTGTTGAATCCTCGGGGTTGACGAGGCTAGTATTTAGTTTTTGTAAATTAAATACGGCATTGTTTAGCCGCTCTTTATTTTATTTTACTTTCGATCTAGATTTCATGTACACTCCCTCGTGGAGTATAGGATCGATGGATGTAAATTAAAATAGGATTTAGTCTCGCTCGGATCTCGGATGGCTCGTACATGGCGTAGGAGGAGGCGGGCCGAGATAAGCGATCTGACAGAGTAATATTGAAGACAAAAGCCATAATAGTTGGAAAATAATTTATTTTTCATATTTATTGCTTTTTGTATGATATGCATGTCGTAGGCTAGGAAAATTCCTCAATTTCAAATTACTAAGTGGGAGAGGGATATTTTTATAAATTCCCGCAGCCTCCATTACAATTTGACAAGCGATGCAAACAAACTTGCGCGTCGGCTCTGAGTGCCTTCCTCCCCATCGGATGAGTTTGTTTGCGGATCACTATGTCAAATAATGGTTATAGGAAATTATTTAGGAGCGTGTGTACTTCCACATCGGTAAGGCACATAATCCGAGATAATTCCCTTAGTATCGTGTAATGGTGAACACTTAGATGCAAATATAAGTATCCTCCCCATCGGAGTCACTGCTTTTATTTGTAGGGCCGAAGAGAAACCAACTATTAATTTTACTTGTCAAAAAGTTAGGTTGACAAGATAGTAAAACTAATGGGTAAAACCTCCTTTTACAAATGTAGAATTCGTATACGTCCACACGATCGTGGCATGCGATATTCCCGGCGTTTAGAGGTGTTGGTTGATTTTGAAATTTTATTGTTTGAGAAATCAATAATTTTTTGAAATCTACAGTAATGATCTATGTGATTCTTAGGATATTCAAAAATAACTTTCAGTCCACTTACTATGAAACAAAAAGAAATAAACTTACTATACCCAAATAATGTTGATTGGAAAAGAATCTAGATATTATCTTATCTGCTTAGGAGTACAAGTATGCACTCATCGAAGAGTGTCCTCAAGCCATGGTTGCTCAAAAAGGTTTCTACTTCTAAGCCGAAAGGCAAGAAGAAGAAGAAACAAGGTGGAGCAAAGGTGGTGGGAGGATCTCAAGGAGGAGTGAAGAAGCCGAAAGGCAAGTACTTTAAGCAGGATGGACATTGGAAGAAGGACTGTCCTAGTCCAAAACTGAACAAAGGTATATCCTTTGGACTAGTCGTTGAAACATGATTAGCGGTGTTATCTACCGGCACCTGGTGTGTAGATATGAGAGCCACTAATCCTGTCTGCAACACTTTGCAGGGGTTTCAGGAAACCCAACGACTAGCTAAAGGGGATTTATGGATTGAAGCAAGCTTCGAGATCTTGGAACATCTAGTATGATGAAGTGATCCAGTCTTATGATTTATTCAAAGTCCGGATGAGTCTTGTGTATACAAGAGATGTGATGGAAACGTAGTGGTATTTCTTGTACTATACGTAGATGACATTTTGTTGATTGGTAACAATATCAAGGTGTTATCGGACGTAAGGGTATGGTTGTCCAAACAGTTTGAAATGAAGGACTTAGGAGAGGTGGGACACATCCTTGGGATCAAGGTTATAAGGGATCGCAGGAAAAGGATGTTGTGCTTATCCCAAGCTTCATACATAGACATGGTTTTGGATCGTTTTAGCATACAAAACTCCAAGAAGGGTTTTTCTACCCTTCAGGCATGGAGTTCCTTTATCTAAGCAGATGTGTCCTAGATCATCCGAAGAGATACAGGAGATATAGGCAGTTCCTTATGCTTCGGCGGTAGGAAGCCTAATGTATGCTATGTACGAGACCAGATATCTGCTTTGCCATGGGCATGGTCAGTAGATATCAGAGTAATCTAGGACAGGGATATTGGACTGCAGTAAAGCATATATTGTAGTGCCTGAGAAGGACTAGGGATTATATACTAGTTTACCGGGCAGACCAATTACTCCCTATGGGTTACACGGATTCCGATTTCTAATTTGATAGGGATAACAGTAAGTCTACCACAGGTTTTGTGTTTACTTTTGGAGGTGGAGCCATAGTATGGAAGAGTGTCAAGCAGAAATGCATGGCGGACTCTACCATGGAAGCTGAGTATGTGGCGGCCTCTGAGGCGGCCAAAGAAGCTGTATGGCTCAGGAACTTCCTGATGGACTTGGATGTGATTCCTGGTTTGCCCAGAACTATCACAATTTATTGTGATAATAATGGTACAGTTGCAAACTCGAAGGAACCATGAGCCCATAAGGCTAGTAAACACATAGAGTGCAAGTACCACCTGATACGAGAAATCGTAAAGGAGGTAGAAGTTGCTGTCGCCTAGATTGCATTAGAGGATGACCTGGTAGACCCTTTCACTAAGGCCCTTCTAGCGAGAGCTTTGATAGGCATGTGGAGGGAAGAGGAATCAGATGTATGGCAGTATGAGGACAACATAGTCTTTTAGTATAAGTGGGAGATTGTAAGGATGTATACTGAAAAGTCTATCTTTTGTATGAACATCTTTATTTTGAAATAAGAATCACATGATCATTGTTTGCATATTTTTATGGTTATGCAATATTGTCTAATACGTTACATTGTAGATAACATGGTGTGTGGTGTCACACGGGAGATCTTGTTATCGGCTCCTTGTAAAGTATAAGTAAAGGCTCACAACCGAGATGACTTTGGACAAACCATCGGAATTGTTGTAGTGTGATTTGGTATTGGTTTGTCTTGACCATAGAATCACACTAGTGCACTTTGTGTGTATTTAGCAGGACCGACACAGAGGTGATTCGATTTATTGCTGACTACATAATCGAATCGGACCTCAGATATTATTTAGTACATACTCTTAATCCCGATATAATAACGGGCACATATACTTGGTACTCATCTCTTTGATTTACCAATGGGCGAGATTTATAGATTAAATCGATAGACTCGGTAAGTTGGGAGATGATATTATTTATATGGTGTGTCGTTGATTATAGGAGGAAACCGTGTCCTATATATTTGGATGATGATGTCCCCTTGAGGAGCTCATAAGGTTCATCATGTAAACCCTGCAGGTGGACTTGGTCCGGCATGATGAAAAGGTTGAGTGATACTACTCAAGGAGTAAGATGTGGATTAATTAATGGTTAGTAAATTAATTAATCGATGGACATTCGAGATCTTAAACACGGGGAGAAAATGTACAAATAATATATGGAGCCCATATTGTCATATGGGGGTTGGTGAGGTAGATCAATGATGGACCTTTAGTGGATTGGATCATCATTAGTGGATCAGACTTTATGTGGGCTTGATCCATGGGTGGCCAAGACCCAACTCCTCCTCATGGTCCCTAATGTAGCCCATTAACACCTCATGAAGCTTAGATCCAATGGATAGAAACAAAACTCTACGATCCATTGGTAGAGATCAAATCTCTAAGATCCGACGGTTGAGATTAAATCTCTAGATCCAACGGTTGAGATTAAATCCCTAGAATCAATGGAGGAGATTAATTCATGACTTATCCCTAACTCTATAAAAGGAGGGCATGGGGAGTGGTCGTGGATTACATGATGATAGAGAGGGAGCAAGGCTTGGGCGGCAAGAATAGGGCAATCCTAGTTGAGATAGGATTGGAATTAGGGTTAGGGTTTGGAAGCAAGGGTGGCACCAAATAAGGCAAGTTTTCCTTCTTCTTCCTTGCCTTGTGGCCAATGTCCAGCAGCTATTCCAGCCCTTCCCAGCCCTTGGCCGGCGCCCAAAACACTCCCCTCTCTTCTCCTTAGGTGGTGGAAACAAGATATAGGGTTTCCCTTGGTGTCTTGGTAGTTTTCCATCATCTTCTTCTCCTTCTAGTTGGCCGGCGGCAAGAACTTCTATAGTTCTTTGTTGGTTGAGTTTTTGAAGGACAAAAACATTGTTTCTCTTCTTCCTCTTGCTTGGGAAAAGCAAGGAAGGAAGTTTTGCGATCTAGGAGCTTCGACTTTTGGTGGATCGTCGCCCACACGACGTCCAAAAGGAGGAGGGTCATACATTAGAAGACCAAGAGGTATAACTATTCTTCTATCTCTTTTATTCATTGCTTGTGTTTGTTTTTCAAAATATAAGCATGTTATATTTCTGTAAATAGGCTAAATAATACTTGGATCCCGAGTATAAACACAAAAACCGGCGATCCGGACATCGTCTATTCCGCGGCTACTCGTAGAATAGAGAATGGTCGCTTGAACAACTAGTTTGTTCAAGTGACCTCTCTAAACGAATAGCACGACGATGACTTGGTTGCTTTGGGAATCCCTTTTGTCTAGGATTAAATTTTTAATCCGGGGACATCGAAGGGATCACCATGGTCAAGCAACCGAGGCGAAGGGGAAGCGAAGTTTCCCCTCACGGACTCGACAAGGGAAATCCCTTCAATTGGTATCAGAGCTTCCGGGCAAAACCTTTCAAATGTTGAGGTAAGCTCATGTGAGTGAGCGCAAGGAAGGTTGTGTCCTTTGTACGGGGATGTTCTTATGCGACGATCCGACCAAGACCTCCCATGGATGGTCTAAGTCGAGATCGGATTGTATATGGCCTTTTAATTCACTTGTATTAACTGTTTTTTCGAGCTAACTCTTCGATGCAGCTGGAAAACCTTCCATCAGTCGACTGAGGGCTTGTATCAGTCGACTGATCCATCACCAGTTGACTGGTAAGGGTAGCAGTTGACTGTTGTTCAAGGATCAGCTTCGTGGGGAGTTAAAGCTTATCTCCATTTTTGAAGGGATAGGAGGCTTGCTCTCATTGTTGAAGATGTGAACGTCTAGGGTTTCCAAGGCTATAAAAGTAGGGCTTCTCCACCCTTTTTACATCATAAAAAGCTCTCCAAAAAGCCTATGTTACGATACTCTTCTACGACGACCTTGCTACGATGAAGTGCTACCACATCTCTGATGACAAGGGCTTAATTTCATTACTTTATTTAGTCATTGTTATTCTCTTTTATTGTCGTCAATCTTTTTATCGTGTTTTAATCGTTACAAGGAGAGGGGGAGTGTCTCTCTACCTTGAGCTTTTTCATCAATTGTATTCGTTTACTCCTTCCTCTAACGAGGAGGAGTGTTTTTAGTATTTTGCCCTCCGTACGCGGTCTAGGACCTTTAGAGCCTTGGACTAGCAGGCGAAGGTTGTGAACCAAGTAAAAACAAACGAGTACTTTTTCCTTTCCGCTGCATTTACTCTCACTTGCATTATTTTATATCGAATAATCGAACAAACGAATTTTGTCTTGTGCTATTCACCCCCCCTCTAGCGCTCTTAATGATCCAACAATTGGTATCAGAGCTGAGGGTGCTAAGATTTGGTGAAACCACCAATACAACTTTTTTATAGGTTTATTTTCATTTTTAATTCTGTTTATTTCGAATTTTTTTACAAGCTCTTTCGTTCGATTAGATTTTCTCCTGCACTACTAATCTAAGATGCGAGTCTTGGTACCTTCCATTTGTTTTTGTCGTTTCTAATTTTTTTGCGTCTTTCTTGCTCTTTTTGTATCAATGGCCAATGTCGAGGATTTTAGCACTGTCCGACCTCCATTTTACAATGGAGATGACTTCTGTTATTGGAAGGGTCGGATGGAGTGCTTCCGTAAGACCCAAATCGAGATGTGGATCATAATCCAAACGGGATTCACACTTCCGACTAACGAAGTGGGTGAATCTTTGGATTATGATCAATGGACCAATGCTACAAAAAGACAAGTTGAAGCCAATGCCAAGGCAACTCAAATCCTCCAATGCAGCTTGTCCAAGGAGGAGCTTAATCGTGTCGGCCCCTTCATCAGTGCAAAGGACTTGTGGACCAAATTAGTGGAATTGCACGAAGGAACCAATGAAGCAAAGGTATGCAAACGGGACCTCTCTTTAATAAATTATATAATTTAAAAATGCTGGAACATGAGACCACGACTAAACATGCTCGGGTAGAAGACATCGTCAACAACTTCCACGCCATCGGACAAAAGGTCGAAAACCGCGACCTAATAAGGTACATCTTGAACTCATTTCCTAGGACTACCTTGAGGGCATCCAAGGTCGATGCCTACAAGGTCTCTAAGGGTTTATCAAAAATTAGGTTAGATGAATTATTTTCAGAATTTGAACTCCACAAACAGTCTAACTCGGTACCCGAGAAAGGTATAGCTCTCATTGCAGGTCAAAAGAAGAAGCCCGCAAGTAAGCAACCCCCGAAGGAAGAAGAAGACAAGTACAAGTCAGAGGTCGATCCAGAGATGGAGACCAAACTAGTCAACCTAGTTCGGAGGATGATCAAGAGCCAAAGACGACCCGTCACTCAACCCAACGAAGGTAAATCTAAAACTAGTTCTAACGTTAGGTGTTATGAATGCAATAGGTTAGGACATGTCAAGTCGGAATGCCCGAAGCATAAAAATAAAGCACCGAAGTTCAAAAAGGTGCTCATTGGTACGTGGGAGTTGGTACAATCGACCCAGGATTTGAGTTTGACTCGAACTGTATTTTGATGTTAGACAAAACGCATGACATGGGATTGTCATGAGAAGTCCGACATAGGGTTGGCCACGTAAATCCAAGTGTGTAGCCTTGGTGGTGAAAAGTCCAATCATGGGGCTTGGCATGGAAAATCCAAGCATGAGGCTTGGTGTGGGAAGTCTTGAAGACTTGGCAAGTTCACTAGGCTCGGGGTCCTTGAGTCGGTGAACGATGGCATTGCAAAGTCATGCACTTGGTGCATCCGAGGAACTGTCGGACGGGGAGCGAATGGAGTGAGACCCAAGGGAAGCATACTTCGAGGGCAAGAGATGTGAAGGATGGCATTGCGAAGCCATGCGCTAGGGACATAAGCCGAGGGAAGAGAGCTTCGGAGGGGAACTCCATGAGAGGATGAGGTGGACTTGGCCAAGTGGTTAAGACTAAGTGTCGGAGGCTCAAACGTGGTGTTTGAGGGTTTACCCGATGTTCGGATGCTCAAACAACTTCATGTTTGAGGTTTTACTTGACATCAATCGACTGGAATAGGTGTCAGTCGACAGCTCTAGGTCGATTGGGCTCGACTGGTGTTCGACTGACCATGTTCTGGCCGAACAGTCAATTGCCGAGGGAGGGCAGTCGACTGTCGACACCATCAGTCGATTAATCATGGGATCAGTTGACTGATCGGGGTGTTTTCGGTTATAGAAGGTTTTCCAGTAGAGTGGTCGCGGCGACCACTCGACAGATGGGATCATCAGTCGACTGATGGGCATTATCTGTCGACTGATGGTGGATTTGTTAGAGTTTGGCCAGTGTGGATCAAGTTGTTGTGAAGCAACATCTACAGGACCAGTCGATTGATGGTCATGATCTGTTGATTGATGGGTGCAGAATCAGCTTGATGTAGGTTATAAATGGAGCTAGAGATGGAGGATTTCGTTAAGACTTTAAGGGTGTTTTTGGAGGGGAATTGCTGCTACATTCCAGACCTTCAAAGCCAATCTAAAGCAAGCAACAAGCAAGTGATTCAAAGCGATTTGTGTAAAGTATTCTTTACTTGTATTTCGTATTGTATTTGTATTCTTGCTTGTACTTTAGTATTACTGTTGTAATAGCTTGTACGAGGTTTCTCCACCTCCGACGTATTGTTGAGAAGGAGTTTAGTTAGTGTCGTGTACATAACTAGAGCTCATTGAGCTCGCCCCATGGAGTAGGAACCATTCGGTTCTGAACCACGTATATCATGTGTATTTGTGTATGCGTGTGTTGTTGTTAGTATTTCTATTTTCATATTATATTTCCGCTGCGCTAACGACAATCGTAGACAAGCGACACGCGATGAATGAGTAAATTCCATTCTATGATGATTGAGGGCTATTCACCCCCTCTAGCCGGCCACTGACGTTCCAATAAGTGGTATCAGAGCAAAGGAGCTTGTCAAGGACTAACCACCAACACAAGCACTACAAGATGGCCGACTACTGTTGGTGCAGTGGGCACCAAAGTCGAACCGGTATTTTGATTATGGCAAAAGGCTCAATAGTTAAGGGTATATTTGTTATCTTACGAGCTCAATTAAGTGTGCAGAAATGCTAAAGTTGAGCGGAAGGTCTGCGACACCCGGTGGGAACCGAGGTGGTCGGGCAACGCCAGAGGGACTTCGGAGGAAGCCGAGGTACTCGGGTGAAGACCGGAAGCGAGGCTACAAGGTAAGCTCGTGTGAAAGCGAAGCAAGGTCGTTAAGCGTAGATCCGACCCAATACCTCCAATGGAAGGTCTAGGTCGAGATCAGATGGTTAGAACCATCGTACTTTATATTTTAAGCTAACTTGTACTGCAGTCCAAAACCCTTTGACTACAGTCAATTGCTAGTCAAGTTCCAGCCTCGAGAAGAGCTCGAATTTCAAGGGGGTGAATTTGGACTTGACTCGTGTTTTGGTACAAAGGGTGATGTGGCATCAAGGTGGACATCCAAACCATCACCAAGCTTCCTTGTGGTGGACGCCCAAGATAAGGTGAGTTGGCACAAGATGGTTGGCTCCCATGATGTGGCACAAGTTGAATGGCTCCAACAAGTTGGCGCCCAAGGAGGTTGGAGGTGGCACAAAGTGGTTGGATGAAACACCTCATCCTCAAGTTGGCGCCCAAGGAGGTTGGAGGTGGCACAAGGTGGTTGGATGAAACACCTCATCCTTGAGTTGGCGCACAAGGAGGTTGGAGGTGGCACAAGGTGGTTGGATGAAACACCTCATCCTTGAGTTGGCGCAAAGGATGTGGATGAACAAGTCTTGGGGGATAAGAACCTCACCTTGGACACTACCTATGTCTAAATTCATAGATCAATATCCATAAATAGACATGTTCAAGCCAAGCAAATAACAAGAATTCAAGTGCTCTCAACACGCCGTCGTAACGCCGCTACTACTACTCACATTTGCTACGACGAAGTGCCGCCGACAACGAAAGCTACATCTTCTACTTATAAGAGTTGTCGGTATATTTATTTAAGTTCTACTTCTTTAAATTGTCTTTGTGCTTTAATCGTAACAAGGAAAGGGGGAGTGTCCCTTTGCCTTGATTTCTTGTTGTAATCGTTGCTCCTACCTCCAACGAGGAGGAGTGGTTTTAGTGAATTGCCCTCCGTACGTGATCAAGGATCACTAGGGCCGTGGATTAGCAATCGAAAGATTGTGAACCACGTAAAAATATCTTGTCTACTTTATATTTCCGCTGTGCATTCTCTACTTGCTTTTTACTTATTGCAAAAGTTTTTTAACGACATCGTATCGCTATTCACCCCCCCCTCTAGCGACACTTTCGATCCAACAATTGGTATCAGAGCCGGGGGCGCTAAGATTCGGTGAAACCACCAATCTAGCTTTGTTTTTCTTTCTTTTACAGATTTTTTATTTATTTATTTCTGTTTTCGTATAATTATTTCACTTGCTTATCTTCTCCTACATATAGAATTGCATTAGAGGCTTTAGGATCCGGATAAGGTTGTCCTTCGGGTTAGATCCCGAGTAAGGTTGTCCTCGGAACTTCGACATTCGCATTTGATTGTTTATTTCTTTTGCAAGTTACATTTTATATATCTTTTTACTTCCCTTTTACTAATCCAAGGCGAAAGTCTTGGAATATTCTTTCGTGTGTGTTTTGCAAGATTCTTTTAAATCGTTCTTCTTCTTGTTTTTAAATGGCCCATCTCGAAGGGTTTAGCACCGCCCGACCCCCGTTTTACAACGGTAATGACTTTCGTTATTGGAAGGGTTGGATGGAATGCTTTCTTAAAACCCAAATCGAGATGTGGATCGTAATCCAAACCGGTTTCACACTTCCTATTAATGAAGATGGTGAATCTTTGGGTTACGATCAATGGTCAAATTCCATGAAAAAACAAGTAGAAGCCGATGCCAAGGCAACTCAAATCTTGCAATGTGGGTTGTCAAGGAAGAGCTCAACGCGTCGGCCCCTTCATTAGTGCAAAGGACTTATGGACCAAGCTAGTGGAACTACACGAAGGCAGAAGCGACACGAAGGTATGTAAAAGAGATTTACTTTTAAATAAATTGTATAACTTGAAAATGCAGGAAAACGAGACCGCAACTCAACTACATGCTCGTATCCAAGACATCGTCAACCAACTCCATGCCATCGGACAAAAGGTCGAGAATCGCGACCTTATCAGGTATTCTCTTAACTTGTTTCCTAGGACCACCTTGTGGGCATCCATGGTCGATGCCTACAAGGTCTCCAAGGACCTTTCTAAAATTAGGTTAGGCAATTGTTTTGAACTTGAATTACATGAGCAAACTAACGTGGTCGGTGAGAAGAGTATTGCGTTAGTTGCAGTTCCAAGAAGAAGAAGCCCGCAAGCAAGCCACCCCGAAGGAAGAAGGCGAGTCCGAATCGGAAGTAGACTCCGAAATAGAATCGAACTAGTCAATCTAGTTAGGAAGATGATCAAGAGGCGAAAGCGACCAACAACTCAAGGTAAGCCTAAACCTAATTCAAATACTTCTAATTTTAGATGCTATGAGTGCAGCGAGTTCGGTCACATCAAGTCAAGTGCCCAAAGCTAAAGAATAACGCATCAAAGACCAAGAAAGCGCTAAGCGCTACTTGGGAGGAGTTGTCGGAGGAAGAAGGCGATATCCAAGCTCTAATGGCCAAGCCGACCGAGCACGACTCGAAACCAAGAAGAGTCCGAGTCCGAATCCGATGATGAGCTTCCATTCAAGACAAGCCACGGATCCGTATCCGGTTCAAAAGAATCATTAAGGGTAAGTCGGTCATTACTTAATACTTTGTATGGTGCAATTAAATTTTTAAATAAGAAACTAGCTAAGTCCGAGTCCAAGGTCGAGACCCTAATTGAGGAGGTTAACCTTCTCAAACATGAGGTCTCCCTAACCTCTTCGACTACTCGTATTCAAGAGGAGGACTCAACTCAAGTTGAAAAGCTTGAAGTTGAGAACTCGCTTTTGAAAACACAAGTCGAAGACCTTAGGAACACGTTGGAAAGGTTCACTTTGGGATACAAGGGACTTGACCTCTTACTTGGATCACAAAGGGCCGTGTACAACAAGGCCGGACTCGGGTTTAACTCAAATACAACCAATAAGTCATATATGTCTATAGTAAACCAACATAAGAAAAATGTCCAAGCATTGGTCCCTAAGACCACTTTGATTTCAACTTTAGGATCTAACATGTATTGGGTTCCCAAGGACCAAATTCACTATGTGAATAGACCCACTCGATTCAATGGTCCAGGGGGAGCCAATACAAAATGTATTTTTGTTAAGTCTTAGAAATTGCATGCTCAGTTTTTCCTTTATTTTTAGAATGGTTAGATAGGACTCATAACCAACTAAAATCCTGCGAAAAGATTGAGCCTCGGGGAGCCTCTTTTCAAAAATAAACCAACTAAAATCCTACGAAAAGATTGAGCCTCGGGGAGCCTCTTTTCAAAAATAACTAGTTAGACCAAGACGTAGTCTCAAGTAAGTCGAGTTATCAATTTCTTGAAATTAGCTTTGTCTAAGGAAGTGGTCGTTGTTCCGATCAAAGAAGGCCTCTGTGCCTCGCCACGACCTGGAAGCTAATCTCTTGAAAAGATTACTTGATGAGCTTAGACTAAATCCGAATCTAACCTAATGTTGGTTAATTTAAATTCATTAAAATTAATCAAGTAAAATTGATAGTCATCTCACAATAACACATAGGAATAACATGTTTTGATCATGTAGTTATTGGTGAGATGATTTAGGTTTAAAAACTTACAAACAACCCTTTAGTAATTCCAATATCCGATCCAACTACCTTATGTGTAGGATCAATGGATGTTGGACAGTGGTTGCTCCCGACACATGACCGGGATCAACTCAAATTTTGAGTTACGATTCAAACGACAAGGATCGGTAGCCTTCGGAAATAACGGCAAGCTCAAAATCATCGGATCAGGTGATATTGAGCTCAACTATAACTTTACAATTCAAAATGTCTTATTAGTAGAAAACTTTCAATATAATTTACTTAGTGTAAGCCAATTGTGTGATAACAATTATAAGGTCATATTTCTAGAAAATGAATGCGTAATCAAAATAAATGCAACATCTAAAATAATACTTAAAGGAACTAGGAGTAGCAACATCTACACAATAAATTTACCCAACTCCTCAACCAAGTGTCTTATGACACAGCAAGAGGAATCTTGGTTATGGCACCGAAGACTCGGACACTCGCACCCAAGACTCGTCCACAAGATGAGTCAGAGTGGCTTGGTTATAGGTTTGCCTAAACTAAACAACTTGGATAATAAAATATGTAATGCTTGTCAACAAGGTAAACAATCTAGGACACAACGTCAATTAACTAATCAAGAACGAACCAAAAGTGTTCTTGAGCTCCTACACATGGATCTATTTGATTCACATGGAGCTAAGTCACTCAATGGTAGTCAATTTTGCTTAGTCATAATTGACGACTATTCTAGATTTACTTAGGTTAGGTTTATCAAACATAAAAATGATACCTAGACCAACTAATCAATCTTTGTAGGTTAATCGAAAATCAAAAGAACCTTAAGATTAAAAAGACTTAGAAGCGATCATGGTGGTGAATTAGAAACCACAGGTTTCTGATTTACGTAACCTAAGCGGATACCACCATGAGTTTTCATGTCCTAGAACCCCACAACAAAATGGGTTAGTCGACGGAAAAATAGAACCCTACAAGAAGCCGCTAGGACAATGTTAAGCAGTATAACCTGCAGATAGATTTTGGGCGGAGGCCGTTAGTACGGCTTGCTATGTCCAAAATAGGATCCTTATAGTAAAGAGGCACCAAAAGACCTCGTCACGAGATTTATCACGATAAAATACCGAACATCAAGTACTTTAGGGTATTTGGATGCAAGGTACATATCTTAAACACTAAGGATTACCTAGGAAATTCAAATCCAAAACCTCTCTTTGGAACCTTTCTAGGATACTCAACCACCGATAGAGCTTATAGGGTATACAATCACGACACTCTTAGAGTCGAAGAAACCATTAATATAGTTTTGAAGGACACGAACCGTTCAATCCTTAACAAAACCAACTAGCAAATCAACTTATAGCGAACCCGACTCTGATCTTGAACTTGAATCTCGTCCTAACCCAAGTCATCCTATCGACCAAGTGATAGATGACTCTAACCCAAGTCAAACTAGAACTCACCCAAGTCATCCTATCGACCAAGTGATAGATGACCCTAACCCGAGTCACACTAAGATTCAAACAAATCATCCTATCAATCAAGTTATAGGTGATCCAAATTTAGGGGTTCGAACTAGAGCTTCATATCGAAACCTTAGTCAAATCTCGTTAATTTCCAAAATCGAACCCAAAACTATTGAACAAGCACTTCTTGATCCCATTTGGATTATTGCTATGCAAGAAGAGCTAGCTCAATTCACTAGAAATGAAGTGCAGAATTAGTACCACCACCTAAAGAAAAATCAATTATTGGAACAAGGTGGGTATTTGAAATAAACTTGATGATAAAGGTGAAGTAGTTAGAAATAAAGCTAGGTTAGTCGCAAAGGGTTTAGTCAAGTCGAAGGTTTAGATTACGATGAGACCTACGCCCCGTAGCTGGACTAGAGTCCATCCAGAATGTTGTTAGCATATCTGCACATCGAGGTTTTAAATTGTTTCAAATGGATGTCAAGTCAGCATTTTTGAATGGATACATTAAGGAAGAAGTTTCGTCGGTCAACCTCCGGATTGAAAATCTAGATAAACTGACCATGTCCTTAGACTTAAGAAAGCCCTATATGAACTCAAACAAGCCCCAAGAGCTTGATGCGAAGGCTTTCGATCTATCTTAAGTCAAAGGATTCAACCAAGGTTTAGTCGACCCAACCTTATTCGTTAAAACCGTAGGAAAAGAAATCTTTATAGCCCAAATCTATGTAGATGATATAATTTTTGGAACTACCAACTCGATCCTGCTAAGCAATTCATCTCACTTATGGAAAGTGAATTTGAAATGAATTTAGTGGGAGAGTTAAGTTTCTTCTTAGGTTTACAAATTAAACAAACTAAAGATGGAATATATTTACATCAACAAAAATATACTAAGGACTTAATAAATCGATTTGGAATGCAAGATGCTAAAATAATCAATACACCTATGGCAACTAATGTTAATATAAGCGAAGATGTAGAAGGAAAACCCGTTGACCTAAAATACTATAGGAGCGCAATAGGAAGTCTCCTATACTTAACACGCGAGCCGACCCGACATTTTATTGCGGTAAGTATGTGAGGTTACAAACCTGTGCCAAGGAGTCTCACCTAACCCTAGTCAGCGTATCCTTAGATATCTAAAGCACGCTAAGCGTAGGTATTTGGTACCCTAGATCTACCGAGTTTAATCTAATCGGCTACTCCGACTCGACTATGCGGTAGTAAACTCGATAGAAAGAGCACAGTGGTTGTTGTCAAATCCTCGGCTCGAGTCTAGTAAGTTAGTGCGAGGAAGCGACATTGCGTTGCCTTATCTACCACGGCCAATATCGTTGCGATGGGTGAGTGTGTCTCTCAGCTCATTTTGATGAATCACACTCTACAAGACTTTATATTAATCTTTAACAACATTAAAACCTACATAGATAACATCAGTTCAATTAAATTAACTAAAAATCCAATATTTAATTCTATGACAAAACATATAGAAGTTAAACACCACTTCATTAGGGAACATGTAACTAATGGAACTATACAACTAGAGTATGTTGAGTCCAAATAAAACCTAGCGGACATCTTCACCAAACCACTACCCGAAGCCGAATTTAGTTTATTAAGACGAAAGTTAGGTATGTGCGTAATAGAGTAGGATTTAAATTTTTCTATATATGTACTCTACTTTTGCTTCTTTTTATGAAATAAGCCTAAGTCTTAACTTAGAAATCATATACCTATAGATTTTTGGAGCCAACACATCTCACAACACCTAGGACTAATGTGTTTGTGTACTTAGCCTCGTAGACTGGCGTGAGATGTTAGTACCTTAATCATGGTTCCAGACGTAGATTCAGTGCATCGACATGAACCATGGAGTATAATTATTTAAAATTAATCAACTCCTTCAAGACTTATTGATCATTCTATATCAATCAAGTCCAACCGGAGTTGTACATTTTAGATGAACATATTTTCAAGCTTATTATTATTTTAAAAAAACAAATATATTTATATCGGGAACTTGCTTGGACTTACAAACCCTAAAATATATTTACAAACTTTTTGAGTTAAGGCAAAAGGGGGAGAAAGTCACAAAAGTAAGGAAGAAAGTAAACAAAATTATTACCTTTTATATTAAGTAATTCCGTTTACTTAAGCAACTATTAAGGGGGAGTAAAAATTATTTTCAAGAACTCACCTTGGTCAAGGGAGGTTACCTCAAAGGGAGAACTTGAAACAATAATATTTCTCACTCATACTTAATCATTATGCTAGCTCATTCATATTTAATCATTATGCTAGCTCATTCATATTTAATCTTTATGCTAGCTCATTCATATTTAATCTTTATGCTAGCTCATTCATATTTAATCTTTATGCTAGCTCATTCATGCTTAATCATTATGCTAGCTCATTCATGCTTAATCATTATGCTAGCTTCTTGTTATGTAATTTTTCCTTAACTTTTGTGTCGGTTTGCCATGAATCAAAGGGGAGATTGTTGGTGCGATGGGCACCAAAGTCGAACCGTATTTTGATTATGGCAAAAACTCAATAGTTAAGTATATTTGTTATCTTACGAGCTCGATTAAGTGTGCGAAATGCTAAAGTTGGCGGAAGGTCTGCGACACCGGTGGGAACCGAGGTGGTCGAACCAACGCCGAGAGGACTTGGAGGAAGCCGAGGTACTCGGGTGAAGGCAAGCGAGGCTACAAGGTAAGCTCGTGTGAAAGCGAAGCAAGGTCGTTAAGCGTAGATCCGACCCAATACCTCCAATGGAAGGTCTAGGTCGAGATCGGATGGTTAGAACCATCGTACTTTATATTTTAAGCTAACTTGTCTGCGGTCAAAACCCTTTGACTGATCAAGCGCTAGTCAAGTTCGACCTCGAGAAGAGCTCGAATTTCAAGGGGTGAATTTGGACTTGACTCGTGTTTTGGTACAAAGGGTGATGTGGCATCAAGGTGGACATCAAACCATCACCAAGCTTCCTTGTGGTGGGCGCCCAAGATAAGGTGAGTTGGCACAAGATGGTTGGCTCCCATGATGTGGCACAAGTTGAATGGCTCCAACAAGTTGGCGCCCAAGGAGGTTGGAGGTGGCACAAAGGTGGTTGGATGAAACACCTCATCCTCAAGTTGGCGCCAAGGAGGTTGGAGGTGGCACAAGGTGGTTGGATGAAACACCTCATCCTTGAGTTAGGCACAAGGAGGTTGGAGGTGGCACAAGGTGGTTGGATGAAACACCTCATCCTTGAGTTAGCCAAGGATGTGGATGAACAAGTCTTGGGGGATAAGAACCTCACCTTGGACACTACCTATGTCTAAATTCATAGATCAATATCCATAAATAGACATGTTCAAGCCAAGCAAATAACAAGAATTCAAGAGCTCTCAACACGCCGTCGTAACGCCGCTACTACTACTCACATTTGCTACGACGAAGTGCCGCCGACAACGAAAGCTACATCTTCTACTTATAAGAGTTGTCGGTATATTTATTTAAGTTCTACTTCTTTAAATTGTCTTTGTGCTTTAATCGTAACAAGGAAAGGGGGAGTGTCCCTTTGCCTTGATTTCTTGTTGTAATCGTTGCTCCTACCTCCAACGAGGAGGAGTGGTTTTAGTGAATTGCCCTCCGTACGTGATCAAGGATCACTAGGGCCGTGGATTAGCAATCGAAAGATTGTGAACCACGTAAAAATATCTTGTCTACTTTATATTTCCGCTGTGCATTCTCTACTTGCTTTTTACTTATTGCAAAAGTTTTTTAACGACATCGTATCGCTATTCACCCCCCCCCCCTCTAGCGACACTTTCGAGGGATGAAGAAAATAAGCAAATTGAGAAGTCAAGGTGGACCCAAGACCAAATCAAAGACTTCAAGACAAATCTCAAGGTAATCAAATTGCTTAGTGATTTGATTCCTAACAACATTTGGTCTAGATTAGGTAATTTTAGGGATGCTAAGGACCTATGGGACAAGGTGATAAGAATTCATGAAGAGCCCACATTGGTCCATGCTGAAGAAGAATGCCCATCAACATCCGGATCCGAGGATGTTGAAGAATTTCCATCCACCTTCGATGATGTTGATGATTTGGTGGAGACCTCCACCTCTAGCATTGAGGGGGAGGAGAAGCCTTCCATCCCGGAACAAGTTCAAGGAGAAGCTTCAACATCCGGGAGAAGCAAAAATTCCCTAGGTAACTCAAGTATTGTGATTATAAATAAAAATCATATAACATGCTTTGACTATAGGGAACAAGGGAACTATAAAAGTAAGTGTCCCAAGAAGGTGAAGAAGGCTCAACCGGCACCAAAAGCCAAAAATGTCGGAGTTCCCACAATTAGAAGCAAGGAGCACATTGTGTGCTTCAAATGCAACCAAAGGGGGCATTATAGATGCCAATGCCCCAGGGAGAGGAAGAAGGGGCAAGAAGGTGTAACTCATATAGGGGGAGCTTCCAAAGCTAACCCTAAGGTAAATTTAGTTAATGCACCTTCGATTCCTAAAGTTAACAAGCATGCTAAAAATTATTTTAGTTCACTTGCCATGATTAATGAAAAGCATGCTAGTAGGAATAAATATGTTTGTCTAGGAGCCAAGCATGTTAGTTTATCTAAGGACAAACCTAGACACCATAATTCTAGACCAATCCTACCTAGGGAGTCAATTAGGAAAATAGAAGAAGACTTGGGCATTAACCCCAAGAAATCTAGGTATATGCCTAAAAAAAAAACAATTCCCAAAAATCTAATGATAGATCAAAATTGGGAAGATTAGAGGTGGAGAATCAAGCCTTGAGGTCAAGGCTAGAAAAATTGGAAAAGACCCTTAAAATTATGACAAAATCATTTAAGGGGTCTAGTGATCAAAATTTAACGCCTAGGAAACAAGAAATGTCCAAGGACAAGAAAGGTTTGGGTCACAAACCTATGTCCGATCATAATGTCCCATTTAATTATGGAACAATTTCTAGGTCTAGGAAAACCAAGGCTAATAGGGAAGTTATCTCTAAGACTAGCCATGGTTTGTGTTTAGTCGCTATGGACTTAAGAAAAACCAAGAAAGCAACTAAGAAGGTCAAAGGAGGAGTCACCTCTAGAGTTGACCTAGGAAAGACCAAAATGACTAATGTGTCAAAACCTAAAAGAGTCATTAAAAAGGTATCTAGGGAAGTTATTCCTAGTGAATACCTAGTTAACCTAAGGAGCTCCAATAGGTATTGGGTTCCTAGAAGCATGATCGATTCACGCTAGATGGGTTAGGGTGTGTCAACCCTAAGTGGATGGGTAGTTAACCTAGCCATGGTGAGTTGACACATTAGGATGTGCCAATGTGGTTTGAGAAGATGAAAATGACTAAATTGGCACAATTAGGTCTTATAAGTATTGGTGTGCCATTTTGGGTTTTTGGCACACTAGGGGGATAATGGCATTAAGGCAAAAATAGGTTTAATCTTAGAAATGAAAATTTGAATTTAACACTTAGGTATTTTATATCTTATCATCTTATAATTTCCATGCTTTTATTTTCCTTGCCATGACATGACATCATATTTATTTTTATCATATAAAATGTCATGATCATTTTTAGGGTTATGTGTATATGTCATGTATACTTATATTTCATTCACATGCCATGACATCATGATTATATGGCACATGCTTTATTCTTGTATTATTATGCCATAATCATCATTCATGCATAAAAAAAATGGATTTAAGGACTAAGGTATGATTTGAAGGGAATCAAATATTGTTGTCTAGAGATATGCATGAAACCATAAATAACAAAGTCCCCACATCTCACTAATATTTGACTTGTATGTGTTTTACACATGTAGATACAAGTGAGATGTTTAGGAAAAAGGGATCAAAAGGTTTCATAAACATTTCAAAAACATTTTGAAAAACCTTGGTGGAGTCTATCGTTTGATAGCAATCACCATTGAATGGATGATACAAAGAGGGCTCAATATTGAAGCTTTTCTCAACTTTTGAACTTTGTGTCAATCTCACTATTTTATGGGTAAAATAATTTTTCAATATTTTTCACCCATAATGATTGTAATAAGTAATATACATATAAAATTTCATGATTTTTCAACTTATGTATATTTATACTTACAAATTTCAGAAATTCATTTCTAAAAAACCTGAACACTGGATTTTTCAGTTATCAGTCGACTGCCATGGATGGCAGTTAACTGATGAAGGTGTTAGTGACTTATATCTAATACAGTCGACTGCCCAAGCTGATTTCGAGTAAACCATGGTGGTTATGCCCATGTTCAGCTATGTTTTGGTCCCCTAACCACTTCTAACCCTAGGACATGCTATGGAGAGCATTAGAAAGGGTGAAAATCCTTTGGATATTGATCAGGAGAAGTGATTAGGGTGAGTATCAATTTTAAGGTGGATGAGAGTTCATTGTTGAACATTGCCTTAATTTTGATTGTTTAGCATTCCTATTAGCTTAGGGACTCTCCAAGGACATTGTTGGTGCAATGGTCAAGGGGGAGCAAGCCTTTAGGGGGAGGTATCCATCATGGGAAGATGGATGTGTATTTCCTCATGGGAGGAGAATTTGGGATGACCTCTCTTAAGTGATATGGGATGTATCACTAGAAAGATTGTAGACATGTGTGTTCCTCCAAGGGAGAGATTGTAAGATCTCATTGGGATATGAGATATTCATACCCTTGGGGAGGACCTTTTTGATGTATGTCAAAAAGGGAGAGAAGTTACCAATTGGGATTGTTGGAATTCTCATTGGGATGTAAGAATTACCAATTAGGGATAATTGGTAGACTTGAGTTTGAGGTTTTGTCAAACATCAAAAAGGGGGAGATTGTTGGTACAATTGGCCCAGGATTCGAGTTTGACTCGAACTGTATTTTGATGTTAGACAAAACACATGACATGGGATTGTCATGGGAAGTCCGACATAGGGTTGGCTACGTAAATCCAAGTGTGTAGACTTGGTGGTGAAAAGTCCAAGAATGGGGCTTGGCATGGAAAGTCCAAGCATGAGGCTTGGTGTGGGAAGTCTTGAGAACTTGGCAAAATCACTAGGCTCGGGGTCCTTGAGTCAGTGAAAGATGGCATTGTAAAGTCGTGCGCTTGGTGCATCTGAGGGACCGTCGGACAGGGAGCGAATGGAGTCGTGCGCTTGGTGCATCTGAGAGACGTAGGCCGAGGGAAGAGAGCTTCGAAGGGGAACTCCATCAGAGGATGAGGTGGACTTGGCCAAGTGGCTAAGACTGAGTGTAGGAGGATCAAACGTGGTGTTTGAGGGTTTACCCGATGGTCGGATGCTCAAACAACTTCGTGTTTGAGATTTTACTTGACATCAGTCAACTAGAATAGGTACTAGTCGACTGCTGTAGGTCGATTGGGCTCGATCGATGTTCGACTGACCAAGTTCTGGCCGAACAATCGACTGCCGAGGGAGGACAGTCAACTGCCGACACCATCAGTCAACTGATGATGGGATCAGTCGACTGATCGAGGTGTTTTCGGTTACAGAACGTTTTCCAGTCGAGTGGTCGCGGTGACCACTCGACTGATGGGATCATCAGTCGACTGATGGGTATGATCAGTCGACTGATGGTGGATCCATTGGAGTTTGGCCAGTATGGATCAAGTTGTTGTGAGACAACGGCTACAGGACCCGATCGTGATGGTCACGATCGATCGGTGATGAAATCAGAATCAGCTCGTCACGAGGTTATAAATGGAGCTCGAGATAGAGGATTTCGTTAAGACTTTAAGGGTGTTTTTGGAGGTGAATTGCTACGTCATTCCAGACCTTCAAAGCCAATCTAAAGCAAGCAACAAGCAAGTGATTCAAAGTGATTTGTGTAAAGTGTTCTTTACTTGTATTTTGTGTTGTATTTGTATTCTTGCTTGTACTTGTTGGGATGTATACTGAAAGCCAAGCCTTTTGTATGGACATCTTTATTTTGAAATAAGAATCACATGATCATTGTTTTCACTTTATATTTATTATATGTGTATATTGTCTAATACTCTACATTGTAGATAACGTGGTCCTTGGTGAGGCACAGAAGATCATGTTATCAGTTCCTTATAGAATATAAGTATAGGCTCACAACCAAGATGGTCTTGGACAAACCATTGGCATGGTTGTACTGTGATTTGGTATTGGTTTATCTTGACCATAGAATTACACTAGTACATTTTGTGTGTATTGAGCAGGACCGACATAGAGGGGATTCAATCTATTACTGACTATATGATTGAATCAGACCTCGGGTATTATGTTGCACATGCTCTGAATCCCAATATAATAATGGGCACATGTACTTAGTATTTATTTCTTTGATTTACCAATGGGTGAGATTTATAGATTAAATCAAAAGGCCCGGTAAGTTGGGAAATGATTTTATTTTCATGGTGTGTCGTTGATTATAGAAGGAAACTGTGTCCTATATATTAGGTTGATGATGTCCCCTTGAGGAGCTCATAAGGTTTATCATGTAAATCCCGCGGGTTGACTTAGTCAACATGATAATAAGGTTGAGTGGTACTACTCGAGGAGTTAGATGTTAATTAATTGATGGTCAGTAAATCAATTAATTTACGGGCATTCAATATCTTAAACACGGGGAGATATTTGTGCAAAAAATATATGGAGCCCATATAAATTGGGGTTGGTGAGGTAGATCAATGATGATCCTCTAGTGGAATGGAACATCATTGATGGATCAAGTTTGTGTGGTTCCGATCCATCGGGTGGCCAATATCCAACTCCTCCTCATGGTCCCTATCGTAGCCTTATTAAAACCTCAAGGAGCCTAGATCCAATGATGGAACATAAAACTCTAGATCCGACGGTTGGGATGAAACCCTAGATCCGACGGTTGGGATGAAACTCTAGATCCGACGGTTGGGATGAAACCCTAGATTAGACGGTTGAGATGAAACCCTAGATCCGACGGTTGGGATGAAACCCTAGATCCGACGGTTGGGATGAAACCCTAGATCCCACGGTTGGGATGAAACCCTAGATCCAACGGTTGGGATGAAACCCTAGATCTGACGATTGGGATGAAACCCTAGATCCGACGGTTTGGATGAAACCCTAGATCCGATGGTTGGGATGAAACCCTAGATCCGACGGTTGGGATGAAACCCTAGATCCGATGGTTGGGATAAAACCCTAGATCCGACGGTGGAGACTAAGTCTCTAGATCCGACGGTGGAGATTGAAAGGAGGCCTAAGCCAAACTCTATAAAAGGAGGGCTAAGGGCTTGGGCATGTAAGATAGAGATATATCAAGAAGGAGATTAGGGTTTTTGGCTTAGGCTGCTAGGGTTTGGGAAAAGGTTTGGGCGGCAATCCTTGGAAGGATTAAGGTTTGTTTCCTTCTCTTCCTAATTGGTAGCCCGCGCCCATCTTCTTCCTCCTTGCTTTGGCCGGCGCCCATACCCATTTTTCCTTCTCCCTCTCTCCTTGGTGGTCAGCGGCAACCTTTCTTCAAGGTTGGCCGGTGCTCAATTATCTACTCCTTGGTCGGCGGCTATATCAAGCTCCTTGGCTTGGTGGTCGGTTCTAGATAGGAGAAGGAGTTTTTGTTTGGTTCTTCTCTTTGTTCGGAGCGAGCAAGGAAGGGAAGAACGTGATCTAGGAGGCTTCAACTCGTGGAGGATCTTCGCCCACACGATGTCCATGAGGAGGATGGGATATACGGTAGAAGACCAAGAGGTATAAATGTTTTACAAACTTTATTCTTGATCCTCTTATGATAAGATATGCTAGCTTATGTTCTTTATGTTAGTATGTGTTGATTATACTAGTTTGCATTTGTTTGTATTTGTATAATCATGGACCCTGATAAGAAACACAAAAATCGGCGATCCGTTCGTTGTCTCTTCGGCGGCTAACCGACTAGAAGAGTTGATTGCTTGAACAACAAGTTTGTTCAAGTGATCGCACGAGTCGTTGGCACGATGACAAAACGGTTGTGCTTCGGAAACTCATCCCGTCCGGATTAGTTTTAGTTGATAAAATTTTAATCCGGGGACATGGGAGGCAATGAGACTCCGACGCAACCAAGGGCACTCCCTTCTAATAGTATCAGAGCCAAGGTTTCCGATTTTGTGTGTTTCGGATTCGGTTACTTTCATGCACATATCATATATTGAGTATGCCGGATAATAGTAGGATGTGTGTAGGCTAATTTTTTGGTTGCAGGCATAAGATCCGACTATTATGGCTATATGTGTGTATGTGATTGTTTGTGTGTGATTGTATGTATATCATTTGAATCCTCGGGGTTGACGAGGCTAGATTAGTATTTAATTTTTGTAATTAAATACGACATTGTTTAGCCGATCATTCTAGTTTACTTTCGATCTAGATAGTTTGTACACTCCTTCGTGGAGTATAGGATCGATGGATGTAAATTAAAATGATATATCTCGGCTCGGATCTCTTTTGTGGCTTGCGCATGGAAAAGGTGGAGCGGACGAGGTGGAGACACGGCGGGACGCATATTGGAGAACAAAGCCATAATAGTTGGAAAAATTCTGTTTTTTCCATATTTATTGCTGATTTGTTTTATATGCATGTTGTGTGTGCTTGAAAATTCCTCATTTTCAATTTACTAAGTGGGAGAGGGATATTTTAATTAATTTGCGTGGCCTCCATTACAATTTGACGTGTGATACAACAAACTTGCGTGTCGGCTCTGAGTGCCTTCCTCCCCATCGGATGGGTTTGTTTGCGGATCACTAGGTCAAATATGGTTATAGGAAATTATTTAGGAGCGTGTGTACTTCCCCATCGGTAAGGCACATAATCCGAGATAATTGCCTTAGTACCGAGTAATGGTAAACACTTAGATGCAAATAAAGGTATCCTCCCCATCGGAGTCACTGCTTTTATTTGTAGGGCCTAGAGGAACCAACTATTAATTTTATTTGTCAAAAAGTAAGGTTGACAAGATAATAAAATTAATGGGTAAAACCTCCTCTTACAAATGTAGAATTCGTATACGTCCACACTATCGTGGCATGCGATATTCTCGGTGTTTTGAGGTGTTGGTTGATTTCGGAATTTTATTGTTTTGAGGAATCAATAATATTTGAAACCTAATATTTTGATCATTGTGATTCTTAGGATTTTCAAATGGTTTTCAACCCACTTGCTGTGATACTGAAAGAAAATAAACTTACTGGAATAAAATACATTGATTGGAAAAGAAATTTGGATATTGTCTTAACTATCCAGGAGTACAAGTATGTGCTCTTCGATGAGTGTCCTCCTAAGCCTACGGATGATTCTGGGGAAAAGAAACTTTTTGGATACCAGAATAGGGCTACTAGGAAGGAAGTCATGGTTGCTCAGAAGGTTTCTACTTCTAAGCCCAAAGGCAAGAAGAAGAAGAAACAAGGTGGAGCAAAGGTGGAGGGTGGACCTCAGGGAGGAGTGAAGAAGCCGAAAGGCAAGTGCTTCACTTGTAAGAAGACTGGACATGGGAAGAAAGACTGCCCCAACCTAAAGCAGAACAACGGTATATCTTCTGGCTTAGTCATTGAAACATGTTTAAGGGTGTTATCTACCGGTACCAGGTGTGTAGATATGGGAGCCACTGATCATGTCTGCAATTCTTTGCAGGGGTTCCAAGAAACCCGACGACTAGCTAAAGGAGAAATTACTGTCTACGTGGGCAATGCTACAAAGGTGGCAGCTATTGCAGTGGGAGACGTTCATTTATCGTTTGATAGAAATAAAGTTTTGGTTTTGAGAAATTGTCTTTATGTAACTACATTTAGAAAGAATTTGATTTTGGTTTCTAAATTTTTTATGGATGGATATTCTATTTCTTTTAATGATAGAGTTGTTATAAAAAGAAATAGAGAGATTATCTGTTCAGGTACATTGGTTGGCAATTTGTATACTCTTGAACCAAAAGCTCCCACGATGCATATAGAAGTTAATAACTCATCTTCTAATTCCAATAAGAGAAAAGAATC
The DNA here is from genome assembly GCA_025175895.1 of Wurfbainia villosa. Lineage (NCBI taxonomy): Eukaryota > Viridiplantae > Streptophyta > Magnoliopsida > Zingiberales > Zingiberaceae > Wurfbainia > Wurfbainia villosa. Next base: position 40,594,557 of record CM046008.1, on the reverse strand, counting down.
TTCGAAGATGAACCAAACATATCTTTGTCATCTAAGGCTTGGTCATATTAATTTAAGTTGAATTCAAAGATTGATAGTTGATGGACCTTTGGGTTCATTAGTGGTGAAGGATCTCCCAACCTGCAAATCTTGCTTGGAAGGTAAAATGACCAAGAGGCCTTTCAAGGCCAAGGGGCATAGAGCCAAAGATGTGTTAGAATTGGTTCATTCAGATTTGTGTGGTCCTATGTCTATCCAGGCTAGAGGTGGTTTTGAATATTTCGTCTCTTTTATAGACGATTATTCAAGATATGGATACATATACTTGATGCGCCGCAAGTCTGAATGCTTTGACAGGTTTAAAGAATTCAAGGCTGATGTGGATAACCGTCAAGGTAAAAGTATCAAGACCCTTCGATCTGATCGTGGTGGTGAGTACCTCTTGGGAGAGTTTAGGAATTACTTATCAGAGGCTGGAATTCAATCCCAATTGTCTGCACCTGGCACACCCCAGCAGAATGGTGTAGCGGAGCGAAGGAATAGGACTCTTATGGAGATGGTTAGATCGATGATGAGTTATTCTGAGTTGCCAGATTCGTTCTGGGGGTATACACTGGATACGACAGTGTATATTCTAAACTTGGTTCCATCTAAATCAGTGCCTTCTACCCCCATAGAATTGTGGACTGGGTGAAAGCCTAGTCTGAGACATATTCGGATATAGGGGAGTCCAGCACATGTGCTGAAGGCTGATGCTGGTAAGTTGGAACCTCGTACAGAAGTGTGTATGTTCGTGGGCTACCCTAGAGGAACAAAAGGTGGTTTGTTTTATAATCCTAGAGATCAGAGGGTGATCATTAGCACGAACGCCCGATTTCTAGAGGAAGACTATGTGATGAACCACAAGCCCAAGAGTAGGATTGTTCTGGAGGAATTAAGAGGGGAAGTCGCTACTTCAGTACCACCGGTACAAGAGGATATACCACAAGTCACTGCACCACGTGTCACAGAGGATACACAGGTGATACCTCGTCGTAGTGGGAGGATTGTGAAACAGCCTGATAGATTCATGTTCTTGGGAGAGTCTTTGGACTTGGTCCCTGGCGAACATGAACCTGATCCCTAGACATTTGACAAGGCACTCCAAGATGAGGATGCGGTATCTTGGCAAAGAGTGATGAAATCTGAGATAGAATCTATGGATTCTAATCAGGTATGGGAGCTAGTAGAGCCACCTGATGGTGTAAAAGCCATTGGATGCAAGTGGATCTACAAAAGAAAGAGAGGAGTAGACGGGAAGGTTAAGACCTTCAAAGCTAGGCATGTTGCGAAAGGGTATACTCAGAAAGAGGGCATCGATTATGAGGAGACTTTTTCGCCGGTAGCTATGCTTAAGTCTATCCGGATTCTCTTATCTATAGCTACTCATATGGATTATGAGATTTGGCAGATGGATGTCAAGACAGCTTTCCTTAACGGAAGTCTTGAGGAGAACATCTATATGCAGCAGCCAGAGAGATTCATTGCTAAAGGCAAAGAGCATCTAGTGTGTAAGCTTAATCGGTCCATTTATGGATTGAAGCAAGCTTTGAGATCTTGGAACATCCATTTTGATGAGGTAATCCAGTCATATGGATTTATTCAAAGTCCGGATGAGCCATGTGTATACAAAAGATGCGACGGAAATGTAGTGGTATTTCTTGTACTATACGTAGATGACATTTTGTTAGTTGGCAACAATATCAAAGTGTTATCAGACGTAAGGGTATGGTTGTCCAAACAGTTTGACATGAAGGACTTGGGAGAAGTGGGACACATCCTTGGGATCAAGGTGATAAGGGATCGCAAGAAAAGGATGTTGTGTTTATCTCAAGCTTCATACATTGACACTATCCTTGCTCGTTTTAGCATGCAGAACTCCAAGAAAGGTTTTCTACCTTTTAGGCATGGAGTACCTTTATCTAAAGAGATGTGTCTCAAAACATCAAAGGAGATAGAGAAGATTAAGGCGGTTCCTTATGCTTCGGCAGTAGAAAGCCTCATGTATGCTATGCTATGTACGAGACCAGATATCTGCTTTGCCGTGGGCATGATTAGCAGATATCAGAGTAATCCTGGACAGGGACATTGGACTACGGTAAAGCATATATTGAAGTACCTGAGAAGGACTAGGGATTATATGCTGGTTTACCGGGCAGATCAATTAGTCCCTATGGGTTACACGGATTCTGATTTCCAATCAGATAGGGACAACAGTAAGTCTACCTCGGAGTTTGTGTTTACTTTTGGAGGTGGAGCCATAGTATGGAGGAGTGTCAAGCAGAAATGCATGGCGGACTCTACCATGGAAGCTGAGTATGTGGCAGCCTCGGAGGTAGCCAAGGAAGTTGTATGGCTCAGGAACTTCTTGATGGACTTGGATGTGATTCCTGGTTTGCCCAGAACTATCACAATTTATTGTGATAACAGTGGTGCAGTTGCAAACTCGAAGGAACCACTAGCCCATAAGACGAGTAAACACATAGAGCGCAAGTACCACCTGATACGAGAGATCGTAAAGCGAGGAGAAGTAGATGTCGCCAAGATTGCATCAGAGGATAACCTGGCGGATCCATTCACTAAGGCCCTTCCAGCGAAAGCGTTTGATAGGCATGTGGAGGACATAAGGATCAGATGTATGGCAGTGTGATGACAGCATAGTCTTTTAGTATAAGTGGGAGATTGTTGGGATGTATACTGAAAGCCTAGCCTTTTGTTTGGACATCTTTATTTTGAAATAAGAATCACATGATCATTGTTTTCACTTTATATTTAATATATGTGCATATTGTCTAATACTCTACATTGTAGATAACGTGGTGCTTGGTGAGGGACAGAAATCATGTTATTAGTTCCTTGTAGAATATAAGTATAGGCTCACAACCAAGATGGTCTTGGACAAACCATTGGCATGGTTGTACTGTGATTTGGTATTGGTTTATCTTGACCATAGAATTACACTAGTACATTTTGTGTGTATTGAGAAGGACCGACATAGAGGTGATTCAATCTATTGCTGACTATATGATTGAATCAGACCTCGGGTATTATGTTGCAGATGCTCTGAATCCCGATATAATAACAGGCACATGTACTTAGTATTTATTTCTTTGATTTACCAATGGGTGAGATTTATAGATTAAATCAATAGGCCCGGTAAGTTGGGAAATGATATTATTTACATGGTGTGTCGTTGATTATAGAAGGAAACCGTGTCCTATATATTAGGTTGATGATGTCCCCTTGAGGAGCTCATAAGGTTTATCATGTAAACCCCGCGGGTTGACTTAGTCAACATGATAATAAGGTTGAGTGGTACTACTCGAGGAGTTAGATGTTAATTAATTGATGGTCAGTAAATCAATTAATTGACGGACATTCGATATCTTAAACATGGGGAGATAGTTGTGCAAATAATATATGGAGCCCATATAAATGGGGGTTGGTGAGGTAGATCAATGATGATCCTCTAGTGGAATCGAACATCATTGATGGATCAAGTTTGGGTGGTTCCGATCCATCGGGTGGCCAAGATCCAACTCCTCCTCATGGTCCCTATCGTAGCCTTATTAAAACCTCAAGGAGCCTAGATCCAACGATGGAACATAAAACTCTAGATCTGACGGTTGGGATGAAATCCTAGATCCGACGGTTGGGATGAAAACCTAGATACGACGGTTGGGATGAAACCCTAGATCCGACGGTTGGGATGAAACCCTAGATCCTACGGTTGGGAAGAAACCCTCGATCCGACGGTTGGGATGAAACCCTAGATCCGAAGGTTGGGATGAAACCCTAGATCCAACGGTTGGAATGAAACTCTAGATCCGACGGTTGGGATGAAACCCTAGATCCGACGGTTGGGATGAAACCCTAGATCCGACGGTTGGGATGAAACCCTAGATCCGACAGTTGGGATGAAACCCTAGATCCGACGGTTGGGATGAAACCCTCGATCCGACGGTTGGGATAAAACCCTAGATCTGACGGTGGAGACTAAGTCTCTAGATCCGACGGTGGTGATTAAAAGGAGGCCTAAGCCTAATTCTATAAAAGGAGGGCTAAGGGCTTGGGCGTGTAAGATAAAGATATATCAAGAAGGAGATTAGGGTTTTTGGCTTGGGCGGCTAGGGTTTGGGAAAAGGTTTAGGCGGCAATCCTTGGAAGGATTAAGGTTTGTTTCCTTCTCTTCCTAATTGGTAGCCGGCGCCCATCTTCTTCCTCCTTGCTTTTGCCGGCGCCCATACCCATTATTCCTTCTCCCTCTCTCCTTGGTGGCCGGCGGCAACCTTTATTCAAGGTTGGCCGGTGCTCAATTATCTACTCCTTGGTCGGCGACTATATCAAGCTCCTTGGCTTGGTGGTCGGTTCTAGATAGGAGAAGGAGTTTTTGTTTGGTTCTTCTCTTTGTTCGGAGCGAGCAAGGAAGGGAAGAACGTGATCTAGGAGGCTTCAACTCATGGAGGATCTTCGCCCACACGATGTCCACGAGGAGGATGGGACATACGGTAGAAGACCAAGAGGGATAAAAGTTTTACAAACTTTATTCTTGATTAGGGGTGTAAACGAATCGAGCCGGTTCCCGAGCTTTTCGAGCCGGTTCAAATAATATTCGATTCGAATTCGAAATTATCGAATTCGAGCCGAACTCGAATATGTACAAATATTTTTCGAATCGAACTCGAGCCAAAATAATACTGTTCAAACTGTTCACGAACTTTTTTTTTTTAAAAAAAAAGAAAATTTGATTATTAAATCGAGTATTAATTTTCGAATATCAAACCGAGCCTCATTCGAATATTAAATCGAGCCTCAATTTCGAATATTAATCGAACCGTTCGAATTAATATTCGAAAATTTCCAATCGAATCCGAACTCGAGCTTTGATTCGAATCGAATTCGAGCCCAAAATTATTAAATTTTCGAATTTTCAATCGAATTCGAATATCTCAATTCGAACTTTGAATCGAACTAGAATACTATTTTTTTTTTAAAATTCGATTCGATTCAATTCATTTACACCCCTATTCTTGATCCTCTTATGATAAGATATGCTAGCTTATGTTCTTTATGTTAGTATGTGTTGATTATACTAGTTTGCATTTGTTTGTATTTGTATAATCATGAACCCCGATAAGAAACACAAAAACCGACGATCCATTCGTCGTCTCTTCCGCGGGTAACTGACTAGAAGAGTTGATTGCTTGAACAACAAGTTTGTTCAAGCGATCGCTCGAGTCGTTGGAACGATGACGAAACGGTTGTGCTTCGGAAACTCATCCCGTCTGGATTAGTTTTAGTTGATAAAATTTTAATCCGGGGACATGGGAGGCAATGAGACTCCGACGCAACCAAGGGCACTCCCTTCAGTACTTTAGTATTACTGTTGTAATAGCTTATACGAGGTTTCTCCACCTCCAACGTGTTGTCGAGAAGGAGTTTAGTTAGTGTCGTGCACATAACTAGAGCTCATTAAGCTCGCCCCATGGAGTAGGAACCATTCAGTTTTGAACCACATATATCGTGTGTATTTGTGTATGCGTGTGTTGTTGTTAGTATTTCTATTTTCATATCATATTTCTGCTACACTAACGACAATTGTAGACAAGCAACACGCGACGAACGAGTTTATTCCATTCTACGACGATTGAGGGCTATTCACTCCCCTCTAGCCGGCCACCGACGTTCCAACAGTGGGAAGAGGCATCGAAGGAAGAAGACGATGACCTCATCTTCATGGCTAAACCAACCGAATTGGTGCCGTCCGAATCTGAACCTGAGGACGAGTCGGACTACCAATCTATATTCAAGACAAGCCACAGATACGCATCCGGTTCAAGAGAAACTCTCAAGGTAAGTCGGTCCCACATTAGTACCTTATACAATGCAATTAAATTTCTAACTAGGAAGTTAGCTAAGTCAGAGTCCAAGGTCGAGACCTTGTTCGAGGAGGTTAAACTCCTTAAACACGAGGTCTCCCTAACCTCTTCGACTAGTCGAGTTCAAGAGAAGGACTCAACTCAAGTTGAAAAGCTCGATGTTGAGAACTCACTTTTGAAAAGTCAAGTCGAAGATCTTAGGAACACATTGGAAAGGTTCACTTTGGGATCCAAGGGACTTGACCTCTTACTTGGATCGCAAAGGGTCGTGTACAACAAGGTTGGGGTTGGGTTTAGCTCAAATACGACTAACAAGTCATATATGTCAATCGTAAGTCGAAATAGAATACATGTCCAAGCATGGGTCCCTAAAACCACTTTAATTTCTCAATTGGGAACCAACCAGTACTGGGTTCCCAAGGACCAAATCCACTATGTGGAAAGACCGAACCGATTCAATCGTCCAGGGAGAGCTAGTACAAAACTTGTTCGTGCTATTACTTAGAAATTGCATGTTTAGTTTCTCTTTCTTTTCTTTTTTAGAATGGTTAGATAGGGACTATAACTCGTCAATACTTGATAACATAGTACCAGGATACGAGAGATGATAGTACGTTAGGAAAGCGAAGTCTTGGGTACTCGAGCTAGATAAGGCGTATCTAGTTCGGTTCACTTGACCGAGTGGAACTAGTTGAAGCTACCTCGCCATACCCTAGACTAGTTAGACAAAGAAGTGGTCTTAAGTAAGTCAAGTTACTATTTTCTCGAAATTGGCTTTGTCTAAGGAAGTGGTCATTTTTTTAATCAAAGAAGGCCCCATTGCCTCGCCACGACGTGGAAGCCAAGATCTTGAAAAGGTGACTTGATGAGCTTAGGGTCAAATCCGAATCTAACGCAAGGTTGACTAGTTTCGATCCATTAAAATTAATCAAGTAAAATTAAATTCATGTCACAAGAACAGATAAGGATAACATGTTTGATCATGTAGAAATGGGTGAGATGATCTAGGTTTAATAATTTACAACCAAATTTTAAATTCCAATATTCGATCCAACTACCTTGTGTAGGGATGTATACTTAAAAGTCTATTTTTTGTATGAACATCTTTATTTTGAAATAAGAATCACATGATCATTGTTTGCATATTTTTATGGTTATGCAATATTGTCTAATACCTTACATTGTAGATAACATGGTGTGTGGTGTCACACGGGAGATCATGTTATCGGCTCCTTGTAAAGTATAAGTAAAGGCTCACAACCGAGATGGCTTTGGACAAACCATCGGAATGGTTGTAGTGTGATTTGGTATTGGTTTGTCTTGACCATAGAATCACACTAGTGCACTTTGTGTGTATTGAGCAGGACCGACACAGAGGTGATTCGATTTATTGCTGACTACATAATTGAATCAGACCTTAGATATTATTTAGTACATGCTCTTAATCCCGATATAATAACGGGCACATATACTTGGTACTCATCTCTTTGATTTACCAATGGGCGAGATTTATAGATTAAATCGATAGACTCGGTAAGTTGGGAGATGATATTATTTATATGGTGTGCCGTTGATTATAGGAGGAAACCGTGTCCTATATATTAGGATGATGATGTCCCCTTGAGGAGCTCATAAGGTTCATCATGTAAACCCTGCAGGTGGACTTGGTCCGGCATGATGAAAAGGTTGAGTGGTACTACTCATGGAGTTAGATGTTGATAACTTAATGGTCAGTAAATTAATTAATGGACGGACATTCGAGATCTTAACCATGGGGAGAAAATGTACAAATAATATATGGAGCCCATATTATCATATGGGGGTTGGTGAGGTAGATCAATGATGGACCTTTAGTGGATTGGACCATCATTAGTGGATCGGACTTTATGTGGGCTTGATCCATGGGTGGCCAAGACCCAACTCCTCCTCATGGTCCCTAATGTAGCCCATTAACACCTCAAGATGCTTAGATCCAATGGATAGAAACAAAACTCTAAGATCCATTGGTAGAGATCAAATATCTAAGATCCGACGGTTGAGATTAAATCTCTAGATCCGACGGTTGAGATTAAATCCCTAGAACCAATGGAGGAGATTAATTCATGACTTATCCCTAACTCTATAAAAGGAGGGCATGAGTGGTCGTGATATACATGAAAGGGAGGAGCAAGGCTTGGCGGCAGAATAGGGCAATCCTAGTTGAGATAGGATTGGAATTAGGGTTAGGGTTTGGAAGCAAGGGTGGCACCAAATAAGGCAAGTTTTCCTTCTTCTTCCTTGCCTTGTGGCCAACGTCCAGCAGCTATTCCAGCCCTTCCCAGCCCTTGGCCACGCCCAAAACACTCCCCTCTCTTCTCCTTAGGTGGTGGAAACAAGATATAGGGTTTCCCTTGGTGTCTTGGTAGTTTTCCATCATCTTCTTCTCCTTCTAGTTGGCCGGCGGCAAGAACTTCTATAGTTCTTTGTTGGTTGAGTTTTTGAAGGAGAAAAATATTGTTTCTCTTCTTCCTCTTGCTTGGGAAAAGCAAGGAAGGAAGTTTTGCGATCTAGGAGCTTCGACTTTTGGTGGATCGTCGCCCACACGACGTCCAAAAGGAGGAGGGTCATACATTATAAGACCAAGAGGTATAACTATTCTTCTATCTCTTTTATTCATTGCTTGTGTTTGTTTTTCAAAATATAAGCATGTTATATTTCTGTAAATAGGCTAAATAATACTTGGATCCCGAGTATAAATACAAAAACCGGCGATCCGGACATCGTCTATTCCGCGGCTACTCGTAGAATAGAGAATGGTCGCTTGAACAACTAGTTTGTTCAAGTGACCTCTCTAAACGAATAGCACGACGATGACTTGGTTGCTTTGGGAATCCCTTTTGTCTAGGATTAAGTTTTTTAATCCGGGGACATCGAAGGGATCACCATGGTCAAGTAACCGAGGTGAAGGGGAAGCGAAGTTTCCCCTCACGGATCAACCCCAACACCTTGCGTGTTGGATCAATGGATGTTGGATAGTGGTTGCTCCCAACACATGATCGGGGATCAACTTAAGTTTTCAAAGCTTCGATTCAAGCGATAAGGATCGGTAGCCTTTGGAAATAACGACAAGCTCAAAATCATTGGATCAGGTGATATTGAGCTCAACTCAAACTTTATCATTAAAAATGTTTTACGAGTTGAAAATTTTGAATATAATTTACTTAGCGTAAGTCAACTGTGTGATAATAACTATAAGGTCATATTCCTAGAAAATGAATGCACAATTAAAACAAATGAAACCTCTAAAACAATCCTTAAAGGAACTAGGAAAAGCAACATCTATACTATTAATCTACCTAACTTCTCAACTAAGTGTCTTATGACACAGCAAGAGGAATCTTGGTTGTGGCACCGATGACTCAGTCACTCGAACCCAAGACTCGTCCACAAGATGAGTCAGAGTGGCTTAGTCAGAGGTTTGCCCAACCTTAACAACTTAGACAATAAAATTTTTAATGCTTGTCTATAAGGTAAACAATCTAAGACACAACATCAACTAACTAATCAAGAACGAACCAAAAGTGTTCATGAGCTCCTATATATGGATCTATTCGATTCACATGGAGCCAAGTCACTTAATGGTAGTCAATTCTGCTTAGCCATAATTGACGACTATTCTAGGTTTACCTGGGTTAGGTTCATCAAACATAAAAGTGATACCCTAGATCAACTCATCAACTTATTTAAACTAATTAAAAATCAAAAGAACCTTAAAATTAAAAGACTCAGGAGCGATCACGATGGTGAATTTGAAAACCACAGGTTTACAGATTTCTGTAATCTAAACGGAAATCACCATGAGTTCTCGTGTCCTAGAACCCCACAATAAAATGGTCTAGTCGAACGTAAAAATAGAACCCTACAAGAAGCCGCTAGGACAATACTATACGAGTATAACCTACCCGACAGGTTTTGGGCAGAAGCCATTAGTACAACTTGCTATGTCCAAAATAGGATCCTTTTTGTAAAGAGGCACCTTAAGACCTCGTACGAAATCTATCACGACAAAGTACCTAACATCAAGTACTTTAGGGTATTTGGATGTAAGGTACATATTCTGAACACTAAGGATTACCTAGGAAAGTTCACCTCCAAAACATCTACCGGAATCTTCTTAGGATACTCCACTACAATTAGAGCCTATAGGGTATACAACCATGACACCCTTAGAGTTGAAGAGACTATTAAAGTAGTGTTCGATGAAGGACACGAACCTACAAAACCTGTAGCAATGCCAACTAGCGAACTGACTCATACCAGACTCAACTCCGACCCTGAAATCGAGTCTAGTACTAATCCTAACCCAAGTCCAACGAGTCATCCAGTCGACCAAGTCATAGGTGACCCTAACCCAAGTCAAATTAGGATTCAAATGAATCATCCTATCGATAAAGTGATAGGTGATCCTAGATTAGGGGTTTGAACTAGATCATCTTATAGAAACCTTAGTCAAATCCCCTTGATTTCAAAAATCGAACCTAAAACCATTGAACAAGCTCTTCTTGATCTCGATTGGATTATTGCAATGCAAGAAGAGCTAGCTCAATTCACTAGGAATGAGGTTTGAGAATTAGTACCACCACCTAAAGATAAATCAGTTATTGGAACAAGGTGGGTCTTCCGAAACAAACTTAATGACAAAGGTGAAGTAGTTAGAAATAAAGCAAGGTTAGTCGCCAAAGGTTTCAATCAAGTAGAAGGATTAGATTACGATGAAACCTATGCCCCCGTAGCCAGACTAGAATCCATTCGAATGTTGTTAGCCTACGCTGCACATCGAGGATTTAAGTTATTTCAAATGGATGTCAAGTCAGCATTTTTAAATGGACTTATTAAAGAAGAGGTATACGTTAGTCAACCCCCTGGATTCGAAAGCCTAGATAAACCCGACCATGTCCTTAAACTAAAGAAAGCTCTTTATTGACTCAAACAAGCTCCTCGAGCTTGGTACGAGAGGCTTTCAATTTATCTTAAGTCAAAAGGGTTTAACCAAGGCCTAGTCGATCCAACCCTCTTTGTAAAGACCATAGGTAAGGAAATATTTATAGGCCAAATTTACGTAGACGATATCATTTTCGGAACAACCAATTCGATCCTACTAAACGAATTCATTTCACTTATGGAAAGTGAATTTGAAATGAATTTAGTAGGTGAATTGAGTTTCTTTCTAGGACTACAAATTAAACAATCTAAGGATGGAATATACTTACATCAACAAAAATATACTAGAGAATTAATTAAATGTTTTGGAATGCAAGACGCTAAAACCGTCAATACACCCATGGCAAATAATGTCAATATAGGAGAGGACTTAGAAGGAAAGTCCATCAACCTAAAATACTATAGGAGTGTGATAGGTAGTCTTCTATACTTAACCGTGAGTCGACCAGACATTTTATTTGTGGTAAGTATGTGCGCAAGGTTTTAAACCTGTGCCAAGGAGTCTCACCTAACTTTAGTTAAGCGTATCCTTAGGAAAGGGCACGCTAAGCATAGGTATTTGGTACCCTAGATCTACCGAGTTCGAACTAATCAACTACTCCAACTCGAACTATGCCGATAGTAAACTCGATAGGAAGAGCACGAGTGGTTGTTGTCAACTTCTTGGCTCGAGTCTAGTGAGTTGGTGTAGTAGAAAGCAACACTGTGTTGCTTTATCTACCACCGAAGTCGAATACGTCGCGATGGGTGAGTGTGTGGCTCAACTTCTTTGGATGAAGCACACTCGCCAAGACTTTAACTTTAACTTCAACAATATTAAAACTCACATAGATAATATTAGCTCCATCAACTTAACTAAAAATCCTATTTGCCATTCTAGGACCAAACATAAAGAAGTTAAGCGCCACTTTAATCGAGAACATGTAGCTAACGGAACCATTAAACTCAAATATGTGGAATCCAAGTCAAACCTAGCCGATCTTTTTACTAAGCCACTACCCGAAGCTGAATTTAGTCTACTAAGATGAAAATTAGGCATGTGCGTAATAGAGTAGGACTTACATTAGTTTTATATACTCTAGTATTTACTTCTCTTTTCATCACTACAACAAAAAATCGAATAGACAACGGTAAAAAACCGTTGTCTATTAGCAAAAAAATCCGTGGTAAATCGACCCGTTGTGAAAAGTGGGTCGGGCAAAGACAACGGTAAAAAACCGTTGTCATTTCAAGGATAAGACAACGGTTTTTAACCATTGTCTTTGACCGAACCACTTTTCTGGTCGATTTACCGCAGTTATTTTGCTCACTCATAGACAACGGTTTTTCACCGTTGTTTTTTCCTTAAATCTACAACGGTCTTTCACCGTTGTCTTTGACCGACCCCCAATTTACCACGGATTTTTTTGCTCATAGACAACGGTTTTTCACTGTTTTCATTTCTTAACGATTACTCTAGAACACAATAAACCATTGTAGATTTATAGTGTTGCGTTTTTAATATAAATCATACAACATCAAAAAGAATTATAGAAAACACATATACACTCGCACTTGTAGCAATGTAAAGTCCAAGGTCACATCACATTTTAAATGATCACTCTTAGAAACATATATATTAAAAAGTACTGTGGAAAAACAACTACACATCATATGCACCACAAGTATTATGCATAATAACCAAAACACTTATAGATTACCACATCTAACCAAAAGAGATATCTACACTTGAATTTCCTAATCATCAGATATGTGATCTTGTATGCATTCAGCCCACTCCAAACGTACTTCATCGATTTCCTTTGCTGCTATCACAGATTTTGCGAACTGCATGTGAATAAATGAATGAAAATGTAAACACTCTAGTACTATGTGATAATTAATTGCACAAATCATTTTACAAATATGTATTAATAAGAAAATTTAAAAATATGTCTAATATTACTATTGACTGTAGGGAAGGTTTGTTAATGGATATGACGCTTTCAATTATATCTCTCATATATCACAAAATGAAATAACCGCATTGAGCTCCATTCTATTGAAGGGGAACCTGTGATAAAAAAAATTATCGTAGTTATGCGGAGATTTGCAAAAATAATAGTGATGGCCAATTACAGGTGACTTGGCTAATTTATAAGTTGTGACTCATAATTTCCCATAAATGTAGAAACCTAATTAAACTATAGTTAATGTTGCTGAATAAATAAACAATAATCAAGTCAACGTGATTCATGTTTCAACTTACAGTAGTATGGAAATATACCCAAACAACCAAAGCTTTGATATTTGCAGGGTAATTCAAGAGAAGCTACAACCTTCTCTAATGCAAGGCTATTGGAATGTTGCCTAGCTCATACCTGCAAGTCTCATAAGATATAGCAAACCTCTAGGAAGGATGAGTGACAAATAAATAAAGAGTTTGAGGCCAAAGTAACACAAGGTGACACAAAGACAAACCAAAACATTGATGTAAGATTTAAAAATAAATATAATTATCACACTAAGGTAAAACATCATCAACCCAAGTTCTGTCACAATCTTCATCGTGAAAGCGATGATCTAAAAATATGAACTCACATTTCCATTATATATTTCCAATCTTCATCTTGAATACGATGATTTAAAGAATCCAATAAATATATAATCTCCTTGTACGATTAAATGAACGTACCATGAGAATCCAATGCAGGCAACTAGCTAAAAAAAATCCAATTGGCTCTGTAGATCAAATTTTAAAAATTTAGAGGTCCTAAAGTATATACATACCCATCATTGAGTTTGGCAGTGAGAGTATTTGCTATGGCAAGAGGAAGAAGCAGCAGGGACGGTTAAGAGAGAGAAAACTAAGTTAACAATTATGAGATAACTTATAGTACTTTCCTTCGCTATCAACAAAAAATTCGTCAAAGTTAATGAAAATACAATGGTGATGATTTCAGAGGTGCACAGGTGCGAGATCTATAAAATCTGCAAATAAGCAAGGCAGAATAAGTAGATACCATGCACATTCCAATTTTTAAACCTTTGGGTTCGTCGTAGAGGTGAGCAAGGATCATTCTTCCCTATCAAGATAACGATATTAGTTTCCAAATGGTAGCAAAATTTTTTATAGCATATATGACGAAAATAATGGTTGAGACGTAATCACACTGATATTAATGTCATAACAATCAACTCCTAGGAAACAAAAGCCACATGCATACAATTACAACTAATATGTTCAAAGCCTGCAAATTGTTAGTATGCTTACCACTAGAAATCCGAATGCAAATCCAGTTCCAGTTACAAGCAAATTAAATGAGGGTAATTACGCATAATGTTGGAAGGTGGTAAATATGACCTGCGATCATAATAGTGGTATTATGACACACTAAAACTACATGTCATAAAACATCAACTAAGTACTATCGTATACAAACTAGATAAGAACTACAGCCATGAGTACGCCAAAAGGAAATAGCTTCCAATAAAAGAAACCACATTATTCAACCCAAAAAAAACGAGTTCATCAAGCATTCATTTACATTTATGAAGATTTAGAACCATATGAATTACCATAGCTAAGGTCAAAATCATGCTTCCTTTTTTTGCTTGGACAACCTTCTGCACATTGCTAATGCTACCAAATAGATGTGAAGTTATTTAATTTTGCAGCTATTTGCTTAATTAGAAAAAGAGTCACAAAAACTTGACACAACTTTGACAAACCTACAAAGCATGTATATCATAAATGACAATACTAGTTGGACTACCTTTGGTTTTAGGAATCATCAATAATATCCATGCCATTGTAAATGCAGTAGCAACATCTCCTTCATCTTCCACACATTCAAAAGAGCTATAGTTGGAAAGAATGGTAGTACCAAGGGGAAAGAAGCATCAAATAATTTAGGTAAAGCAAAACATTGCAAAAATCTGATAAAAAATGACTCCTAGTGAGTTGAAAGAGGTTAGGAAAGCAATATGTTGTCCTCTAAAATCATGTGCATTGCTGGTGAAAAGATTTGGGAATCCATCATCGAAGTTTCTAGTAGTATTATGAAAAATACATCTGCATTATCCGACTCAGATTTCATTTTAGCTAGATAAATTTTCAATAACTAAAAAAATAATAAAAGGGAAAAAGCTTAGTTGTATGGATAGAAAAGTGAAATTCATGCCGCTGAAGCTAAAGATGGAAAATTTGTTGCAACTTTCAATAAGTAGAGCTGCTACATTTTCCCTTTCATATTATAGATGTAGCACTTAAGCATACTCGGGATGAAGTATACGAGTTAGAGGGTTATGATTCATATCAAAATACTAGATCTTACTAGTACTTAATTTAACCTCTCTTATATAAAACAAAAGATAATTAAATGTGGCTCATGTATAGACTATAGGAAATGCAAATGATTGATGCATGAGGACACAAGAAACCAACAACCAGTGGATCATTCTTGGGGTGACAACATCTTCACACTGCAACCACAGAGCTACTGCCCTCGGCGGCAAAGATCTGACAGCGACGGTGTGGCTGAGCTAGGGCTTGTGCTAAAAGGATGATGGTTATCGCACACCAGAGCAGCAACAACGACCTGGGCACCGGGAATGGTGACATAGGCGAGCGAGTGAATGGTGACAATAGATGAAAACAGGCATCGATGGATCTGTATACTCACAACAAGCACTAGGTGTTGGATCGATGCGGTTCGCTAGAGGGGGGGGTGAATAGCGAAAAACCTTTTCTTTTTCTTTCGTTCATTAAAACTCAAGAGAAAATAAATTAATTGCAGCGGAAATGTAAATATAAAATAAAAGAGACAATCGACACAAGGGTTTTACTTGGTTCGTAGCCGAAGGCTACTACTCCAAGGCCCTAGTGGTCCTTGACCACGTACGGAGGGCAGAAGCACTAAAGGAACTCCTCCTCGTTGGAGGTAGGAGTTAATCGATACAAAAAAACTTTAAGGTAGAGGGACAATCCCCCTCTCCTCGTAAACGATAAAAGCTTCGAAAAGTAGATGAACAACTGATAACAAAATAATACCGACGTACAAAGACAAATAAGAAAAATTAAACCTAGACGTCGGAAGGAAGGACTTCGTTGTCGGAGAATTGTAGCTTTGCGGAGACTTTTTGGAGGCTTAGAATTGTTGATGAAACCTTAGGTTTGGCCCTCCTTTTATAGCCTTTGAGCCCCTTTTCGAGAGGAACCCTAGCCAATCAAATTTGAGCACATCTTCCCTTGAAATTTGGTGATAATCCTTGACTCCTTGAATCTGATCATTGACCATCAGTCGACTGATGGCCATCATCGCCGACATCGATGGCGATCGACGATTGTCGACCTTCCAATCAACCGCTTGACGGTCAATGAGTCCTCCAAGCTGGCAGTCGACTGATGCTTGCTGCAAGTCAAAGTTAGCACAACAAAAACATAATTTCGATGGTCGTCGACCATCCGATCTCGACCTAGACCATCTATAAGAAGTCTTTGGTCGGATCTACGCTTAAGATCATCCCCGTAAAGAGGATACGACCTTACTTACTCTCGCACACTCGAGCTTACCTCGATGCTTACGTGTTGCTTTTGCTTCCGGCCTTCCACTCGATTCCTTCGGCTCCCTCCGAAATCACTCGAGTGTCGCTCGACCACCGCGGCTTTCTCCGGGTGTCGCTAGCCTTTAGCACCAGCTATATCAATCTTCTGCACACTCGATTCAGCTCGTGAGAAAATAAAATAGACTTAACTTTGTGTCTTTGCTATAATCAAAACACAGGTTCGATTTCGGTGCCTCACTGCACCAACAATCTCCCCCTTTTTGATATATGGCAAAAACACACAAAGTTAAGGAAATTAAGTGCATGAAACAGTAAAGACAAGAAGCAAAAGTAGGAGTAGTAAAAATATTTCTCAAGTTCTCCCCTTAGAGGAACCCTCCCCCTTGACCGAGGGTGAGTACTTGAAAAAGACTTTTAGTTCTCCAAACACAAAAGATAATGAGTTAAGTAAATGGCATTACTTAACTTAGGCTTCTTAGAGTCAAAAATAAGTACAAGTTAAGTAATCAAAAGTTAAGTCAAAAGGTTAATTATTCAAAAGGTTTAACTTTTGATTTCTTAACTTGGGCCTTTAAAGTTTTCAATTCCGAAGAGTTGAAACCTAAACCTTCTAAACCTTACTCCCCCTTAACTTAGGCCAGAATCAAAGTTTTAAGTTAAGTTATCAATTTCAAAAATTTGAAATTGAACTTTGGCCTTTTCTTGAACCTTAACTTTGGCCTTTTCTCCCCCTTTTGACATAAATCAAGGAAAAAGTGGGGGGGTTTTAAGAAAACTCTAAGTCCAAGCATGATGATTTTAAAAAATAGTATGTGAAAATAATTCATCTAAATGTTCAACTCTAGTTTGACTTGATTGAAATGATATTATCAACAAGTCCTGATTAGAGTTGGTTAATATTAGTTGCATATTTATACTCCGAGGTTCATATTGACGCACTTGATCTACATCTTGGAACACAGGTAGGGTCCTAACATCTCACGCCCATCTACGTGGCTAAGTACACAAACACATTAGTCCTATGTGTTGTGAGATGTACTGGCTCCTTAAATCTATAGGTGCATGTTATCTAAGGTATGTCCTATGCTAGTTCCATCAAAATGAAAAATAAGAAATAGTAGTAAGAAAATATAGTTTGCAAGTTCTTATTCTATTACGCACATGCCCAATTTTCGTCTTAATAGACTAAATTCGACCGGGTAGGGGGTTTAGAAAATAGGTCTGCTAGGTTAGATTTCGATTCGACGTACTCGAGTTGTATGGCTCCGTTGGCCACATGTTCTCGAATGAAATGGTGTTTGACTTCTATATGTTTGGTCCTAGAGTGACATATTGGATTCTTTGTAAGATTAATTGAACTAATGTTATCTACGTGAAGTTTAGTATTCGTAAAGTCTAACTTAAAGTCGCGGAGGGTGTGCTTCATCCAAAGAAGCTGAGTGACACACTCACCCATCGCGATGTATTCGGCTTCGGTGGTAGACAAGGCAACACAATGTTGCTTCCTACTGCACCAACTCACTAGACTCGAGCCGAGTAGTTGACAACAACCACTCGTGCTCTTTCTGTCGAGTTTACTACCGGCATAATCCGAATCGGAGTAGCCGATTAGTTCGAACTCGGTAGATCTAGGATACCAAATACCGACATTAAGTGTACCCTTTAGATATCTAAGGATACGCTTAACTAGGGTTAGGTGAGACTCCTTGGCACAGGTTTGAAATCTGGCGTACATACTTACTGCAAATAAGATATCAGGTCGGCTTGCAGTTAAGTACAGGAGAGTCCCTATTACACTCCTATAGTATTTTAAGTCAACGGACTTACTTTCTAGGTCTTCTCCTATGTTAACATTAATCGCCATTGGGGTGTTTATTATCTTAGCGTCTTGCATTCCAAATCTTTTAATTAACTCCTTAGTGTATTTTTGTTGATATAGGTATATACCATCCTTAGTTTGTTTAATTTGTAGACCTAAAAAGAAACTTAACTCGCCTACCAAGTTCATTTCGAACTCACTTTCCATGAGTGAAACGAACTCGTTTAGTAAGGCTGAGTTAGAGGTTCCAAAAATTATATCGTCTACGTAAATTTGAGCTATGAATATTTCTTTACCTAAGGTTTTTACGAAGAGAGTTGGGTCAACTAAGCCTTGGTTAAACCCTTTTGACTTAAGATGGATTGAAAGTCTCTCGTACCAAGCTCGACGAGCTTGTTTAAGTCCATAGAGAGCTTTCTTAAGTTTTAGAACATGGTCGGGTTTATCTAGATTTTCGAATCCGGGGGGTTGGCTAACATAAACTTCTTCTTTAATGTATCCATTTAGGAATGCCGACTTAACATCCATTTGAAACAGCTTAAATCCTCGATGTGCGGCATAAGCTAGCAACATTCGAATGGATTCGAGTCTAGCTACTGGGGCATAGGTTTCGTCGTAATCTAAGCCTTCGACTTGGCTAAATCCTTTGGCGACTAACCTAGCCTTGTTTCTAACTACTTCACCTTTATCATCAAGCTTGTTTCGAAACACCCACCTTGTTCCAATTATCGTTTTGTCTTTAGGTGATGGTACTAATTCCCACACTTCATTCCTAGTAAATTGAGCTAGCTCTTCTTGCATTGCAATAATCCAATCGGGATCAAGAAGAGCTTGTTCAATTGATTTGGGTTCTATCTTTGAAATAAAGGAAATTTGACTAAGGTTCCTATAGGATGCTCTAGTTCGAACTCCTATATTAGGATCTCCTATTACTTGATCGATAGGGTGGTTAGTCTGAATCCTAGATTGGGTTGGGTTTGTGTCACCTAATGCTTGATCAATGGGGTGACTTGGTTGAACACTAGTTTGGTTGGAGTCATCTATCACTTGATCAATAGAGTGACTAGGTTGACCTAGGTTAGGATTAACACTAGACCTGATCTCCGGATCAGAGTTAGGTCTAGTATGAATCGGCTCGCTAATTGGGGTTGCCGGGGGTTTTGTAGGTTCATGTCCTTCATCAAATACTACATTGATAGTCTCCTCGACTCTGAGGGTGTCGTGGTTATATACTCTATAAGCTTTACTTGTAGTCGAGTATCCTAGAAAGATTCCGGTGGTGGTTTTGGATGTAAATTTCCCTAGGTAATCCTTAGTGTTTAGGATATGTACCTTACACCCAAATACCCTAAAGTACTTGATGTTAGGTATTTTATCGTGATAAATCTCGTACGAGGTCTTAAGGTGCCTCTTTACCATAAGGATCCTATTTTGGACATAGCAAGTCGTGCTAACGGCTTCTGCCCAAAATCTATCGGGTAGGTCGTATTCATTCAACATGGTCCTAGCGGCTTCTTGTAGAGTTCGGTTTTTCCGCTCCACTAGGCCATTTTGTTGAGGGGTCCTAGGGCAAGAGAATTCATGGTGGTATCCGTTTAGGTTAGTTACAGTCGGTGAACCTTTGATTTTCAAATTCACCACCATGATCGCTTCTAAGTCTTTTAACCTTAAGGTCTTTTTGATTCTCGATTAATTTGAATAGATTAATTAATTGATCTAGGGTATCATTTTTATGTTTGATGAACCTAACCCAGGTAAACCTGGAGTAGTCATCAATTATGACTAAGCAATATTGACTTCTATTGAGTGACTTGGCTCCATGTGAATCGAATAGATCCATATGCAGGAGCTCAAGTACACTTGAGGTTCGTTCTTGGTTAGTTAACTTGTTTTGTGTCCTAGGTTGTTTTCCTTGTTGACAAGCATTACAGATTTTATTAACCAAATTGTTGAGGTTGGGTAAGCCTCTGACTAAGCCACTCTGACTCATCTTGTGGACGAGTCTTGGGTGCGAGTGACCGAGTCATCGGTGCCACAACCATGATTCCTCTTGCCGTGTCATAAGACACTTAGTTGAGGAGTTGGTTAAGTTGATCGTATAAATGTTGTTATTTCTAGTTCCTTTAAGAATTGTTTTAGAGGTTTCGTTGGTATTAATTACGCATTCATTTTCTAGAAATATAACCTTATAGTTATTATCACACAATTGGCTTACACTAAGTAAGTTATATTCAAAATTCTCTACAAGTAATACATTTTTAATAACAAAATTCATGTTAAGCTCGATATCACCTGATCCGATGATTTTAAGCTTGCCGTTATTCCCAAAGGCTACCGATCCTTGTCATTTGAATCGAAGCTTTACGAATTTGAGTTGATCCCCGGTCATGTGTCGGGAGCAACCGCTGTCCAACATCCATTGATCCTACACACAAGGTGGTTGGATTTGATGTTAGATTTTTGTTAAGAAAATTGGTTGTAAGTTGTTAACCCTAGGTCATCTCACCGGAGTCTATATGATCAAGCATGTTATACTTATGTGTTTATTTTGAGATGACTTCTAATTAAGTTGATTAAGTGGATTTAGGTTCAAGTAATTTTATGTTAGATTTGGATTTAACCCTAGGCTTGTCAAGTTTACCTTTTCAAGATCATGGCTTCCAGGTCGTGGCGAGGCACAGGGGCCTTCTTTTATCGGATCATCGACCACTTCCTTAGACAAAGCCATTTTCAAGAAAATGATGACTTGACTTACCTAAAATTATTTCCTCGTCTAACTAGTTATTTTTGAAAAGAAGCTCCCCGAGGCACAATCTTTTTGAAGAATTTTAGTTGGTTATGTTTTTGAAAAGAGGCTCCCCGAGGCTCAATCTTTTCGAAAAATTTTAGTTGGTTATGTTTTTGTTCTAAGTGAGTTCACAAGTTTTAAAGTACAAACTTTCTAAGTTAAAGCATGCAATTTCTAAGTTAAAGCATAAACATTCTAAGTTAAAACATGCAATTTCTAAGTTAAAGCACAAACATGTTTTGTACTGGCTCCCCCTAGACCGTTGAATCGGTTCGGTCTATCCACATAGTGGATTTGGTCCTTGGGAACCCAGTACGGGTTGGATCCTAGAGTTGAAATCAAAAAGTTCTTAGGGACCCATGCTTGGACATGTTTCTTATGTCGACTTACAATCGACATATACGACCTATTAGTCGTGTTTGAGTTAAACCCGAGTCCAGCCTTGTTGTACACGGCCCTTTGAGATCCAAGTAGGAGGTCAAGTCCTTTGGATCCCGAAGTGAACCTTTCCAACGTGTTCCTAAGATCTTCGACTTGACTTTTCAAGAGAGAGTTCTCAACTTCGAGCTTTTCAACTCGAGTTGAGTCCTTCTCTTGAACTCGACTAGTCGAAGAGGTTAGGGAGACCTCGTGTTTGAGGAGTTTAACCTCCTCAACAAGGGTCTCGACCTTGGACTCGGACTTAGCTAACTTCCTAGACAAAAACCTAACCGTATTATGTAAAGTATTAAATAAAGTTCGACTCACCTTAAGGGTATCTTTTGAACCGGATGCGTATCCGTGGCTTGACTTGAAGGTAGCTTCGTAGTCCGAGTCATCCTCAGGTTCTGACTCAAGTTCGGTCTCCGTGTCTGACTCAATTGATTTCGCCATGAAGACGTGGTCTTCGTCTTCTTCGGATGACGCTTCTTCCCATGTCACGTTGAGGGCCTTCTTGTGCTTAGGTGCTTGGTGGTTGAGCTTGGGGCACTCGGACTTTATATGTCCAAACCTGTTACACTCATAACACCTAATATTAGAACTTTTAGGCTTACCTTGGTTGGGTCGAGTTGTGGTTCGCTTTCGTCCCTTGGCTATCCTTCGAGCTAGGTTCATTAGTTCGGCAGTCAATTCCGGGTCAACTTCTTCTTCGGACTCATCTTCCTCCTCGGGTGGTGGTGGCTTGCTTGCGATTTTCTTCTTCTTTGAACCTGCAAACAAGGCTATACCCCTCTCGGGTTCCGAGTTGGACTGCTCATGTAATTCAAAATCCGAAAAGAGTTCATCTAATCTAAGTTTAGAAAGGTCCTTGGAGACCTTATAGGCATCAACCATGGATGCCCATAAGGTAGTCCTCGGAAAAGAGTTTAGGACATACCTAATAAGGTCGCAGTTTTCGACCTTTTGCCCGATTGCGTGTAGGTTGTTGACTATGTCTTAGACACGGGCGTGGAGTTGCGTCGCAAACTCATGTTCCTGCATTTTTAGTGTGTACAATTTATTGAATAACAAATCACGTTTGCAAACCTTAGCTTGATCCGATCCTTAGTGTAACTCGATTAGCTTTGTCCAAAGATCCTTTGCGCTTATGAAGGGGCCGACACGATTTAGCTTCTCCTTGGACAAACCGCATTGGAGTATTTGTGTTGCCTTGGCATCGGCTTCGACTTGTCGTTTTGTTGCAACGGTCCACTGATCATAATCCAAGGAGTCACCCACTTCATTAGTTGGAAGTGTGAAACCCGTTTGGATTATGATCCACATCTCGATTTGGGTTTTGAGAAAGCATTCCATCCGACCTTTCCAATAACGAAAATCATCTCCGTTGTAAAACGGAGGTCGGACGGTGCTAAAACCCTCGAGATGGGCCATTAGAACAAAAAACAAGGAGACTAAAAAGAAGACCTAGCAATGAAAAAAAAACACACGAAAGTACCAAGACTTGCGTCTTGGATTAGTAGTGTGGGAAATAAAAAGAAACAAACGAAAAATAGAAAGTTAAGCAAAGAAATGAGAAACTAAATAAAAAGTAAGTACTCACAACCTTCGATGTCCCCGAAAGGCTACTAAACGCCGATTTTTGAGGACGAAAACAACTTGTTACGGGGGTAAACCCCAGTAAGAAATGTAGATCTCTGCGAGGGCTTCGATTTGGTAGGTAGACCGTGTCGTGGGTCAACTTGTACAAAAAGTTATGCCCGTTTGACCGTCGGCTACTCCAAAAGCGAATACTTGCAAAACAAAATCAAACGAAGAGTACCAAGACTTCGTCTTGGATTAGTAGTGCGGGAGAAAAATTTAAACGAACGAAAAACAAATCTGTAAAAAAAAATGTTAGATTGGTGGTTTCACCAAATCTAAGCGCCCCCGGCTCTGATACCAATTGTTGGATCGATGCGGTTCGCTAGAGGGGGGGGGTGAATAGCGAAAAACCTTTTCTTTTTCTTTCGTTCGTTAAAACTCTAGAGAAAATAAATTAATTGCAGAGGAAATGTAAATATAAAATAAAAGAGACAATCGACACAAGGGTTTTACTTGGTTCGTAGCCGAAGGCTACTACTCCAAGGCCCTAGTGGTCCTTGACCACGTACGGAGGGCAGAAGCACTAAAGGAACTCCTCCTCGTTGGAGGTAGGAGTTAATCGATACAAAAAAACTTTAAGGTAGAGGGACAATCCCCCTCTCCTCGTATACGATAAAAGCTCCGAAAAGTAGATGAACAACTGATAACAAAATAATACCGACGTACAAAGACAAATAAGAAAAATTAAACCTAGACGTCGGAGAATTGTAGCTTTGCGGAGACTTTTTGAAGGCTTAGAATTGTTGATGAAACCCTAGGTTTGGCCCTCCTTTTATAGCCTTTGAGCCCCTTTTCGAGAGGAACCCTAGCCAATCAAATTTGAGCACATCTTCCCTTGAAATTTGGTGATAATCCTTGACTCTTCGAATCTGATCATTGACCATCGATCGATGGCCATCATCGATCGGCCCGATGGCGACATCGATCGATTCTTGACCTTCGGTAGTTATTTGTTTGGCGACGGTCGAGTCCTCAAGTCGATCGTGATGCTTGCTGCAAGTCAAAGTTAGCACAACAAAAATATAATTTCGATGGTCGTCGACCATCTGATCTCGACCTAGACCATCTTTAAGAAGTCTTTGGTCGGATCTACGCTTAAGATCATCCCCATAAAGAGGATACGACCTTACTTACTCTCGCACACTCGAGCTTACCTCGATGCTTACGTGTTGCTTTTGCTTCCGGCCTTCCACTCGATTCCTTCGGCTCCCTCCGAAATCACTCGAGTGTCGCTCGACCACCGTGGCTTTCTCCGGGTGTCGCTAGCCTTCAGCTCCAGCTATATCAATCTTCTGCACACTCGATTCAGCTCGTGAGAAAACAAAATAGACTTAACTTTGTGTCTTTGCTATAATCAAAACACAGGTTCGATTTCGGTGCCTCACTGCACCAACACTAGGCTCCTCCTTGGCCTCGGCGACAAATGCCGAAGTAATGGCTGACAGATGGTGGCTTAGCGTCGGATCATAGATCAGTGGCCATCACATAAGGGAGATGATCGAAGGGGGGATCAACAACGTCACATGCTCGGCTGCGACAATGCACGAGCAAGAGACAATGATAGTACATGCAAGGAATAGGGCATCGATGCTCGCTGCTATCTGGATCGACGGAGCACAGCAAGCAGGTGGTGGCGCGAGAGCTCACGACAGAGGAGGAAGGAATGGTTGTCGGTGATTAGGTCACGGGAAGAAAGGAACGACGGCTTGGGGAGAGATCGCCGATGTGGGCAACTATCGGGCACGACGACGAAGGAAACTAGAAAAAGGGATCGGAGTTTAGGGCGATATCGTCCCAACTATCGTTAAAATAAAAATAGTTTTGAAATAAAAATAAAAATTAATAATTTACAACAGTTTTGAAAAATCGTTGTAAATTGTGTTGTTAATTAAAAAAAACTACACTCAACGACAACGGATAGTGTTAAACCGTTGTCTTTTGTGTTATATGGACGCTCGAAGACAACGGTTTTGTCAAAAACCGTTGTTGTTTATCAAAATCACAATGGTTTCTCTAAAAACTGTTGTCTTTGTAGTATTGTATTTTCATATTTTTGTTGTAGTGCATGTTAATGGAACTAGCTTAGGGCTTACCCTAGATATCATGCACCTATAGATTTAAGGAGCCAATACATCTCACAACACATAGGACTAATGTGTTTGTGTACTTAGCCATGTAGATGGGCATGAGATGTTAGGACCTTACTCTTGGTTTCAGATGTAGAGCTAGTGCATCGCCATGAACCACGGAGTATAATCATATATATTAACCGACTCTGACAAGGACTTGTTGATCTTTCATATCAATCAAGTAAAATAAGAGTTGAATATTTAATAGATGAGCTTATTTTTAGTATATTATTTTCAAAATAATTTGGAACATGCTTGGACTTAGATCTTAAACTTAATACTTATATTTTTTTTAAAACCCCTCTTTCTGATTTATGGCAAAAGGGGGAGAAAAGGCCAAAGTTAAAGGATCATTTTTTTGTTAACTTAACTTAGTAACTTAATTCTATATTCTTATGGCCAAACGTTCATGTTTTACTTGAGAAAGGGGGAGAAAGGACAAGTTCAGATATCTTCTTAATTTAAACTTTTTTTACTAAGGCCAACTTTAAGTAATTGTTAATTACTTAAACTCTTCCTAAATAGCAAACATCAAGGGGGAGGATTTAGATATTCTTTGAAGACTCACCCTCGGTCAAGGGGGAGGTTTCCTCAAAGGGGAGTACTTGGAAGAAGATCTCTATTACTCCTACTTAATCTTTGATTCTTCATGCATTTTATTTCCTTAACTTTGTATAGGTTTGTCATAGATAAAAAAGGGAGAGATTGTTGGTGCAGTAGCCACCTAAGTCGAACCTGAGTTTTGATTATAACAAACGATACAAAGTTAAACTCATTTTGTTATCTCACAAGCTAAATCAAGTGTGCAGAAAAGTGCTAAAGCTAGAGCTGAAGGTCAGCAACACCCGGAGGGAGCCATGGTGGTCGGGCGACACCAGAATGACTTCGGAGGAGCCGAAGGAATCATATGGAAGACTGGAAGCAGAAGCTACAATGTAAATGTTGAGGTAAGCTCGTGTGAGTGAGCGCAAGGAAGGTCGTTTCCTCTATACGGGGACGTTATTAAGCGACGATCCGACCAAGACCTCCCATGGAACGTCTAAGTCGAGATCGGATGGTATATGGCCATTTAATTAATTTCTATTAACTATTTTTTCGAGCTAACTCTTCGTTGTAGATGGAAAACCTACCATCAATTGACTGAGGGCTTGTATCAGTCGACTGATCCATCAGCAGTCGACTGGTAAGGGTAGCAGTTGACTATTGGTCAAGGATCAACTTCGAGGAGAGTCAAAGCTTATCTCCATTTTTTAAGGGATAGGAGGCTTTCTCTCATTGGTTGAAGATGTGAACGTCTAGGATTTCCAAAGCTATAAAAGTAGGGCTTCTCCACCCTACTTCCATCATCAAAAGCTCTCCAAAAAGCCACCGTTACTATACTCTTCTACAACGACCTTGCGACGACAAAGTGCTACTGCATCTCCGACGAAAAGTGCTTAATTTCATTACTTTATTCAGTCATTGTTATTCTCTTTTATTGTCGTCTATCTTTTTATCGTGTTTTAATCGTAACAAGGAGAGGGGGAGTGTCCCTCTACCTTGAGCTTTTTCATCGATTGCATTCGCTTACTCCTTCCTCTAACGAGGAGGAGTGTTTTTAGTGTTTTTCCCTCCGTACGCGGTCTAGGACCGTTAGGGCCTTGGACTAGCAGGCGAAGGTTGTGAATCAAGTAAAAACAAATGAGTACTTTTTCCTTTCCGCTGCATTTACTCTCACTTGCATTATTTTATATCGAACAATCGAACAAACAAATTTTGTCTTGCGCTATTCACCCCCCCCTCTAGCGCTCTAAACGATCCAACAAATTAGAATAATTGTGAGTATGCAACGGAAATGAAAATAATGATACTTTTATTTTACTTGGTTCACAACCCTGATTGGGTTGCTAGTCCAAGGCCCGTAGCTCTCCCGAGAGCTACCTCGATGGTCAAATCACTAAATCCCCCTCCGACTCGAGAACTCTCGACTTCAAAGGGTTTCTCTTTTTTACAAAGAATAGAGATGGGTAACAGACTACCCACTCTTAAAATTAAGTACAGTAAGCGAAAATAAATAAATGAAATACAAAAACTTTATATTGACACTTAAATGGATCAAGAAGTAGTCACGGAGTGTCGAAATATCGCCCTGTTCGTGGAGTAAGAATTTGTTTTGACGAGCATGAATTTTGGCAGCACTTCAACGTAGTTCAGATGTGTTACTCGGATCTAGTAAAGCTCATATTTTATAAACCTTTTCCAGTCGACTCCACATCAGCCCATCGATATAGAATTCGTGGTCTTCCAGTCGACTGAAACCTCCCCAGTCGACTCCACGTAACTCAGCTCCGCATGGGGAAATTTGCCTCTTTAGTCGACTTAAACCCTTTAGTCGACTGAATCCCTTTCCATCTATGTTGCACGATCTCTGATTGATCACCAGTTGATCCTGCCAAATAGGTATCCAGTCGACTGATGCATATCCAGTCGACTTGACTTCAGTCGACATGAATCCATCGAGTTAACTGATCCCTACAAAACAAGATTAGCACAAATAGATAATATAAAATGCGACAGCAATAGTAATACTTCCCGATCATGACTAATAATTCCCATGCGGACTTTTCGTCAGATTGACGCCTAGCTTTGTCCCCCTAGAGAGGACTCGGCCTCACCTCTTCACTCGAGGCTTACCTGTTTGCTACCTGTCGGACTTAACACTCTTGACATCCAATCTGACCCACCAGGGCATCCACCAGTTGTCCGGTCTACCTGACCTAGCTGAACTATTTGCCAATTGTCCGGTCTCCTGACCCAACTGATCTTAATGCCAAATGTCCGGTCCACGTGACCCATCTGGACTTCATGTCTGGTGTCCGGTCCTTCTAATATGTCAAGATACGTACCTAGTATCTGGTCAACACGACCTACTAGGACTTCCTATTAAGCCTGCACACTTAACACTGATATTAGAACACAAGTGAATCCTAACATTTAAGTGTGGTTCATACATCAAAACTAAGGAGTGATGCTCATTGCATCAACAATCTCTCCCTTTTTGATGTATGACAATACACCAGTTAATGTTAGGAGAATCAAATACAAATATTCAAATATTGACACGTACGATAGATGCATAAATTAAACCATGTATGAGATGCATAAGTTCTTATCAAATTTTTGCAACTTTCTTTCAATAAATAAAATTTTCTTTAAGTTTTTTTTAAATAAGTAAATCTCTAACTTTATATCTCTTTCTCCCCCTTTGGGAAAAATCAAAATAAGTATTAAATTTAAAATGACAACAAATTATAAGAAATTTTCAAGCTCAAAAATTAAGTTTTAAAATTTTTAAATGTGAATTTGAATTCAAAAACATAATTTCAGCTTTTTAATAAATTTCAAACAATATTTCTAACTTTTTAAAAAATTTCAAACTTTAAAAATTTTTAAACTTTTTAACACTCCGCCTGAATAAAAACTCATTTTCAAAATTATTAAAGAATTTTCTAAATTTTCAAAGATCCCCCTGAATAAAAACTTATTTTCAAAATTTTTTCCAAAATTTTCAAAGATCCCCTGAATAATAACTTATTTTCAATATTTTTCCAAAATTTTCAAATTTTTCAATGCTCCCCCTGAATAAAACTTATTTTCAAAATTTTTTAAAGAATTTTCAAATTTCTTCAAATTTTTCAAAGCTCCCCTGAATAAAACTTATTTTAAAAAATCTTTAAGGAATTTTTCAAAATTTTCAAATTTTCTAATGCTTTTAATTTGATTCAAAAGTGATAGGCAATAAGTCCAAGCATGAATTTCTAAATATTAAATTTATATTTTGAAAATACACTTCTAAAAATTGTCCTTAAAACAAATGTCCAACTCTTTGCTAACTCAAATGATATAGAATTAATCATCAAGCTTTGAATTGGAGTTAGTCACCGAAGTGATCAATTTGCTCTTATGAATCCCAAGTTGGTTCATGTCGATGCACTGGATCTACATCTGGAACTAGGGGTGTAGTCCTAACATCTCACACCCATCTATATGGCTTAATACACAAACAGGTAATCCTAGGTGTTTGTGAGATGCGAAGGCTAACTAAAATCTGTTGGGTTTCTGGCACCGCGGCGAGTGTGTGTTCGAACATGTTTCGCAAACATGTGCACAGCGGAAGGAATAAAATAATAAATCTAATTTATTACAACACACACATCACACGCATGCATAGTACAATATGTGTAGACATAACCGTAAATTTAAATTTTGCAATAAAAGGAAATTTAACTACGTATACCTTACGTATCACGTGTAGCGGGAAAGACATCAACCGGAACGATCCTCGCTAGAATCGTCTCTATCCATATCCACGCCGAGTATCTTTGGGATGACTTCACCAAGTCATGAGCCTCGTCTTCGTACGGGTTACTAGCCTCGTGTTGAAGACGATGTGATCGAGAGAAGATCACGATCCGAATCCAAATTCGGATCCAAAAATGAGTCCTCAAAAACTCGCTTCTCCGGAGAGGTATTTGTCAACCGTTTGACGAATCCTTCGTCCTCCACCTATGAGGATTATCGGAGATCGAATCCCCGGCAAGGCTACCGCTGTCGGAGCTCCAAACGTCGTCCAAATGACGCTTCGACTAGAGGGAAACAAGCTGTCCAGAAAACTGGACAGCTTTGGTGGAGGAGTAGGGTCCGGCCAAAAAGGGTAGGATGAAGCTCACCTTGATGCTGAACCCAAAGGAGATCACTGGAGAGTTGCTGGAAACAATTTGGACGGCGGCACAAGGGGGTGGGCGGCGGCAATGGATGTTGGCGCTGACTTCTCCAAGGAGAGGAGGGGGGCGGCAACAATTAGGTAAAGGGATTTGGATTAGGGCTTAACAAACCCTTAAGCCCTCATTTATAGAGAACTAATTCTCTTAATGATTATCGGATCATAACCATAAGGCCCGTTAACCCGCTCCATTAATATAAGTTAAAATAAACCAAACCATGATGGTTTATTTTAAGTTAAAACAAACCGAACCCACTTTGGTTCATTCGTTTAAAACAAACCAAACCCTTTGGTTTATTCTCCTCCATTGGATTAGAACCAAACCAATTTGGTTCATCCATCATATCTTCATAAGACACGGCCCATTCACGCTTCCATTGCGACTGAAATAATTTCATGCTCGCTCCATGTTTGGTCCTACGGATTCTAGTTATTGCACATGTATCGAAGAGTACCTTACTCTAAACATGTAATGCTTTGGCCAAAGACTTTAGTAACAATCCGACGAGAGGCCATGGGTATACATCTCCTCACAAAGAGTGGTGAATCCTTTATAGGCTATTCAAACACCTTCGATCACTTCGACTTATACCCAATCATCCCGGGTCCACATCTCCTCAAAGATGCTTGTTTAAGATGTCAAAGCATAAGTCTTTATGATCAAGATGACTTGAATACTGCAAGTCAAAGGAACATCGCACTTAAGCTACAGTAAGAACTTCATTGACATATCTATATATGTAGAGAACCATATGAAGTCTTACGGTTGGTCACTCCAATGAACTAGTTACCATAACTAGCATCCACAATTAACTCCGGACATCACAATGTCTCCAGCCAGTGAGAATCAGCTGCTTGGATACACCAAGGAGTATACCTCGTACTAGTCTCGACAGAATTGATGGTGTCCAAATCCATCAATTCATCGACTAGGGATAATTCTGATACATCACAATTACACATGTAGAGATACTCACTAGTTGTGATCCAATCACAAATTCTCTCATGTTGTGAGTCGTATCGCGGACATTCAGTAAATGAGTTTAAGATCCAATCAAATCATGAAACCATGTATACTCAAATAGTGAATCTTCATTTATCATATAAATGGTTCATACATAAGGCGATTGCCTTAGGACATCTCTCATATATTACTAACAAAATCTATAGAATCATGAAATCTAGATTAACCTAATCTAGATTTTTATTTTCCTTTAAAAATGATATAATATTATTTTTCAAAATAATTGAGTATAAAATTTCCCAATCTACCAAGCATCACACAATTCACACACAAGATTTGGAAATTTTTTAATTTATTAAGTTCAAATGTAATAATAATCCTAGTTAGTAGATGGAGGATGAGAAGGACCCATGCCCCAAGACATAAGAAGCTCCATCATCTCTCTATGATCCTCTCTCTACGCCTACAAAATTTGCATCATCTCAAGATGTTGTTGCTCCTGGCACTGCATCACATCCTCCAACCTAGATAATCTCTTTGCTATGGTAGGAGGTGTTGGAAGCCCAAGAAATGGTGATAGACAGTCAAATCCAGGAGCTTCATGATGCTCGGGCTCGGAGTCGTGGTCGGGGTCGATCTCTGCCTCATGCTCCTGCTCTGGATTAGGCTGGGGCTGGGGCTGAGGACCATCTCTCTTCCATGCAAAGATATTATTGTCACCTAAACCTATTTTTGCTAAACCAAACTTCCTAGACCCTATCATGTCATACTTAGTGAGTTGTTTGATGTTACCTGTGGTAACATCAAACCCTAATTCAACTAAGAGAGATGTGATGACATGGCAGTAAGGCAAATGTGCCTTCCTGCTAGTGACTAACTTAGAATGATAAATGATTGAATGGAACATCTGTAAACTAATGTCTATATCTAACATATGACTAAGTGCATAAAGTAAAAATGAATGATAAGGGCGCATCATAGCGATGTCCATAGTGGTGAGTGGCAGAATGCAGTTCACTATAACTCGGTACAGGGTATAGTCCTGTACTCTGAGTCTAGTCGAACTAAAGATACTCACAGAAGGAGTTCTTTCCTCACCAAAAAGATGCATATGTATCCTATCTAATGTAATATGAGAGTAGGGGTCATCGTACGGTAACTCTGTGGATGGAAAACATGCAACAGGGCATGTCGAATGCATAAGTCATAAATTCTCTCTCATCATGGTGGGGGTAAAAACAAAGTCCTTACCATGTACTCTAGTTGAATATGAAATGTCATCAATCTTACTAAAGTAATTGAAAAAATCCGCACATATGTCTATGTTAATGGAGTTTTTGCAATAAACTAGTTTTTCTAATCCATAGTGTGCGATGACCTCCATACTAAGCATGCACTGTCACACCCCGAGAGCATGCCGTGCCGAAAAGCAAACAGACAGCATCTTCCCTGTGCGTGGCAACATTTCGGGTTAATACAAGGCCCGTAGGCCACAACAACAACAAATATATATGTAAACAAATGAAAACAATATAACAAACTAACTACCACAAATACACAGCGGAAACATAAAACAATTACATCACAACTACTTACAATGCATACCGGTATGACTGACACATCACAACATAACGGAATAGCGACAAAATCCGAATCCATAAGTCCACAACACAGTACATCATGAAAACTCCAAATACATAACAACACGTACGGATAGCCCAAAATAAATACGGGAGCCTTGGAGGTGAGATGAGATGTCAGCCAGCGGTGCTCCAAGCCGTCACGAAGACTTCTACCTGTTACCTGGGCGACAGAAAAACCCAGGGTCCGTGGTGGTGAGTATAACTCAATAGGTAACAGAAAAAACATGTATATATCAAATATCACATGTAATTCAACAACATAACCTAAAGGTACTACAGGTATAACAATATAGTATATAAATACATGCATATACTGTCTAACCAAATAAACAACGTATAACGCAGACATACTTGAACGTCTGCTATGCTACTCTGATCCAACCTGAGAATATATCCAACATATATAAAAGGAAGAGTAATACTAACTCACAATATACTCATGATACAGGTCAAGGTATCTAATGGTCTGTCCAATAAATATACAAGTATCCGACACAATCGTATAACAGATGCAAGAAGCATGCATGAATATGATGTACAACCAAATGCAGCAAGCATAGTACAATCAAATGCAACATCACAATAAGCATATATATATATATATATATATATATATTAATCATAACCATCCATATATATATATATACATGCAAATATGTATATATATGGTAATATGCAAAGCGCCATAAGATACGACAGTGCAGCATGCACGGTCATGCCTGCGCACCCCTACTCGCTACCACAATCCCACAACCTGACAACTGTCCCAACTCAATACCAACCACTGCTCTAGAGTGGACGAGTGGGCAGTATGATCAAGTAGCATATGAGCATAAAGAGCTCGCTACACAATGGGGTCCCTGCTGTTGGCCACTCCGATTGATACTACCAATGAGTGGTCAAGTGCCACGTACCTTGGATAACTGCACGCAACTACAACAACCACTGTCTATAGTGGTAGAGTGCGGCACAACAAATGCTCTGCCCTCACACCAGTTACTCCTCGGGGAGTAACCTGGGAGGCAAAATGACTGACGACTCTCTCAACCCTAAGGGAGACTAC
Source organism: Wurfbainia villosa (assembly GCA_025175895.1). Lineage (NCBI taxonomy): Eukaryota > Viridiplantae > Streptophyta > Magnoliopsida > Zingiberales > Zingiberaceae > Wurfbainia > Wurfbainia villosa. The sequence continues at coordinate 40,560,904 of CM046008.1, read as the reverse complement.
GTCGTTAGAATGCATGCAAATGACATGAATGTACTGTCACATGTACAGACATCTACCACAGACTCTCTGTTCAATAAAAAGTCATACCCATCTAATCAATACACTCTCTATCCTATAGAGAGTCATACTCAACTGATCGACGAACTCTCTATCCTGTAGAGAGTCGTACTCAACTGATCGATGCACTCTCTATCCTGTAGAGAGTCGTACTAAACTAATCATATCAAGTTGGGACCACCGGTCCGTAGCGACACACTAATCATCCTTCACTTAACCATTACACAATACATGGTTGGTAATAAGTATGCAACATATGGGTATTGGAATAAATCTTACATTTAAAGAATTACCTACCCACGGATGAACTTTTACCCAATTTACAAATCAGGTTATCATCCGTACTCCAACATCTACACCCTACTAAACATCTATAGATCTTACATCACATCTGTAACTCCTAAATCATGATAAAGGAAAAATGTGATATCAAAATTTGAGCATATATATAGCCAATGACAAGTATCAAGCATACGGATAATAAGAGCAGGGTCAAGATAATATGAACATATAACATGCTCATATCTATATCTAAATCTGAATGCAATTACATCTACCTGACCAGGGTAGGAAATTACCCACCTGATATGTAAATCGTAACCGTCTTCTTGTCCACGAATTCTCCTCACATCAAAGTCCTAAAATCATAGAATACCAATATAACCAAATGCTAGCATAAACCAATGGTAGGGATAATAATCTAACCCAATCTTAATCCCTGATTTATTAACCAAATCCCACAGTGGCATAATCCCATTCCATTTATTAATACCTAACAATTCTCCATTCTTAATCAGATTAAATTCACAGTATTACTAATGCATCAACTCTAGCATCAACAATAAAGGTAACATATCCTACTTCATAACATAACAAATCAACGCTTACCTTTCAATCGTTGCAATAACCCACATCTTCTTGATCTACATCAAGGTATCGGATTAAAGTTAAAATAGCCCAATTGGAAGCAACCTCATAACCTGATCTATTCACCAACAATTGATTATCACTCCAATAATTAAATCTGCTCATCCTAGAGATATCAGTTAACTTAATCAACATTTACAAATCTTACCTCTCACAACGAATCCAATAGCCGATCTGCAGCTCCAATCCACTATCAAATTCATAAATCGCATCCCTCATATCACTGAAGTGAAGTCACTAACATAACACAACAATGATGCAGCCCAAAACCACCAATCCATGCTCGACGAAGGATGTCACAGTCGTCCAACCTCCAACTCACAGCCCTCACCGGTAGAAATCCACATCACATGATAATTAATTGAACCAAAACAAACATCTTACGAAAAGGAGGAGATGGTTCGAGGTATACCTGCGATTGGGACCTTCCCAGCTCAACTTCAAACACCACAACCGATCCATTATCCAAGCCTCGGATCATCATCTAACAGCTAGGTTTTCTGCCTAAATCAAATACCAATCGTCGATTCACTCCTCTGCACTCGGAGTTCACAGCCCTGGCGGTGTCGCGTGCGGGCGGACAGGAAGCCAACGACAAAATGCAGCTCACGGTGCCAGCTTGTTGTGATGGTTAGAGGTCTACCGCGAATGGGAAGAGTGAAGGAAAGTTGACCAACACAACGAACTGGCTTGGGGCACTGGCGATCGAAGAGCAAGGAGAGCTTGTGGCTAGCTTGGGGCACCAGCGATCGAAGAGCAACGAGAGCTCGCGGCTGGCTTGGGGCTTGCGTCGTCTGGAGGCCAGCCAGTAACGGCTGATCAGAGGCAGCAGCAAGCGAAGAGGAGACGCCGACGAGCTAAACTCCAACGGCGATCTGCGATCAGGAGAGGAAAAGGAGAGGTCGCACGCGATTGAAAGAAACGACCGACGGTGGAGAAATAGGAGGAGTCATGAAGAAATGGAGATTTGAAAAACTTCTCGTGCGAGGAAATGACAGAAATAGTCAGCTAAACGGATCAACATTAAAAGCAAGCGGGTCGGATTTGAGAAAACAATCGGGTCGATATCGGGATTAAATCAGTACTATCAATCCATTCAACTTAGGGTATTAAACTTAGAGTTTTGTATTTAAACTTAGATCAATTAAACCCTATTAACCCCTCATATGTAGATGACCCAAACAGGCTTTCCCAAAGCCTATTAAATCTTTCCCCACAACAGCCATAGAAATTTCCATTTAAGTCCAGGAAAGTTTCTAAAAATTCTTGTAAAATTCAATAGGGTGTTTTCCTAATTAACAAGCATTATTTTATTTTATTTTATTATTATTTTTTTCCCGGTATTTTACATGCACGCATTACTAAAGTATGATCTTGTAATGTACCTCGTGGGCATAGTAATGTAGTGGTGCTCTCAAACCTAATCCTATGCCTCTCAGAGGGAAACCTAATATCCATGGATGGAGTCGAGGACTCAATCTCAATAGCTCTTCTTTTACCCCTAATTGAATTACAAATATTCAATATTAATTGAAAATATTTGAAACTAAGGTTTTAGAGTTATTACCTCAGCATTTTGGTTGATATTAAAGGAATATGACGACCTAAATGCTCCGGAAGTTTGGAAATAGGGTTTTGTGGTGGATTGGTGGCTGTTGTGAATGATTTTAGCATGGCTCGGTGGTGGTCTTATAGATAGGATTTAGTCGACTAGAAATATTCAAGTCGCCTGAATTAGAGTCGACTGAACATGTTTCAGTCGACTGTAATAAATTTTACCATTTACTTCACCGCCTAAACTTTATCCACCGGTTCATTTCAGTCGACTGAATTGACTTCAATCGACTGAAGCCACATTTTACCTTCCTGATACTCAGAGGCAACTGAAATTGATTCAGTCGACTCTTGTTGAGTCGACTAAATTGTTTTCAATCGACTGAATTCGAGTATTTTTAATTTTGATTGGTTTTTTATGTTTGACTCGATTTACTCATTTTTATTAGGTTAAATTAATTTATTTACTTAATTGTTTTTTATTTGATAAAGTTAGTTATATTGATTTAGATGATTAAATTTAGTAGATTAACTAGATTGGTGATTAAGTTTTGTTAAGTGATTTTGTTTTAGTTAAGTATGTTTGTTTAGTTAAGTTTGTTTATTTAGATATGTTTGTTTAGTTTAATAAATTAAGTTTAACTATAGTAAATTAAGTTAAGTTTAATAAAGATAAGTTGTTAAGGTAAATTAATTAAGTTTATTAGGTTGAGATAAGCTGAATTAAGCTTAATTAAGATATAAATCTTCTCACCAAAGCTAGGTTTTCAATACACTTATTCCTATGAATTTTGTGAGATGAGGATTTCTTTTATCTTAATTAAATTTAATGAGCAATTTCAAAGTATTTAAACTTGTGTTAGATTCAAGCTCGGTTTGAGCTAGTCAAGTAGGTTTTTCTAGTATTGACTTCCAGGTCGTGGCGAGGCACATGACCTTCTTGGTTATCGGAGCAACGACCACTTCCTAGACAAAGTCAATAAAGGAATCAAATACTTGATTCACTTTAGACTAAGCCTTGGTCTAACTAGTTAAAGACTTAGTGAGTTAGCTTCGGTCAGTTCCACTCTACTTAGTGCACTAGGTCGTGGCGAGGAACATGGCCTTCTTGGTTATCGGAGCAACGACCACTTCCTAGACATGCACTTCAAAGAGCTTCTTTAACTTACTATCAGTTCACTTGTCTCAGTACTAGGTTTTTCAAGTTTAAACTACTTTGTTTCCTATCTAGTCCATTTTAAATTAAGCAAGCAAAGTAAACTAAAGCATGCAAATGTTTAACTAAACAAGGAAACAAGCAAAATGTTAGCTCCCCCTAAATGGTAGCTAGATTGAGTTATGTTCACCAAGTGAACTTGACTCTTGGGAACCCAAAATTGATTTGGTCCAACTTGGTTGACTAAGTTAGACTTAGGAACCCATGCTTGGACTCGATTCTTAGCGTTTCGGCTAAGTAATGATATGTATGATTTATAGGTGGATTTAGCTTTGTATCTGAGTTCGGATCTGTTGTATACTTGGAACCCGAAGTGAATCTTTCCAAAGATGAGGTTAGATCTTCTACTTGCCTTTTTAGGACTGAGTTCTCTTCCTCAAGCTTTGCAACTTGAGTTGAGTCTCTATCCTTAATTTGGCAAGTTGAAGTCTTCGAGTCGACTTGCTCCTTAAGTACTTGTACTTCCTTAAGTAGCGAGTCGACTCGATTTTCGGACTTAGCTAATTTCCTACCTTGGCATGCAATTATATTATACAACTTATCTTCTAAGGGAGAAGTTATCTGATTTGAGCCTTCGGAAACGGATATGGATCCTTGGCTTCTCTCGGATCAGAATTGGACTCGTACTCGGAACTTGACTCGACTCTGTATCTCGATTCGACCATAAATGCGATGAAACTCCTCTTCATCTCTTCCACGTCCGACTCTTCAGATGACGACTCGTCCCAAGTCGCCTTAAGTGCTTTCTTCTTCTTTTCCTTCTTTCATTTTTGTTCCTTTTTTAGATTTGCGCACTCTGACTTGTAGTGTCCCTTTTCGTTGCATTCGTAGCACGTCACTTCTGATTGGGGTCTCGGCTTGTTATCGACGACTTTCTTGGCGTCCCTTTTTGTAAATTTCTTTCTCTGATTGAACATCTTCCGGACCATATTTACGATCTCCTCTTCTCCATTTGTCTCCGATTCCGACTCATCTTCGGATTCACTCTTCACTTTTCTTTCCTTTTTAGTCGAACCTACCATCAAAGCTATACCATTCTCAGTTTAACCCGAATTAGCTTGTTCGGGTAGTTTGAGTTCACAAAATAGTTCATCTAACCTAATTGTGGAAAGATCCCTAGAAATCTTATAGGCTTCGACAATCGATGTCCATAAGGCATTTCTCGGGAATGCCTTAAGCGTATACCTAATTATGTCCCTATTTTCTATTTGGTGTCCTATTAAGTGTAATCCATTTAATATATCCTTAATTCTAGTATGAAGTTGACTAGCACTTTCATTTTCATTCATTTTACAATTAAATAATTTATTTAATAATATGTCCCGTTTACCTATCCTAGTATCATTTGTACCCTCATGCAGTTCAATTAGTTTTTTCCATAATTCCTTAGAATTTTCAAATGGACCAACCCTATTGAGCTCTTCTTTTGTAAGTCGCCACTGCAAGGTGTTAAGTGTCTTATAGTCGACTTGAGCTCTTTTCCTAATTTCCGTGGTTCATTTCTCCGGTTCTAACAACTCACCCGAGTCGTCCATAGGAGCTGTGAACCCTTTCATAATTGAGAACCAGACCTCTAGGTCGGTCTTCAAGTAACACTCCATTGGCCTTTTCCAGTAGGAAAAGTCTCTCCGTTGAAGAGAGGAGGGTGAACGGTGTTGTATCCCTCTAAGTGTGACATTATTAAGAAATTATTTTCTAAGTGCAGAAAAATAAATTAATTAAGTCTAATGTGAAGAAAATTAAATTAAATATATTTAATGTGCAGAAAATTAAATTAACTATATCTAATGTGCAAAAAATAAATTTAATGCAGAAAAATATTTTTAAATGTAGAAAATGTTTTATAATGCAAAAAATGTTTTTTAAATACAGAAAATGATTTTGAATTGTAGAAAATTATTTTTAAATGCATAAAATATTCTTTTAACGCAGAATTTTTTTTAATGAAGAAAATGTTTTTTAAATACATAAAGTGATTTTTAAATGCAGAAAATGTTTTTTAATGTAGAAAATAATTTTTTTTAATACAGAAAATTATTTTTAAATGCAAAAAATTAATCTAAAGCAATAAAAATTAATCTAAATTAATTTAAAGCAATAAAAATTAATTTGAAGCAATAAAAATTAATCAAAATTAATATGAAGAAATAAAAATTAATCTAAAACAATAAAAATTAATCTAAATTAATCTAAAGCAATAAAAATTAATCTAAAGCTCACGATGGTGGTTTCACTAATTTAGAGCTCCCACACTCTGATACCAATTGTAGGATCGTATTTTTTCGAGAGAGGGGGTGAATCTCAGAGTATTAAAAATTTATTTCAATTTAGAACAATTAGAATAATTGTGAGTATGCAGCGGAAATGAAAATAATGACGCTTTTATTTTAGTTGGTTCACAACCCTAACTGGGTTGCTAGTCTAAGGCCCATAGCTCTCCCGAGAGCTACCTCGATGGGCAATTCACTAAATCCCCTCTGACTCAAGAACTCTTGACTTCGGAGAGTTTCACTTTTTTACAAAGAATAAAGATGGGTAACAAACTACCCACTCTTGAAATTAAGTACAGTAAGCGAAAATAAATAAATAAAATACAAAAACTTTATACCGACACTTAAATGGATCAAGAAGTAGTCGCAGAGTGTCGGAATATTGCACTGTTCGTGGAGTAAGAATTTGTGTGGACGAGCAAGATTTTTGGCTGCACTTCGACGTAGTTCAGAAGTGTTACTCGGATCTGGTTGAGCTCATATTTTATAAACCTTTTCCAGTCAACTGGAATGCCTTTCAGTCGACTCCACATCATCCCATCGATATGGAATTCGTGATCTTCAAGTCGACTGAAACCTCCCCAGTCAACACCATGTCACTCGACTCTACATTGGGAAATTTGCCTCTTCAGTTGACGAAAACCCTTTCCATCTACGTCGCATGATCTCCGATCGATCACCAGCTGATCCTGCCAAATATGTATCCAGTCGATTGGACTTCAGTCGACTTGAATCCCTCCAGTCGATTGATCCCTGCAAAACAGGATTAGCACAAATAGATAATATAAAATGAGACAGCAGTAGTAATACTGCTCGATCTCAACTACTAAGTCCCACGCGGACTTTTCATCGGATCGACGCCGAGCTTTGTCCCCCTAGAGAGGACTCGGCCTCACCTCTTCACTTGAGGCTTATCTGCCGGCTACATGTCAGACTTACCACTCTTGACATCTGATCTGACCCACCAGGGCTTCCACCAGTTGTTCAGTCTGTTGGAATGTATACTGAAAGCCTAGCTCTTTTCTGTATGAACATTTTATTTTGAAATAAGAATCCCATGATCATTGTTTGCATTTTATATATTCATTATATATGTGTGCATATTGTCTAATATTCTACATTGTAGATAACATGGTGCTTGGTGTGGCACAGAAGATCATGTTATCAGTCCCTTGTAAAATATAAGTAGAGGCTCACAACCAAGATGGTTTTGGACAAACCATTGGCATGGTTGTAGTGTAGCTTGGTATTGTTTTATCTTGAACATAGAGTTACACTAGTACACTTAGGTGTATTGAGTAGGACCGACATAGAGGTGATTCAATTTAGTACTGACTACATAATTGAATCGGACCTCGGATATTATGTTGTACATGCTCTTAATCCCGATATAATAACGGGCACATGTACTTAGTATTTATTTCTTTGATTTACCAGTGGGTGAGATTTAGATGGATTAAATCAATATGCCCGGTAAGTTGGGAAATAATATTATTTACATGGTGTGCCGTTGATTATAGGAGGAAACCGTGTCCTATATATTAGGTTGATGATGTCCCCTTGAGGAGCTCATAAGGTTCATCATGTAAACCCAGCTAGTTGACTTAGTCAACATGATGATAAGGTTGAGTGGTACTACTCGAGGAATTAGATGTTGATTAATTGATGGTCAGTAAATCAGTTAATTGATGGACATTCGATATCTTAAACACGGGGAGATTAATGTACAAATAATATATGGAGCCCATATTGATTTATGGGGGTTGGTGAGGTAGTTCAATGATGATCCTCTAGTGGAATGGAACATCATTGATGGATCAAGTTTGTGTGGTTCCGATCCATCGGGTGGCCAAGACCCAACTCCTCCTTATGGTCCCTATCGTAGCCTAATACAATCCTTGTGAAGTCTAGATCCAAGAATGTACAACAAAACCTAGAACCAACGGTTGGGATTAAATCCCTAGATCCGATGGTTGGATGAAACTCTAGAACCAACGGATGGGATTAAATCCCTAGATCCGATGGTTAGGATGAAATCCTAGAATCGACGGTTGGGATTAAATCCCTAGATCTGATGGTTGGGATAAAACCCTAGATCCGACGGTTGGGATGAAACCTTAGATCCGATGATTGGGATGAAATCCTAGATCCGACGGTTGGGATTAAACTCTAGATCCGACGGTTGGGATAAAACCCTAGATTCGACGGTAGAAATTGAATCCCTAGATCCGACGGTGGAGATTAAAGGGGGCTTAAGCCCTATTCTATAAATAGATGCTTAGGGTTGGGTGGCAATAATGATCAAGATAATTCAAATTGGGATTAGGGTTTGGAAAGAGTTGGGCGGCTAGGGTTTGGAGCAAGGTTGGGCGGCAACCATCTTCATCCAAAATTGTTGCCGGCGCCCACCTCCTTCAAGCATTCCTTGGCCGGCGCCTTCATTAGCCACTCTCTTCTTCCTTTGCCGGCGGTTCTCCTCCCATTGGTGGCCGGCAAGATCATCTTCCTCCAATTTCCAAGGTGGCCGGCGGTTCCCTTTGTATTGGTGGTCGGCGCCTCATCTATTCATTCCTTGGCCGGCGGTTGCATCAAACTTCCTAGCTTGGTGGCCGGTTCTAGATAGGAAAGGTATTTGTGGTTCTTCTCTTTGTTCGCAGCGGACAAGGAAGAGGAGAACTCGATCTAGAAGGCTTCTACTCGTGGAGGATCTTCGTCCACACGTCGTCCACGAGAAGGAAAGGACATACGATAGAAGATCGTAAGGTATAAAGTTATTTTAACTTTATGTACAGATCTGAGCATGTTCTTATTTGTTTTGATTATGCATGTGTGTGTGTGAATATATATTGTATAATCATGGACCCCGAAGACAAACACAAAAACCGGCGATCCATCTGTCGTCTTTTCCGCGGCTAACCAACTAGAAGAGTTGTGTTGCTTGAACAACTAGTTTGTTCAAGCGACCACTCAAGTTGTTAGCACGACGACGAATAGGTTGTGCCAAGGAAGCTCATCCCATCCGGATTAAGTCTTTCATTAGTGAAAATTTTAATCCGGGGACATGGGAGCCAATGAGCCTCCGAAGTATCCACCTAACACAGTCTACCTGACCCAGCTAGACTTTCTGCTGATTGTCCGGTCTCCTGACCCAACCGGTCTTCATGACAAATGTCTTGTCCACACGAACCATTTGGACTTCATGCCTGGTGTCTGGTCCCCCTGATCTGTCAAGATACATACCTAGTATCCGATTAACACGACCTACTAGGACTTCCTGTTAAGCCTGCACACTTAACACTGATATTAGAACACAAGTGAATCCTAACATTTAATTGTGGTTCATACATCAAAACTAAGGAGTGATTCTCACTGCATCAATATTTATGTGTCATAAACCTTTGATTTTGTTTGTGGAGGTAATTTCTGTAGGGATTTTTTATGCAAAATAGCATATGCGCAACGAAAAAATAGGATCCCTTCCAAGTGATCCTTGCGAAAGAAAACCTCGTACAAAAATAAATTTCTCAAAACCTATCTTATAGGAGAATGTTACCTTTGTTGCGTGCCCTTTTAAATCCCGCTTCTCCTTGTGTTTGTTGGATCTTTTAGCACGTTCAAATGTTCGTGCCTCTATATGTATCCACACGAGCAAGCTCTTGTCTCACAAAAGAAACTAGAAGAGCTCTCCTTTACTTCTTGCTAGAGAAGTCCCTAAAGGAGAGGAATGTAGGGAAAAAGAGAAAGGAAGAAGAAGACCACTCTTCTTGCTACACTCACAAAAGCCACACAACCAAAGCCTCTCACCACCAAGCTCTCTCCAAGCCTCAAGCTTTCACTAAGCCTCAAGTTTTTCACCTAGTTGGCTGGCCACCCCATGGGGTGTTTTATAGGATTGAAAAAAAACCTTTCACCTCCTATCACATTCAATGCAATCAATTGCATTGAAATATAATCAAACAAGGAGTTTGGCCGGCCACATGTGGAGAAATTCCAAAGGTCAAAACCCTTTGTCTCCTTCCACCTCATCAAGCTTAGGTGGCATGCTTATGTGGCATGCTTAGGTGGCATGCTTATGTGGCATTCATGCATGTTGAATTAATCTTATTAATTCAATAAGGTTATGTTATCATATTGAATTAATCTCATTAAATCAATAAGGTAACATATTGAATTAATCTTATTAAATCAATTAAGCTTAGCATATTGAATTAATCTCATTAAATCAATAAGCTAAAATTCTCATTAAGCTTAAAGTCCAAAAACCATTTTGTGTAGGGGATCGGTATGGCCGGCTAGAGGGGGGTGAATAGCCCTCGTACGTTGGACGTCGTAAATTGCTCGTCTACAAAAGATTAGCGCAAGCAGAATATACAAATACAAAGCAAAAGACAAACAATAAAACAAACGCTAACACGATGGTATAACGTGGTTCACGGCTACGCCGCTAATCCACGGTCCCTGATTCGTCCTTGGTGAATCACTCCGTTAAACCAATCCACTAAATGGTCTCTCCTTTGCACCAAGCTAGGTGGAGGTAACCTTTACAAATCAAGCACACTCTTCTTACAAATAGAATGGAGTAAGAACAGGTAAGAAGAGTTTAGAGCTTGTGGGGCACTAGGAAGATTGTTTGGAGTATGAGCATTAGCCTCTCAAAGGCTTACACCCTCTCTTTTTATAGAGAGGGCTAACTTCTTCCGTTGCGCCACCGATCAACGCCCTTGGCGATCATTGCTATCATCTACGGCCTTGAACACGTCGGATCCCGACCGTTGTAGTCCAACGGAACTCTTGGCGGTCGGATCGATGGACCTCATCGATCATTGCTCCCTCGTAATCGATTGCCTAGTCGGCTACGAACGAGCGCGGGGAACCCCATTGATCACCGATCATTGTTGCCTTGGATCGATGGTCTTGTTAGTCGATCGCTCACGTATGGCGATCATTGCGCCACAATCCGGTCGATCGTATACCACCAAACTCACTCGACTCGGAGCGTGATCGCCATGACATGGCGATCGATTGTGTTGAGTTTCGACCGCTGGCGTGTGTGTGTTCGATCATGTTTCGTAAACATGAGCACAGCGGAAGCAATAAAAATAATAAATACTCCTATTTATTACAACACACACAACACACGCATGCTATTACAACAAGTGTAGACATAACCGTAAATTAAAATTGCAATAAAAGGAAATTAAACTACGTTATACCTTCCGTATGACGTGTAGCGGGAACGACATCAACCGGAACGATCCTCGTAAGAATCGTCTCTATCCGTATCCACGCCGAGCTCCTCGGGATGACTTCGCTAAGTCACGAGCTTCGTCTTCGTACGGGTTACTAGCCTCGTGTTGAAGACGACGTGATCGAGAGATGATCACGATCCGAATCCAAATTCGGATCCAAAACGAGTTCTCAAAACTCGCTTCTCCGGAGAGGTATTCGTCAACCGTTTGACGAATCCTTCATCCTCCACCTCAGAGGATTACCGGAGATCAAATCCCCGGTATGTTAGCCGCTGTCGGAGCACTAACCGTCGTCCAAACGACGCTCCGACGAGAGGAGGAGAAGATGTCCAGAAAACTAGACAGCTTGGTGGAGGAGTAGGCGCCGGCCAAAACAAGGAGAGAAAAGCCTCACCTTGATGCCAAACCTATAGGAGATCACCGGAGGGTCGCCGGAGGTTCACCGGCTGAAGCTTGGTCACCGGCAAGGAGCTAGACGGTAGCACAATCAAGCTGGGCGGCAAGGAGGTTGGGCGCACGGAGGCTAGGGTTTTGATTTTGGATTAGGGTTTAACAATCCCTTAAGCCCTCTTTTATAGAGAACTAATTCTCTTAATGGTTAATGGATCATATCCATAAAGCCCGTTAACCCGCTCCATTAGGATAAGTTAAAATAAACCAAACCATGATGGTTTATTTTAAGTTAAAACGAACCGAACCAACCTTTGGTTCATTCGCTTAATATAAACCAAACCCTTTGGTTTATTCTCATCCATTGGATTAGAACCAAACCATTTTGGTCCATCCATTATGTCTTCATAAGACACGGCCCATCCACGCTTCCATTGCGACTGAAACAATTTCATGCTCGCTTTATGTTTGGTCCAACCAAACATAGTTTCTCGATGCGAGAATCCCATTCTCAAGCTCGTTTTAAATCCTTTGGATTACACTCGTTGTGCGTGTGACCAAATAGGTTCTCGGTTTATGTTGGCCGTCTATAATTAACCATTAATTATAGAACAATCATGAGTGGCACCTAGTAGTACATCATGATCCCCAATTAATCGAAAAGATCAACGGTTGATCCAGAACTATTTCTGAAACCCTTCAGCAGCTCGAATGAATCGTGCCCCATTCCCTTCACTCATCTTATACCCACTTGGTTCAGGACATGATCTATTGTGTCAGTCCCCACTAGGCTGACTACGTCACACCTAGCCCAAGTATCATTTCCTCGTCCTACGGATTCTAGTTACTCCACATGTATCGAAGAGTACTTTACTCTAAACATGTAATGCTTTGGCCAAAGACTTTAGTAACAATCCGACGAGAGGCCATGGGTATACATCTCCTCGCAAGGAGAGGTGAATCCTTTATAGGCTATTCAAACACCTTCGATCACTTCGACTTATACCCAATCATCCCGGGTCCACATCTCCTCGGAGATGTTTGCTTAAGATGTCAAAGCATAAGTCTCCATGATCAAGATGACTTGAATACCGCAAGTCAAAGGAACATCGCACTTAAGCCACAGTAAGAACTTCATTGACATATCTATATATGTAGAGAACCATATGAAGTCTTACGGCTGGTCACTCCAATGAACTAGTTACCATAACTAGCATCCACGATTAACTCCGGACATCACTATGTCTCCAGCCAGTGAGAATCAGCTGCTTGGATACACCAAGGAGTATACCTCGTGCTAGTCTCAACAGAATTGATGGTGTCCAAATCCATCAATTCATCGACTAGGGATAATTCCGATACATCACAATTACACATGTAGAGATACTCACTAGTTGTGATCCAATCACAAATTCTCTCATGTTGTGAATCGTATCGTGGACATTCAGTAAATGAGTTTAAGATCCAATCAAATACATTAAACATGTATACTCAAATAGTGAATCTTCATTTATCATATAAATGGTTCATACATAAGGCGATTGCCTTAGGACATCTCTCATATATTACTAACAGACTGGTGTTGGGAAAACCCATCCGACACTTGGCCAAATGGCCAAGTTTCACCTAAGAGCTACCCTTCCCCGGGTTACAATCGCTCACTCTCATTTCTCGGAGTCCCTCGCCTTCGAAGTTCTCTTCATTCTCGGCCACGTCCCTCGGCAGCATCATGCGCACGGCTCTGCAATGCTCCTTCGCGTCTCTTGCCTCGAAGTCTACTTCCTCCGGCTTCACTCCAAGCTTCTCATCCGGTGGTCCCTCGAATGCTCCAAGCGCACGGCTTCCGCAAAGCTATCCTTCACCGACTCAAGGCACGAGTCATGAGATGTGAAACTCGCCACGGCTCTATGTGCGAATTACTAAGTCCTGCACGACTTCAACGCACATATCAAATCAACATATCAAACTAACTTAAACCCTTTGCCACACCATCAAAACCATTTTACGGCAAGAGATTGCCCTAACATTTTGTACTTAAGCTCATTCCCAAATTATTCTAGTCAAACTAGAATGCACTAATTCTTCTAATCATCATGCTCTTTTTGTGTGACCCTATAGGCTCTCATAACGTTGGCAGTGGATCTAAACTCTTTTAGATACACAAACAATGAGCGACATCTAGCAATACATCATTGCTACCCAAGGTACGAAATAAGTCAAGATCCGACTAACCTTTCCGTGACTACTATAATGTATGACCGTGTCCTTCTATCCTTGATATCAGATTGACCAATGAGGCATAGACCGTGTCATCCTCGATCAATCTATATGTTTCTTGATCCCTGAGTAAACTAACTCAAACAAATGAGCTCAATATCTCATATTGACTCATTCGAGCATGGCCATGCGTTTTAGTAGTTCTACTCAATCAAGGGGCCCACAGATATCACTCCCGTCATATGGGAGGGATAGATCCCATCTACATCACTCACATCCCTCCACATAATTTGTTAAATACCCAGTAATCGCCTTTATGGTCCACCCTGTTATGGGTGACGTTTGACGATACCAAAGTACATAACTCCTTATGTAGGGAACCGTAGTGACTTCAGGTTTGAGGACTATTCATACCAATAGTCACATGAGAAAATTTATGACACTCATATGACAATCCATGAAACTTTCTCATGGCGGGGTAGTTCAGTATATATTCTCTAATATATACCCATGTGTCAACTTGATATCATATATCCATGACTTGTGAGATCAAGTCATCAATCGACCTACATGATAGTCTTTATGTATTAATATTGCCCTTGCATATTAATACTTGACTAGGAACATTTAAGAAAGTGTTCTTTACAGCCTCTCATAATCAATTCTGCCAATTGATGTGTTGTAGATAAGAACCTACTTTTCTAGGGCATTATTATATTTAATTTAGCTGGCACAAGCAAGACGTAAATATAATAACCAATCCTTTGCCTTTATGGAATATGATACAAAATGTTCCCTATTCAACCATCACATGATTGGTTCTAGGGCTATAACTAACAATCTCCCACTAGCACTAGTACCAATCACTATAATATCTGATACCTAGTGACCTAGTGTGAGCATCATGCTTCCTCTATGCCAAAGCCTTGGTCAATGGATCTACGATGTTAGCTTCTGTCGGTACTCTGCATATCCTCACATCTCCTCTATCGATGATCTCTCGAATGAGATGGAAGCGCCGTAGTATGTGTTTGGTCCGCTGATGTGATCGAGGTTCCTTAGCTTGTGCAATAGCCCCATTGTTGTCACAATAGAGGTATATTGGATCTGCAATGCTAGGAACTACCCCAAGTTCACTGATGAACTTGCGGAGCCAACGACTCCTTTTGCATCGAGGCGACAATATACTCGGCTTCTGTTGTAGAATCAGCAACTGTGTCTTGCTTCGAACTCTTCCAGCTCACAGCTCCACCATTCAGGCAAAACACGTACCCCGATTGCGATCTATAGTCATCCTTGTCTGTTTGGAAGCTTGCATCACTGTAACCCTTTACAGTTAGCTCCTCATTGTCTCCAAATATCAGAAAATATTCTTTCGTTCTTCATAAGTATTTAAGAATATTTTTGACTGCTATCCAGTGACTTTCACCTAGATTCGACTGGTATCTACTCGTCATGCTCAAAGCATACGAGACGTCAGGACGAGTACAAAGCATGGCGTACCTGATAGACCCTATGGCAGATGCATAAGGGATCTTATCCATGCGATCTCTCTCCTCCTTAGAAGAGGGACATTGAGTATTCGAAAGACTCACACCATGTGATAAAGGCAGAAATCCTTTCTTGGAATTTTGCATAGCAAAACGATCTAGCACTTTATCAATGTATGTACTCTGACTTAGGCCAAGTAATCTTTTAGATCTATCTCTATAGATCTTGATGCCTAGAATATAGGCAGCTTCACCTAAGTCTTTCATCGAGAAACAATTCCCTAACCACATCTTCACAGACTAGAGTGAGGGAATATCATTTCCGATGAGAAGTATGTCATCTACATACAAGATAAGAAATACAACTGTGCTCCCACTATTTCTCTTGTAGAAACAAGGTTCATCTTCATTCTTGATGAAACCAAACTCCTTGATTGCATCATCGAATCGAAGATTCCAGCTTCGAGAGGCTTGCTTTTGTCCATAAATGGACCTTTGTAGTTTGCATACCTTTCCAGGATGATTTGGATCTTCAAAACCCTCAGGCTGTGTCATGTACACATCCTCGAGTAGCTTTCCATTCAGAAAAGCGGTTTTGACATCCATCTGCCAGATCTCATAATCGTGGTAGGCTGCAATAGCAAGTATGATCCGAATGGATTTAAGCATCGCAACTGGTGAAAAGGTTTCATCATAGTCAATACCATGAATTTGTTTGAATCCTTTAGCCACCAGTCTACCTTTATAGGTATGCTTATTACCATCCATGTCAGTCTTTACTTTAAAGACCCACTTACACCCAATGGGTTTTACCCCTTCAGGTGGATCAACCAAAGTCCATACTTGGTTAGTGTACATGGATTCCATTTCGGATCTCATGGCCTCTAGCCATTTCTCGGAATCTGGGCTCATCATAGCTTCTTGATAAGATGTAGGCTCGTCAAGATCAACAAGCAATACCTCACCATTGTCAGTCAAGAGAAAAGAATATCTCTCGGGTTGATGACGGATCCTATCAGATCTACGAAGAGGTTGGTCTACTTGAACAGGTGTTTGCTCCACAACTCTTTGGGCAACAATTTCCTCATCCACAACACTTTGTGGTGCCTGTTCATTTTCCATCGAAGCCTTAGTGTTATCTTCATCTTGAATTTCTTCAAGATGAATTTTACTCCCACTAGTTTTTCTAGAAATAAATTCTCTTTCTAGAAAGACAGCATTTCTTGCAACAAACACCTTGCCAAGTGTGGGATTGTAAAAGTAATATCCCTTAGTTTCCTGGGGATATCCTACAAAATAACACTTATCTGATTTGGGTCCTAGTTTATCTGAGACTTGACGTCTAACATAAGCTTCACAACACCAAATCTTTATAAAAGACATTTTGGGACTCTTCCCAGTCCATAACGTATATGGTGTCTTTTCTACGGCTTTTGATGGGACGCGATTAAGTGTGAAAGCGGCTGTCTCTAGAGCTAAACCCGAAAAGGAAGTAGGTAGATCATTCTGGCTCATCATTGATCGTACCATATCTAAAAGAGTACGATTTCTCCTCTCAGATACACCATTCCATTGTGGTGTTCCAGGTGGAGTGAGTTGGGATATTATCCCACACTCAGCCAGGTGATCACGAAACTCTTGACTAAGGTATTCACCACCTCGATCTGATCGAAGAAGCTTAATACGCTTACCAAGTTGGTTTTGTACTTCATTCTTGAATTCTTTGAACTTTTCAAAGGATTCTGACTTATGTCTCATCAAATATAAGTAGCCAAATCTACTCATATCATCAGTGAAAGTAATAAAGTACTTATAGCCTCCTCTGGCTTCGACATTGAAAGGGCCACATACATCAGTATGTATGAGTCCTAACAAGTCCGTCACTCTCTCGCCATGTCCACTAAATGGAGTTTTAGTCATCTTTCCAAAAAGACAAGATTCGTATACCTCATATGATTCAAAATCAAATGAGTCCAATAATCCATCTTTATGGAGTTGGGATATGCATTTTTTCATTTATGTGACCTAGGCGACAGTGCCAGAGATATGTTTGGTTCAAATTATTCGATTTGAACCGTTTGGTATTTACATTATAAATTGGGTTTTCTAAATCTAGAACATAGACACCATTCATAAGTGGTGCATTACAATAGAACATTTCATTCAAATAAATGGAACAACATTTGTCCTTTATTATAAAAGAAAAGTTTTTCTTGTCTAAACAAGATACAGAAATTATGTTCTTTGTTAATGAAGGTACATAAAAGCACTCCTCTAGTTCTAAGATAAGCCAAGTGGGCAAAGACAAAGAATATGTTCCTACAGCTACAACAGCAACTTTTGCGCTATTGCCTACTCGTAGGTCCTCTTCGCCCTTTGCCATTAGTCTACTATTTCTCAATCCCTGCACATTAGTACAAATGTGAGATGCACATCCGGTATAATACCCATGTAGAAGAAATAGATATATTAACTTCTATAACGTGTATACCTGAGGCAGAAGTCCCACTTCTTTCCTTCTTTACTTCCTCAAGGTAGACTTCGCAGTTCCGCTTCCAGTGTCCAGTCTCACCGCAATGGAAACAGTCCCCTTCCTTAGGTACTTTACTTTTACCCTTTGAAGTGGATGAATTGGCCTTACCTTTGACTTGGGTCTTACCCTTGCCTTTGCGCTTACCTTTGCCCTTCTTGACCATTAGTACGTTACTAACTTTCTTCTTGAGATTCGGTTCAGCAATTCTTAACATGCTGAGAATCTCAGGCAAAGGCTTATCAATTTCATTCATGTTATAATTCATGACGAATTGATTATATGCTTCCGGCAACGATTGCAGGATAACATCGGTTGCCAATTCTTGGCTCAGTGGAAAACCTAGTCTTTCAAGGTTCTCAACATACCCTATCATTTTAAGTACGTGAGTTCCTACAGGTGTTCCTTCTTGCATCTTGCATGCAAAAAGAGCCTTAGACACTTCAAAATGCTCGTGCCTAGCTTGTCCTTGATATAGTTGTTTCAAATGCTCAACCATATCATAGGCATCCACGTTCTCATGTTGCTTCTGAAGCTCAGAGTTCATGGTGGCAAGCATAAGACATGACACATCTAATGCGTCATCTTGATGCTTCTTATAAGCATCCTTTTCACGAGTGGCGCTAGGCGGGTGTTTCAGGGATAGACTGCTCTAGGACATACAGTTTACTTTCTTGCTTGAGGATAATCCTCAAGTTCCTATACCAGTCTAGAAAGTTAGCTCCATTGAGCTTGTCTTTCTCAAGGACAGATCGCAAGTTGAGGGGGTGTGTCGTGTTAGATGACATGGTGATCTACAACATTAAAATGCAAAATTAAGTATCATACCTAAGTCATTTAATTAGGCCTTTAATTAAATGAGGCTCCCACCAAATTCTCATAGCTTTGATATGAGCTAATCATTGATGTAGGCAAACACATTTTGTTTACATCATTAGCTTCTATTTAGCTATAAATTTATATGGGATAAAGATCCACATCATACTTCGTCTTGAGTTAGCTTTGGCTAATCGCCCAAGACGTAGTATGATTAGGTAAGCAATCTTTTGCCAATTACATCTGATGTAACTCTTTAATAACTTTGGTTAAGTTTAGATTAGTTTAGTGCTTATTCCTAAACCGACTTCGGTAGTGGCGAGGCACAGAGGCCTTCTTTGATATCGGAGAAACGACCACTTTCTAAGACAAAGCTGATGTTCGGAAATCACACAAAACTAATTTTTAAAACTTATGTTCAAAGCTAATATATGCTGCTACTTTCTTAAGTAAATAAGAAAAACTTAATTAAGTCTTAACCAAGTTTGATAGCGGGACATCACGATTGTCCACTCGCACTCTTCCAAGATAAAATGCATTGCTTTGCTTTGGCAAACCCAACAACAAATGATCGAGGAAGTAGTGAGTACCAAACTTTGGTAGGCATATCGTTTTTGACTTATTAAGAAATAAACTTAATCATGCATCACATACATATTAGCACACATCACATATAAGCTAAATTAACATGCATCATATACATATTAAACTAAGCGTGTCATGGTTATGGCCCTTATTCTACAATCTTCTCAAGCCAATGAAAAGATTGATTGGTCAACCTAGGGATAGCATCTTCTCCCAAGTGCTTCCTTTTGGTTGTCTTGTGTTGTTGACTTCCTCCTTGTAACGACATCTTCCAATGGACCCTGCATATTTATTTTGTATTTTACAAAAGGAGAAATACTCGAGTTAAATTCGAGTCTAAAACTAATTTTACAACAAGAATTTTAGGAGAAAGGCACGACACGCAGGCTGTAATAAGAATTACAACACACACATTCACAAACTTTTTGGGACTAGGCCATAACCATGCACCATGTCAATTTTAACTTTTAAAAGACATCGGATATTTTATTATGTTTGAAAAATTGCTAATGGAATTATCAACTCATAATAAAATTTATCCTACTTCTATATCATATATAAAATAGAGAAAACCTATTTTTATACGATCTTTCGCAAGTGGCTCTGATACCACTGTAGGGATTTTTTATGCAAAATAGCATATGCGCAACGGAAAAAAAGGATCCCTTCCAAGTGATCCTTGCGAAAGAAAACCTCGTACAAAAATAAATTTCTCAAAACCTAACTTATAGGAGAATGTTACCTTTGTTGCGTGCCCTTTTAAATCCCGCTTCTCCTTGTGTTTGTTGGATCTTTTAGCACGTTCAAATGTCCGTGCCTCTATATGTATCCACACGAGCAAGCTCTTGTCTCACAAAAGAAACTAGAAGAGCTCTCCTTTACTTCTTGCTAGAGAAGTCCCTAAAGGAGAGGAAGGTAGGGAAAAAGAGAAAGGAAGAAGAAGACCACTCTTCTTGCTACAATCACAAAAGCCACACAACCAAAGCCTCTCACCACCAAGCTCTCTCCAAGCCTCAAGCTTTCACTAAGCCTCAAGTTTTTCACCTAGTTGGCCGGCCACCCCATGGGGTGTTTTATAGGATTGAAAAAAAACCTTTCACCTCCTATCACATTCAATGCAATCAATTGCATTGAAATATAATCAACACTCCTTGTTTGGCCGGCCACATGTGGAGAAATTCCAAAGGTCAAAACCCTTTGTCTCCTTCCACCTCATCAAGCTTAGGTGGCATGCTTATGTGGCATGCTTATGTGGCATTCATGCATGTTGAATTAATCTTATTAATTCAATAAGCTTATGTTATCATATTGAATTAATCTCATTAAATCAATAAGGTAACATATTGAATTAATCTTATTAAATCAATTAAGCTTAGCATATTGAATTAATCTCATTAAATCAATAAGCTAAAATTCTCATTAAGCTTAAAGTCCAAAAACCATTTTGTACTTAAGCTCATTCCCAAATTATTCTAGTCAAACTAGAATGTACTAATTCTTCTAATCATCATGCTCTTTGTGTGTGACCCTATAGGCTCTCATAACGTTGGCAGTGGATCTAAACTCTTTTAGATACACAAGCAATGAGCGACATATAGCAATACATCATTGCTACCCAAGTTACGAAATAAGTCAAGATCCGACTAACCTTTCTGTGACTACTATAATGTATGACCGTGTCCTTCTATCCTTGATATCAGATTGACCAATGAGGCATAGACCCTGTCATCCTCGATCAATCTATATGTTTCTTGATCCCTGAGTAAACTAACTCAAACAAATGAGCTCAATATCTCATATTGACTCATTCGAGCATGGCCATGCATTTTTGTAGTTCTACTCAATCAAGGGGCCCACAGATATCACTCCCGTCATATGGGGGGGATAGATCTCATCTTCATCACTCACATCCCTCCGCATAATTTGTTATATATCCAGTAATCGCCTTTATGGTCCACCCTCTTACGGGTGATGTTTGACGATACCAAAGTACATAACTCCTTATGTAGGGAACCGTAGTGACTTCAGGTTTGAGGACTATTCATACCAATAGTCACATGAGAAAGTTTATGACACTCATATGACGATCCATGAAACTTTCTCATGGTGGGTCAGTTTAGTATATATTCTCTAATATATACCCATGTGTCAACTTGATATCATATATCCATGACTTGTGAGATCAAGTCATCAATCGACCTACATGCTAGTCTTTATGTATTAATATTGCCCTTGCATATTAATACTTGACTAGGAACATTTAGGAAAGTGTTATCTACAGCCTCTCATAATCAATTCTGCCAATTGATGTGCTGTAGATAAGAACCTACTTTTCTAAGGCATTATTATATTTAATTTAGTTGGCACAAGCAAGACGTAAATATAATAACCAATCCTTTGCCTTTATGGAATATGATACAAAATGTTCCCTATTCAACCATCACATGATTGGTTCTAGGGCTATAACTAACAATTTCTTTGTTTAGTTTTCATTATGTGATAATTTTTTTAAGTGTTAATGATGATACAATTATAATCGATTAGAGTTTGTATTGGGATGATAGATTTTCAGTAAATTTTCATCCTCTGTTTCTGTTACTGTTATTGTTCATATTCTTTGCAACTTGATCACTTCAAAGATGTTCTTTCTCCATTATCTGCAAGTTTATAAATCTTTGTTAATAGATTGAGATGAGTTTTTGATTCTTTCACTCTTTTCAAAATGGGAAGAAGATTTTTAGAATTTGATAGGCTTGGATTTTAATTAGCACTACTGTTATTTTATCCATTTGGGTAGCTAACGGTACCAAAATAGAGATTGGAAAAGAGTTGGTGAAAGATGAACTTTTAGAAATGGTCACAATTAACCGATTCTATTAGTAACATTTAGCAGCGGTTAATAACTGATTCTGCAATTCAGAAGCAGTGTTTGACCACTCCTAAAGGTCATATTTTAGATTAAGATCTTATATTTACTTCCCTCTTTCCAAACAAATTTTTTTTTGCATTCCCGCTATTTCCCTCTCGTTGTTACCTTACTCCCACATTTTATTGATCAAAATTTAACCTAAATTATTTTCCTCCGACAGATCCCCCGTAGTCTGTCTTCGCAGCCCATCTCTGCAGTCCGTCGGTCGCAGTCCATCTCCGTAATTCGTAGCATTCCCACATCATCCCTTTTTCACTCCGTCTCCATAAGGTAATCTCTCGCAACTCCCGCAATTATTGTGGGGTAGCCACCATGGGGAAACTGTCGATGAGGCAGCGAGCGATTGCTCGTGAGTCGACTGTCCACGAAGCAACGAGCATCCGCTCATGGGCCGACTTTTGATGAGGCAGTGACTGGCTGCATGTGGGGCAACCATTGACTAGGCACCGAGCTGCTGCTCGTGAGGTGGCCTCTGACAAGAAGGCGAGCGCCTACTTGTGGGGTGGCACTGACGTCATGGTGAGCTACCTCCTCATGTGTGTCCACACCCTTTTCTCATCTCCCCTCTCTATTCTCCTCCTCTTTGCTTGCATAGACTGCTCCTTGGTGCCCTCGACTCCCATACCTTCCACTTTCTCCCTCAAGGTCTGCACTCGCCTCCACCACCCTGTCCTTGGGCATGCCCTTCACTACCAAGTGCTCGTGTTCGGCTTCACCAATGACCTCTACGTCCACAACACTTTGATCAACACATATTCTTCTTGCTACATGATGCTCGAAGCAGGGGCTATCTTTGACAAGTACCCCTCGATTTACGATGTCATGTCCTACAATATTTCGATGGATAGCTATCTCAAAGCTGGCATTATTGAGCACACAAGCAACCTGTTGTACAGAATTCCTGAAAGGGATGTAGTCTCGTGGGGTACGCTTTTTACTAGATACACGGAGATGGATGAGTTCAAGGTTGTCGTTATGCTCTTTAACTTGATGCTCGCTATAGGAGAGAAGCCTGATGATGTTACCTTGGTTTTCGTATTGTCTTGCTGTGCTCAGTTAGGAAAGTTGGACAAAGGAGAAGGCATCCATGAGTACATCAAGAACAACAAGGCTAAACTTAATGTCTTTCTTTCCATGTCCCTGATCAACATGTATGCTCGGTGTGGCTGTGTTTGTGTTGCTTTAGAGATTTTTAAGTCGACATGGTGGAAGAATTTGTTCACGTAGAATGCTATTAGTGTCAGTCTAGCTAAGCATGTTAATGCCATGCTGGACTTGTTGAAATGACCCAGAGTTTCTTCAACAAGATGGAGAGTAACTATGGCATTGAGCGTGAGACCAAGCATTATGGTTGTATGGCAGATTTACTTGGGCGAGCTGGGATGATAAAGGAAGCCATGGAAATTATCAAAGGGATGCCAATGAAACCTGATGCATATGTGTGGGGAAGTGTCCTGGTAGGTTGTCGATATATGGGAATGTAGGATTATTTGGTTACTTGTCTCGACAACCATTTTGAATTACAGGGGATTAATATACACTATGCTCATATTGTGATTGTAATTGTAGGATGGTACTTTTTAGCTCAGCTAATGATTTTAGCATTTGGTAGTAAATTTATGCCAAAATTGTGAATACTAAATCATTCTTCCTAGTTCTTTTGCTACATATTCACATTCTATTTGTTGGTGCAATTGACCCAGGTCATGATTGAACAGACTCGAGTAGTGTTTTGATGTTTGACAATGTTTTGGAGAGATTGTTGGTTCAATCGATCCCGATCATGATTGACCGAACTCGAGTTTGACTCGAGAGGTATTTTGATGTTTGATGATGGTTTAACCATTGTTTGACTATATGGTTGATATGGGGTTGACCATATGATGGAGAAGTCCAAGTCTTGTGTTGTCCAAGTGGGACACTTGGCAATGGGAAAGTCCAAGTCATGGGTACTTGGCATGGAAAGTCCAAGCATGGGTCTTGCCAAGGGAAAGTCCAAGCTTGAGTTTTGGCAAATAGAAAGTCCAAAATGTGTTGGCAAGGGAAGTCCAAGGGTGGAGTCTTGGCAGCGTAAGTCCAATGGTTGGCAGTGAAAAGTCCAAGCGGTAGTCTTGGCAGCGTAAGTCTAATGTGCCTTGGCAATGTATATCAGCTTAGCATGACAATAGTCAATGGAAGAACTTGAAGGCTAGCGTATGGATGAACAAGTCATGGATGACTTGGAGGGATTCAATAGGCGTGAGGCTGACGTAGGTGGCTAGAAGGCTTAGTTCTAGGCTAAGGGTGGTCTAGCAAGTATAAGGGCATCATACTTGGGGTTAAACCTCATGGTTGAGGTTATCAGTCGACTAGGGTTTTGGACAAGTCGACTGGTCGAGTGTTTTGACACTCGACAACGGAGTCGACTTACAACGGTCAACTGGGATTATGCCCCGTTGAATTGCTCAATGTCAACTAGTGTTTGACTGTAGGAAATAGCCTAGCAGTCGACTGCCGGCATTGGACAATCGACTGATGGCTTGAGCAGTGGACTGCCATGGATGATAGTCGATTGCTAGTCGAGGTTATGGGAGCAGAATGCTCAGTAGTCGACTAGCCAGTCGGCTATGACCCTGACACTCAACTGCTGGGTTATGGCAGTCGACTACCAGTGTATCCGTTGGAATTTATCCAACGTGGATTAAGCCATTGTCTCACAATGGCTACAGGAGCAGTCGACTGATGGTCACGATCAATCGATTGCTAGGCGGAATCCAGCTCGAGGTGAAGCTTTAAAAGGAGCTCATGGAGGAGGATTTGGCCAAGGTTCCTTAAGGAGATTTGGAGGGGATTTGCTGCTGCAATCTAGATCTTCAAGACTCTTCTCAAGCAATCAAAAGCTCTTTGTAAAGTTTTCTTTACTTGCATTTTAGTGTATTTGCTTGTATTTATGTTGTATTACTTTTGTAATTGTTGTAAGAGGTTTCTCCGCCTCCAACTTGTTGTCGAGAAGGAGTATTTATGATCATTAGTGGTGTTTGGCATTGCTAGGGCTCGTTCAAGCCCAACCCATGGAGTAGGAACCTTGTGATTCTGAACCATGTTATATCTTGGTGTATTCATCTTGTGATTGTGATTGTCATGTTTTATTCTTGTTATTATTATTTTCGCTGTGCTAACACGATTTGTAGACAAGCACAATCAAAATCCATCAAGCGACAAACTACACGCTATTCACCCCCCTCTAGGGATGATCAATTCTCCAATAAGTGGTATTAGAGCGAGGCCGCTCTTCTTTTGGACTAACTGCCAAGGGAGCACCGCTAGAGGGTGAAGAAGAAGATGGATTTTAAAGAAAGACTAGGATGGGATATCAACACGCCGGTTCCATATGCGCTTTATGGACGAGGAGGCTTCAATCAGTGGAAGGCAAGGATTGAAGTCTTCATCATGATGAGGGATTTTGAAGAATGGGTCACATTGATGGAAGGCTTCGAACCCCCCAGGGATAAGAAGGGAGATGTCCTCAAACTAAAGAAGTGGACTCAAGAGAAACATCTAAAGTTCAAGACCGAAGCTAAGGTAACAAACCTTTTAGAAGATTTGATACCTAATGATATCTTGTGTAGCTTAGGTGAATACAAGGATTCCAAGGAGCTTTGGAGCGAGTTGGAAAAATATCATGAAGATACATCACCAGTTCAAGTAGAGAGAGAGCCCGAAGAAGAAGAAATCTCTTCCTCACAAGAACGTGAGGATTCGAAAGTTGATAGGGAATCAACATCCAGATCGAGGTCGGTGGAAGAAGAGGTAGAAGTAGAAGAAGCCTCCACTTCAAGGTTTGAGGGGGAGGAGCGACCATCTACTCCGGAGCAAGGGAAAGAGCAAGAAGAGCCATCTACTTCCGGGAGAAGTGATGAACAAGCTCAAGAGTCCTTCACCACCACCCTAGGTAACTCAAGCAATTTAGTCAAAAATAAAAATCATATAATTTGCTTTTAGTGTAGGGAAAATGGGCACTATAAGATCAAGTGCCCTAAGAAGATCAAGAAGCCTCAACCGATGCCAAAGGTCAAGGATACCGGTGCCCCAATTAGGAAGAGCAAGGAGCACGTGGTGTGCTTCAAGTGCCAACAACTGGGGCATTATAGGAGTCAATGCCCTAGAGGGAGGTTTTGGGATGTATACTGAAAAGTCTATCTTTTGTATGAACATCTTTATTTTGAAATAATAATCACATGATCATTGTTTGCATATTTATGGTGATGCATATTGTCTAATACATTACATTGTAGATAACATGGTGTGTGATGTCACACGGGAGATCATGTTATCGGCTCCTTGTAAAGTATAAGTATAGGCTCACAACTGAGATGACTTTGGACAAACCATTGGTATGGTTGTAGTGTGATTTGGTATTGGTTTGTCTTGACAATAGAATCACACTAGTGAAGGGTTTTGCTTATCGAGTCAGTGAGGGAAAACTTCGCTTCCCACTTCACCTTGGTTGCTTGTTCATGGCGATCCCATCGATGTCCCCAGATTAAAAAAATTTAATCCTAGACAAAAGGGATTGCCCAAACAATCAAGTCATCGTTGTGCTATTCATTTAGAGAGGTCACTTGAACAAACTAGTTGTTCAAGCGACCATCCTCTATTCTACGAGTAGCCGCGGAATAGACGATGTCCGGATCGCCAGTTTTTGTGTTTATGTTTGGGATCCATGTATTATTTAGCCACAAACAGATTTATATCATGCTCATAATTGGAAAAACAAATACAAGCAAGTAACAAAAGAGAATAGAGAATAGATATACCTCTCGATCTTCTAATGTATGACCTTCCTCCTTTCGGACATTGTGTGGGCGACGATCTACCAAAAGTTGAAGATCCTAGATCGCAAATCTTCCTTCCTTGCTCTACCAAAGCAAGAGGAAGAATAAAAACAAGGCTTTTTTCCTTCCTATAGCCAACCAACAAGCAACAAGAAGAATGATTGCCGCCGGCCAACAAGGAGAAGGAGATTATGGTGGAATTCGGCCAAGACACCAAGGGAAAGCCCTATATCTTGTTTCCACCACCTAAGGAGAAGGAGAAGAGGGTCTTTGGCCACCGGCCAATGGCTGGAAAAGGCTGGAGGGGCGCCGATAGCATAAGGAAGGAGAAGAATGCAAGGAATTCTTTCCTTATTAGGTGTCGGCCAAGCCCAAACCCTAGCTCTCTTGCTGCCAACCCCCAAAACCCTAACATCTCTTCATTCATTCTCCACGCCAACCCCTTGTCCTCTTTTTATAGAGTTAGGGATAAGCCTCCTTTTAATCTCCACCATTGGTTCAAGGTATTTAATTTCAACCGTCGGATCTAGGGATTTAATCTCAACCGTCGGATCTTAGAGATTTAATCTCTACCTTTGGATCTAGAGTTTTGTTTCTATCCATTGGATCTAAGCTTCATGAGGTGTTAATAGGCTACATTAGGGACCATGAGGAGGAGTTGGATCTTGGCCACCCATGGATCAAGCCCACATAAAGTCCGATCCATTAATGATAATCCAATCCACTAAAGGAATATCATTGATCTACCTCACCAACCCCCATACGATAATATGGGCTCCATATATTATTTGTACATTTTCTCCCCGTGTTTAAGATCTCGAATATCCATCGATTAATTAATTTACTGACCATTAATTAATCAACATCTAACTCCATGAGTAGTACCACTCAACCTTTTCATCATGCCAGACCAAGTCCACCTGCAGGGTTTACATGATGAACCTTATGAGCTCCTCAAGGGGACATCATCATCCTAATATATAGGACATGGTTTCCTCCTATAATCAACGACACACCATATAAATAATATCATCTCCAAACTTACCGAGCCTATCGATTTAATCTATAAATATCGCCCATTGGTAAATCAAAGAGATGAATACTAAGTATATGTGCCCGTTATTATATCGGGATTAAGAGCATGTACAAAATAATACCTGAGGTATGATTCGATTATGTAGTCAGCAATAAATCGAGTCACCTCTAAGTCGGTCCTTCTCAATACACACAAAGTGCACTAGTGTGATTTTATGGTCAAGACAAACCAATACCAAATCACACTACAACCATTCTGATGGTTTGTCCAAAGCCATCTCGGTTGTGAGCCTTTACTTATACTTTTCAAGGAGCCGATAATATGATCTCCCGTGTGACACCACACACCATGTTATCTACAATGTAAAATATTAGACAATATGCATAACCATAAAAATATGCAAACAATGATCATGTGATTCTTATTTCAAAATAAGATGTTCATACAAAAGATAGACATTTTAGTAT
The DNA here is from genome assembly GCA_025175895.1 of Wurfbainia villosa. NCBI lineage: Eukaryota > Viridiplantae > Streptophyta > Magnoliopsida > Zingiberales > Zingiberaceae > Wurfbainia > Wurfbainia villosa. The sequence continues at coordinate 40,532,357 of CM046008.1, read as the reverse complement.
ACATCCCTACAACTAGTATACTTTGTGTGTATTGAGCAGGACCGACTTAGAGGTGATTCGATTTATTGCTGACTACATAATCGAATTGGACCTCAGATATATTATATTGTACATGCTCTTAATCCCGATATAATAACGAGCACATATACTTAATATTCATTTCTTTGATTTACCAATGGGCGAGATTTATAGATTAAATCGATAGGCTCGGTAAGTTGGGAAATGATATTATTTATATGGTGTGCCATTGATTATAGGAGGAAACCGTGTCCTATATATTAGGATGATGATGTCCCCTTGAGGAGCTCATAAGGTTCATCATGTAAACCCTGCAGGTGGACTTGGTCCGGCATGATGAAAAGGTTGAGTGGTACTACTCATGGAGTTAGATGTTGATTAATTAATGGTCAGTAAATTAATTAAACGATAGACATTCGAGATCTTAAACACGGAGAGAAAATGTACATATAATATATGGAGCCCATATTAACTTATGGGGGTTGGTGAGGAAGATCAATGATAATCCTTTAGTGGATTGGATTATCATTAATGGATCGGACTTTATGTGGGCTTGATCCATTGGGTTGACAATATTCAACTCCTCCTCATGGTCCCTATTGTAGCCTATTAATACCTCATGATGTTTAGATCCAACAGATGAAAACAAAACTCTAGATCCAACGGTAGAGATTAAATCTCTAGATCCAACGGTTGAGATTAAATCTCTAGATCCGACGGTTGAGATTAAATCCCTAGAACCAATGGTGGAGATTAAAACAAGGCTTATCCCTAAACCTATATATAAGACTTAAGGGGGTGGACGACAACTACATGCTTAGGAGATTAGGGTTTGCTTCCTTGGGTGGCAAGGAATCCTAGTTAGGTTAGGATTTAGGTTGGGCAGCTAGGGTTTGAGAGGGTGCTTGGGCGGCAACTATGGAGAGTTTTCTTTCTTCCTCCTAAGGTGATTGCCTGCGCCCATAATTTTCCTCTCTACCTTGGTCGGAGCTCAACCTATTCCTCTTCTTCTCCTTGGCCAGTGGAAACAAGAGCTAGGGATTCTTTCCTTGAAGCTTTTGGCATGTGCCTACACTTCTAGTCTTCATCTCTTTGGGCCGGTGGCAAGCATCAAGCTTGGAGCTTAATGGTTGGTCCTAGATAAGAGAAGAGTTTAGTTTTTATGATCTTTCTTTGTTTGGGGTGAACAAAGAAGGAAGATTGGTGATCTAGGAGCTTCGACTTTTTGTAGATCGTCGCCCACACGACTTCCGAAAGGAGAAAGGTCATACAATATAAGATTGAGAGGTATATCGATTCTCTATTTTTATTTGTTACGTGTTTATATTTTCTTTTCAATTATATGCATGATATATATTCTATTTTGTGGCTAAATATACTTGGACCCCGAACACAAACTCAAAAGCCGGCGATCCGTACATCGTCTATTCCGCGGCTATTCGTAGAATAGAGGTTGGTCGCTTGAACAACAAGTTTGTTCAAGTGACCACTCTAATCGAATAGCACGACGATGACAAGGTTGCTTGGGAAATCCCTCTTGTCAAGGATATTTTTTTTATCCGGGGACGTAGAGTGGATCGCCATGAACAAGCGACCGAGTTGAAGTGGGAAGCGAAGTTTCCCCTCCCAACAAGTGGTATCAAAGCCACGGTTTCCGGTTTTGAGTGTTTAGGATTCGATTACTCTTATACATTTTTCATATATTATATGTGTCGGATAATAGTAGGATATGCGTAGGCTAACTCTTTGGTTGCAGGCATAAGAAACGACTATTATGGTCATATGTGTGTATGTGATTGTATGTGTGTAATAGTATATTTTGTTGAATCCTCGGGGTTGACGAGGCTAGTATTTAATTTTTTTTTGTAAAGTAGATACGACATTGTTTAGCCACTCTTTTTATTTTAGTTTTCTTTCGATCTAGATTTCATGTACACTCCCTCGTGGAGTATAGGATCGATGGATGTAAATTAAAATAGATTTTAGTCTCAACTCGGATCTCTAGATGGCTCATACATGGCGTAGGAGGAGCGGATGAGAAGGCGATACAACGGGAGACATATTGAAGACAAAAGCCATAATTGTTGGAAAAATTTTATTTTTCATATTTATTGCTTATTGTTTGATATGCATGTCGTATGCTAGAAAATTCCTCAATTTCAAATTACTAAGTGGGAGAGGGAAATTTTTATAAATTCCCACGGCCTCCATTACGATTTGACAAGTGATGCAAACAAACTTGCACGTCAGCTCTGAGTGCCTTCCTCCCCATCGGATGAGTTTGTTTGCGGATCACAAGGTCGAATATGGTTATAGGGAATTATTAAGGAGCGTGTGTACTTCCCCATCGGAAGGCACATAACCCGAGATAATTACATTGGTACCGAGTAATGGTGAACACATAGATACAAATATAAGTATCCTCCCCATCGGAGTCACTGCTTTTATTTGTAGGGTCAAAGAGGAACCAACTATTAATTTTACTTGTCAAAAGGTTAGGTTGACAAGATAGTAAAATTAATGGGTAAAACCTCCTCTTACAAATGTAGAATTCGTATACATCCACACTATCGTGGCATATGATATTCTCGGTGTTTTGAGGTGTTGGTTGATTTTAAAATTTTATTGTTTGAGGAATCAATAATTTTTAAAATCTAAAGTAATGATCTATGTGATTCTTAGGATTTTCAAAAATGACTTTCAGTCCACTTGCTATAATACTAAAGGAAAATAAACTTAGTGTACGTAATTATGTTGATTGGAAAAAGGAATCTAGATATTGTCTTAACTGCTGAGGAGTACCAGTATGTACTCTTCTAAGAGTGTCCTCTTAAGCCTACGAATGAGCTGGAAGTCCTTGGAGCTGAGATCGATGGGGAAACCCAGGTCGATATCATTCTCCAGTCAACAGAAAGGCTTGCCTGTAGGGAAATCTCGTATGCCAAATGGCATATGCGCAACGGAAAATAGGATCCCTTCCAAGTGATCCATGCGAAAGCAAACTCGTATAAAATAAATTTCTCTAAACCAAACCTATCTTATAGGAGAGGATTACCTTTGTTGCGTGCCCTTGTTAATCCCGCTTTTCCTTTTGGTTTGTTGGATCTTTAGCACGTTCAAGTGTTCGTGCCTCTATACGTATCCACACGAGCACGCTCTTGTCTCACAAAAGGAAAACTAGAAGAGCTCTCCTTTACTTCTTGCTAGAGAAGTCCCTAAAGGAGAGGAAGAGAGGGAAAAGGAGAAAGGAAGAAGAAGACTCCTCTTCTTGCTAGCCTACACTCACAAACCCACACAACTAAAGCTTCCACCAAGCTCTCTCACAACCACAACACCAAAAACTCACTATGGCCGGCCACTCCATGGAGCCTTTTATAGGGTTGGAAAAACCCTACCACCTCCTTCACATTCAATGCAATCCATTGCATTGAGACACACTCAAAAAGGATTTGGCTTCCTTGTTTGGCCGGCCACTTAAGGAGACAAAACCATTTTGTTTTCTTCCACCTTAACTAGCTTAGGTGGATGCTTAGGTGGCATGCTTATGTGGCATGCTTATGTGGCATTCTTATGTGGCATTCATGCATGTTGAATTAATCTTATTAATTCAATTAAGCTTATGTTATCATATTGAATTAATCTTATTAATTCAATTAAGCTTATGTTATCATATTGAATTAATCTTATTAAATCAATAAGGTAACATATTGAATTAATCTCATTAAATCAATTAGCTAAAATTCTCATTAAGCTTAAAGTCCAAAAACCATTTTGTACTTAAGCTTATTCCCATATTATTCTAGTCAAACTAGAATACTCTAATTCCTCTAATTATCATGCTCTTTGTGTGTGACCCTATAGGCTCTCATAACGTTGGCAGTGGATCTAAACTCTTTTAGATACACAAGCAATGAGCGGCATCTAGCAATGCATCATTGCTACCCAAGTTACGAGATAAGTCAAGATCCGACTAACCTTTCTGTGACTACTATAATATATGACCGTGTCCTTCTATCCTTGATATCAGATTGATCAATGAGGCATAGACCGTGTCATCCTCGATCAATCTATGTGTTTCTTGATCCCTGAGTAAACTAACTCAAACAAATGAGCTCAATATCTCATATTGACTCATTCGAGCATGGCCCTGCGTTTTAGTCGTTCTACTCAATCAAGGGGCCCACAGATATCACTCTGGCCATATGGAAGGGATAGATCCCATCTACATCACTCATCATCCTCCGCATAATTTGTTACATACCCAGAATCGCTTTTATGGTCCACCACATACGGGTGGACGTTTGACGATACCAAAGTACATAACTCCTTATGTAGGGAACCGTAGTGACTTCGTGTCGAGGACTATTCATACCAATAGTCACATGAGAAAGTTTATGACACTCATATAACGATCCATGAAACTTTCTCATGGCGGGTCAGTTCAGTATATATTCTCCAATATATACCCATGTGTCAACTTGATATCATATATCCATGACTTGTGAGATCAAGTCATCAATTGACCTACATGCTAGTCTTTATGTATTAATATTACCCTTGCATATTAATACTCGACTAGGAACATTTAGGAAAGTGTTCTCTACAGCCTCTCATAATCAATTCTGCCAATTGATGTGCTGTAGATAAGAACCTACTTTTCTAGGGCATTATTATATTTAAATTAGCTGGCACAAGCAAGATGTAAATATAATAACCAATCCTTTGCCTTTATAGAATATGATACAAAATGTTCCCTATTCAACCATCACATGATTGGTTCTAGGGCTTTAACTAACATTGCTCAGGCTCAGGCCATGGTTGATTAGAAGGTTTCTACTTCTAAGCCGAAATGCAATAAGAAGAAGAAACAAGGTGGAGCAAAGCTGGTGGGAGGATCTCAGGAAGGAGTGAAGAAGCCGAAAGGCAAGTACTTCACTTGCAAGAAGGAAGGACATTGAAAGAAGGACTATCCCAATATGAAGCAGAACAAAGGTATATCCTTTGGTCTAGTCGTTGAAACATAGTTAGCGGTGTTATCTACCGGCACATGGTGTGTAGATACGGGAGCCTCTGATCATGTCTGCAATACTTTGCAGGGGTTCCAGGAAACCCGATGATGAGCTGAGGGAGAGATTATCGTTTACTTGGGCAATGCCATGAAGGTGGCGACTATTGCAGTGGGAGACATTCATTTATCTTTTGAGAAAAATAAAGTTTTGGTTCTTAAGAATTGCCTTTATGTACCTTTATTTAGAAAGAATTTAATTTCGATTTCTAAATTGTTTATTGATGGATATTCTATTTCTTTTAATGACAGAGTTGTTATAAAAAGGAATAGGGGCATTATCTGTTAAGGTGCATTGATAGAAAATCTATACACACTTTAACCAAAACCTCCCTCGATGCAAATTGAAGTTAATAACTCATCTTCTAATTCCAATAAGAGAAAAGAATCTTCGAAGATGAACCAAACATATCTTTGGCATCTTAGGCTTGGTCATATTAACTTAAGTAGAATTCAAAGGTTGATAGCTGATGGACTTTTGGGTTCATTAGTGGTGGAAGATTTCCCAACCTGTGAATCTTGCTTGGAGGGTAAAATGACCAAGAGGCCTTTTAAGGCCAAGGGGTATAGAGCAAAAGATGTGTTCTAGAACATCTGAGGAGATAAAGGAGATGAAGGCGGTTCCTTATGCTTCGGCAGTAGGAAGTCTCATGTATGCGATGTTATGAGACCAGATATCTGCTTTGCAGTGGGCATGGTCAACAGATATCAGAGTAATCCAGGACAGGGACATTGGACTGCGGTAAAGCATATATTGAAGTACCTGAGAAGGACTAGGGATTATATGCTAGTTTACCAGGCAGACCAATTACTCCCTGTGGGTTATACAGATTCCGACTTCCAATCAGATAGGGATAACAGTAAGTCTACCTCAGGTTTTGTATTTACTTTGGGAGGTGGAGACATTGTATGGAGGAGTGTCAAGCAGAAATGCATGGCAGACTCTACCATGGAAGCTGAGTATGTGGCGGCCTCTGAGGCGGCCAAAGAAGCTGTGTGGCTCAAGAACTTCTTGATGGACTTAGATGTGATTCATGGTTTTCCCAGAACTATCACAATTTATTATGATAATAATGGTGCAGTTGCAAACTCGAAGAAACCACGATCCCATAAGGCAAGTAAACACATAGAGCACAAGTACCACCAGATATGAGAAATCGTAAAGGAAGTAGAAGTTGTTGTCGCCTAGATTGCATCAGAGGATGACCTGGTAGACCCTTTCACTAAGGCCCCTCTAGTGAGAGCTTTGATAGGCATGTGGAGGGAAGGAGAATCAGATGTATGGTAGTATGAGGACGACATAGTCTTTTAGTATAAGTGGGAGATTGTTGGGATGTATACCGAAAAGTCTATCTTTTGTATGAACATCTTTATTTTGAAAAAAGAATCAAATGATCATTGTTTGCATATTTATGGTGATGCATATTCTCTAATACATTATATTGCAGATAACATTGTGTGTGGTGTCACACGAGAGATCATGTTATCAGCTCCTTGTAAAGTATAAGTATATGCTCACAACCGAGATGACTTTGGACAAAACATTGGTATGGTTGTAGTGTGATTTGGTATTGGTTTGTCTTGACCATAGAATCACACTAGTACACTTTGTGTGTATTGAGCAGGACCGACATAGAGGTGATTCGATTTATTGCTGACTACATAATCGAATCGGACCTCAGATATATTATATTGTACATGCTCTTAATCTCGATATAAAAACGGTCACATATACTTTGTATTCATTTCTTTGATTTACCAATGGGCGAGATTTATAGATTAAAATGATAGGCTCGGTAAGTTGGGAAATGATATTATTTATATGGTGTGTCGTTGATTATAGGAGGAAACCGTGTCCTATATATTAGGATGATGATGTCCCCTTGAGGAGCTCATAAGGTTCATCATGTAAATCCTGCAGGTGGACTTGGTCCGACATGATGAAAAGGTTGAGTGGTACTGCTCATGGAGTTAGATGTTGATTAATAAATGGTCAGTAAATTAATTAATCGACGGACATTTGAGATCTTAAACACGGGGAGAAAATGTACATATAATAAATGGAGCCCATATTAACTTATGGGGGTTGGTGAGGTAGATCAATGATAATCCTTTAGTGGATTTGTTTATCACTAATGGATCGGACTTTATGTGGGCTTGATCCATTGGGTGGCCTAGATCCAACTCCTCCTGATGGTCCCTATTGTAGCCTATTAATACCTCATGAAGCTTATATCCAATAGATGAAAACAAAACACTAGATTCAACGGTAGAGATTAAATCTCTAGATCCGACGGTTGAGATTAAATCTCTAGATCCGACGGTTGAGATTAAATCCCTAGAACCAATGGTGGAGATTAAAACAAGGCTTATTCTTAAACCTATATATAAGCCTTAAGGGGGTGGGCGGCAACTACATGCTTAGGAGATTAGGGTTTTCTTCCTTGGGTGGCAAGGAATCCTAGTTAGGTTAGGATTTAGGTTGGGCGGCTAGGGTTTGAGAGGGTGCTTGGGTGGCAACTATGGAGGGTTTTCTTTCTTCTTCCTAAGGTGATTGTCGGAGCCCATAATTCTCCTCTCTACCTTGGCCAGAGCTCAACCTATTCCTCTTCTTCTCCTTGGTCGGTGGAAATAAGAGCTAGGGATTCTTTCCTTGAAGCTTTTGTCCGGCGCCTACACTTCTAGTCTTCATCTCTTTGGGCCGGCGGCAAGCAACAAGCTTGGAGCTTGATGGTTGGTCCTAGATAAGAGAAGTGTTTAGTTTTTATGATCTTCCTTTGTTTGGAGTGAACAAAGAAGGAAGATTGGTGATCTAGGAGCTTCGACTTTTGGTAGATCGTCGCCCACACTACGTCCGAAAGGAGGAAGGTCATACAATAGAAGATCGAGAGGTATATCGATTCTCTATTTTTATTTGTTACATGTTTATATTTTCTTTTCAATTATATGCATGATATATATTCTGTTTTGTGGCTAAATATACTTGGACCCCGAACACAAACATAAAAGCCGGTGATCCGTACATTGTCTATTCCGCGGCTATTCGTAGAATAGAGGTTGGTCGCTTGAACAACAAGTTTGTTTAAGTGACCACTCTAATCGAATAGCACGACGATGACAAGGTTGCTTGGGCAATCTCTCTTGTTAAGGATTATTTTTTTTTTATCCCGGGACGTAGAAGGGATCGCCATGAACAAGCGACCGAGTTGAAGTGGGAAGCGAAGTTTCCCCTGCCAATAGGAGGAAGAAAGGGCAAGAGGAAGCATCACATGTAGGGGGAGCCTCTAAGGCAAACCCTAAGGTTTATTTTAGTAATGCACCTTCTTTAATTAATAAGCAAAAGCATGATAGGAATTTTATTGCTATTACTCATGAAAAGCATGATAGGAATAATAGGCTTTATTGTTTAGGAGCTAAACATGTCAACTTTAGGAATAAGGAGAAATTTGAGACTAATGTCCCTAGAAAAATCTTACCTAGGGAGACCATTAGAAAGATAGAGGATCAGCTAGGCATCAACCCTAAATAGACTAGACATATGCCTAGAAAGAAGAATATCTCGAGAGTTAATGAAAAATCAAAAATTGAGATATTAGAAAAGGAAAATCAAGTCTTGAGGCCAAGACTTGAGAAAATGGAAAAGACCCTTAGAATTATACAAAATCAAATGCAAGGGTCAAATGGTCAAAATATGGGATCTAGGAGTCAAAGTCAAGGGCCTAGGAGACAAGAGTCATCCAAAGGCAAGAAAGGTTTGGGTTACAAACCTAAGCCTAAGGAGACCTACCATAGTGTTCCATTTGATTATGAGGCCATGTCTTCATCCCAAGCTTAGCAAAGAAGACGTGGAAAGACTATTATAGGAGATATTCATGCCTTACATTCTGATTATGTGCTAGTAGTGAAATTCAATGAAAGGGGACAACCTTACGGTGATTTACAATCGACACTTGCAAATTTTATTGGGACTATTGCACAGAATGGACTTGTGTTGCCCCTAAACTTTTTAGATTGGAGAAAAATGCTGACAAATCTCTTGAATGATGGATGGAATTCTTGTTACTGTAAGTTGACAAGTGGTTAATTTCAAATTTTAATTTAAAGCATGCACATATTTCATTTTATGTTTATAGGCACGTTTCTGTATCCCCAATCGCCATAGAATAGTTATAATGCAAATGATGGGGGCCGCATGGAGACGGTGGAGGACTAAAGTAAAAGCTATTTCTTATATTCAAATACTCCACTAGAAGAGCTTGTTGCAATACAACCCATTCCACATGGGTTGACACCTCAAACATGGGAAGTTTTATGTAACTATTGAAAGTCTACTGAGGTACAACTAGTATTAATTGTTTTCGACATATGTTTATAGATGTTATCATTTCATTATAAATTTTTGTTCCAGAGAACTTCAAGAATTAATAAAGAAAATGCAAATAAAAAAAAGGGACCCATGCACAGGGATGCACTAATATTCCATCATTGCAATATAAGTTTGTAAGAATCAAAATTATTTCTTTTCTTCCTTACAGTTAGTTTCTCATTGCTCATTTACTGTTTTACACTTTAATGTTCTTATCCTTGAAGTTCTAAGGTTTTATAGGAATCTAGATATTTATTACAAGCAATATAATGTATATGGTCAACTTTTGATGGAATGTGTAAATATTGGGTGTTAAATGTGGATTTTTTATCCTTTTAGTCTCAAGATAATGACAGAAAACCAAGTCATATTGAAAAACAATAATTGAGTCGAAGAAGTAGAAAGAAAGGAGGTGCCCCTGTTGATGATGACGCAATACGAGTTGAGGTAATAATAATACGTTTCACTTTTTAAGTTGACTTTTAAATATTTTTTTAGATTCTATTAACAATTTATTTTCTTATTAGGATTTACTTAAAGAGGTTGTCGATCGTCACCTCCAAGATAAATCTGAAGGAACACAACCAATAAAAGTCTACGAGGAGGAATTTCTATAACAATTTACTTATAATTTAATTTCATATGGTTCAAATTTAATTATATTATTTATATAGTGAGGTTTTTGGAATCGAGCATTCTGGTCAGGTTCGATATTTAGGAGTTGGTGCATTGCCTAACCAAGTGTTCCCAGAGCAATGTAAATGCAACTCAATGTACTGGCAAAATTATCACTCTAATATAGATTCGACGAAGAAATTTAGAAAAATGGAAGAGAAAATTAAAGATATGGAGTTGCGAGAAGCAGAGCGACAGACAGAAATAGAGCAGATGAAAAGACAAATGCAAGAAAATGAACAAGTCCAAAATTTTGCACGAGTAATGCTAAGTATGATGTCTGGAAATGTTGGGGGCTCTCAGGGACCTGGATTTTTACCAGCACACGTAATAACATTTCTCACACAAAAAAAATAATTGTTTAAAATTATTTGTATAATTAAGTTACTAATAGTAAATTTATTTATTTTTCTAGATGGCAACTTTGTTTGTAAATATTATGCAGCAACAAGGTCCATCAATTGTGGAATAAAATAGACATAGATCCTCCACACCATCAGAACCATCTAATAACTAGAGAGAATTTCAAATATAATCGATGAGGTTAGTTTTTAAGTACGATTGAGTAGCTATTGGAATGCTACTCTTGATATTTTATTGTTATCTCTTAGTTTCACCAAGAATTTATTTTACTTAACACAAATAAAAATTGAAGATAAATTGTCTATTGCTTCTAATGTGCTTCATATGATGAAATTTAATTAATAGTGGATGGTCCATTCTATTGGGAATGGATCGTCACTAGAGGGGGGGGGGGTGAATAGTGTGTCGTTGACGAAGATGGAATTCATTCGCGTACTTGCTACAATTATATTAGTACGCAACGGAAATAGAAAATACAATACAATACAAATACAAATACACAAGCACAAATACACCAAGATATAACGTGGTTCGGAACTTTAGGGTTCCTACTACACGGGTTGGGCTCGAATGAGCCCTAGCGATGCACAACACCACTAAACAATAAACACTCTTTCTCGACAATAAGTCGGAGGTGGAGAAGCCTCGTACAAGGATTACAAAAGTAATACAATAAAAATACAAGAAAATACAAAGATGAAATACAATACAAGTAAAGGAAATCACTTTACAAGAGTACTTTGATTGCTTGCTTTTGGTTGCTTGAGAAGAGCCTTGAAGGTTTGGATTGCAGTAGCAAATCCCCTCCAAATCGCCTCAAAGAACCTTAGCTAAAATCCTCCTCCACGTGCTGCTTTTATAACCTGCATTCGGGCTGGATTTCTCCTAGCAGTCGACTGATCGCGACCATCAATCAACTGCTCCTGTAGCCATTGTGAGACAACAACTCGATCACATTGGATAAGTTCCAACGGATACACTGCAGTCGACTGCCATTACCCATCAATCGATTGTCGAGGTCGTAGCCGACTGACTAGTCGGCTACCGAGCATTCTTCTCCTGTAACCTCGTCCAGTAGTCGACTGCCATCCATGGCAGTCGATTACTCAAGCCATCAGTCGACTGCCCAATGTTGGCAGTCGATGACATGGCCTTTTACCGCAGTCGAATCCTAGTCGACTCATGACAGTCGACTGGTCATAATCCCAGTTGACTGCTACAAGTCGACTCGGTTGCCAAGTTTCAAAACACTTGACCAATCGACTGGTCTAAAGCCCTAGTCGACTGATAACCTCAACCATGAGGTTTAACCCCAAGCATGATGCCCTCATACTTACTAGACCACCCTTAGCCTAGACCTAAACCTTCTAGTCACCTCCATCAGCCTCACGTCTATCGGATCCGTCCAAGTCATCCTTGACTTGTTCATCTATATGTTAGCCTTCAGGTGCTTCCATCGGCTATTATCATGCTAAGCTGGTCTACACCGCCAAGACACATTGGGCTTACGCTGCCAAGACTACCGACTGGACTTTACGCCGCCAACCATTAGACTTAAGCTGCCAAGACTCCTGCTTGGGCTTTACACCACCAATATAATCCTTGGACTTTCCTTGCCAACCAATGTTGGACTTTCCAATTGCCAAGACTCAAGCTTGGACTTTCCCTTGCCAAGACCCATGCTTGAATTTTCCATTCCAACCCATGTTAGACTTTCCCATTGCCAAGTGTCCCACTTGGACTTTCCATGCCAAGTACCCATGACTTGGACATTCCATTGCCAAGTACTCAAGACTTGGACTTTCCCATGACAATCACATTGTCATACATTTTGTCGATCATCAAAATATCGCTCGAGTCAAAACTCGAGTCTGGTCAATTGTAACCTGGACCGATTGCACCAACAATCTATCCCTTTTTAATGTTTGACAAAAACCACAAACACCTTTGAGTTAGCCCACCTAACTCAAATCTTCTTACCAATTCTCCCAAATTGGTAATTCCCAAATTCATCCATCAATTCTCCCCCTTTTTGACATACATAAAAAATGTTCTCCCCAAGGGTGTCAATGTCTCATATCCCAATGAGACCTTACAATCTCTCCCTTGTTCCAAAAACATCTAGGATGTCTTCACTCTTCCTAGTGATAAGTCACATATCACTAAAGAGAATCACTCCTTCAAACTCTCCAACTCTCCAAATTCTCCCCCTCATGAGGAAGAACACATCCATCATCCCATGATGGATAGCCTCCCCTAAAGGCTTGCTCCCCCTTGACCATTACACCAACAATGTCCTTGGAGAGTCCATAAGCCTATAGGAACACTAAACTATAGGGAATTTTTTTATGCAAAATAGCATATACGCAACGGAAAAATAGGATCCCTTCCCAGTGATCCTTGCGAAATAAAACCTCGTACAAAAAAAATAAATTTCTCAAAACCTATCTTATAGGAGAATATTACCTTTGTTGCGTGCCCTTTTTAATCCCGCTTCTCCTTGGGTTTGTTGGATCTTTTAGCACGTTCAAATGTCCGTGCCTCTATATGTATCCACACGAGCAAGCTCTTGTCTCACAAAAGAAACTAGAAGAGCTCTCCTTTACTTCTTGCTAGAGAAGTCCCTAAAGGAGAGGAAGGTAGGGAAAAAGAGAAAGGAAGAAGAAGACCACTCTTCTTGCTAGCCTACACTCACAAAAGCCACACAACCAAAGCCTCTCACCACCAAGCTCTCTCCAAGTCTCAAGCTTCCACCTCATCAAGCTTAGGTGGCATGCTTATGTGGCATGCTTTGGTGACATGCTTATGTGGCATTCATGCATGTTGAATTAATCTTATTAATTCAATAAACTTATGTTATCATATTGAATTAATCTCATTAAATCAATAAGGTAACATATTGAATTAATCTTATTAAATCAATTAAGCTTAGGCTATCATGATAACATATTTATTTAATCTTATTAAATTAATAAGCTTAACATATTGAATTAATCTCATTAAATCAATAAGCTAAAATTCTCATTAAGCTTAAAGTCCAAAAACCATTTTGTACTTAAGCTTATTCCAAAATTATTCTAGTCAAACTAGAATGCACTAATTCTTCTAATCATCATGCTCTTTGTGTGTGACCCTATAGGCTCTCATAACGTTGGCAGTGGATTTAAACTCTTTTAGATACACAAGCAATGAGCGGCATCTGTTGGTGCAATCGACCCAGGTCACGATTGACCAGGACTCGAGTTTGACTCGAGTGATGTTTTGATGTTCGACAAAAACATATGACAATGTAATCGTCATGGGAAAGTCCAAGTCTTGGGTACATGGCATGGAAAGTCCAAGTGGGACACTTGGCATTTGGGAAAGTCCAAGCATGGGTCTTGGCAATGTAAAGTCCAACATGGGTTGGCAAGGAAAGTCCAAGCATGGTCTTGGCATGGAAAGTCCAACATGGGTTGGCAAGGAAAGTCCAAGCATGGTCTTGGCATGGAAAGTCCAACATGGGTTGGCAAGGAAAGTCCAAGTATGGCCTTGGCATGGAAAGTCCAACATGGGTTGGCAAGGGAAAGTCCAAGCTTGAGTCTTGGCATTTGAGAAGTCCAAGGGTTTGATATTGGCTGTGTAAAGTCCAAGCGGGAGTCTTGGCAGCATAAGTCCAATGGTTGGTGGCGTAAAGTCCAAGCGGAGTCTTGGCGGCGTAAAGTCCAAGCGGAGTCTTGGCGGCGTAAGTCCAATGTGCCTTGGCGGTGTAGACACCGTTAGCATGACATAGCCGATGGAAGGACCTGAAGGCTAGCGCGATGGATGAACAAGTCATGGATGACTTGGAGGGATCCGAGAGGCGTGAGGCTGATGGAGGTGGCTAGAAGGCTTAGGTCTAGGCTAAGGGTGGTCTAGCAAGTATGGGGGAACCATACTTGGGTTAAAACCTCATGTTTGAGGTGTGCGGCCGGAGGTGCCATGTGGCGATCGGACCGAGTCAACTAGGGTTTGATCATGCGGGTTATGGCTAGCGATGATCGCCGCGAGGTGGGCAATGACTAATGGCTAGAGCATGATCGATCGTGTGATCACCGACCGTGCTCGATATTTCGTGCATGAATCGGAGTCGAGACTCGACTGGTCGAGTGAAGGCTCCATCAGTCGACTGATGGTCATGATCAGTAAACTGATGAAGGTTCCGTTGGACTTATCCAGCGTGGATCTAGCCGTTGTCTCATGACAACGGTGGCATCAGTCGACTGATGGTCCCGATCAGTCGACTGATCGACTTTTTCCAGCACAGGTTGAAGCTATATATGGAGCTCGTGATGGAGGAAAAACTAGGGGTTCTTTGAGGCGATTTGGGGCGAATTGCTGCTACAATTCATGGTATCCAAGTGCTACTCGATCAACCTAGCGATCAAGCATTCAAGAGCATTTGTAAAGTGTTTTTCTTTACTAGTTTTGCTTTGTATTTCATTGTATTCACTTGTAGCTTTTGATTATTGTTGTAATTATTCTGTACGAGGTTTCTCCACCTCCGACTCGTGTCGAGAAGGAGTTATTTCATAGTGGTGTGTGATTGGCATCGCTAGGGTTCGTACGAACCCGATCCGTGGAGTAGGAACCATGCGGTTCCGAACCACATTAAATCTTTGTGTGTTTGTGTGTGCTTGTCCATTTCGTTATTGTATTATATCTATATTCCGCTGCGCTAATGAAATTGTAGACATGAACGCGAAAGAATTCCATTGACGCTATTCACCCCCCCTCTAGCCGTTCCAATATCCCTAACAAGTGGTATCAGAGCCCGGGGCTCTTCTACGGACTAACCGCCTAGAGCTAAAACAAAAGGCTAGAGGGTGAAGATGGAATTCCAAGACAAGCTTGGATGGGATATCAATACTCCACCTCCATATGATCGAGAAGATTTTTCGGCGTGGAGAGCAAGATTGGAAACATTCTTGATGATGAACATAGAGGATTGGTTCATCCTCGTTGAAAGCCTTGAACCCCCTAGGGATAAGAAGGGGAATGTCCTAAAATTGAAAAAGTGGACCCAAGAGCAACGTCAAAAGCTCAAGACCGAAGTTAAGGTAACGAAACTTTTGGAAGATTTAATCCCTAATGATGTTTTGTGCAAGCTAGGGGATTACATGTATGCCAAGGAGCTATGGAAAAAATTGGCAAGATTCCATGAGGAGAGTTCATCCTCAAGTGAAAGTGAGGAATCGGAAGTTGAGATGGAGTCAACTTCCGAATCGGAGAAAGAAGAAGTAGAAGAGGTGGAAGAAGCATCTACTTCTAGGATTGAGGAGGAGAGACCATCCTCTACACCGGAGCAACCTCAAGAAGAGCCTTCAACATCCGATCAAGATGAGGAATCTCAAAATTCAACTCCGGCACTTACCACCACCCTAGGTAACTCAAACACTTTATCTTCCAATAAAAATCATATAATGTGTTTTGAGTGTAGAAAATTTGGGCATTATAAGAGTAAGTGCCCAAAGAAAGTCAAGAAAGCTCCTCCGGCGCCTAAAAGTCAACAAAAGTCAACGGACGCCAGTTCTCCTAGTATCAAGAGCAAGGAGCACATCATATGCTTCAAATGCAATGCAAAAGGACATTATAGGAATCAATGTCCTAGGGGGAAGAAGAAAACCCAAGAGGGAGCTACACATGTAGGGGGAGCTTCCAAAGCTAACCCTAAGGTATATTTTAATAATGCATCCTTTTTAGTTAATAGGCAAAAGCATGCTAAGGGTTTCAATTCTCTTGCTATTTATCATAAAGAGCATGCTAGAAATAACAAACATATTTGTTTAAGAGCTAAGAAGGTTCACCTTAGGAATAAGGAGAAGTTTGGGACTAATGTCCCTAAAAATATCTTACCTAGAGAATCAATTAGGAAAATAGGAGAACATCTAGGCCTTAACCCTAAATGGACTAGGCATATGCCTAGGAAGAACCATGCCCATGGTCTAAATCAAAATTCTAAAATTGGGCAATTAGAATTAGAGAACCAAGCCTTGAGGTCAAGGCTTGAGAAACTTGAAAAGACCCTAAATAAGATACAAAATCAATCTAAAGGGTCTAATGGTCAAACTCCTAGGTCAAGAAGTCAAAGTCAACATCTAGGACCTAAGAGTCAAAAGTCAACCAAGGGCAAGAATGGTTTGGGTCACAAACCTAAGTCCAAGATGACTTATCATAGTGTTCCATTTGACTATGGAACACTAACTAGGTCTAGGAAGACCAAGGTCAATGGGGAAGTCATCCCTAGAGTTGACCAAGGTTTGTGCCTAGTGGCTAAGGTTTCTAGGAAACCTAGGGTGGCCACTAAAAAGGTTATTAGGGAGGCAATCCCTAAGGTTAACCATGGCAAGACCACAATGACCAAGGCTTCTAAGCCTAAGAGGGTCATTAGGAAGGTATCTAGGGAGGTTATCCCTAAGGAATACCTAATTAACCCTAGGAGCTCAAATCGGTTTTGGGTTCCTAAGAGCGTGATTGATTCACGCTAGGTGGGTTTAGGGTGTGCCAACCTTGATTGAATGAGTAGTTAACTCAACCATGGTAAAGGTGACACTTTAGGATATTTTCAAGGTTATGGTTACCTTGAAAATACATTTGAGCTTTAATCCTAAAAGATTTTAGGATGTGCCAATATTTTTTGAGAAGTTTGATAAAATGATTAAATTGGCACAATTTAGGTTTAGAGGTTAGTGTGCCATTTTGGGTGTTTGGCACATTTGAGAGAAAAATAGAAATATGGCAAAATATAATTAATTATATGAAATAGCAATTAATATTAAAATTTAGGTATTACTATACCTATATATTTTATATGCCATGTTTGCCATATAACATGCCATGACATCATGCTTAGTTTTAATCATATAAAATGTCATGATCATGTTTAGGGTTTAGGTAATTGTCATGAGTTTTTAGTTTATATCATATATCATGACATCATGATCATTGGCCATGTTTTAATTTTTGCTATCATTATGCCATGATCATTTCATGCATTAATGAGATTTAAATTGATTTAAGGACAATGGCATGACTTGGAGTCCCATCTATAAGGAAATCAAGTAGGGTTGCCTAGAAAATGCATGAAACCCTAGCTTAGGGAGAACAAAACCCTCATCTCACATCATATTGACATGTATGTGTATTTATACACCCTAGATACATGTGAGATGCTAGGATATGAGTTGAGTTCAAGGTGCATAGTTTTTGCATCTAGATGAACTAAAACTCATCTTATTTCAATTAGTGGATCATTGGGAAAGCTTGTGTACAAGTCATGTGCATAGAGCCCAAGGAGTATGATCCAAAACAAGGTTTTGAAAACATTTTAAAATCATTTTGAAAAACCTTGGTGAAGTCTATCTTTTGATAGCAATCACCATTGATGAAGTTGATACAAAGTAGGACCAAAACATTGAAAATTTCAATGGTTTTGAACTTTGTGCCAATTTCAGTATTTTATGGGTAAAATAATTTTCAAACATTTTTCACCCATTGTATTGGTCATAGGTATTATACGTATCAAATTTCGTAATTTTTCGATATAAGTATAATTATTTATGATTTTCTGAAATTCAACTATGATAACTGAAATTCGGAAATTTCAATTATCAGTCGACTGTCATTGGTGGCAGTCGACTGATGGAGGTGCCAGTCGACTGATTTCTGAATCACTCGACTGGTAGACTGATTTCGGGGTAAACAAGGTTGTTTAACCCGATTTCAGCTACGGTTATGATCCCTAACAACTCCTAACCCTAGGATATGCTTTGGGAAGCATTATAAAGGGTGAAAATCCATTGGATATGGATTAGGAGAGTTGTTTAGGGTTTGTATCTATGTTAAGGTGTTGGAAAGTTCAATGTTGAATTTTTAACCTTAATTTTGATGGTTTAGAGTTCCTATTGGCTTAGGGACTGCCCAAGGACATTGTTGGTGCAATGGTCAAGGGGGAGAAAACCTTTTTGATATTAGTCAAAAAGGGGGAGAATGTTTGGGGGAGAACATTTGGAGAATGTTCAAGATTACCAATTTGGGATAATTGGTAAGAGATTTGAGATAGTGTTCTAACTCAATGTGTTGTTTGGTTTTTGTCAAACATCAAAAAGGGGGAGATTGTTGGTGCAATCGGCCTAGGTCACGATTGACCAGGACTCGAGTTTGACTCGAGTGATGTTTTGATGTTCGACAAAAACATATGACAATGTAATCGTCATGGGAAAGTCCAAGTCTTGGGTACTTGGCATGGAAAGTACAAGTGGGACACTTGGCATTTGGGAAAGTCCAAGCATGGGTCATGGCAATGTAAAGTCCAACATGGGTTGGCAAGGAAAGTCCAAGCATGGTCTTGGCATGGAAAGTCTAACAAGGGTTGGCAAGGAAAGTCCCAGCATGGTCTTGGCATGGAAAGTCCAACATGGGTTGGCAAGGGAAAGTCCAAGCTTGAGTCTTGGCATTTGAGAAGTCCAAGGGTTTGATATTGGTTGCGTAAAGTCCAAGCGGGAGTCTTGGCAGCATAAGTCCAATGGTTGGCGGCATAAAGTCCAAGCGGAGTCTTGGCGGCGTAAGTCCAATGTGCCTTGGCGGTGTAGACACCGTTAGCATGACATAGCCAATGGAAGCACCTGAAGGCTAGCGCGATGGATGAACAAGTCATGGATGACTTGGAGGGATCCGAGAGGCGTGAGGCTGATGGAGGTGGCTAGAAGGCTTAGGTCTAGGCTAAGGGTAGTCTAGCAAGTATGGGGGAACCATACTTGGGTTAAAACCTCATGTTTGAGGTGTGCCAGTCGACTGGTGTCATGTGGCAGTCGACTGGACCGAGTCAACTAGGGTTTGACTGCGGGTTATGGCCTAGCGCCGATCGCCGCAGGTGGGCTGATCGATGGTTAGAGCAATGATCGATCGTGTGATCACGGTGCTCGTATTTCGGCACGATGAGTCGAGACTCGACTGGTCGAGTGAAGGCTCCATCAGTCGACTGATGGTCATGATCATTCGACTGATGAAGGTTCCGTTGGACTTATCCAGCGTGGATCTAGCCGTTGTCTCACGACAACGGTGGCATCAGTCGACTGATGGTCCCGATCAGTCGACTGATCGACTTTTTCCAGCACAGGTTGAAGCTATATATGGAGCTCGTGATGGAGGAAAAACTAGGGGTTCTTTGAGGCGATTTGGGGCGAGTTGCTGCTGCAATTCAGGGTCTCCAAGTGCTACTCGATCAACCTAGCGATCAAGCATTCAAGAGCATTTGTAAAGTGTTTTCTTTACTAGTTTTGCTTTGTATTTCATTGTATTTACTTGTAGCTATTTGTTTATTGTTGTAAACAACTGTAAGAGGTTTCTCCGCCTCCGACTCATGTCGAGAAGGAGTTATTTCATAGTGTTGTGTGATTGGCATCGCTAGGGTTCGTACTAACTCGATCCGTGGAGTAGGAACCGTACGGTTCCGAACCATGTTAAATCTTCGTGTCTTTGTGTGTGCTTGTCCATTTCGTTATTGTATTATATCTATATTCCACTGCGCTAACGAAATTGTAGACACGAACGCGAAAGAATTCCATTGACGCTATTCACCCCCCCCCCTCTAGCCGTTCCAATATCCCTAACAACATCTAGCAATACATCATTGCTACCTGAGTTACGAAATAAGTCAAGATCCGACTAACCTTTCCATGACTACTATAATGTATGACCGTGTCCTTCTATCCTTGATATCAGATTGACCAATGAGGCATAGACCGTGTCATCCTCGATCAATCTATGTGTTTATTGATCCCTGAGTAAACTAACTCAAACAAATGAGCTCAATATCTCATATTGACTCATTCGAGCATGGCAATGCATTTTAGTAGTTCTACTCAATCAAGGGGCCCATAGATATCACTCTCGTCATATGGGAGGGATAGATCCCATCTACATCACTCACATCCCTCCGCATAATTTGTTATATACCAGTAATCGCCTTTATGGTCCACCCTGTTACGGGTGACGTTTGACGATACCAAAGTACATAACTCCTTATGTAGGGAACTGTAGTGACTTCAGGTTTGAGGACTATTCATACCAATAGTCACATGAGAAAGTTTATGACACTCATATGACGATCCATGAAACTTTCTCATGGCGGGTCAGTTCAGTATCTATATTCTCTAATATATACCCATGTGTCAACTTGATATCATATATCCTTGACTTGTGAGATCAAGTCATCAATTCACCTACATGCTAGTCTTTATGTATTAATATTGCCCTTGCATATTAATACTTGACTAGGAACATTTAGGAAAGTGTTCTCTACAGCCTCTCATAATCAATTCTGCCAATTGATGTGCTGTAGATAAGAACCTACTTTTCTAGGGCATTATTATATTTAATTTAGCTGGCACAAGCAAGACGTAAATATAATAACCAATCCTTTGCCTTTATAGAATATGATACAAAATGTTCCCTATTCAACCATCACATGATTGGTTCTAGGGCTATAACTAACAATCTCCCACTAGCACTAGTACCAATCACTATAATATCTGATACCTAGTGACCTAGTGTGACCATCATGCTTCCTCTGTGCCAAAGCCTTGGTCAATGGATCTGCGATGTTAGCTTCTGTCGGTACTCTGCATATCCTCACATCTCCTCTATCGATGATCTCTCGAATGAGATGGAAGTGCTGTAGTATGTGTTTGGTCCGCTGATGTGATCGAGGTTCCTTAGCCTGTACAATAGCCCCATTGTTGTCACAATAGAGGTCTATTGGATTTGCAATGCTAGGAACTACCCCAAGTTCACTGATGAACTTGCGGAGCCAAACAACCTCTTTTGCTGCATCAGACGCAGCAATATACTCGGCTTCTATTGTAGAATCAGCAACTGTGTCCTGCTTCGAACTCTTCCACCTCACAGCTCCACCATTCAGGCAGAACACGTACCCCGATTGCGATCTATAGTCATCCTTGTCTATTTGGAAGCTTGCATCACTATAACCCTTTACAGTTAGCTCCTCATTGCCTCCAAATATTAGGAAATATTCTTTCGTTCTTCGTAAGTATTTAAGAATATTTTTGACTGCTATCTAGTGACTTTCACCTGGATCCGACTGGTATCTACTCATCATGCTCAAAGCATACGAGACGTGAGGACGAGTACAAAGCATGACATACATGATAGACCCTATAGCAGATGAATAAGGGATCATATCCATACGATCTCTCTCCTCCTTAGAAGAGGGACATTGAGTCTTCGAAAGACTCACACCATGTGATAAAGGCAGAAATCCTTTCTTGGAATTTTGCATAGCAAAACGATCTAGCACTTTATCAATGTATGTGCTCTGACTTAGGCCAAGTAATCTTTTAGATCTATCTCTATAGATCTTGATGCCTAGAATATAGGCAGCTTCACCTAAGTCTTTCATCGAGAAACAATTCCCTAACCACATCTTCACAGACTAGAGTGAGGGAATATCATTTCCGATGAGAAGTATGTCATCTACATACAAGATAAGAAATACAACTGTGCTCCCACTATTTCTCTTGTAGACACAAGGTTCATCTTCATTCTTGATGAAACAAAACTCCTTGATTGCATTATCGAATCGAAGATTCCAGCTTCGAGAGGCTTGCTTTAGTCCATAAATGGACCTTTGCAGTTTGCATACCTTTCCAGGATGCTTTGGATCTTAAAAAACCCTCAGGCTGTGTCATGTACACATCCTCGAGTAGCTTTCCATTCAGAAAAGCGGTTTTGACATCCATCTGCCAGATCTCATAATCGTGGTAGGCTGCAATAGCAAGTATGATCCGAATGGATTTAAGCATCGCAACTGGTGAAAATGTTTCATCATAGTCAATACCATGAATTTGTTTGAATCCTTTAGCCACCAATCTACCTTTATAGGTATGCTTATTACCATCCATGTCAGTCTTTACTTTAAAGACCCACTTACACCCAATGGGTTTTACCCCTTCAGGTGGATCAACCAAAGTCCATACTTGGTTAGTGTACATGGATTCCATTTCGGATCTCATGGCCTCTAGCCATTTCTCGGAATCTGGGCTCATCATAGCTTCTTGATAGGATGTAGGCTCGTCAAGATCGACAAGCAATACATCACCGTTGTCAGTCAAGAGAAAAGAATATATCTCGGGTTGACGACGGATCCTATCAGATCTACGAAGAGGTTGGTCTACTTGAACAAGTGTTTGCTCCATAACTCTTTGGGCAACAATTTCCTCATCCACAACACTTTGTGGTGCCTGTTCATTTTCCATCGAAGCCTTAGTGTTATCTTCATCTTGAATTTCTTTAGGATGAATTTTACTCCCACTAGTTTTTCTAGAAATAAATTCTCTTTCTAGAAAGACAGCATTTCTGGCAACAAACACCTTGCAAAGTGTGGGATTGTAAAAGTAATATCCCTTAGTTTCCTTGGGATATCCTACAAAATAACACTTATCTGATTTGGGTCCAAGTTTATTTGAGACTTGACGCCTAACATAAGCTTCACAACCCCAAATCTTTATAAAAGACATTTTGGGACTCTTCCCAGTCCATAACGTATATGGTGTCTTTTCTACGGCTTTTGATGGGATGCGATTAAGTGTGAAAGTGGCTGTCTCTAGAGCTAAACCCCGAAAGGAAGTAGGTAGATCAGTCTGGCTCATCATTGATCGTACCATATTTAATAGAGTACGATTTCTCCTCTCATATACACCATTCCATTGTGGTGTTCCAGGTGGAGTGAGTTGGGATATTATCCCACACTCAGCCAGGTGATCACGAAACTCTTGACTAAGGTATTCACCACCACGATCTTATCGAAGTAGCTTAATATGCTTACCAAGTTGGTTTTATACTTCATTCTTGAATTCTTTGAACTTTTCAAAGGATTCTGACTTATGTCTCATCAAATATAAGTAGCCAAATCTACTCATATAATCAGTGAAAGTAATAAAGTACTTATAGCCTCCTCTGGCTTCGACATTGAAAGGGCCACATACATCAGTATGTATGAGTCCTAACAAGTCCGTCGCTCTCTCGCCATGTCCACTAAATGGAGTTTTAGTCATCTTTCCTAAAATACAAGATTCGCATACCTCATATGATTCAAAATCAAATGAGTCCAATAATCCATCTTTATGGAGTTGAGATATGCGTTTTTCATTTATGTGACCTAGACGATAGTGCCAGAGATATGTTTGGTTCAAATTATTCGATTTGAACTGTTTGGTATTTACGTTATAAATTGGGTTTTCTAAATCTAGAACATAGAGACCATTCATAAGTGGTGCATTACAATAGAACATTTCATTCAAATAAATGGAACAAAATTTGTCCTTTATTATAAAAGAAAAGTTTTTCTTGTCTAAACAAGATACAGAAATTATGTTCTTCGTTAATGCAGGTACATAAAAGAACTCCTCTAGTTCTAAGATAAGCCCAGTGGGCAAAGATAAAGAATATGTTCCCTCTGACTCTGACAACTTTTAGCCATTGCCTACTCGTAGGTCACTTAGCCCTTAGTCTACTATTTCTCAGTCCCTGCACATTAGTACAAATGTGAGATGCACATCCGGTATCTAATACCCATGTAGAAGAAATAGATAGATTAACTTCTATAACGTGTATACCTGAGGCAGAAGTCCCACTTCTTTTCTTCTTTACTTCCTCAAGGTAGACTTTGTAGTTCCGCTTCCAAAGGTCGATCTCACCGCAATGGAAACAGTCCCCTTCCTTAGGTACTTTACCTTTACCCTTTGAAGTGGATGAATTGGCCTTGCCTTTGGCTTGGGTCTTACCCTAGCCTTTGCGCTTACCTTTGCCCTTCTTGACCATTAGTACGTTACTAACTTTCTTCTTGAGATTCGGTTCAGCAGTTCTTAACATGCTGAGAATCTCAGGCATAGGCTTATCAATTTCATTCATGTTATAATTCATGACGAATTGATTATATGCTTCCGGCAATGATTGCAGGATAACATCGGTTGCCAATTCTTGGCTCAGTGGAAAACCTAGTCTTTCAAGGTTCTCAACGTACCCTATCATTTTAAGTGCGTGAGTTCCTACAGGTGTTCCTTCTTGCATCTTGCATGCAAAACGAGCCTTAGACACTTCAAAACGCTCGTGCCAAGCTTGTCCTTGATATAGTTGTTTTAAATGCTCAACCATACCATAGGCATCCATGTTTTCATGTTGCTTCTGAAGCTCAGAGTTCATGGTGGCAAGCATAAGACATGACACATCTAATGCGTCAACTTGATGCTTCTTATAAGCATCCTTTTCAGCATGAGTGACCGCAGGGGTGAGTGTTTCAGGGATAGACTGCTCTAGGACATACAATTTACGTTCTTGCTTGAGGATAATCCTCAAGTTCCTATACCAGTCTAGAAAGTTAGCTCCATTGAGCTTGTATTTCTCAAGGATAGATCGCAAGTTGAGGGGGTGTGTCGTGTTAGATGACATGGTGATCTACAACATTAAAATGCAAAATTAAGTATCATACCTAAGTAATTTAATTATGCCTTTAATTAAATGAGGCTCCCACTAAATTCTCATAGCTTTTGATATGAGCTAATCATTGATGTAGGCAAACACATTTTGCTTACATCATTAGCTTCTATTTAGCTATAAATTTATATGGGATAAAGATCCACATCATAATTCGTCTTGAGTTAGCTTTGGCTAATCGCCCAAGACGTAGTATGATTAGGTAGGCAATCTTTTGCCAATTACATCTGATGTAACTCTTTAATAGCTTTGGTTAAGTTTAGATTAGTTTAGTGCTTATTCCTAAACCAGCTTCCAGGCCGTGGCGAGGCACAGAGGCCTTCTTTGATATCGGAGCAACGACCACTTTCTAAGACAAAGATGATGTTCAGAAATCACACAAAACTAATTTTTAAAACTTATGTTCAAAGCTAATATATGCCTCTACTTTCTTAATTAATTAAGAAAAACTTAATTAAGTCTTAACCAAGTTTGATAGCGGGACATCACGATTGTCCACTCGCACTCTTCCAAGATAAAATGCATTGCTTTGCTTTGGCAAACCCAACAACAAATGATCGAGGAAGTAGTGAGTACCAAACTTTGGTAAGCATATCGTTTTTGACTTATTAAAAAATAAACTTAAACATGCATCACATACATATTAGCATACATCACATATAAGCTAAATTAACATGCATCACAAACATATTAAACTAAGCGTGTCATGGTTATGGCCCTTATTCTACAATCTTCTCAAGCCAATGAAAAGATTGATTGGTCAACCTAAGGATAGCATCTTCCCCCATGTGCTTCCTTTTGGTTGTCTTGAATTGTTGACTTCCTCCTTGTAACGTCATCTTCCAATGGACCCTCCATCTTTATTTTGTATATTACAAAAGGAGAAATACTCGAGTTACATTCGAGTCTAAAACTAATTTTACAACAAGAATTTTAGGAGAAAGGCACGACACGCAGGTCGTATTAAGAATTACAACACACACATTCACAAATTTTTTGGGACTAGGCCATAACCATGCACCATGTCAATTTTAACTTTTAAAAGACATCGGATATTTTATTATATTTGAAAAATTGCTAATGCAATTATCAACTCATAATAAAATTTATCCTACTTCTATATCATATATAAAATAGAGAAAACTTATTTTTTTATACGATCTTTCGCAAGTGGCTCTGATACCACTGTAGGGAATTTTTTTATGCAAAATAGCATATGCGCAACGGAAAAATAGGATCCCTTCCGAGTGATCCTTGCGAAAGAAAACCTCGTACAAAAAAAATAAATTTCTCAAAACCTATCTTATAGGAGAATATTACCTTTGGTCCGTGCCCTTTTTAATCCCGCTTCTCCTTGGGTTTGTTGGATCTTTTAGCACGTTCAAATGTCCGTGCCTCTATATGTATCCACACGAGCAAGCTCTTGTCTCACAAAAGAAACTAGAAGAGCTCTCCTTTACTTCTTGCTAGAGAAGTCCCTAAAGGAGAGGAAGGTAGGGAAAAAGAGAAAGGAAGAAGAAGACCACTCTTCTTGCTAGCCTACACTCACAAAAGCCACACAACCAAAGCCTCTCACCACCAAGCTCTCTCCAAGCCTCAAGCTTCCACCTCATCAAGCTTAGTTGGCATGCTTATGTGGCATGCTTAGGTGGCATGCTTATGTGGCATTCATGCATGTTGAATTAATCTTATTAATTCAATAATCTTATGTTATCATATTGAATTAATCTCATTAAATCAATAAGGTAACATATTGAATTAATCTTATTAAATCAATTAAGCTTAGGCTATCATGATAACATATTTATTTAATCTTATTAAATTAATAAGCTTAGCATATTGAATTAATCTCATTAAATCAATAAGCTAAAATTCTCATTAAGCTTAAAGTCCAAAAACCATTTTGTACTTAAGCTTATTCCAAAATTATTTTAGTCAAACTAGAATGCACTAATTCTTCTAATCATCATGCTCTTTGTGTGTGACCCTATAGGCTCTCATAACATTGGCAGTGGATCTAAACTCTTTTAGATACACAAGCAATGAGCGGCATCTAGCAATACATCATTGCTACCCAAGTTACGAGATAAGTCAAGATCCGACTAACCTTTCTGTGACTACTATAATGTATGATCGTGTCTTTCTATCCTTGATATCAGATTGACCAATGAGGCTTAGACCGTGTCATCCTCGATCAATCTATGTGTTTCTTGATCCCTGAGTAAACTAACTCAAACAAATGAGCTCAATATCTCATATTGACTCATTCGAGCATGGCCATGCGTTTTAGTAGTTCTACTCAATCAAGGGGCCCACAGATATCACTCCCGTCATATGGGAGGGATAGATCTCATCTACATCACTCACATCCCTCTGCATAATTTGTTATATACCCAGTAATCGCCTTTATGGTCCACCCTGTTACGGGTGACGTTTGACGATACCAAAGTACATAACTCCTTATGTAGGGAACCGTAGTGACTTCAGGTTTGAGGACTATTCATAACAATAGTCACATGAGAAAATTTATGACACTCATATGACGATCCATGAAACTTTCTCATGGCGGGTCAGTTCAGTATATATTCTCTAATATATACCCATGTTTCCACTTGATATCATATATCCATGACTTGTGAGATCAAGTCATCAATTCACCTACATGCTAGTCTTTATGTATTAATATTGCCCTTGCATATTAATACTTGACTAGGAACATTTAGGAAAGTGTTCTCTACAGCCTCTCATAATCAATTCTACCAATTGATGTGTTGTAGATAAGAACCTACTTTTCTAGGGCATTATTATATTTAATTTAGCTGGCACAAGCAAGACGTAAATATAATAATCAATCCTTTGCCTTTATAGAATATGATACAAAATGTTCCCTGTTCAACCATCATATGATTGGTTCTAGGGCTATAACTAACATAAACCATCAAAATTAAGGTTAAAAGTTCAACCTTGAACATTCACACATCTTAAAATTTGATATACACCCAAACAACTCTCCTAATCCATATCTAATGGATTTTCACCCTTTCCAATATTTTTTAAAGCATATCCTAGGGTTAGGAGCTATTAGGGTAGCCTAACATAGCTGAAATTAGGGTAAACAATCCTTGTTTATCGAAAATCAGGCGTAACAATCGACTTTGACAGTCAGTAGTTGACTGCCCTTGATGCCAGTCGACTGCCATCAATGGTAGTCAACTGATTTCTGCTATTGTAGAAATCAAAATTCAAAAATGGATTTTCGAAATACATAAGTAATTATACAGAGTTTGAAAAATAGTAAAACGTCATACGTATAATACTTATAATAATCATAATGGGTGAAAAATATTTGAAAAATAAAATACCCATTAAATAATGAAATTGACAAAAAGTTCAAAGCCATTGAAAAGTGTTGGAATGTATACTGAAAGCCTAGCTCTTTTTGTATGAACATTATATTTTGAAATAAGAATCACATGATCATTGTTTGCATTTTATATATTCATTATATATGTGTGCATATTGTCTAATATTTTACATTGTAGATAACATGGTGCTTGGTGTGGCACAGAAGATCATGTTATCAGTACCTTGTAAAATATAAGTAAAGGCTCACAACCAAGATGGTTTTGGACAAACCATTGGCATGGTTGTAGTGTAGCTTGGTATTATTTTATCTTGAACATAGAGTTACACTAGTACACTTAGGTGTATTGAGTAGGACCGACATAGAGGTGATTCAATTTAGTACTGACTACATAATTGAATCGGACCTCGGATATTATGTTGTACATGCTCTTAATCCCGATATAATAATGGGCACATGTACTTAGTATTTATTTCTTTGATTTACCAGTGGGTGAGATTTAGATAGATTAAATCAATATGCCCGGTAAGTTGGGAAATAATATTATTTACATGGTGTGCCGTAGATTATAGGAGGAAACCGTGTCCTATATATTAGGTTGATAATGTCCCCTTGAGGAGCTCATAAGGTTCATCATGTAAACCCAGCTGGTTGACTTAGTCAACATGATGATAAAGTTGAGTGGTACTACTCGAGGATTTAGATGTTAATTAATTGATGGTCAGTAAATCAATTAATTGACGGACATTCGATATCTTAAACACGGGGAGATTAATGTACAAATAATATATGGAGCCCATATTGATTTTGTAGGAGATCGATTGGTACGGCCGGCTAGAGGGGGGTGAATAGCCCTCTTACTATGGGTGTCGGAATTCACTCGTTCGTTTGCTCATCTACACAATCGTTAGCGCAAGCGGAAGCATAAACAATAAAGACAAAGCAATAAATGAAATACGAGAAAACAAACGCTAACAAAGAATGTAACGTGGTTCACGGCTACGCCGCTAATCCACGGTCCCCGATTCGTCCTTGGTGAATCACTCCGCTTAACCAATCCACTAAATGGTCTCTCCTTTGCACCAAGCTAGGTGGAGGTAACCTTTACAATCAAGATCACTCTTCTTACAAATAGAATGGAGTAAAAGCAAGTAAGAAGAGTTTAGAGCTTGTGGGGCACTAGGAAGATCACTTGGATCATGAGCATTAGCCTCTCAAAGGCTTACACCCTCTCTTTTTATAGAGAGGGCTGATTTCTTCCCGTTGGCCGCCATCACGATCGCCGCTTGGCGCCGATCGCTGGTTACTACAACGGCCTCCGAACACGTCGGATCCCGACCGTTGTAGTCCAACGGAACTCTTGGCGCGATCGATGGACCTCATCGCCGATCACGCTTCCGTAGTCGGCTAACGGTTCTGCGTGGCGAAACCCTATTGACTACCGATCCGCGCCAGCTGACCGATCGATGGTCTTGGCGCTTGATCGCCCACGATGGCGGCCGATCGCTGGCCACAATCCCCAAGTCAGATATACGGTCGAGCTACACTGATTCAGGGCCGATCGCCATGACATGGCAATGATCGTGCCTGAAAACCCTTCCGACACTTGGCCAAATGGCCAAGTTTCACCTAAGAGCTACCCTTCCCCGGGTTACAATCGCTCACTCTCATCTCTCGGAGTCCCTCGCCTTCGAAGTTCTCTTCGTTCTCGGCCACGTCCCTCGGCGAGATCAGCGACGGCTCTGCAATGCTCCTTCGCGTCTCTTGCCTCGAAGTCTACTTCCTCCGGCTTCACTCCAAGCTTCTCGTCCGGCGGTCCCTCGGATGCTCCAAGCGCACGGCTTCCGCAAGGCTATCCTTCACCGACTCAAGGCACGAGTCATGAGATGTGAAACTCGCCACGGCTCCATGTGCGAATTACTAAGTCCTGCACGACTTCAACACACATATCACATCAACATATCAAACTAACTTAAACCCTTTGCCACACCATCAAAACCATATTACGGCAAGAGATTTCCCTAACAATCTCCCCCTTTTTGATGTGTGGCAATCCGTTTAAGTTAGGTAAAAACATTTGATATAAATTCTAAGGTAAGATAGCATGTAAAGATAAACATGATATAGCAACATGCAACTCCCCTTAATCCATGAAACTCTCTATACAAATTTTCTCCCCCTATCATATATTTCTCCCCCTAAAATAATTAACTTAAACATAATTATTTCTCCCCCAAAATATATTCCCCTTTACTTAAACATACATTTCTCCCCCTTTGACACCATCAAAAAGATTAATACTAAGTTATAAACTCATGGCATCAAGTATAAAGAGAAACATACATTAAAATTAGTCAAAACCTGATGAAATCCGGTTACTGTACTTGTTTACAGTCCATCAGTCGACTGCTATCAGTATGGAAGTCGACTGACACAAGGGAATCCGAATTTCTGATTTTCTGGATGAATTTGAGAAATGCATTCAAAATTCTAGAAAATTCAAAAAATCATGAAATTTGAGGAGCATATTTCTATTAAGTATATCTATCAAGGAAAAATAGTTTTTCATGAAAAATCATTATATTTTCTGAGATTTGCCAAAAATCCAAACACTTGAAAAACCACTAGTTTTTGAGCATGTTAGTATCCATTTTAACACCTAGTCTTGCTTTGTATTGTTCCAAAACATGAATACATGTATTTTAAAGTAAGAAATTGTTTTGAAAACATATGAAATATCCAACCATGATCTTTGGGCAATATGTCTATGAATTAAACATAAGCCTTCCCCATGATTGGTCTATTATTGCTATGTTGACACTTTAAATGACCATCTAAATGCCATAGGCATTAGTGGACATTTGTATCATCCTAACATCTCACCCATGCTAAGTTTGCAATCAAATTAGCCTATAGTGAGTGTGAGATGCATCCTAGAGGGTATTTGTATATGCTTAACCAATATTTTCATGCAATTCTATTATGGTTAAGTATTAACCTAACAATTAACATGATCATAATGACATATATGAATGAATTCTACATTATGATCATGAAATGCATGTTTTCATTAAATTATAACCATGCATTAGGTATTATGTGATGATAATAAACAATGTATCAACTAAAGCATGATTCAAACCTATTTCTCATGATAACGTGCCAAATATCAAAATCATAAATCATGATTTCAAACATACATAGCAATTGCATTAATCATCATGATTTAAGCATTATTATTTATTTATGGGTACGTTATCATCACCCAACACTATCTAAAAAATGTTGTCCCGTCATCCTAAGTCAACCAACATATGATATAGGTCAAGTTCATATGGTTGACTACCCTAGGGGTTTTCTAACCCTTAAGGATGGATTTTGGAACCCAAAATAAATTCTTTCCTATTGGGTTCACTAAATATTCCTTGGGGATCCATTTTCTAGCTATTGCTTTCTTTTTATCTTGTCCCCTAGCAATTAGGCATTTATAGGCCTTTTCATTTCTCTTTTCCTTATATCCTAGGCCTTTTTTGTTAAAACTTGCTCTTTGGCTCCCTATGATCATATTTAATGTGTTGGAGCCAATTGTGAATTTCTCTAGGGCTTTGGTTAAATAATCTACCTTTTCCCTTAATGCCCTATTTTCCTCTATGCATGCATCATTAACATCCAAAGGCATATAGTCATGTGAGCATGCATCATCATTTAAGCTAGAAGAAATATTATCATTTAAGCATGCATTTTCTAGCTTTTGTTCTAAATCCTTAATTTGATTAAGCATGCTTTTATTTTTCTTTTTCATTCCAAATAAGTCCTTAGTTAAACTAGAAATTATGGAAACTATTTTCTTAGGAGAAGCTTTACCATAGTTTCCATATCTTCTTCTTCTTCGGATGATGAGGATGTAGAAGCTCCCCCTTCATTTGAGCTCTCTCCACTTGAGCTTGATCCTTCATGTGGAGGAGGAGCAATCCGAGTCATGAAGAGCCATTAGTGCTAGGTTGGAGTAGACATGCTCTTCTTCTTCGGATGAGGAGGCGGAAGCAACGTCATCCCATGTCTTGGCTTTGAGTGCCATGGCCTTCCCTTTTCCTTTTGCCTTCTTTTCTTCTTCCTTTTTCTTGCTCCCCTTATTCTTCCTCTTTTCTTCTTTCTTTTTCTTCTCTTCCTTGCTCTTGTTTAGGAGGGGACAATTATCCCTTATATGTTCCTCTCCTTGGCAATTATAGCATATGACCTGCCCCCTTGGTCTTCTATTCCTATCATGAGATTTATCAAATCTAAAGTTCTTAAATGCACGCCTTACCTTCCTTACCATGTAGGCTTCTTCCGTGCTATCCATGGAGGAGGTAGAGGCTTCATCATCGGAGGAGGAGGGGACTTCGATCTTCTTCTTCCCTTTGTTTGCCATCAAGGCTACTCCTCTTGAGGGTTGAATTCTAGGCTCCTCTTGTATTCCTTCAAGCCTAGTTTCGTGGAGCTCCATTGTTGAGAAAAATTCCTCCAAGGTACTTACTTCCAAGTTCTTGGAGATGTAGAACGAATCCACCATGGAGCTCCACTTTGAGGACCGGGGAAAGGCATCTATAGCCTTCATGAGCATGTCCCGGTTTGATAGCTTCTCACCTACACTTGTTCGCCCAATTAAAATTTCTTTAAACCTAGAGTGTAGTGAGGTTACCTTTTCTCCCTTTTCTAGTTTTATATTGGATAGTTGGGAGCGGAGGAGGTCTCTCCTTGCTAGCTTGGCCTCGGATGTGCCTTCATGAAGTTCTATAAGCTTCTCCCACATCTCTTTGGCGCTAGCACATTCTCCGATCCGGTTGATCTCTTGTTGGGGGAGCACATTGAAAAGATGATGTTTTGCCTTTGAGTTCGCAAGGTGTTCCTCTCTTTGCTTCTTAGTCCATCGTGATTTTTCGATTTGTTCACCCTTTTCATCCCTAGGCAACTCGAACCCATTTTCTATTATTAGCATAATATCAAAATCGGTCTCGAAGAATACCTCCATTCTCTTTTTCCACCAAGAGAATTCGTCGTCGAACTTCGGTGGGTGGATGTTTGAGCCGGCCATTTTGAATGTTGCTTGTTGTGGCGGTTAGTCCTCGACAAGCTTTCCTTGGCTCTGATACCACTTGTAGGAGATCGATTGGTACGGCCGGCTAGAGGGGGGTGAATAGCCCTCTTACTATGGGTGTCGGAATTCACTCGTTCGTTTGCTCGTCTACACAATCGTTAGCGCAAGCGGAAGCATAAACAATAAAGACAAAGCAATAAATGAAATACGAGAAAACAAATGCTAACAAAGAATGTAACGTGGTTCACGGCTACGCCGCTAATCCACGGTCCCCGATTCATCCTCGGTGAATCATTCCGCTTAACCAATCCACTAAATGGTCTCTCCTTTGCAGCAAGCTAGGTGGAGGTAACCTTTACAATCAAGATCACTCTTCTTACAAATAGAATGGAGTAAAAGCAAGTAAGAAGAGTTTAGAGCTTGTGGGGCACTAGGAAGATCACTTGGATCATGAGCATTAGCCTCTCAAAGGCTTACACCCTCTCTTTTTATAGAGAGGGCTGATTTCTTCCCGTTGGCTGCCATCAGTCGACTGCCGCCCTTGGCAGTCGATTGCCGTCACTACAACGACCTCCGAACACGTCGGATCCCGACCGTTGTAGTCCAACGGAACTCTTGGCAGTCAACTGATGGACCTCATCACGATCGCCGCCCCGTAGTCGATCGCCGACGGCTACGACGGTTCGATGGTCAAACCCTATTGACTAGTCGATCGCGCGCCTTGGCCGATGGTCTTGGCAATGATCGCACGATGAGTGCGTTGGCGATTGGCTGACCAATCAATCGATCAGATACCGGTGAGCTACACTCGACTTAGAGCGATCCGACCGCCATGACATGGCATCCGGGTGTCGGAAACCCATCCGACACTTGGCCAAATGGGCCAAGTTTCACCTAAGAGCTATCCTTCCCGGGTTACAATCGCCACTCATCTCTGAGTCCTCGCCTTGAAGTTCTCTTCGTTCTCGGCCACGCCCCTCGGCA
The DNA here is from genome assembly GCA_025175895.1 of Wurfbainia villosa. Lineage (NCBI taxonomy): Eukaryota > Viridiplantae > Streptophyta > Magnoliopsida > Zingiberales > Zingiberaceae > Wurfbainia > Wurfbainia villosa. The sequence continues at coordinate 40,497,916 of CM046008.1, read as the reverse complement.
AGATCAGCGCGCACGGCTCTGCAATGCTCCTTCGCGTCTCTTGCCTCGAAGTCTACTTCCTCCGGCTTCACTCCAAGCTTCTCGTCCGGCGGTCCCTCGGATGCTCCAAGCGCACGGCTTCCGCAAGGCTATCCTTCACCGACTCAAGGCACGAGTCATGAGATGTGAAACTCGCCACGGCTCCATGTGCGAATTACTAAGTCCTGCACGACTTCAATGCACATATCACATCAACATATCAAACTAACTTAAACCCTTTGCCACACCATCAAAACCATATTACGGCAAGAGATTGCCCTAACAGATTTATGGGGGTTGGTGAGGTAGTTCAATGATGATCCTCTAGTGGAATGGAACATCATTGATGGATCAAGTTTGTGTGGTTCCGATCCATCAGGTGGCCAAGACCCAACTCCTCCTTATGGTCCCTATCGTAGCCTAATATAATCCTTGTGAAGTCTAGATCTAAGAATGTAAAACAAAACCTAGAACCAACGGTTGGGATTAAATCCCTAGGTCCGATGGTTGAATGAAACCCTAGAACCAACGGTTGGGATTAAATCCCTAGATCCGATGGTTAGGATGAAATCCTAGAATCGACGGTTGGGATTAGATCCTTATATCCGACGGTTGGGATAAAACCCTAGATCCGACGGTTGGGATGAAACCTTAGATCCGACGGTTGGGATGAAATCCTAGATCCGATGGTTGGGATTAAACCCTAGATCCGACGGTTGGGATAAAACCCTAGATCCGACGGTGGAGATTAAATCCCTAGATCCGACGGTGGAGATTAAAGGAGGATTAAGCCCTATTCTATAAATAGATGGCTAGGGTTGGGCGGCAAGAAGGATCAAGAATTGGTTTTGGAATTAGGGTTTGGCTCTTGGAGAGGTGGGCGGCTAGGGTTTGGAGCAAAGGTGGGCGGCAACTATCTTCTTCCTTCTAGTTGTTGCCGGCGCCCAACTTGCACCATCAATACTTGGCCGACGCCCAACCTTAAGGTCTTTCCCTTCTTCCTTGGCCGGCGGTTCTCCTCCCATTGGTGGCCGGTTCTCTTCCTCCTCCCTATTCTCCAAAGTGGCCGGCGGCAACTCTTCTTGAAGTTGGCCGGTGCATCATCCATTGCTCCTTGGCCGGCGGTTGCACCAAATTCCCTAATTTGGTGGCCGGTTCTAGATAGGAAAGGTATTTGCGAGTTCTTCTCTTTGTTCGCAGCGGACAAGGTAGAGAAGAAAGCGATCTAGAAGGCTTCTACTCGTGGAGGAACTTCGTCCACACGTCGTCCACGAAAAGGATAGGACATACGGTAGAAGATCGTGAGGTATAAAGTTATTTTAACTTTATGTACAGATCTGAGCATGTTCTTATTTGTTTTGATTATGCATGTGTGTGTATGAATATATATTGTATAATCATGGACCCCGAAGACAAACACAAAAACCGGCGATCCATCCGTCGTCTCTTCCGTGGCTAACCAACTAGAAGAGTTGTGTTGCTTGAACAACTAGTTTGTTCAAGCGACCACTCAAGTTGTTAGCACGACGATGAAATGGTGTTGTTAAGGAAGCTCATCCCATCTGGATTAATCCTTTCATTAGTGAAAATTTTAATCCGGGGACATGGGAGCCAATGAGCCTCCGAAGCATCCACCCAACAAAAAGTTCAATGTTTTGACCCTACTTTGTATCAACTCCATCAATGGTGATTGCCATCAAAGGATAGACTTCACCAAGGTTTTATAAAATGATTTTAAAATGTTTTTAAAACCTTATATTGGATCATGATCAATGGGCTCAATGCACATGACTTGCACATTAGCTTTCCCCATGATCCACCATGGTATTAGATGAGTTTGAGTTCATCTAGATGTAAGAATTATGCACCTTGAACTTAACTCATTTCCTAGCATCTCACATGTGTCTAGGGTGTATCAATACACACACATGTCAATGTAATGTGATATGTGGGTTTTGGTTATACTTATACTAAGGTCTCATGCATTTTTCTAAGACAACACTATTTGATTCCCTTATACATGGGACTTCAAGTCATGCCATAGTCCTTAAATCAATTTTAATTACCTTAAATGCATGAATGATAATTATGGCATATAATGATAGCATAAATAAGCATTACCAATAATCATGATGTCATGACATATGATTAAATCTAAATACACATGACATAAAAATAGTCCTAAGCATAATCATGACATATTAAATGATAAAATGAAATATGATGTCATGACATGGTATATGGCAATCAAAGCATAGCAAATAAAATATAAGGCATAAGAATACATAAATTTTGATATTAGTTACCATTTCTAGAGTTAAATCCATATTTGACATATTATCACTCTTCTCCTAAATGTGTCAAAAACCCTAAAAAACACACTATGACCTCTAAACCTTAATTGTGTAAATTTGATCAATTTATCAAACTTCTTAAATAATATTGGCACATCCTAAAATCCTTTAGGATTGAAATTCAAACTTATTTCCAAGGTACAACCTTGAAAATGATCAAAAGTGCCACCTTTACCAAGGTTAGGTTAACTACATATCCATTTAAGGTTGGCACATCCTAACCCAATTAGCGTGAATCGATTACGTGATGCACGCGAACGTGACTTCAAATCTCACGACGAAGACCGTCGAGGACTCGAAGCGCGCGCTTGTGCTCAACACCCAAAAGCGCACCGATATCGTCAAGTAATCAAAGATTATCAATCCCACAGGGACTGAGATTCGAGTACTGATTTGTTCAGTGGGTGAAATTGTTCGAAAGTAAAATATAAAGGTTTTGATTGCGAGGGTTGTAGGTGGACTAAACTCTAGTATGGTGTTACACGGAGGAAGAAAGAAGCATGCCAAGATCTTTAAAAGGGATTCTAGGACTTCGGTTTCACTTGTGTGTCGCAAAACATGCTATCAACTGGGCATTGTCTAAACGTCTAACTATGGTTTTGTGGAAGGGACATCATACACTCTCCCGATGAGCCACCACATCTATAGGGAGCTATCTCTGCCTTACACAGACGGGATAGGTGGTACAAGGATGCCAAATCAATCCCTACGATGAACCGTTTCCAGTTCTATCGCATCCTTCTACCCACGGTTATAGGAGATCATGTTTACCCCTAGGTTCCTTGTATAAATCCCCTATATTTTAGATACGAGGGTTGTCACCCCTCATATCGCCTAAGCACAGTAGGTAGAAAACCAAATACGCATAGATATTGGTATAAACAATTTCCAATTGCAAATTCAAACTCAGAAATAGAATTCAATTTGAAGCAACATGTCATGCATACACAAGTTACTCTCTAATCCTAGAATCGAAGGAACTGCTCCATATATAGAAGAGGAGAATCACAAGGCATGTTCATGTTCGAATATATTAGAAATAAAATGCAAGAACAAGAGGTTACAATGCCGATGTGGCCTTCTCTCCGACGTTGAAGTGCAGAACTTGGATCTTCGATGGCGTTCTTCCTCCGCATTGTGAGTTCTCGAAGCTTTTTAGGGCTTCGGTGTGCCATCCCAGCCATCGTGCCTCCTCCCTAGGGTTTGGGCAGAGTTCTCCTTATATAGACATCACATCGGATCACTGTAAAATTCGGAAAAAACCCTAATCGAATCAATCTGCTGGGCCACCACACAGTCATGTGTTTCCACACGGCCAGGCCATGTGCGGCCTTAGGGTGGATGAACTCGCCCATTGGACATGGTTGTGTATAGCCACACGCCCTGGTCGTGTCTCATTCTGCATCAAGCTGCAAAATACCCTTCTTTAGCTCCGAAAGTGCGCCTTTTCCCCCGGAATGCTATCCTGTACACAAAAGTACAAAGAGCAGATCTTCGAACAAGAAAATAGGAAATGCATGTAAAACAAAGTAACATACGCATAAAACTAATAGGAAATGTAATGAGATGTGAGCTAAAACTACTCCTAAAATCCTATATGTTTTTCTCACATCACTTCCCCCAGACATAAATCTTTGCTTGTCCTCAAGCAAACCTCAGTCCCATGAAATTTTAAAAGGATATTGTTCCATACTTAGCATGTTAACTAAATTTTTCAAGTGGTATTTGCAATCAAAGAAAAATAAATATATTCTAGAAATTCACTAAATTAGCTCCTTGTGCTCGTGCTAAGCGAATCATTCTTAGGGGATACTCATTCCATGGTGAGTTAAGTCATCATCCTATAGCTTTCCTAAGGTCCCCGACTCTTAGGCACTTACCTGTCCAAAGCGAGGGTCGTTCCCTAGATCTAGCACAAAGTCTCAAAGGCGTGCTCAGTATTGAGAGAAATTGGTAGGTGTTTCCCCAGTAATCTTACTCGGTCTCAAAGGGGCACCTAGCCATTTCTACCCACGACAACTGTTTTTTATCCCTCATAATATTTTTTTTCATTTTTTTCTCTTTTCTTTTCCTTTCTCTCTTTTCTTTTTTGGCTCACTAGGATTTTGATTTTTTTGAATGGGTTTACACAATCCGAGTATCTCCAGTAACTAAAATGCTAGTCTTAGGGTCCCCCTGTGGATTCCAAAGTACTAAACTACTGAGATGAATCATAACTAGGTATGTACTAGACTCTCCTTTTCAAAATGTTCGACATGTGTAGGTGTAAAAATAGAAGCTAACTTTTGTAGTCTAGAATATTCATTCATAGCCAATAAAATAAAATACCACAAGGTAAATGAAGTTACACTACTCATGGAAACAACTCACGAAGAAGACTTTTAACAAAAATACTACTGAGGCAACTTTACAGATAACAAAAACTAAGTACTGAAAGAAACTCAACAACCTATGCATGAACAAATGAATGCTAAAAAAAATGTAAATATCAGGAAATAAACTACTACTAGAAACAAAATAAAATTTGGGCCCCCAAAACTTAAATGAAAGTATACCTCTAGTATAGTGGACAAGGTGAAAAGTCTGAAAGCCTCGACATATTGGGAACCTGGGAGAACCTGCTGCTAAGCTACTGATGCCACATGTATATGTGGTCAATCTGAGAGCTAGTGGATACAACGGCTGCTCGGTGCTCCTCCTCCCTAGCCCACTATGTCTGTTGGGCATACATGTGATGCCGCATCTCCTGGCGCTAGGCAGCCACATCCTGGTGCTGGGCAGCCTCCTCCTGGAAGTAGATGCAGGTCTCATCATAGAACTCCTCAGCCTGGGGAAGTGCTCCTATAAGCCTTGGAACTCCGCCTATGTGTAGGCGCTCTTCCCTCCCATCTCTGTCTCTGTGTCTACTGCTTGGCGTATATGTCGTCGAGGCGTGAACGGAACTCCGAGAAATCATAGGCTAACGTACCTGCATCCTGCTCAAAAGTATAAAAAGGTGGTAGTGCAGGTGCAGGCTCATGTCGACTTGGACTAGGTGGGCTCCTATGCATGTGTGGACTGGAGGGAGAGTGATGTAAAGGGGGAGAGATGGGCGTCGATGTGGATGGTCCCTCATGTGGAGGGGACTCCACTCTCAGGTCCAAGCGTCAGTTGGCGCGTGTGGTGATGGTAGTGCGATCAGGGTTGGGGAGCCTAAGGACCGTAAGGATTTTCTTTACAAAGCATAAGGAGTGTCCCTCTCTTACAATCATTTTCATCTCCATGCACACTTTTAGGTTGATCCTAGGGCTCCCTTCTATACTCTCTAATGCAATGTAATCGTACCCCATCCTATGGCAAATGTGGGTAAGTAGGCCTCACACATTAATCTCTCCTCTTACTGCTTTGCTCATCTTCACTAAGTGTCTGATGAAGTGGGACCCTACATCGATGCTACTCCTTTCTTGTAGCATGTCCCAGAGGCAAAGCAGCTCGCTAGCTCTTATGACACCGTCACTCTCTCCACGATCAAATATAGTACTGGCCATGATTTGGTGGAGGTATCGAAAAATGGGGTTTTGGAGACGCGATGCTTTGACACTAGAAGGGTCATAAGCATGCTCTCTTGTCAATTCAGTCCAAAAGATCCGAGAGTTAAACCCAATAGGGGTTCTTCTCTCTCCCCCACTCGGCAAGCCAAAGCATGAATTCCATTGGTTGGGGGGGGGGGTCCATTCATGCTCAATGTTAAATATTCTAAAAGTTATCCTCCCCTCTTCTCTCTCTCTACCCATTAAAATTTCTGCCTCAAAGGAGCTTAATAATTCTAGGACTACCCTAGGGTAGGTTGGGTGTCTTATTCCCATTATCTCTACCCACCCCATATTTGCAAATAGGGCTTGAATGTCTCCCAACAACCCTAAGGACTCTAGCAAATCTTCATCAAGGTACCTAGTAGCAGTGAGTTTACGAGTAGAAAGCATATTATATCTATCTCTATGTTCATTATTGAAAGAAAGGAGGGTTGGTAGAGCGTTACCCTCCTTCGGAGCTTGATGGGCATCGGTTCTCCTTACTCGTCGCTCCAAAACATTGGATCGAGGTGCCACATGCTTGCTCCTCCTCATCCTTGCTTATTTTGGCTTCCTTGATGGTTGAAAAAGCTTCTAGGTGGCGGGGAAGAAGAAACCACACCGCTAGGGAAAGAGAAATCGAAGCACATGACACAAATGGGGAGAAAACACATGGCTCTCCCTACTTAACCCTTGCACGACATGGTTGTGTGAAAACACACAGCCAGGCCATGTGCGCCTCGGGTCAGTCGGGCATGGCCGTGGGAAAACACACGGCTAGGCCGTGTGTCCCCTATCTTCTCCCCTTTTTGCACCACGGTCCGAATTTCCTCATACGCCTTGCCGTGTAAGCTAATATTGATTTTATTTTTACTTAGCAAAGTTCTCTTCTGATCCTAATACTAAATGAAATGGAAATCAAAGTTTAAATTAACTAAATTCATGCAATACAATTAAAGGGAAATTTAAAAACTAAACTTGGGTTGCCTCCCAAGAAGCGCTTTGTTTAAGGTCGTTTAGATCGACCTCACTCCATTATCAACTTGGCTCCGGAGGTTCAGTGAACCTCCATTCATCCATCTGGGAATCTTCATCTGGGGGCCTCGGCTTCAACCTGCTGAAAGTGAAGTTTTCTTGGTAGGGGGCTCTACACTCTGAAAGGCTGAAGAAGATGATCTCCCCATCTACCTCTAGGGAGATCTGGGGTGCCTTAACATCTATGCACGCCTCCGCAGTTGCCAAAAAAGGCCTTCACAAAATGATGGGATTTTGGGGATTGGGTCCTGTGTCTAGTATGATGAAGTTCGTGGGTATCACAAAATTCTCAGTCACCATAGGCACATGTGCTAGCAAGCCGATGGGTTCCTTGACTGGGTCGTCCCCTATAAGAATACCAAGATTCACTGGTTGAAGCCCATTCAGTCTCATCTTCAAATAGTATGCATAGGGAATCACACTTACTGATGACCCCAAGTCATACAATACTTCATCAAAGCTTTCCCCATATATCGAGCAAGGGATAACAAATTCATCGGGGTCCTCAAGCCGTGGTGGAATCTTATCTTCAATTTCATCTTGGTCAGGTAGGGTGGAAATCATGGTTGCACACCCCTTGGCGAATCTATTTCTCTACCCCACTCCCTCATTGTATACTCCTTCCTCTTTAGCCTGACTTAGCTTAGGTATTGATGGAGAACTATCCATAGATTTCGACACAGTTTGGGCTATCTGGACCACTTGTGTCTCAAACATCCTTGTGTGACTTGCAAGACCGTCAACGGTGGCCTTCAAGTCTTTGAGTGACTCCTCTATTTTCTGATGTTAGTGATGAAATTCCTCATTGACCTTTGTTTGGGTAGCAATGAAGTCTTACATCATCAGTTCCAGTCTAGACTTCTGTAGCTGCTGCTGCCCATTGCCCTGCTGCTGCCCATACCCTCCTGATGGTTAGAAATTCCTCGAGTTATTCTTATAGGAGAAATTTGGGTGATTCCTCAATCCGGTATTGTAGGTATTAAAGTATGGGTTGTTGGGCCTTAGATTGTAGTCCCCAACCGCATCAACATGCTCAATCTTCTCTTCTGAGGTTTCCTTCCCTCCATAGTAGTCCACTCGATATGCTGCTAGGTGGTCCACAGAGTTTACAGCATATCATCGTGCCGCAGGAGCTGGGTGACCACGTTCAGAAGCCCATTGATGGTGTTTCTAGGCCACCTCTTATATCAGCTCTTCGGCTTCCTCTATGGTCTTATTCATAAGCGCTCCTCCTGTAGTAGAATCCAGGAACATCTTTGTGGCGTACGTGATCCCATTGTAGAAGATGTGAATCACCAGCAACCTTTCTAGTCCGTGGTGGGGGCATTGGTAGAGTAGCCCCTTGTAGCGATCCCAAGCTTCAAATAAGGACTCCCCCTCCTTCTGATGGAAGCTCATGATAAGATGGCGCATGTGAGCAGTCTTGCTTGGTGGGAAGTATTTATTCAAAAACTACTGCTCACATTGCTCCCATGTAGTGATGCTTCCCGAAGGTAGGGAGTGAAGTCATGCCTTAGCCTTATCCCCCAATGAGAACGGGAATAGGTTCTGGCAGATGGCGTCAGCAGGGACTCCATTCATCTTCATTGTTGAGCAGATTTCTAAAAATACCTCTAGGTGCTGATTCGGGTCTTCAGCCGCAGCTTCCTCGAATTGACTTTGCTGAACCATATGTATAAGTGTTGGTTTAAGTTCAAAGTTGTTTGCCGAAATAGATAGTCCGGCTATACTCAACCTAAATCCTCTAGCGCTAGGAGCTATGTAATCCCGCAGAGGTCGGCTACCAATATGTACTTCGGATGCAACTTGGTACTCCATCCTCTGCTGTTCTGCTTTATGGCGATGAAAGGTTCGTTCGATTTCTATGTCGATCGGAATCATGCCTTCCGATCCTAAGCATCTAAGCATACGAACAACCGAGGCACAAAAATTAGGAGTGCTACCTAATACTAAGAAACAAGAAATAAACAAATCTAGCTAATAAAATCAAAGAGGCAATAAGAAAATAGAAAACTACTACTAAAATAAAAAGAAAAACTAAATCTAAATATGGAGAATATAGAACTAAAGTAAATGAAGCAAACTAAAAAGAAAATTAAACAAGTAAATAAATCTAATCTTAAGTCCAATCCAATTTTCCACTTCTCGATTTGATATCGAATCAATGAGTCCCCAACAACGGCGCCAAAAACTTGATGCACACGAATGTGACTTCAAATCTAACGACGGAGACCATCGAGGACTCGAAGTGCGTGCTTGCACTCAATCCTCGCAAGTAATAAAAGATTATCGATCCCACAAGGGCTGAGATTCGAGTATCGATTTGTTCAGTGGGTGAAATTATTCGGAAGTAAAATCTAAAGTTTCGACTGCGAGGGTTGTCGGTGGACTAAACTCTAGTACGGTGTCACACGGAGGAAAAAAGGAGTGTGCCGAAATCTTTAAAAGGGATTCTAGGACTTCGGTTTCCCTTGTGTGTCATAAAACATGCTATCAACTAGGCGTTGTCTAAACGTCTAGCAATGGTTTTGTGGAGGGGACATCATACACTCTTCCAATGAGCCACCGCATCTATCGGGAGCTATCTCTGCCTTACACGGACGAGATAGGCGGTATGAGGATGCCAAATCAATCCCTACGACGCACCATTTCCAGTTCTATCGCATCCTTCTACCCACGGTTATAGAAGATCAGGTTTACCCCTAGGTTCCTTGTATAAATCCCCTAAATCTTAGATACGAGGGTTGTCACCCCTTGTATCGCCTAAGCACAGTAGGTAGAAAACCAAATACGCATAGATATTGGTATAAACAATTTCCAATTTCCAATTGCAAATTCAAACTCAAAAACAGAATTCAATTTGAAGCAACTTGTCATGCGTACACAAGCTACTCCCTAATCCTAGAATCGAAGAAACTACTCCATATATAGAAGAGGAGAATCACAAGGCATGTTCATGTTCGAATATATCAGAAATAAAATGCAAGAACAAGAGGTTACAATGCCGATGTGGCCTTCTCTCTGACGTTGAAGTGCAGAACTTGGATATCCAGTGGCGTTCTTTCTCCCCGTTGTGAGTTCCCGAAGCTTTTTAGGGCCTCGGTGTGTTGTCCCAGCCGTTGTGCCTCCCCCCTAGGGTTTGGGTGGAGCTCACCTTATATAGACATCACATCGGATCGTTGTAAAATTCGAAAAAAAACCCTAATCATGTTAATCTGCTAGGCCACCACACGACCGTTTGTTTCCACATAGCCAGGTCGTGTGCTGCCTTGGGGTGGCTGATCTCGACCATTGGACATGGCCATGTGTAGCCACACGCTCTGACCATGTCCCATTCTATGTCTACCTGCAATATGCCCTTCTTTTGCTCCGAAAGTGCGCCTTTTCCCTCCGAATGCTATCCTGCACACAAAAGTACAAAGACCATATCTCCGAACCAGAAAATAGGAAATGCATGTAAAACAAAGTAACATACGCATGAAACTAACATGAAATGTAATGAGATGTGAGCTAAATCTACTCCTAAAACCCTATATGTTTTGATCACATCATTATGCTCCTAGGAACCCAAAACCTATTGGAGCTCCTTGGGTTAACTAGGTATTCACTAGGGATAACCTCCCTAGATACCGTCCTAATGACCCTCTTAGGCTTGAAAGCCTTGGTCATTGTGGTCTTACCTAAGATAACTCTAGGGGTGACTCCCCATGTAACCTTCTTAGTGGATGATATGAGTGAAACATATAGGGTTTTAGGAGTAGTTTTTGCTCACATCTCGTTTCATTTTATGTTTGTTTCATGCATATTTTACTTTATTTTCCATACATTTTCTATTTTCTAGTTCGGAGATCTGCTCTGTATACTTTTGTGTGCAGGATATCATTTCATGGGGAAAACGATGCACTATTAGAGCAAAAAGAAGACATTTGGCAGTTGGACACAGAAGGGAACATGTCCAGGGCGTGTGCCTACACACGACCATGTTCAGGGGCGAAAATGGCCACCACAGCCTGACACACGGCCTGACTGTGTGTTTTCACAGGGTCGTGTGGCGGCCAGGTGATTTGACGTGACTAGGGGTTTTTCTAGATTTTGTAGGGATCTGGCGTGATGTCTATATAAGGAAAGCTACGCCCAAACCCTAGGAGGAGGCACGATAGCTGGGACAGCACACCGAAGCCCTAAAAAGCTTCGAGAACTCACAACGGGGAGGAAGAAGGTCATCGAAGATTCAAGTTATGCGCTTCAACGCCGGAGAGAACACCACATTGCATTGTAATTTTTGTTCTTTGCATGCTATCTACTGTCTATACGAATATGAACATGCTTTGTGTTTCTCCTCTCATATTTATGGAGTAGTTTCTTCGATTCTAGGATTAGGGAGTAGTTTATGTTGAGTTAGAACATGTTGGTTAAATATCTTTTCGTTCCTGAATTTATATTTGTAATTAGCGTTTAGTTTAGACCGATATCTATGTGTTTTGATTTTCTATCTACTGTACCTAGCCGATATGAGGGGTGACAACCCTTGTATCTAAGATTTAGGGGAATTAAAGAGGAACCTAGAAGTTGGCCTCATCTCCCATAACCGTGGGTAGAAGGATGCGATAGAGTAGGAAATGCACCTCGTTTTTGACTCGTCGCAGGGATCAATTCGGCATCCTCGTACCGACTATCCCGTCCTAAGTCCAGGGGTCATCCTGGTAATGGCAGAGGTAGCTTCTGATATATGTGAAGGCTCATCAGAGGAGTGTATGATGTCCTTTCTACAAAACCGTAGCTAGGAATCTAGACAAAAACCCAATTGACAACGTGTTCTGCGATGCACAAATGAAACTGAAATCCTAGAATCCCATCCAAAAGACTCACAGCAAGCCTTTTCTTCTTCTGTGTGACACCGTATTGAGTTAGGACCGTCGACAACCCTCACAATCACAACCATTAGATTTGACTTCCGAACAATAACATCCACCGAATAGATCGGTACTCGAATCTCAGTCCCTGTGGGATCGATAAATCTATTTATATTTGATGACATCCGTGAACTTGTGGGCATTAAGGGCAAACATGCTCTTCGAGTCCTCGACGGTCTCCGTCGTGAGATTTGAGGTCGCGTTTGCATGCATCATGTTTTTGGCGCTGTTGCCAAGGACCGATCGATTCGATATTGAATCGAGAAGTGGATAATTGGATCGGACCTAGGATTAGATTTATTTACTTGCTTTGCTTTCTTATACTTTATTTACTTCAGTTTTAGATTTTCCATCTCTAGATTAAGTTTATTTTATTTTATTTTAGCAGTAGTTCTATATTTTCTTATTAGCTCTTCTTTAATTAATATAGTTAGCTAGTTCAGTTTTTTTTTTTTAGTTAAACATTAGGTAAATACTCCTAACATTTCTTCTTGATTCAAGCTTTGGTTCCACCCTCAGAATTATTCATTGCATATAATTTATTACTCCTCTCTCATCAAAGGACGCTGAAATGTTAACACAGCCCGCTCGACCCTTGAGAGATTACATAGTGCCTAGACGAAAATCATGGAACTCCTACATAGCTATTCCTCGAATTCAAGCCGCGAGTTAGGAAATAAACCCTGCATAATTTCTCTTATTCTAGAAAAGCTGTTTGGAGGAGCTCAGATTGAGGAACCCTATCTACACATTGAAGAATTTCTGGCGTACTGTGACACAGTGCAATATGAAGGAGTCCCAACAGACACCATTAAGCTCATCATGTTCCCATTCTCACTAAAAGGGGAGGCTAAGCAATGGATACACACGCTACCAGAAGGGAGTATAACGACATGGGAACAAATGGAAGACACTTTTCTAAGTAAATTTTTTCCTCCCCACAAAACAACCTATGTTAGGGATAAAATCCTTTCATTTGAGCAAGGGCGAGAAGAGACTCTGGTCGAGGCATGGAAGAGACTACAAAAACTGGTTATTCGTTGCCCACACCATGGATTACAGGATTGGTTATTCCTCCATGTTTTTTATTCCGGGATAACTAGTTCGTCGAAAGAACTCTTGGACATAGCCACGGGGGGCGTGCTGATGAAAAAGAGCACAGACGACGCATATCGCATTATAGAGACAGTGGTGGGGACTCTCAAAATATGGGCAAATGGCGAGCAAGATTTTCAGGAGGCTTTCCTCATGACGGGGAGCCTGCCAAGTACAGGAGGAGGACAAGGAGAGAGAGTACTAGATGGAAGAAGCTTCCCTATCTTCAGGATCAGAAGAAGAGGAAGAGTCGGGATAGGTGGCAGAAGAGAAACACACAGGGCCTGAGATGAAGCCACTCCCCCCTAATCTCAAGTACGAATTTTTGGGACCAACTTCAACCCATCCGGTGATTATAAACGCTAATTTGAGTGAGGTAGAGACAAGGAAGTTGCTGGGGGTGCTAAGGACGTACAAAAAAGTGTTGGGCTATACCATCGATGACATAAAGGGGATAAGCCCGTCTCTGTGCATGCATAAGATAATATTTGAGGACAGGTGTAAGTCAACCATGGAGTTCCAAAGGTGACTTAACCCTCATTTGTAGGAGGTAGTGAAAAAGGAAGTGCTTAAACTCTTGGATGCCGGAATAATTTACCCAATTTCAAATAGTGAGTGGGTAAGTCTGATGCATGTAGTTTCAAAGAAAGGAGACCCTACAATAGTCAAAAACGAAGGGAATGAGTTGATCCCTATTCGAACAGTAATGGGGTGGTGAATGTGCATAGATTATCGTAAACTAAACAAGGCAACAAGAAAGGATCATTTTCCACTTCCGTTTATCAATCAGAGGCTGGAACGCCTCGCTAAACATTCCTATTTTTGCTATCTTGATGTGTACTTAGGGTTTTTACAAATCCCAATCCACCCTAATGACCAAGAGAAGACAACCTTCACCTGCCCGTATGGAACCTTCGCATACAGATGAATGCCCTTTGGCCTATGTAATACCCCAGCCACCTTTCAGCGTTGTATGACAGCTATCTTTTTAGATATGATTGAACAGATTATGGAAGTATTCATGGATGATTTTTCAGTCTACGGCACAAGTTTCGATGCATGTCTAAAGAATATAGAAAGGGTTCTACAAAGGTGTGAGGAGAATAGCTTGATTCTGAATTGGGAAAAATGTCACTTGATGATAACTGAAGGGATAGTTCTAGGGCATAAGATATCAAGGAACAGTATTGAAGTAGATAAAGCTAAGGTCGAAGTAATTGAAAAACTGTCGTCACCTAGGGATGTAAAGGGGGTCCGGAGTTTTCTTGGGCATGCGGGTTTTTATCGAAGGTTCTTAAAGAATTTTTATTAGACAACTAGACCTTTGACAAATCTACTAGCTAAGGACACAAAATTTATTTTCGATCGCCAATGTTTAGTAGCATTTGAAGAAATAAAGAAAGCCTTAGTAACGTCCCTGATAATACAACCGCCTGACTGGAGCCTACCATTCGAGGTCATGTGTGATGCTAGTGATTATGCAATGGGGGCAGTGTTGGGCAACGGAAGGAGAAAAAGCTACAGGCCATTCACTACACCAGTAAGATGCTGAACGGAGCACAGATCAATTATGCTACGACTAAGAAGGAATTACTGGCAGTCGTGTTCGCATTTGACAAGTTCAGACAATACTTTGTAGGTTCGAAGGTAGTGGTTTACACTGACCATACTGAAGTTCGTTACTTGCTAAGTAAGAAGGATGCTAAACCCCGCCTTATTCGCTGGATTCTATTACTTCAAGAATTTGATATAGAAATCAAGGATAAAAAGAGATTGGACAACATTGTCGCGGACCACTTATCGCGCATGCCCATAGATAGCAAGATAGAAGAGGGAGACATAGACCAAATAGACGATTGATAACTGTCAATTTGTCGTATTATTTTGGTCCTTAATATCACTGTTTTAATCATCTCGTATGTTTAATTGTTGATTATTTGCATTTTTTATGAGTTTGGAATCATTTTGAACCTTATTGTAAATTCTCCTAAATTCTAGACTTATATGCAAAATTTATCTTTCTTTGTAGGAGATCGAGATGGGCCACTGTACTAGACTCAAGTTGGATCGAATATGGATTCATCTAGGGCCATCAAGGATCATTTCAAACTGGACTAATCTAGACCCTTCATTCAGATCAGAGGCAATTCAATCAAGGGACCAGATCTAAGCAATATGGACCGTCCGAAGAAAGCGGTTCATTCTGAGCCATTTATCCAGATCCAGAGAGATCCAGTCTGTACATTTAGATCTGGACATCTGATCCCTTCCTCCAGATTCGACCGATCGTGATTATCCATTCAGATTGATCAGATCCATCCATTCAAAGTCAGAGAATTCTCAACCATTGGATGCAAATGGATTAATCAGATTCATTAAACCCTAGCTCTATTGGACGGTTGAGATTGAAAGGGGCTTGGATTGGATGGTCAAAGAAATTCACTTAAGTAAATCAACAATTTCCCATCTCCTTCCATCGTGCGACAGAACAGAAGCAGCTCCGCCCCTTTCACGTGCCGACTGCCCGCCTCGCTTTCCCCTTCCTCACCGGTCACCGGAGAGGAAAGGGGATTCCCTTCAATATCCGGTGACTAGTGCCACATCTCCTCCATCGCCTCCTCTACCGCCGACAGCCACAATTGATTTCCATCACCCCTTTCACGCCCGAGAAGATGACACAACTTCCAACCTCTGTTGCCGCCGATCACCGGAGTGGGCATTCCCCTCCGTTATCGCTATGACCACCGGCAGCTCCAGCAATCGATCCACAACTCCAGCAGCTCTCTACTTTTGTGGCCAGTTCCTTCACGCCAACGCCGAATTCCACCTTCATCCTTTTTCCAGTGCATTTTCGACAGCCGATCCAGCTCCTATTTCAGCATCTTACCTAAGTTTTAGGATGTGTTTTAATTGCTCTTTGTTTTAGTTGTTGAATGTTTGTACTTGAATGATCTTCCATGTTTAGATTGCACAAACTCGATTTAATTTGTTTCATGCTTACGTAGTGTTCGATTAAATTTCTCTTTAGTAATTAGAATGCAGTTAGATTAGGACACTTAGTTTATGTTGTCCTTAATTTCATCGCAATCGTAGTTTAATTAGTTGCTTTCTTTTAATCATGTTCATGCATTATATTTCGTTGATGCATTGATTATTTCTTTTGGTTGTTAGTTAAATCTCTTCTTCCCTTGATCCCTAGTAGCCGCCTTTACTTTCCTTCCATCCATTTTCCTCCATGGATTCGAGGAGAAACCGCTTCATCGAGAGATTTCGGCGACGTCCTCCATCTCCACAGCTCATCCCCCTTTTCCTTCGGATTCGAGGAGGAGTTTCATTTCGATGACACTTCTTCGAGCTCATCCGGATCCGCAAGAGTTCAAAGCATCCATCAAACTACTAGATTCAGGAGTTTGCACCATCCCACATCCACTGTCTTTTGCAAAATCTCGATCGAGTTTCGTTGCACTTAGCCGGAGGAACTTGTTCATTCACCGGGTCTATCTTGGATGGATTAGATCATTTATTTCCTCTTCCAATTTTTGTTGATTTAATTCCTGCATTGTTTGATTTAGTTGTTGCATGTTAGTTTAGAGTTTTAATTGCCTTGCAACCGTAGGTTAGAGCTTAAATCCCAAACCCCAATCTTGAATAGAAAACCCAAAGCAATAATTAGAAATCCTAAGTTTACTAT
Organism: Wurfbainia villosa; assembly: GCA_025175895.1. Taxonomy (NCBI): domain Eukaryota; kingdom Viridiplantae; phylum Streptophyta; class Magnoliopsida; order Zingiberales; family Zingiberaceae; genus Wurfbainia; species Wurfbainia villosa. Next base: position 40,481,259 of record CM046008.1, on the reverse strand, counting down.
TTTATCGATTACACTCTTTGGGAAGTGATCTGAGCCATCCACTATGCTATATTCGTGTAGTTAGGGGGTTCGATAATTAATTTGAAACGATACCACGACAAATACATGTTCATCAAATTTTGGCGCCGTTGCTAGGGAGTGTAATGGTGCTTGGTAGACTTAGGATTATTTCTTCATTTTTTCTAAAAATTTTTTTTTTCAAAATTCAAAAACTTTTGTTTAGGGTTGCATTCTTTTATTCTCTTATATATCCATGTATTTTATCATGTATGCTTCCTGTGTATTTTGATATTGTTTGTTAGTATTTCAGGAAAGACATGAAATTTCTTTGAGTATGGATCCATATTATCATCTGTGTGGAGACTTCAATGATGCTTACTATTCCCGCACTAGGCAACAAGAGTGTTACCGACCTGAAGATGAGTATTATCAGTACCAGCCGCAATATCATCAGCCTGTTCCTCAATATCATCAGTCTTATCAGCAAGATAGGTATAATTCAATTTCTGGTACATTTTTTCATAATTTTGATTCAGATTTCAGGTATGGGAACACACAACAGTATTTAGGGTCGATTGATGTGTATGTGGTTGGCCGGCTAGAGGGGGGGGGGGTGAATAGCCTTTGTCGTAGACGGTGGAATTCGTTCGTTCATTTCTCGTCTACAAAACTATTAGCGTAAGCGGAATATGCAAATACAAACAATTAAAGACAAAAGCAATAATGAGAATACAAATGCTAACAAAGGATGTAACGTGGTTTACAGCTACGCCGCTAATCCACGGTCAGATTTGTCCAAGGTGAATCACTCCTCAATCTATCCACTAGATCTCTCCTTTGCACAAAGCTAGGTGGAGGTAACCTCTTTTACACAAGGATCACTCTTCTACAATAGAATGAAGATTAACACAAGTAGAAGAGTGGAAAACATTTAGGGCACTCTGGGAGCTGTTAGGAGTTCAAGCATTAGGCCCCCAAAGCCCCACACCCTTCCTCTTTATAGAGGAAGAGGGTTTCTTCTCATTGGCACAGGAGCAGTCGACTGATGTCCCTATCAGTCGACTGGTCCCGTAGTCGTTGCACAATAACGGCTGCTTTCCATGTTGGATTCCATCCAACAGCACCATCATCAGTCGACTGATGCTCCGATCAATCGAGTGCTCGCGAGCTCAACTCCATTCTATGCCTGACACTACATCCATCAGTCGACTGCCATTCCATGGTAGTCGACTGATGGTCTTCCAGTCGACTTCCATTCCATGGCTTGACCGGGCCAAAACCCATCTCGGATACCAAATGAACTCCGCTTGACTCGAGCGATCGTCATTTCATGTCAGTCGATTGATATCGAGAAATCTCTTCCGACACTTAGCCAAATGGCCAAGTTTCACCTAAGAGCACTACCCCTTCCCGGGTTACATTCGTTCACTCTCATCCCTCGGAGTCCCTCGCCTTTGAAGTTATCTTCATCCGGCCATGTCCCTCGGATGCGCCAGGCACACGGCTCTACATCGCCATCCTTCACGTCTTTCCCTGAAGTCTACTTCCTCCGGCTTCACACGAAGCTCCTCGTCTGGCGGTCCCTCGGATGCTCCAAGCGCACGGCTTCCGTAAAGCCATCCTTCACTGACTAAAGGACCGAGTCATGAGATGTGAAACTTGCCAAGGCTCCATGTGCAAATTACAAAGTCTTGCAAGACTCCAACGCACATATCAAATCCACACATCCTAACTTAAACCCTTTAAACAAAAATACTACTGAGGCAACTTTACAGATAACAAAAACTAAGTACTGAAAGAAACTCAACAACCTATGCATGAACAAATGAATGCTAAAAAAAATGTAAATATCAGGAAATAAACTACTACTAGAAACAAAATAAAATTTGGGCCCCCAAAACTTAAATGAAAGTATACCTCTAGTATAGTGGACAAGGTGAAAAGTCTGAAAGCCTCGACATCTCGGGAACCTGGGAGAACCTGCTGCTAAGCTACTGATGCCACATGTATATGTGGTCAATCTGAGAGCTAGTGGATACAACGGCTGCTCGGTGCTCCTCCTCCCTAGCCCACTATGTCTGTTGGGCATACATGTGCTGCCGCATCTCCTGGCGCTAGGCGGCCTCTTCCTGGTGATGGGCAGCCTCCTCCTGGATGTAGATGCGGGTCTCATCGTAGAACTCCTCAGCCTGGTGGAAGTGCTCCTATAAGCCTTGGAACTCCACCTATGTGTAGGCGCTCTTCTCCTCCCATCGCTGTCTCTGTGTCTACTGCTTGGCGTATATGTCGTCGAGGCGTGAACGGAACTCTGAGAAATCATAGGCTAACGTACCTGCATCCTGCTCAAAAGTAGAAAAAGGTGGTAGTGCAGGTGCAGGCTCATGTCGACTTGGACTAGGTGGGCTCCTATGCATGTGTGGACTGGAGGGAGAGTGATGTAAAGGGGGAGAGATGGGCATCGATGTGGATGGTCCCTCATGTGGCGGGGACTCCACTCTTAGGTCCAAGCGCCAGTTGGCACGTGTGGTGATGGTAGTGCGATCAGGGTTGGGGAGCCTAAGGGTCGTAAGGTTTTTTCTTACAAAGCATAAGGAGTGTCCCTCTCTTACAATCATTTTCATCGCCATGCACACTTTTAGGTCGATCCTAGGGCTCCCCTCTATACTCTCTAATGCAATGTAATCGTACCCCATCCTATGGCAAATGTGGGTAAGTAGGCCTCACACATTAATCTCTCCTCTTACTGCTTTGCTCATCTTCACTAAGTGTCTGATGAAGTGGGACCCTACATCGATGCTACTCCTTTCTTGTAGCATGTCCCAGAGGCAAAGCAGCTCGCTAGCTCTTATGACACTGTCACTCTCTCCACGATTAAATATAGTACTGGCCATGATTTGGTGGAGGTATCGAAAAATGGGGTTTTGGAGACGCGATGCTTTGACACTAGAAGGGTCATAAGCATGCTTTCCTGTCAATTCAGTCCAAAAGATCCGAGCGTTAAACCGAATAGGGGTTCTTCTCTCTCCCCCACTCGGCAAGCCAAAGCATGAATTCCATTGGTTGGGGGGGGGGTCCATTCATGCTCAATGTTAAATATTCTAAAAGTTATCCTCCCCTCTTCGCTCTCTCTACCCATTAAAATTTCTGCCTCCAAGGAGCTTAATAATTCTAGGACTACCCTAGGGTAGGTTGGGTGTCTTATTCCCATTATCTCTACCCACCCCATATTTGCAAATAGGGCTTGAATGTCTCCCAACAACCCTAAGGACTCTAGCAAATCTTCATCAAGGTACCTAGTAGCAGTGAGTTTATGAGTAGAAAGCATATTATATCTATCTCTATGTTCATTATTGAAAAAAAGGAGGGTTGGTAGAGCGTTACCCTCCTTCGGAGCTTGATGGGCATCGGTTCTCCTTACTCGTCGCTCCAAAACATTGGATCGAGGTGCCACATGCTTGGTCCTCCTCATCCTTGCTTATTTTGGCTTCCTTGATGGTTGAAAAAGCTTCTAGGTGGCGGGGAAGAAGAAACCACACCGCTAGGGAAAGAGAAATCGAAGCACATGACACAAATGGGGAGAAAACACATGGCTCTCCCTACTTAACCCTTGCACGATATGGTTGTGTGTAAACACACAGCCAGGCCATGTGCGCCTCGAGTCAGTCGGGCATGGCCGTGGAAAAACACACGGCTAGGCCGTGTGTCCCCTATCTTCTCCCCTTTTTGCACCACGGTCCGAATTTCCTCATACGCCTTGCCGTGTAAGCTAATATTGATTTTATTTTTACCTAGCAAAGTTCTCTTCTGATCCTAATACTAAATGAAATGGAAATCAAAGTTTAAATTAACTAAATGCATGCAATACAATTAAAGGGAAATTTAAAAACTAATCTTGGGTTGCTTCCCAAGAAGCGCTTTGTTTAAGGTCGTTTAACTCGACCTCACTCCATTATCAACTTGGCTCCGGAGGTTCAGTGAACCTCCATTCATCCATCTCGGAATCTTCATCTGGGGGCCTCGGCTTCAACCTGCTGAAAGTGAAGTTTTCTAGGTAGGGGGCTCTACACTCTGAAAGGCTGAAGAAGATGATCTCCCCATCTACCTCTAGGGAGATCTGGGGTGCCTTAACATCTATGCACGCCTCCGCAGTTGCCAAAAAAGGCCTTCCCAAAATGATGGTATTCTGGGGATTGGGTCCTGTGTCTAGTATGATGAAGTTCTTGGGTATCACAAAATTCTCAGTCACCATAGGCACATGTGCTAGCAAGCCGATGGGTTCCTTGACTGAGTCGTCCCCTATAAGAATACCAAGATTCACTGGTTGAAGCCCATTCAGTCTCATCTTCAAATAGTATGCATAGGGAATCACACTTACTGATGACCCCAAGTCATACAGTACTTCATCAAAGCTTTCCCCATATATCGAGCAAGGGATAACAAATTCATCGGGGTTCTCAAGCCGTGGTGGAATCTTATCTTCAATTTCATCTTGGTCAGGTAGGGTGGAAATCATGGTTGCACACCCCTTGGCGAATCTATTTCTCTACCCCACTCCCTCATTGTATACTCCTTCCTCTTTAGCCTGACTTAGCTCAGGTACTGATGGAGAACTATCCATAGATTTCGACACAGTTTGGGCTATCTGGACCACTTGTGTCTCCAACATCCTTGTGTGACTTGCAAGACCGTCAACGGTGGCCTTCAAGTCTTTGAGTGACTCCTCTATTTTCTGATGTTGGTGATGAAATTCCTCATTGTCCTTTGTTTGGGTAGCAATGAAGTCTTACATCATCAGTTCCAGTCTAGACTTCTGTAGCTGCTGCAGCCCATTGCCCTGCTGCTGCCCATACCCTCCTGATGGTTGGAAATTCCTCGAGTTATTCTTATAGGAGAAATTTGGGTGATTCCTCAATCCGGTATTATAGGTACTAAAGTATGGGTTATTGGGCCTTAGATTATAGTCCCCAACCGCATCAACATGCTCAATCTTTTCTTCTGAGGTTTCCTTCCCTCCATAGTAGTCCACTCGATATGCTGCTAGGTGGTCCACGGAGTTGACAGCATATCATCCTGCCGCAGGAGCTGGGTGACCACGTTCAGAAGCCCATTGATGGTGTTTCTAGGCCACCTCTTATATCAGCTCTTCGGCTTCCTCTATGGTCTTATTCATAAGCGCTCCTCCTGTAGTAGAATCCAGGAACATCTTTGTGGCGTACGTGATTCCATTGTAGAAGATGTGAATCACCAGCAACCTTTCCAGTCTGTGGTGGGGGCATTGGTAGAGTAGCCCCTTGTAGCGATCCCAAGCTTCAAATAAGGACTCCCCCTCCTTCTGATGGAAGCTCATGATAAGATGGCGCATGTGAGCAGTCTTGCTTGGTGGGAAGTATTTATTCAAAAACTACTGCTCACATTGCTCCCATGTAATGATGCTTCCCAAAGGTAGGGAGTGAAGTCATGCCTTAGCCTTATCCCCCAATGAGAACGGGAATAGGCTCTGGCGGATCGCGTCAGCAGGGACTCCATTCATCTTCATTGTTGAGCAGATTTCCAAAAATGCCACTAGGTGCTGATTCGGGTCTTCAGTCGCAGCTCCCCCGAATTGACTTTGTTGAACCATAAGTATAAGTGTTGGTTTAAGTTCAAAGTTGTTTGCCGAAATAGATAGTCCAGCTATACTCGACCTAAATCCTCTAGCGCTAGGAGCTATGTAATCCCGCAGAGGTTGGCTACCTATATGTACTTCGGATGCAACTTGGTCCTCCATCCTCTGTTGTTCTGCTTTATGGCGATGAAAGGTTCGTTCGATTTCTATGTCGATCGGAATCATGCCTTCCGATCCTAAGCATCTAAGCATACGAACAACCGAGGCACAAAAATTAGGATTGCTACCTAATACTAAGAAACAAGAAATAAACAAATCTAGCTAATAAAATCAAAGAGGCAATAAGAAAATAGAAAACTACTACTAAAATAAAAAGAAAAACTAAATCTAAATATGGAGAATATAGAACTAAAGTAAATGAAGCAAACTAAAAAGAAAATTAAACAAGTAAATAAATCTAATCCTAAGTCCAATCCAATTTTCCACTTCTCGATTTGATATCGAATCGATGAGTCCCCAACAACGGCGCCAAAAACTTGATGCACACGAATGCGACTTCAAATCTCACGATGGAGACCATCGAGGACTCGAAGTGCGTGCTTGCACTCAATGCCTGCAAGTAATAAAAGATTATCGATCCCACAGGGGCTGAGATTCGAGTATCGATTTGTTCGGTGGGTGAAATTATTCGAAAGTAAAATCTAAAGTTTCGACTGCGAGGGTTGTCGGTGGACTAAACTCTAGTACGGTGTCACACGGAGGAAAAAAGGAGTGTGCCGAAATCTTTAAAAGGGATTCTAGGACTTCGGTTTCTCTTGTGTGTCATAAAACATGCTATCAACTAAGCGTTGTATAAACGTCTAGCAATGGTTTTGTGGAGGGGACATCATACACTCTTCCAATGAGCCACCGCATCTATTGGGAGCTATCTCTGCCTTACACGGACAGGATAGGCGGTATGAGGATGCCAAATCAATCCCTACGATGCACCATTTCCAGTTCTATCGCATCCTTCTACCCACGGTTATAGAAGATCAGGTTTACCCCTAGGTTCCTTATATAAATCCCCTAAATCTTAGATACGAGGGTTGTCACCCCTTGTATCGCCTAAGCACAGTAGGTAGAAAAACAAATACGCATAGATATTGGTATAAACAATTTCCAATTTCCAATTGCAAATTCAAACTCAAAAACAGAATTCAATTTGAAGCAACTTGTCATGCGTACACAAGCTACTCCCTAATCCTAGAATCGAAGAAACTACTCCATATATAGAAGAGGAGAATCACAAGGCATGTTCATGTTCGAATATATCAGAAATAAAATGCAAGAACAAGAGGTTACAATGCCGATGTGGCCTTCTCTCCGACGTTGAAGTGCAGAACTTGGATCTCCAGTGGCGTTCTTCCTCCCCGTTGTGAGTTCCCGAAGCTTTTTAGGGCCTCGGTGTGTTGTCCCAGCCGTTGTGCCTCCCCCCTAGGGTTTGGGTGGAGCTCACCTTATATAGACATCACATCGGATCGTTGTAAAATTTGAAAAAAAACCCTAATCGTGTTAATCTGCTAGGCCACCACACGACCATGTGTTTCCACATAGCCAGGTCGTGTGCTGCCTTGGGGTGGCTGATCTCGACCATTGGACATGGCCATGTGTAGCCACACGCCCTGACCATGTCCCATTCTACGTCTACCTACAATATGCCCTTCTTTTGCTCCGAAAGTGCGCCTTTTCCCTCGGAATGCTATCCTGCACACAAAAGTACAAAGACCATATCTCCGAACTAGAAAATAGGAAATGCATGTAAAACAAAGTAACATACGCATGAAACTAACATGAAATGTAATGAGATGTGAGCTAAATCTACTCCTAAAACCCTATATGTTTTGATCACATCATTATGCTCCTAGGAACCCAAAACCTATTGGAGCTCCTTGGGTTAACTAGGTATTCACTAGGGATAACCTCCCTAGATACCGTCCTAATGACCCTCTTAGGCTTTAAAGCCTTGGTCATTGTGGTCTTACCTAAGTTAACTCTAGGGGTGACTCCCCATGTAACCTTCTTAGTGGATGATATGAGCGAAACATATAGGGTTTTAGGAGTAGTTTTTGCTCACATCTCGTTTCATTTTGTGTTTGTTTCATGCATATTTTACTTTATTTTTCATACATTTTCTATTTTCTAGTTTGGAGATCTGCTCTGTATACTTTTGTGTGCAGGATAGCATTTCATGGGGAAAACGATGCACTATTAGAGCAAAAAGAAGACATTTAGTAGCTGGACACAGAAGGGAACATGTACAGAGCGTGTGCCTACACACGACCATGTTCAGGGGTGAAAATGGCCACCACAGCCTGACACATGGCCTGACCGTGTGTTTTCACAGGGTCGTGTGGCGGCCAGGTGATTTGACGTGACAAGGGGTTTTTCTAGATTTTGTAGGGATCCGGCGTGATGTCTATATAAGGAAAGCTACGCCCAAACCCTAGGAGGAGGCATGATAGCTGGGACAGCACACCGAAGCCCTAAAAAGCTTCGAGAACTCACAACGGGGAGGAAGAAGGTCGTCGAAGATTCAAGTTATGCACTTCAACGCCGGAGAGAACACCACATTGCATTGTAATTTTTGTTCTTTGCATGCTATCTACTGTCTATACGAATATGAACATGCTTTGTATTTCTCCTCTCATATTTATGGAGTAGTTTCTTCGATTCTAGGATTAGGGAGTAGTTTATGTTGAGTTAGAACATGTTGGTTAAATATCTTTTTGTTCCTGAATTTATATTTGTAATTAGCGTTTAGTTTAGACCGATATCTATGTGTTTTGATTTTCTATCTACTGTACCTAACCGATACGAGGGGTGAAAACCCTTGTATCTAAGATTTAGGGGAATTAAAGAGGAACCTAGAAGTTGGCCTCATCTCCCATAACCGTGGGTAGAAGGATGCGATAGAGTAGGAAATGCACCTCATTTTTGACTCGTCGCAGGGATCAATTCGGCATCCTCGTACCAACTATCCTGTCCTAAGTCCAGGGGTCATCCTGGTAATGGCAGAGGTAGCTTCCGATATATGTGAAGGCTCTTCGGAGGAGTGTATGATGTCCTTTCTACAAAACCGTAGCTAGGAATCTAGACAAAAACCCAATTGACAACGTGTTCTGCGATGCACAAATGAAACTGAAATCCTAGAATCCCATCCAAAAGACTCACAGCAAGCCTTTTCTTCTTCTGTGTGACACCGTATTGAGTTAGGACCGTCGACAACCCTCACAATCACAACCATTAGATTTGACTTTCGAACAATAACATCCACCGAATAGATCGGTACTCGAATCTCAGTCCCTGTGGGATCGATAAATCTATTTATTATTTGATGACATCCATGAACTTGTGGGCATTAAGGGCAAGCATGCTCTTTGAGTCCTCGACGGTCTCCATCGCGAGATTTGAGGTCGCGTTTGCGTGCATCAAGTTTTTGGCGTCGTTGCCAAGGACTGATCGATTCGATATCGAATCGAGAAGTGGATAATTGGATCGGACCTAGGATTAGATTTATTTACTTGCTCTGCTTTCTTATACTTTATTTACTTCAGTTTTAGATTTTCCATCTCTAGATTAAGTTTATTTTATTTTAGCAGTAGTTCTATATTTTCTTATTAGCTCTTCTTTAATTAATATAGTTAGCTAGTTCAGTTTTTTTTTTTTAGTTAAACATTAGGTAAATACTCCTAACATTTCTTCTTGATTCAAGCTTTGGTTCCACCCTCAGAATTATTCATTGCATATAATTTATTACTCCTCTCTCATCGAAGGACGCTGAAATGTTAACACAGCTCGCTCGACCCTTGAGAGATTACATAGTGCCTAGATGAAAATCATGGAACTCCTACATAGCTATTCCTCGAATTCAAGCCGCGAGTTAGGAAATAAACCCTGCATTAATTGCTCTTATTCAAGAAAAGCTGTTTGGAGGAGCTCAGATTGAGGAACCCTATCTACACATTGAAGAATTTTTGGCGTACTGTGACACAGTGCAATATGAAGGAGTCCCAACAGACACCATTAAGCTCATCATGTTCCCATTCTCACTAAAAGGGGAGGCTAAGCAATGGATACACATGCTACCAGAAGGGAGTATAACGACATGGGAACAAATGGAAGACACTTTTCTAAGTAAATTTTTTCCTCCCCACAAAACAGCCTACGTTAGGGATAAAATCCTTTCATTTGAGCTAGGGCGAGAAGAGACTCTGGCCGAGGCATGGAAGAGACTACAAAAACTGGTTATTCGTTGCCCACACCATGGATTACAGGATTGGTTACTCCTCCATGTTTTTTATTCCGGGATAACTAGTTCGTCGAAAGAACTCTTGGACATAGCCACGGGGGGCGTGCTGATGAAAAAGAGCGCAGACGACGCATATCGCATTATAGAGACAGTGGTGGGGACTCTCAAAATATGGGCAAATTGCGAGCAAGATTTTCAGGAGGCTTTCCTCATGACGGGGAGCCTGCCAAGTACAGGGGGAGGACAAGGAGAGAGAGTACTAGATGGAAGAAGCTTCCCTATCTTCAGGATCAGAAGAAGAGGAAGAGTCGGGATAGGTGGAAGAAGAGAAACACACAGGGCCTGAGATAAAGCCACTCCCCCCTAATCTCAAGTACGAATTTTTGGGACCAACTTCAACCCATCCGGTGATTATAAACGCTAATTTGAGTGAGGTAGAGACAAGGATGTTGCTGGGGGTGCTAAGGACGTACAAAAAAGTGTTGGGCTATACCATCGATGACATAAAGGGGATAAGCCCGTCTCTGTGCATGCATAAGATAATACTTGAGGACAGGTGTAAGTCAACCATGGAGTTCCAAAGGTGACTTAACCCTCATTTGTAGGAGGTAGTGAAAAAGGAAGTGCTTAAACTCTTGGATGCCGGAATAATTTACCCAATTTCAAATAGTGAGTGGGTAAGTCCGATGCATGTAGTTTCAAAGAAAGGCGACACTACAGTAGTCAAAAACGAAGGGAATGAGTTGATCCCTATTCGAACAGTAATGGGGTTGTGAATGTGCATAGATTATCGTAAACTAAACAAGGCAACAAGAAAGGATCATTTTCCACTTCCGTTTATCAATCAGATGCTGGAACGCCTCGCTAAACATTCCTATTTTTGCTATCTTGATGTGTACTTAGGGTTTTTACAGATCCCAATCCACCCTAATGACCAAGAGAAGACAACCTTCACCTGCCCGTATGGAACCTTCGCATACAGATGAATGCCCTTTGGCCTATGTAATACCCCAGCCACCTTTCAACGTTGTATGACAGCTATCTTTTTAGATATGATTGAACAGATTATGGAAGTATTAATGGATGATTTTTCAGTCTACGACACAAGTTTCGATGCATGTCTAAAGAATATAGAAAGGGTTCTGCAAAGGTGTGAGGAGAATAGCTTGATTCTGAATTGGGAAAAATGTCACTTGATGATAACTGAAGGGATAGTTCTAGGGCATAAGATATCAAGGAACAGTATTGAAGTAGATAAAGCTAAGGTCGAAGTAATTGAAAAACTGTCGTCACCTAGGGATATAAAGGGGGTCCGGAGTTTTCTTGGGAATGCGGGTTTTTATCGAAGGTTCATAAAGAATTTTTCTTAGACAACTAGACCTTTGACAAATCTACTAGCTAAGGACACAAAATTTATTTTCGATCGCCAATGTTTAGTAGCATTTGAAGAAATAAAGAAAGCCTTAGTAACGTCCCTGATAATACAACCGCCTGACTGGAGCCTAACATTCGAGGTCATGTGTGATGCTAGTGATTATGCAATGGGGGCAGTGTTGGGCAACGGAAGGAGAAAAAGCTACAGGCCATTCTCTACACCAGTAAGATGTTGAATGGAGCACAGATCAATTATGCTACGACTAAGAAGGAATTACTGGCAGTCGTGTTCGCATTTGACAAGTTCAGACAATACTTAGTAGGTTCAAAGGTAGTTGTTTACACTGACCATACTGAAGTTCGTTACTTGCTAAGTAAGAAGGATGCTAAACCCCGCCTTATTCGCTGGATTCTATTACTTCAAGAATTTGATATAGAAATCAAGGATTTGTTGATTATTTGCATGTTTTATGAGTTTGGAATCATTTTGAACCTTATTGTAAATTCTCCTAAATTCTAGACTTATATGCAAAATTTATCTTTCTTTGTAGGAGATCGAGATGGGCCACTGTACTAGACTCAAGTTGGATCGAATATGGCTTCATCTAGGGCCATCAAGGATCATTTCAAAATGGACTAATCTAGACCCTTCATTCAGATCAGAGGCAATTCAATCAAGGGACCAGATCTGAGCAATATGGACCGTCCGAAGAAAGTTGTCCATTCTGAGCCATTTATCCAGATCCAGAGAGATCCAGTCTGTACATTTAGATCTGGACATCTGATCCCTTCCTCCAGATTCGACCGATCGTGATTATCCATTCAGATTGATCAGATCCATCCATTCAAAGTCAGAGAATTCTCAACCATTGGATGCAAATGGATTAATCAGATTCATTAAACCCTAGCTCTATTGGACGGTTGAGATTGAAAGGGGCTTGGATTGGATGGTCAAAGAAATTCACTTAAGTAAATCAACAATTTTCCATCTCCTTCCATCGTGCGACAGAATAGAAGCAGCTCCGCCCCTTTCACGTGCCGATTGCCCGCCTCGCTTTACCCTTCCTCACCGGTCACCGGAGAGGAAAGGGGATTCCCTTTAATATCCGGTGACCAGTGCCACATCTCCTCCATCGCCTCCTCTACCACCGACAGCCACAATCGATTTCCATCACCCCTTTCACGCCCGAGAAGCTGACACAACTTCCAACCTCTGTTGCCGCCGATCACCGGAGTGGGCATTCCCCTCCGTTATCGCTATGACCACCGGCAGCTCCAGCAACCGATCCACAACTCCAGCAGCTCTCTACTTTTGTGGCCAGTTCCTTCACGCCAACGCCGACTTCCACCTTCATCCTTTTTCCAGTGCATTTTCGACAGCTGATCCAGCTCCTATTTCAGCATCTTACGTAAGTTTTAGGATGTGTTTTAATTGCTCTTTGTTTTAGTTGTTGAATGTTTGTACTTGAATGATCTTCCATGTTTAGATTGCACAAACTCGATTTAATTTGTTTCTTGCTTACGTAGTGTTCGATTAAATTTCTTTTTAGTAATTAGAATGCAGTTAGATTATGACACTTAGTTTATGTTGTCCTTAATTTCATCGCAATCGTAGTTTAATTAGTTGCTTTCTTTTAATCATGTTCATGCATTATATTTCGTTGATGCATTTCTTATTTCTTTTGGTTGTTAGTTAAATCTCTTCTTCCCTTGATCTCTAGTAGCCGCCTTTACTTTCCTTCCATCCATTTTCCTCCATGGATTCGAGGAGAAACCGCTTCATCGAGAGATTTCGGCGACGTCCTCCATCTCCACAGCTCATCCCCCTTTTCCTTCGGATTCGAGGAGGGGTTTCATTCCGATGACACTTCTTCGAGCTCATCCGGATCCGCGAGAGTTCAAAGCATCCATCAAACTACTAGATTCAGGAGTTTGCACCATCCCACATCCACTGTCGTTTGCAAAATCTCGATCGAGTTTCGTTGCACTTAGCCGGAGGAACTTGTTCATTCACCGGGCCTATCTTGGATGGAATTAGATCATTTATTTCCTCTTCCAATTTTTGTTGATTTAATTCCTGCATTGTTTGATTTAGTTGTTGCATGTTAGTTTAGAGTTTTAATTGCCTTGCAACCGTAGGTTAGAGCTTAAATCCCAAACCCCCATCTTGAATAGAAAATCCAAAGCAATAATTAGAAATCCTAAGTTTACTATTTTATCGATTACACTCTTTGGGAAGTGATCTGAGCCATCCACTATGCTATATTCGTGTAGTTAGGGGGTTCGATAATTAATTTGAAACGATACAACGACAAATACCTGTTCATCAAATTTTGGCGTCGTTGCTAGGGAGTGTAATGGTGCTTGGTAGACTTAGGATTATTTCTTCATTTTTTCTAAATTTTTTTTTTTCAAAATTCAAAAACTTTTGTTTAGGGTTGCATTCTTTTATTCTCTTATATATCCATGTATTTTATCATGTATGCTTCCTGTGTCTTTTGATATTGTTTGTTAGTATTTCAGGAAAGACATGAAATTTCTTTGAGTATGGATCCATATTATCATCAGTGTGGAGACTTCAGTGATGCTTACTATTCCCGCACTAGGCAACAAGAGTGTTACAAACCTGAAGATGTGTATTATCAGTACCAGCTGCAATATCATCAGCCTGTTCCTCAATATCATCAGTCTTATCAGCAAGATAGGTATAATTCAATTTCTGGTACATTTTTTCATAATTTTGATTCATATTTCATGTATGGGAACACACAACAGTATTTAGGGTCGATTGATGTGTATGTGGTTGGCCGGCTAGAGGGGGGGGTGAATAGCCTTTGTCGTAGACGGTGGAATTCGTTCGTTCATTTCTCGTCTACAAAACTATTAACGTAAGTGGAATATGCAAATACAAACAATTAAAGACAAAAGCAATAATGAGAATACAAATGCTAACAAAGGATGTAACGTGGTTCACAGCTACGCCGCTAATCCACGGTCAGATTTGTCCAAGGTGAATCACTCCTCAATCTATCCACTAGATCTCTCCTTTGCACAAAGCTAGGTGGAGGTAACCTCTTTTACACAAGGATCACTCTTCTACAATAGAATGAAGATTAACACAAGTAGAAGAGTGGAAAACATTTAGGGCACTTTGGGAGCTGTTAGGAGTTCAAGCATTAGGCCCCCAAAGCCCCACACCCTTCCTCTTTATAGAGGAAGAGGGTTTCTTCCCGTTGACACAGGAGCAGTCGACTGATGTCCCTATCAGTCGACTGGTCCCGTAGCCGTTGCACAATAATGGATGCTTTCCACGTTGGATTCCATCCAACAGCACCATCATCAGTCGAATGATGCTCCGATCAATCGAGTGCTCGCGAGCTCAACTCCATTCTATGCCTGACACTACATCCATCAGTCGACTGCCATTCCATGGCAGTCGACTGCTGGGCCAAAAACCCATCAGTCGGATACCAGTCGAACTCCGTTCGACTCAGAACAGTCGACTGTCATTTCATGTCAGTCGATTGATATCGAGAAATCTTTTCCGACACTTAGCCAAATGGCCAAGTTTCACCTAAGAGAACTACCCCTTCCCGGGTTACATTCGTTCACTCTCATCCCTCGGAGTCCCTCACCTTTGAAGTTATCTTCGTCCGGCCATATCCCTCGGATGCGCCAGGCACACGGCTCTACAGCGCCATCCTTCACGTCTTTCCCTGAAGTCTACTTCCTCCGGCTTCACTCGAAGCTCCTCGTCTGGCGGTCCCTCGGATGCTCCAAGCGCACAGCTTCCGTAAAGCCATCCTTCACTGACTAAAGGACCGAGTCATGAGATGTGAAACTCGCCAAGGCTCCATGTGCGAATTACAAAGTCTTGCAAGACTCCAACGCACATATTAAATCCACACATCCTAACTTAAACCCTTTGCGACACACATCAAAACCATATCAAGGGTTGATTGTACTAACAATCTCCCCCTTTTTGATGTGTGGCAATCCGTTTAAGTTTGGTAAAACATTTGATAAAACTATTAAGGTAAGAAAGCATGTGAATAACATGATTAGAAACTCTCCCCCTTAATACATGAAACTCTCCCTAAATATAATTCTTCCTTACTTAAACAAATATATTTCTCCCCCTTTGACACCATCAAAAATGTTAAACAAGGTTTATCTAAGCATGACATCAAATTTAGAGGGAAACAAAAACCAAAACATGCCTTTAAATTGGATAAAAGAAATTACTGGGCATGTTATCAGGCTACCAGTCGACTGATTCAGACTACCAGTCGACTGGCACATGCATTTCAGGTTTTTCTAATTTTCGGGCTGAATTTCAGAAATGCATTAAAAATTCTATAAAATTCAAAAAATCATGAAATTTGGGGAACATATTTCTTGTAAGTATATTTATCAATGAAAAATAGTTTTTCATGAAAAATCATTATATTTTCAAAGATTTGCCAAAAATCTAAAAGCTTTAAAAACAACTAGGTTTTTGATCAAGTTAGTATCAAGTTTAACACCTAGTTTTGCTTTAAATTGTTTCAAAACATGAACACACAGATTTTAAAGTAAGAAATTGTTTTGAAAACAAATGAAATATCCAACCATGATCTTTGGGCAATATGTCTATGAATTAAACATAAGTCTTCTCCATGATTGGTCTATTATTGCTATTTTGATACCTTAAATGACCATCTAAATGCCATAGGCATTAGTGGACCATGAGTATCATCCTAACATCTCACCCATGCTATGTTTTCAATCAAGGTAGCCTATGGTGAGTGTGAGATGCATGCTAAAGGTATTTTTATACACTTAACCGTTAATTTCATGCATTTCTACCCATGGTTAGGTATCATCCTAACATACCACATGATCATAAAGAAATATATGGATGAATTTTATATTATGACCATGAAACAAATGTATTAATCAATTTATAATTATGAATTAGGTATTACATCATGATAATAAGGCAAATATCACCTAAAGCATGATTTATCTATTTATAGGTGCATTATCATCACCTAACACTATTTCAAAAAATGTTGTCTTGCCATCCTAAGTCAACCAACATATAATATAGATAAATTTCATATGGTTGACTATCCTAGGGTTTTCTTAACCCTTTAGGATGGATTTAGGAACCCAAAACAAATTCTTGCCTATGGGGTTCACTAAATACTCCTTAGGGATCCATTTTCTAGCTATTACCTTCTTTTTGTCTTGACCCATAGCAATTAAGCATTTATAAGCCTTTTCATTTTTCTTTTCCTTATATCCTAGGCCTTTCTTATTGAAACTTGCTCTTTGGCTCCCTATGATCATGTTAAGAGTGTTGGAGCCAATTGTAAACTTTTCTAGGGCCTTGGTCAAGTGATCTACCTTTTCCCTTAGAGCCCTATTTTCCTCTATGCATGCATCATTAACATCAAATGGCATATAAAGATCATGTGAGCATGAATCATCATGACTAGAAGAAATATTTTCATTATCATTTAAGCATGCTTTTTCTAGTTTTTCTTCTAAGTCCTTAATTTGATCTAGCATGCATTTATTTTTCTTCTTTGCCCTAAACAAGTCCTTAGTGAGGCTAGAAATAATTGACATAATTTTCTTGGGGGAAAGATTTGTTACCTCACTTACCAAATCCTCTTCCGATGATGAGGATGTAGAAGAAGCTCCCCCTTCACTCGAGCTCTCCTCACTTGAGCTTGTTTCTTCTTTTTCGGAGGAGGAGGAGTCTAGGTCATCAAAGGCCATTAGGGCAAGATTTGAGTAGACATGTTCTTCTTCTTCGGATGAGGATGAGGAAGAAGGATCATCCCATGTCTTTGCCTTTAGTGCTCTGACCTTTCCCTTTTCTTTGGCCTTCTTCTCTTCTTCCTTCTTCTTGCCCCCTTTTTTCTTCTTTTCTTCTTTCCTTCTCCTCTCCTCTTTACTCTTGTTTAGGAGGGGACAATTATCCCTTATGTGTCCCTCTCCTTGGCAATTATAGAAAATCACCTTCCCCCTTGGTCTTCTCCTCCAATTATTAGATTTATTAAATTTGAAATTTTTCAAAGCACGCCTTACCTTCCTTACCATGTAGGCTTCTTCTGTGCTATCCATGGAGGAGGAGGAGGATGCTTCATCATCGGAGGAGGTTGGAATCTCCATCTTTTTCTTCCCCTTGTTGACTACCAAGGCCACTCCTCTTGAAGGTTGAATTCTTGGCTCTTCATTTATTCCTTCAAGCATTGTTTCGTGAAGCTCCATAGTTGAGAAGAACTCCTCCAAGGTGCTCACTTCCAAATTCTTGGAGATGTAGAAGGAGTCCACCATAGATCTCCATCTTGAGGACCGGGGAAAGGCATCTATGGACTTCATTACCATATCTCGGTTGGAGAGTTTTTCACCTGCACTTGTCAAACCGGTTAGAATTTCCTTAAATCTAGAGTGTAGGGATTTTACCTTCTCTCCCTTTTCGAGTTTGATATTGCATAATTGGGAGAAAGGACATCTCTCCTTGCTAGTTTTGCCTCAGATGTGCCTTCATGAATCTATATTAGTTTCTCCCACATGTCCTTGGTGCTAGCGCATTCCCCAATCCGATTCACTTCTTGTTGGGGGAGTACGTTGTAAAGGTGATGTTTGAATTTTGAGTTCACCAAGTACTCTTCCCTTTGCCTCTTGCTCCATCTTGATTTTTCCAATGGCTCCCCTTCTTCATCCCTAGGCATTTCGAAACCGTTTTCCATAATTAAAAGAATTTCAAAATCGGTTTCGAAAAATACCTCCATTCTCTTTTTCCACCAAGAGAATTCTCCTTCAAACTTTTGTGGATGAATGTTCGAGCCGGCCATTCTTGAATGTGCTTGTTGTGGCGGTTAGTCCTCGACAAGCTTTCCTTGGCTCTGATACCACTTGTAGGGTCGATCGATGTGTATGTGGTTGGCAGGCAAGAGCGGGAGTGAATAGCCTTTGTCATAGATGGTGGAATTCATTCGTTCGTTGCTCGTCTACAAAACTATTAGCGCAAGCGGAATATGCAAATACAAACATTTAAAGACAAAAGAAATAACGAGAATACAAACGCTAACAAAGGATGCAACGTGGTTCACGGCTACGCCGCTAATCCACGGTCCAATTCATCCAAGGTGAATCACTCCTCAATCTATCCACTAGATCTCTCCTTTGCACAAAGCTAGGTGGAGGTAACCTCTTTTACACAAGGATCACTCTTCTACAATATAATGAAGATTAGCACAAGTAGAAGAGTGGAAAATGTTTAGGGCACTTTGGGAGCTATTAGGAGTTCAAGCATTAGGCCCCCAAAGCCCCACACCCTTCCTCTTTATAGAGGAAGAGGGTTTCTTCCCGTTGACACAGGAGCAGTCGACTGATGTCCCTATCAGTCGACTGGTCCCGTAGCCGTTGCCCAATAACGGCTGCTTTCCACATTTGATTCCATCCAACGGCACCATCATCAGTCGACTGATATTGTCATCAGTCGACTGATGCTTCAATCAGTCGAGTGCTCGCAAGCTCGACTCCATTCTGTGCCCAACACTGCCTCCATCAGTCGACTGCCATTCCATGGCAATCGATGGTCTACCGATTATTTGTAATTCCATGGCGATCACGCTGGCCCAAAACCCATCGATCGGATACGGTCGAACTCCATTCGACTCAGAGCAGTCGACTACCATTTCATGCAAGTCGACTGATGTCGGGAAATCTCTTCCGACACTTAGCCAAATGGCCAAGTTTCACCTAAGAGCACTACCCCTTCTCGGGTTACATTCGCTCACTCTCATCCCTCGGAGTCCCTCGCCTTTGAAGTTATCTTCGTCCGACCACATCTCTCGGATGCGTCAAACGCACGACTCTGCAGTGCCATCCTTCGCGTCTTGCCCTGAAGTCTACTTCCTCTGACTTCACTCCAAGCTCCTCGTCCGGCGGTCCCTCAGATGCTCCAAGCGCACGTCTTCCGCAAAGCCTTCCTTCACCGACTTAAGGACCGAGTCATGAGATGTAAAACTCGCTAAGGCTCCATGTACGAATTACTAAGTCATGCAAGACTTCAACGCACATATCAAATCCACACATCCTAACTTAAACCCTTTGACACACACATCAAAACCATATCAAGGGTTGATTGCACTAACACAGTACACCCCTGAGCAGTCTCAGTGCTATCTACCCCCATCGTCCATTGATACTTACATGACTAGTTAAGGAGATCAATCAAGTTACTGTGAAGGAACCCCCTGCTCCCAGTCAAGAAAATACAGAGACACTAGAAAAACTAGCTTCATTTGTACATCAATATCAACAACAAATGAAGGATAGTCATTAGCGAATACAGAACATGCAAATTCTGCTTGATCAAATTGCATCATCCATCTACTAGACACAAGCACAAGATTCCTCCCAGTTTTCCTCAAAGATCATTTCTGATGGTAGTGATGTGCTTGAGGAGATGGATTACAGAGATGGTGATATGTACGCTTCTACCTCTGCAGCTCTACAGGACTCCTCTACTGATGTGCATGATGATGATGTACTATTTGATGCTCAAGATAATGATGAAGTTGCTTCTGTGGTCGATGACTTGCAGGATGATAGTAGCGGCTTAGATTTACTCTGTGATGCTGTTTGTGCCCTAGATTATTTTGAAGAAATGGAGCAGTTTCCAGATACAAGTGCCCAGAATTGCCAGCCAGACCAGAAGACAAGTGAGACAGTGGGGGTAAGCAATTCTGATGAGCTGATTCCCATGGAAGTGGTGGATAGCTGGAGGCCCCCAAACTGGACACTTCCATCATAGCCAAAGTCTCCATGAATTTTGCTGATGAAACCCCTAACAACAAATGCAATAATCCAGCCCCAAGGCTGGACACTTTTCCTGAATCGCCTCCGACCACTAGAGATTACATATAAAAAGGTGATCATATTGGAGGGAGCAACACAGTACTATCCTGATAACACCATGAAGGTGCTCACCCCCATTCTATCCATCCCACTTCCGGCATGAATGTTAAAGTTGAATCTTCTTCAACCACGGGGAAAGAAATTCTTTTGGAACACTCTACGACCTGCGTGGCTCCTTTTACTGAATCTTCTCCAACCACGAGGACCTCAGGGGAGTTTGCTCCATCTCATCTCTTTTCTTTTTCTTTGTATATACGTTCCTTTTACTTCATTTGTTTTTATTTTAGTTGTTATGTTTTGTTTGTTGAGTTTTTGTTTTGTTGGGATTTTTAAATAAATTTCCTATGCATTACTTTATATCATCTTAGAAGTCGTGAAAGCTAGTTAAATTTGATTGTCGAGTTTCGGGGATTTATTTTCATGAATGGATTATTTTCTTGTATGTGGTTACTACTTAGTGATGGATTCTATGTTGATAGATTGAGTTGATTATTTTTGTTTACCTAGTGAGGATTGAGCCTATTTTTATTGCTTGTGTGTGATGCACTTGTGGTTATTGTATCTCTAGAACTTGCTTTGATTCTTTCGAGACCACACAACAATAGGTTTGTATGATTATTATGAAGGCAATCATATTTGTTTTCCTTCACTTCTTTTATCGCCACATGCTTATTTGAATAAAATTCTAGTCATTCATCCTTATATTTTTTTCTTTCCTTCCATTACTTTCTTTTCCATTTCTATTTTTGGATGTGGAATGCTTGGATGTTCCATGATGAGTGTTTTGCCCAGGATGGACAGAAATTTAAGTGTGGGGGAGAGAAGTAGCTCAGGGAAATTTAGTGTTAGCATAGGCAAGTCGTGCATGATCACCATGAGCTAGCCATGTTCTTTATCTTTTTAGCTGAGCTTGATGTTGGAGCATAGGGAAGTGCATTACATGTCAGAAAAAATGTTACAAAAAAAAAGAAGAAAGTTGAAAAAAAATAAATTGGGTGCCCATGAAATAAAAAAAAATTATTGTGAAAATTTTGACATGTTGTGCCATTTTTTTATTTATGTGTGATAGTATTTTTGTTAACGACATCCCTTGTTGCAATCATTGAGAGATTTATTGTATATCATGAGTAGATTTGTATTGAAGAATGTGATAAGAGTTGTTTACATGTTTATTGGGTTGGAAGAAAAAAATTTAAGGTCAATGTTTTCTTGTACTCATCTATGTAGTATTCCAGTATTTCTATATCTTCTTACATTTCTTTAGCTATTTCTTACCTTTCTTTGCTTACACACATACCATTATTTGCTTTTATTCATGCTTCCCTTACATTTTTAATAAGCCTTCAGTGATTGTGCATTCTTATGTGTATATAGTGGTGAAGGTAGAAGAAAAGCAAGCATATGGTAGTTCATAAACCATGAGTAGCTTGAGTGAACTCCACTATTACATGCTTATGAGAGCGAGAGAAACCACCACTTATCTTGGGAGGCTTAGTCATTCTCAGTCTATTCATAATGGATTGAAATTACCATGTTTGTTAACCTGTGTAAGATTTGAGTCTATGTTTGCTTGAGTCTCCGAGAATTGACAATCCTAGGTAACTTTCTTTCACGATTTTCTATGTATGCTTGGGAATTGCTAGGGAAATATATCTTCATCTTTAGTTATCTTTACTTGCTCGGGACGTACAAGAATAAGTGTGGGGGAATTGATAACTGTCAATTTGTCGTATTATTTTGGTCCTTAATATCACAGTTTTAATCCTCTCGTATGTTTAATTGTTGATTATTTACATGTTTTATAAGTTTGGATTCATTTTGGACTTTATTGTAAATTCTCCTAAATTCTGGACTTATATGCAAAATTTGTCTTTATTTGTAGGAGATTGAGATGGGCGAGTGGACTAGACTCAAGTTGGATCAAATATGGCTTCATCTAGGGCCATCAAAGATCATTTCAAACTAGACTAATCTGGACCCTTCATTCAGAACATAGGCAATTCAATCAAGGGACCAGATCTGAGCAATATGGACCATTCGAAGAAAGAGGTTTATTCTGAGCAATTTATCTAGATCCAGAGAGATCCAGTCCATACATTTAGATCTAGACATCTGAACCCTTCCTCCAAATTCGATCGATCGTGATTATCCATTAAGATTGATCAGATCCATCCATTCAAAATCGGAGAATTCTCAGCCGTTTGATGAATAGCCCTTAAATTGATTAATCAGATTCATTAAACCCTAGCTCTATTGGACGGCTGAGATTGAAAGGGGCTTGGATCAGATGGTCAAAGAAATTCACTTAAGTTAATCAACAATTTCCCATCTCCTTCCATCGCGGGACAGAATAGGAGCAGCTCCGTCCCTTTTACGCACCGAACGCCCGCCGCGCTTTCCCTATCCTCACCGGTCACCGGAGAAGAAAGGGGATTCCCTCCAATCTCCGATGACTAGTGACACGTCTCCTCCATCGCCTCCTCTACCACCGGCAGCCACAGTCGATTTCCATCGCCCCTTTCACAGGCGAGCAGCCGACGCAACTTCCAGCCTCTGTTGCCGTCGATCATCAGAGTGGGGATTCCCCTCCGTTATTGCTCCGACCACCAGCAGCTCTGATAGATGATCCACAACTCCAGCAGCTCTCCACTTTTATTGCCAGTTCCTTCACGGCAGTGTCGACTTCCACCATCATCCATTTTCTAGCGCATTTTCGGTAGCCGATCCAGCTCCTATTTCAGCATCCTACGCAAGTTTTAGCATGTGTTTTAATTGCTCTTTGTTTTAGTTGTTGAATATTTGTACTTGAATGATCTTCCATGTTGAGATTGCGTAAACTCAATTTAATTTGTTTCATGCTTACGTAGTGTTCGATTAAAAGTCTATTTAGTAATTAGAATGCAGTTAGATTAGGACACTTAGTTTATGTTGTCCTTAATTTCATCACAATCGTAGTTTAGTTAGTTGCTTTCTTTTAATAATGTTCATGCATTAGATTTCGTTGATGTATTTCTTATTTCATTTGGTTGTTAGTTAAATCTCTTCTTCCCTTAAGCCCTAGCAGCCGCCTTCACCTTTCTTCCATCCATTTTCCACCACGGATTCGAGGAGGAACCGCTTCATCGAGAGATTTCGGCAACGTCCTCCATCTCCACAGCTCATCCCCCTTCTCCTTCAGATTGGAGGAGGAGTTCCATGTTAGTAATATATGAGAGATGTCCTAAGGCAATCGCCTTATGTATGAACAATTTATATGATAAATGAAGATTCACTATTTGAGTATACATATTTTATGTATTTGATTGGATCTTAAACTCATTTACTGAATGTCCACGATACGATTCACAGCATGAGAGAATTTGTGATTGGATCACAACTAGTGAGTATCTCTACATGTGTAATTGTGATGTATCGGAATTATCCTAGTCGATGAATTGATGAATCGGACACCATCAATTCTTGAGACTAGCACGGTATACTCCTTGGTGTATCAAGCGGTGATTCTCACTTGGAGACATAGTGATGTCGGAGTTAATCGTGGATGCTAGTTATGGTAACTAGTTCATTGGAGTGACCAGCCGTAAGACTTCATATGGTTCTCTGCATATATAGATATGTCAATGAAGTTCTTACTGTGGCTTAAGTGCGATGTTCCTTTGACTTGTGGTATTCAAGTCATCTTGATCATGGAGACTTATGCTTTGACATCTTAAGCAAACATCTCCGAGGAGATGTGGACCCGGGATGATTGGGTATAAGTCGAAGTGATCGAAGGTGTTTGAATAGCCTATAAAGGATTCACCACTCCTTGCGCGGAGATGTATACCCATGGCCTCTCGTCGGATTGTTACTAAAGTCTTTGGCCAAAGCATTACATGTTTAGAGTAAAGTACTCTTGATACATGTGGAGTAACTAGAATCCGTGGGACGAGGAAATGATACTTGGGCTAGGTGTGGCGTAGTCGACCTAGTGAGGTGATACAATAGACCATGTCACTGAACCAAGTGGGTATAAGATGAGTGAAGGGAATGGGGCCGCGATTCATTCGAGCTCTTGAAGGGTTTGAAATAGTTACGGATCAACCGTTGATCTTTTCGGTTAATTGGGGATCATGATGTACTACTAGGTGCCACTCATGATCGTTCTATAATTAATGGTTAATTATAGACGGCCAACATAAACCGAGAACCTATTTGGTCACACGCACAACGAGTGTAATCCAAAGGATTTAAAACGAGCTTGAGAATTGGATTCTCAGACCGAGAGAAACTAGGTTTGGTTGGACCAAACATAAAGCGAGCATGAAATTGTTTCAGTCGCAATGGAAGCGTGGATGGGCTGCGTCTTATGAAGATGTAATGGATGGACCAAAATGGTTTGGTTCTAATCCAATGGATAAGAATAAACCAAAGGGTTTGGTTTATTTTAAACGAATGAACCAAAAGTTGGTTCGGTTCGTTTTAACTTAAAATAAACCATCATGGTTTGGTTTATTTTAACTTATCCTAATGGAGCGGGTTAACGGGCTTTATGGATATGATCCATTAACCATTAAGAGAATTAGTTCTCTATAAAAGAGGCCTTAAGGGATTGTTAAACCCTAATCCAAAATCAAAACCCTAGCCTCCAAGGAGTTGCCGCCCAACCTGGTTGTGCCGCCCAACCTCCTTGCCGCCCAGCTTGATTGTGCTGCCGTCTAGCTCCTTTCCGGCGACCAAGCTTCAGCCGGTGAACCTCCGGCGACCCTCCGGTGATCTCCTATAGGTTTGGCATCAAGGTGAGGCTTTTCTCTCCTTGTTTTGGCCGGTGCCTACTCCTCCACCAAGCTGTCCAGTTTTCTGGACAGCTTCTCCTCCTCTCGTCGGAGCATCATTTGGATGACGGTTAGTGCTCCGACCGTGGCTAACATACCGGGGATTTGATCTCCGGTAATCCTCTGAGGTGGAGGACGAAGGATTCGTCAAACGGTTGACGAATACCTCTCCGGAGAAGCGAGTTTTGAAAACTCGTTTTGGATCCGAATTTGGATTCGGATCGTGATCATCTCTCGATCATGTCGTCTTCAACACGAGGCTAGTAACCCGTACGAAGACGAAGCTCGTGACTTAGCGAAGTCATCCCGAGGAGCTCGGCGTGGATACGGATAGAGACGATTCTTACGAGGATCGTTCCGGTTGATGCCGTTCCCGCTACACGTCATACGGAAGGTATAACGTAGTTTAATTTCCTTTTATTGCAATTTTAATTTACGGTTATGTCTACACTTGTTGTAATAGCATGCGTGTGTTGTGTGTGTTGTAATAAATAGGAGTATTTATTATTTTTATTGCTTCCGCTGTTCTCATGTTTACGAAACATGATCGAACACACACACGCCGTGGTGCCGGAAACCCAACATTCCATCCCGATGACACTTCTTCGAGCTCAACCAGATCCATCAAACTACTGGATTTAGGAGTTTCCACCATCCCACAACCACTACCATTTGCAGAGTCTCGATCGAGCTTCGTTGGACATAGCCAGAGGAACTTGTTCATTCACTGGGCCTATCATGGGTGGATTAGATCATTTATTTCCTCTTCCAGTTTTTGTTGATTTAATTCCTACATTGTTTTATTTAGTTGTTGCATGTTAGTTTAGAGTTTTAATTAACTTGCAACCGTAGGTTAGAGCTCAAATCCCAAACCCCCTTCTTTAATAGAAAACCCAAAGCAATAATTAGAAATCCTAAGTTTACTATTCTATAAATTAGACTCGTTGGGAAACGATCCAGGCCATCCACTATACTATATTAGTGTAGTTAGGGGGTTCGGTAATTAATTTGAAATGGTACCACGATTAATACCTATTCATCAATGATTCTCTACGGGATGATACCCTCATGGCCATTACTTTGGTTACCACCCCTTGGTATGCGGATCTGGTGAATTTTCTGGCAGGAAGGGTGATACCGCCAGAATTCACTACCCAACAAAGGAAAAGATTCTTTACAGAAGTTCGGCAATATATATGGGATAATCCCTTCCTATTTAGGAAATGTGTAGATAGCATATATCAAAGGTTCATACCAGAAGAGGAAGTGGAGAGCATCCTTTTCCACTGCCATTCCTCAGCATATGGGGAGAATGTTGGAATTGCAAAAACAACAGCGAAGGTACTTCAGGGACGATTCTATTGGCCTTGTCTTTTTAGGGACACACGCAACTATGTAGTATCCTGCGATCGGTGCCAGCGAACAGGAAATATAGGTAGGAGACATGAGATGTTGGCAAGCACCATATTAGAGGTGGTATGGGGGATAGATTTCATGGGACCCTTTCTCGATTCTGACGCAAACAGATATATCCTAGTCGCTATAAACTACGTCTCCAAATGGGTGGAGGTCGTAGCATCATCCAACTACAATGCTAGGACCGTAATAAAAATGTTCAAAAGAAACATATTCCCTAGATTTGAAGTTCCTCGAGTCGTAATCAGTGATGGAGGATCCCACTTCATCGAAAAATAGTTTGAAAAATTGCTACATAAATATGGGATGATCCACAAAGTCTCAACAGCGTACCACTCGCAAACAAGCGGACAAGTGGACATTTCGAATCGGAAGATCAAAAGCATTCTAGAAAATACAGTAGTTGCATCAAGGAAAGATTGGTCACAAAAATTGGACCATGCTCTTTGGGCTTACCGCACAACTTATAAGACCCCGATAGGCATGACCCCATTCCGCTTAGTTTCTGGGAAGCCTTGCCACCTGCCCATTGAATTAGAACACAAGGCTTTCTGGTCCATCAAGAAGCTAAACTTGGACTACTGCACGGCAGGAGAGAAAAGGAAACTGCAGTTAAGTGAGGAGGATGAAATTTGAAGGGATGCATATGAACATGCTAAGGCGTATAAGGAAAGAACTAGGAAATGGCATGACCAACATATCTTGATAAGGAAGTTTAAGAAAGGGGACTTAGTTCTCCTGTATAACTCTAGGATAAAACTATTTCCAGGGAAGCTAAAATCAAGGTGGTCAGGACCATTTCGGATAAAGAGGGTATACCCATATGGTACAGTGGATATATGGAGTAAGGAATCAAGGGAGATCAAAGTAAATGGGCAACGATTAAAAAAGTATCTAGGGGAGTCTCTAGAATTCGAGACTGATAAATGAAGGTTTAAAGAACCTCCAGAGCCAAGTTGATAATGGAGTGAGGTCGAGCTAAAAGACTTTAAACAAAGCGCTTCTTGGGAGGCAACCCAAGTTTAGTTTTTAGGTTTTCTTTTTATTGTATTGCATTCATTTGGTTAATTTGAACTTTGATTTCCATTTCGTTTAGCATTAATACTTGCTAGGTAAAAATAAAATCACTTTGAACCCACATTACTGAGCAAGTAAGGAGAATACAAGACTTTGAGCATCGTAAGAAGGAAATGGGGGACACACAGCCGTGTCCCACATGGGTTAAATGGCCATGTCGTGCATTTTCACCCCAAATGCACCGTGTGTTTTGGTTCCTCGTACCCTAGCCATGTGGATCCTTCTTCCCCATCACCTAGAAGCCTTTCCAACCCTTAAGGTAGCCCAAAAGAAGTGAGGATAAGGAGGACCAAGCAAGTGGCATCTCGATCCGGTGCTTCGGAGCGAAGAACAAGAAGAATTGAAGCCCCTCAAGCTCTATAGGAAGGTAACACTTTACCAACCCTTCTCTTTCACAATAATGATCATAGGGAATGATTTGATATGCTTTCTACTAGAAGAATCACTGCTACTAGGTATCTTGATGAAAATCTCCTAGAATCCCTAGGTTTGTTTGGTGTCATTCAAGCCCTATTTCGGAGTTCCGATTGTGCCTCGACGATATATATACCGAGCAAAAAACGCAGAGGCAACGATGGGAGGAGCAGAGGGCCTACACATAGGCAGAGTTTTTGGGCTTCCAGGAGCACTTCCAGCGGGCTGAGGAGTTCTACGACGAGGCCCGCATCTACTTCCAGGAGGAGGCTACCCGTCACTAGGATGAGGCCACCTACTGCCAGGAGATGCGGCAGCACATGCATTCTCAGCAAGCGCAGTGGGCTAGGGAGGAGGAGCACCGAGCAGCCGCTGCATCCACCAGCTCTCAGATCGACCACATGTATATGTGGCATCAGCAGCTCAACAACAGCTTCTCCTAGGATCCTAAGATGCCGAGGCTACCAAACTTTCCACCTCCTCCACCATACTTGAGGTATGCTTCGCTTAAGTCTTGGGGGACCCCATGTTTTCATTTATTTTGTTTCTAGCAGTAGTATTTGTTTTTAGTTAGCATTCATTTATTCATGCATAGGTTGTTCAGTTTCTTTCAGCACTTAATTTTTGCTACCTATAAGCTGCCTCAGTAGTATTTGTAAAAGGTTTCTTCATGAGTTGTTTACATGGGCAGCTTAACTTCATTTATCTCGTGGTATTTTTTTTTTTGCCCTGAATGAATGTTCTAGACTTACACTGGTTAGCTTTTATTTTAAACCTAACACATGACGAACATTCTGAAAGGGAGAGTCTAGTACGTACCTAGTTATGATTCATCTCAATAGTCTAGTACTTTGGAATCTATAGGTGACCCTAAGTTTAGCATTTTAGTTGCTGGAGATGCTCGGATTGTGTAAGCCCATTCAGAAAAATCAAAATCCTAGTGAGCAAAAAAAAAATTTTTTTTTTGAGGGATAAAAAAACAGTTGTTGTGGGTGGAAATGGTTAGGTGCCCCTTTGAGACCGAGTTAGGTTACTAGGGAAACACCTACCAATTTCTTTCAATACCGAGCACACCTTTGAGACTTTGTGCTTGATCTAGGGAACGACCCTCACTTTTGCCAGGTAAATGCCTAAGAGCCGGAGACCTTAGGAAAGCTATAGGATGACGACTTAACTTATCATGGAATGAGTATCCCCTAAGAAGTTTCGCTTGACACGAGCACGAGGAGCTAACTTAGTGAATTTCTAGAACATATCTATTTTTCTTTGATTGCAAATACAACTTGATAAATTTAGGTAACATTCTAAGTGTGGAACAATACCTTTTTTAAATTTCATGGCACTAAGGTTTGCTTGAGGACAAGCAAAGATCTAAGTCTGGGGGAATTGATGTGAGCGAAACATATTGGGTTTTAGGAGTAGTTTTCGCTCACATCTCCTTTCATTTTATGTTTGTTTCATGCATATTTTACTTTATTTTCCATGCATTTCCTGTTTTCTATTTCGGAGATCTGCTCTCTATACTTTTGTGTGCAGGATAGCATTTCGTGGAGACAACGGCATACTTTCGGAGCAAAAAGAAGATAATTGGCAGCTGGACGCCGAAGGGAACACGGCCAGGGCGTGTGCCTACACATGACCATGTTCAGGGGGCAAAAAAGGCTGCCACAGCCTGACACACGGCCTAGCCGTGTGTTTTCACATGGTCGTATGGCGGCCAGACGATTTGATGCGAGCAGGGGTTTTTCCAAATTTCGCAACGATCCAGCATGATGTCTATATAAGAAAAGCTATGCCCAAACCCTAGGAGGAGGCACGACGGTTGGGACGACACTCTGAAGCCCTAAAAAGTTTCGGGAACTCGCAACGTGGAGGAAGGCCGCTGGAGATCCAAGTTCTGCTGTTCAATGCCGGAGAGAAGACCACATTGCATTGTAATTTCTATTCTTTACATGCTATCTCCTGTTTATACGAATATTAATGTGCTTTGTGTTTCTCCGCTCAAATTTATGGAGTAGTTTCTTCGATTCAAGTATTAGGGTGTAGTTTGTGTTGAGTTAGAACATGTTGGTTCAAATATCTTTTCATTCCTGAATTTATATTTGCAATTGACGTTTAGTTTAGACCGATATCTATGTGTTTTGGTTTTCTATCTATTTTACCTAGCCGATATGAGGTGTGAAATCCCTCGTATCTATGATTTAGGGGAATTAAAGAGGAACCTAGAGGTTGGCCTCATCTCCCGTAACTGTGGGTAGAAGGATGCGATAGAGTAGGAAACACACCCCATTTTTGACTTGTCGCAGGGATCGATTCGACATCCTCGTACCGACTATCCCATCCTAAGTCCAGGAGTCGACCTGGTAATGGCAGAGGTAGCTTCCGATAGATGCGAAGGCTCATCGGGGGAGTGTATGATGTCCTTTCTACAAAATTGTAGCAAGAACCCTTGACAAAACCCAATTGACAACGTGTTCTGCGACACACAAACGAAACCGAAATGCTAGAATCCCTTCCAAAATACTCACAGCAAGACATTTCCTCTTCCGTGTGACACCGTATTGAGCTAGGACCGCCGACAACCCTTGCAATCACAACCATTAGATTTGACTTTCGAACAATAATGTCCACCGAATAGATGATGTGAGCAAAACATATAGGGTTTTAGGAGTAGTTTTCGCTCACATCTTGTTACATTTGGTGTTAGTTTCATGCATATGTTACTCTATTCATGCACGCATTGCCTATTTTCTGGTTTGGAGTTCTGTTCATTGTACTTTTGTGTGCAAGTTAGCTTTTCGGGTGAAAAAGATGCATTTTCGGAGCAAAAGAAGGACTTTCATAGCTAGACGTAGAGTGGGACACGGCCAGGGCATGTGGATTCACACGACCATGTCCAATGGGCGAAGATCATCACCCCAGGGTCGCACACGGCCAGGGCATGTGGATTCACATGACCGTGCCCAATGCATGACTAGGGATTTTTTTGGATTTTACAGCGGTTCGAGGCGATGTCTATATAAGGATGGCTCCGCCCAAACCCTAAGGGGGAGGCACGACGTCTAGGATGGCACGCCGAAGCCTTAAAAAGCTTCGGTAACTCGCAACGGGGAGGAGGAATGCCACCGGAGGTCCACAACTTACAATACAATGTCGGAGAGAAGATCACGAAAGCATCGTATATCTCTATTTCTGCGCTTTACTTCTATTGTATTCAAACTTAGACATGCTTTGTGATTCTTCCTTCGTATTTATAGAGTAGTATTTTCGATTCTAGGATTAGGGAGTAGCTTGTGTACATAAACAATGTTGGTTCATATTAAATTCTGGCCATAAGTTTGATTTGATAATTGGTAGTTGATCTTTATTATATCTATGTGTGTTTGGCTTTCTTTCCGCTGTGCTTAGGCGATACGAGGTGGTGACATCCCTTGCAATCTAAAATTTAGGAGATTTGATTAAGGAACCTAGGGGTAAACCTGATCTGCTGCACCTGCGGGGAAAGGGGTGCAGTGGAATCGGAAACGGTCCACCGTAGGGATTGATTTGGCATCCTCGTACCCTCTATCTCGTCCTTGTGGGCGGAGATAGCTCCTGGTGAATGCGGTGACTCTGTGGGAGAGTGTATGATGTCCATTCCACAAAACCGTAGGTAAACGTCTAGACAACACCAATTGCCAACATTGTTCTGTGATACGCAAGTGAAACCAAAGTCCTAGAATCACCTTTGAAGACCTCGGTACACTCCTTTCCTCCTCCGTGTGACACCGTACAGAGTAGAGTCCACCGATAGCCCTCACCAACCGTAACCTCTTAGAGATCACGTCCGAACAATTAAAACCACTAAGTACATTGGTATTCGAATCCCAGTCCCTATGGGATCGATAATCTTTATTACTTGACGACATCCGTGCACTTGCGGGCATTGAGCACGAGTGCGTGCTTTGAGTCCTCGATGGTATCCGTCGCGAGATTTGAGGTCGTGTCTGTGCGCATCAAGTTTTTGGCGCCGTTGCCGGGGATTGTTGATTCGATATCAAATCAAACAGTGGTAAATTGGATCGGACTTAGGATTAGATTATTTTCTTGCTTTATTTTCCTTCTAGTTTATTTTATTTTCTTTAGTTTTATTTTCCATATTTAGATTTAGTTTTTATTTTCAGCAGTAGTTTCCTATTTACTTTTTGCATCTTAGATTTTTATTTGCTAGATTGTTTATTTTTTGTTTTTAGGATTAGATTAGCACTCTTAACTTTGTGGTTTGGTTCATCATATGCTTAGATGATTAGGGTCGGAAGGTCTAATTCCGATCGACTTAGAGATTGAGCGAACTTTTCACCATCGGAGAGCAGCACAGCGAAATATGGAAGATCAAGCTGCATCCAAGGTGAAGATAGGAAGTCGACCTCTGCGGGACTACGCAACTCCTATCGCTAGAGGATTCAGGCCGAGCATAGCTGGACCATCTATTTCAGCAAATAACTTTTAGCTGAAGCCGACACTTATACATATGGTCCAGCAGAGCCAATTCACGGGAGTTGCGACTGAAGATTCGAACCGGCATCTTGAGGCATTTCTTGAAATCTGCTCAACGATGAAAATGAACGGAGTCCCTACTGACGTGATTCGCCTGAGCCTATTCTCGTTTTCACTGTGGGAAAAGGCTAAGGTATGGCTTCACTCCCTACCCTCTGGCAGTATCACCACATGGGAGCAGTGTGAGCAGCAGTTTCTGAATAAATACTTCCCACCAAGTAAGACTGCTCACGTGTGGCATCTTATCACGAGCTTTTGCCAGAAGGAGGGGGAGTCCCTATTCGAAGCTTGGGATCACTATAAGGGGCTACACTACCAATGCCCCCACCACGGACTGGAGAGGTGGCTGGTGATCCACATTTTCTATAATGGGATCACTTACGCCAAAGAGAAGTCCCAAGATTCTGCTGCAGGAGGAGCACTAATGAATAAGACCATAGAGGAGGCAGAGGAGCTTATCGAAGAGGTGGCACAAAACCACCATCAATGGACTTTCGAATATGGTCAACCCACACCTACAGCGAGATGATACACTGTTAACTCCATGGACCACCTTTTGGCAAGGATGGACGTGCTCAGTAGATGTTTTGAATCTTTGAATCCTTCATCTGCATGTGCGGCAATTGATTTTGGAGAGGGAGCGGCAGCATATCGAGAGGACCACTATGGAGGACAGGGAACTCAGATGAGCAGATTGAGCACAGTGACGCGATTGGGGACTATGACCAAAGGCCCCACAACCCATACTCTAATACCTACAATCCCAGATGGAGAAATCACCTGAATTTCTCCTACAAGAATAACTCGGGAAACCCCTAACCATCCAGAGGGTATGGGAAACAGCAGGGCAATGGGCAGCGACAACAGAAGTCCAAACTGAAACTGATGATGGAGGACTTCATCGCTACCCAAACTAAGGCCAATGGAAAATTTCGTCGCCAACATCAAAAGTTTGAAGAAGCACTTAGAGACTTAAAGGCCACCGTTGATGGCCTTGCAAGTTATACCCGGATGTTGGAGACACAAGTGACCCAAATATCCCAATCCGTGTCGTAACCTGTGAAGAGCTCTCTATCAAGCCAAGGAAAAGAGGAAGGAGTGGGGAAAAATAGCCAATTCGCCAAGGGGTGTGTATCCATGATTACCACCCTACCTGACCAAGATAAGTTTGAAGATAAGATTTCAGTACAGCTTGAGGACCCTGGTGAATTTGTTATCCCCTGCTCAATTTATGAGGAGAGCTTTGACGAAGTGCTATGCGACTTGGGATCATCAGTTAGTGTGATGCTCTACGCATATTATCTAAAGATGGGACTGAGCGGGCTCCAACCAGGGAATCTTGGTATTCGTATGGGGGTTGATTCAGTAAAGGAGCCCATTGGAGTGCTACCACATGTGCATGTGATGATTGAGGATTTCGTGATACCCACGGACTTCATCATACTGGACACAGGACCAAATCCCCATAATCTCATCATTCAGGGAAGGCCTTTTCTAGCAACTGTAGGGAAGTGCATAGATGTGAAGGCACACCAGATCTCCTTGGTGGTAGACGGGGAGGTAATCCTTTTAATCCTTTCGGAGCATAGAGCTTCCTACCTTGACGACTTCACATTTAGCAGAATGAAGCCGGAACCTCCAGATCAAGTTCCCGAGACAGATGAATGGAGGTTCACTGAACCACCATAGTCGAGTTGATAGTAGAGTGTGGTCGAGCTAAATGGCCTTAAACAAAGCGCTTCTTGGGAGGCAACCCAAGTTTAGTTTTAGATTTCCCTTTTTGATTGCATTGCATACATTTGTTTGATTTTAGTCCATCGTATTTAGAGTTAGGAATAGAAAAGAACTTTGCTAGGAAAAAATGAGACCCATATTAGACTACACGGCGAAGTGTATGAGAAAATTCGGGCCATGGTGCATAAATGGGCGGAAAATGGGGACACACGACCTGGCCGTGTGTTTTCCCTCAGCTGTGCACGATTGACCAGATGTGCATATGGCTTGGCCATGAGTTTTCACACGGCCGTGGCGCACGAGGTTAAAAGGGGAGAGCCATGTGTTTTCACTCCATTTGCGTCGTGTGCTTCAAAAGTTCTTGCCCTAGCCGTGTGAGTTCATTTTCCCCATCCTCTAGAAGCATTTTTAACCTCTAAAGAAGCCAAAGGGAGCAAGGATGAGGAGGACCAAGACTGTAGCATCCCGATCCGGTGCCTCGAAGTGACGAACAAGGAGAGCCGACACCCCTCAAGCTCTGGAAGAGGGTAACACCCTACCCACTCTACTTTTTCGCAATAATGAACATAGAGATAGGTACAATATGCTCTCTACTCGTAAACTTACTGCTACTAGGTACTTAGATGAGGATTTGCTAGAATCTTTAGGGTTGTTGGGTGATATGCAAACTCTATTTACAAAAATAAAGTGGGATGAGATTATGGGAATAAGACACCTAACCTACCCTAGGATAGTTTTGGAATTTTTGAGTTCTTTAGAGGCAAAAGTCTTAACGGGTAGAGAAAGCGAGGAGGGTAGGATAACTTTTAGGCTTTTTAACATTGAGCATGAGTGGACCCTTCACCAATGGAACTCATGCTTTGGCTTACCAAGTGGGGGAGAGAGAAGAACCCCTAATGGATACAACTCTCGTATGAATTTGACTGAGTTGACAGGGGAGCACACTTATGACCCATCTATGGCCAAAGCGTCGCGCCTCCAAAACCCCGTCTTTCGATACCACCACCGCATCATGGCAAGTACTATATTTGGTCGCGGGGAGAGTGATAGTGTAGTTGCTCATGCATTGGAGCCCACCTAGTCCACGCCAACATGGACTAGGTGTATGTCTAGGACAGGGTGAATAGGTCAAGAGGAGTATGTGTATTTCCAAGTCAGTGTGTGATGTTCAAGAGCAGTTGGTATAGTTCTAGAGTAGTTTGAATATTTCCAGGGTGGTTAGTAAATTTGTCGAACGATATGTCTGTTTCCCGAGTAGTAGGTTCATTTCCTGAGCTGTATGTTTATTTCCCGTGCTAGCAGTGGCTTTCGGGATTCTCTTCTCATTGGGAAATAAGGAGAAGAGGGGTATGCCAAAAGATAGGAGGTAACAATGAAAGGTTAAAGGTGGCCAGTTTAATATAATCACATATATCTTTGTATTTTATTTAAAATTAACAGGTGGCAGAAGATATTTTGAATTAGGAGCAGGAAAATCGATTAGGAGGATAGCTTGGCAAAGGGTATTCAAGTAAATACACTTCCAGGAGAAGGCGGACTGCCTCATCTATAAAAGGGGCAGAGTGTAGAGTCGATGTTGGCCGGCTAGAAGGGGGTGATTAGCCTTTGTCGTAGATGGAATACGATTGTTCTTCTTGCGTGCTCATCTACGATTGTCGTTAGCGTAGCGAAAATAACAATAATGAAGGCACACAAGAATAGATAAGATATAAGTAGTTCGAAACCGAATGGTTCCTAATCCACGGGCGAGCTCACCGAGCTCTAGTTATGCGCACGACACTAACTAAACTCCTTAGCCACTAAGAAAACACCATGGCTAGTCTTAGGGATAGCTTCCCTATTAGCCTTGGTTTTCCTAGACCTAGATGTTGTTCCATAATCAAATGGAACATTATGATAAGTCCTCTTGGGCTTAGGTTTGTGACCCAAACCTTCCTTGCCATTAGACCGTTCTTGAACCCTAGGTCTTGACTTTTGGACATTAGACCCCTTAACCGAATTTGTAATTATTTTGAAGGTCTTCTCAAGTTTTTCTAGCCTTGACCTCAAGGCTTGATTTTCTAATTCTAATTTTCCCAATTTTAATTTTTCATTAATCTTTTGGGAGGGACTCTTTCTAGGCATGTGCCTAGACTTTTCGGGAATAATACCCAAATTTTCTTCTACTCTCCTAATTGATTCTCTAGGTAAAATAGTTCTAGTGTTATTGGTCCTAGGTTTGTCCTTATATAATCTAACATGCTTGGCACCTAGACAAACATATTTCTTTCTCCTAGCATGCTTTTCATTAATAATTGCAAGAGAGATAAAATAATTCTTAGCATGCTTTTTAATTCTAGGAATTGAAGGTGCATTAACTAAATTTACCATAGGTATAGCCTGGGAAGCTCCCCCTACATGAGATACACCTTCTTGCCCCTTCTTCCTTCCCCTAGGGCATTGGCTTCGGTAATGTCCCATTTGATTGCATTTAAAGCACACAATGTGCTTTTTGCTTCTAGTTGTGGGGACTCCTACATCCTTTGACTTTTTGTTGACTTTTGGTGTCGATGCCTTTTCCTTAGCCAATTTTGGGCATTTACTCTTGTAATTCCCTTTCTCTCTACACTCAAAGCATATTATATGATCTTTATTTAAAATCACAATACTTGAGTAACCTAAGGAGTTTTCTTCTTGCTCTTCATTTCTCCCGGATGTGGATGTTTCTTGTTGAACTTGCTCCGAGATGGAAGATTGCCTCTCCTCCCCCTCAATACTAGAGGTAGAGGTTTCCACCAAGTCATCAACATCTTCAAATGTGGTGGGTGCTTCTTCCACGACAATCTCCTCTACTTGTGCCGGTTGGGAATTTTCTTTGAATTTCATTACTTTATCCAATAATTCCTTTGCATCCCTAAAATTACCCAATCTAGACCAAATGTTGTTAGGAATCAAATCACTAAGTAATTCGATTACCTTGAGATTTGTCTCGAAGTCCTTGATTTGGTCTTGGGTCCACCTTGACTTCTCAATTTGCCTATTTCTTCTATCCCTAGGCAATTCGAAACCATTTTCTAAGATTAGCATAAAATCAAAATCGGTTTCTAGGTATACCTCCATTTTTCTTCTCCACCATAGGAAATCTCCTTCGAATTTTGGTGGTTGGAGGTTGTAGCCGGCTATTTTATAGTCCTTGTGTCCGCGGTTAGTCCTCGACAAGCTCCTGTGCTCTGATATCACTTGTAGGGTCGATGTTGGCTAGGTAGATGGGGGTGAATAGCCTTTGTCGTAGATGGAATACGATCATTCTTCTTGTGTGCTCGTCTAAGATTGTCGCCAGTGCAGTGGAAATAACAATAATAATGATAACAACAATGCAAGCACACAACAATACACAAGATATATGTGGTTCGGAACCGAATGGTTCCTACTCCACGGGCAAGCTCACCGAGCTCTAGTTATGCGCACGACACTAACTAAACTCCTTCTCGACTACACGACGGAGGTGGAGAAACCTCGTACAAGCTATTACAACAAGTAATATAAATACATAAAGAAATACAAAGACAATACAAAAGATAACTTTTACACAATTACTTTGATCACTTTCTTGTTGCTTGCTTTAGATTGCTCTTGAAGGTCTGGAATGCAACAACAATTCCCCTCCAATAGCTTCACAAAAGGCATGGCGAAATCCCCCATCTTGAGCTCCATTTAAACCTGCATCAAGCAGATTTCGTGCGTATTAGTCGACTAATTGTGACCATCAGTCGACTGGTCTTGTAGCCATTGTCTCACAACGACCAGATCCACGTTGGTCAAGTTCCAACGGATCACATATCGATCGATGGCACCCATCGGATCAGTAACCCATCGATCGAGTCGGCAATTCGACTAGCTTCGCGGTCTCAAGATGCAATCACCGATCGATGGTGTCAACATGATCGATCCCAGATTGCTCAATTGAACACTGGTCAAACCCATATGACCTAGAGCAGTCAACTGGCACCTATGCTAGTCCACTGATGTCGAGTAAAACCTCAAACATCAAGCTGTTTGAGCATCCGACACTCAGTCTTAGCCACTTGGCCAAGTCCACCTCATCCCTCATGGAGTTCCCCACCGAAGCTCTCTTCCCTCGGCCTATGTCCCTCGGATGTGTCAAGTGCACGGCGTCGCAACGTCATCCTTCGCGTCTCTTGCCCTCAAAGTATGCTTCCCTTTGGGCTCACCCATTAGCTCCCTGTCCGGCAGACCCTCGGATCCACCAAGCGCACAACTTCGCAATGCCATCCTTCACCGACTCAAGGACCCTGAGCCTAGTGAACTTACCAAGTCTTCAAGACTTTCCCACATGCACCAAGCGTAGGGCTTCGCAATGCATTTCTCACCAACCACCAAGCACACGACTTCGCAATGCTTTGGACTTTTCAACACCAAGCTCCATGCTTGGATTTTCCATGCCAACTCCATGTTGGACTTTCCTATGACAATCCCAGGTCATAAGTTTTGTCTATCATCAAAATACTGCTCGAGTCAAACTCGAGTCAACCTAGGCAGATTGCACCAACAATCTCCCCCTTTTTGATGATTGACAAAACTACGATCTCAAGTCTACCAATTCTTCCATATTGGCAATTCTCACATCCCAATGAGAATTCCAACTCTAATTGGTAACTTGGTTACGTCTCCCCCTTTTTGACATTACATCAAAAAGGTCCTCCCCAAGGGTATGAATGTCTCATATCCCAATGAGATCTTACAATCTCTCCCTTGAAGGAAACATATGCCTACAATCTTTCTAGTGATCCCATATCACTTAAGAGAGGCAACCTAATTTTCCTCCCATGAGGAAATACACATCCATCTTCCCATGATGGATACCTCCATCTAGAGGCTTGCTCCCCCTTAACCATTGCACCAACAATGTCCTTGGATAGTCCCTAAGCCAATAGGAACATTAACCAAATCAAAATTAAGGCAAAGTTCAACAATGAACTCTCATCCACCTTAAAATTGATACTCTCCCTAAACACTTCTCCTATTCCATGTATAATGGATTTCAACCCTTTCTAATGCTCTCCCAAGCATGTCCTAGGGTTAGGAGTAGTTTAGGGACAAAAACACAGCTGAACATGGGCCTAACCACCAAGGTTTACCCGAAATCAGCCTGTGCCAATCGACTCTGTCAGCTACCAGTCGACTCCTTCCCACATTAGTTGACTAGCCGCCCTGGCAGTTGACTGATAACTGCAATTGTAGTTTTCTGAATTTCAGAAACAAACTTCTGAAATTCGTAAGTAAATATACATACGTTGATAAATCATGAAATTTTGTACGTATATTACTTATCACAATTATTATGGGTGAAAAATATTGGAAAATTATTTTACCCATAAAATAGTGAGATTGATACAAAGTCCAAAAGTTTAGAAAAGCATCAATAAAGAGCCCTCTTTGTATCATCCTATTCATTGGTGATAGCTATCAAAAGATAGACTTCACCAAGGTTTTTTCAAAATGTTTTCAAAATGTTTTTAAAACCTTTGATTCCTAAACATCTCACTTGTATCTAGATGTGTAAAACATATACAAGGCAATTAATCTAGTGAGATGTGAGTTTTTGTTCTTTAATGGTCTCATGCATATTCTAAGGCAACTCTATTTGATTCCCTTATGCATGCGACTTCAAATCATGTCATTGTCTTTAATTTCATTTTATTTTATGCATGATATGATTATGGCATATATATGATATAACTTAATCATGTGCCAAAATCATGATGTCATGGCATGTGAAAGAAATCTAAGCATATATGACATCTAAACATGATCATGGCATTGTTATAGATAAAAATGAAAATGATATCATGACATGGAAAGGCAAATAAATCATGGCAAGTAAAATACACTAAGGTATAAAATACCTAAGTGTTAAATCCAAATTGTCAATTCTAGGAATTAATTCTATTTTGCCTTAAAACCATTTTCTCCCAAGTGTGCTATAATCCCAAAATGACACACCCATACCTCTAATACCTATTTTTGCCAATTTAATCATTTTTCAACTTCTCAAGCATATTGGCACATCCTAATGTGTCAACTCACCATGGCTAGGTTAACTACACATCCATTTAGGGTTGACACACCCTAACCCATCTAGCGTTAATCGATCACGCTCCTAGGAACCCAATACCTATTGGAGCTCCTTGGGTTAACAAGGTATTCACTAGGGATAACTTCCCTAGATACCTTCCTAATGACCCTTTTAGGCTTTGAAGCCATTGTCTTTTGGGTCTTTCCTAAGTCAAATCTAGAGGTGACTCCTCTGACATTCTTAGTGACTTTATTGATTTTCCTTAAGTCCTTAGCCACTAAGCAAATACCATGGCTAGTCTTAGGGATAGCTTCCCTATTAGCCTTGGTTTTCCTAGACCTAGATGGTATTCCATAATCAAATGAAACATTATGATAAGTCCTTTTGGGCTTAGGTTTGTGACCCAAACCTTCCTTGCCCTTAGACCGTTCTTGAACCCTAGGTCTTGACTTTTGGACATTAGACCCCTTAATCGAATTTGTAATTATTTTGAAGGTCTTCTCAAGTTTTTCTAGCCTTGACCTCAAGGCTTGGTTTTCTAATTCTAATTTTCCCAATTTTAATTTTTTATAAATCTTTTGGGACGGACTCTTTCGAGGCATGTGCCTAGACTTTTTGAGATTAATACCCAAATTTTCTTCTACTCTCCTAATTGATTCTCTAGGTAAAATAGTTCTAGTGTTATTGGTCCTAGGTTTGTCCTTAGATAAACTAACATGCTTGGCACCTAGACAAACATATTTCTTTCTCCTAGCATGCTTTTCATTAATAATTGCAAGAGAGCTAAAATAATTCTTAGCATGCTTTTTAATTCTAGGAATTAAAGGTGCATTAACTAAATTTACGTTATGGTTAGCTTGGGAAGCTCCCCCTACATGAGATACACCTTCTTGCCCCTTCTTCTTCCACCTAAGGCATTGACTTCGGTAATGTCCCCTTTGATTGCATTTAAAGCACACAATGTGCTCTTTGCTTCTAGTTGTGGGAGACTCCGGCATCCTTTGACTTTTGGTTGACTTTTGGTGCGGATGCCTTTTCCTTAGGGAATTTTGGGCATTTACTCTTGTGATGCCCTTTCTCCCTACACTCAAAGCATATTATATGATCTTTATTTAAAATCACAACACTTGAGTTACCTAAGGAGTTTTCTTCTTGATCTTCATTTCTCTCGGATGTGGATGTTTCTTGTTCAACTTGCTTCGGGATGGAAGATTGCCTCTGCTCCCCCTCAATACTAGAGGTTGAGGTTTCCACCAAGTCATCAACATCTTCAAATGTGGTGGGTGCTTCTTCCCCGGCAATCTCCTCTACTTGTGCCGGTTGGGAATTTTCTTGGAATTTAATTACTCTATCCCATAATTCCTTTGCATCCCTAAAATTACCCAACCTAGACCAAATGTTGTTAGGAATCAAATCACTAAGTAATTCGATTACCTTGAGATTTGTCTCGAAGTCCTTGATTTGGTCTTGGGTCCACCTTGACTTCTCAATTTTCCTATTTCTTTCATCCCTAGGCAATTCGAAACCATTTTCTAAGATTAGCATAAAATCAAAATCGGTTTCTAGGTATACCTCCATTTTTCTTCTCCACCATAGGAAATCTCCTTCGAATTTTGGTGGTTGGAGGTTGTCGCCGACCATTTTATAGTTCTTGTGTCGGCGGTTAGTCATCGATAAGCTCCTTGGCTCTGATACCACTTGTAGGGTCAATGTTGGACGGCTAGAGGGGGGTGAATAGCCTTTGTCGTAGATAGAATACGATCGTTCTTCTTGTGTGCTCGTCTACGATTGTCAATAGCATAGCGGAAATAACAATAATAATGATAACAACAATGCAAGCACACAACAATACACAAGATATAAGTGGTTCAGAACCGAATGGTTCCTACTCCACTGGCGAGCCCACCGAGCTCTAGTTATGTGCACGTCACAAACTAAACTCCTTCTCAACTACACGTCGGAGGTGGAGAAACCTCGTACAAGCTATTACAACAAGTAATATGAAATACAAGAAGAAATACAAAGAAAATACAAAAGAGAACTTTTACACAATTGCTTTGATCACTTTCTTGTTGCTTGCTTTAGATGGCACTTGAAGGTCTGGAATGCAATAGTAATTCCCCTCCAATAGCTTCACAAAAGGTTTGGCGAAATCTCCCATCTTGAGCTCCATTTATAACCTGAATCAAGTTGATTTTGCACGCATCAGTCGACTGATCGTGACCATCAGTTGACTGGTCCTGTAGTCGTTGTCTCACAACGGCCAGATCCATGTTGGTCAAGTTCCAACGGATCACACATCAGTCGACTGATGGAATCGATCACGACCAGAACCCATCGAGTGTCGGAAGCTCGATTAGCTTCGCGTTCTTGGCATGATCGCTTGATCGCCTTAAGCAATGATCGATGATGTCAATACGATCGCCTCCCATGGCAATCGATCGATCAGACTGCTCACGAACCCATACGACCTAGAGCAGTCAATTGGCACCTATACCAATCGACTGATGTCGGGTAAAACCTCAAACATTAAGCTGTTTGAGCATCCGACACTCAGTCTTAGCCACATGGCCAAGCCCACCTCATCCCTCTTGGAGTTCCCCCCACCAAGTTCTCTCTTATGAGTATAAGCACACGTAACTGAACAAGTGCATGGCTTCGCAACGCCATCCTTCGCGTCTCTTGCCCTCGAAGTATGTTTCCCTTTGGGCTCACTCCATTCGCTCCCCGTCCGACGGTCCCTCGGATGCACCAAGTGCATGGCTTCGCAATGTCATCCTTCACCGACTCAAGGACCCCGAGCCTAGTGAACTTACCAAGTCCTCAAGACTTTCCCACATGCACCAAGTGCATGACTTTGCAATGCATTTCTCACCAAGCACCAAGCGCAAGGCTTCGCAATGCTTTGGACTTTTCAACAACAAGCTCCATGCTTGGATTTTCTATGCCAACTCCATGTTGGACTTTCCGATGACAATCCCATGTCATAGGTTTTTTCTATTATCAAAATACTGCACGAGTCAAACTCGAGTCAACCTAGGCCGATTGCACCAACATAGAGGATGACGGGACTAGGGATGGTTGTTTTCTTCTCCATTTGGTATCTCTGAGATCTCTCTTCTTTTCCAATCCATTACTTTCTCCTCATACTCGTACTAACTTGATCGTCAGAGTGGCCACACTGGGAAGCCGACCAACCCTTAACACTTTTCCTTAGCGTGTCAGGTTCAACTCAGTTCCTAAGATCAAGGGTGATTCTCACAGCTGATCTTCTTCCTTCCAAGTCTCTCCCTCGGTGTCAGATCCAGCCATTCATAAGGAGTGGAAGGGGGATCTTGGTGATCCAAAGAAGCAAGCACCATCAGCAGCCTTATGGTGTATTAGAGCTTTGTCGTCGGCCTTGAGTCACCTTCCTCCTCCCCGTTTGTGAACCTCCGGTGCTTTTTAGGGCACCCCTTTTTGCCTTTCTAGCCATCGTCTCCCCCCTAGGGTTAGGTGTGCCTTCCCTTATATAGAAGTGAACCTGACTTTCCTTATTTCCCCACAAAATCGAATTTCCTTATTCTGCATTGCTACCACATGACCAATAATGCGAAGCACTGAAAGTTGCGACTTGAAAACTGGATCTAGGGAAAAGGCACGACAGTGTGAATTTCATGTGGCCCACCGTGTCTTCCTTTTAAGTGTCGTATGGATGCCATTTTTTCAACTCGAAGTGTGGCCATGTCTCGGGAACACGACCAGAGCACACTCTTCTTCATCTCGCTTCGTTTGGCATGTCATTTAGCTCCAAAAACTTCGTCTTGCACATAAAAGTAATGAAAGCATATCTCCGAACAAGAAAATAGAAAATAAGTGCAAAGTAAAGGAAATATGCATGACAAAACCACAAAATGCAATAAGATGTGTCTAAAACTATTCCTAAAACCCTATATGATTTACGCACATCAGACAAATAGGGTTATGATGTTACTTAGGGTAGAATGTATTGCTGTTGAGATTACCATTATATTAAATTTATGTTTTGATGTATAATATAAGATTTAAAATAAGGATATTTTGTGATGTAATATGATATGTCAAGTATGTGAGT
Organism: Wurfbainia villosa; assembly: GCA_025175895.1. Taxonomy (NCBI): domain Eukaryota; kingdom Viridiplantae; phylum Streptophyta; class Magnoliopsida; order Zingiberales; family Zingiberaceae; genus Wurfbainia; species Wurfbainia villosa. The sequence goes on along the minus strand of CM046008.1, from coordinate 40,436,907 downwards.
GTAAGAATTTGATAAAAAAAAAAATTTAAAATGTCTGGGAGATAAAAAGATTCTAGTAGACTAGTTGGATGACTAAGGAAGACTAGGTAGAAGAAATTCAAAAGTGTCTAGAAAATAAAAATTCGGATAGACTGATTGGGTGACTAAGGAAGACATGGTGGGATCAGACAATAAAGTTTAGATATATATATGAGAGATTCACATTTGGGTAAGGTAAGTCTTGGAGGTACCAAACAAAGTACATTCAAAAGAGAGACATTCTATTTTAGAAGGTAGTGAGGAAGTGTTTCTCACTCTGGGTTAGGGGTAGTATACATTTGAGCTAGGGTGTAGTCTTGACTTAAGTTTATAAGTCAAGGGGATGTTTCAACATTAGAAATATATTTGTTTACTAATTTTGTAGTACATGAACTTAGTTTGAAATAGATTAACAATATTAGAGTGAATTAGACACCCTCGTTTGGATCTAAATTTACGATAGGATAGGGATGATGTAGTATTCAAAAGAAATTTATCACAAAGATCATGGATCGATCGTCCATCGGATTCTATCATGTCAGCATCCAGGTGTCCAAAATATAGATAAAGACCAAATTACTCCCATCGAACAAATGCCAAGTTGGAGGTGCATGGAAGGGCTTCTAGGCACCTAGAAAAGTTCTATAAAAAGGGTCAACAGTGACAATTCAAATATAACAAAAAGTTTTTTAAGTTGTTCAGTTAAAATACTCTTGCTCACCTAAAGCCTTGGACAAAATAGTCTTTGGTCATCATTTTTGATATTATTCATTATGTTGGAGATTCCGGGATCATGCACAGCGGAATAAAGCGAATAAAATAATTTTTATTACATCTCAGACATCCCCTGGAGGCCAGGAAAACTTATTTTGGCATAATCACATGAAAACATGCAAGGAGAAGAAGAAGTTATACCTTCAATATTCTTTTGAATTTGTCAAAACCACAAGCAAGACCAACGAGCCTTGCCTCTATCAGTATCAATGCCGAGATCACCTCAGACAACTCCTAGAGCAGCAAGTCTTTGTCTCTAATTAGTGCTAGCTAACTGGTGGAGAGAAGGAAAGAGGAGAGAGGAGAGAGCAACGACGGAGTCTTTGTCTCTAATTAGTGCTAGCCAACTGGTGGAGACAAGGAAAGAGGAGAGAGGAGAGAGCGACGACGGTTACCAAGGGAGAAAACCTAAACAAAACCTTAGCCAAAGATTATCAAGGGATCCTTTTATAGATCTCTTGATTAGGTCATCTTATGAGGCTTAAACAAAACATATCTTACCATAATTATCCCATAATTAAGGTAATAACAAACCAAGAAATTTCCATAAGAGAAAATCTCCAAAATTGACAGAGACACAACATGGTCGTGTGGATTCACATGGTATGGCCGTGTGGATTCACATGGCCTGGTCATGTGTCTCTCTGGGCACATCCCAGACTTTGTCAATTTGCGGCCAGAGCCAGGCACGACCCATGCCAAGTTAGACACGGCCGTGCGAGGCTATGTATGGTCCGTTTGACTTCGTTTAAGTGCGATATAGTCGTGCTAAGTACGACAAGGCCATAGGAGGTTCCATAGCCTCAGTTTCGCACCCCCTTAGTCTGGTCCAACCAGACATATCCTCTCTCAATGAGAATCTCATTGTCAGACTTGTTTTACATCTCGAGATCACCCATAGTGCGTGTGACCCAATAGGTTACCGGTTATATTGGTCATTCATAATTAACCCCTTAATTATGAATAGATGATGAGTGACACCTGCAGTATATCATGACCCCTAATTGATTGAAAAGTCTAAATCGACTTCAAAACATTTTTTGAACTATTTAACAACTCCAGTTGTTCGTGCCTGGTTCCTTTCAATCATCCTATACCCACTTGGTTCAGGACATGGTCTCTATGTTTGTCCCCACTAGGCTGACTATGCCATACCTAGCCCAAGTTATTTTTTTTGTCCCGTGGATTCAAGTTACTTCTACATGTTCCCAAGAAGACCATCTTATTAAAATGCTTGCTCTGGCCAGACGTGATGAATCCTCTGTGGGCTATTCAAACACCTTCGATCACTTTGGCTTATACTCAATCATCTCGGAGTTACACCTACTATGTAGATGGTTGCGAAGAAGTCAAAGTACAAGTCGCCATGATCAAGGTGACTTGAATACCTAAAGTCTAAGGAAGCTTGCACTCAAGCTGCAATGAGATCTTCAACGACATATAGAACCATATGAAGTCTCATAGTAAATCACTCAAATGAACTAGTTACCATAACTAGCATCAACATGTTCACTCTCAGCATCCCTATGCTTCCATTCAGTGAGTACCAAATGCATGGATAAACCAAGGAGCCTAACATGTGCTACTCTCATAGAATTGATGATGTCCAATCTCATCATTTCATCGACTAGGGATAGTTTCAATACTTGCATATTTACACATGATGAGATACCCACTAATTGTGATCCAATCATAATTTCTCTCATGCTATGCATTGTATTATAGACTTCAGTATATGAGTTTAAGATCCAATCAAATACATAGATAATTTATACTCAAATAGTGAATTTTGTAAATAACTTCTAAGGAGATTGCCTTAGTACACCTCTCAATTACATCAAACTCCCACTTAGCCTACAACCAATCGCCTTGGTATCTAATACCATAGGCCTCTATATGCCTCTCGAACTTTTCTTGGGGAAGAGGCTTTGTCAAGGGATCTGCTAGATTCCTATCAGTGGGAAATTTCTCTATTTGTACGTCTCTTCTACCAATGATCTCTCTGATAAGATCACAACGGCGTAGTATGTGTTTGGATCACTAATGAGACCGTGGTTCCTTTACGTATGCAATGGTGCCATTGTTGTCGCAGTAAACCGATAATGTTTCAACAATGCTCGGAACTACTCCAAGTTCAGTAATGAACTTCTTGATCCAGAATTCCTCTTTTACTGCTTTAGAAGCTGCAATGTACTCTGCCTTTGTAGTATAATCAACAATGGTATCTTGCTTGGAACCCTTCCAACTCACTGCACCTCAATTCAAGATGAATATGTATCCAAATTGAGATTTGGAATCATCCTTATCTGTCTGGAAGCTGGCATCAGTATACCCGCTTACTACCATATCACCTCCTCCATATACCAAGAACAAATCCTTTGTCCTTCTCAAGTACTTAAGGATTTTCTTGACAGCCACCCAATGGTCCATACCAGGATCCCACTGGTATCTACTCGTAACTCTCAAAGTGTACAATACATCAATCCTCGTACATAACATAATATACATGATCGATCGTATAGCTGACGCATATGGGATCAAACTCATGCGAATCCTCTCGTCTTTAGTGCGTGGGCACATAGACTTCGAAAGGTGAATCCCATGCCTCATGGGAATAAAACCTTTCTTGGATTCTTCCATGCTAAACCATTTTAGCACTTTGTCTATGTATGTAGATTGCAAAAGGCCAAACAACTAATTCAATCTATCTCTATAGATCTTAATCCCAAAAATATAGGTTGATTCTCCCATGTCTTTCTTGGAGAACATTTTGGACAACTAGACCTTGACTATTTGCAAAATAGGAATATCATTTCATATAATTAATATGTCATCGACATATAATATTAAGAACACGACCATACTCCCACTAACCTTCTTATACACACAAGGCTCTTTAGGATTTTATGATAAATCAAACTATTTGATTATCTCATTAAAACAGATATTCCAACTCCTGGATGCTTGCTTCAATCCATAAATGAAACGTTGAAGCTTGAATACTTTGTTCTTGTCAATGGATGTGAAACCCTCAGGTTGTATCATATATACATCCTCAGATAGGTTTCCATTAAGAAAAGTTGTTTTCACATCCATCTGCTATATCTCATAATCAAATTGAGCCACCATGGCTAGGAGTATCCAAACGGATTTAAGCATAGCTACTGGTGAAAATGTTTCATCATAGTCAACACCTTGTCTTTGACGATAGCCTTTTGCCACTAATCAAGCTTTATAGGTAATAATATTACCATCCATGTTAGTTTTCTTCTTGAAAACCCACTTGCACCCTATAGGCATTATTCCTTCGGGTGGGTCTACCAAGTTCCAAACCTGATTTTCATACATGGAATACATTTCCGATTTCATGGCTATTAGTCATTTATCATTGTCTGAACTATTCAGTGTCTCTTCATAACTAGTAGGTTCCTCATCATTTATGAGTAACACTTCATTAGATTCACTTATGAGAAATCCATATCTCTCAGGAATCCTATGTGTCCTACTATATCTATGAGGAAGTGATGTATTATTAGGTTCAGCTATTAACTCATCCGAATGAGTAATAATCTATGGTTCTTGACTAGGCATCTCTTTTATGTCTACCAGAGCCTCTTGAACTATACTTAGTTCAACCTCACTCCCACTATTTTCCTATAAGAGAAACTTCTTCTCTCAGAATACATGTCTTGAAACAAACACCTTTTGTTCCAAGGGATGATAGAATTGGTAACCCCTCGTTTCCTTAGGGTAACTAATAAATAGATACTTATCAGACTTAGACTCCAGCTTTTCTGATACTGTACTCTTCACATAAGTAGGACAACCCCATATCTTCAAATAAGATAAATGAGGTTTTCTACTTTTCCATATCTCATATGGAGTAGTTGAGATTGCCTTAGTCGGGACTCTATTTAACAAGTAAACAGCGGTCTCGAGTGCGTAACTCCAAAAGGTTTTTGGAAGACTTGCATGCTGCATCAATGACCTAACCATGTCATTCAAGGTTGGGTTTCACCTTTCAACCACACCATTATGTTGTGGCATGTAAGGTGGAGTCCTTTGGGACAAGATGCCATTTTCCTTTAGATAATCTTGAAACTCTTGGCTTAAGTATTCACCACCTTAATCCGATCGAAGTACTTTAATACTTTTACCAAGTTTTTTCTCTTCTTCCTTTCTAAAATCTTTAAACCTTTATAAGACTTCAGACTTGTATCTCAACAGATACAAATACCCATATCATGAATAATCATTGATAAAGATAATGAAGTAGCTATAACCTCCTATGGCATGAGTTGACATTGGTCCGCATACATCGGTATGTATAAGGCCCAATACCTCAATTGCTCGTTCACCCTTTCCTCTGAAAGGTAGTTTAGTCATCTTTCTCTCTAAGCATGAAACACATGTGTCTAATGAATATGATTCATAAGACTCAAAAATGCCAAGCCTCTGTAGTTTGGACATGCGTTCATTGCTTATGTGGCTAAGACAACAATGTCATAGTTGCAAGGTTATTTGATTATCTAATTTAGCGCGTTTGCTATTTGATTCGATATTGAATATCTCATTGGATGTATCTAACGTGTAGATTTCATTATTTAATATCCTTGTATCATAAAGAACACCATTCAACGTAATGTAACAACAATTATTACTAAACGTCAAATGATAACCTTTCTTATTCAAACATGAAATAAAAACAATGTTCTTTATTAAAGCAGAAATATAAAAATAATCATCCAACTCTAAAACTAGTACCGTAGGAAGTCGCAACATATAAGTACCCTTGGCTACTGCAACAACTTTTGCTCTATTGTTAACCCTTAGATCTACTTCTCCCTTAATCAATTTTATTTTGTTCCTAAGCCCATGTATATCATTACATATATGTGAGCCACACCCAGTATCCAATACCCAAGTGCTAGAAGAAATAGTATGACATTCAATAACTAATATACCAGAAGTAAATTGGGCATCAGATGTCTTTTTTTGCTTCAGTGACTCCAGATATTGCTAGCTTTTCAGCCTTGAGAACAATTCTCAGGTTGCGAAACCAGTCCAAGAAGTTTGGCCCAGTCAATTTATTGTTGTCCAAAATCGAATGTAAATTAATGGAGGTTAATATGCTGTTCTAATTAGTACCAAGACATAAAAATAGAGGTGTATAAGAGAGATAAATTCATAGTAATGTAAACAATTTACATTAACATGAAACTTCTACTATTTTATCAAATTCAATAGCCCTCACATTGAATTCGAGACATGGTTGGTGACCTCCTAGTTTGTTGATATCCATTATGACCAAGAATAAACTTGGAGAGAGTCCAACAAGTCGTTCATAGTCATAATGTTAGATATCAACAGTACCCATTATATATCAAATATATAACTATCACTTTATGCTATCAACTAATTAAATGTTCACATATACATTAGGTTGTTAACTCATTAACATATATACATCCAATGCATATCACCTAATTGCACCTCTTTCAACATTAACCTTGGAGAGAGTCCAACAAATCAATGCTTTCAGTTAGGGCTGAACCATTAATTGTGAGATCGAATTTAAATGATTTGAACACATCCAACTTACAAGCGATGGTTGGAGAGAGTCCAACAACCCAAACTTGAAATTGACCTCTGGTCCTTACCATTTAAAATAAACATTGAATCTCATATGAATTGAATATGCTCGATGTCATGCCAGGCTTGGAGTGAGTCCAACCACCCGAACACGAAAAAGAACTCTGGTTCAACCATATTAATGGAAGGTGTTAGACCTAATATTTACACGAGAGATTTCAAATTATTATGGGTCTCATCTAAAATGGAAATAAATCTAAATATGGAAAAACCAAGGTCACATTAGGAAATAAATTTCCCGATGTGAACGTGAGTCTATGCTTAAGCTCTAATGATGCGGCCAACACCTTCGGTGTTTCAGGTGCATCCTCAGTATTTCCTTTTAGGTTACAAACATATCCTATATGTAAAATCAAGAATACTCTAATCTATCATATAGATAAACATGACACAGGTATATTAAAACATCAAACATGTTTTAAATATTCTCTTACAACATGCAATCTATGCCAAACGAACAAGGTGGCTCTAATACCACTTGTTGAAGATTTCAGGATCATGCACAGTGGAATAAAGCGAATAAAAATAATTTTTATTACATCTCAGACATCCCCTGGGGGCCAGGAAAACTTGTTTTGGCATAATCACATGAAAACACGCAAGGAGAAGGAGAAGTTATACCTTTGGGATTCTTTTGAATCCGTCGAAACCACAAGCAAGACCAATAGGCCTTGCCTCTATCAGTATCCATGCCGGGATCACCTGAGACAACTCCTAGAGTAGTAAGTTTTTGTCTTTGATTGGTGCTAGCCAACCGGTGGAAACAAGGGATGAGGAGGGAGGAGAGAGCAATGATGGCTACCAAGGGATAAAACCTTAGTCAAAGATTATCAAGGGATCCTTTTATAGATCTCTTGATTAGGTCATCTTATGAGGCTTAAATGGAACATATATTACCATAATTATCCCATAATTAAGGTAAGAACAACCTAGGAAAATTTCATAAGAGAATCTCCAAAATCGACGGAGACGCGACATGACTGTGTGGATTCACATGACCTGGCAGTGTGGATTCACATGGCTTGGCCGTGTGTCTCTCTAGGCACAACCCAGACTTTGCCAATTTGTGAATAGAGCCAGGCACAACCCGTTCCAAGTTAGGCATAGTTGTATGAGGCTTTGTATGCTTCGTTTGACTTCGTTTAAGTGTGATATAGTCGTGCTAAGTCTGACAAGGCCATAGGAGGTTCCATAGCCTCCGTTTCATATCTCCTTGGTTTGGTCCAACCAGACATATCCTCTCTCAATGAGAATCTCATTCTCAAACTTATTTTACATCTCGAGATCACCCGTAGTCCGTTTGACCCAATAGGTTCCCAGTTATGTGGGCCATTCAAAATTAAGACCTTAATTATGAATAGATCATGAGTGGCACCTAGCAATACATCATGACCCCTAATTGACCAGAAAGTCTAAATTGACTTCAGAACATTTTCTGAACCCTTCTACAACTTCATTTGTTCATGTTGGTTCCTTTCACTCATCCTATACCCACTTGGTTTAGGACATGGTCTCTGTGTTCCACACTAGGCTGACTACGTCACACCTAGCCCAAGTTATTTTCCTTGTCCTGTGGATTCAAGTTACTCCTACATGTTCCAATGAAGACTATCTTCTTAACATGCTTCCTCTGGCCAGAGATTCTGAGTAACAATCCTAACAAGAGACCTAGGGTATACATCTCCTTTTTCAAGAGTGGTGAATCCTCTGTGGGCTATTCAAACACCTTCGATCACTTTGGCTTATACCCAATCATCCCGGAGTTACACCTACTATGTAGATGGCTGTGAAGAAGTCAAAGTACAAGTTGCCATGATCAAGGTGACTTGAATACCTCAAGTCTAAGGAAGCTCGCAGTCAAGCTGCAGTGAGATTTTCAACGTGAAGGGAAAATTCGCATTTCTTGCATTGCTTCGGTCGCTTGTGCATGGCGATCCTATCTCACATCCCCGGATTAAAATTTTATCAATTAAAAATAATCTGGACGGAGATGGATTACCCAAGCAACCGATTCATTATCGTACTATTCGAATTGAGTGGTCGCTCCAACAAACTCGTTGTACAATCAACCTAACCCTTTTCCTCAATTAGCCACGGAATAGATGATGAACGGATCGCCAGTTTTTGTGATTATCATCGGGGTCCATGTCAATCAATAACATGCAAAATACAAAAGAACTAGAATCAATATTAAACAAGATTATACCTCTTGTTTTACCTCTTGATTTTCTATTGTATTCCTATCCTCTTCTTGGATGGTGTATGTTGGATCGAGGCAGTTGGCTAGAGGAGAGGGGGGGGGGGGCGGGGTGAATAGCGAAACAAAAGCTTTTTGTGAAATCGTTCTTTGAAAGTCGAGTAGATAATTTGCAGCGGAAATATAAATAATAAATAAAAGAGACAATTTTTTTTACTTGGTTCGTAGCCTTCGGCTACTACTCCAAGGCCCTAGTGGTCCTTGACCACGCACGGAGGGCAAAACACTAAATGAACTCCTCGTTGGAGGTAGGAGTTAATCGATACAAGAACAAACACTTGAGGTAGAGGGACACTTCCCCTCTCCTCGTTATGATAGAAAGATAGCTTCGAAAAAGTAAATGAACAACGAATAAATCTAAAACTGACATACAAAGAACTAAAAGAAAATTAAACCTAGCTTCGGAGAAGAAGAACTTCATTGTCGGAGAGTTGTAGCTTTGCGGAGGCTCTTGGAAGCTTAGAATTGTTGAGAAAACCCTAGGTTAGGACCTCCTTTTATAGCCTTTGAGCCCCTTTTCGAGAGGAACCCTAGCCAATCACAATTGAGCACTAATCTCCTTGAAATGGGGTGATAAGCCTTGACTCCTCGAATCTGATCATTGACCATCAGTCGACTGATGTCCATCATCGATCGTGATGGCGACATCGATCAGTCCGACCTCTGACGATCGGCCGATTCGGTCGAGTCCTCCAAGCTGGCAGTCGACTGATGCTTGCTGCAAGTCAAAGTTAGCTCAAAGAAAACATTATTTCGACGGCCTTCGACCGTCCGATCTCGACCTAGACCATCTATAGGATGTCTTTGGTCGGATCTACGCTTAAGATCATCCCCATAAAGAGGATACAACCTCACTTATGCTCGCACACACGAGCTTACCTCGATACTTACTGTGTCGCTTTTGCTTCCGGCCTTCCACTCGATTCCTTCGGCTCCCTCCGAAGTCACTCGAGTGTCGCCCGACCACCGCGGCTTCCTCCGGGTGTAGCTAGCCTTCAGCTCCAGCTATAGCAATCTTCTACACACTCGATCCATCTCGTGAGATAATGACATGAGCTTAACTTTGTATCGTTTGCTATAATCAAAACTCAGGTTCGACTTAGGTGCCTACTGCACCAACAATCTCCCCCTTTTTGATTTATGGAAAACCCACATACAAAGTTAATTAAATAGCAAGCATGAAGAATAATGTGCATTAGAAACAAACAAGAAATAAAGAAGATTAAGTTGGAGTAGTAAGGATTTTCTTCAAGTACTCCCCCTTGAGGAAACCTCCCCCTTGACCGAGGGTGAGTCTTGAAGAAAGACCTTAATCCTCCCCCTTGAGGGTTGCTTTAAGTAATTACTTAAAGTTGGCCTTAGTAAAACATTTAAGTTAAGAGTTCTTCTTAACTTGGCCCTTTCTCCTCTTAAGTAAAGCATTAACGGCATAATGTTTATGTTGACGACACACATAAGTTTAAGTTAAGAATTTTCTTAACTTGGCCTTTACTTCCTTTTGTTAAAAGTTAAATAAGTTTTCAAAAACATAGAGTTAACTTTTCGTTTAAATATGAAGTAAGAGTTAAGTTATAAAAATTTTTTGACCCCTTAACTTTGGCCTTTGTCTCCCCCTTTTGCCATATATCGAAAAGAGTGAGGGTGTGTGTGGAAAACAAAAATAAGTGTTAAATTTAAAGTCCAAGCATGTTCCACATTATTTTGAAAATAATATACTAAAAATAAGTTCATCTATAAAATATTCGTCTCATATTTGGCTTGATTGATATGAAAGATCAACCAGTCATGGTCAGAGTCGGTTAGTATGTATGATTATACTTCGTGGTTCATAACGATGCACTAGCTCTACATCTGGAACCAGGAGTAAGGTCCTAACATCTCACGCCCATCTACGTGGCTAAGTACACACACACATTAGTCCTATGTGTTGTGAGATGTACTACCTCCTTAAATCTATAGGTGCATGATATCTAAGGTAAGTCCTATACTAGTTCCATGAAAAATGAAAAGTAAGAAATAGTAGTAATATAATTTGCAAAGTCCTATTCTACTACGCACATGCCCAATTTTCGTCTTAATAGACTGAATTTGGCTTCGGGTAGGGGTTTAGTAAATAGGTCTGCCAAGTTAGACTTCGATTCGACGTATTCGAGTTGTATGGCTCCATTAGCCACATGTTCTCGAATGAAATGGTGTTTGACCTCTATATGTTTAGTCCTAGAGTGACATATAGAATTCTTAGTAAGGTTAATTGAACTAATGTTATCTACGTGGAGTTTTGTGTTGGTAAAGTCTAACTTAAAATCGCGGAGAGTGTGCTTCATCCAAAGAAGCTGCATGACACACTCACCCATCGCGATGTATTCGGCTTCGGTGGTAGATAAGGCAACACAGTGTTGCTTCCTACTGCACCAACTCACTAGACTCGAGCTAAGAAGTTGACAACAACCACTCGTACTCTTTCTATCGAGCTTACTACCGGCATAGTCCGAATCAGAGTAGTCGATTAGTTCGAACTCGGTAGATCTAGGGTACCAAATACTGACATTAAGTGTACCCTTTAGATATCTAAGGATACGTTTAACTAGAGTTAGGTGAGACTCCTTGGCACAGGTTTGGAACCTTGCGCTCATACTTACTACAAATAGGATATCAGGTCGGCTTGCAGTTAAGTAAAGGACACTCCCTATTATGCTCCTATAGTATTTTAAATCAATTGAGTTTCCGATTAAATCTTCTTCTATATTGACATTAGTTGCCATTGGGGTATTAATAATTTTAGCATCTTGCATTCCAAAGCGTTTAATTAATTCCCTAGTATATTTGTGTTGATGTAGGTATATTCCATCTTTAGTTTGTTTAATTTATAGACCTAAAAAGAAGCTTAACTCACCTACTAAATTCATTTCAAATTCACTTTCCATAAGTGAAATGAACTCATTTAGTAGGATTGAGTTGGTGGTTCCGAAAATAATATCATCTACGTAGATTTGGGCTATGAATATGTCTTTACCTAAGGTTTTTACGAAAAGAGTTGGGTCAACTACAACTTGGTTAAAACCTTTGGACTTAAGATAAATCGAAAGTCTCTCGTACCAAGCTCAAGGAGCTTGTTTAAGTCCATAAAGAGCTTTCTTTAACTTAAGGACATGATCGGGTTTGTCTAAACTTTCGAAACCGGGGGGTTGACTAACGTAAACTTCTTCTTTAATGTATCCATTTAAGAATGCATATTTCACATCCATTTGAAACAATTTAAATCCTCGATGTGCTGCATATGCTAATAGCATTCGAATGGACTCTAATCTAGCTACTGGGGCATAGGTCTCGTCATAATCTAAACCTTCGACTTGACTAAACCCTTTAGCAACTAGTCTAGCTTTATTTCTAACTACTTCACCTTTATCATCAATTTTATTTCTAAACACCCACCTTGTTCCAATGATTGTTTTATCTTTAGGTGATGGTACTAATTCCCATACTTCGTTCCTAGTGAATTGAGCCAACTCTTCTTGCATTGCAATAATCCAATCGGGATCAAGAAAATCTTGGTCAATAGTTTTGGGTTCGATTTTAGAAATCAAAGATATTTGACTAAGTTTTCTGTATGAGGCTCTAGTTCGAACTCCTAGACTTGGATCACCTATCACTTGGTCGATAGGATGATTCGTTTGGGTCCTAGTTGGATTTGGGTTTGAGTCTACAACTTGATCCATAGGATGACTTGTTTGAGTTCTAGTTTGGTTGGAGTCATCTATCACTTGGTCGATAGAGTGACTTGGTTGACTTAGGTTAGGATTAACACTAGACCTGATCTCCGGATCAGAGTTAGGTCTAGTATGAGTCGGCTCGCTAATTGGGGTTGCCGGGGATTTTGTAGGTTCGTGTCCTTCATCAAATACTACATTGATAATCTCCTCGACTCTAAGGGTGTCGTGGTTATATACTCTATAAGCTCTGCTTGTAGTCGAGTATCATAGAAAGATTCCGATCGTGGTTTTGGATGTAAATTTCCCTAGGTAATCCTTAGTGTTTAGGATATGTACCTTACATCCAAATACCCTAAAGTACTTGATGTTAGGTATTTTATCGTGATAAATCTCGTATGAGGTCTTAAGGTGCCTCTTTACCATAAGGATTCTATTTTGGACATAGCATGCCGTACTCACGGCTTCCGTCCAAAACCTATCGGGTAGGTTATACTCATTTAACATTGTCCTAGCGGCTTCTTGTAGGGTTCTATTTTTGCGTTCTACTAGGCCATTTTGTTGTGGAGTTCTAGGGCAAGAGAACTCGTGGTGGTATCCATTTAGGTTACAGAATTCTGTAAACCTATGGTTTTCGAATTCACCACCATGATCAGTCCTAAGTCTTTTGATTTTAATGCTTTGTTGATTTTCTATTAACTTAAATAGATTGATTAATTGATCTAGGGTATCATTTTTGTGTTTGATGAATCTAACCCAAGTAAATATAGAATAGTCATCAATTATGACTAAGAAGAATTTACTTCCGTTAAGTGACTTCCTCCGGGTGTCGCTAGCCTTCAGCTCCAGCTATAGCAATCTTCTGCACACTCGATTTAGCTCGTGAGATAACGACATGAGCTTAACTTTGTATCGTTTGCTATAATCAAAACTCAGGTTCGACTTAGGTGCCTACTGCACCAACAGTGTATGGGCGACGATCTTCCAAGAATCGAAGCCTCCTAGACCACGTATCTTCCCTTCTTTGCTCACTCCGAACAAGGGAAGAAAAACCCTCCATTCTTCTCCTATCTCGTGCCAAACACAAAGCCTCCTCTTCTCCTTGCTTATGCCGACCACCACAACTCCAAGAGTTGGTGTCCGCCGGCCCTAGGAGAGGAGGGGAGTCTTGTTGCCGCCGGCCATAGGAGAGGGAGAGGAAGCACCGGCTATAGGAGATGGAGAGGATGAGGATGGGCCGACCAAGGAGATGCAAGAGCCAAACGCTAGAACAATTTGTTGCCTCTGGCCCTAGGAAGCAAAACCAAAAACCTTCTTGCTGCCCAAGCCTCTCCAATGCCAACTCCAATTATTATTTAGGTCTAGGCTTCATGAGGTATTTATAATAGGCTACAATAGAGACCATGAGAAGGTGTTGGATCTTGGCCACCCAATGGATCCGAAGCACATAAAACCCGATTGATTAATGATGATCCATTCCACTAGAGGATCATCATTTATCTACCTCACCAACCCCCATAATTAAATATGAGCTCCACATATTTTCTGTACAAAATATCTCCCCGTGTTTAAGATATCGAATGCCCATTAATTAATTAAATTACTGACAGTTTAATTAATTAATATCTAACTCCATGAGTAATATCACTCGTCCTTATCATCATGTTGGACCAAGTCCACCTACAGGATTTACATGATGAACTTTATGAGCTCCTCAAGGGGACATCATCATCCTAATATATAGGACACAGTTTCCTCCTATAATTAACGACACACCATGTAAATAATATTATTTCCCAACTTACCAGGCCTATCAATTTAACACATAAATCTCACCCATTGGTATCAAAGAAATAAATACTAAGTACATGTGCCCGTTATTATATCAGGATTAAGAGCATGTACACTATAATATCTTAGGTCTGATTCAATTATATAGTCAGTATAAATTGAATCACCTCTAAATCGGTCCTACTCAATACACACAGTGTACTAGTGTAATTCTATGATCAAGATAAACCAATACCAAATTACACTACAACCATGCCAATGGTTTGTCCAAAACTATCTTGGTTGTGAGCCTCCACTTATACTCTACAAAGAACTGATAACATGATCTTCTGTGCGACACCACACACCATGTTATCTACAATGTAAAGTATCAAACAATATGCATAAATATAAAATGCAAACAATGATCATGTGATTGTTATTTCAAAATGAAGATGTTCATATAAAGGCTAGGCTTTCAGTATACATCCCAACACAACGACATACAAAACCATATGAAGTCTCATAGCAGGTGACTCCAATGAACTAGTTACTATAACTAGCATCCACGTGATCACTCTTATCATCCCTATGTTTCCATTCAGTGAGTATCGAATGCTTGGATAAACCAAGGAGCATAACATGTGCTAGTCTCACAGAATTGATGTCAATATCATCAATTCATCGACTTGGGATAGTTTCAATACTTTCATATTTACAAATGATGAGATACCCACTAATTGTGATCCAATCACAATTTCTCTCATGCTATGCATTATATTATTGACTTCAGTATATGAGTATAAGATCCAATCAAATACATAGATAATGTATACTCAAATAATGAATTTTATTAATAACTTATAAGGAGATTGCCTTAGGACACCTCTCAATTACATCACATTATTATCTTGTATTTAATTTATTGGCTCAAAATTTATATTCTTTGTATAAAAATTTTGTAAGAGCTTTCCCCACCTCTAGAATTTCTGAAAAGAAAAAAAAACATTTTAGTTAAATTTTTGAATTGATCCACATGATGGATCATAAGTCGTGGAATAGGTTCCTTGGGCAATAGTCGAACCATGTTAATTAATATTTCTTGTGTGTGTGTCTATTTTTCTTAATTATCTTGTGTTTTTTTGTTAATTTTGATGTGCTATTTTTTTAAAGATAATTTCATTATGCTTACTCTACATTTTATTTATTTAGTTTTTAGATTTTAAATTATTAGCTCATAACTACATAACAGTATTCACTCCTAGTGTTATTTCAGTCCTATCAATTGATATCAGAGTTGGATGAGCTGATAGTAAATTAGAAAAACTCAACTTAATGCATGTCTAAGCTAGATAAAGGAGATCCTAACTGGTGCAATTAGTTGAGTTGAACTAACTGAAGTTATCACACCTCACTCTATATCAATTAGACTAAGACTTAGTACTAAATCTTTTAAGTGGTCAACTTTAAGAAAATTTTGCCTACACAATAGCTATTTTAAGAGAATCACTTGAGAATTACCATAATATGAGAATTTACCTTAAAAACAACAACTTGGTGAACTCATAGGTAAGTTTGAATCTAACTTAGGGTCGAGCTTGCATTTAGTGTTAGTAAAAGCCCTAGAGTCAATCATGCGATGATTGTTGTATGGACTTTATTGTATCATATTCTTATTTATAAAGACATGGTTATTATATTTACTTGTATTTGTGCCAAATAAACTAAGTATAATAACGTCCTTGAGTAGAAGGTTCTAATATATATCAATCGATTGGTTGAATCGATAATGAGATGGTATAGAGAACAGTACTCTTAATCATTCCTAGTCAAGTATTAACATTCAGGTACAATGTTAATGCATAGAGACTAGCATGTAGGTCAACTCAATGACTTGATCTCACAAGTCATGGATATGAGATATCAAGTGACACATGTGTATGCATTGGAGAATGTATACTGAATTATCCGCCATCAGAAAGCATCATGGATCATTATATGAGTGTAATATACTTTCTCATGTGACTATTAGTTCTTGGACCTGAAGTCACCATGGTTCCCTACATATGGAGTTGCATACTTTGGCTTCGTCAAACGTCACCCGTAAATGGGTGGACTATAAAGGCGATTACTGGGTATTTAACAAATTATGCGGAGGGATGTGAGTGATGTAGATGGGATCTATCCCTCCTATATGATGGGATTGACATCGTTATTCTTGATAGAGTGAGACCACGAAGTGCATGGCCATTCCCAAATGAGTCAATATGAGATATTGAGCTCATTTGATTAGAGTGAGTCTACTTGGAGTTCAAGATATAGATTGTACCGAGGATGACACGGTCTATGCTTCAATTAGTCAATCTAGATGTCAAGGATAGAGGGACATTGTCACATATTGTGAGAGTCACAATTAGTAGTCACAAAGGTGATGTTGGAGCTCAATATTCTTGTAACTTGGGTAGCAATGACGTGTTGCTAGATACCGCTCATTGCTTATGTTCCTAAATCAGTTTAGGACCATTGCCAACATTACAATAACCTATAGGGTCACACACAAAGGGCAATTAGGTGGAGATTAGGTTCATATGATGAACCATGAGGATTAGGTTCATGGGATAAACCAAATTAGATTAAGAGCAATCTAAATTAGACTAATTGAGTTAGACTCAATTTGATTCAAGTGTTGAATGAGTCTAATTTAGATTTGATTCATTGAGTCAATTTAAATTAATGAATAGAGATTTATTAAATCAAATTGACTTGAATCAAGTGGTTAGATTTGATCAACCATGGGAGATAGGAGGTCAAGTTTGACTTGACCTGAGGGGGAAGATGAATGATCAATTTTCACACGACCAATTGCCATGTCATGGTGACATAGCATGTGGGGCAACCAATGACGGTGTTCCATATCATCATGGACTTATCATGTGGTGCCACTTCATGAGGGAGACCAAGAGCCATTGGCTCTTGGAGTTACATGCATGCATGTAACCCCCACCCATTGAAGTGGCCGACCACTTTCACTTGATGAAGTGAATTCATTTTGTGAGTAACTCCATCTTCTTCTTCCTTGGATCATCTTCCTCTCAAGCTCTTCCCAATCCTCTATTTTGGCCAAAACTTCCAAGGGGAGCTAGCACACTCTAGGTTGTTTTTCTCCACCATTTGTCCGTGTGGATACCAATAGAGGAGTGTACACTTGACACTCTTGAGTTCCAGCAAAGCATTTGGATGAGCGGGATAAGCGAAGGGCATCGCTACGAGGGTAATGCTCTCATCTCATCGATCTAAGGTAGGTCTAGGGTATTTAAACACATATATGTTTTATTTTTATATCTTCGCACGGATCCGTGGTCGGGCTTTCGAGGTTTCCGCAATGCAAAAAGCGGTTTTTGCGACTCAGAAAGTCCAATAGTGGTATCAGAGCCACGTGTGAAGCATGTATGTGTTTCATATTTGTAGTTTTTGTATTAGATATAAAAATTATAGATTTTTAAGTTTATGTAAATTTCCTATTTTTATAGAACTTTTGGGTATTTTTCTTGAAGAGTCGAAGAAACAAGTGTTGGGACACTTGTAGGCTTTAACCACTGAGAAAAACTCTCCGAAACGGCAAGTTCTCGCTTTAGATTTTTTGGACAGCGAATTAAGTCGCTGTAAGATCTAGTAGGAACACTCGCAAAGTTTATTTTTGTGAGTAGGGGCGCTGCCCCTATCCCCGAAAGGAGTCTTGTCCCGCGATCGCGCCCGAAAATCGCTTAGCGGGACCGTTACAGAGAGGTGACTCCTAAAATTGAAAAAAGAAATAGGAAAAAATATAGAAATTTTTTGTAAAATACATAATTTAGTATTATGTATAATACTGTGATGGTCATTGCCCAAGAACCCCAATATGATTGGATGATAATGTGTTGTAATTCATAATACGGCCTGTGTGCCGTTTTTGTAGTTGTGTATGTTGTATAGGGTATGCGACCTGCGCGTCGTGCCTCTTCTTTTAAAATTCTAGTTGTAAATAGTTTTAAACTCAAATGTAACTCGAGTTTCATATTTGTAATGTACAAAATGGAGCGGTTGAAAGTCCACTTGTAGACGAAGTTACGAGAAGGGTGCCGACGACACATGGCGGTCAAAGGAGGAACTTGGAGAAGCCACTAACCCTAGGTTGACCGTCCGATCTTCTCATTGCTTGAGTGGATCGTAGTAGAGCCATGACCACATCAAAATTAATTATATATATATATATATATGTTGATATATGTATATATATATATTTGTTTTTGCTTGTATGTATGTGATGCATGCTAGTAGAATAATGCTTGTATTTATATGATGCATGCTAGGATATTTTTCTTGTATGTATATGATGCATGCTATAATAATGCTTGTATGTATGTGATTCATGCTAGTGTAGGATAATAAAGGCCTTAATGTGTATATGATATACATTACGATTAGATTAGATCTTAATCGAATTAACTCGAAAAATGCCTACCAAGTCCTTGATACCCATCACTACCTCGATCATTTGTAGTTGTTGAATCTTCCAAAGCAGAGCAATGCATAATATCTTGGTAGGGTATGGAGGGACAATCTTGGTCCCGCCTGTTAGGGCAATCTCTTGCCGTGATATGGTTTTGATGGTATGGCAAAGGGTTTAAGTTAGTGTGTTATGTTTATTTGATATGTGCGTTGAAGTCGTGCAGGACTTAGTAATTCGCACATGGAGCCATGGCGAGTTTCACATCTCATGACTCGTGCCTTGAGTCGGTGAAGGATAGCTTTGCAGAAGCCGTGCGCTTGGAGCATCCGAGGGACCGCCGGACGAGAAGCTTGGAGTGAAGCCGGAGGAAGTAGACTTCGAGGCAAGAGACGCGAAGGAGCATTGCAGAGCCGTGCGCGATCTTTGCCGAGGGGCGTGGCGAGAACGAAGAGAACCGAAGGCGAAGGACTCCGAGAAATGAGAGGAGTGATTGTAACCCGGGAGGTAGCTCTTAGGTGAAACTTGGCCATTTGGCCAAGTGTCGGATGTAGCTCGACCGTATACGATCGATCGGTTTGTGGGCAGCCGATCGCTATACGCTGGCGCCGATCATTGCCAAGATAGCTACCGATCGGAGCTGATCGTCAATAGGGTTTTGGCCATAGAACCGCTCGTAGCCGATCAAGGCCGATTGGTCGGCAGCGATCGTGGTGAGGTCCATCGATCGCCAAGAGTTCCTGGACAACAACGTCGGCATCCGACGTGTTCGGAGGTTGTAGGATTTGGCAGATCGCCATGGGCGGCAATGATCGATGGCGCCAACGGAAGAAGTTAGCCCTCTCTATAAAAAGAGAGGGTGTGAGCCTTTGAGAGGCTAATGCTTAAGTTCCAAACAATCTTCCTAGTGCCCCACAAGCTCTAAACTCTTCTTACTCGCTTTTACTCCATTCTATTTGTAAGAAGAGTGATCTTGATTGTAAAGGTTACCTCCACCTAGCTTGGTGCAAAGGAGAGACCATTTAGTGGATTGGTTGAGCGGAGTGATTCACCGAGGACGAATCGGGGACCGTGGATTAGCGGCGTAGCCGTGAACCACGTTACATCTTGTGTTAGCATTGTCTATTTCCTTTGCTTTGTTTTTATTTGTTTAATTTGCTTGTATTGTTGTTTCCGCTTGCGCTAATCTAATTGTAGACGAGCAAATTCCGATAACCAACGAACGAGGGCTATTCACCCCCCTCTAGCCGGCCATCCGATCTCCCAACAAGTGGTATCAGAGCCGAGGTTGCTTGTCACCGGACTAACCGCCGCAACAAGCCCTACATCAAAAATGGCCGGCTCCAACATCCACCCACCGAAGTTCGACGGCGAATTCTCTTGGTGAAAAAGGAGAATGGAGGTATTCTTCGAAACCGATTTCGATATTATGCTTATAATGGAAAATGGTTTCGAGTTGCCTAGGGATGAAAGGGGTGAGCCAATAGAGAAGTCAAGGTGGAATAAGAAGCAACGAGAGGAGCACCTTGCAAACTCAAAGGCAAAACATCATCTTCTCAATGTGCTCCCTCAACAAGAGATCAACCGGATCGTAGAATGCACTAGCGCCAAAGAGATGTGGGAGAAGCTTGTAGAGCTTCATGAAGGCACCTCGGAGGCCAAGCTTGCAAGAAGAGACCTCCTCCGCTCCCAACTATCCAATATAAAACTAGAAAAGGGAGAAAAGGTAACCTCACTACACTCTAGGTTTAAAGAAATTTTGATTGGGCTAACAAGTGTAGGTGAGAAGCTATCGAACCGGGACATGCTCATGAAGGCTATAGATGCCTTTCCCCGGTCCTCAAAGTGGAGTTCCATGGTGGACTCCTTCTATATGTCCAAGAACTTGGAAGTAAGTACCTTGGAGGAGTTCTTCTCGACAATGGAGCTCCACGAAACGAGGCTTGAAGGAATTCAAGAAGAGCCAAGAATTCAACCCTCAAGAGGAGTAGCATTGTTGGCAAACAAGGGGAAGAAGAAGATGGAAGTCCCCTCCTCCTCCGATGATGAAGCCTCCTCCTCCTCCATGGATAGCACCGAGGAAGCCTACATGGTAAGGAAGGTGAGGCGTGTATTTAAGAATTTTAGATTTGATAAATCAAATGATAGGAATAGAAGACCAAGGGGGAAGGTGATATGCTACAATTGCCAAGGAGAGGGACACATAAGGGACAATTGTCCTCTCCTAAACAAAAGCAAGGAAGAGAGGAAAAAGAAAGAAGAAAAGAAGAAGAAAAAGGGGAGCAAGAAAAAGAAGGAAGAGGAGAAGAAGGCAAAAGAAAAAGGGAAGGCCAAAGCATTCAAGGCCAAGACATGGGATGATCCTTCCTCATCCTCCTCCTCATCATCGGATGAGGAGAATGCTTTTGTCGCCAATTTGGCCTTGATGGCCTTTGATGATTTGGATTGCTCCTCCTTCGAAAATGAAGGATCAAGCTCAAGAGGAGAGAGCTCAAGTGAAGGGGGAGCCTCCTCCACATCATCATCCTCCTCATCATCCGAAGAAGAAGAGGACATGGAAACTATGGTAACCAATCTCTCACCTAGTAAAATAGTTTCTATGATTTCTAGTTTAACTAAGGATTTGTTTAGGGCAAAGAAGAAAAATAAATGCATGCTAGATCAAATTAAGGCATTAGAAAATAAGCTAGAAAATGCATGCTTAAATAATAATGATACTTCTTCTTGCCATGATGATGCATGCTCACATGATAATTATGTGCCTTTAGATGTTAGTGATGCATGCATAGAAGAAAATAGGGCATTAAGGGAAAAGGTAGATTATTTAACCAAAGCCCTAGGAAAATTCACAATTGGCTCCAACACCTTGAATATGATCATAGGGAGCCAAAGGGCAAGTTTTAACAAGAAAGGCCTAGGATATAAAGAGAAGAAAAATGAGAAGGCCTATAGATGCCTAATAGCTAGGGGACAAGACAAAAACAAAGTAATAGCTAAGAAATGGATCCCCAAGGAATTTCTAGTGAACCCCATAGGTAAAAATCTATTTTGGGTTCCAAAATCCATCCTTAAGGGTTAGAAAACCCCTAGGGTAGTCAACCATATGAACCTAATCTATATCATATTTTGGTTGACTTAGGATGACGGGACAACATTTTTAGATAGTGTTGGGTGATGATAACGTGCCCATAAATAGGTAATAATGCTTAAATCATGATGATTAATGCAATTGCTATGTATATGTGTAATCATGATTTATGATTTTGATATTGGGCACATTATCATGAGAAATAGGTTTAAATCATGCTTGAGGTGATACTTTATTTATTATCATCATATAATGCCTAATGCATGGTTATAATTTGATGAAAACATGTATTTCATGATCATAATGTGAAATTAATTAATATATGTCATTATGATCATGTAGGTTGTTAGGTTGATACTTAACCATGATAGAATTGCTTGAATATATTTAAGTATATATATACAAATACCCCCCCTAGGATGCATCTCACACTCACTATAGGCTAACTTGATTGCAAACTTAGCATGGGTGAGATGTTAGGATGATACAAATGTCCACTAATGCCTATGGCATTTAGATGGTCATTTAAAGTATCAAAATATCAATAATAGACCAATCATGGGGAAGGCTTATGTTTAATTAATAGACATATTGCCCAAAGATCATGGTTGGATATTTCTAATGTTTTCAAAACAATTTCTTACCTTAAAATACATGTATTCATGTTTTGAAACAATTGGATGCAAAACTAGGTAGCTAACTTGATACTAACATGCTCAAAAACTAGTGGTTTTTCAAGTGTTTGGATTTTTGGCAAATCTTGTAAAATATAATGATTTTTCATGAAAAACTATTTTTCCTTGATAGATATACTTAAGAGAAATATGTTCCTCGAATTTCATGATTTTTCGAATTTTCTGAAATTTTTAATGCATTTCTGAATTTCATCAAAAATCGAAATTGGCTTTTTGTGCCGATACCGCCATCGAGATAGTTGGTGGCCTGTAAATCAGAACATTGAAGGCCAATTTCAGTTTGTGAACTTACAAGTGGTACCCAATTTTATAACTTGTCATATTTTCCCTCCATTAGACTTGATGCCATGGGTTCTTAACTTAGTGATAATCTTTTTGATGGTGTCAAAGGGGGAGAAAATATTATGTTTAAGTTAATTATAAAAGGGGGAGAAATATATGATAGGGGGAGGAAAATTTTTATAAAAAGTTTCATGGATTAAGAGGGAGTTGCATGTTGTTATATCATGTATATCTTTACATGCTTTCTTACCCTTAGAATTTATATCAAATGTTTTTACCTAACTTAAACGGATTGCCACACATCAAAAAGGGGGAGATTGTTAGGGCAATCTCTTGCCGTGATATGGTTTTGATGGTATGGCAAAGGGTTTAAGTTAGTTTGATATGTTGATTTGATATGTGCGTTGAAGTCGTGCAGGACTTAGTAATTCGCACATGGAGCCGTGGCGAGTTTCACATCTCATGACTCGTGCCTTGAGTCGGTGAAGGATAGCTTTGCGGCCGTGCGCTTGGAGCATCCGAGGACCGCCGGACGAGAAGCTTGGAGTGAAGCCGGAGGAAGTAGACTTGAGGCAAGAGGCGAAGGAGCATTGCGAGCCGTCGCGATGCTGCCGAGGGACGTGGCCGAGAACGAAGAGAACTTCGAAGGCGAGGGACTCCGAGAAATGAGAGTGAGCGATTGTAACCCGGGGAAGGGTAGCTCTTAGGTGAAACTTGGCCATTTAGCCAAGTGTCGGATGGGTTTTCCGATCGCCATGGAATGGCAATGATCGCTTCCGAGTCGAGTGTAGCTCGACCGGTATACGATCGATCGGTTTGCGGGCGCAGCCGATCGCTATACGCTCCGATCACAGAAGATAATGATACGCCAAGGCGCAAATGACCGTCAATAGGGTTTTGGCCACAGAACCGCTAGTAGCCGATCGGGCCGAGGCGGTGCAGCCTGATCGTGGTGAGGTCCATCACCGATCGCTAAGAGTTCCGTTGGACAACAACGGTCGGCATCCGACGTGTTCGGAGGCCGTTGTAGTGACGGCAGTCGACTGCCATGGGCGGCAGTCGACTGATGGCGGCCAACGGGAAGAAGTTAGCCCTCTCTATAAAAAGAGAGGGTGTGAGCCTTTGAGAGGCTAATGCTTAAGTTCCAAACAATCTTCCTAGTGCCCCACAAGCTCTAAACTCTTCTTACTCGCTTTTACTCCATTCTATTTGTAAGAAGAGTGATCTTGATTGTAAAGGTTACCTCCACCTAGCTTGGTGCAAAGGAGAGACCATTTAGTGGATTGGTTGAGCGGAGTGATTCACCGAGGACGAATCGGGGACCGTGGATTAGCGGCGTAGCCGTGAACCACGTTACATCTTGTGTTAGCATTGTCTATTTCCTTTGCTTTGTTTTTATTTGTTTAATTTGCTTGTATTGTTGTTTCCGCTTGCGCTAATCTAATTGTAGACGAGCAAATTCCGATAACCAACGAACGAGGGCTATTCACCCCCCTCTAGCCGGCCATCCGATCTCCCAACACCGCCTATCACGACTTGGGTTAGAGTAAGCTCAATTAGATTGAGTAAAACTAGTTAAGTCAATTGGATTGAGTAGAACTATAGGCATATTCCAACCGTTGGAAAGATAGGATAAGATCGCATTTACACTAAATCTTTGGTGATTTAGTCAAAGCTAACTCAAGGTCTTTTGTAAATGTGGGTCTTGATCCTATAAACAAGAGTTGCATAGAGATGTAATCTGTAATGTGTTACCCACCAATCATACTAAGTCTTGGGCGATTTAGCCAAAGCTAACTCAAGGCTTAGTATGATGTGGATCTTGTCCCACAAAATTATAGCATGTTTGTATGAATCTAGTAATGTAGTTTGACCACATCCATAACTCGATTATACAAAATTCTTATAATTCAGTGGGAGCATCATTTGATTAAAGGCCTAATTAAATGATAAAAGGAATATGATATTAATTTTTTGCATTGTGTATGTTGTAGATTACTATGTCGACAAACACGAACACTCTCTCCCTGCGTTCTATCCTTGAGAAGGACAAGCTCAATGGAGCAAATTTCCTGGACTGGTACAGAAACCTGAGAATCGTTCTCACCCAAGAAAGGAAACTATACGTCCTGGAGCAGCCCATTCTTGAGGCACCTCCTGCCACTACCTCGCGAGCTGACAAAGATGCTTACAAGAAGCATCAAGATGATGCATTAGATGTGTCATGTCTCATACTCGCGATCATGAACTCTGAGCTTCAGAAGCAACACGAGTTCATGAATGCTTATGATATGGTTGAACATCTTCGTCAACTATATCAAGGACAAGCAAGGCACGAGAGATATGAAGTCTCTAAGGCATTATTTCAGTCCAAGATACAAGATGGGACTCCCGTAGGTCCATATCTACTCAAGATGATTGGGTATGTAGAAAACCTACATAGATTAGGATTTCCCCTTGGCCAAGAGCTGGCCACTGACTTGATCTTGCAGTCTTTGCCACAAAGCTACAATCAATTTATCAAGAATTACAACATGAATGAAATTGTTAAGCCACTGCCTGAGATGCTCAGGATGTGGAGAACTGCTATGCTCAACCTTAAGAAGGGAAAATCTGACTCCATTTTGATGGTGCAAAAGAAGAAAGGCAAGGGCAAGCCTAAAGGTAAGGGAAAGTCCCAAGCCAAGGGCAAAGGCAAATAACTGAAACCCAAAGGAGGGGTGGCCAAATAAGGGGCTTGCTTCCACTGCAAGGAAGCTGGACACTGGAAGCATAAATGCAAAGTTTACCTGGAAGATCTTAAGAAGAAGAGAAGTGAGACTTCTACTTCAGGTATAAATATTATAGAAGTCAATCTATCTATTTCTTCATCATGGGTATTAGATACTGGATGTGCATCTCACATTTGTACCAATGTACAGGCGCTGAGAAATAGTAGGGCATTGACAAAGGGCAAGGTGGACCTATGAGAAGTCAATGGAGCAAGAGTTGTTGTTGTTGCTGTAGGAACTTATGATCTATCTCTGCCCACTGGGCTTGTATTAGAACAAGATGAATGTTGTTATATGCCTGCTTTAACTAAAAACATAATTTCGGTTTCTTGTTTAGACAAGAAAGGATTTACATTTATAATAAAGAACAAATGTTATTTAGATTATTTAAATGATATGTTCTATTGTAGTGCACCTCTAATGAACGGACTCTACTTTCTAGACTTAGAGAGCCCCATCTATAACATAAGTACCAAAAGGTTCAAGTCAAATGAGTTGAACCAAACCTATCTCTGACATTGTCACTTAAGTCACATAAATGAGAGTCGCTTATCCCAGCTCCATAAGGATGAGCTACTGGACTCATTTGATTTTGAATCATATGAGACATGCGAGTCTTGCCTTTTAGGCAAGATGACCAGGACTCCCTTTAGTGGACACAGTGAAAAAGAAATAGACTTGTTAGGACTTATACATAGTGATGTATGTGGCCCTTTCAATGTTGCTACTAGAGGTGGTTACAAGTACTTCATTACATTTACTGATGACTTCTGTAGATATGGTTATATGTATCTAATGACACATAAATCAAAATCCTTTGAAAAGTTCAAAGAATTCAAGAATGAAGTACAAAATCTGCTTGGCAAGAGTATTAAGATACTTCGATTAGATCGAGGTGGTGAATACCTTAGCCATGAGTTTCGTGACTATCTAGTTGAGTGTGAGATTCTATCCCAACTCACTCTTCCTGGACCACCATAGTGGAATGGTGTATTCGAAAGGAGGAATCATACCCTATTAGATATGGTACAATCTATGATGAGTCACACAGATCTTCCTATATCCTTTTGTGGATATGCTTTAGACACAGTAGCCTTCACCCTTAACCGTGTACCATCAAAGGTTGTGATAAAGACACCATATATGATATGGACAGGGAGAAATCCCAAGATGTCTTTCATGAGGATTTGGGGTTGTGAGGCTTACGTTCAATGTCAAGTCTCAAACAAACTGAGACCCAAATCCGATAAGTGCTATTTTGTTGGATATCCCAAGGAGACTAAGGGATATTACTTCTACATTCCCATTCAGCACAAAGTGTTTGTGGCAAAGAATGCGGTTTTTCTAGAAAGGGATTTTGTTTCTAGAAAAACTAGTGGGAGTATGTTCAATCTTGAAGAAATTCAAGATAAGGACCAAAGCATTGAGGCCTTGATGGTGGTTGAACAGGAACCACAAAGTGTTGTGGATGATGAGATTGTTGCACAAAGAGTTATGGAATAACTACCTGTTCAGGTAGACCTACCTCTTCGCAGGTCTAATACGGTACGTCGTCAGCCTGAGACATACTCATTTCTCTTGTCTGACCATGATGACGTTATGCTCATTGAGAATGAATCTACCTCCTCTCAGGAAGCTGTGATGATCCCAGACTCTGAGAAATGGCAAGAGGCCATGAGATCTGAGATGGAATCCATGTACACTAACCAAGTATGGACTTTGGTTAATCCACCTGAAGGGGTCAAACCCATTGGGTGTAAGTGGGTCTTTAAGAGAAAGACTAACATGGATGGACTTACACATACCTATAAGGGCCGATTGGTGGCTAAAGGTTTCAAGCAAATTCATGGTATTGACTATGATGAAACCTTTTCTCCAGTGGCGATGTTTAAATCCATTCGGATCATGCTTGCTATTGCAGCATACCACGATTATGAGATCTGGCAGATGGATGTCAAAACCGCATTTCTGAATGGAAACTTACTCAAGGATGTGTACATGACACAACCTGAGGGTTTTGTAGATCCACAACATACTGAAAAAGTATGCAAGCTACAAAGGTCCATTTATGGGCAAAAGCAAGCTTCTCGGAGTTGGAATCTTCGATTCGATGATGCGAACAAACAATTTGGTTTCATCAAGAATGAAGATGAACCCTGTGTCTACAAGAGGGTTAATGGGAAACACAGTTATCTTCCTTGTATTGTATATGGATGACATACTACTCATTTGGAATGACATCCCTTCGCTACAGTCTGTGAAGACTTGGCTGGGGATGTGCTTCTCAATGAAGGACTTAGGTGAAGCAGCCTGTATTCTAGGCATCAAGATCTATAGAGATAGATCTAAGAGATTGCTTGGCCTAAGTCAGAGTACATACATTGACATGGTATTACTACGATTTACCATGAAGAATTCCAAGAAGGGACTTCTGTCGATGTCACATGGTATGAGCCTTTCGAAGACTCAAAGTCCCTCTTCTAGAGAGGAGAGAGACCGCATGGATAAGATCCCTTACGCATCTGCTATAGGATCAATCATGTACGCCATGCTGTGTACTCATCCTTATATCTCGTATGCTTTGAGCATGATGAGTAGATACCATTCAGATCCAGGTGAGCGTCACTGGATAGCAATCAAGAATATTCTTAAGTACTTGAGAAGGACTAAAGAATATTTCTTGATATTTGGAGGCGATGAGGAGCTAGCTGTAAAGGGTTACAGCGATGCAAGCTTCCAAACTAACTAGGATGATTATAGATCACAGTCAGGGTTCGTATTTTGCTTGAATGGTGGCGCTGTGAGCTGGAAGAATTCGAAGTAGGAAAGTAGGACATAGTTGCTGATTCTACAACAAAAGCCGAGTATATCGCTGCATCTGAGGCAGCAAAGGAGGTAGTTTGGATCCGCAAGTTCATTACTGAGCTTGGGGTGGTTCCTAGCATAGCAGATCCCATAGACCTCTATTGTGATAACAATGGAGCGATTGCACAGGCTAAGGAACCTCGCTCACACCAACGGACCAAACACATACTACGGTGCTTCCAACTCATTCGAGAGATTATCGATAGAGGAGATGTGAAGATTTGCAGAGTACCCACAGAGGCTAACATTGCAGATCCCTTGACCAAGGCTTTGGCACAGAAAAAGCATGATAGTCACACTAGGTCATTGGGTATTAGTTACTACGGTGATTGACACTAGTGCTAGTGGGAGATTGTTAGTGAAAGCCCTAGAGTCAATCATGTGATGATTGTTGTATGAAATTTATTGTATCATATTCCTATTAATAAAGGCAAGGTTATTATATTTACTTGTATTGGTGCCAAATAACTAAGTATAATAACGTCCTTGAGTAGTAGGTTCTTATCTATATCAATCGATTGGTTGAATTGATAACGAGATAATATAGAGAACACTACTCTTTATCATGCCTAGTCAAGTATTAACATTCAGGGACAATGTTAATGCGTAGAGACTAGCATGTAGGTCAACACGATGACTTGATCTGACAAGTCATGGATATGAGATATCAAGTTGACACATGGGTATGCATTGGAAAATGTATACTGAATGAACCGCCATGAGAAAGTATCATGGATTGTTATATGAGTGACATATACTTTCTCATGTGACTATTAGTATGACTATTAGTTCTTGGACCTGAAGTCACCATTGTTCCCTACATAAGGAGTTGCATACTTTGGCTTCGTCAATCGTCACCCGTAAATGGGTGGACTATAAAGGCGATTACTGGGTATGTAACAAATTATGCGGAGGGATGTGAGTGATGTAGATGGGATCTATCCCTCCTATATGATGGGAGTGACATCGTTATTCTTGATAGAGTGAGACCACGAAGTGCATGTCCATGACCAAATGAGTCAATATGAGATATTGAGCTCATTTGATTAAAGTGAGTCTACTTGGAGTTCAAGATATAGATTGTACCGAGGATGACACGGTCTATGCCTCAATTGGTCAATCTAGATGTCAAGGATAGAGGGACATTGTCACATATTATGAGAGTCACAATTAGTATTCACAAAAGTGATTTTGGAGCTCAACATTCTTGTAACTTGGGTAGCAATGATGTGTTGCTAGATACCGCTCATTGCTTATGTTCCTAAATCGGTTTAGGAGAATTGCCAATGTTACAAGAACCTATAGGGTCACACACAAAGGGAAATTAGGAGGTGATTAGGTTCATATGATGAACCATGAGGATTAGGTTCAAGGGATGAAAAAAATTGGATTAAGAGTATTCCAAATTAGACTAATTTAGTTAGACTCAATTTGATTCAAGTGTTGAATGAGTCTAATTTAGATTTGATTCATTGAGTCAATTTAAATTAATGAATAGAGATTCATTAAATCAAATTGACTTGAATCAAGTGGTTAGATTTGATCAACCATGGGAGATAAGAGGTTAAGTTTGACTTGACTTGAGAGGGAAGATGAATGGTCAATTTTGACTTGACCAATTGCCATGTCATGGTGACATGGCATGTGGCCCGGCCAATGATGGTGTTCCACATCATCATGGACTTATCATGTGGTGCTATCTCATGATGGAGACCAAGAGCCATTGGCTCTTGGAGTTACATGCATGCATGTAACCCCCACCCATTGATGTGGCTGGCCACTTTCACTTGATGAAGTGAATTCATTTGGTGAGTAACTCCATCTTCTTCTTCCTTGGATCATCTTCATCTCAAGCTCTCCCCAATCCTCTATTTTGGCCGAAAATTCCAAGGGGTACTAGCACACTCTAGGTTGTTTTTCTCCACCATTTGTCCGTGTGGATACCAATAGAGGAGTGTACACTTGACACCCTTGAGTTTCGGCAAAGCATTTGGACGAGCGGGATAAGCGAAGGGCGTCGCTACGAAGGTAATGCTCTCTTCTCGTAGATCTAAGGTAGATCTAGGGTGTTTAAATACATACATGTTTTATTTTTATATCTTTGCACGGATCCGTGGCTGGGCTTCCGAGGTTTCCGCAACAGAAAAAGCGGTTTTTGTGGCTCGGAAAGTCCAACATTTAGGTGGGGGTTAAACCATAATTTCAAAATTCATACCCTAAATCTTATATCCTAACCATAAATCCTAAACCTCAACCCCTAGTCTTAAACCCTAAACCTTAACTCTAACCCTAACCCTAACCCTAAATCTAAAATCTCTAAAATAATGTATACTTGTTTGAAATTTGATTACTTGTGCTACTTACCCAAGTACTTGAAACAATATCTTTTCGATCTTTTTGATCTACTTTCATTATTATATAGGAAGGATATAGTATATCTCATCCTCCCATTTTTGTTGGTAACAATTTTGGCTATTGAAAAGGAAGAATGGAATACTATTTGATGTATGAGATTGAAAATTGGATAGTAATCAAGACTGGATTTAATTTACCAAGATATGAAAAAGGCCACTCTCTTATTTTTGAGAAATGGACTAGTAACATTAGAAAAAGAGTCTAAGCCAATGCAAGAGCTACAATAACGTTTCAATATGGGCTAATTCAAGAGCAATTAAGCAAATTGTGACCATTTCAAAGTGTTAAGGAGGTATAAAAGAAGTTGATTATGTTGTACAAAGAAATAATCGATTCTAGAATAACCAAAAGAGATCTACATCAAACCATTTAAATAAAAGAAGGTGAGTTTGTAAGCCAGCTACATGTAAGATTCAAAGAGATTTTAAGTGGACCTCACTCACTAGGATAGTAAATCGACAATCGAGATCTAATCGGTATCCTATAATGGCATTTCTAAGGACCACTTTATGGATATTTATGGTTGAAACATATAAAATATCTAGAGACTTGTTTAGTTTTAAATTGGATAATTTTTTTTGTGAATTTGAATTCATGAACATACTAATCTTGGTCATCAAGAGAAATGTATAACTTTATTGCAAGAAATTTAGAGTCAACTAAAGTTAAGTCAAAAATCAAAGAACAAGTCCAAGGTCTAATGCATATCCGAGTCTGAGTTCAATTCATAATACGATGATGAAGACCTTGTTAGGACTTTAGCATCGCTAGGGGGATGAATAATGTTGGTCGTTTGATCGCATTCATACTCATCTACATGATGTTATACGCAGTGAAAATAAAGTATAACACAATAAAAAAACACAAGAACAACACATTGAATTTTACCTGGTTCAGAATCGTCGATTCCTACTCATGACCTAGATTCTAGTAATATTGATGTCGCATATCGTAGGCAAATGACTATTGTTAAGTAATAAAAATATCATCCTCTGAGACTGGTTATCAAGTATCAGCTATATACAAAGTAAGTTATCTAGACAAAGTCAGTAATCAATTAGTAAAATGAAAAAAGGATAAGAATGGATTGGAAATAGGGTTGTGGATAATTCTAGAATTTCAATTTCACGGTGATAACCATTGAAAAGATAGTTGTATGCCCTCTTATAATAATAAATTTTCTGAAGGTGGTCTATCCTAAGGTAATCAATATTTTCTTTTGAGAATACGTTGGTGTATCTACCCAGACGTGATCCATACTTTTGCAGTATCTATACAAAAGAAGATCATAATCAGCTAAGGAAACCTGTCATGAGAACTCCATGAACCTTTCTAGACTTACTATCATTACTTGTGATGCCAATTTAAGGTAGATCCTTTAAGCCTGTGATAGCCAATAAAATTTTTGAGAGAACTTGAACTACTTTTGTCTCTGAAAACTCAAGTTCAATTCTATATGTCCAGAATTAAGGTTCTCTGATTTGTCCATCTCTTAATCCCTAAATCATATGCACATATGACCAATATATATGCAAGTAGATGATAAACATCCTAAAATTGAATCAGGAACAAAAATATCAATAAATAAGAAGAGTTAACAATCGTTCATGGAAAATAGTTAAAGGGATACTCCCTTATCTTAAGATTACAGGATACTACTCTATAACATGGAGGTTAAAGCAATAAGAAACAATCGACAAACTGTAAATAGATAGAGAAATATAAAATATGATTTGTTGACGTTGTAGATGGCTCATGCTCTATGGAGTGACTCCCTTGCTAGCTCCTCAATGCTCCTTCGAGTCACCTACGATGTCCTCCTTTTTATCTTCAGCCCTAGCCTCGTTTTTATAGCCAACCAACCTTCAAAATTGAAAATTTAGCAAAGAAACAAGGCGATCCATGGCTGTAGAAGCCACCACGAGATGGTCGTGGATCATTCTGAGTGCTCTCTTGTTCTTGTATAGCGAGAACCACTACCATTGTTTTTAGATAACTCTACTCTGAAGGCAGTAAGAACCACAACCATGGAGGGGCTCTCCAGGTAGGTCGTGGTTCACTCTTTTAGTTGTTTCCCTCAGCTTTGATCCTCTCCAAGCATGTCTTTTCAATGTGTTTGTGTTAACACCATGATCTTGCCTTCCTATACACAAAAAAACACAACCGCAATCATCTGAACAAAAGAGATAAAATAAATACTGATGTCATGATTTTCGTAAGCGCATGGTCGTCATCAAGTAATAAAAATATCGTCCACTGAGACAAGTCAAGCACTGATTATATGCAATAATAGTTTATCTAGATGCGATAAATAATGAAGAATCAATATGAAAAGATAAAAGAAAAACAAGATAAAGAGAGGGTTGGAAGATATGGTTGAGGATAATCCTAGGGTTTTTTTTTCACCACAATACTATCGACATGATAGTTCTCTCTTATAACGATAAACTTCCCTGAAGGTCATCTATCCTCTCATAATCAATGTTTAATTTTGAGAACATGCTGGTGTATCTACCCAAAGCGACTCCTACTTTGTGGTATATGTGTGTAGGAGATTATAATTAACTAAGGGACTTGTTACGAGAATCCTACGAGCCTTCCTAGACTTACTACCATTGCTTGTAAGACTGGTTTGAGGTCGACTTTTTACTCTCTTTGATAACTGATGGTGTCCCCTTCTTTGGCCCACTCAGCTCCCCTTTTCCTTTCTTAAGGGTTCCTATAAAAACCTGAAACCTCCTGGACAAATACTGGATCTGTAACTCAAAGAGAATCTTTAGAGATGGGCCGATGTTACAGGCATGACCCCTCCGATGCTCAAGTTAGAATCAGAAGAGAAGAATAGTGTAATGAAGAAGGAATAAGGAAAGATCCTTGTGCATCGAATAGATAAGAAAGAACCATCCCCAATCCCCCCCATCTCTGCTCATTTTATAGGTGCACCGCCTTACTTCGAGATGAATTAACTTTGATGCCCCTACCAACCCATTGAGATGCAATCGCTTTTTTCGCTTCTTTTCAAAATAACTTTTTCCCTACCTTCCACGTGTCCCTCATTCTTCCTTATTAAATACCTTAAAAACAAATCATACACAAATTCTCAAATAATAATAATAATAATAACAATAAAACGATACCTTGACATCTTATCCTATGGTACTCCAGAATATCCACATTATCCATCATTACTGAATTCGAGAAACCTTCATAAAACTCAAAAAACCAACAAGGTGCTCGGAAAATACACATGCTAGTCGGGAAATGCATAGAATGATAGGGAAATACACATATTGCTCAACACTTTACATGACAAAACTCTAGATCAACTACACTTTCCATCCCTACTCAGCTCGGGAAATACACATTCTAGTCGAGAAATGCATAGGTTGTTGGGGAACTACACATACTATTCAATATGAATACTTCACATAACAGAGCTTTGGATCAACTACACTGCTCACCCTCCTCATCTTAGAAAATACACATGCTAGTCGGGAAATGAATATGTTAGTTGGGAAATGCATATACTACTCAATATCAAAACTTCACATAATAGAGCTCTGGATGAACTACATTGCCCATCCCTACTAAGCTCGAGAAATACATGCCGGTCGGGAAATACACATGCCGGTCAGAAAATACACAGGCTACTCGGGACTATACATACTACTAAATATTAACACTTCACATAATAGAACTCTGAATCAACTACACTGCCATCCCTACTGAGCTCGAGAAATACATGTCGGTCGAAAAATACACAGGCAGCTCAGGGACTGCATATACTACTCAATATTAACACTTCACATAAAAGAATTCTGGATCAACTACATTGCCCATCCCTACTGAGCTCGAAAAATATACATGCCGATCAGGAAATACATTAGCTGCTTGAGAACTGCACATATATGACCTAGGAAATCTATAAAATACTCTGCAGTACTCTGGAAATGCACACAGGCCTCAAGGAATACATATAATGCTCAAAAAATACATACATGACTCCGAAAATCTATAAAATACTCTACACAAACACAAAGTGCTCTAGACCTTGAAAATACACTAAATGCTCTATAAATACTAAGAAGTGAAAACATACTCTCTACCTTAGCTAAAAAATCCTGAACCCATCATAAGTTTCCTCTCTTTAGTAAAACTGAAGAGCAAAGTTGAATGATATTTTACAAGTATCTACTAAAAATACTTTACTAATCTCAAACAAACACAATAACTTGTCTTAGCTAA
Organism: Wurfbainia villosa; assembly: GCA_025175895.1. Taxonomy (NCBI): domain Eukaryota; kingdom Viridiplantae; phylum Streptophyta; class Magnoliopsida; order Zingiberales; family Zingiberaceae; genus Wurfbainia; species Wurfbainia villosa. Next base: position 40,401,882 of record CM046008.1, on the reverse strand, counting down.
AAAATCCCGAACCCATCATAATTTTTCCCTCTTTAGTAAAATTGAAGAGCAAAGTCGAATGAAGTTTTACAAGTATCTACTAAAAATACTTTACTAACCTCCAGCAAACACAACACCCTGCCTTAGCTTAAAAATCCCAAACCCATCATAAGTTCCCCCTCTTTAGTAAAACTGAAGAGCAAAGTAGAGTGAAGTTTCACAAGTGTCCACCAAGAATGCTTAATTGATTTCAAAAACAATCACCATACCCTCTCCTACTATGCTCTATACAATCACCATGTCACTAGGCATAGAGCCTGAATAATTTCTTTTAGCCTTCAGGATGTCACATTAGACGTCGAGCCCAAAAAAATTTTACTTAGTCACTATAGCGGGCTGTTATAATCCCGTAAAGGGAGTGCAATTACCTAACCCTTAAGATGTTATATTAGGCATAAAGGCTTGAAAAAATTTTACTTAGACACTATAGTGGGCTATTATAATCCTACAGAGGGAGTGTAATTATCTAGCCATTAAGCTGTTATATTAGGCGTAAAACCTTGAAAAGATTTTTTTTTTTTGCCACTATAGCGGGCTATTATAATCCCGCAGAGGGAGTGTAATTATCTAGCCTTTAAGCTATTATATTAGGCATAAAACTATGAAAAAATTTTACTTAGCTACTATAGCGGGTTGTTATAGTCTCGTAGAGGGAGTGTAATTATCTAGCCCTTAAGCTGTTATATTAGGAATAAAGCCTTGAAAAAATCACTTGTTTTTTTTGCAAAAGAACACACTTCTAAGAAAATTTTACTTACTTTTTGAGAAAAAACACAAAACCATAGAAAAGATCACCTTCCTCCCTCCATTCTCCAGTCACAAACCCTACTCACATCTCCCTCTGAGTCCCTCCTCCATATGAAATCTACAATGTACCTCATACCATACACCCCTGCCTTGAATCATCACAAACATAAAAATCTAATATTAATTCCTTTTTCCAATTCCCTTAACATTCCCCCCCCCCCCCGTTCATCAGTCATTTTCACTTCATTTTTTTCTTTAAAAAGAACCTGCACACTGATCATTTGACATAACTCGGCTTTGCTCATTAGAAATCCTAACCCCCATTCTCCCCAACCCCTTCACAACCTCTGCAACCACACCCTCCCCAATGGCTTCTTCCTCTACCACCATTCCTTGGTATGAAGACACCCCAACCAACTAACTCTCAACCATTCTTTCTTCCGTCATGAACCCAAATACATCCCCAAGGGCTTCTTTGTCATCATCCCTGCTCCTCATCAGCGACCACAACAACCCCCAACCGACACCAACACTCTCTTCACATGCCAACTTGAAGGAGGCCTCCACCTTCCAGTACCCAAACCCTTCTTTGACATTCTAGTATTCTACGACCTACCCATTAATCAACTGACTCCTAACTCCATTTGAAGTCTTGTCGGAACCCTCAATGTTTTCAAACACCTTATATTCCCCAAACTCCCCATATCTTCCACTGCCTATATGATGTACGCGAACGGGACCTCAAATCTAGCGATGGGTACCGTGGAGGACTAGAAGCGCACGCTCGCACTCTAAACCCGCAAGTGCTTGGATATTGTCATGTAATAAATAGATTATAGATCCCATAAAGACTGAGATTCGAATACTGATTGTTCAGTGGACGTTATTGTTTGGTGTTTAGTTCTAAGGGTTGTGATTATAAGGATTGTCGGTGGTCCTAACTCTAGTACGGTGTCATAAGAAGGAAGGGAAGGTTGGTTCGAGGTTCAAAATGTTGGGTTGATCTGTGGGGGGAAACTTCGCTTCCCACTTCAACTCGATCGCTTGTTCATGGCGATCCCATTGATGTCCCTGGATTAAAAATTTAATCCTAGACAAAAGGGAACACCCAAGCAACCTTGTCATCGTCGTGCTATTCGTTTAGAGTAGTTACTTGAACAAACTTGTTGTTCAAGCGACCAACCTCTATTCCACGAATAGCCGCGGAATAGACGATGTATGGATCGTTGGTTTTTGTGTTTATGTTTGGAATCCAAGTATTATTTAGCCACAAACAGAATATATCATGCTCATAATTGAAAAACAAATATAAACATGTAACAAATAAAAATAGAGAATTGATATACCTCTCGATCTTCTATTGTATGACCTTCCTCATTTCGGACATCGTGTGGGCGACGATCTACCAAAAGTTGAAGCTCCTAGATCACCAATCTTCCTTCCTTGCTCTTCCAAAGAAAGAGGAAGAATAGAAACAAGATCCTTCTCCTTCCTTTAGCCAACCAACAAGCAACAAGCACCTTGCTTGCCGCCAGCCAACAAGGAGAAGGGAAACAATGGTTGACAGCCAAAAGCTTCATGGGAGGACCCTAATCCTTGGTTCCACCGACCAAGGAGAAGAAGAGGAGGGAGTTTGGATGCCGACCAAGGGATGGAAAAGCTTCAATGGGCGCCGGCCACCAATGGAGAAGAAGAAGACAAGGAAAGTCTTTCCTTATTTGGTGCCGCAAAGCCCAAACCCTAGCTCCAACTCCAAGCCTCCCCTTGCTTCTTAATTCTTCTCCACGCCAACCCTAGCCTCTCCTTTTATAGAGTTAGGGATAAGCCTTGTTTTAATCTCCATCATTGGTTCTAGGGATTTAATCTCAACCGTCGGATCTAGAGATTTAATCTCAACCGTCGGATCTAGAGATTTAATCTCTACCTTTGGATCTAGAGTTTTGTTTCCATCCATTGGATCTAAGCTTCATGAGGTTTTAATAGGCTATAATAGGGACCATGAAGAGGAGTTAGATCTTGGCCACCCAATGGATCAATCCCTCATAAAATCTGATCCATTAATGATAATCCAATCCACTAAAGGTTTATCATTGATCTACCTCACCAACCCCCATAAGTTAATATGGGCTCCATATATTATTTGTACATTTTCTCCCCGTGTTTAAGATCTCGAATGTCCATCGATTAATTAATTTACTGACCATTAATTAATCAACATCTAACTCCATGAGTAGTACCACTCAACCTTTTCATCATGCCAGACCAAGTCCAGCTGTAGGGTTTACATGATGAACCTTATGAGCTCCTCAAGGGGACATCATCATCCTAATATATAGGACACGGTTTCCACCTATAATCAACGACACACCATATAAATAATATCATTTCCCAACTTATCGAGCCTATCGATTTAATCTATAAATCTCGCCCATTGGTAAATCAAAGAGATGACTACTAAGTATATGTGCCCGTTATTATATCGGGATTAAGAGCATGTACAATATAATATCTGAGGTCCGATTCGATTATGTAGTTAGCAATAAATCGAATCACCTCTAAGTCGGTCCTGCTCAATACACACAAAGTGCACTAGTGTAATTTTATGGTCAAGACAAACCAATACCAAATCACACTACAACCATTCCAATGGTTTGTCCAAATCCATCTCGGTTGTGAGCCTTTACTTATACTTTACAAGGAACCGATAACATGATCTTTCGTGTGACACCACACACCATGTTATCTACAAGGTAATGTATTAGACAATATGCATAGCCATAAAAATATGCAAACAATGATCATGTGATTCTTATTTCAAAATAAAGATGTTCATATAAAAGATAGACTTTTCAGTATACATCCCAACAATCTCCCACTTATACTAAAAGACTATGCTATCCTCAAACTGCCATATATCTGATCCTCATTCCCTCCACATGCCTATCAAAAGCTCTCACTGGAAGGGTGTTAGTGAAAGGATCTGCAAGGTTATCCTCTGATGCAATCTTGGCCACAACAACTTCTCCTCTCTTTACGATTTCTCGTATCAGGTGGTACTTACGTTCTATGTGCTTACTTGCCTTATGGGCTTGTGGTTCCTTTGAGTTTGCAACTGCACCACTATTATCACAATAAATTGTGATAGTTCTGGGCAAACTAGGAATCACATCCAAGTCCATCAGAAAGTTCCTGAGCCACACAGCTTCTTTGGCTGCCTCAGAGGCTGCCACATACTCAGCTTCCATGGTGGAGTCCGCCACGCATTTCTGCTTGACACTCCTCCATACAATGGCTCCACCTCCCAAAGTAAACACAAAACCTGAGGCAGACTTACTGTTATCCCTATCTGATTGGAAGTCGGAATCCATGTAACCCACAGGGAGTAATTGGTCTGCCTGGTAAACTAGCATATAATCCCTAGTCCTTCTCAGGTACTTCAATATATTCTTTACCGCAGTCCAATGTCCCTGTCCTTAATTACTCTGAAATATGCTGACCATGCCCACGACAAAAAAGAAATCATGTCTCGTACATAGCATCGCATACATGAGGCTTCCTAATGCTGAAGCATAAGGAACCACCTTCATCTCCTCTATCTCCTCAGATATTCTAGGACACATCTCCTTAGATAAAGGAACTCCATGTCTGAAAGGTAGAAAACCCTTCTTAGAGTTTTGCATGCTAAAACGATCCATAATCGTGTCTATGTATGAAGCTTGGGATAAGAACAACATTCTTTTCCTGCGATCCCTTATAACCTTGATCCCAAGGATGTGTCCCACCTCTCCCAAGTCCTTCATATCAAACTGTTTGGACAACCATACCCTTACGCCCGATAACACCTTGATATTGTTGCCAATCAACAAAATGTCTTCTACGTATAGTACAAGAAATACCACTACATTTCCATCACATCTCTTGTATACACAAGACTCATTCGAACTTTGTATAAATCCATAAGACTGGATTACCTCATCAAAACGGATGTTCCAAGACCTCGAAGCTTGCTTCAATCCATAAATGGACCGATTAAGCTTACAGACAAGATGCTCTTTGCCTTTAGCAATGAATCCCTCTGGTTGCTTCATATAGATGTTTTCCTCAAGACTTCCATTAAGAAAAGCTGTCTTGACATCCATCTGCCACACCTCATAATCCATATGAGCTGCTATGCATAAGAGAATCCAGATAGACTTAAGCATGGCTACCAGCGAAAAGGTTTCCTCATAATCGATACCCTCTTTCTGAGTATATCCCTTTGCAACAAGCCTCGCTTTGAAGGTCTCAACCTTCCCATCTATTCCTCTCTTTCTTTTGTAGATCCACTTACATCCAATGGTTTTTACACCATCGGGTGGTTCTACTAGCTCCCAGACCTGATTTGAATCCATAGATTCAATCTCAGCATTCATTGCACTTCCCCAAGATACGCCATCTTTATCTTGGATTGCCTCGTCATATATCTAGGGATCAGGTTCATGTTTGCCAGGGACCAAATCAGAAGATTCTCCATGAACATGAATCTATCAGGCTATCTCACAACCCTCCCACTACAACGAGGTATCTCCTGTGTATCCTCTGTGACACATGGTGCAGTGACTTGTGGTATATCCTCTTGTAACGGTGGGACTGAAGAAGTGACTTCCCCTTTTAATTCCTCCAGAACAATTTTACCCTTGGGCTTGTGGCTCATCACATAGTCTTCCTCTAAAAATCTGGCCTTCGTGCTAACGATCCCCCTCTAATCTCTAGGACTATAAAACAAACCACCCTTCATTCCTCTAGGATAGCCAATGAACAAGCGTACTTCTATACGAGGTTCCAACTTACCAGCATCTGCCTTCTGCACATGTGCTGGACTCTCCCATATCCGAATATGTATTATACTAGGCTTTCGCCCAGTCCACAACTCTGTGGGAGTAGACGGCACTGATTTAGATGGAACCAAGTTCAGAATGTACACCGCCGTATCTAGATCATATCCCCAGAACGAATCTGGCAACTCAGAATAACTCATCATCGATCTAACCATCTCTATAAGAGTCCTATTTCTTCGCTCTGCTACACCATTCTACTGGGGTGTGCCAGGTGCAAACAATTGGGATTAAATCCCATCCTCTGATAAGTAATTCCTAAACTCTCCTAAGAGGTACTCGCCAACACGATCAGATCGTAGTGTCTTGATTCTTTTACCTTGATGTTTCTCCACATCAGCCTTGAATTCTTTGAACTTGTCAAAGTATTCAGACTTGCAGTACATCAGGTAAATGTATCCATATCTTAAGTAATCGTCTATAAAAGAGACAAAATACTCAAAACCACCTCTAGCATGGATAGACATAGTACCACACAAATCAGAATGAACCAATTCTAACACATCTTTGGATCTATACCCCTTGGCCTTAAAAGGCCTCTTGGTCATTTTACCCTCCAAGCAAGATTCACAGGTTGGGAAATCCTCCACCACTAATGCTGTTGGACTTTCCAAACCGTAAAAACTGCTTTTTGCATTGCGAAAACCTCAGAAGTTCGGCCACGGATCCGTGCGAAGATGTATTAAAACTAAAACATGTATGTGTTTACTAAAAACCCTAGATCTACCTTAGATCTAGAAGGTGAGATCATTACCCTCAATGTGACGCCCTTTGCAAATCCCGCTCGTCCAAAAGCTTCGCCGGAACTCAAGAGCGTCAAGTGCACACTCCTCTATTAGTATCCACACAAACAATAAGTGGAGAAAACACACCCTTGAGTGTGCTAGGACCCTATGGATGGTTCGGCCAAAGAGAGGGATGGGAGAGCAAGCTTGAGAGGAAGATGATCCAAGGAAGAAGATGAAGTTGTGTAAACCACACAAATAATTCTCATCTAATGAGAATTGTGGCCGGCCACTTTTCTTAGGGGGGTTACATGCATGCATGTAACTCCTCCAAGAGACAATGGCTCTTGCTCTCCCTCATGAGGTGGCACCACATGCTAAGTCAATGATGATGTGGAGCATCAGCATTGGCCGGCCATGCCAAGTCATCATCATGACATGGCATTTGGTCAAGTCAAACTTGACCTTTCATCTTTCCTCTCAAGTCAAGTCAAACTTGACCTCTTATCTCCCATGGTTGATCAAATCCAACCATTTGATTCAAGTCAATTTTATTTAATGAATCTCTATTCATTAATTTAAATTGATTTGATGAATCAAATCTAAATTAGACTCATTCAACACTTGAATCAAATTGAGTCCAACTCAATTAGTCTAATTAGGATTACTCTTAATCCAATTTGGTTCATCCCATGAACCTAATCCTCATGGTTCATCATATGAACCTAATCTCCATCTAATTGCCCTTATGTGTGTGACCCTATAGGTTCTTGTAACGTTGGCAATGTTCCTAAACCGATTTAGAAACATAAGCAATGAGCGGTATCTAACAACACATCATTGCTACCCAAGTTACAAGAATGTTGAGCTCCAACATCACCTTTTGTGACTACTAATTGTGACTCTCACAATATATGACAATGTCCCTCTATCCTTGACATCTAGATTGACCAATCGAGGCATAGACCATCTCATCCTCGGTACAATCTATATCTTGAACTCCAAGTAAACTCACTCTAATCAAATGAGCTCAATATCTCATATTGACTCATTTGGGTATGGCCATGCACTTCGTGGTCTCACTCTATCAAGAATATCGATATCACTCCTCTGATATAGGAGTGATAGATCCCATCTACATCACACACATCCCTCTGCATAATTTGTTACATACCCAGTAATTGCCTTTATAGTCCACCCATTTACGGGTGACGTTTGACGAAGCCAAAGTATGCAACTCCGTATGTAGGGAACCATAGTGACTTCAGGTCTAAGGACTAATAGTCATACTAATAGCCACATGAGAAAGTATATGACACTCATATAACGATCCATGATACTTTCTCATGGCGGGTCATTCAGTATACATTCTCCAATGCATACCCATGTGACATGTGAGATCAAGTCATCGTGTTGACCTACATGCTAGTCTCTATGCATTAACATTGTCCTTGAATGTTAATACTTGACTAGTAATGATTAAGAGTAGTGTTCTCTATATCATCTCATTATCGATTCAACCAATCGATTGATATAGATAAGAACCTACTACTCAAGGACATTATTATATTTAGTTATTTGGCACCAATACAAGTAAATATAATAACCATGCCTTTATTAATAGGAATATGATACAATAAAGTTCATACAACAATCATCACATGATTGGCTCTAGGGCTTTCACTAACAATCTCCCACTAGCACTAGTGCCAATCACCGTAGTATCTAATACCCAATGACCTAGTGTAACCATCATGCTTTTTCTATGCCAAAGCCTTGGTCAAGGGATCTGCGATGTTAGCCTCTGTGGGTACTCTGCAAATCTTCACATCTCCTCTATCGATAATCTCTCGAATGAGATGGAAGCGTCGTAGTATGTATTTGGTCCGCTGGTGTGAGCGAGGTTCCTTAGCCTGTGCAATCGCTCCATTGTTGTCACAATAGAGCTCTATGGGATCTGCTATGCTAGGAACCACCCCAAGCTCAGTAATGAACTTGCGGATCCAAACTGTCTCCTTTGCTGCCTCAGATGCAGCAATATACTCGGCTTCTGTTGTAGAATCAGCAACTATGTCCTGCTTCGAACTCTTCCAACTCACAGCGCCACCATTCAAGCAAAACACGAACCTTGACTGTGATCTATAATAATCCTGGTCAGTTTGGAAGCTAACATCTCTATAACCCTTTACAACTAGCTCCTCATCGCCTCCAAATATTAAGAAATATTCTTTAGTCCTTCTCAAGTACTTAAGAATATTCTTGACTGCTATCTAGTGATGCTCACCTGGATCTTACTGGTATCTACTCGTCATGCTCAAAGCATACGAGACATCAGGACGAGTACACAGCATGGCGTACATGATAGATCCTATAGCAGATGCGTAAGGGATCTTATCCATACGGTCTCTCTCTTCTCTAGAAGCGGGACTTTGAGTCTTCGAAAGACTCACACCATCTGACATCGACAGAAGTCCCTTCTTGGAATTCTGCATGGAAAACCATAGTAATACCATGTCAATGTATGTACTCTGACTTAGGCCAAGCAATATCTTAGATCTATCTCTATAGATCTTGATGCCTAGAATACAGGCTGCTTCACCTAAGTCCTTCATTGAGAAGCACATCCCCAGCCAAGTCTTCACAGACTGTAGCGAAGGGATGTCATTCCCAATGAGCAGTATGTCATCCACATACAATACAAGAAAGACAACTGTGTTCCCATTAACCCTTTTGTAGTCACATGGTTCATCTTCATTCTTGATGAAACCAAACTGTTTGATCGCATCATCGAATCGAAGATTTCACCTCTGAGAGGCTTGCTTTAGCCCATAAATGGACCTTTGCAGCTTGCATACTTTCCCAGAATGCTATGGATCTTCAAAACCCTCAGGTTGTGTCATGTACACATCCTCGAGTAAGTTTCCATTCAGAAATACGATTTTGACATCCATCTGCCAGATCTCATAATCGCGGAATGCTGCAATAGCAAGCAAGATTCGAATGGACTTAAACATCACCACTGGAGAAAAGGTTTTATTATAGTCAATACCATGAATTTGCTTGAAACCTTTAGCGTAAGTCCATCCATGTCAGTCTTTCTCCTAAAGACCCACTTACACCAAATGGGTTTGACCCCTTCAGGTGGATCAACCAAAGTCCATACTTTGTTGGTGTACATGGATTCAATCTCGGACCTCATGGCCTCTAGCCATTTCTCAGAATCTGGGCTCATCACAGCTTCCTGATAAGAGGTAGGCTCATTCTCAATGAGCATAACGTCATCATGGTCAGACAAGAGAAATGAGTATCTCTCAGGCTGACGACGTACCCTATAAGACCTGCGAAGAGGTAGGTCTACCTGAATAGGTGGTTGTTCCACAACTCTTTGTGCAACAACCTCATCACCAACAACACTTTGTGGTTCATGTTCAACCTCCATCAAGGCCTTAGTGCTATGGTCCTCATCTTGAATTTCTTTAAGATCGAATGTACTCCCACTAGTTTTTCTAGAAACAAAATCTCTTTCTAGAAAAACCCCAGTCTTTGCCACAAACACTTTGTGTTGACTGGGAATGTAGAAGTAATATCCCTTTGTGTCCTTGGGATATCCAACAAAATAGAACCTATCGAATTTGGGTCCCAGTTTGTCTGAGACTTGACGTCGAACGTAAGTCTCACAACCCCAAATCCTCATGAAAGACATCATGGGATTTCTCCCTGTCCATATCGTATATGGTGTCTTTATTATAGCCTTGGATGGTACACGGTTAAGGGTAAAGGCTGCTGTGTCTAGAGCATATCCCCAAAAGGATATAGGAAGATCTGTGTGACTCATCATAGATCGTACCATATCTAATAGGGTACGATTCCTCCTTTCGGATACACCATTCCACTGTGGTGTTCCAGGAGGAGTGAGTTGGGATAGAATCCCACACTCAGCTAGATAGTCACGAAATGCATGGCTAAGGTATTCACCACCTCGATCTGATCGAAGTATCTTAATACTCTTGCCAAGCTGGTTTTGTACTTCATTCTTGAATTCTTTGAACTTTTCAAAGGATTCTGATTTATGTGTCATAAGATACACATAACCATATCTACTGAAGTCATCAGTAAATGTAATGAAGTACCTATAACCACCTCTAGCAGAAACATTGAAAGGGCCACATTCATCACTATGTATAAGTCCTAACAAGTCTGTTGCTCTTTCGCTGTGTCCACTAAAGGGAGTCTTGGTCATCTTGCCTAAGAGGCAAGACTCACATGTCTCATATGATTTAAAATCAAATGAGTCTAGCAGCCCATCCTTATGGAGCTGAGATAAGCGACTCTCATTTATGTGACCTAAGCGACAATGCCAGAGATAGGTTTGGTTCAACTCATTTGACTTGAACCTTTTGGTATTTATGTTATAGATAGGGCTCTCTAAGTCTAGAAAGTAGAGTCCGTTCATTAGAGGTGCACTACAATTGAACATATCATTTAAATAAACTGAACAACATTTCTTCTTTATTATAAATGTAAATCCTTTCTTGTCCAAACAAGAAACCGAAATTATGTTCTTAGTTAAGGCAGACACATAACAACATTCATCTAATTCTAGTACAAGCCTAGAGGGCAGAGATAGATCATAAGTTCCTACATCAACAGCAGCAACTCTTGCTCCATTGCCTACTCGTAGGTCCACCTCGCCCTTTGTTAATGCCTTGCTATTTCTCAGCGCCTGCACATTGGTACAAATGTGAGATGCACATCCGGTATCTAATACCCATGATGAAGAAATAGATAGATTGACTTCTATAACATTTATACCTGAAGTAGAAGTCTCACTTCTCTTCTTCTTAAGATCTTCCAGGTATGCCTTGCAGTTGCGCTTCCAGTGTCCAACTTCCTTGCAGTGGAAGCAAGCCCCTTCCTTGGCCACCCCTCCTTTGGGTTTAAGTTCCTTGCCTTTGCCCTTGGCTTGGGACTTTCCCTTACCTTTAGGCTTTCCCTTGCATTTCTTCTTTTGCACCATTAAAATGGTGTGAGATTTTCCCTTCTTAAGGTTAAGCTCAGCAGTTCTCAACATGCTGAGCATCTTAGGCAGGGGCTTATCAATTTCATTCATGTTATAATTCATGACAAATTGATTGTAGGCTTGTGGCAAAGATTGCAAGATCAGGTCAGTGGCCAGCTCTTGGCCAAGTGGGAATCCCAGCCTTTGTAGGTTTTCTACGTACCCAATCATCTTGAGTACATATGGACCTACGGGAGTCCCATCTTGCATTTTGGACCCAAATAATGTCTTAGAGACTTCATATCTCTCATGCCTTGCTTGTTCTTGATATAGTTGACGAAGATGTTCAACCATATCATAAGCATTCATGAACTCGTGTTGCTTCTGAAGCTCAGAGTTCATGGTCGCGAGCATTAGGTATGACACATCTAATGCATCATCTTGATGCTTGTAAGCATCTTTGTCAGCTCGCGAGGCAGTGACAGGAGGTGCCTCCGGAATGGGCTACTCTATGACGTACAACTTTCTTTCTTGAGTGAGAACAATTCTCAGGTTCCTGTACAATTCTCAGCTCGCGAGGCAGTGGCAGGAGGTGCCTCCGGAATTTGCTCCATTGAGCTTGCCCTTCTCAAGGACAGAATGTAGAGAGAGAGTGTTCGTGTTTATCGACATAGTTATCTTCAACATACAATGCAGAGAATTAATATCATATTCCTTTTATCATTTAATTAGGCCTTTAATCAAATGATGCTCCCACTGAATTATAGGAATTTTGTAGAATCGAGTTATGGATGTGGTCAAACCACATTACTAGATTCATACAAACTAGCTATAATTCTTGCGGGGCAAGATCCACATCATACTAAGCCTTGAGTTAGCTTTGGATAAATCGCCCAAGACTTAGTACGATCGGTGGGTAACACATTACCGATTACATCTCTATGCAACTCTTGTTTATATGATCAAGACCCACATTTACAAAAGACCTTGAGTTAGCTTTGGCTAAATCGCCCAAGATTTAGTGTAAATGCGATCTTATCCTATCTTTCCAACGATTGGATTATGCCTATAGTTCTACTCGATCTAATTGAGTTAACTAGTTTTACTCAGTCTAATTGAGTTTACTCTAACCCAAGCCGTGATAGGCGGAACCAAGATTGTCCCTCCTCACCCTACCAAGATAATATGCGATGCTCTGCTTTGGCAGATTCAACAACTATAAATGATCGAGGTAATGATGGGTATCAAGGACTTGGTAGGCATTTACGAGTTGATTCGCTTAAGATCTAATCTAATCGTAATGTGTATCATATACGCATTAAGGCCTTTATTATCCTATATTAGCATGCATCACATACATACAAGCATTACTCTAGCATGCATCATATACATACAAGAAAATTATCTTAGCATGCATCATATACATACAAGCATTATTCTACTAGCATGCATCACATACATACAAGCAAAATCAAATATATATATATATATATATATATATATATATATATATATATATATAATTAACTGTGATGTGGTCATGGCCCTACTACGATCTTCTCAAGCCAATGAGAAGATCGGACGGTCAACCTAAGGCTAGCGGCTTCTCCAAGCGCTTCCTTTGACCGCCATATGTCGTCGACACCCTTCTCGTAACTTCGTCTACAAGTGGACTTTCCACCGCTCCATTTTGTACATTACAAATATGAAACTCGAGTTATATTCGAGTCTAAAACTATTTACAACTAGAATTTCAAAAGAAGAGGTATGACGCGCAGGTCACATATGTAGGGGATCGAACGGCCGGCTAGAGGGGGGTGAATAGCCCTCGAACATTGTGTTAGTAATATATGAGAGATGTCCTAAGGCAATCGCCTTATGTATGAACCATTTATATGATAAATGAAGATTCACTATTTGAGTATACATATTTTATGTATTTGATAGGATCTTAAACTCATTTACTGAATGTCCACGATACGATTCACAGCATGAGAGAATTTGTGATTGGATCACAACTAGTGAGTATCTCTACATGTGTAATTGTGATGTATCGGAATTATCCCTAGTCGATGAATTGATGGATTTGGACACCATCAATTCTGTCGAGACTAGCACGAGGTATACTCCTTGGTGTATCCAAGCGGTGATTCTCCGGTGGAGACATAGTGATGTCCGGAGTTAATCGTGGATGCTAGTTATGGTAACTAGTTCATTGGAGTGACCAGCCGTAAGACTTCATATGGTTCTCTGCATATATAGATATGTCAATGAAGTTCTTACTGTGGCTTAAGTGCGATGTTCCTTTGACTTGCGGTATTCAAGTCATCTTGATCATGGAGACTTATGCTTTGACATCTTAAGCAAACATCTCTAAGGAGATGTGGACCCGGGATGATTGGGTATAAGTCGAAGTGATCGAAGGTGTTTGAATAGCCTATAAAGGATTCACCACTCCTTGCGAGGAGATGTATACCCATGGCCTCTCGTCGGATTGTTACTAAAGTCTTTGGCCAAAGCATTACATGTTTAGAGTAAGGTACTCTTCGATACATGTGGAGTAACTAGAATCCGTAGGGACGAGGAAATGATACTTGGGCTAGGTGTGGCGTAGTCACCTAGTGGGGATCGGACACAATAGACCATGTCCCTGAACCAAGTGGGTATAAGATGAGTGAAGGGAATGGGCACGCGAATCATTCGAGATCTTGAAGGGTTTCGAGAAATAGTTCTGGATCAACCGTTGATCTTTTCGGTTAATTGGGGATCATGATGTACTACTAGGTGCCACTCATGATCGTTCTATAATTAATGGTTAATTATAGACGGCCAACATAAACCGAGAACCTATTTGGTTACACGCACAACGAGCGTAATCCAAAGGATTTAAAACGAGCTTGAGAATGGGATTCTCAGACCGAGAGAAACTAGGTTTGGTTGGACCAAACATAAAGCGAGCATGAAATCGTTTCAGTCGCAATGGAAGCATGGATGGGCCGTGTCTTATGAAGACATAATGGATGAACCAAAATGGTTTGGTTCTAATCCAATGGAGGAGAATAAACCAAAGGGTTTGGTTTATTTTAAATATGAACCAAAAGTTGGTTCGGTTCGTTTTAACTTAAAATAAACCATCATGGTTTGGTTTATTTTAACTTATCTTAATGGAGCGGGTTAACGGGCCTAATGGTTATGATCCAATAACCATTAAGAGAATTAGTTCTCTATAAAAGAGGGCTTAATGGATAATTAAGCCCTAATCCACAACCCTAAATTGCCGCCCACCTCTCCTTGGAGAAATTCGGAGCTAACTCTCCTCCTCCTTGCCGCCGCCCACCTTGAGGCTCCAACCGGCGTCCAGAAGGCTGTTTCCTTCACCCTCGCCGGCGTCGAGATGCTGCCGGTTAGTGCTCCGGTGATCTCCTTCAAGTTTGGCATCAAGGTGAGCTCTATCTCCCTTGGTTGGCCGGCGCCTATCACCTCCACCAAAGCTGTCCAGTTTTCTGGACAGCTTCTTCTCCTCTCGTTGGAGCGTCGTTTGGACGACGGTTAGAGCTCCGACAGTGGATAACTTACCGGGGATTCAATCTCTGGTAATCCTCTGAGGTGGAGGACGAAGGATTCGTCAATCGGTTGACGAATACCTCTCCGGAGAAGCGAGTTTTGAGGACTCGTTTTGGATCCGAATTTGGATTCGGATCGTGATCATCTCTCGATCACGTCGTCTTCAACACGAGGCTAGTAACCCGTACGAAGACGAAGCTCGTGGCTTAGCGAAGTCATCCCGAGGAACTCGGCGTGGATACGGATAGAGACGATTCTAGCGAGGATCGTTCCGGTTGATGCCGTTCCCGCTACACATCATACGAAAGGTATAACGTAGATAAATTTCCTTTTATTGCAAATTTAAATTTACGGTTATGTCTACACTTGTTGTAATATGCATGCGTGTGTTGTGTGTGTTGTAATAAATAGGAATATTTATTATATTTTATTGCTTCCGCTGTGCTCATGTTTGCGAAACATGATCGAACACACACACACGCCGCGGTGCCGGAAACCCAACACGTTGGATGTCGGTATTTGCTCGTCTACAAAGAGATTAGCGCAACGGAAACAATAAAGCAAGACAAGAAAATAGAAATACAAGAAAAAAAATGCTAACAAGATGGTATAACGTGGTTCACGGCTACGCCGCTAATCCACGGTCCCCGATTCGTCCTCGGTGAATCACTCCGCCAAAACCAATCCACTAATGGTATCTCCTTTGCACCAAGCTAGGTGGAGGTAACCTTTACAACCAAGATCACTCTTCTTACAATAAGATTGAAGTAAAGACAAGTAAGAAGTGTTTAAAACTTGTGGGGCACTAGGAAGATCACTTAGAGCATAAACATTAGCCTCTCAAAGGCTCACACCCTCTCTTTTTATAGAGAGAGCTGATTTCTTCCCGTTGGCCGCCACCAGTCGACTGCCGCCCTTGGCAGTCGACTGCCTTCACTACAACGGCCTCCGAACACGTCGGATCCTGACCGATGTAGTCCAACGGAACACTTGGCAGTCGACTGATGAACCTCACCGATCATTCGCCTCTCGTAATCGGCTACGGCGGTTTACGTGCGCGATATCCTCGCAGCGATCATTGCTGGGCATAAACCCATCGATCGGATACCCGATCGAACACACTCGACTCGGAAGCGATCATTGCCATTACATGGCAATGATGCGTGCCGTGTTAAACTCAAACTTAACATAGGTTTGAGCTTCCGGCGGTCGGGTAAACCTTAACCCTTGCGGTCAAGTCTCCGACACTCAGCCATTCGGCCAAGTTCACCTAATGAGCTACTTACATTTCACTCATTCTCTCATTTCACTCGAAGTCCCTCGCCGAAGCTCTCTTCGTTCGCGGCCACGTCCCTCGGCAGCATCAGGCGCACGACTCTGCAATGCTCCTTTGCGTCTCTTGCCTCTGAAGTCTGCTTCCTTGGCTTCACTTCAAGTCATCTCGTCCGGCGGTCCCTCGGATGCTCCAAGCGCACGGCTTCCGCAAAGTCATCCTTCACTGACTCAAAGACCGAGGTTGTGAGGGTGAACCCGCCAAGGCTCCATGTGCAAATTACTAAGTCCTGCAAGACTCCAACGCACATATCAAATAACAATACAAACCTAACTTAAACCCTTTGTCACACACATCAAAACCTTATCATGGCAAGAGATTGCCCTGACAATCTCCCCCTTTTTGATGTGTGGCAATCCGTTTAAGTTAGGTAAAAACATTTGATATAAATTTCTAAGGTAAGAAAGCATGTAAACATAAACATGATATAACAACATGCAACTCCCTCTTAATCCATGAAACTCTCTCTACAAATTCTCCCCCTATCATAATTTACTTAAACATAATTATTTCTCCCCCTTTGACACCATCAAAAAGATTAATACTATGTTATAAACCCATGGCATCAAGTCTAATAGAAGGAAAATACCAAAAACATGTTTAAAATCTGAAATCAAAAAATATTAGACTGTTTTTCAGGTGAGCAGTCGACTGCTATCAGTATGGCAGTCGACTGGCACAATGGTTTCCGAAATTCTGATTTTCTGAGCGAATTTCAAAAATGCATTAAAAATTCTATAAAATTCAAAAAATCATGAAATTTGGGGAACATATTTCTTGTAAGATTCTTTATCAGTGAAAATTAGTTTTTCATGAAAAGACATTATATTTCCACGTATTTGCCAAAAATCCAAAAGTTTTAAAAACCACTAGGTTGTTGATCATTCTAGTATCAAGTTTAACACCTAGTTTTGCATCCAATTGTTTCAAAACATGAATACATAGATTTTAAAGTAAGAAATTGTTTTGAAAACATATGAAATATCCAACCATGATCTTTGGGCAATATGTCTATGAATTAAACATAGGTCTTCACCATTATTGGTCTATTATTGCTATTTTGATACTTTAAATGACCATCTAAATGCCATAGGCATTAGTGGACATTTGTATCATCCTAACATCTCACCCATGCTAAGTTTTCAATAAAAGTAGCCTATGGTGAGTGTGAGATGCATCCTGGGGGGTATTTGTATATACTTAACCATTATATTCATACAATTCTATCAAGGTTAAGTATCAACCTAACAATCCTCATGATCATAAAGCCATATATCAATTAATTCTACATTATGATCATGAAATACAAGTATTCATTGAATTGTTAACATGCATTAGGTATTATGTCATGATAATAAACAAATTATCACCTAAAGCATGATTTAAACCCTATTTCTCATGATGATGTGCCAAATTTCAAAATCATAAATCATGATTGCACATATACATAGCAATTACATTGATTATCATGATTTAAGCATTATTAACTATTTATAGGCACGTTATCATCACCTAACACTATTTAAAAATGTTGTCCCGCCATCCTAAGTCAACCAAAATATGATATAGGTCAATTGCATATGGTTGACTACCCTAGGGTTATCCTAACCCTTAAGGATGGATTTTGGAACCCAAAATAAGTTCTTGCCTATGGGGTTCACTATATACTCCTTGGGGATCCATTTCCTAGCAATTACCTTCTTCTTATCTTGTCCCCTAGCAATTAGGCATTTATAGGCCTTTTCATTTTTCTTTTCTTTATAACCTAGGCCTTTCTTATTAAAACTTGCCCTTTGGCTCCCTATAATCATGTTTAAGGTGTTTGAGCCAATTGTAAACTTTTCTAGGGCTTTTGTCAAATAGTCTACCTTTTCCCTTAAAGCCATATTTTCATCCATGCCATTATCATCCTTTTTTTTAACATTAGGTGTGGTAAATATTCATAAGTGACATGCATCATTAGACATAAGCTTAGGGGGAGAGAGGAGAAAAGGAGGGATGAGGAGAAGGAGAGGAGGAGGAGAGGAGGAAGTTAATTTGATCTAGCATGCTCTTATTCTTCTTCTTAGCTCTAAATAAATCCCTAGTTAAGCTAGAGACCATGGAAACTATTTTCTTAGGAGTTAGATTTCTTACCATAGTCTCCATGCCCTCTTCTTCTTCTTCGGATGAGGATGTAGAGGAGACTCCCCCTTCACTTGAGCTCTCTCCACTTGTGCTTGATTCTTAATTTTCGGTGGAGGAGCAATCCAAGTCATTGAAAGCCATCAATGCTAGGTTAGTGACAAAGGCATTCTCCTCTTCCGATGATGATGAAGAGGATGAGGATGGATCATCCCAAGTCCTTGCCTTGAGAGCTTTGGCTTTTCCCTTTTCCTTTGTCTTATTCCCCTCTTTCTTCTTGCTCCCCTTTTTCTTCTTCATTTCTTCTTTCTTCTTTCTTCTTCCTCTCTTCTTTGCTCTTGTTTAGGAGAGGACAATTGTCCCTTATGTGTCCCTCTCCTTGGCAATTGTAGCAAATGATTTTCCCCCTTGGTCTTCTACTCCTATCATTGGATTTATTAAATCGAAAACCTTTTAAAGCACGCCTTACCCTCCTTACCATATACACTTCTTCCGTGCTATCCATGGAGGAGGATGAGGATGCTTCATCATCGGAGGAGGAGGGGATTTCCATCTTCTTCTTCCCCTTGTTTGCCATCAAAGCTACTCCTCTTGAAGGTTGGATTCTAGCCTCTTCTTGTATTCCTTCAAGTCTTGTTTCATGAAGCTCCATGGTTGAGAAGAATTCCTCCAAGGTGTTTACTTCTAAATTCTTGGAGATGTAGAATGAGTCCACCATGGAGCTCCACTTTGAGGACCGGGGAAAGACATCTATGGCCTTCATTACCATATCCCGGTTGGAGAGCCTTTCACCTACACTTGTTAGTCCAATCAAAATTTCCTTAAACCTAGAATGTAAGGAAGTTACCTTTTCTCCCTTTTCAAGCTTGATATTTGAAAGTTGGGAGCGGAGGAGGTCTCTTCTTGCTAGCTTTGCCTCCGAAGTGTCTTCATGAAGCTCTACTAGCTTCTCCCACATCTCCTTGGCACTTAGGCATTCTCCAATTCTATTTATTTCTTGTTGAGGAAGCACATTGTATAGATGGTGCTTGGCTTTTGAGTTTGCAAGGTGCTCCTCTCTTTGCCTCTTGTTCCATCTTGACTTTTCTATTGGCTTCCCCTCTTCATCCCTAGGCAAAACGAAACCGGATTCCATTGTAATCATAATATCAAAATCCGTTTCGAAAAATACCTCCATTCGCTTCTTCCACCAAGCGAATTCTCCTTCAAACTTCGATGGATGAATGTTGGAGCCGGCCATTTTGAATGTTGCTTGTTGTGGCGGTTAGTCCTTGACAAGCTTTCCTTGGCTCTGATACCAGTTGTAGGGGATCGAACGGCCGGCTAGAGGGGGGTGAATAGCCCTCGAATGTTGGATGTCGGTATTTGCTCGTCTACAAAGAGATTAGCGCAACGGAAACAATAAAGCAAGAAAAGAAAATAGAAATACAAGAAAACAAACGCTAACAAGATGGTATAACGTGGTTCACGGCTACGCCGCTAATCCACGGTCCCCGATTCGTTCTCGGTGTATCACTCCGCCAAAACCAATCCACTAATGGTCTCTCCTTTGCACCAAGCTAGGTGGAGGTAACCTTTACAACCAAGATCACTCTTCTTACAATAAGATTGAAGTAAAGACAAGTAAGAAGAGTTTAAAACTTGTGGGGCACTAGGAAGATCACTTAGAGCATAAGCATTAGCCTCTCAAAGGCTCACACCCTCTCTTTTTATAGAGAGAGCTGATTTCTTCCCATTGGTCGCCACCAGTCAACTGCTGCCCTTGGCAGTCGACTTCCGTCACTACAACGGCCTCCGAACACGTCGGATCCCGACCATTGTAGTCCAACGGAACACTTGGCAGTCGACTGATGGACCTCACCACGATCGGCCTCGTAGTCGATCGCCTACGGCCACTGGCGGTTCTGCGTTCGCGACATCCTCTCGCTCCGGGCACAAACCCATCAGTCGAATACCAGTCGAACACACTCGACTCAAAGCAGTCGACTGCCATTACATGGCAGTAGACTGGTGCCGTGTGAAACTCAAACTTAACATAAGTTTGAGCTTCCGGCGGTCGGGTAAACCTTTACGCTTGCGGTCAAGTCTCCGACACTCAGCCATTTGGCCAAGTTCACCTAATGAGCTACTTACATTTCACTCATTCTCTCATCTCACTCGAAGTCCCTCGCCGAAGCTCTCTTCGTTCGTGACCACGTCCCTCGGCAGCATCAGGCGAACGACTCTGCAATGCTCCTTCGCGTCTCTTGCCTCTGAAGTCTGCTTCCTTGGCTTCACTTCAAGTCATCTCGTTCGGCGGTCCCTCGGATGCTCCAAGCGTACGACTTCCGCAAAGTCATCCTTCACCGACTCAAAGACCGAGGTTGTGAGGGTGAACACGCTAAGGCTTCATGTGCGAATTACTATGTCCTGCAAGACTCCAACACACATATCAAATAACAATACCAACCTAACTTAAACCCTTTGCCATACACATCAAAACCTTATCATGGCAAGAGATTGCCCTAACAACATACACTATACAATATGCACAACCACAAAAATGACATGCAGGGCGTATTATGAATTACAACACATCATAATCCAATCAAATTGGGGTCATTGGGCCATGACAATCATAGAACTATACATAATTCTAAATTATGTATTTTTACAAAAAATTTCTATAATTTTTCCTATTTTATTTTAAATTTTATGAGTCACCTCTCCGTAACGGTCCCGCTAAGTGGTTTCCGGGCGCGATCGCCGGACAAGGCCCCTTTCGGGGATAGGGGCAGTGCCCCTACTAGCAAAATAAACTTTGTGAGGGTCCCTACTATGATCTTATAGTGACTTAAGTCACTATCCCAAAAACCAAAACGAGAACTCACCGTTTCGGAGAGTTTTTCTCGATGGTTGAAGCCTACAAGTGTCCCAACACTCGTTGCTTCGACTCTTCGAGAAAAATACCCAAAAATTCTATAAAAATAGGAAATTTACAGAAACATAAAAATATGTAATTTTTATATCTAATATAAAAACTACAAAAATGAAACACATACATGCTTCGCACGTGGCTCTGATACAACTGTTGGACTTTTCGAGCCGCAAAAACCGCTTTTTTCATTGCGGAAACCCCGAAAGTCCGGCCACGGATCTGTGCGAAGATGTATTAAAACTAAAACATGTATGTGTTTACTAAAATCCCTATATCTACCTTAGATCTAGAAGGTGAGATCATTACCCTCAATGCGACGCCCTTCGCAAATCCCGCTCGTCCAAAAGCTTCGCCGGAACTCAAGAGCGTCAAGTGCACACTCCTCTATTGGTATCCACACAAACAATAGGTGGAGAAAACACACCCTTGAGTTTGCTATCACCCTATGGATGGTTCGTCCAAAGAGAGGGATGGGAGAGCAAGCTTGAGAGGAAGATGATCCAAGGAAGATGATGAAGTTGTATAACCCACACAAATAATTCTCATCTAATGATAATAGTGGCTGGCCACTTTTCTTAGGGGGGCTACATGCATGCATGTAACTCCTCCAAGAGCCAATGGCTCTTGGTCTCCCTCATGAGGTGGCACCACATACTAAGTCAATGATGATGTGGAGCATCATCATTGGCCAGACATGCCAAGTCTGTAGGGAATTCTTTATGCCAAATAGCATATGCGCAACGGAAAAATTAGGATCCCTTCCTAGTGATCCTTGCGAAAGAAAACCTCGTACAAAATAAATTTCTCTAAAACCAAACCTATCTTATAGGAGAGGATTACCTTTGTTGCGTGCCCTTGTTAATCCCGCTTTTCCTTTTGGTTTGTTGGATCTTTAGCACGTTCAAATGTCCGTGCCTCTATATGTATCCACACGAGCAAGCTCTTGTCTCACAAAAGAAACTAGAAGAGCTCTCCTTTCCTTCTTGCTAGAGAAGTCCCTAAAGGAGAGGAAGCTAGGGAAAAAGAGAAAGGAAGAAGAAGACTATTCTTCTTGCTAGCCTACACTCACAAAACCACACAACAAAGCTTCCACCAAGCTCTCAAGCTTCACACAACAACCAAAAATCTTACTTTGGCCGGCCACTCCATGGAGTCTTTTATAGGGTTGGAAAAACCCTTTCACCTCCTAACATTCAATGCAATCCATTGCATTGAGACACAATCAAACAAGGAGTTGGCTTCCTTGTTTGGCCGGCCACTTAAGGAGACAAAAACCACTTTGTCTCCTTCCACCACATCTAGCTTAGGTGGCATGCTTATGTGGCATGCTTGTGTGGCATTCATGCTTGTTGAATTAATCTTATTAATTCAATAAGCTTATGTTATCATATTGAATTAATCTCATTAAATCAATAAGGTAACATATTGAATTAATCTCATTAAATCAATAAGCTAAAATTCTCATTAAGCTTAAAGTCCAAAAACCATTTTGTACTTAAGCTTATTCCCAAATTATTCTAGTCAAACTAGAATGCACTAATTCTTCTAATCATCATGCTCTTTGTGTGTGACCCTATAGGCTCTCATAACGTTGGCAGTGGATCTAAACTCTTTTAGATACACAAGCAATGAGCGGCATCGAGCAATACATCATTGCTACCCAAGTTACGAAATAAGTCAAGATCCGACTAACCTTTCCGTGACTACTATAATGTATGACCGTGTCCTTCTATCCTTGATATCAGATTGACCAATGAGGCATAGACCGTGTCATCCTCGATCAATCTATGTGTTTCTTGATCCCTGAGTAAACTAACTCAAACAAATGAGCTCAATATCTCATATTGACTCATTTGAGCATGACCATGCATTTTAGTAGTTCTACTCAATCAAGGGGCCCACCGATATCACTCTCGTCATATGAGAGGGATAGATCCCATCTACATCACTCACATCCCTCCGCATAATTTGTTATATACCCAGTAATCGCCTTTATGGTCCACCCTGTTACGGGTGACGTTTGACGATACCAAAGTACATAATTCCTTATGTAGGGAACCGTAGTGACTTCAGGTTCGAGGACTATTCATACCAATAGTCACATGAGAAAGTTTATGACACTCATATAACGATCCATGAAACTTTCTCATGGCGGGTCAGTTCAGTATATATTCTCTAATATATACCCATTTGTCAACTTGATATCATATATCCATGACTTGTGAGATCAAGTCATCAATCGACCTACATGCTAGTCTTTATGTATTAATATTGCCCTTGCATATTAATACTTGACTAGGAACATTTAGGAAAGTATTCTCTACAGCCTCTCATAATCAATTCTGCCAATTGATGTGCTGTAGATAATAACCTACTTTTCTAGGGCATTATTATATTTAAATTTAGCTGGCACAAGCAAGATGTAAATATAATAACCAATCCTTTGCCTTTATTGAATATGATACAAAATGTTCCCTTTTCAACCATCACATGATTGGCTCTAGGGCTATAACTAACAAAGTCATCATCATGACATGGCATTTAGTCAAGTCAGACTTGACCTTTCATCTTCCCTCTCAAGTCAAGTCAAACTTGACCTCTTATCTCCCATGGTTGATCAAATCCAACCATTTGATTCAAGTCAATTTTATTTAATGAATCTCTATTCATTAATTTAAATTGATTTGATGAATCAAATCTAAATTAGACTCATTCAACACTTGAATCAAATTGAGTCCAACTCAATTAGTCTAATTAGGATTACTCTTAATCCAATTTGGTTCATCCAATGAACCTAATCCTCATGGTTCATCATATGAACCTAATCTCCATCAAATTGCCCTGATGTGTGTGACCCTATAGGTTTTTGTAACGTTGGCAATGTCCCTAAACTGATTTAGAAACATAAGCAATGAGCGGTATCTAGCAACACATCATTGCTACCCAAGTTACAAGAATGTTGAGCTCCAACATCACCTTTGTGACTACTAATTGTGACTCTCACAATATGTGACAATGCCCCTAATCCTTGACATCTAGATTGACCAATCGAGGCATAGACCGTGTCATCCTCGGTACAATCTATTTCTTGAACTCCAAGAAGACTCACTCTAATCAAATGAGCTCAATATCTCATATTGGCTCATTTGGGCATGGCCATGCACTTCGTGGTCTCACTCTATCAAGAATATCGATGTCACTCCCGTCATATAGAAGCGATAGATCCCATCTACATCACTCACATCCCTCCGCATAATTTGTTACATACCCAGTAATCGCCTTTATAGTCCACCCATTTACGGTTGACGTTTGACGAAGTCAAAGTATGCAACTCCTTATGTAGGGAACAAAGGTGACTTCGGGTCTAAGAACTAATAGCCACATGAGAAAGTATATGACACTCATATAACGATCCTGTAGGGATGTATACTGAAAAGTCTATCTTTTGTATGAACATCTTTATTTTGGAATAAGAATCACATGATCATTATTTGCATATTTTTATGGTTATGCAATATTGTCTAATACTTTACATTGTAGATAACATGGTGTGTGGTGTCACACAGGAGATCATGTTATCGACCCCTTAAAAAGTATAAGTAAACGCTCACAACCGAGATGGCTTTGGACAAACTATCGGAATGGTTGTAGTGTGATTTGGTGTTGGTTTGTCTTGACCATAGAATCACACTAGTGCACTTTGTGTGTGTTGAGTAGGACCGACTTAGAGGTGATTCGATTTATTGCTGACTACATAATCGAATCGAACCTCAGATATTATTTAGTACATGCTCTTAATCCCAATATAATAACGGACACATATACTTAGTACTCATCTCTTTGATTTACCAATGGGCGAGATTTAGAGATTAAATCGATAGACTCGGTAAGTTGGGAGATGATATTATTTATATGGTGTGCCGTTGATTATAGGAGGAAACTGTGTCCTATATATCAGGATGATGATGTCCCCTTGAGGAGCTCATATGGTTCATCATGTAAACCCTGCTGGTGGACTTGGTCCGGTATGATGAAAAGGTTGAGTGTTACTACTCAAGGAGTTAGATGTTGATTAATTAATGGTCAGTAAATTAATTAATCGATAAACATTCGAGATCTTAAACACGGGGAGAAAATGTACAAATAATATATGGAGCCCATATTATCATATGGGGTTGGTGAGGTAGATCAATGATGAACCTTTAGTGGATTGGATCATCATTAGTGGATCGGACTTTATGTGGCCTATTAACACCTCATGGTTCCTAATGTAGCCTATTAGCACCTCATGATGCTTAGATCCAATGGATAGAAACAAAACTCTAAGATTCATTGGTAGAGATTAAATCTCTAAGATCCGACGGTTGTGATTAAATCTCTAGATCCGACGGTTGAGATTAAATCCTAGAACCAATGGATGAGATTGATTCATGACTTATCCCTAACTCTATAAAAGGATGGCATGGGAGTTGGCGTGGATAACATTGAAGGAGAGCTAGGGTTTGGGCGGCAAGAATGAATCCTAGTTGAGATAGGATTAGGATTAGGGTTTGGAGGCAAGGGTGGCACCAAATAAGGAAGGTATTCTTCTCTTCTTCTTCCTCTTTTGGCCAACGTCCAGCACCTCTCCAGCCTCTTTTACAGCCTTGGCCGGCACCCAAAAGCCCCCTTCTCCTTCCCCTTAGGTGGTGGAAACAAGATATAGGTCTTCCCTTGGTGTCTTGGTTGTTTTCCACCATCTTCTCCTTCACCTAGTTGGCCGGCGGCAAGGATAGTTTTAGTTCCTTGTTGGTTGTTTCTAGTGAGGAGAAAAACCTTGTTTCTATTCTTCCTCTTGCTTTGGAAGAGCAAGGAAGGAAGATTTGCGATCTAGCACTTCGACTTTTGGTAGATCGTCTCCCACACGACGTCCAAAAGGAGGAAGGTCATACATTAGAAGATCGAGACGTATACCTATTCTACTTTCTTCTTTTGTTTGTTGCTTGTTTTTGTCTTTCAATTATAAGCATGTTATAAATATGTAAATGGATAAATAATACTTGGATCCCGAGTATAAACATGAAAACCGGCGATCCGGACATCGTCTATTCTGCGGCTAATCGTAGAATAGAGGATGGTCGCTTTAACAACTAGTTTGTTCAAGTGACCTCTCTAAACGAATAGCACGATGATGACTTGGTTGCATTGGCAATCCCTTTTGTCTAGGATTAAATTTTTTAATCCGAGGACATAATAGGGATCGCCATGAAGGAAGCTACCGAGGTGAAGTGGGAAGCGAAGTTTCCCCTCACCGACTCGATAAGCTAAAACCATTAAATTGGTAAGAGAGATTCCGAAGCAAAACCCTTCAGATCCATGATACTTTCTCATGGCGGGTCATTCAGTATATATTCTTCAATGCATACCCATTTGTAAACTTGATATCTCATATCCATGACTTGTGAGATCAAGTCATCGTGTTGACCTAAATGCTAGTCTCTACGCATTAACATTGTCCCTAAATGTTTTTACTTGACTAGGAATGATTAAGAGTAGTGTTGTCTATATCATCTCATTATCGATTCAACCAATCGATTGATATAGATAAGAACCTACTACTCAAGGACATTATTATATTTAGTTATTTGGCACCAATACAAGTAAATATAATAACCATGCCATTATAAATAGGAATATGATACAATAAAGTCCATAGAACAATCATCACATGATTGGCTCTAGGGCTTTCACTAACAAATGAATCCAGATGTCCATCAGCTATCAACCTTTGAATTCTACATAGGTTAATATGACCATGCCTAAGATGCCAAAGATATGTTTGGTTCATCTTCGAAGGTTTTTTTTATCTTATTGGAATTAGAAGATGAGTTATTAACTTTAATTTGCATCGTGGGAGGTTTTGGTTCAAGTGTATATAGATTTCTATCAATGTACCTGAACAGATAATGTCCCTATTCCTTTTTATAACAACTCTGTCATTAAAAGAAATAGAATATCCATCCATAAATAATTTAGAAACCAAAATTAAATTCTTTCTAAATAAAGATAGATAAAGGCAATTCTTAAGAACCAAAAGTTTATTTTTCTCAAAAGATAAATGAACGTCACCCACTGCGACAGCCGCCACCTTCGTGGCATCGCCCATGTACACGGTAATCTCTCCCTCAGCCAGTCATTTGGTTTCCTGGAACCCCTACAAAGTATTGCAGACATGATCAGTGCCTTCTGTATCTACACACCAGGTGCCGATAGATAACACCGCTAAACGTGTTTCAACGTCTAGACCAAAAGATATACCTTTGTTCTGCTTGTGGTTGGGGCAGTCCTTCTTCCAGTGTCCAGTCTGCTTACAAGTGAAGCACTTGCCTTTCGGCTTCTTCACTCCTCCCTGAGTACCTCCCACCGCCTTTGCCCCAGTTTATTTCTTCTTCTTCTTGCCTTTCGGCTTAGAAGTAGAAACCTTTTGGGTCACCATGGCATGTGCCTGAGCACTCTGACGAAATAGCCCCTCTGCCGCCTGGAGTTCTGTTAGAAGCTCCGCCAACGAATACAGCCTCTTTTTCATGTTGTAGTTCAGGCGAAACTGCTCAAAACTCTTAGGTAGAGACTAGAGAATGATATCGACCTGGGTTTCCCCATCGATCTCAGCTCCGAGGACTTCCAACTCATTTAAATGAGCCATCATCTTGAGAACATGATCCCTTATGGGTGTTCCCTCGATCATGGTGGTCGTAATCAAGTTCCTCATGGCTTCTTGCCTCGCAGCCCGATTCTGGTGTCCGAAAAGCTCTTTGTGATTGAGCATCATGTCATAAGCAGTGGGCATGACTTGATGTTGATGTTGCAGTACATTTGACATAGATTCTAAAATGTAACATTGCGCCATCTCATCGGCCTTGATCCAGTTCTTATAACTCTCTCTCTCCTTTTCCCCAGAATCATCTGCAGGCTTAGGAGGGCACTCTTCGAGGAGTACATATTTGTATTCCTCAGCAGTCAAGACAATGTCTAGATTCCTCTTCCAATCAACATAGTTGGGTCCAGTAAGTTTATTCTCTTTCAGTATCACAACAAGTATATTTGTATCTAAGTGTTCACCATTACTCGGTACCAAGGTAATTATCTCGGGTTATGTGCCTTCCGATGTGGAAGTACACACGCTCCTTAATAATTCCCTTTAACCATATTCGACCTTGTGATCCGTAAACAAACTCATCCGATGGGGAGGAAGACACTCAAAGCCGACGCACAAGTTTGTTTGCATCACATGTCAAATTGTAATGGAGGCCGTGGGAATTTATAAAAATATTCCTCTCCAACTTAGTAATTTGAAATTGAGGAATTTTCTAGCCTACGACATGCATATCAAACAATAAGCAATAAATATGAAAAATAAATTATTTTCCAACTATTATGACTTTTGTCTTCAATATGTCTCCCGTTGCATCGCCTTCTCGTCCGCTCCTACGCCATGTACGAGACATCCGGAGATCCGAGCCAAGACTAAAATCTATTTTAATTTACATCCATCAATCCTATACTCCACGAGGGAGTGTACATGAAATCTAGATCGAAAGTAAACTAAAATAAAAAGAGTGGCTAAACAATGTTGTATCTAATTTACAAAAAATTAAATACTAGCCTCGTCAACCCCGAGGATTCAACAAAATATACACATATAATCACAAACACACATATGGCCATAATAGTCGGATCTTATGCCTGTAACCAAAGAGTTAACCAACGCATATCCTACTATTATTCGGCACATATAATATATGAAAAATGCATAAGAGTAACCGAATCCTAAACACACAAAACCGGAAACCTTGGCTCTAATACCGATTGTTGGGTTGATCCGTGAGGGGAAACTTCGGTTCCCACTTCAACTCGGTCGCTTGTTCATGGCGATCCCATCGATGTCCCCGGATTAAAAATTTAATCCTAGACAAAAGGGAACACCCAAGCAACCTTGTTATCGTCGTGCTATTCGTTTAGAGTAGTCACTTGAACAAACTTGTTGTTCAACCAACCAACCTCTATTCCAAGAATAGTCGCGGAATAGACGATGTACGGATTGTCAGTTTTTGTGTTTATGTTCAGGATCCAAGTATTATTTAGCCACAAACAGAATATATCATGCTCATAATTGAAAAAAAAATATAAACATGTAACAAATAAAAATAGAGAATCGATATACCTCTCGATCTTCTATTGTATGATCTTCCACCTTTCGGACGTCGTGTGGGCGACAATCTACCAAAAGTTGAAGCTCCTAGATCACCAATCTTCCTTCCTTCCTCTTCCAAAGAAAGAGGAAGAATAGAAACAAGATCCTTCTCCTTCTTTTAGCCAACCAACAAGCAACAAGCACCTTTCTTGCTGCCGGCCAACAAGGAGAAGGGGAACAATGGTTGCCGGCCAAAAGCTTCAAGGGAGGACCCTAAGCCTTGGTTCCACCGGCCAAGGAGAAGGAGAGGAGGGAGTTTGGATGCCGGACAAGGGCTGGAAAAGCTTCAATGGGCGCCGGCCACCAATGGAGAAGAAGAAGACAAGGAAAGTCTTTCCATATTTGGTGCCGCCAAGCCCAAACCCTAGCTCCAACTCCTTGCCGCCAACTCCAAGCCTCCCCTTGCTTCTTAATTCTTCTCCATGCCAAACCTAGCCTCTCCTTTTATAGAGTTAGGGATAAGCCTTGTTTTAATCTCCACCATTGGTTCTAGGGATTTAATCTCAACCGTCGGATCTAGATATTTAATCTCAACCGTCGGATCTAGAGATTTAATCTCTACCTTTGGATCTAGAGTTTTGTTTTCATCCATTGGATCTAAGCTTCATGAGGTTTTAATAGGCTACAATAGGGACCATGAGGAGGAGTTGGATCTTTGCCACCCAATGGATCAAGCCCACATAAAGTCCGATCAATTAATGATAATCCAATCCACTAAAGGTTTATCATTGATCTACCTCACCAACCCCCATAAGTTAATATGAGCTCCATATATTATTTATGCATTTTCTCCCCGTGTTTAAGATCTCGAATATCCATCGATTAATTAATTTACTAACCATTAATTAATCAACATCTAACTCCAAGAGTAGTACCACTCAACCTTTTCATCATGCCGGACCAAGTCCACCTGCAGGGTTTACATGATGAACCTTATGAGCTCCTCAAGGGGACATCATCATCCTAATATATAGGACATGGTTTCCTCCTATAATCAATGACACACCATATAAATAATATCATTTCCCAACTTACCGAGCCTATCGATTTAATCTATAAATCTCGCCCATTGGTAAATCAAAGAGATGACTACTAAGTATATGTGCCCGTTATTATATCGGGATTAAGAGCATGTACAATATAATATCTGAGGTCCGATTCGATTATGTAGTCAGCAATAAATTGAATCACCTCTAAGTCAATCCTTCTCAATACACACAAAGGGAACTAGTGTTATTTTATGGTCAAGATAAACCAATACCAAATCACACTACAACCATTCCAATGGTTTGTCCAAAGTCATCTCGGTTGTGAGCCTTTACTTATACTTACAAGGAGCCGATAACATAATCTCCCGTGTGACACCACACACCATGTTATCTATAAGGTAATGTATTAGACAATATGCATAGCCATAAAAATATGCAAACAATGATCATGTGATTCTTATTTCAAAATAAAGATGTTCATACAAAAGATAGACTTTTCAGTATACATCCCAATACAAAAAGAGATCCTAGGACTTCGGTTTCACTTATGCAACATGGAACATGCTAATCAATTAAATGTAGTTTGGTTTTCTAATCATGGTCTTGTGGAAGGGACATCATACCCTTTCCCGATGAGCTTTTGCGTCTATTGGGAACTCCCTATCCTTAACCAGGCCGACCTTTTCGTTAAGATAGGATAGACGGTACAAGGATGCCAAATCAATCCCTATGAGGAGTCGAAACGTGTCCCATTCCTTACTCCATCGTACCCTTCTACCTACGGTTATTGGAGATGAGGACAACCCCTTGGTTCCTCTTTAATTCCCCTAGATCATTGATATAAGGGTTGTCACCTCTTGTATCGGCTATGCACAATAGATAGAAAACCAAAACACAATTTTCATCGAATGAAAATAACACGAACTGCAAAAAAAAAAAAAAATCCTAAAATAGAATTTACATTCGATGTAGCATGTTATACATAAACAAGTTACTCCCTAATCCATGAATCGAAGATTCTACTCCATAGGTGGAAAAGAACGAACACAATCCATATTAGAATAGATCATTACAATGTAGGAGATGAATAGAAAGTAACTTTCAGTACTCTTGGTTCTTCTCTTCGACATCGGAGTGTAAGATACGATCCTCTAGCCATCTTCTTCCTCCCCGTTGTGAGTTTTTGAAGCTTTTTAGGGCAACAGTGTGCCATCCCAGCCATCGTGCCTCTCCCCTAGGGTTTGGGTGTGGCCTTCCTTATATAGACTTGAGGTCGGCATTGCCCAAATCTATGAAAAAACCCTAGTCGCATTGAAAAATGCCAGCACCACACAATTGTGTGGATCCACATGGCCAGACTGTGTGTGGCACTAGGCTGGTCGGGCACGGTCGTGTGATTTCACACGGCCGGGCCATGCCTCCCTTCGTTCCTCTTGCCAAATTCCTTCCTTTTGCTCCAAAAGTCTACCGTTTATCCCATAAAATGTTGTCCTGCACACAAAAGCATAAAGAGCAGATCTCCGAACAAGAAAATAAAAAATGCATGCAAAACAAAGTGTGATATGCATGAAACAAGTATAAAATACAGTGAGATGTGAGCGAAAACTACTCCTATATGTTTTGCTCACATCAATTCCCCCAGACTTAAATCTTTGCTTGTCCTCAAGCAAACCTCAGTGCCATGAAATTTTAAAAAACATTGTTTCATACTTAGCATGTTAACTAGATTTATCAAGTGGTATTTTCAATATAAATAAATAAATATGTTCTAAAAGTTCACTAAGTTGCCTTTTCGTGCACGTGCTAAGCGAATCTTCTAAAGGGATACACATTCAACAGTAAGTTAAGTCGTCATCTTATAGCTTTCCTAAGGTCTCTAGCTCTTAGGCACTTACCTACCCAAAGCGAGGGTCATTCCCTAGATCTAACTCAAAGTCTCAAAGGCGTGCTCGGTATTAAGAGAAATTAGTAGATATTTCCCCAGTAGCCTAACTCGGTCTCAAAGGGACACCTAGCCATTTCCACCCACGACAACTATTTTTTTATCCCTCATAATTTTTTTTTAGTTTTGTTCTTTTCCTGCTCACAGAGATTTTGAGTTTTCCGAATGGGCTTAAACAATACGAGCATCTCCAGTAACTATAGTGGTAAATCTAGAGTCACCTGTGGAATCCTAAGTACTAGACTATTGGGATGAATCATAACTATGTATGTACTAGATTTTTTCTTTCAGAATATTCAAGTGTGAGTGTAGAAATAAAAGCAAACCAGTGCAAGTCTAGAACATTCATTAGAGCATATAAAATAAAATAACATGAGATAAATAAAGTTAAGCTAACTATGGAGACAATTCACAATGAGATCTAAAAAATGCGAGCCGACCTGATATCCTATTTGCAGTAAGTATATGCGCAAGGTTCCAAACCTGTGCCAAGGAGTCTCACCTAACTCTAGTCAAGCGTATCCTTAGATATCTAAAGGGTACACTTAATGTCGGTATTTTGTACCCTAGATCTATTGAGTTCAAACTAACCGGCTACTCTGATTCAGACTATGCCAGTAGTATGCTCAATAGAAAGAGTACGAGTGATTGTTGTCAACTTCTTGGCTCGAGTCTAGTGAGTTGGTGCAGTAGGAAGCAACATTGTGTTGCCTTATCTACCACCGAAGCCGAATACATCGTGATGGGCGAGTGTGTTACTCATCTTCTTTGGATGAAGCACACTCTCCGAGACTTTAAGTTAGATTTTACAAACACTAAACTCCACGTAGATAACATTAGCTCAATTAATCTAACTAAGAATCCGATATGTCATTCTAGGACCAAACATATAGAGGTCAAACATCATTTCATTCGAGAACATGTGGCCAACAGAGTCATACAACTTGAATACATCGAATCGAAGTCCAACTTGGCAGACCTATTTACTAAACCCCTACCCGAAGTCGAATTCAGTCTATTTAGATGAAAATTTGGCATGTGCGTAGTAGAATTGAAACTTGCAAATTATATTTTCTTACTACTATTTCTTACTTTTCATTTTTATGGAACTAGCATAGGACATACCTTAGATACCATGCACCTATAGATTTAAGGAGCCAATACATCTCACAATACATAGGACTAATGTGTTTGTGTACTTAGCCACGTAGATGGGCATGAGATGTTAGGACCTTAGTCCTAGTTCCAGATGTAGAGCTAGTGCATCGCCATGAACAACGGAGGATAACCATACATATTAACCGACTCTGAAAAAGACTGGTTGATCTTTCATATCAATCAAGTCAAATATGAGTTGAACATTTTATATATGAGTTTATTTTCAGTATATTATTTTCAAAATAATATGGAACATGCTTGGACTTTAAATTTAATACCGATATTTGTTTTTCACACACCCCCACTCTTTTCGATATATGGCAAAAGGGGGAGAAAAAGGCTAAAGTTAAGGGATCAAAATTTTTCATAACTTAACTCACTTCATATTTATTCACATGACCAAAAGTTGTAAATGTTTACTTAACTTTAAGTTTTGAAAATTTACTTAACTTGTTTTTTGTTAACAAAAAGGAAGTAAAGGCCAAGTTAAGAGAATTCTTAACTTAAACTTATTTTTAAACACTATGGCCAAACGTTAATGCTTTACTTAAAAAAGGGGGAGAAAGGGCCAAGTTAAGAAGTCTTCTTAACTTAAATGTTTGACTAAGGCCAACTTTAAGTAATGTTAAATTATTTAAACTCTTCCTAAATAGAAACCCTCAAGGGGGAGGAGGTTTAAGGTCTTCTTTCAAGACTCACCCTCGGTCAAGGGGGAGGTTTCCCAAAGGGGGAGTACTTGAAGAAAATCCTTACTACTCCTACTTAATCTTAATTATTATTGTTTCTCATGCACATTATTATTCTTCATGCATACTATTTTCTTATCTTTGTATGTGGGTTTGCCATAGATCAAAGAGGGGGAGATTGTTGGTGCAGTAGGCACCTAAGTCGAACCTGAGTTTTGATTATAGCAAACGATACAAAGCTATGCTCATATTGTTTTCTCACGAGCTAAATCGAGTGTGCAGAAAAGTGTCAACGACGGAGCTAAAGGCTAGCGACACCCGGAGGAAGCCGCGGTGGTCGGACAATACTCGAGTGATTTCGGAGGAAGCCGAAGGAATCGAGTGAAAGGCCAGAAGCAAAAGTGACAGAGTAAGTATCAAGGTAAGCTCGTGTGTGCAAGCGTAAGTGAGGTCGTATCCTCCTTACGGGGATGATCTTAAGCGTAGATCCGACCAAAGACATCCTATAGATGGTCTAGGTCGAGATCGGACGGTCGGAGGCCGTCGAAATAATGTTTTTGTTTAGCTAACTTTTGATTTCAATTAGAATCAGTCGACTGCCATCTTGGAGGACTCGACTGTTGTCCATCAATCGACTATCTGCGGTCAGCTTTCGACTGATGTTGTCATCAGTCGACTGATGATGGCCATCAGTTGATTGTTGGTCAAGGATCAGCCTCGAGGAGTCAAGCTTTATCACCATTTTTCAAGGAGTCTTGTGCCCAATTTCTATTGGTTGAAGTTCCTCTTGAAAAGGGGCTCAAAGACTATAAAAGGAGGGCCTATCCTAGGGTTTTTTCATCAATTCTAAGCTTCCAAAAGCCTCTGCAATGCTACAACTCTACGACAACGAAGTTCTACTTCTCCGACGCTCTTGGTTTAAATTGTTTATATTTTTCTTTATCGGTATAAGCTTCAATTAAGTTCATCTTTTTATTGTCTCGGAGTTTTATCGTAACGAGGAGAGGGGGAGTGTCCCTCTACCTCAAGGTTTTAGTGATTTCCTGTATTCGATTAACTCCTACCTCCAACGAGGAGGAGTTCTTTAGTGTTTTGGCCTCTGTGCGTGGTCAAGGACCACTAGGGCCTTGGATTAGTAGCTGAAGGCTATGAACCAAGAAAAAATCCTTTTGTCTCTCTTTATTTGTCATTTATCTTTCCACTGCAATTTAATTATCTACTCGTATTTTAATGAACGAAACGAAAGAAAAGGTTTATCGCTATTCACCCCCCGCCCCTCTAGCGATTCACTTCATCCAACATGAGAGCCAATAAATTTTTTGAGAGAACTTGAACTACTTCTGTCTCTGAAAACTCAAGTTCAATTCTATATGCCCAAAATTAAGGTTCTCTGATTAGTCCATCTCTTAATCCCTAAATCATATGCACATAAGACCAACATATTTGCAATTAGATGATAAACATCCTAAAATTGAATCAGGAACAAAAATATCGATAAATAAGAAGAGCTAACAATGATTCATGGAAAATAGTTAAAGGGATACTCCCTTATCTTAAGATTATAGGATACTACACTATAACATGGAGGTTAAAGCCATAAGAAACAATTGACAAACTGTAAATAGATAGAGAAATATAAAATCTGATTTGTTGATGTTGTAGATGGCTCCTGCTCCATGGAGTGGCACCCTTGGTAGCTCCTCAATGCTCCTTGGTGTCACCTACGATGCCCTCCTTTTTATCTTGAGCCATAGCCTCGCTTGTATAGCCAACCAACCTTCAAAATTGAAATTTTAGCAAAGAAACAAGGCAATCCATGGCTGTAAAAGCCTCCATGGGATGGTCGTGGATCATTCTGAGTGCTCTAATGTTCTGGTATAGCGAGAACCACTATCATTGTTCATTCTGAGCCTTTCTCACTTGTCTTTAGATAACTCTGCTCTGAAGGCAGTAAGAACCACAACCATGGAGGGGCTCTACAAGTAGGTCGTGGTTCACTCTTTTAGTGGTTTGCCTTAGCTTTGGTCCTCTCCAAGCATGTATTTTCATTGTGTTTGTGTTAACACCATCATTTGCCTTCCTATGTACAAAAATACACAACCACAATCATTCGAACAAAAGAGATAAAATAAATGTTGATGTCATGATTTTCGTAAGCCCATGGTCGTCATCAAGTAATAAAAATATCGTCCACTGAAACTAGTCAAGCACTGATTTTATGCAACAATAGTTTATCTAGATGCGATAAATAATGAAGAATCAATAAGAAAAGATAAAAGTAAAACAAGATAAAGAGTGGGTTGGGAGATATGGTTGAAGATAATCCTAGGGTTTTGGTTTCACCACAATACTATCGACATGATAGTTCTCTCTTATAACAATAAACTTCCCTTAAGGTCATCTATCCTATCATAATCGATGTTTACTTTTGAGAACATGATGGTGTATCTACCCAAATCGACTCATACTTTGGTGGTATATGTGTGTAGGAGATTATAATTAACTAAGAGACTTGTCACGAGAATCCTACGAGCCTTCCTAGACTTACTACCATGCTTGTGAGACTGGTTTGAGGTCGACTTGTTATGCTCTTTGATAATTGCTGGTGTCCTCTTCTTCGACCCACTTAGATCCCCTTTTCCTTCCTTAAGGGTTCCTATAAAAACCTGAAACCTCCTGGATGAATACTGGATCTTTCACTCAAAGAGAATCGCTAGAGATGGGCCGACGTTACCGGCACGACCCCTCCGATGCTCAAGTTAGAATCAAAAGAGAAGAATAGTGTAATGAAGAAGGAATAAGAAGAGATCCTTGTCCATCGAATAGAGAAGAAAGAACCATCCCCCTTTCCCCCCACATCTCTGCTCATTTTATAGGTGTACCACCTTACTTTGAGATGAATTTACTTTAATGCCCCTATCAACCCGTTGAGATGCAATCGCTTTTTCTGCTTCTTTTCAAAATAACTTCTTCCCTGCCTTCCACGTGTCCCTCATTCTTCCTTATTAAATACCTTAAAAACAAATCATACACAAATTCCCAAATAATAATAACAATAAAAAGATACCTTGACATCTTATCCTATGGTACTCTAGAATAACCACATTATCCATCTTTACTGAATTTGAGAAGCCTTCATAAAACTCAAAATACCAACAAGGTGCTCGAAAAATACACATGTTGGTTGGGAAATGCACATGCTAGTCGGAAAATGCATAGGATGCTAGGGAAATACACATATTGCTCATCACTTCACATGACAAAACTCTGGATCGACTACATTTTCCATCCCTACTAAGCTCGGGAAATACACATTCTAGTCGGTAAATGCATAGGTTGCTCGGGAACTGCACATACTACTCAATATGAATATTTCACATAACAGAGCTTTGGATCAACTACACTGCTCATCCCTCTTGATCTTGGAAAATACACATGCTAGTCGGGAAATGCATATGTTAGTCGGAAAATGCATATACTACTCAATATCAAAACTTCACATAACAGAGCTCTAGATCAACTACATTTCCCATCCCTATTGAGCTCGAGAAATACATGCCGGTCTTGAAATACACATGCCATTCAAGAAATACACAGACTACTCGGGACTATACATACTACTCAATATTAACACTTCACATAACAAATCTCTGAATTAACTACATTGGCATCCCTACTAAGCTCGGGAAATACACATGTCGGTCGAAAAATACACAGGTTGCTCGGGGACTACATATACTACTCAATATTAACACTTAACATAAAAGAACTCTGGATCAACTACACTGCCCATCTCTACAGAGCTCGAAAAATATACATGTCGATCAGGAAATGCATTGGATGCTCGAGAACTACACATATATGACCAAGGAAATCTATAAAATACTCTGCAGTACTCTGGAAATGCACACAAGGCTCAAGGAATACATATAATGCTCAGAAAATACATACATGAGTCCGAAAATCTATAAAATACTTTCCACAAACACAAAGTGCTCTGGACCCTGAAAATACACTAAATTCTCTATAAATACAAAGACGTGAAAACATACTCTCTGTTGGGATGTATAATAAAAAGTCTATCTTTTGTATTAACATCTTTACTTTTTAAATAAGAATCACATGATCATTGTTTGCATATTTATGTCTATGCTTATTGTCTAATACATTACATTATAGATAACATGGTGTGTGGTGTCACATGGGAGATCATGTTATCGGTTCCTTATAAAGTATAAGTAAAGGCTCACAACCGAGATGGCTTTGGACAAACCATTGGTATGGTTGTAGTGTGATTTGATATTGGTTTGTCTTGACCATAGAATCATACTAGTGCACTTTGTGTGTATTGAGCAGGATCGACTTAGAGGTGATTGAATTTATTGCTGACTACATAATCGAATCGGACCTTGATGGTCATTATGCTCGGAGGCTCGTTGGCTCCCATGTCCCCGGATTAAAATTTTCACTAATGAAAACTAATGCGGATGGGATGAGTTTCCTAAGCTCAAACAATTCGTCGTCGTGCTAACGACTTGAGCGATCGCTTGAACAAACTAGTTGTTCAAACAACCAAGCTCTTCTAGTCGGTTAGCCGCGGAAGAGACGACGGATAGATCACCAGTTTTTGTGTTTATCTTCGGGGTCCTTGATTATACAAATACATATGGATGTAGACATGTATAATCAACACATATAAACATATTAATAAGAACATGCAAAGATCAATAATGAAACTTGTAAAACTTTTATACCTCTTGATCTTCTATCGTATGTCCTAACCTCCTTGTAGACTTCGTGTGGGCGAAGATCCTCCACAAGTTGAAGCTTCCTAGATATTCTTCAATCAAAAGAAAGAAGAACTCTCCTTCCCTTCTTGCTTGAGCCAACCACCAAGCCACAAAAGCTTGATGCCGCCGACCCCAAGAATAGAGAGAACAAGATGGACAACCAAGGAACCGAACAAGGGAGTGATCCCTAGCTCCTTTGTGCCACCGACCAAGAGGAAAAGAAGAGGAGAAGAGGAATAGGTTGAGCACCGACCAAGGTAGAGAGAAAGGAGATAGGAGCCGGCCAACACCTTAGGAAGAAGACCTATTGTTGCCGCCCACTCTCCTTGCAAACCCTAGCCGCCCAACCAAGGAACCAAACCCTAATCTCCCTAGGGTTTCCTCCTTATGGTTTCTTGCCGCCCAAGCCAATGAAAGGAAAAACCCTAATCTCCAAAACCAACCAACCACTTCCTCTTGCTACCCAGCTTAAGCCCCTTTTATAGAGTTGGGCTTAAGCCTTGTTTTAATCTCCACCGTCGGTTCTAGGGTTTTAATCTCAACCGTCAGATCTAGAGATTTAATATCAACCGTCGAAACTAGAGATTTAATCTCCAACGTCGGATCTAGGGATTTAATCTCATCAGTAGGATCTAGAGATTTAATCTCAACCGTCGGATCTAGAGATTTAATCTCCACCATCGGATCTTGGGATTTAATCTCAACCGTCGGATCTAGAGATTTAATCTCAATCGTCGGATCTAGAGATTTAATCTCAACTGTCGGATCTAGGGATTTAATCTCAATCATTGGATCTAGGCTTCATGAGGTTTATATTAGGCTACGATAGGGACCATGAGGAGGAGTTGGATCTTGGCCACCCGATGGATCGGAACCACACATACTTGATCTATCAATGATGTTCCATTCCACTAGAGGATCATCATTGATTTACCTCACCAATCCCCATAAATTAATATGGGCTCCATACATTATTTGTACATCAATCTCCCCGTGTTTAAGATATCGAATGTCCGTCAATTAATTGATTTACTGACCATTAATCAATTAACATCTAACTCCTCGAGTAGTACCACTCAACCTTATCATCATGTTGACTAAGTCAACCTGCAGGCTTTACATGATGAACCTTATGAGCTCCTCAAGGGGACATCATCAACCTAATATATAGGACACGGTTTTCTCCAATAATCAAGGACACACCATGTAAATAATATCATTTCCCAACTTACCGGGCATATTTATTTAATCCATATAAATCTCACCCTTTGGTAAATCAAAGAAATAAATACTAAGTACATGTGCCCGTTATTATATCGGGATTAAGAGCATGTAAAACATAATATCCGAGGTCCGATTCAATTATGTAGTCAGAAATAAATTGAATCACCTCTATGTCGGTCCTGCTCAATACACCTAAGTGTACTAGTGTAACTCTATGTTCAAGACAAAACAATACCAAGCTACTCTACAACCATGCCAATGGTTTGTCCAAAACCATCTTGGTTGTGAGCCTCTACTTATATTCTACAAGGGACTTATAACATGATCTTCTGTGCCACACCAAGCACCATGTTATCTACAATGTAAAGTATTATACAATATGCACACATATAATAAATATAAAGTGCAAATAATGATCAAGTGATTCCTATTTCAAAATAAAAATGTTAATACAAAAGAGCTAAGCTTTCAGTATACATCCCAACAATCTCCCACTTATACTAAAAGACTATGCTGTCCTCATACTGTCATACATCTGATTCCCCTTCCCTCCACATGCCTATCAAAGCTCTCACTAGAAGGGCCTTAGTGAAAGGCTCTACCAGGTCATCCTCTGATGCAATATAAGCGACAACAACTTCTCCTCGCTTTACGATCTCTCGTATCAGGTGATACTTGCGCTCTATGTGTTTACTCGCCTTATGGGCTCGTGGTTCCTTCGAGTTTGCAACTGCACCACTGTTATCACAATAAATTGTGATAGTTCTGGGCAAACTAGGAATCACATCCAAGTCCATCAAGAAGTTCCTGAGCCATACAGCTTCCTTGGCTACCTCAGAGGCTACCACATACTCAGCTTCCATGGTAGAGTCCGCCACGCATTTCTGCTTGACACTCCTCCATACTATGGCTCCACCTCCAAAAGTAAACATAAACCCCGAGGTAGACTTACTGTTGTCCCTATCTGATTGGAAATCAGAATCTATGTAACCCATAGGGACTAATTGATCTGCCTGGTAAGCCAACATATAATCCCTAGTCCTTCTCAGGTACTTCAATATATGCTTTACCGCAGTCCAATGTCCTTGTCCAGGATTACTCTGATATCTGCTGACCATGCCCACGGCAAAGCAGATATCTGGTCTCGTACATAGCATAGCATACATGAGGCTTCCTACTGCCGAAGCATAAGGAACCACCTTCATCTCCTCTATCTCGTTTGATGTTTTGTGACACATCTCTTTTGATAAAGGTACTCCATGCCTAAAAGGTAGAAAACCTTTCTTGGAGTTCTGCATGCTAAAATGAGCAAGGATAGTGTCAATGTATGAAGCTTGAGATAAGCACAACATCCTTTTCTTGGATCCCTTATTACCTTGATCCCAAGGATGTGTCCCACTTCTCCCAAGTCCTTCATGTCAAACTATTTGGACAACCATACCCTTACGTCTGATAACACTCTGATATTGTTGCCAACTAACAAAATGTCATCTATGTATAGTACAAGAAATACCACTATGTTTCCATCACATCTCTTGTATACACAAGGCTTATCCAGACTTTGAATAAATCCATATGACTGGATTACCTCATCAAAGCACATGTGCTGGACTATCCCTTAGGGTAGCCAACAAACAAGCATACTTCTGTACGAGATTCCAACTTACCAGCATCTCCCTTCAGCACATGTGCTGGACTATCCCAAATCCAAATATATCTTAGACTAGGCTTTCGCCCAGTCCACAATTCTATGGGAGTAGAAGGTACTGATTTAGATGGAACCAAGTTTGAATGTGTGCTGCTGTTTTCAGAGCAAACCCCTAGAACGAATCAGGTAACTCAGAATAACTCATCATCGATCTGACCATCTCCATAAGAGTCCTATTCCTTTGCTCCGCCACACCATTCTGCTAGGGTGTGCCAGGTGCGGACAATTGGGATTGAATCCTAGCCTTTGATAAGTAACTCCTAAACTCTCCCAAGAGGTACTCGCCACCACGATCAAATTGTAGTGTCTTATACTTTTACTTTGACGGTTCTCCACATCAGCCTTGAATTCTTTGAACATGTCAAAGCATTCAGACTTGTGGCGTATCAAGTAAATGTATCCATACCTTGAATAATCATCTATAAAAGAGACAAAGTATTCAAAGCCACCTCTAGCCTGGATAGACATAGGACTGCACAAATCAGAATGAACCAATTCCAATACATCTTTGGTTCTATACCCCTTAGCCTTAAAAGGCCTCTTGGTCATCTTACCTTCCAAGCAAGACTCGCAGGTTGGGAGATCTTCCACCACTAATGAACCCAAGGGTCCATCAGCTATCAACCTTTGAATTCTACTCAGGTTAATATGACCAAGTCTTAGGTGCCAAAGATATGTCTGGTTCATTTTTGAAGGTTCTTTTCTCTTATTAGACTTAGAAGATGAGTTATTCACTTCTATATGCATCGTGGGAGTTTTCGGTTCAAGAGTGTACAAATTGCCAACCAATGTACCATAACAGATAATCTCCCTATTCCTTTTAATAACAACTTTGTCATTAAAAGAAATAGAATATCCATCCAGAAACAATTTAGAAACTTAAATTAGATTCTTTCTAAAAGTAGGTACATAAAGGCAATTTCTCAAAACCAAAACTTTATTCCTATCAAAAGATAAATAAACGTCTCCCACTGCAATAACCGACACCTTTGAAGCATTGCCCATGAAAACGGTAATCTCTCCCTCAATTAGTCGTCGGGTTTCCTGGAACCCCTGCAAAGTATTGCAGACAAGATCAGTGGCTCCTGTATCTACACACCAGGTACTGGTAGATAACACCGCTAAACATGTTTCAACCACTAAACAAGAAGATATGACTTTGTTCTTTCGGCGAGGACAGTCCGTCTTCCAATGTCCAGTCTGTTTACAAGTGAAGCACTTGCCTTTTAGCTTCTTCACTCCTCCCTGAGATCCTCCCACCACCTTTGCTCCACCTTGTTTCTTCTTCTTCTTGCCTTTCGGCTTAGAAGTAGAAACCTTTTGGGCAACCATGGTTTGAGGACACTCTTCGAAGAGTACATATTTGTACTCCTCTGTAGTTAAGACAATATCCAAATTTCTTTTCCAATCAATATAATTTGGGTACAGTAAGTTTGTTTCCTTTAGCATCATAGTATGTGGGTTGAAAGCCATTTGAAAATCCTAAGAATCACAATGATCAAAATATTAGATTTCAAATATCATTGAGTCCTCAAACAATAAAATTTTGAAATCAACCAACACCTCAAAATATCGAGAATATTGCATGCCACGATAGTGTGGACGTATACGAATTCTACATTTGTAAGAGGAGGTTTAACTATTTAATTTTATTATCTTGTCAACCTTACTTTTTGACAAATAAAATTAATAGTTGGTTCCTCTTTGGCCCTACAAATAAAAGCAGTGACTCCGATTGGGAGGATACTTTTTATTTGCATCTAAGTGTGCACCATTACACGATACTAAGGGAATTATCTCGGATTATGTGCCTTACAGATGGGGAAGTACACACGCTCCTAAATAATTTCCTATAACCATTATTTGACCTAGTGATCCGCAAACAAACTCATCCGATGGGGAGGAAGGCACTCAGAGCCAACGCGCAAGTTTGTTGCATCACAGGTCAAATTGTAATGGAGGTCGCGGGAATTAATTAAAATGTCCCTCTCCCACTTAGTAAATTGACAGTGAGGAATTTTCAAGCACACACAACATGCATATAAAACAAATCAGCAATAAATATGGAAAAAATCAGAATTTTCCCAACTATTATGACATTGTTCTCCAATATGTGTCCCGTCGTGTCGCCACCTTGTCCGCTCCACCTTTTCCCGTGCACAAGTCACCAAAGAGATCCGAACCAAGACAAACTATTTTAATTTACATCCATCGATCCTATACTCCACGAAGGAGTGTACAAATAATCTAGATCGAAAGTAAAATAAAATGAGTGGCTAAACAATGTCGTATTTAATTACAAA
This sequence comes from Wurfbainia villosa, assembly GCA_025175895.1. Lineage (NCBI taxonomy): Eukaryota > Viridiplantae > Streptophyta > Magnoliopsida > Zingiberales > Zingiberaceae > Wurfbainia > Wurfbainia villosa. Next base: position 40,357,530 of record CM046008.1, on the reverse strand, counting down.
AATTAAATACTAATTTAGCCTCGTCAACCCCGAGGATTCAAATAATATACAATCACACACACATGCAATCACATACACACATATAAAGCCATAATAGTTGGATCTTATGCCTGCTACCAAAAATTTATCCTACGCACATCCTACTATCAATCGGCAAACACAATATATGATAAGTGCGTGAAAGTAACTGAATCCAAACACACAAAACCGGAAACCGTGGCTCTGATACCACTTTGATGGTCATTGTGCTCGGAGGCTCGTTGGCTCCCATGTCCCCGGATTAAAATTTTCACTAATGAAAACTAATCCGGATGAGATGAGTTTCCTAAGCTCAAACAATTCTCGTCGTGCTAACGACTTGAGCGATCGCTTGAACAAACTAGTTGTTCAAGCAACCAAGCTCTTCTAGTCGGTTAGCCGCGGAAGAGACGACGGACGGATCATCAGTTTTTGTGTTTATCTTTGGGGTCCATGATTATACAAATACATATGGATGTAGACATGTATAATCAACACATATAAACATATTAATAAGAACATGCAAAGATCAATAATAAAACTTGTAAAACTTTTATACCTCTTGATCTTCTATCGTATGTCCTAACCTCCTTATAGACTTCGTGTGGGCGAAGATCCTCCACAAGTTGAAGCTTCCTAGATATTCTTCAATCAAAAGAAAGAAGAACTCTCCTTCCTTTCTTGCTTGAGCGAACCACCAAGCCACAAAAGCTTGATGCCGCCGACCCCAAGAATAGAGAGAACAAGATGGCAAACCAAGGAACCGAACAAGGGAGTGATCCCTAGCTCCTTTGTGCCGCCGACCAAGAGGAAAAGAAGAGGAGAAGAGGAATAGGTTGAGCACCGACCAAGGTAGAGAGAAAGGAGATAGGAGCCGGCCAACACCTTAGGAAGAAGACCTATTGTTGCCGCCCACTCTCCTTGCAAACCCTAGCCGCCCAACCAAGGAACCAAACCCTAATCTCCCTAGGGTTTCCTCCTTATGGTTTCTTGCCGCCCAAGCCAATGAAAGGAAAAACCCTAATCTCCAAAACCAACCAACCACTTCCTCTTGCCGCCCAGCTTAAGCCCCTTTTATAGAGTTGGGCTTAAGCCTTGTTTTAATCTCCACCGTCGGTTCAGGGTTTTAATCTCAACCGTCAGATTTAGAGATTTAATCACAACCGTCGGAACTAGAGATTTAATCTCCACCGTCGAATCTAGGGATTTAATCTCATCCGTCGGATCTAGAGATTTAATCTCAACCGTCGGATCTAGAGATTTAATCTCCATCGTCGAATCTAGGGATTTAATCTCAACCGTCAGATCTAGAGATTTAATCTCAACCGTCAGATCTAGAGATTTAATCTCAACCGTCGGATATAGGGATTTAATCTCAATCATTGGATCTAGGCTTCATGAGGTTTATATTAGGCTACGATAGGGACCATGAGGAGGAGTTGGATCTTGGCCACTCGATGGATTGGATCCACACATACTTGATCCATCAATGATGTTCCATTCCACTAGAGGATCATCATTGATTTACCTCACCAACCCCCATAAATTAATATTGGCTCCATACATTATTTGTACATCCATCTCCCAGTGTTTAAGATATCGAATGTCCGTCAATTAATTGATTTACTGACCATCAATCAATTAACATCTAACTCCTCGAGTAGTACCACTCAACCTTATCATCATGTTGACTAAGTCAACCTGCAGGGTTTACATGATGAACCTTATGAGATCCTCAAGGGGACATCATCAACCTAATATATAGGACACGGTTTCCTCCTATAATCAATGACACACCATGTAAATAATATCATTTCCCAACTTACCGGACATATTGATTAAATCCATATAAATCTCACCCTTTGGTAAATCAAAGAAATAAATACTAAGTACATGTGCCCATTATTATATCGGAATTAAGAGCATGTACAACATAATATCCGAGGTCCGATTCAATTATGTAGTCAGCAATAAATTGAATCACCTCTATGTCGGTCCTACTCAATACACCTAAGTGTACTAGTGTAACTCTATGTTCAAGACAAAACAATACCAAGCTACACAACAACCATGTCAATGGTTTGTCCAAAACCATCTTGGTTGTGAGCCTCTACTTATATTCTACAAGAGACTGATAACATGATCTTCTGTGCCACAGCAAGCACCATGTTATCTACAATGTAAAGTATTAGACAATATGTACACATATAATAAATATAAAGTGCAAACAATAATTATGTGATTCTTATTTCAAAATAAAAATGTTCATACAAAAGAGCTAGACTTTCAGTATACATCCCAACAGAACTCAGATATTATTTTGTACATGCTCATAATTCCGATATAATAACGGGCACATATACATAGTGTTCATTTCTTTGATTTACCAATGGGCGAGATTTATAGATTAAATTGATAGGCTCGGTAAGTTGGAAAATAATATAATTTATATGGTGTGTCATTGATTATAGGAGGAAACCGTGTCCTATATATTAGGATGATGATGTCCCCTTGAGGAGCTCATAAGGTTCATCATGTAAACCCTGCAGGTGGACTTGGTCCGGCATGATGAAAAGGTTAAGTGGTACTACTCATGGAGTTAGATGTTGATTAATTAATGGTCAGTAAATTAATTAATCGATGGACATTCGAGATCTTAAACACGCGAAGAAAATGTACAAATAATATATGGAGGCCATATTAACTTATGGGGGTTGGTGAGGTAGATCAATGATAATCCTCTAGTGGAATGGATAATCATGAATGGATCAGACTTTATGTGGGCTTGATCCATTGGGTGGCAGAGATCCAACTCCTACTCATGATTCCTATTGTAGCCTATTAACACCTCATGATGCTTAGATCCAATGGATGAAAACAAAACTCTAGATCCAATGGTAGAGATTAAATCTCTAGATCCGACGGTTGAGATTAAATATCTAGATCCGACGGTTGAGATTAATTCTCTAGAACCAATGGTGGAGATTAAAAGGAGGGATGAACCCAACTCTATAAATATGGGATGTTCCCTTGGGAGGTTAGATGATGGATGGGATTAGGGTTTGCTTCCCTGGGGCGGCAAGCAATCCCATTAGGGTAAGGATTAGGAGTGGGCGGCTAGGGTTTTGGTGTTGGGGTGGGCGGCAACAAGTGGAGGAGGACTCTTCTTCTTTTTCCTAAGGTATGGCCGGCACCTATCCTTCTTCCATATACTTTGGTCGGTGCTCAACCTATCCTTCTTCCCACCTTCCTTGGCTGGCAATTAGGAGAGCTAGGTTTAGGGTATTTGGCGACTACAAGAAGAAGAGTTGGTTTCCTTTCTCTTCTCCAAGTGTTGGCCGGCGCCCATGCTCTTATTGTTTCTCCTTTGACCGGTTCCCATACTCCATGTTATCTTCCTTGGTAGGCAGCAACATCGAGTCTATTGACTTGGTGGCTGGTTCTAGATAGGAAGACGAGTTTTGTTTTATGATATTCCTTTGTTCGGAGTGAACAAGGAAAGGAAGATTGGTGATCTAGGAGGCTTTGACTTTTGGAAGATTGTCGCCCACACGACATCCAAAAGGAGGAAGGACATACAATAGAAGATCAAGAGGTATAACAAGAGGTATAATCTTGTTTATTTTGATTAGTGTTCTTTTGTATTATGTCTATAATTGTTTTTCAATTATATGCATGTTGTATGTGGTTGTTTACTTTATGTATGTGACTAATATAACTTGGACCCCGAACATAAACACAAAAGTCGGTGATCCGTACATCGTCTATTTCGCGGCTATTCGTGGAATAGAGGTTGGTCACTTGAACAATAAGTTTGTTCAAGTGACTACTCTAAACGAATAGCACGATGATGACAAGGTTGCTTGGGCAATCCCTCTTGTCAAGGATAATTTTTTTTATCCGGGGACGTAGAAGGGATTGCCGTGAACAAGCGACCGAGTTGAAGTGGGAAGCGAAGTTTCCTCTCACGGACACCAACAATTGGTATCAGAGCTACGGTTTCCTGTTTTGTGTGTTTAAGATTTGGTTACTGTTATGCATTTTTCATATATTATATGTGTCGGATAATAGTAGGATATGTGTAGGTTAACTCTTTCGTTGCAGGCATAAGATCCAACTATTATGTCCATATGTGTGTATGTGATTGTATGTGTGTAATAGTATATTTTGTTGAATCCTCGGGGTTGACGAGGCAAGTATATAATTTTTTGTAAATTCGATATGACATTGTTTAGCCACTCTTTTTATTTTAGTTTACTTTCGACCTAGGTTTCATGTACACTCCCTTGTGGAGTATAGGATCGATGGATGTAAATTAAAATAGCTTTTAGTCCCGGCTCGGATCTCTGGATGGCTCGTACATGGCGTTGGAGGAACGGACGAGAAGGCGATACGACGGGAGACATATTAAAGACAAAAGCCATAATAGTTGAAAAATTTTTATTTTTCATATTTATTCCTTATTGTTTGATATGCATGTTGTAGGCTAGAAAATTTCTCAATTTTAAGTTACTAAGTGGGAGAGGGAAATTTTTATAAATTTCCATGACCTCCATTACGATTTGACAAGTGATGCAAACAACTTGCGCGTCGGCTCTGAGTGCCTTCCTCCCCATCGGATGAGTTTGTTTGCGGATCACAAGGTCGAATATGGTTATAGGAAATTATTAAGGAGCATGTGTACTTCCCCATCGTAAGGCACATAACCCGAGATAATTACCTTGGTACCAAGTAATGGTGAACATTTAGATACAAATATAAGTATCCTCCCCATCGGAGTCACTACTTTTATTCTAAGGGCCGAAGAGAAACCAACTATTAATTTTATTTGTCAAAAAGTTAGGTTGACAAGATAGTAAAATTAATGAATGAAACCTCCTCTTACAAATGTAGAATTCGTATACGTCCACACGATCGTGGCATACGATATTCTCGGTGTTTTGAGGTGTTGGTTGATTTTAAAATTTTATTGTTTGAGGAATCAATAATTTTTTGAAATCTAAAGTAATGATCTATGTGATTCTTAGGGTTTTCAAAAATGACTTTCAGTCCACTTGTTATAATACTAAAGGAAAATAAACTTACTGTACATAATTATGTTGATTGGATAAAGGAATCTTGACTTGTCTTAACTGCTGAAGAGTATAATTATGTATTCTTCGAAGAGTGTCCTCCTAAGCCTGCGAATGAGCTAGAAGTCCTTGGAGCTGAGATTGATGGGGAAACCCAGGTCGATATCATTCTCCAGTCGACAGAAAGGCTTGCTTAGGCATAGGCCATGGTTGCTCAGAAGGTTTCTACTTCTAAGCCGAAAGGCAAGAAGAAGAAGAAACAAGGTGGAGCAAAGGTGGTGGGAGGATCTCAGGGAGGAGTGAAGAAGCTGAAAGGCAAGTACTTCACTTGCAAGCAGGATGGACATTGGAAGAATGACTGTCCTAATCCGAAATAGAACAAAGGTATATCCTTTGGTCTAGTCGTTGAAACATGGTTAGAAGTATTATCTATCGACACTTGGTGTGTAGATACGGGAGCCTCTGATCATGTCTGCAGGGTTTCCAAGAAACCCGACGACGAGCAGAGGGAGAGATTACTGTTTACTTGAGCAATGCCATAATGTGGTGACTATTGCAGTGGGAGATGTTTTATTTGTCTTTTGAGAAAAATAAATTTTTGGTTCTTAAGAATTGCCTTTATGTACCTTTATTTAGAAAGAATTTAATTTCGGTTTCTAAATTGTTTATGGATGGATATTTTATTTCTTTTAATGACAGAGTTGTTATAAAAAGGAATAGGAACATTATCTGTTCGGGTGCATTGATAGGAAATTTATACACACTTGATCCAAAATCTCCCACGATGCAAATTGAAGTTAGTAACTCATCTTCTAATTCCAATAAGAGAAAAGAACCTTCAAAAATGAACCAAACATATCTTTGGCATCTTAGGCTTGGTCATATTAACCTAAGAAGAATTCAAAGGTTGATAGCTGATGGACCTCTGGGCTCATTAGTGGTGGAAGACTTCCCAACCTGCAAATCCTGCTTGGAGGGTAAAATGACCAAGAGGCCTTTTAAGGCCAAGGGGTATAGAGCCAAAGATGTTTTAGAATTGGTTCATTCTGATTTGTGTGGTCCTATGTCAATCCAGGCTAGAGGTGGTTTTGAGTATTTTGTCTCTTTTATAGATGATTATTCGAGATATGAATACATTTACATGATGCACCGTAAGTCTGAATGCTTTGACAAGTTCAAAGAATTTATGGCTAATGCGGAGAAACGTCAAGGTAAAAGTATCAAGACGCTACGCTACGATCCGAAGGGACCGCCAGACGGGGAGCGAATGGAGTGAGCCCAAAGGGAAGCATACTTCTAGGGCATGAGACGCGAAGGATGGCATTGCGAAGCCGTGCACTTGGTGCATCCCAGGGACGTAGGCGAGGGAAGAGAGCTTTGGTGGGGAACTCCATGAGGGATAAGGTGGACTTGGCCAAGTGGCTAAGACTGAGTGTCGGAGGCTCAAACTTGATGTTTGAGGGTTTACCCGACGGTCGGATGCTCAAACAACTTGGTGTTTGAGGTTTTACCCAACATCAGTCGACTGGCATAGGTGCCGGTTCGACTGATCCAAGTCGACTAGAGTTCGACTGGTGTAAGGCTAGGGTTTTGTGCTTAGCTTGGCCATTCGCCATGGATGCAATGATCGGTCGAGCGAATGATCGCTAGGGATGGCAATAATCGATGGGAGTGTCGCGAGCATAGAACGCTCCGTAGCCGACTGGGCAGTCGACTAGTGGGTCACCAGTCGACTGATGGGCATCAGCAGTCGACTGGTAGGTGATCCGTTGGAACTTATCAAATGTGGATCTGGCCGTTGTGAGACAACAGCTACAGGGGCAGTCGACTGGGGCCTTTTGGCAGTCGACTGCTAGGCGCGAAAATAGCTCGATGCAGGTTATAAAAGGAGCTCGAGATGGAGGTTTTTGAAAAAGCCTTTTGTGGAGCTATTGGAGGGGAATTGCTGCTGCATTCCAGTCCTTCAAGAGCCAATCAAAGCAAGCAACAAGCAAAGTGATCAAAGCAATCGGTGAAAGTTTTCTTTTGTATTGTATTTGTGTATTTGCTTGTATTTCTATATTACATTGTAATTGCTTGTGAGAGGTTTCTCCACCTCCGACATGTTGTCGAGAAGGAGTGTTATAGTTAGTGTCGTGCGCATAACTAGAGCTCGGTGAGCTTGCCCGTGGAGTAGGAACCATTCGGTTCCAAACCACGTATATCTTGTGTTGTGTGATTGTGTATTGTTGTTAGTTTCATTATTATTGTTATTCCGCTGCGCTAACGACAATCGTAGACAAACAATGCAAGAAGAACAAATGAATTACGACATCCATCGTACGAGGGCTATTCACCCCCCTCTAGCCGGCCGTATCGATCCCCTACAGACCATATCACTGAGGCCTTGATAGAGGTTGAACAGGAATGACAAAGTGTTGTGGGTGATGAGATTGTTGCACAAAGAGTTGTGGAACAACCACCTTTTCATGTAGACCTACCTCTTCGCAGGTCTGATAGGGTATGTCGTCAGCCTGAGAGATATTCATTTCTCTTGTCTGACCATGATGACGTTATGCTCATTGAGAATGAGCCTACCTGCTATCAGGAAGCTGTGATGAGCCCAGATTATGAGAAATGGCTGTTAGTGCATATAAGATCCACATATCTCCACAATGGTATGATATTGTCCACTTTGGGCCCAAGCCCTCATGGTTTTGTTTTTGGGCTTTACCCAAAAGGCCTCATACCAATGGAGATATCTTTTTTCTTATAAGCACATGATCTTTTCCATGTCTTACCAATGTGGGACTTTGATTGTATTCCTCATACTCCCAACAATCCCCCCCTCAAACGAAGGACCACATTGGGCCCCCCCTCAAGCCTATCCCTCCTCGAAGGATTTTCTCTGCTTGATGTCCGATCTTCAACCCACCAGGACTTCCTGCCAGTTGTTCGGTCCCCCCGACCCAACTAGACTTCCTTCCTGATGTCTGGTTCTCTTGATTCGGACGTGGGAGCTCAACTTCCTTCGTTCGAGGTTCATGGCTTGACATGGACCATGGCTCTGATACCAATTGTTAGTGCATATAAGATCCACATATCTCCACAATGGTATGATATTGTCCACTTTGGGCCCAAGCCCTCATGGTTTTGTTTTTGGGCTTTACCCAAAAGGCCTCATACCAATGGAGATATCTTTTTTCTTATAAGCACATGATCTTTTCCATGTCTTACCAATGTGGGACTTTGATTGTATTCCTCATACTCCCAACAATGGCTAGAGGCCATGAGATCCGAGATGGAATCCATGTACACCAACCAAGTATGGACTTTGGTTGATCCACCTGAAGGGGTCAAACCCATTGGGTGTAAGTGGGTCTTTAGGAGAAAGACTGACATGGATGGACTTACGCATACTTATAAGGGCCTATTTGTGGCTAAAGGTTTCAAGAAAATTCATGGTATTGACTATGATGAAACCTTTTCTCCAGTGGCGATGTTTAAGTCCATTCAGATCTTGCTTGCTATTGCAGCATACCACGATTATGAGATCTGGCATATGGATGTCAAAACCATGTTTCTGAATGGAAACTTACTCGAGGATGTGTACATGACACAACCTGAGGGTTTTGAAGATCCACAGCATACTGGGAAAGTATGCAAGCTACAAAGCTCCATTTATGAGCTAAAGCAAGCCTCTCGGAGCTGGAATCTTTGATTCGATGATGCCATCAAACAGTTTGGTTTCATCAAGAATGAAGATGAACCCTGTGTCTACAAGAGGGTTAATGGGAACACAGTTGTCTTCCTTGTATTGTATGTGGATGACATACTACTCATTGGGAATGACATCCCTTCGCTACAGTCTGTGAAGACTTGGCTGGGGACGTGCTTCTCAATGAAGGACTTAGGTGAAGCAGCCTGTATTCTAGACATCAAGATCTTTAGAGATAGATCTAAGAGATTGCTTGGCTTAAGACAGAGTACATACATTAACATGGTATTACTACGGTTTTCCATTCAAAATTCCAAGAAGGGACTTCTGCAAATGTTACATGGTGTGAGTCTTTCGAAGACTCAAGATCTCTCTTTTAGAGAGGAGAGAGACCTCATGGATAAGATCCCTTACGCATCTGCTATAGGATCTATCATGTACGTCATGCTGTGTACTCATCCTGATGTCTCGTATGCTTTGAGCATGACGAGTAGATACTAGTCAGATCCAGGTGAGCGTCACTGGATAGCAGTCAAGAATATTCTTAAGTACTTGAGGAGGACTAAAGAATATTTCTTGATATTTGGAGGCGATGAGGAGCTAGCTGTAAAGGGTTACAACGATGTTGTTAGTGAAAGCCCTAGAGCCAATCATGTGATGATTGTTGTATGGACTTTATTGTATCATATTCCTATTTATAAAGGCATGATTATTATATTTACTTGTATTGGTGCCAAATAACTAAATATAATAATATCCTTGAGTAGTAGGTTCTTATCTATATCAATCGATTGGTTGAATCGATATTGAGATGATATAGAGAACACTACTCTTAATCATTCCTAGTCGAGTATTAACATTCAGGGACAATGTTAATGCATAGACACTAGCATGTAGGTCAACATGATGACTTGATCTCACAAGTCATGGATATGAGATATCAAGTTGACACATGGGTATACATTGGAGAATGTATACTAAATGACCCGCCATGAGAAAGTATCATGGATCGTTATATGAGTGTCATATACTTTCTCATGTGGCTATTAGTTTGACTATTAGTCCTTAGACCTGAAGTCACCATGGTTCCCTACATAAGGAGTTGCATACTTTGGCTTCGTCAAACGTCACCCGTAAATGGGTGGACTATAAAGGCGATTACTGGGTATGTAACAAATTATACGGAGGGATGTGAGTGATGTAGATGAGATCTATCCATCCTATATGACGGGGGTGACATCAATATTCTTGATAGAGTGAGACCACGAAGTGCATGGCCATGCCCAAATGAGTCAATATGAGATATTGAGCTCATTTGATTAGAGTGAGTCTACTTGGAGTTCAAGATATAGATTGTACCGAGGATGACACGGTCTATGCCTCAATTGGTCAATCTAGATGTCAAGGATAGAGGGACATTGTCACATATTGTGAGAGTCACAATTAGTAGTCACAAAGGTGATGTTGGAGCTCAACATTCTTGTAACTTGGGTAGCAATGATGTGTTGCTAGATACCGCTCATTCCTTATGTTCCTAAATCGGTTTAGGGACATTGTCAACGTTACAAAAACCTATAGGGTCACACACATAAGGGCAATTAGATGGAGATTAGGTTCATATGATGAACCATGAGGATTAGGTTCATGGGATGAATCAAATTGGATTAAGAGTAATCCAAATTAGACTAATTGAGTTAGACTCAAGTTGATTCAAGTGTTGAATGAGTCTAATTTAGATTTGATTCATTAAGTCAATTTAAATTAATGAATAGAGATTCATTAAATCAAATTGACTTGAGTCAAGTCGTTAGATTTTATCAACCATGGGAGATTAGAGGTCAAGTTTGACTTGACTTGAGAGGGAAGATTAAAGGTCAAGTTTGACTTGACCAAATGTCATGCCATGATGATGAATTGGCATGGCCGGCCAATGATGATGCTCCACATCATGATTGACTTATCATGTGGTGCCACCTCATGAGGGAGACCAAGAGCCATGGGAGTTATATCCATGCATGTAACCTCCCAAGCCTTTAAGTGGCCGGCCACTTTAGGGGTTTTGATGGTTGAATTCTTTTGGTGAGTTACACACAACTTCATCTTCTTTCTTTGATGGTTGAATTCATTTTCTGAGCATCTAAGGAGAGCTAGCACACTCAAGATTGCTTTTCTCCACCTTTTTCTTGTGTGGATACCAATAGAGGAGTGTGCACTTGACGCTCTTGAGTTCCGACAAACCTTTTTTATCATATAGATCTAAGGTAGATCTAGGGTTTTATATAAGCACATACATGTTTTAGTTTTAATACATCTTCGCATGGATCCATGTGCAGGGCTTCCGAGGTTTCCGCAATGCAAAAAGCGGTTTTTGCGGTTCGGAAAAACCCAACAGTGGTATCAGAGCCACGTGCGAAGCATGTATGTGATTCATTTTTTTAGTTTTCATATTAGATATAAAAATTACAGATTTTTATGTTTCTGTAAATTTCCTAATTTTATAGAATTTTTGGGTATTTTTCTCGAAGAGTCGAAGCAACGAGTGTTGGGACACTTGTAGGCTTCAACTGTCGAGAAAAACTCTCCGAAACGGCGAGTTCTCGCTTTAGGTTTTTGGGACAGTGACTTAAGTCACTGTAGGATCGTAATAGGGACACTCGCAAAGTTAATTTTGTGAGTATGGTTGCTGCTCCTATCCTCGAAAGGGGCCTTGTCCCGCGATCTCGCCCGGAAACCGCTTAGCGGGACCGTTACGGAGAGGTGACTCATAAATTTGAAAAAAACAAATTAGGGAAAATTATAGAAATTTTCTATAAAAATACATAATTTAGAATTATGTATAATTCTATGATTTTCATGGCCCAATTATCCCAATTTGATTGGAATATGTGTGTTGTAATTCATAATACGACCTGCGTACCGTTTTTGTGGTTGTGCGTGTTGTATAGTGTATGCGACCTGTGCGTCGTACCTCTTCTTTTGAAATTCTAGTTGTAAATAGTTTTAGACTCAAATGTAACTCGAGTTTCATATTTGTAATGTACAAAATGGAGCGGTGGAAAGTCCACATGTAAACAAAGTTACGAGAAGGGTGCCAACGACACATGGCGATCAAAGGAAGCACTAGGAGAAGCTGCTAGCCTTAGGTTGACCGTCCGTTCTTCTCATTGGCTTCAGAAGATCGTAGTAGGGCCATGACTACATCACAATTAAATGTATATATATATGTTGATATATATATATATATATATATATTTGATTTTGCTTGTATGTATGTGATGCATGCTAGTAGAATAATGCTTGTATGTAAATGATGCATGCTAGGAAAATTTTCTTGTATGTATATGATGCATGCTAGAATAATGTATGTATGTATGTGATGCATGCTAATATAGGATAATAAAGGCTTCAATGTGTATATGATACATATTACGATTAGATTAGATCATAATCGAATCAACTCGAAAAAGCCTACCGAGCCTTGATACCCATCACTACCTCGATCATTTGTTGTTGTTGAATCTGCCAAAGCAGAGCAACGCATATTATCTTGGTAGGGTGCGGAGGGACAATCTTGGTCCCGCCTATCACGCTTGGGTTAGAGTAAGCTCAATTAGACTGAGTAAAACTAGTTAACTCAATTGGATCGAGTAGAACTATAGGTATATTCCAACCGTTGGAAAGATAGGATAAGATCGCATTGTATGTTGCAGATAACTATGTCGACAAACACGAACACTCTCTCTCTGCGTTCTGTCCTTGAGAATGACAAGCTCAATGGAGCAAATTTCCTGGACTGGTACAGGAACCTGAGAATTGTTCTCACCCAAGAAAGGAAGTTGTACGTCCTGGAGCAGCCCATTCCGGAGGCACCTCCTGCCACTGCCTCGCGAGCTGACAAAGATGCTTACAAGAAGCATCAAGATGATGCATTAGATGTGTCATGTCTAATGCTTGCGACCATGAACTCTGAGCTTCAGAAGCAACACGAGTTCATGAATGGTTAAGATATGGTTGGACATCTTCGTCAACTATATCAAGGATAAGCAAGGCAAGAGAGATATGAAGTCTCTAAGGCATTGTTTGGGACCAAAATGCAAGAAAAGACTCCCGTAGGTCCATATGTACTCAAGATGATTGGGTACGTAGAAAACCTACAAAGGCTGGGATTCCCACTTGCCCAAGAGCTAACCACTGACCTAATCTTGCAATCTTTGCCACAATCCTACAATCAATTTGTCATGAATTACAACATAAATGAAATTGATAAACAACTGTCTGAGATGCTCAGCATGTTGAGAACTGCTGAGCTTAACCTTAAGAAGGGAAAATATGACACCATTTTGATGGCGCACAAAAAGAAAGGCATGGGCAAGCCTAAAGGTAAGGGAAAGTTCCAAGTCAAGGGTAAAGGAAAAGAACTTAAACCCAAAGGAGGGGTAGCCAAGGAAGGGGCTTGCTTCCACTGTAAGGAAGCTGGACACTGGAAGCGTAACTGCAAGGAATACCTGGAAGATCTTAAGAAGAAGAGAAGTTAGACTTCTACTTCAGGTATAAATGTTATAGAAGTCAATCTATCTATTTCTTCATCATGGGTATTAGATACCAATGTGCAGGCGCTGACAAATAGCAAGGCATTGACAAAGGGTGAGGTTGATCTATGAGTAGTTAATGGAGCCAGAGTTGCTACTGTTGCTGTAGGAACTTATGATCTATCTATGCTCTCTGGGCTTCTACTAGAATTAGATGAATGTTGTTATGTGCCAGCTTTAACTAAGAACATAATTTCGGTTTCTTGTTTGGACAAGAAAAGATTTACATTTATAATAAAGAACAAATGTTGTTCAGTTTATTTAAATGATATGTTCAATTGTAGTGCACCTCTATTGAACGGACTCTACATTCTAGACTTAGAGAGCCCTATCTATAACATAAGTACCAAAAGGTTTAAGTCAAATGAGTCGAACCAAACCTATCTCTGACATTGTCGCTTAGGTCACATAAATGAGAGTCGCTTATCTCAGCTCCATAAGGATGGGCTGCTAGACTCATTTGATTTTGAATCATATGAGACATGCGAGTCTTGCCTTATAGGCAAGATGACAAAGACTCCTTTTAGTGGACACAGCGAAAGAGCAACAGACTTGTTATAACTTATACATAGTGATGTATGTGGCCCTTTCAATATTACTGCTAGAGGTGCTTATAGGTACTTCATTACATTTACTGATGACTTCAGTAGATATGGTAATGTATATCTCATGACACATAAATCAGAATCCTTTGAAAAGTTCAAAAATTTCTAGAATGAAGTACAAAACCAGCTTGGCAAGAGTATCAAGATAATTCGATCAGATCGAGGTGGTGAATACCTTAGCCATGAGTTTCATGACTATCTAGCTGAGTGTGAGATTCTATCCCAATTCACTCCTCCTGGAACACAACAGTGGAATGGTGTATCCGAAAGGAGGAATCGTATCCTATTAGATATGGTCCGATCTATGATGAGTCACACAGATCTTCCTATATCCTTTTGGGGATATGCTCTAGACACAACAGCCTTTATCCTTAACCATGTACCATCCAAGGCTGTGATAAAGACACCATATACGATATGGAATGGGAGAAATCCCAAGATGTCTTTCATGAGGATTTGGGGTTGTGAGGCTTATGTTCGACGTTAAGTCTCAGACAAACTGGGACCCAAATCCGAGAGGTGATATTTTGTTGGATATCCCAAGGATACAAAGGGATATTACTTCTACATTCCCAGTTAGCACAAAGTGTTTGTGGAAAAGACTGGGGTTTTTCTAGAAAGGGATTTTTTTCTAGAAAAACTAGTGGGAGTACGTTCGATCTTGAAGAAATTCAAGATAAGGACCATAGCACTGAGGCCTTGATGAAGGTTGAACAGGAACCACAAAGTATTGTGTGTGATGAGGTTGTTGCACAAAGGGTTGTGGAACAACCACCTGTTCAGGAAGACCTAACTCTTCGCAGGTCTGATAGGGTACGTCATCAGCCTGAGAGACTCATTTCTCTTATCTGACCATGATGACGTTATGCTCATTAAGAATGAGCCTACCTCCTATCAGGAAGATGTGATGAGCCCAGATTCTGAGAAATGGCTAGAGGCCATAAGATCCGAGATGGAATCAATGTACACCAACCAAGTATGAACTTTGGTTAATCCACCTGAAGGGGTCAAACCCATTGGGTGTATGTGGGTCTTTAGGAGAAAGAATGACATGGATGGAGTTATGCATACCTATAAGGGTCGATTGATGGCTAATGGTTTCAAGAAAATTCATGGTATTGACTATGATGAAACCTTTTCTCCAATGGCGATGTTTAAGTCCATTCAGATCATGCTTGCTATTGCAGCATACCACGATTTTGAGATCTGGTAGATGGATGTCAAAACTGTGTTTCTGAATGGAAACTTACTCGAGGATGTGCACATGACATAACCTGAGGGTTTTGTAGATCCACAACATACTAGGAAGGTATGCAAGCTGCAAAGGTCCATTTATGGGCTAAAGCAAGCCTCTCAGAGCTGGAATCTTCGATTCAATGATGCGATCAAACAGTTTGGTTTCATCAAGAATGAAGATGAACCCTGTGTCTACAAGAGGGTTAATGGAAATACAATTGTCTTCCTTATATTGTATGTGGATGACATACTACTCATTGGGAATGACATCCCTTCGCTACAGTCTATGAAGACTTGGCTGGGGACGTGCTTCTCAATGAAGAACTTAGGTGAAGCAGCTTATATTCTAGGCATCAAGATCTATAGAGATAGATCTAAGAGATTGCTTGGCCTAAGTCAGAGTACATACATTGACACTGTATTACTACGATTTGCCATGCAGAATTCCAAGAAGGGACTTCTGCCGATGTCACATGGTGTGAGTCTTTCGAAGACTCAAAGTCCCTCTTCTAGAGAGGAGAGAGACCGTATGGATAAGATCCCTTATGCATCTGCTATAGGATCTATCATTTACGCCATGATGTGTACTCGTCCTGATGTCTCGTATGCTTTGAGCATGACGAGTAGATACAAGTCAGATCCAGGTGATCGTCATTGGATAGCAGTCAAGAATATTCTTAAGTACTTGAGAAGGACTAAAGAATATTTCTTGATATTTGGAGGCGATGAGGAGCTAGCTGTAAAGGGTTACAATGATGCCAGCTTCCAAACTGACAAGGATAATTATAGATCGCAGTCAGGGTTCATGTTTTGCTTCAATGGTGGCGCTGTGAGCTGAAAGAGTTCGAAGCAGAACACAGTTGCTGATTCTACAACAGAAGCTGAGTATATCGCTGCATCTGAGGCGGCAAAGGAGGCAGTTTGGATCCGCAAGTTCATTACTGATCTTGGGGTGGTTCCAAGCATAGCAGATCCCATAGAGCTCTATTGTGACAACAATGGAGTGATTGGACAGGCTAAGGAACCTCGCTCAAACCAGTGGACCAAACACATACTACAGCGCTTCCATCTCATTCGAGAGATTATCGATAGAGGAGATGTGAAGATTTGCAGAGTACCCACAGAGGCTAACATCGTAGATCCCTTGACCAAGGCTTTGGCACAGAAAAAGCATGATGGTCACACTAGGTCATTGGGTATTAGATACTACGGTGATTGGCACTAGTGCTAGTGAGAGATTGTTAGTGAAAGCCCTAGAGTCAATCATGTGATGATTGTTGTATGGACTTTATTGTATCATATTCCTATTTATAAAGGCATGATTATTATATTTACTTATATTGGTGCCAAATAACTAAATATAATAATGTCCTTGAGTAGTAGGTTCTTATCTATATCAATCGATTGGTTGAATCGATAATGAGATGATATAGAGAACACTACTCTTAATCATTCCTAGTCGTGTATTAACATTCAGGGACAATGTTAATGCGTAGAGACTAGCATGTAGGTCAACATGATGACTTGATCTCACAAGTCATGGATATGAGATATCAAGTTGACACATGGGTATGCATTGGAGAATGTATACTAAATGACCCACCATGAGAAAGTATCATGGATCGTTATATGAGTGTCATATACTTTCTCATGTGGCTATTAGTATGACTATTAGTCCTTAGACCTGAAGTCACCATGGTTCCCTACATAAGGAGTTGCATACTTTGGCTTCGTCAAACGTCACCCGTAAATGGGTGGACTATAAAGGCGATTACTGGGTATTTAACAAATTATGCGGAGGGATGTGAGTGATATAGATGGGATCTATCCCTCCTATATGACGGGGGTGACATCGATATTCTTGATAGAGTGAGACCACGAAGTGAATGGCCATGCTCAAATGAGTCAATATGAGATATTGAGCTCATTTGATTAGAGTGAGTCTACTTGGAGTTCAAGATATAGATTGTACCGAGGATGACACGGTCTATGCCTCAATTGGTCAATCTAGATGTCAAGGATAGAGGGACATTGTCACATATTGTGAGAGTCACAATTAGTAGTCACTGTTGGATCGAAGCGGATCGCTAGAGGGGGGGGGGGTGAATAGCGATAAAACCTTTTTTTTTGTTCGTTCATTAAAACCCGAGTAGATAATTAATTGCAGTGGAAAGATAGGCAATAAATAAAGGAGACAAATATTTTTACTTGGTTCGTAGCCTTCGGCTACTACTCCAAAGCACTAGTGGTCCTTGACTACGCACAGAGGGCAAAACACTAAAACACTCCTCCTCGTTAGAGGTAGGAGTTAGACAATTACAAAAACCTTCGAAAGCAAAAGATAGAGAGACACACCCTCTCTTCTATTAATGTAAAATGCAACGATAGAAAACCTCAATAAAGAATTGCAGTATAAAAGAGATGACAAAAAAAAATTATACCAACAACTAGTAAATATAAATTAAGCTAGGGTTGTTGGCAGCGCTTCGTCGTTATAGAGTCGTCGGAGAGTCGTAGCGTTGCGGAGGCTTTTGAGCACTTAGAGATTGATTAAAAACCCTAGGAGAAGCCCTCCTTTTATAGCCATTAAGCCCCTCATTGAATGGGTCTTCAACCAATAGGAATTGGGCACAAAACTCCTTGAAAAATGGTGATAAAGCTTGACTTCTCGAGGCTGATTTTTGACCATCGGTTGAACTGATTTCTTGGCCGGTTGAACTGATGGCTCAGCAGTTGAATTGATCCTTGGCCGGTTGAACTGATGGCTCAGCAGTTGAACTGATCCTTGGCCGGTTGAACTAATTTCCATACTTTTCGACTGTAATAAAGAGTTAGCTTGAAATATAAGTGAATTCGACGGCCACTTGCCGTCCGATCTCAACATAGACCTTCCATAGGAAGTCTTGGTCAGATCGTCGCCTAAGGATGTCCCCGTATGAAGGACTCGACCTTACTTATGCTCACTCACACAAGCTTACCTCAACATTTACCTTTGAAGCCTTGCTTTCGGTCTCCACCTGATTCCTTCGGCTCCCTCCGAAGTCCTCCCGGTGTCGCCCGACCACTACGGTTCTCTCCGAGTGTCGCTGACCATTGGCTTAGCTTAGCATTTCTACACACTCGATTTAGCTCGTGAGATAATGACATGAGCTTAACTTTGTATCGTTTACTATAATCAAAACTCAGGTTCGACTTAGGTGCCTACTGCACCAACAATCTCCCCCTTTTTGATTTATGGCAAACCCACATATAAAGTTAAGAACACAGCATGCATGAAGAATAAAAATAGCATGCATGAAGAATAATAATCCGCATAAAATATCATGCATGAAAAATAATAATGTGCATGAAAAACAAAAATAAAGATTAAGTTGGAGTAGTAAGATTTTTCTTCAAGTATTCCCCCTTGAGGAAACCTCCCCATTGACCGAGGGTGAGTCTTGAAAGAAGACCTTAGTCCTCCCCCTTGAGGATTGCTATTTAGGAAGAGTTTAAATAATTAACATTACTTAAAGTTGGCCTTAGTAAAACATTTAAGTTAAGAAGACTTCTTAACATGGCCCTTTCTCCTTCTTTCTTAAGTAAAGCATTAGCATTTGGCCATAGTGTTTAAAAAAAATAATAAGTTTAAGTTAAGAATTCTCTTAACTTGGCCTTTACTTCCTTTTAAGTAAAACTTAAAGTTAAGTAAACATTTACTTAACTTTTGGCCATGAAAACTTTTGATCCCTTAACTTTGGCTTTTTTCTCCCCCTTTTGCCATATATCGAAAAGTGGAAGGGTGTGTGGAAAATAAGTATTAAATTTAACGTCCAAGCATATTCCATATTATTTTGAAAATAATATACTGAAAATAACCTCATCTATAAAATGTTTGACTCATATTTGGCTTGATTGATATGAAAGATCAACCAGTCCTGGTCAGAGTCGGTTAGTATGTATGATTATACTCCGTGGTTCATGGCGATGCACTAGCTCTACATCTGGAACCAGGAGTGAGGTCCTAACATCTCACGCCCATCTACGTGGCTAAGTACACAAACACATTAGTCCTATGTGTTGTGAGATGTACTGGCTCCTTAAATTTATAGGTGCATGATATCTAAGGTATGTCCTATGCTAGTTCCATGAAAATGAAAAGTATGAAATAGTAGTAATATAATTTGCAAAGTCCTATTCTACTACGCACATGCCCAATTTTCGTCTTAATAGATTAAATTCGGCTTCGGATAGGGGTTTAGTAAATAGGTCTGCCAAGTTAGACTTCGATTCGACATATTCGAGTTTTATGGCTCCGTTGGCCACATGTTCTCGAATGAAATGGTGTTTGACCTCTATATGTTTGGTCCTAGAGTGACATATCGGATTCTTAGTAAGATTAATTGAACTAATGTTATCTACGTGAAGTTTAGTATTTGTAAAGTCTAACTTAAAGTTGCGGAGAGTGTGTTTCATCCAAAGAAGCTGAGTGACACACTCACCCATCGCGATGTATTCGGCTTCGATGGTAGATAAGGCAACACAGTGTTGTTTCCTACTGCACCAACTCACTAGACTCGAGCCGAGAAGTTGACAACAACCACTCGTACTCTTTCTATCGAGCTTACTACCGGCATAGTCCGAATCAAAGTAGCCGGTTAGTTCGAACTCGGTAGATCTAGGGTACCAAATACCGACATTAAGTGTACCCTTTAGATATCTAAGGATACGCTTGACTAGAGTTAGGTGAGACTCCTTGGCACAGATTTGGATCCTTGCGCACATACTTACTGCAAATAAGATATCGGGTCGGCTTGCAGTTAAGTAAAGGAGACTCCCTATTACGCTCCTATAGTATTTTAAATCAATTGAATTTCCGATTACATCTTATTCCATATTCACATTAGTTGCCATTGGGGTATTAATAATTTTAGCATCTTGCATTCCAAAGAGTTTAATTAATTCCCTAGTATATTTGCGTTGATGTAGGTATATTCCATCTTTAGTTTGTTTAATTTGTAGAACTAAAAAGAAGCTTAACTCACCTACTAAATTCATTTCAAATTCACTTTCCATAAGTGAAATGAACTCATTTAGTAGGATTGAGTTGGTGGTTCCGAAAATAATATCATCTACGTAGATTTGGGCTATGAATATGTATTTACCTAAGGTTTTTTCGAAAAGAGTTGGGTCAACTACACCTTGGTTAAAACCTTTGGACTTAAGATAAATCGAAAGTCTCTCGTACCAAGCTCGAGGAGCTTGTTTAAGTCCATAGAGAGCTTTCTTTAACCTAAGGACATGGTCGGGTTTGTCTAAACTTTCAAAACCGGGGGGTTGACTAACATAAACTTCTTCTTTAATGTATCCATTTAAGAACGCAGATTTCACATCCATTTGAAACAACTTAAATCCTCGATGTGCTGCATACGCTAATAGCATTCGAATGGAATCTAATCTAGCTACTGGGGCATAGGTCTTGTCGTAATCTAAACCTTTGACTTGACTGAACCCTTTAGTGACTAGTCTAGCTTTATTTCTAACCACTTCACCTTTATCATCAAGTTTATTTCTAAACACCCACCTTGTTCCAATGATTGTTTTATCTTTAGGTGGTGGTACTAATTCCCATACTTCGTTCCTAGTGAATTGAGCCAACTCTTCTTGCATTGCAATGATCCAATCGGGATCAAGAAGAGATTGGTCAATAGTCTTGGGTTCAATTTTGGAAATTAAGGAGATTTGACTAAGGTTTCTGTATGAGGCTCTAGTTCGAACTCCTTGACTTGGATCACCTATCACTTGGTCGATAGGATGATTTGTTTAAGTCCTAGTTGGATTTGGGTTTGAGTCTACAACTTGATCAATAGGATGACTCGTTTGAGTTCTAGTTTGGTTAGAGTCATCTATCACTTGGTCATTAGAGTGACTTGGTTGACTTAGATTAGGATTAACACTAGACCTGATTTCCGGATCAGAGTTAGGTCTAGTATGAATCGGCTCGCTAATTGGGGTTGTCAGGGCTTTTGTAGGTTCGTGTCCTTCATCAAATACTACATTAATAGTCTCTTCGACTCTAAGGGTGTCATGGTTATATACTCTATAAGCTCTACTCGTAGTCGAGTATCCTAGAAAGATTCTGGTCATGGTTTTGGATGTAAATTTCCCTAGGTAATCCTTAGTGTTTAGGATATGTACCTTACACCCAAATACCCTAAAGTACTTGATGATAGGTATTTTATCGTGATAAATCTCGTATGAGGTCTTAAGGTGCCTCTTTACCATAAGGATCCTATTTTGGACATAGCATGCCGTACTCACGGCTTCCGCCCAAAACCTATCAGGTAGGTTATACTCGTTTAACATTGTCCTAGCGGCTTCTTGTAGGGTTCTATTTTTGCATTCTACTAGGCCATTTTGTTGTGGAGTTCTAGGGAAAGAGAACTCATGGTGGTATCCATTTAGGTTACAGAATTCTGTAAACCTATGGTTCTCGAATTCACCACCATGATCAGTCCTAAGTCTTTTGATTTTAATTCTTTGTTGATTTTCTATTAATTTTAATAGATTGATTAATTGATCTAGGGTATCACTTTTGTGTTTGATGAACTTAACCCAAGTAAATCGAGAATAGTCATCAATTATGACTAAGCAGAATTTACTTCCATTAAGTGACTTAGCTCCGTGTGAATCAAATAGTTCCATGTGTAGGAGCTCAAGCGCACTTTCGGTTCGTTCTTGATTAGTTAGTTGATGTTGTGTCCTAGATTGTTTACCTTGTTGACAAGCATTACATATTTTATTATCCAAGTTATTGAGGTTAGGCAAACCACTGACTAAGTCACTCTGACTCATCTTGTGGATGAGTCTTGGGTGTGAGTGACCGAGTCGTCATTGTCACAACCATGATTCCTCTTGTCGTGTCATAAGACACTTAGTTGAGGAGTTAGTTAAGTTAATAGTGTAAATATTGTTATTTCTAGTTCCCTTAAGAATTCTTTTAGAAGTTTCATTTGTATTAATTACGCATTCATTTTCTAGAAATATGACCATATAGTTATTATCACACAATTGGCTTACACTAAGTAAATTATATTGAAAATTTTCTACTAATAAAACATTTTGAATAACAAAATTTGAGTTAAGCTCAATATCACCTGATCCAATGATTTTGAGCTTGTCGTTATTTCCGAAGGCTACCGATCCTTGTCGTTTGAATCGAAGCTTTGAAAACTTGAGTTGATCCCCGGTCATGTGTCGGGAGCAACAATTGTCCAACATCCATTGATCCTACACGCAAGGTAGTTTGATCAGATATTTGATTTATTAAGGATTGGTTGAAAGTTATTAACCTAAATCATCTCACCCATGTCTACATGATCAAACACGTTAACCCTATATGTTCTTGTGAGATGACTTCCAATTTTACTTGATTTAAATTTAATGACTTAAACACTTGTCAACTTTGCGTTAGATTCGGATTTGACCTTAGGCTCATCGAGTCACCTTTTCAAGATCATGGCTTCCAGGTCGTGGCGAGGCACATAGGGCTTCTATGATCGGAACAACGACCACTTCCTTAGACAAAACCATTTTCAAGAAAATAATAACTTGACTCACCTAAGACCACTTCCTGGTCTAACTAGTCTAGGATACGGCGAAGTAGCTTCAGCTAGTTCTGCTCGGCCAAGTGCACCGAACTAGATACGCCTTATCTAGCCCGAATACACAAGACTCCGCTTTCCTAGCGTACTATGATCTTGCCGCATCCTGGTACTATGTTATCAAGTATTGACGAGTTATAGTCCTATCTAACCATTCTAAAAAATAAAATCAAACTAAATAAAAACTTAAGCATGCAATTTCTAGGTTAAAACACAAACAAGTTTCGTACTAGCTCCCCCTGGACCGTTGAATCGATTTGGTCTCTCCACATAGTGGATTTGGTCCTTGGGAACCCAGTACTGGTTCGAACCTAAGTTTGAAATTAAGGTGGTCTTAGGGACCCATGCTTGGACATGTTTTTTATGTCGACTTACAATCGACATATACGACTTGTTGGTCGTATTTGAGCTAAACCCTAGCCCGGCCTTGTTGTACACAACCCTTTGCGATCCAAGTAGGAGGTCAAGTCCTTTGGATCCCAAAGTAAACCCTTCCAACAAATTCCTAAGATCTTCGACTTGACTCTTCAAGAGTGAGTTCTCAACTTCGAGTTTTTCAACCCGAGTTGAGTCCTTCTCTTGAACTCAACTAGTCGAAGAGGTTAGGGAGACCTCGTGTTTGAGGAGTTTAACTTCGTCAACCAGGGTCTCAACCTTGGACTCAGACTTAGCTAACTTTCTAGTTAAAAACTTAATTGCACTATAAAGTGTACTAATGAGAGACCGACTTACCTTGAGTCTTTCTTTTGAACCGGATGCTTATCCGTGGCTTGTCTTGAATAGTGCTTCGCAGTCCGACTCGTCTTCAGTTTTCGATTCAGGTTTCGGTTCCGACTCCGTCTCCGATTCCACTGGTTTATCCATGAGAACATGATCATTATCTTCTTCTTCAGATGCTTCTTCCCAAGTAGCGTTGAGTGCCTTTTTGTGTTTTGGTGCTTTGCTCTTGAGTTTTGGGCATTCGGACTTGATATGTCCAAACATGTTGCATTCATAACATCTAATATTTAAACTTTTAGGCTTACCTTCGTTGGGTCGAGTGACGGTTCGTTTTCGGCCCTTGACTATCTTCCGAACTAGGTTGACTAGTTCGGCCTCCATTTCTGAGTCGACCTCCGAATCGGACTCATCCTCTTCTTCCTTCGGGGGTGGCTTGCTTGCGGTTTTCTTCCTTGAACCTGCAAAAAGTGCTATACCCTTCTCCGGTTCCGAGTTAGACTGCTCATGAAGTTCAAAATCAGAAAATAGTTTATCTAACCTAAGTTTCGAAAGATCCTTGGAGACCTTGTAGGCATCGACCATGGATGCCCACAAGGTAGTCCTCGGAAAGGAGTTTAGGACATACCTTATAAGGTCGCGATTTTCGACCTTTTTCCCAATCGCGTGTAGATTGTTGACTATGTCTTGGACACGGGCGTGAAGTTGCATCGCGGACTCATGTTCCTGCATTTTTATATTATATAGTTTATTAAATAAAAGATCACGCTTACATACATTGGCTTCATCGGTCCCTTCGTGTAGCTCAACTAGCTTTGTCCAAAGTGTAGGGATTTCTTATGCAAAATAGCATATGCGCAATGGAAAAATAGGATCCCTTCCAAGTGATCCTTGCGAAAGAAAACCTCATACAAAAAATAAATTTCTCAAAACCTATCTTATAGGAGAATATTACCTTTGTTGCGTGCCCTTTTTAATCCCGCTTCTCCTAGGGTTTGTTGGATCTTTTAGCACGTTCAAATGTCTGTGCCTCTATATGTATCCACATGAGCAAGCTCTTGTCTCACAAAAGAAACTAGAAGACCTCTCCTTTACTTCTTGCTAGAGAAGTCCCTAAAGGAGAGGAAGGTAAGGAAAAAGAGAAAGGTAGAAGAAGACCACTCTTCTTGCTAGCCTACACTCACAAAAACCACACAACCAAAGCCTCTCACCACCAAGCTCTCTCCAAGCCTCAAGCTTCACACTACTTGGCCGACCACCCCATGGAGTGTTTTATAGCATTGGAAAAACCTTTCACCTCCTATCACATTCAATGCAATCAATTGCATTGAAAAACAATCAGAAAATCCAAAGGTCAAAACCCTTTGTCTCCTTCCATCTCATCAAGCTTAGGTGGCATGCATATGTGGCATGCTTTTGTGGCATTCATGCATGTTGAATTAATCTTATTAATTCAATAAGCTTATGTTATCATATTGAATTAATCTCATTAAATCAATAAGGTAACATATTGAATTAATCTTATTAAATCAATTTAGCTTAGGATATCATGATAACATATTTATTTAATCTTATTAAATTAATAAGCTTAGCATATTGAATTAATCTCATTAAATGAATAAGCTAAAATTCTCTTTAAGCTTAAAGTCCAAAAAAAATCATTTTGTACTTAAGCTTATTCCCAAATTATTCTAGTCAAACTAGAATGCACTAATTCTTCTAATCATCATGCTCTGTGTGTGACCCTATAGGCTCTCATAACGTTGGCAGTGGATCTAAACTCTTTTAGATACAAAAGCAATGAGCGACATCTAGCAATACATCATTGCTACCCAAGTTACGAAATAAGTCAAGATCCGACTAACCTTTCCGTGACTACTATAATGTATGAACGTGTCCTTCTATCCTTGATATCAGATTGACCAATGAGGCATAGACCGTGTCATCCTCGATCAATCTATGTGTTTCTTGATCCCTGAGTAAACTAACTCAAACAAATGAGCTCAATATCTCATATTGACTCATTCGAGCATGGCCATGCATTTTAGTAGTTCTACTCAATCAAGGGGCCCACAGATATCACTCCCGTCATATGGGAGGGATAGATCCCATCTACATCACTCACATCCCTCCGCATAATTTGTTATATACCCAGTAATCGCCTTTATGGTCTACCCTGTTACGGGTGACATTTGACGATACCAAAGTACATAACTCCTTATGTAGGGAACCGTAGTGACTTCCGGTTTGAAGACTATTAATACCAATAGTCACATGAGAAAGTTTATGACACTCATATGACGATCCATAAAACTTTCTCATGGCGGGTCAGTTCAGTATATATTCTCTAATATATACCCATGTGTCAATTTGATATCATATATCCATGACTTGTGAGATCAAGTCATCAATTGACTTACATGCTAGTCTTTATGTATTAATATTGCCCTTGCATATTAATACTTGACTAGGAACATTTAGGAAAGTGTTCTCTACAGCCTCTCATAATCAATTCTGCCAATTGATGTGCTGTAGATAACAACCTACTTTTCTAGTGCATTATTATATATTTAATTTAGCTGGCACAAGCAAGACGTAAATATATAATAACCAATCCTTTGCCTTTATAGAATATGATACAAAATGTTCCCTATTCAACCATCATATGATTGGTTCTAGGACTATAACTAACAATCTCCCATTAGCACTAGTACCAATCACTATGATATCTAATACCTAGTGACCTAGTGTGACCATCATGCTTCCTCTGTGCCAAAGCCTTGGTCAATGGATCTGCGATGTTAGCTTCTATCGGTACTCTGCATATCCTCACATCTCCTCTATCGATGATCTCTCGAATGAGATGGAAGCGCCGCAGTATGTGTTTGGTCCGCTGATGTTCGAGGTTCCTTAGCCTGTGCAATAGGCCCATTATTGTCACAATAGAGGTCTATTGGATCTGCAATGCTAGGAACTACCCCAAGTTCACTGATGAACTTGTGGAGCCAAACAACCTCCTTTGCTACATCAGACACAGCAATATACTCGGGTTCTGTTGTAGAATCAGCAATTGTGTCCTGCTTTGAACTCTTCCAGCTCACAGCTCCACCATTCAGGCAAAACACGTACCCCGATTACAATCTATAGTCATCCTTGTCTGTTTGGAAGCTTGCATCACTGTAACCCTTTATAGTTAGCTCCTCATTGCCTCCAAATATCAGGAAATATTCTTTCGTTCTTCATAAGTATTTAAGAATATTTTTGACTGTTATCCAGTGACTTTCACTTGGATCCGACTGGTATCTACTCGTCATGCTCGAAGCATACGAGACGTTAGGACGAGTACAAAGCATGGCGTACATGATAGACCCTATAGCAGATGCATAAGGGATCTTATCCATGCGATCTCTCTCCTCCTTAGAAGAGGGACATTGAGTCTTCGAAAGACTCACACCATGTGATAAAGGAAGAAATCCTTTCTTGGAATTTTGCATAGCAAAACGATCTAGCACTTTATCAATGTATGTACTTTGACTTAGGCCAAGTAATCTTTTAGATCTATCTCTATAGATCTTGATGCCTAGAATATAGGCAGCTTCACCTAAGTCTTTCATCGAGAAACAAATCCCTAACCACATCTTCACAGACTGGAGTGAGGGAATATCATCTCCGATGAGAAGTATGTCATCTACATACAAGATAAGAAATACAATTGTGCTCCCACTATTTCTTTTGTAGACACAAGGTTCATCTTCATTCTTGATGAAACCAAACTCCTTGATTGCATCATCAAATCGAAGATTCCAGCTTCGAGAGGCTTGCTTTAGTCCATAAATGGTCTTTTGCAGTTTGCATACCTTTCCAGGATGCTTTGGATCTTCAAAACCCTCAGGCTGTGTCATGTACACATCCTCGAGTAGCTTTCCATTCAGAAAAGTGGTTTTGACATCCATCTGCCAGATCTCATAATCGTGGTAGGCTACAATAGCAAGTATGATCCGAATGGATTTAAGCATCGCAACTGGTGAAAAGGTTTCATCATAGTCAATACCATGAATTTGTTTGAATCCTTTAGCCACCAATCTACCTTTATAGGTATGCTTATTATTATCCATGTCAGTCTTTACTTTAAAGACCCACTTACACCCAATGGGTTTTACCCCTTCAGGTGGATCAACCAAAGGCCATACTTGGTTAGTGTACATGGATTCAATTTTGGATCTCATGGCCTCTAGCCATTTCTCGGAATCTGGGCTCATCATACCTTCTTGATAGGATGCAGGCTCATCAAGATCGACAAGTAATACATCACCGTTGTTAGTCAAGAGAAAAGAATATCTCTCGGGTTGACGACGGATCCTATCAGATCTACGAAGAGGTTGGTCTACTTGAACAGGTGTTTGCTCCACAACTCTTTGGGCAACAATTTCCTCATCCAGAACACTTTGTGGTGCCTGTTCATTTTCCATCGAAGCCTTAGTGTTATCTTCATCTTGAATTTCTTCAAGATGAATTTTACTCCCACTAGTTTTTCTAGAAATAAATTATCTTTCTAGAAAGACAGCATTTCTGGCAACAAACACCTTGCCAAGTGTGGGATTGTAAAAGTAATATCCCTTAGTTTCCTTGGGATATCCTACAAAATAACACTTATCTGATTTGGGTCCTAGTTTATCTGAGAATTGACGTCTAACATAAGCTTCACAACCCCAAATCTTTAAAAAAGACATTTTGGGACTCTTCCCAGTCCATAACATATATGGTGTCTTTTCTACGGCTTTTGATGGGACACGATTAAGTGTTAAAGCGGCTGTCTCTAGAGCTAAACCCCAAAAGGAAGTAGGTAGATCAGTCTTGCTCATCATTGATCGTACCATATCTAATAGAGTACGATTTCTCCTCTCATATACACCATTCCATTGTGGTGTTCCAGGTGGAGTGAGTTGGGATATTATCTCACACTCAGCCAGGTGATCACGAAACTCTTGACTAAGGTATTCACCACCTCGATCTGATCGAAGTAGCTTAATACGCTTACCAAGTTGGTTTTGTACTTCATTCTTGAATTCTTTGAACTTTTCAAAGGATTCTGACTTATGTCTCATCAAATATAAGTAGCCAAATCTACTCATATCATCAGTGAAAGTAATAAAGTACTTATAGCCTCCTCTGGCTTCGACATTGAAAGGGCCACATACATCAGTATGTATGATTCATAGCAAGTCCGTCGCTCTCTCGCCATGTCCACTAAATGGAGTTTTAGTCATCTTTCCTAAAAGACAAGATTCGCATACCTCATATGATTCAAAATCAAATGAGTCCAATAATCCATCTTTATGGAGTTGGAATATGCGTTTTTCATTTATGTGACCTAGGCGACAGTGCCAGAGATATGTTTGGTTCAAATCATTCGATTTGAACCGTTTGGTATTTACGTTATAAATTGGGTTTTCTAAATCTAGAACATAGAGACCATTCATAAGTGGTGCATTACAATAGAACATTTCATTTAAATAAATGGAACAACATTTGTCCTTTATTATAAAAGAAAAGTTTTTCTTGTCTAAACAAGATACAGAAATTATGTTCTTAGTTAATGTAGGTACATAAAAGCACTCCTCTAGTTCTAAGATAAGCCTAGTGGGCAAAGACAAAGAATATGATCTTACAGCTACAGCAGCAACTTTTGCGCCATTGCCTACGCGTAGGTCCACTTCGCCCTTTGCCATTAGTCTACTATTTCTCAATCCCTACACATTAGTACAAATGTGAGATGCACATCCAGTATCTAATACTCATGTAGAAGAAATTGATAGATTAACTTCTATAACGTGTATACCTGAGGCAGAAGTCCCACTTCTTTTCTTCTTTACTTCCTCAAGGTACACTTTGCAGTTCCGCTTCTAGTGTCCAGTCTCACCGCAATGGAAACAATCCCCTTCCTTAGGTATTTTACCTTTACCCTTTGAAGTGGATGAATTGGCCTTGCCTTTGGCTTGGGTCTTACCCTTGCCTTTGCGCTTACCTTTGCCCTTGTTGACCATTAGTACGTTACTAACTTTCTTCTTGAGATTCGGTTCAGCAGTTCTTAACATGCTGAGAATCTCAGGCAAAGGCTTATCAATTTCATTCATATTATAATTCATGATGAATTGATTATATGCTTCTGGCAATGATTGCAGGATAACATCGGTTGCCAATTCTTGGCTCAGTGGAAAACCTAGTCTTTTAAGGTTCTCAACGTACCCTATCATTTTAAGTACGTGAGTTCCTACAGGTGTTCCTTCTTGCATCTTGCATGCAAAAAGAGCCTTAGACACTTCAAAACGCTCATGCCTAGCTTGTCCTTGATATAGTTGTTTCAAATGCTCAACCATATCATAGGTATCCATGTTCTCATGTTGCTTCTGAAGCTCAGAGTTCATGGTGGCAAGCATAAGACATGACACATCTAATGCGTCATCTTGATTCTTCTTATAAGCATCCTTTTCAGCACGAGTGGCCGCAGGGGCGGGTGTTTCAGGGATAGACTGCTCTAGGACATACAGTTTACGTTCTTGCATGAGGATAATCCTCAAGTTCCTATACCAGTCTAGAAAGTTAGCTCCATTGAGCTTGTCTTTCTCAAGGACAGATCGCAAGTTGAGGGGGTGTGTCGTCTTAGATGACATGGTGATCTACAACATTAAAATTCAAAATTAAGTATCATACCTAAGTCATTTAATTAGGCCTTTAATTAAATGAGGCTCCCACTAAATTCTCATAGCTTTGATATGAGCTAATCGTTGATGTAGGCAAACACATTTTGATTACATCATTAGCTTCTATTTAGCTATAAATTTTTATGGGATAAAGATCCACATCATACTTCGTCTTGAGTTAGCTTTGGCTAATCGCCCAAGACGTAGTATGATTAGGTAGGCAATCTTTTGCCAATTACATCTGATGTAACTCTTTAATAGCTTTGGTTAAGTTTAGATTAGTTTAGTGCTTATTTCTAAACCAGCTTCCAGGCCGTGGTGAGGCACAGAGGCCTTCTTTGATATCGGAGCAACGACCACTTTCTAAGACAAAGCTGATGTTCAGAAATCACACAAAACTAATTTTTAAAACTTATGTTCAAAGCTAATATATGCCTCTACTTTCTTAATTAATTAAGAAAAACTTAATTAAGTCTTAACCAAGTTTGATAGCGAGACATCACGATTGTCCACTCGCACTCTTCCAAGATAAAATGCATTTCTTTGCTTTGGCAAACCCAACAACAAATGATCGAGGAAGTAGTGAGTACCAAACTTTGGTAGGCATATCGTTTTTGACTTATTAAGAAATAAACTTAAACATGCATCACATACATATTAGCATACATCACATATAAGCTAAATTAACATGCATCACATACATATTAAACTAAGTGTGTCATGGTTATGGCCCTTATTCTACAATCTTCTCAAGGCAATGAAAAGATTGATTAGTCAACCTAGGGATAGCATCTTCTCCCAAG
This sequence comes from Wurfbainia villosa, assembly GCA_025175895.1. Taxonomy (NCBI): domain Eukaryota; kingdom Viridiplantae; phylum Streptophyta; class Magnoliopsida; order Zingiberales; family Zingiberaceae; genus Wurfbainia; species Wurfbainia villosa. Next base: position 40,326,449 of record CM046008.1, on the reverse strand, counting down.
TGCTTCTTTTTGGTTGTCTTGTGTTGTTAACTTCCTCCTTGTAATGTCATCTTCCAATGGACCCTCCATCTTTATTTTGTATATTACAAAAGGAGAAATACTCGAGTTACATTCGAGTCTAAAGCTAATTTTACGACAAGAATTTTAGGAGAAAGGCACGACACGAAGGCCGTATTAAGAATTACAACACACACATTCACAAACTTTTTGGGACTAGGCCATAACCATGCACCATGTCAATTTTAACTTTTAAAAGACATCAGATATTTTATTATGTTTGAAAAATTGCTAATGCAATTATCAACTCATAATAAAATTTATCCTACTTCTATATCATATATAAAATAGAGAAAGCCTATTTTTATACGATCTTTCACAAGTTGCTCTGATACCACTGTATGGATTTCTTATGCAAAATAGCATATGCGCAATGGAAAAATAGGATCCCTTCCAAGTGATCCTTGCGAAAGAAAACCTCGTACAAAAAATAAATTTCTCAAAACCTATCTTATAGGAGAATATTACCTTTGTTGCGTGCCCTTTTTAATCCCGCTTCTCCTTGGGTTTGTTGGATCTTTTAGCACGGTCAAATGTCCGTGCCTCTATATGTATCCACACGAGCAAGCTCTTGTCTCACAAAAGAAACTACAAGACCTCTCCTTTACTTCTTGCTAGAGAAGTCCCTAAAGGAGAGGAAGGTAGGGAAAAAGAGAAAGGAAGAAGAAGACCACTCTTCTTGCTAGCCTACACTCACAAAAACCACACAACCAAAGCCTCTCACCACCAAGCTCTCTCCAAGCCTCAAGCTTCACACGACTTGGCCGGCCACCCCATGGAGTGTTTTATAGGATTGGAAAAACCTTTTACCTCCTATCACATTCAATGCAATCAATTGCATTGAAAAACAATCAAACAAGGAGTTTTACACTCTTTGTTTGGCCGGCCACATGGTGAGGAAATCCAAAGGTCAAAACCCTTTGTCTCCTTCCACCTCATCAAACTTATGTGGCATGCTTATGTGGCATTCATGCATGTTGAATTAATCTTATTAATTCAATAAGCTTATGTTATCATATTGAATTAATCTCATTAAATCAATAAGGTAACATATTGAATTAATCTTATTAAATCAATTTAGCTTAGGATATCATGATAACATATTTATTTAATCTTATTAAATTAATAAGCTTAGTATATTGAATTAATCTCATTAAATCAATAAGCTAAAATTCTCTTTAAGCTTAAAGTAAAAAAAAAAACCATTTTGTACTTAAGCTTATTCCCAAATTATTCTAGTCAAACTAGAATGCACTAATTCTTCTAATCATTATTCTCTTTGTGTGTGACCCTATAGGCTCTCATAACGTTGGCAGTGGATCTAAACTCTTTTAGATACACAAGCAATGAGCGACATCTAGCAATACATCATTGCTACCCAAGTTACGAAATAAGTCAAGATCCGACTAACCTTTCCGTGACTACTATAATGTATGACCGTGTCCTTCTATCCTTGATATCAGATTGACCAATGAGGCATATGTTGGGAGTATGGGAAATACAATCAAAGTCCCACATTGGTAAGACATGGAAAAGATCATGTGCTTATAAGAAAAAAGATATCTCCATTGGCATGAGGCCTTTTGGGTAAAGCCCAAAAACAAAACCATGAGGGCTTGGGCCCAAAGTGGACAATATCATACCATTGTGGAGATATGTGGAGCTTATAAGCACTAACAATTGGTATCAGAGCCATGGTCCATGTCAAGCCATGAACCTCGAACGAAGGAAGTTGAGCTCCCACGTCCGGATCAAGAGAACCAGACATCAGGAAGGAAGTCTAGTTGGGTCGGGGGGACCGAACAACTGACAGGAAGTCCTGGTGGGTTGAAGATCGGACATCAAGCAGAGAAAATCCTTCGAGGAGGGATAGGCTTGAGGGGGGGCCCAATGTGGTCCTTCGTTTGAGGGGGGGATTGTTGGGAGTATGGGAAATACAATCAAAGTCCCACATTGGTAAGACATGGAAAAGATCATGTGCTTATAAGAAAAAAGATATCTCCATTGGGATGAGGCCTTTTGGGTAAAGCCCAAAAATAAAACCATGAGGGCTTGGGCCCAAAGTGAACAATATCATACCATTGTGGAGATATGTGGATCTTATAAGCACTAACAGCATAGACCGTGTCATCCTCAATAAATCTATGTGTTTCTTGATCCCTGAGTAAACTAACTCAAACAAATGAGCTCAATATCTCATATTGACTCATTCCAGCATGGCCATGCATTCTAGTAGTTCTACTCAATCAAGGGGTCCACAGATATCACTCCCGTCATATGGGAGGGATAGATCTCATCTACATCACTCACATCCCTCCGCATAATTTGTTATATACCCAGTAATCGCCTTTATCGTCCACCCTGTTACGGGTGACGTTTGACGATACCAAAGTACATAACTCCTTATGTAGGGAACCGTAGTGACTTCGGGTTTGAGGACTATTCATACAAATAGTCACATGAGAAAGTTTATGACACTCATATGACGATCCATGAAACTTTCTCATGGCGGGTCAGTTCAGTATATATTCTCTAATATATACCCATGTGTCAACTTGATATCATATATCCATGACTTGTGAGATCAAGTCATCAATTGACCTACATGCTAGTCTTTATGTATTAATATTGCCCTTGCATATTAATACTTGACTAGGAACATTTAGGAAAGTGTTCTCTACAGCCTCTCATAATCAATTCTGCCAATTGATGTGATGTAGATAAGAACCAACTTTTCTAGGGAATTATTATATATTTAATTTAGCTGGCACAAGCAAGACGTAAATATATAATAACCAATCCTTTGCCTTTATAGAATATGATACAAAATGTTCCCTATTCAACCATCACATGATTGGTTCTAGGGATATAACTAACACAAAGGTCCTTTGCGCTTATGAAGGGGCCAACGCGATTTAGCTCCTCCTTGGACAAGCCGCATTGAAGGATTTGAGTTGCCTTAGTGTCGGCTTCGACTTGTCGTTTTGTCGCAATGGTCCATTGGTCATAATCCAAGGATTCACCCACTTCGTTAGTCGGAAGTGTGAATCCCGTTTGGATTATGATCCACATCTCAATTTGGGTTTTGAGAAAGCATTCCATCTGACCTTTCCAGTAACGGAAATCATCTCCGTTGTAAAACGGAGGTCGGACGGTGCTAAACCCCTCGAGATGGGCCATTTGAAAGGGAAACCTTGCACAAAAAATACCAAAAAAAACACGAAAAAGGTTCCAAGACTTTGCCTTGGATTAGTAATGTAGGAAATGAAAAGAAACAAAAGGAATAAACGAGAAATAACCAACTAAAATAAATGATGAGCACTTACAACCTTCGATGTCCCGGAAATGGTACTAAACGATGGTTTTTGGGGATAAATACAACTTGTTACAAGGGTTTACCCTCATAAGAAGTGTAGATCTCTCCGAGAGATTCGTTTTGGTAGGTATCCCATTTCGTGGGTCAACTTGTACGAAAAGTTATGCCCATCTTACCGTCTTCTACTCCAAAAGCGAATACTTGCTAAACAAAACCAAACAAAGAGTACCAAGACTTCGTCTTGGATTAGTAGTGCGGGAGAAAAATTTAAACGAATGAAAAAACAAATCTGTAAAAAATGCTAGATTGGTGGTTTCACCAAATCTAAGCGCCCCCGGCTCTGATACCAATTGTTGGATCGAAGTGGATCGCTAGAGGAGGGGGGGGTGAATAGTGATAAAACCTTTTTTTTTTGTTCGTTCGTTAAAACCCGAGTAGATAATTAATTGCAGCGGAAAGATAAGCAATAAATAAAGGAGACAAATATTTTTACTTGGTTCGTAGCCTTCGACTACTACTCCAAGGCCCTAGTGGTCCTTGATCACGCACGGAGGGCAAAACACTAAAACACTCCTCCTCGTTGGAGGTAGGAGTTAGACGATTACAAAAACTTTCGAAAGCAAAAGATAGAGAGACACACCCTGTCTTCTATTAATGTAAAATGCAACGATAGAAAACTTCAATAAAGAATTGCAGTATAAAAGAGATGACAAAATAAAATTATACCAACAACTAGTAAATATAAATTAAGCTAGGGTTTTTGGCAGCACTTCATCGTTGTAGAGTCATCGGAAAGTCGTAGCATTGCGGAGGCTTTTGAGCACTTAGCGATTGATGAAAAACCCTAGGAGAAGCCCTCCTTTTATAGCCTTTAATCCCCTCATCGAATGGGTCTTCAACCAATAGGAATTGGGTACAAAACTCCTTGAAAAATGGTGATAAAGCTTGACTCCTTGACGCTGATTTTTGACCATCGGTTGAACTGATTTCTTGGCCAGTTGAACTGATGGCTCAGTAGCTGAACTGATCCTTGGCCGGTTGAACTGATGGCTCAGCAGTTGAACTGATCCTTGGCCAGTTGAACTGATTTCCAGACTTTTCGACTGTAATAAAGAGTTAGCTCGAAATATATGTGAATTCGACGACCACTTGTCGTCCAATCTCAACATAGACCTTCCATGGGAAGTCTTGGTTGGATCATCGCCTAAGGATGTCCCCGTATGAAGGACTCGACCTTACTTACGCTCACTCACACGAGCTTACCTCATAATTTACCTTTGAAGCCTTGCTTTCGATTTCCACCTGATTCCTTCGAATCCCTCCAAAGTCCTCCCGGTGTCGCTCGACCACTACGGTTCTCTCCGAGTGTCGCTGACCTTCGGCTTAGCTTAGCATTTCTGCACACTCGATTCAGCTCATGAGATAATGACATGAGCTTAACTTTGTATCGTTTGCTATAATCAAAACTCAGGTTCGACTTAGGTGCCTACTGCACCAACAGTCACAAAGGTGATGTTGGAGCTCAACATTCTTGTAACTTGGGTAGCAATGATGTGTTGCTAGATACCGCTCATTGCTTATGTTTCTAAATCGGTTTAGAGACATTGCCAACGTTACAAGAACTTATAGGGTCACACACATAAGGGAAATTAGATGGATATTAGGTTCATATGATGAACCATGAGGATTAGGTTCATGGGATGAACCAAATTGTATTAAGAGTAATCCAAATTAGACAAATTGAGTTAGACTCAAGTTGATTCAAGTGTCGAATGAGTCTAATTTAGATTTGATTCATTAAGTCAATTTAAATTAATGAATAGAGATTCATTAAATCAAATTGACTTGAGTCAAGTGGTTAGATTTGATCAACCATGGGAGATTAGAGGTCAAGTTTGACTTGACTTGAGAGGGAAGATGAAAGGTCAAGTTTGACTTGACCAAATGTCATGTCATGATGATGACTTGGCATGGCCGGCCAATGATGATGCTCCACATCATGATTGACTTATCATGTGGTGCCACCTAATGAGGGAGACCAAGAGCCATGGGAGTTACATGCATGCATGTAACCTCCCAAACCTTGAAGTGGCCGGCCACTTTAGGGGTTTTGATGGTTGAATTCATTTGGTGAGTTACACACAACTTCATCTTCTTCCTTGGATCAACTTCACTCAAGCTCTCCCTCTCTCCTTCCTCATCTTGCTGAGCATCTAAGGAGTGCTAGCACACTCAAGATTGCTTTTCTCCACCTTTTGCTTGTGTGGATACCAATAGACGAGTGTGCACTTGACACTCTTGAGTTCCGGCGAACCTTTTGGACGAGCGGGATTTGCGAAGGGCGTCGCATCGAGGGTAACGTCCTTATCATATAGATCTAAGGTAGATCTAGGGTTTTATATAAGCACATATATGTTTTAGTTTTAATACATCTTCGAATGGATTCGTGTGCGGGGCTTCCGAGGTTTCCGCAACAAAAAAAGCAGTTTTTGCAGCTCGGAAAAACCCAACAGTGGTATCAGAACCACGTGCGAAGAATGTATGTGTTTCATTTTTGTAGTTTTTATATTAGATAAAAAAATTACAGATTTTTATGTTTCTGTAAATTTTCTAATTTTATAGAATTTTTGGGGATTTTTCTCGAAGAGTCGAAGCAACGAGTGTTGGGACATTTGTAGGCTTCAACCGTCGAAAAAAACTCTCCGAAATGGCGAGTTCTCGCTTTGGGTTTTTGGGACAGTGACTTAAGTCACTGTAGGATCATAATAGGGACACTCGCAAAGTTATTTTTGTGAGTATGGGTGCTGCCCCTATCCCCGAAAGGGGCCTTGTCCCGCGATCGCGCCCGGAAACCGCTTAGCGGGACCGTTACAGAGAGGTAACTCATAAATTTGAAAAAGAAAATAGGAAAAATTATAGAAATTTTCCGTAAAAATACATAATTTAGAATTATGTATAATTCTGTGATTGTCATGTCCCAATGACCACAATTTAATTGGAATATGTGTATTGTAATTCATAATACGGCCTGCGTGCCGTTTTTGTGGTTGTGCGTGTTGTATAGTGTATGCGACCTGCACGTCGTACCTCTTCTTTTGAAATTCTAGTTGTAAATAGTTTTAGACTCGAATGTACCTCGAGTTTAATATTTGCAATGTACAAAATGGAGCGGTGGAAAGTCCACTTGTAGACAAAGTTACGAGAAGGGTGCCGACGACACATGGCGGTCAAAGGAAGCGCTTGGAGAAGCCGCTAGCCTTAGGTTGACCGTCCGATCTTCTCATTGGCTTGAGAAGATCGAAGTAGGGTCATGACTACATCACAGTTAAATGTATATATATATGTTGATATATATATATATATATATATATATATATTTGATTTTGCTTGTATGTATGTGATGCATGCTAGTAGAATAATACTTGTATGTATATGAAGCATGCTAGGATAATTTTCTTGTATGTATATGATGCATGCTAGAATAACGTATGTATGTATGTGATGCATGCTAATATAGGATAATAAAGGCTTCAATGTGTATATGATACCCATTACGATTAGATTAGATCATAATCGAATCAACTCGAAAAAGCCTACCGAGCCTTGATACCCATCACTACCTCGATCATTTGTCGTTGTTGAATCTGCCAAAGCAGAGCAACGTATATTATCTTGGTAGGGTGCGGAGGGACAATCTTGGTCCCGCCTATCACGCTTGGGTTAGAGTAAGCTCATTTAGATTGAGCAAAATTAGTTAACTCAATTGGATCGAGAAGAACTATAGGCATATTCCAACTGTTGGAAAGATAGGATAAGATCGCATTTACACTAAATCTTGGGCGATTTAGCCAAAACTAACTCAAGGTCTTTTGTAAATGTGGGTCTTGATCCTATAAACAAGAGTTGCATAGAGATGTAATCGATAATGTGTTACCCACCGATCGTACTAAGTCTTGGGCGATTTAGCCAAAGCTAACTCAAGGCTTAGTATTATGTGGATCTTGTCCCGCAAGAATTATAGCTAGTTTGTATGAATCTAGAAATGTGGTTTGACCACATCCATAACTCGATTCTACAAAAATTCCTATAATTCAGTGGGAGCATCATTTGATTAAAGGCCTAATTAAATGATAAAAAGAATATGATATTAATTCTCTGCATTGTATGTTGTAGATAACTATGTCGACAAACATGAACACTCTCTCTCTGCGTTCTGTCCTTGAGAATGACAAGCTCAATAGAGAAAATTTCCTAGACTGGTACAGGAACCTGAGAATTATTCTCACCCAAGAAAGGAAGTTGTACGTTCTGGAGCAGCCCATTCCGGAGGCACCTCCTGCCACTGCCTCGCGAGCTGACAAAGATTCTTACAAGAAGCATCAAGATGATGCATTAGATGTGTCATGTCTAATGCTCGCGACCATGAACTCTGAGCTTCAAAAGCAAAACGAGTTCATGAATGCTTATGATATGGTTGGACATCTTCGTCAACTATATCAAGGACAAGCAAGGCATGAGAGATATGAAGTCTCTAAGGCATTGTTTGGGTCCAAAATGCAAGAAGGGACTCCCGTAGGTCCATATGTACTCAAGATGATTGGGTACGTAGAAAACCTACAAAGGCTAGGATTCCCACTTGGCCAAGAGCTGGCCACTGACCTGATCTTGCAATCTTTGCCACAAGCCTACAATCAATTTGTCATGAATTACAACATGAATGAAATTGATAAGCCACTGCCTGAGATGCTCAGCATGTTGAGAACTACTGAGCTTAACCTTAAGAAGGGAAAATCTGACACCATTTTGATGGTGCACAAAAAGATAGGCAAGGGAAAGCCTAAAGGTAAGGGAAAGTCTCAAGCCAAGCGCAAAGGCAAAGAACTTAAACCCAAAAGAGGGTAGCCAATGAAGGGGCTTGCTTCCATTGCAAGGAAGCTGGACACTGGAAGCGTAACTGAAAGGCATACCTGGAAGATCTTAAGAAGAAGAGAAGTGAGACTTCTACTTCAGGTATAAATGTTATAGAATTCAATCTATCTATTTCTTCATCATGGGTATTAGATACCAGATGTGCATCTCACATTTGTACCAATGTGCAGGTGCTGAGAAATAGTAGGGCATTGACAAAGGGCAAGGTGGATCTACGAGTAGGCAATGGAGCAAGAGTTGCTACTGTTGCTGTAGGAACTTATGATCTATCTCTGCCCTCTGGGCTTGTACTAGAATTAGATGAATGTTGTTATGTGCATGCTTTAACTAAGAACATAATTTCGGTTTCTTGTTTAGACAAGAAAGGATTTACATTTATAATAAAGAACAAATGTTGTTCAGTTTATTTAAATGATATGTTCAATTGTAGTGCACCTCTAATGAACGGACTCTACTTTCTAGACTTAGAGAGCCCTATCTATAACATAAGTACCAAAAGGTTCAAGTCAAATGAGTGGAACCAAACCTATCTCTGGCATTGTCGCTTAGGTCACATAAATGAGAGTCGCTTATCTCAGCTCCATAAGGATGGGCTGCTAGACTCATTTGATATTGAATCATATGAGACATGCGAGTCTTGCCTTTTAGGCAAGATGACCAAGACTCCCTTTAGTGGACACAGCGAAAGAGCAACAGACTTGTTTGGACTTATACATAGTGATGTATGTGGCCCTTTCAATGTTGCTGCTAGCGGTGGTTATAGGTACTTCATTACATTTACTGATGACTTCAATAGATATGGTTATGTGTATCTCATGACACATAAATCATAATCCCTTGAAAAGTTCAAAGAATTCAAGAATGAAGTACAAAACTAGCTTGGCAAGAGTATTAAGATACTTCGATCAGATCGAGGTGGTGAATACCTTAGCCATGAGTTTCGTGACTATCTAGCTGAGTGTGGGATTCTATCCCAACTCACTCCTCCTGGAACACCACAGTGGAATGGTGTATCAGAAAGGAGGAATCGTATCCTATTAGATATGGTACGATCTATGATGAGTCACACAGATCTTCCTATATCCTTTTGGGGATATGCTCTAGACACAGCAGTCTTTACCCTTAACCATGTACCATTCAAGGCTATGATAAAGACACCATATATGATATGGACAGGGAGAAATCCCAAGATGTCTTTCATGAGGATTTGGGGTTGTGAGGCTTACGTTCCACGTCAAGTCTCAAACAAACTGGGACCCAAATCCGAGAGGTGCTATTTTGTTGGATATCCCAAGGATATAAAGGGATATTACTTCTACATTCCCAGTTAGCACAAAGTGTTTGTGGAAAAGACTGGGGTTTTTCTAGAAAGGGATTTTTTTTCTAGAAAAACTAGTGGGAGTACGTTCGATCTTGAAGAAATTCAAGATAAGGACCATAGCACTGAGGCCTTGATGGAGGTTGAACAGGAACCACAAAGTGTTGTGGGTGATGAGGTTGTTGCACAAAGGGCTGTGGAACAACCACCTGTTCAGATAGACCTACCTCTTCGCTGGTCTGATAGGGTACATCGTCAGCCTGAGAGATACTCATTTCTCTTATCTGACCATGATGACGTTATGCTCATTGAGAATGAGCCTACCTCCTATGAGGAAGCTATAATGAGCCCAGATTCTGAGAAATGGCTAGAGGCCTTGAGATCCGAGATGGAATCAATGTACACCAACAAAGTATGGACTTTGGTTGATCCACCTGAAGGGGTCAAACCCATTGGGTGTAAGTGGGTCTTTAGGAGAAAGACTGACATGGATGGACTTACGCATACCTATAAGGGTCGATTGATGGCTAAAGGTTTCAAGCAAATTCATGGTATTGACTATGATGAAACCATTTCTCCAGTGGCGATGTTTAAGTCCATTCGGATAATGCTTTCTATTGCAGTATACCACGATTTTGAGATCTATCAGATGGATGTCAAAACTGCATTTCTGAATGGAAACTTACTCGAGTATGTGTACATGACACAACTTGAGGGTTTTGTAGATCCACAACATACTAGAAAAGTATGCAAGCTGCAAAGGTCCATTTATGGCCTAACGCAAGCCTCTCAGAGTTGGAATCTTAGATTCAATGATGCGATCAAACAGTTTGGTTTCATCAAGAATGAAGATGAACCCTTTGTCTACAAGAGGGTTAATGGGAATACAATTGTCTTCCTTATATTGTATATGGATGACATACTACTCATTGGGAATGACATCCCTTCGCTACAGTCTGTGAAGACTTGGCTAGGGACGTGCTTCTCAATGAAGGACTTAGGTGAAGCAGCCTGTATTCTAGGCATCAAGATCTATAGAGATAGATCTAAGAAATTGCTTGGCATAAGTCAAAGTACATACATTGTCACGGTATTACTACGGTTTGCCATGCAGAATTCCAAGAAGTGACTTCTGTCGATGTCACATGGTGTGAGTCTTTCGAAGACTCAAAGTCCCTCTTCTAGAGAGGTGAGAGACCGCATGGATAAGATCCCTTATGCATCTACTATAGGATCTATTATGTATGTCATGCTGTGTACTCATCCTGATGTCTCGTATGCTTTGAGCATGATGAGTAGATACCAGTCAGATCCAAGTGAGCGTCACTGGATAGTAGTCAAGAATATTCTTAAGCACTTCAGAAGGACTAAAGAATATTTCTTGATATTTGGAGGCGATGAGGAGCTAGTTGTAAAGAGTTACAGCGATGCCAGCTTCCAAACTGACCAGGATGATTATAGATCGCAGTCAGGGTTCGTGTTTTGCTTGAATGGTGGCGCTGTGAGCTGAAAGAGTTCGAAGCAGGACACAGTTGCTGATTCTACAACAGAATCCGAGTATATCGCTGCATCTGAGGCGGGAAAGGAGGCAGTTTGGATCCGCAAGTTCATTACTGAGCTTGGGGTGGTTCCTAGCATAGCAGATCCCATAGAGCTCTATTGTGACAACAATGGAGCGATTGCACAGGCTAAGGAACCTCACTCACACCAGCGGACCAAACACATACTACGGCGCTTCCATCTCATTCGAGAGATTATCGATAGAGGAGATGTGAAGATTTGCAGAGTACACACAGAGGCTAACATCGTAGATCCCTTGACCAAGGCTTTGGCACAGAAAAAACATGATGGTCACACTAGGTTATTGGTTATTAGATACTACGGTGATTGGCAATAGTGATAGTGGGAGATTGTTAGTGAAAGCCCTAGAGTCAATCATGTGATGTTTGTTGTATGGAGTTTATTGTATCATATTCTTATTTATAAAAGCATGATTATTATATTTACTTGTATTGGTGCCAAATAACTAAATATAATAATGTCCTTGAGTAGTAGGTTCTTATCTATATCAATCGATTGGTTGAATCGATAATGAGATGATATAGAGAACACTACTCTAAATCATTCCTAGTCGAGTATTAACATTGAGGGACAATGTTAATGCGTAGAGACTAGCATGTAGGTCAACACGATGACTTGACCTCACAAGTCATGGATATGAGATATCAAGTTGACACATGGGTATGCATTGGAGAATGTATACTGAATGACCCGCCATGAGAAAGTATCATGGATCGTTATATGAGAGTCATATACTTTCTCATGTGGCTATTAGTATGACTATTAGTCCTTAGACCTGAAGTAACCATGGTTCCCTACATAAGGAGTTGCATACTTTGGCTTCGTCAAACGTCACCCGTAAATGGGTGGACTAAAAAGGCGATTACTGGGTATGTAAAAAATTATGGGGAGGGATGTGAGTGATGTAGATGGGATCTATCCCTCCTATATGATGGGGGTGACATCGATATTCTTGATAGAGTGAGACCACGAAGTGCATGGCCATGCCCAAATGAGTCAATATGAGATATTGAGCTCATTTGATTAGAGTGAGTCTACTTGGAGTTCAAAATATAGATTGTACCGAGGATGACACGGTCTATGCCTCAATTGGTCAATCTAGATTTCAAGGATAGAGGGACATTGTCACATATTGTGAGAGTCACAATTAGTAGTCACAAAGGTGATGTTGGAGCTCAACATTCTTGTAACTTGGGTAGCAATGATGTGTTGCTAGATACCGCTCATTGCTTATGTTTCTAAATCGGTTTAGGGACATTGCCAACGTTACAAGAACCTATAGGGTCACACACATAAGGGAAATTAGATAGTGATTCAGTTCATATGATGAACCATGGGGATTAGGTTCTTGGGATGAACCAAATTGGATTAAGAGTAATCCAAACTAGACTAATTGAGTTAGACTCAAGTTGATTCAAGTGTTGAATGAGTCTAATTTAGATTTGATTCATTAAGTCAATTTAAATTAATGAATAGAGATTCATTAAATCAATTTGACTTGAGTCAAGTGGTTAGATTTGATCAACCATGGGAGATTAGAAGTCAAGTTTGACTTGACTTGAGAGGGAAGATGAAAGGTCAAGTTTGACTTGACCAAATGCCATGTCATGATGATTACTTGGCATGGCCGGCCAATGACGATGCTCCACATCATCATTGACTTATCATATGGTTCCACCTCATGAGGGAGACCAAGAGCCATTGGCTCTTGGAGGAGTTACATGCATGCATGTAACCCCCCTAAGAAAAGTGGTCGGCCACTATTCTCATTAGATGAGAATTATTTGTGTGAGTTACATAACTTCATCTTCTTCCTTGGATCATCTTCCTCTCAAGCTTGCTCTCCCATCCCTCTCTTTGGCCGAACCATCCATAGGGTGCTAGCACACTCAAGGGTGTGTTTTCTCCACCTATTGCTTGTGTGGATACCAATAGAGGAGTGTGCACTTGACGCTCTTGAGTTCCGGTGAAGCTTTTGGATGAGCGGGATTTGCGAAGGGCGTCGCATCGAGGGTAATGATCTCACCTTCTAGATCTATGGTAGATCTTGGGTTTTTAGTAAACACATACATGTTTTAGTTTTAATACATCTTCGCACGGATCCGTGGCCAGACTTCTGGGGTTTCCGCAACGCAAAAAGCAGTTTTTGCGGCTTGGAAAGTACAACATATGCATGAATAGATGAATGCAAACTAACACTAAATTTTCAAGTATCAAGAAAGAAACTACTACTAGAAACAAAATAAATCAAAACATGGGGTCTCCCCTTAGACTTATATAAAGATATATGTCTAATAGCGGCCGAGGTGGGAAGTGTGGCAATCTCGGCATGTCGAGCTGCTAGGAAAATCTAGTGCTCAACCGTTGATGCCACATATACATGTGGTCGATCTGAGGGTTGGTGGATGCAGTAGCTGCTCTTTGCTCCTCCACCCGGGGCCACTGTGCCTGCTGGGCACTCATGTGTTGATGAACCACCTGACGATGGGCAACCTCCTCTTGGAAGTAGATACAGGCTTCGTCGTAGAACTCCTCGTCCCGCTGAAAGTGCTCCCATATGTAGGGAATCTTAGCACGCTCAGAAACATTTTGTAAGCACTATGCAGTAAAAAATTAAGATTCCTCCAGAGAACCATGCGAAAAAACATACTCGTTTAATCGATTCTTTCCTATGAGAATCTTAGTTACCTTCGATGCGTGCCCTTCGCTATCCCATCCGTAACACTTGCGTTAAAGGTGTCCAATCTCAGTGCGGTCAGGATGTCCGTGCCTGCAGGGTATCCACACAAACCGTGAGATGGAGAGGAACCAAACTATGGTGCTAGCCACAAGGTTGGTTTGACCAAGAAGGTAGAAGAAGAAGAAGAGAAAGATCACATGAAAAGCACCTCATCCCATAGTCTCATCAAATCCCTTTTATATTCAACCATTGAATATGAAGGGTTTGTGACTCTTGGTTTCTATGGAATTAATATCTCATTAATCCCATCTTAATGATCATACAACCCTTCTTTATGGTGAGTCTCACTCAATCCGAATTGGACTTGAGTCTAACTCGAGTCAAGTTCATTGGATATACTTTGAGTCATACTCAATCTGAATTTAACTTGAGTCTAACCTGAGTGAAATTCATTGGGTATACCTTGAGTCCCACTCATTGAGTCTAATCTACATTAGACTCAACCCGATGGCCCAATGGCTCATCACATGAGCCATCTCCAACTCACATGTCCTAAGTGTGTGACCCAATAGGTTCTCATAACGTTGGCAATGTTTCTAAAACCCTTTTAGAGATATAAGCAATGAGCGACATCTAACAATACATTATTGCTACCTAAGTGACGAGAATGTCGAGATCCGACATAACCTTTCCATGACTACTATCGTGTATGACTCAGTCGTTCTATCCTTGATATCTAGATTGATCAATGAGGCATAGACTGTGTCATCCTCTTATCAATCAAAAGTTTCTTGATCTCCATGTAGACTACTCAACCAAATAAGATCAATATCTCATATTAACTTATTTGAGCATGGTCATGCATTTTAGCAGTCCTACTCTATCAAGGGGCCCAAAGATATCACTTCCGATATATGGATGGGATAGATCCCATCTACATCACTCACATCTCTCCGCATAACTTATTGCATACTCAGTGATCGCCTTTATAGTCACCCTATTATGGGTGACGTTTGACGAAGCTAAAGTATACAACTCATTATGTAGGGAATGGTAGTGACTTCAGGTATAAGGATTATTCATACCAATAGTCACATGAGAATGTTTATGACACTCATATAACTATCCATGAAACATTCTCATGGCGGGTCAATTCAGTACATAGTCTCTCATATGTACCCATGTGTCAATTTGATATCACATATTCATGACTTGTGAGATTAAGTCATCAATTGACCTACATGCTAGTCTTTGCGCATTAATATTATCCTTGCATATTAATAATCGACTATGAATAGTTAAGAGTAGTGTTCTCTCTATATATATATATGTCTATAGACTCTCACTATCAATTTAACTAATTGATATGCTGTAAACCTGAACCTACTATTCAAGGACACTATTATATTATTCGTATAACACATATAAGAAACAATATAATAAGCAAACCTTGTCTGTTATTAATGAAATATGATACATATGATCCCTAATCATTCATCTCATGATTGTCACTAAGGGTTGACACTAACCCCGTAAGCCTTGAAACTCCGCATGCGTATAGGCGCTCTGCTCCTCCCATCACTACCTCTGCGTCTGCTGCTCGGTGTGTATGTCGTCGAGGTGTAATCGGAACTCGAAGAAATCATAGGAAGATGTACCTGCATCCTGTTGAAAAGTAGAAAAAGATGATGGTGTGATGCACACGAACATGACCTCAAATCTCACGGTGGAGACCGTTGAGGACTCGAAGTGTGTGCTTGAGCTCAACGCCCATAAGTGCATGAATATCGTCAAGTAATAAAGAATATTGATCCCACAGGGACTGAGATTTCGAGTATCGATCTGTCCAGTGGATGTGTTGTTGTTCGGATTGGAAATCTGAGAGTTAATGAATGAGAGGTCGTCGGTTGTCCGAACTTAGTACGGTGTCACACGGAAGAAGAGAAATGTTTCTATGAGGATTTGGATTTGATTCTAGGACTTCGATTTTGTTTGTGTGTCGTAGAACATGCTATCAATTGAATGTATCCAAATTTTCTAGCTAGGGTTTTGTAGAAAGGACATCATATACTATGGTACGAGGATGCCAAATCGATCCTTGCGACGAGCTAGAAATGATACACATTACCAACTCTATGGCATCCTTCTATCCACAGTTTCAGGCGATGAGGCCAACCTTTAGGTTCCTCCTAATATCCCCTAAATCTTAGATATGAGTACTGTCACTCCTCGTATCATCTACGTACAAAAGATAGAAAACCAAAACACAAAGCTATAGATCTAAACAATCATTCAACTGCAAATACGATTTCAAGAACGGAAACATATTTAAAATAGCAATGTTCTACTCAACACAAACTACTCCCTAATCCAAGAATTGGAGAATCTACTCCATGAATACGAGATGAGAGTCACAATACATTTTAGAATTCATGAGTAAAATGATAAATGTACAAGAAATATGAATTACAATGTAATTGCAACTCTTCCCTCTTGTGTTGTGGTGCAGATCTTGATCCTTGAGCGGCTCTCTCCTTCCCTGATGTGAGTTCCCGAATCTTTTTAGAGATTCGGAGTGCCGTCCTGGTTGGCGTGCCTTCCTGGTCGGCGTGCATCCTTAGGGTTTGGGGCGTAGCTATCCTTATATAGACATCACGCCGGATCGCTGCAAAATTTGGAAAAAAAACCCTAGTTGCTTCAAATCGCTTGGCCACCATACGACCGTGTGAAAACACATGGCCTGGCCATTTGAAAACACACGGCTTGGCCGTGTGTTAGGCTGTGATGACTGTTTTCACCTTTTGAACACGACCGTGTGTAGGCACATGCCCTGGCCGTGTTCCCTTATGCGTCTTGCTACCAAATGTCTTTTTTTTGCTCCGAAAGTGCGCTGTTATCCCCACAAAATTATACAGAGCAGATATCCGAATCAGAAATTAGGAAATGAATGGGAAAAAAAGTAAAATATGCATGAAACCAACATAAAATGAGATGAGATGTGAGCGAAAACTACTCCTAAAACCCTATATGTTTTGCTTACATCAATTCCCCCAGACTTAAGTCTTTACTTGTCCTTAAGCAAACCTTGGTGCCATGAAATTTTAAAAGCTATTGTTCTATACTTAGCATGTTAACTAGATTTATCAAGTGGTATTTGCAATCAAAGGAAAATAGATATGTTCTAGATATTCACTAAGTTAGCTCCTCGTGCTCGTGCTAAGCGAATCTTCTTAGGGGATACTCATTCGAGGGTAAGTTAAGTCATCATCCTATAGCTTTCCTAAGGTCTCTGGCTCTTAGGCACTTACCTGCCCAAAGCGAGGGTCGTTCCCTAGATCTAGCATAAAGTCTCAAAGGCGTGCTTGATATTGAGAGAAATTGGTAGGTGTTTCCCAAGTAACCTAACTCGGTCTCAATGGGGCACCTAACCATTTCCACCCACGACAACTATTTTTTTTATCCTTCATAATCTCTTTTTCTTCTTTCTTTTATTTTTCATTTCTGTTCTCTCTCTCTCTCTCTCTCTCTCTCTATTTTTTTTCTTTTCTTTTCTCTCTTTTATTTCTCGGCTCACTGGGATTTTGATTTTTTCGAATGGGCTTTCACAATCCGTGCATCTCCAGTAACTAAAATGCAAAACTTAGGGTCACCTATGGATTCCAAAGTACTAGACTATTGAGATGAATCATAACTAGGTATGTACTAGACTCTCCCTTTAAGAATGTTCGACATGTTTAGGTGTAAAAATAAAAGCTAATCAGTGTAAGTATAGAACATTCATTAGAGAAAATAAAATAAAATACCATGAGATAAATAAAGTTAAGCTACTTATGGGAACAACTCATGAAAGTAACTTTAAAAATACTATTAAGGTAGCTTAAAGATATCCAAGATTAAGTGCAAGAAGAAACTAAACACACTATGCATGAATAAATGAATGCTAGCTAAAATGCAAACATTAGGAAAAAAACCACTACTAGAAACAAAACAAAACTTGGGGTCCCCCCAGACATAAGTGAAGCATACCTTTAGTATGGTTGACGAGGCGGAAAGTCTGGTAGCCTCGGCATCTCGAGATCCTGGGAGAATCTGCTGTTGAGCCGCTGATGCCACATGTACATGTGGTCGATCTGAGAGCTGGTGGATGTAGCAGCTGCTCGGTGCTCCTCCTCCGTAGCCCACTGTGCCTGCTGGGCTCGCATATGCTGCCGCATCTCCTGGTGGTAGGCGGCCTTCGCCTGGCGATGAGTAGCCCCCTCCTGGAAGTAGATGCGGGCCTCATTGTAGAACTCCTTGGCATGCTGGAAGTGCTCCTGGAAGCCCTAAAACTCTGCCTGCGTGTAGGCGCTCTGCTCCTCCATTGATGCCTCTGTGTCTGCTGCTCAACATATATGTCGTTGAGGCGCGATCGAAACTCCAAAAAATCATAGGCAGATGTATCTGCATCTTGCTCAAAAGTAGGAAAAGGTGGTGATGCAGGTGCAAGCACATGTCGACGTGGATTAGGTGGGCTCCTATGCATGTGTGGACTGGAAGGAGCGTGATGCAAAGGGGGAGAGATGGGCGCCAATGTGGATGGTCCCTCATATGATGGGGACTCCACTATCAGATCTAAGTGTCAGTTGGCGCGTGTGGTGATGGTGGTACGATCAGGGTCATCCCTATATAACATGGAATATATAAGATCCCCAGATCTTTTAGTTTCTGAGTTGTCTCATTCCATAGATAAGTGCTTGAATCCTCCGTAAGGGCCACTATTTTAGCCTTTTCTACCTTCCTACGATGCGCCAGAATATCTTTCATGAATCTTGCGAACTGGGGCATTTGGTGCAGCACTTTGAGTATCGATACCTCTATTGAGATTGACTTCAGCATGTTCAGAAATTTACCAAACTCAGCACCCTTCTTCGCATTAGTCAACCGTTGTGGGAATGGTAGAGTAAGGGGTGGTTGAGTTTTTACGGCAGGTTCCCGATTTATTTTTCTGGCTTCTTCCTTCTCGGTCTCCCTCAAAGGTTCCTGCATTTCGGGTCTTAGCCCCTCATCAGCAACTGATCAGCTTGGCATCTCTCTCAGAATCCTCTCACTTCGCAGCATCACTGCCTTGCACTGGTCTACCGGATTAACCTCTGCCTTTCCTGGTAACTTCCCTGGTACCCTGGAGATATAGTTTGCAATCTGAGCTACTTGAATCTCTAGCAACATTTTTCTGTTGGCAAGATCCCTTACAAACGATCCTAACTCTTCGATCATTGTATCTATCTGCGAATGTCGCCGCTAAAATTCAATATTCGCCTCCTGTTGCGTTCGAATGAAGCTCTCTAGCATATTCTTGTTGGGTTTCTGGCATTGCGGCGAGTGTATGTTCGAACATGTTTCGTAAACATGTGCACAGTGGAAGAATTAAAAAACAATAAATCTAATTTATTACAACACACACATCACACGCATGCATAGTACAACATGTGTAGACATAATCACAATTTAAAATTTTGCAATAAAGGTAATTACTCTAGTTATACCTGACGTATCACGTGCAGCGGGAATGACATCAACCGGAGCGACTCTTGCTAGAATCGCTTCTATATGTATCCACGACCAGTATCGTCGGGATGGATTCACAAAACCATGAGCCTCGTCTTCGTAGGAGTCACTAGCCTCGTGTCGAAGATGATGTGATTGAGAGAAGATCACAATCTGAATCAAAATTAGGATTAGAAATCGAGTCCCAATAACTCGCTTCTCCGGAGAGGTATTCGTCAACCATTTGACGAATCCTTCGTCCTCCACCTATGAGAATTACTGGAGATCGAATCCCTGGTAAAGTAGCCACTGCCCGAGCTCAAAACGTCATCCAAACGATTCTCCGACACGTAAGGAAACAAGCTGTCCAGAAAACTTGACAACTTGGTGGAGGATGTTGCTCCGACCAAAGAGGATGGTCGGCCAACCCTTGGTCGCCGGAACCAAGGTGAGTCACTGGAGGGTCATCGGAGGATGGCTGGCAGCAGCTTGGACGCTGACAGCAACTAGGATGGCGAAATAAAAGATGGGCAGCAACAAGGTTGGGCGGCGGCAAGGAGAAGAGAGGGAGAGGGGTCGGGCGGCTAGGTTTTTCCAACAACCAAAAGTTCTCCACGAAAAACCCTTAAGCCATGTTTTATAGAGAACACATCTCCTAACGGTTATTGGTTCATAACCAAAACCCATTAACCCTCTCCAATAACTTAAGTTAAAATAAACCAAACGGTGTTGGTCTATTTTAAGTTAAAACGTCCCGAACCAACTTTTGGTTCATTCGTTTAAAACAAACTAAACCCCTTTGGTTTATTCTTCAACATTGGATTAGAACCAAATCAATTTGGTTCATCCATCATGTCTTCATAAGACACGACCCATCCAAGCTTCCATTGCGACTAAAACAATTTCATGCTCGATCCTTGTTTGGTCCAACCAAACCTAGTTTCTCTCAGTTTGAGAATCTCATTCTCAAGCTCATTTTAAATCCTACGGATTACGCTCGTTGTGCATGTGACTAAATAGGTTCTCGGTTTATGTTGGCCATCTATAATTAACCATTAATTATAGAACAATCATGAGTGACACTTAGTAGTACATCATGATCCCCAATTAATCCAAAGATCAACGGTTGATCCAGAACTATTTCTGATACCCTTCAGTATCTACAATAAATCGTGCCCCATTCCTTTCACTCATCTTATACCCACTTGGTTAAGAACATGGTCTATAGTGTCAGTCCCCACTAGGTTGACTACGTCACACCTAGCCCAAATATCATTTCCTCGTCCTACGGATTCAAGTTACTGCACATGTATCTAAGAGTACCTTACTCTAAACATGTAATGCTTTGGCCAAAGACTTAAGTAACAATCCGACGAGAGGCCATGGGTATACATCTCCTTATAAGGAGTGGTGAATCCTTTATAGGCTATTCAAACACCTTCGATCACTTCGACTTATTCCCAATCATTGCGGGTCCACATCTCCTCAGAGATGCTTGCTTAAGAAGTCAAAGCATAAGTCTTCATGACCAAGATGACTTGAATACTGCAAGTCAAAGGAACATCGCACTTAAGCTACAGTAATAACTTCATTGACATATCTATATATGCAGAGAACCATATGAAGTTTTACAGCTGGTCACTCCAATGAACTAATTACCATAACTAGCATCCACGATTAACTCCGGACATCACAATGTCACCAGCCAGTGAGAATCAGCTGCTTGGATACACCAAGGAGTATACCTCGTGCTAGTCTCGACAGAATTGATGGTGTCTAAATCCATCAATTCATCGACTAGGGATAATTCCGATACATCACAATTACACATGTAGAGATACTCACTAGTTATGATCCAATCACAAATTCTCTCATGCTATGAATCATATCGTGGATGTTCAGTAAATGAGTTTAAGATCTAATCAAATATATGAAAACATGTATACTCAAAAAGTGAATCTTCATTTATCATATAAATGGTTCAAACATAAGGCGATTGCCTTAGGACATCTCTCATATATTACTAACAAACTCCCACTTGGCCTAATGTCAATCGCTATGGTATCCAATATCATAAGCTCTAACATGACCCTCAAACTTACTTTGAGGTAATGCCTTAGTTAAAGGATCCGCTAAGTTCCTTTGAGTGGGAATCTTCTCGATTTGTATTTCCTTCCTACTTATGATCTCTCTGATCAAATGATAGCGGCAAAGCACATGTTTGGATCGTTGATAAGACCTTGGCTCTTTCGCTTGTGCAATTGCTCCATTATTGTCGTAGTAAACTGGTATTGCTTCAATAATGGCTGGAACCACACCAAGTTCATAAATGAACTTCTTGATCTAAACTGCTTCCTTTGCTGCTTCCAAAGCTACAATGTATTCTGCCTCAGTGGTAGAATCCGCTATAGTCTTCTATTTGGGACTTTTCCAACTCACTGCGCCCCCATTCAAGGTGAACACGTACCTAGATTGAGATCTAGAATCATCCTTGTCTGTTTGGAAGCTAGCATCTGTATACCCGTGTATCACCATGTCCCCTTCTCCATATATTAGGAACACATCCTTACTTCTTCTTAAGTACTTAAGGATCGTCTTAACATCCACCCAATGATCCATTCCTCGATCAGACTGGTATCTACTCATGATACATCGGGCCTCGTACATAACATAGCATACATGATAGATCCTATTGTGGATGAATAGGGAATCTTACTCATGCAAATCCTCTCGTCTTCTGTGCGTGGACACATAGACTTCGAAAGGTGTATCCCATGCCTGATTGGAAGGTAATCTTTCTTGGATTCGGACATGCTAAACCTCTTTAGTTCTGTGTCTATATATGTAGAGTGCGAAAGACCAAGCAACCATTTCGATGTATCCCTATAGATCTTAATCCCGAGGATGTAGGTTGCATCTCCCAGGTATTTCATGGAGAATGTCTTGGACAACCAAATCTTATAAGACTGAAACATCATTTCCTATAAGTAATATGTCATCGACATACAATACTAGGAACGCGACTGCACTCCCACTAACCTTCTTGTACACACAAGGTTCGTCTGGATTTTGTGAGAAATCAAACTTTTTGATTGTCTTATTAAAACGGATATTCCAGCTCCTGGATGCTTGCTTCAATCCATATATAGACCGTCGCAATTTGCATACCTTGGTTTTATCAACCGATGTGAAACCCTCAGGTTGTATCATATACCCGTCCTCGAGCAAATTTCCATTAAGGAAAGCTATTTTCACATCCATATGCCATATCTCATAATCATAATGAGCCGCTATGGCCAAAAGCATCCGAATGGATTTAAGCATAGCAATAGGCGAATAGGTTTCGTCATAATCAACACCTTGCTTTTGACGATATCCTTTCGCCACCAATCTAGCCTTATAGGTAATCACATTACCATCCATGTCGGTTTTCTTCTTAAAAACCCACTTGCACCCTATAGGCTTTATGCCTTCAGGTGGATCAACTAAGTTCCAAACTTGATTTTCATACATGGAATCCATTTCCGACTTCATGGATTTAAACCATTTATCCCTTTCTGAACTTTTCCGAACTTCTTCATAATTGGTAGGCTCCTCATCGTCAATGAGTAACACGTCGTTCGATTCACTTATGAGAAATCTATATCTCTCAAAAATGTTACGTGTCCTAGCATATCTATGAAGATGTGGTGTCACAATAGGTTCAACCGATGTCTCATCACTATGAGTCATTGGTCAAGGTGCTTTACCAGGTATCTCTTCAATGTCTACTGGAGTCTCTTGAACCTCCTCAAGTTCAATGACACTCCCACTGTTTTCTTGCAAGAGAAACTCTTTCTCTAGAAACAAAGCATTTTTTGAAACAAACACCTTTTGTTCCAAGGGATGATAGAATTGGTAACCCCTCGTTTCTTTAAGGTATCCAATAAATAGACATTTATCAGACTTAGCATCCAATTTGTCTGACATAGTCCACTTCACATAAGAAGTACAACCCCATATCTTCAAGTAAGATAAATGAGGCTTCTTACTAGCCCATATCTCATATGGAGTAGTAGAGACTACCTTGGTCGGGACTCTGTTTAACAAGTAAACAGCTATCTGAAGTGCATAGCCCCAAAAGGACTTGGGAAGATTTGCGTGATTCATCATTGACCTGACCATGTCCAACAAGGTCCGGTTTCGCCTCTCAAATTCACCATTAAGTTGTGGTGTATACGACAGAGTCCATAGAGACAATATACCATTGTCCCTCAAATAATCTAGAAACTCTTGACTCAAGTATTCACCACCTCGATCCGATCGAAGTATTTTAATACTCTTGCCAAGTTGTTTCTCTACTTCATTTCTGAATTCTTTGAACCTTTCAAAGGCTTCAAACATGTGTTTCATCAAGAACACATACCCAAACCGTGAGTTATCAACGGTGAAGGTAATGAAGTAGATATAACCTCCTAAGGCTTGAGTTAACATAGGTCCACATACATCAGTATGTATTAGACCAAGCAACTCACCCAACAGTTCACCTTTTCCAGTAAAAGGTAACTTGGTCATCTTGCCTTTTAAGCATGATTCGCATGTATCGTATGAATCTAATTCAAATGATTCTAGAATTCCGAATCAGTAGAATTCAGACATGTATTTCTTGCTCACATGGCCAAGATGACAATGCCACATGTAGGAGTCTAATTGATTATCTTTTTGAGCACGCTTTTTACTCGCTTCGATATTGAAAATGTCACTGGATACGCCCAATGTATAAATACCATTGCTTAAAGTTCTAGTCCCATAAAGAACGCCATTCAAAGTTATGTAACAACAATTGTTACTAAAAGTTAAATGGTACCCATTTCTATTTAAACAATAAATAGAAATGATGTTCTTTATCAACGAAGGAACATAAAAGCAATTGTCCAGTTCTAAGACAAGTCTTGTAGGGAGTTTCAATAAATACGTTCCGATGGCAAGTGCAGCAACCTTTGCTCCATTCCCAACACGTAAATTTACTCTCCCTTGACTAGTTTTCTTCTATTCCTTAGCCCATGTATGTCATTACATATATGTGAGCCACACCTAGTATCCAATACCCAAATGTCTGAGGAAATAGAATGACAATCAATAATGAAGATATCTGAAGAAAATGGGACATCTGATGCCTTATTCTTCTTTACGGACTCAAGATAAAATCTTATAGTTTTTTCGCCAATGGCCCTCCTTGCCATAATGATGGCAAGTGCCCTTTTGAGCTGGTTCTACCTTTTTAGCCTTTTTCTTCTTCCTCTTATGCTATTCCTTTGACTCTCTCTTAGAACCTTTCTTCGAGGAATCATCTAACAACACCATCCCCTGCTCATGCTTCTCAGAAGGCTCGATAGTATTTAGAATGTTGAACAGTACCACAGATGAACCTTCTTGCATCTCAGAGGTGAAGAGGAGCATGGAGACTTCGAACCTTTCGAATCTCACTTGCTCATCAAACAACTCATAAAGATGAAGGACTATGGTATGAGCATCCATATGCTCATGCTGCTTCCACAGCTCGGGTACCATCGCGGCTAACATGATACAACTCACTTGCTCAGAATCACTCACATGTTTCTGATGAGCCAACAATTAGTCTGGTGTTGCATCATCACTAGGACGGGTGGGAAGAGACGCTTCGAGGACATACTCAAACTTTTTCGCCTTGAGAACAATTCTTATGTTTCTAAGTCAGTCCAAGAAGTTCGGCTCAGTCAATTTATTTGAATTCAAAATAGAGCACAAATTCAAAGACATCATGATCAAGCGATTAACCTAGAAATACAAAATAAGCATATATGAGAAAGATGATTTTAAATTCATCCACATACATTTACAAAATCCCATTCATTTTTCCAATTCAAAAACCCTCAAAATCAATTCGGGAGATCGTAGGTCAATCTCCGAATGGGCTGATATCCAATATAGATAAGAACAACCTTGGAGTGAGTCCAACATGCCATTCTTAGCTATGATGGTGGGTATCAAGTATACCGATTACATATCACGTATATTTAACTATCACAATGTGCTCTCAACTAATTGAATGTTTACACATACATTGGGTTGTTAACACATTAACATGTATGCATCATATGCATAGCACCCAACTTCACCTCTCTTCACATTGACCTTGGAGTGAGTCCAACAAATCGATGCTCCAAGTTAGAGCCAGCCCATTAATCATGAAATAGTTTTAATATGGTTAGAGCGCATTCAACCAATTAGTTAGGCTTGGAGTGAGTCCAACAAACCAAACTAATGATTGACCTCTGACTCATACCATATTAGAGTTAAACTATTCCAATGATTTGAACATGTTCAGGTTCGAGCCGAGCTTAGAGTGAGTCCAACAACCCAAACAAGAAACAGAACTCTGGTTCTAATCATATTAATGGAAGGTGTAGGCTTTAATATTGTATAAGGGTTTTAAAGTCTCATCCTCTTTGCATGCAAATAACTATTATCTACATGACATGACATACATTGTTGGTGTCATGCTCGGAGGCTCGTTGGCTCCCATGTCCCCGGATTAAAATTTTACCTAATGAAAACTAATCCAGATGGGATGAGTTTCCTAAGCTCAACCAATTCGTCATTGTGCTAACGACTTGAGCGATCGCTTGAACAAACTAGTTGTTCAAACAACCAAGCTCTTCTAGTCGGTTAGCTGCGGAAGAGACGACAGATGGATCGCCGGTTTTTGTGATTATCTTCGGGGTCCATGATTATACAAATACATATGGATGTAGACATGTATGTTAGTAATATATGAGAGATGTCCTAAGGCAATCGCCTTATGTATGAACCATTTATATGATAAATGAAGATTCACTATTTGAGTATACATGTTTTATGTATTTGATTGGATCTTAAACTCATTTACTGAATGTCCACGATACGATTCACAGCATGAGAGAATTTGTGATTGGATCACAACTAGTGAGTATCTCTACATGTGTAATTGTGATGTATCGGAATTATCCCTAGTCGATGAATTGATGAATCTGGACACCATCAATTCTGTTGAGACTAGCACGAGGTATACTCCTTGGTGTATCCAAGCAGCTGATTCTCACTGGCTGGAGACATAGTGATGTCCGGAGTTAATCGTGGATGCTAGTTATGGTAACTAGTTCATTGGAGTGACCAGTAAGACTTCATATGGTTCTCTGCATAGATATGTCAATGAAGTTCTTACTGTGGCTTAAGTGCGATGTTCCTTTGACTTGCGGTATTCAAGTCATCTTGATCATGGAGACTTATGCTTTGACATCTTAAGCAAACATCTCTAAGGAGATGTGGACCCGGATGATTGGGTATAAGTCAAGTGATCAAGGTGTTTGAATAGCCTATAAAGGATTCACCACTCCTTGCGAGGAGATGTATACCCATGGCCTCTCGTCGGATTGTTACTAAAGTCTTTGGCCAAAGCATTACATGTTTAGAGTAAGGTACTCTTCGATACATGTGGAGTAACTAGAATCAGTAGGACGAGGAAATGATACTTGGGCTAGGTGTGACGTAGTCAGCCTAGTGGGGACTGACACAATAGACCATGTCCTGAACCAAGTGGGTATAAGATGAGTGAAGGGAATGGGGCACGATTCATTCGAGCTACTGAAGGATTTCAAAAATAGTTCTGGATCAACCGTTGATCTTTTCGGTCAATTGGGGATCATGATGTACTACTAGGTGCCACTCATGATCATTCTATAATTAATGGTTAATTATAGACGGCCAACATAAACCGAGAACCTATTTGGTCACACGCACAACGAGTGTAATCCAAAGGATTTAAAACGAGCTTGAGAATGAGATTCTCAGACCGAGAGAAACTATGTTTGGTTGGACCAAAAATAAAGCGAGCATGAAATTGTTTCAGTCGCAATGGAAGCGTGGATGGGCTGCGTCTTATGAAGACGTAATGGATGGACCAAAATGGTTTGGTTCTAATCCAATGGATAAGAATAAACCAAAGGGTTTGGTTTATTTTAAACGAATGAACCAAAAGTTGGTTCGGTTCGTTTTAACTTAAAATAAACCATCATGGTTTGGTTTATTTTAACTTATCTTAATGGAGCGGGTTAACGGGCTTTATGGATATGATCCATTAACCATTAAGAGAATTAGTTCTCTATAAAAGTGGCCTTAAGGGATTGTTAAACCCTAATCCAAAATCAAAACCCTAGCCTCCAAGGAGTTGCCGCCCAACCTGTTTGTGCCGCCCAAGCTCCTTGCCGCCCAGCTTGATTGTGCTGCCGTCAAGACCCTTGCCGGCGTCCAAGCTCCAGCCGGTGAACCTCCGGCGACCCTCCGGTGATCCCCTAAAAGGTTCGGCATCAAGGTGAGCTTTTGTCTCCTTGTTTTGGCCGGCGCCTATCTCCTCCACCAAGCTGTCCAGTTTTCTAGACAGCTTCTTCTCCTCTCGTCGGAGCGTCGTTTGGACGACGGTTAGTGCTCCGACAGCGGCTAACATACCGGGGATTTGATCTCCGGTAATCCTCTGAGGTGGAGGACGAAGGAGTCGTCAATCGGTTGACGAATACCTCTCCGGAGAAGCAAGTCTTGAGGACTTGTTTTAGGTCCGAATTTGGATTCGGATCGTGATCATCTCTCGATCACGTCTTCTTCAACACGAGGCTAGTAACCCGTACGAAGACGAAGCTCGTGGCTTGGCGAAGTCATCCCGAGGAGCTCGGCGTGGATACGGATAGAGACGATTCTTTCGAGGATCGTTCCGGTTGATGCCGTTCCCGCTACACGTCATACGAAAGGTATAACGTAGTTTAATTTCCTTTTATTGCAATTTTAATTTACGGTTATGTCTACACTTGTTGTAATAGCATGCGTGTGTTGTGTGTGTTGTAATAAATAGGAGTATTTATTATTTTTAATTGCTTCCGTTGTGCTCATGTTTACGAAACATGATCGAACACACACACGCCGCGGTGCCGGAAACCCAACAGTGGTATCAGAGCCCAGGTTGTGTTTCGACTTAATCGTAAAATGGTTTTGCGATAGTCATAATGTATTTCTGGAAATTTTCTAAATTTTGGAAATTTAGAAGTATTTATGGAAATTTTTCAATTTTGGAAAGTCTAGAAGTATTTATGGAAATCTTCCACTTTTGGAAAGTTGGAAGTATTTATGGAAATTGATATTTTCCATAAATAAAATATTTGATTAGATTCTGGAAATTTGTTTCCTAATTTAATTATGATTTGATTTGGGAAATCAAATCTTAAAATATTTTATTTCCATAAGTAGTTTTAATGATTTAGGAAATTGGTTTCCTAAATAGATTTTCATTAATCAAATAATTCCATGAATAAAATATGTGATTAGATTTGGAAATTTGTTTCCTAATTTAATTATGATTTGATTTGGAGAATCAAATCATAAACATATTTTATTTCCATAAATAGTTATGATATATAAGGAAATATAGACATGACATAATTGTATGCCATGTAATTGCATTAGATGCATAACATTATGCCATGCGTGTCGTGACATGTAGATGTATGCCATGTATGCCATGCCATGTAGATAATAGTTATTTGCATGCAAAGAGGATGAGACATAAAAACCCTTAATCAATATTAAAGCCTACACCTTCCATTAATATGGTTAGAACCAGAGTTCTATTTCTTGTTTGGGTTGTTGGACTCTCTCCAAGCCCGGCTCGAACCTGAATATGTTCAAACCATGGAATAGTTTAATACTAATATGGTAAGAGTCAGAGGTCAATCGTTAGCTTTGGTTGTTGGACTCTCTCCAAGCTGGGCTAATTGGTTGAATGCGCTCTAACCATATTAAAACTATGTCCCGATTAATGGGTTGGCTTTAACCTGGAGCATCGGCTTGTTGGACTCTCTCCAAGGTCGATGTAAAGGGAGGTGAAGTTGGGTGCTATGCATATGATGCATACTTGTTAATGTGTTAACAACCCGATGTATGTGTGAACATTCAATTAGTTGATAGCACATTGTGATAGTTGCATATACGTGATATGCAATCGGTATAGTTGATACCTACCGTCGTAGTTATGAATGGCTTGTTGGACTCTCTCCAAGGTTGTTCATAACTATGATGGATATCAGCCTATTCGGAGATGGACCTACGATCTCCCGAAGTGATTTTGGGGTTTTTGAAATTAAAATGAATGGGATTTATAAATGTATATTGATGCATTTTAAAATCATTTTCTCATATATGCTCGCTTTTGTATTTCTAGGTCAATAAATTGATCATGACGCCTTTGAATTTGGCGCACTATTTTGGATTCGAACAAACCGACCGGGCCTAACTTCTCGATCGCTTAGAAACTCGAGAATTGTTCTCAAGGCGGAAAAGCTTGCATATGTCCTTGAAGAGCCTCTTCCCGATCCTAAGGACGATGCAACCTGCACTAAAATGTTGGTCTATCGAAGCATGTGGCGCATTTCGAAATGGGCGAGTTGCATCATGCTAGCGGGCGATGGTACCGAGCGTAGCATGAGCATATGGATGCTAACACTATGGTCTTCCATCTTCATGAGTTGTTCGATGAGCGAGATCCGGAAAGGTTCGAGGTCTCTAGGCTCCTCTTCACCACGAAGATGCAAGAAGGTTCGTCAGAGTACTTTGTGCTAAAGATGAACGGGTACATCGAGCGGCTAGCTACCCTCGGTTTTGTGATGGATCATGAGTTAAGTATTGACTTAATTCTGCATTGTTTGCCCAATAGTTTCTCGCAATTTGTGATGAACTATCGGATGAACAAATTGGAATCCACCATTCCCGAGCTCCTCAATATGCTGAAGAATGTGGAGCCTTCTGTGAAGCATGAGGAGAAGGCGGTTCTGTTAGTTGATTCCTCAAAGAAAGGTTCTAAGAGGAAGGCAAAAGAACAGAAGAAAGGAAAGAAAAAGGCAAAGAAGGCGGAACTACCAAAAAGGGCACTTGCTCACTGTGGCAAGGAAGGCCACCGCGAAGAAACCGCAAGATTTATCTTGAGTCCATGAAGAAGAAGAAGGCATCCGATGCCCCATCCTCTTCTGTATCTTCATATTGATTGTCATTCTATTTCTAGACACTTGGGTATTGATACAGGGTGTAGCTCACATATATGTAATGACATACAGGGGCTAAGGAATAGAAGAAGACTTGTCGAGGGGAGTCAAATTATGAGTTGGCAATGGAGCAAAGGTCGCGGCCGCCATCGAACTTATTTGTCAAGCTCCCTAGTGGACTAGTCTTGAATCGACAATTGCTATTATGTTCCTTCTCTAATAAAGAACATTGTTTCTATTTCGCTTAAATAGAAATGGTTTCATTTAACGCTTAGTAACAATTGTTGTTATATAACTTCAATGGCGACTTTATGGAACTCGAACTTCGAGTAATGGCATTTATACGCTGGACGATCCAAGCCATTTTCAATATCGAAGCGAGCAACACGCGTGCTCGAAAAGATAATCACATAGACTCCTATATGTGGCATTGTCGTCTTGGCCACATAAGCAAGAAACGCATGTCCGAATTACACCGATGTGGAATTCTGGAATCGTTTGAATTGGATTCATACGATACATGCGAATCATGCTTAAAAGGCAAGATGACTAAGTTACCTTTTACTGGAAAAGGTGAACGAGTGGGAGAGTTACTAGGTCTAGTACATACTGATGTATGTGGACCTATGTCAACTCAAGCATTAGGAGGCTATAGCTACTTCATTACCTTCATCGATGATCACTCACGGTTTGGGTATGTGTTCTTGATGAAACACAAGTCTGAAGCCTTTGAAAGGTTCAAAGAATTCCGAAATGAAGTAGAGAAACAACATGACAAGAGTATTAAAATACTTCGATCGGATCGAGGTGGTGAATACTTAAGTCAAGAGTTTCTTGATTATCTAAGAGACAATGGCATATTGTCTCAATGGACTCCGACCTATACACCACAGCATAATGGTATTTGAATAGCCTATAAAGGATTCACCACTCCTTGCGAGGAGATGTATACCCATGGCCTCTCGTCGGATTGTTACTAAAGTCTTTGGCCAAAGCATTACATGTTTAGAGTAAGGTACTCTTCGATACATGTGGAGTAACTAGAATCCGTGAGGACGAGGAAATGATACTTGGGCTAGGTGTGACGAGTCACTTAGTGGGGATCGGACACAATAGACCATGTCCTGAACCAAGTGGGTATAAGATGAGTGAAGGGAATGGGGCACGATTCATTCGAGCTACTGAAGGGTTTCAGAAATAGTTCTGGATCAACCGTTGATCTTTTCGGTTAATTGGGGATCTTGATGTACTACTAGGTGCCACTCATGATCGTTCTATAATTAATGGTTAATTATAGACGGCCAACATAAACCGAGAACCTATTTGGTCACACGCACAACGAGTGTAATCCAAAGGATTTAAAACGAGCTTGAGAATGAGATTCTTAGACCGAGAGAAACTATGTTTGGTTGGACCAAACATAAAGCGAGCATGAAATTGTTTCAGTCGCAATGGAAGTGTGGATGGGCTGCGTCTTATGAAGACGTAATGGATGGACCAAAATGGTTTGGTTCTAATCCAATGGATAAGAATAAACCAAAGGGTTTGGTTTATTTTAAACGAATGAACCAAAAGTTGGTTCGGTTCGTTTTAACTTAAAATAAACCATCATGGTTTGGTTTATTTTAACTTATCTTAATGGAGCGGGTTAACGGGCTTTATGGATATGATCCATTAACCATTAAGAGAATTAGTTCTCTATAAAAGTGGGCTTAAGGGATTGTTAAACCCTAATCCAAAATCAAAACCCTGCTTGTGCCGCCTAAGCCCTTGCCGCCCTTGATTGTGCCGTCAAGACCCTTGCCGGGCGCCCAAGCTCAGCCGTGAACCTCCGCGACCTCCGTGATCCCCTAGGTTCGGCATCAAGGTGAGCTTTTGTCTCCTTGTTTTGGCCGGGCGCTATCTCTTCTCCACCAAGCTGTCCAGTTTTCTGACAGCTTTTTCTCCTTCGCCGGAGCGCCGCTTGACGACGGTTAGTGCCCGACAGCGCTAACATACCGGGATTTGATCTCCGTAATCCTCTGAGGTGGAGGACGGCGATCTGGCCAATCGTTGACGAATACCTCTCCGGAGAAGCAAGTCTTGAGGACTTGTTTTAGGTCCGAATTTGGATTCGGATCGTGATCATCTCTCGATCACGCTGCCTTCAACACGCAGGCTAAGTCAGTTAAGTATGGCCAAGACAATGGATCTCCAAGGAAAGACATAGCAATACGTAACTGGAACGAAGCATACTTCTTACGAGGATCGTTCCGGTTGATGCCGTTCCCGCTACACGTCATACGAAAGGTATAACGTAGTTTAATTTCCTTTTATTGCAATTTTAATTTACGGTTATGTCTACACTTGTTGTAATAGCATGCATGTGTTGTGTGTGTTGTAATAAATAGGAGTATTTATTATTTTTAATTGCTTCCGCTGTGCTCATGTTTACGAAACATGATCGAACACACACACGCCGCGGTGCCGGAAACCCAACAATGTATAATCAACTCATATAAACATATTAATAAGAACATGCAAAGATCAATAACAAAACTTGTAAAACTTTTATACCTCTTGATCTTCAATCGTATGTCCTAACCTCCTTGTAGACTTCGTGTGGGCGAAGATCCTCCACAAG
Source organism: Wurfbainia villosa (assembly GCA_025175895.1). Lineage (NCBI taxonomy): Eukaryota > Viridiplantae > Streptophyta > Magnoliopsida > Zingiberales > Zingiberaceae > Wurfbainia > Wurfbainia villosa. Next base: position 40,293,344 of record CM046008.1, on the reverse strand, counting down.
TTGAAGCTTCCTATATCTTCTTCAATCAAAAGAAAGAAGAACTCTCCTTCCCTTCTTGCTTGAGCCAACCACCAAGCCACAAAGGCTTGATGCCGCCGGCCCCAAGAAAAAGAGAACAAGATGGCCAACCAAGGAACCAAAGAAGGGAGTGATCCCTAGCTCCTTTGTGCCACCGGCCAAGAGGAAAAGAAGAGGAGAAGAGGAATAGGTTGAGCGCCGACCAAGGAAGAGGGAAAGGAGATGAAGGAGCTGGCCAACACCATAGGAAGAAGACCTATTGTTGCCGCCCACTCTCCTTTCAAACCCTAGCCGCCCAACCAAACCCTAATCTAATTAGGGTTTCCTCATTAGGGTTTCTTGCCGCCCAAGCTATTGATAGGCAAAACCCTAATCTCCAAAACCAACCAACAACTACTCTTGCCACCCACCTTAGGCCCCTTTTATAGAGTTTGGCTTAAGCCTTTTTTTAATCTCCACCGTTGGTTCTAGGGTTTTAATCTCAACCATCGGATCTAGAGATTTAATCTCAACCGTCGGAACTAGAGATTTAATCTCCACCGTCGAATCTAGGGATTTAATCTCATCCGTCGGATCTAGAGATTTAATCTCAACTGTCAGATCTAGAGATTTAATCTCCACCGTCGGATCTAGGGATTTAATCTCAACCGTCGGATCTAGAAATTTAATCTCAACCGTCGGATCTAGAGATTTAATCTCCACCGTCAGATCTAGGGATTTGTTTTCCATCATTGGATCTAGGTTTCATGAGGATTATATTAGGCTACGATAGGGACGATGAGGAGGAGTTGGATCATGGCCACCCGATGGATCGGAACCACACAAACTTGATCCATCAATGATGTTCCATTCCACTAGAGGATCATCATTGAATTACCTCACCAACCCCCATAAATTAATATGTGATCCAAACATTATTTGTACATCCATCTCCCTGTGTTTAAGATATCGAATGTCCATAAATTAATTGATTTACTGACCATCAATCAATTAACATCTAACTCCTCGAGTAGTACCACTCAACCTTATCATCATGTTGACTAAGTAAACCTGCAGGGTTTACATGATGAACCTTATGAGCTCCTCAAGGGGACATCATCAACCTAATATATAGGACACGGTTTCCTCCTATAATAAACGACACACCTTGTAAATAATATCATTTCTCAATTTACCGGGCATATTGATTTAATCCATATAAATCTCACCCTTTGGTAAATCAAAGAAATAAATACTAAGTACATGTGCCCGTTATTATATCGGGATTAAGAGCATGTACAACATAATATCCGAGGTCCGATTCAATTATATAGTCAGCAATAAATTGAATCACCTCTACGTCGGTCCTGCTCAATACACTTAAGTGTACTAGTGTAACTCTATGTTCAAGACAAAACAATGCCAAGATACACTACAACCATGCCAATAATTTATCCAAAACCATCTTGGTTGTGAGCCTCTACTTATATTCAACAAGGGACTGATAACATGATCTTTTGTGCCACACCAAGCACCATGTTATCTACAATGTAAAGTATTATACAATATGCACACATATAATAAATATAAAGTGCAAACAATGATCATGTGATTCTTATTTCAAAATAAAAATGTTCATACGAAAAGCTAGGCTTTCAGTATACATTCCAACAATCTCCCACTTATACTAAAAGACTATGTTGTCCTCATATTGCCATACATCTGATTCCCCTTCCCTCCACATGCCTATCAAAGCTCTCACTAGAAGGGCCTTAGTAAAAGGGTCTACCAGGTCATCCTCTGATGCAATCTAGGCGACAGCAACTTCTACCTCCTTTATGATTTCTCGTATCAGGTGGTACTTGCGCTCTATGTGTTTATTAGCCTTATGGGCTCGTGGTTCCTTCGAGTTTGCAACTGCACCACTCTTATCACAATAAATTGTGATAGTTCTTGGCAAACCAGTAATCACATCCAAGTCCATCAAGAAGTTCCTGTGTCATACAACTTCCTTGGCTGCCTCAGAGGCTGTCACATACTCAGCTTCAATGGTAGAGTCCGCCACACATTTCTGCTTGACACTCCTCCATACTATGGCTCTACCTCCAAAAATAAATACAAACCCCGAGGTAGACTTACTGTTGTCCCTATCTGATTGGAAATCAGAATCCGTGTAACCCATAGGGACTAATTAATCTGCCCTGTAAACCAGCATATAATCCCTAGTCGTTCTCAGGTACTTCAATATATGCTTTACCGCAGTCCAATGTCCTTATCCAGGATTACTCTGATATCTGCTAACTATGCCCACGGCAAAGCAGATATCTGGTCTCGTACATAGCATAGCATACATGAGGCTTCCTACTGCCGAAGCATAAGGAACCACCTTCATCTCCTCTATCTCCTTTGATGTTTTGGGACACATCTCTTTAGATAAAGGTACTCCATGCCTAAAAGGTAGAAAATCTTTCTTGGAGTTATGCATGCTAAAACGAGCCAGGATAGTGTTAATGTATGAAGCTTGAGATAAGCACAACATCCTTTTCTTGCGATCCCTTATCACCTTGATCCCAAGGATGTGTCACACTTCTCCCAAGTCCTTCATATCAAACTGTTTGGACAACCATACCCTTACGTCTAATAACACTCTGATATTGTTGCCAACTAACAAAATGTCATCTACGTATAGTACAAGAAATACCACTACATTCCCGTCACATCTCTTGTATACACAAGACTCATCCGGACTTTGAATAAATCCATATGACTAGATTACCTCATCAAAGTGGATGTTCCAAGATCTAGAAGCTTGCTTCAATCCATAAATGGACCGATTAAGCTTACACACAAGATGCTCTTTGCCCTTTGCAATGAATCCCTCTGGTTGCTTCATATAGATGTTTTCCTCAAGACTTCCGTTAAGGAAAGTTGTCTTGACATCCATTTGCCAAATCTCATAATCCTCATGAGCAGCAATAGATAAGAGAATCCGGATAGACTTAAGCATAGCTACCGATGAAAAGGTCTCCTCATAATCGATACCCTCTTTCTAAGTATACCACTTCGCAACAAGTCTTGATTTGAAGGTCTCAACCTTCCCGTCTACTCCTCTCTTTCTCTTGTAGATCCACTTGGATCCAATGGCTTTCACACCATCGGGTGGTTCTACTAGCTCCCAGACATGATTAGAATCCATAGATTCTATCTCTGAATTCATCGCTCTTTGCCAAGATACCGCATCTCTATCTTGGAGTGCCTCGTCATATGTCCAGGGATTAGGTTCATGTTTACCAGGGACTAAGTCCGAAGACTCTCCCAAAAACATGAATCTCACGGGTTGTCTAACAACCCTCTCACTACGACGAGGTGCCTCCTGTGTATGCTCTGTGACATGCGGTGCAGTGACTTGTGGTATTTCCTCTTGTACCGGTGGTACTGAAGTTGGGACATCCCCTGTCAACTCCTCAAGAACAATCCTACTCGTGAGCTTGTGGTTCATCACATAGTCCTCCTTTAGAAATCTGGCATTCATACTCACGATCACCTTCTGATCTCTAGGACTATAGAACAAACCACCCTTTGTTCCCTTAGGGTAGCCAACAAACAAGTGTACTTCTGTACGAGATTCCAACTTACCAGCATCTCCCTTCGACACATATGCTGGACTACCCCAAATCCGAATATGTCTTAGACTAGGCTTTCACCCAGTCCACAATTCTGTGGGAGTAGAGGTTACTGACTTAGATGGAATCAAGTTCAGAATGTGTGCTGTCATTTCCAGAGCAAACCCCCAGAACGAATCAGGTAACTCAAAATAACTCATCATCGATCTGACCATCTCCATAAGAGTCCTATTCCTTCGCTCTGCCACACCATTCTGCTGGGGTGTGCCAGGTGCGAACAATTGGGATTGAATCCCAGCCTCTGATAAGTAACTCCTAAACTCTCCCAAGAGGTACTCGCCACCACGATCAGATCATAGTGTCTTGATACTTTTACCTTGACAGTTCTCCACATCAGCCTTGAATTCTTTGAACCTGTCAAAGCATTCAGACTTGCGGCACATTAAGTAAATGTATCCATACCTTGAATAATCGTCTATAAAAGAGACAAAGTATTCAAAGCCACCTCTAGCCTAGATAGACAAAGGACCGCACAAATCAGAATGAACCAATTCCAATACATCTTTGGCTCTATACCCCTTAGCCTTAAAAGGCCTCTTGGTCATCTTACCTTCCAAGCAAGACTCACAGGTTGGGAGATCTTCCACCACTAATGAACCCAAGGGTTCATCAGCTATCAACCTTTGAATTCTACTCAGGTTAATATGACCAAGTCTTAGGTGCCAAAGATATGTCTGGTTCATTTTCGAAGGTTCTTTTCTATTATTAGACTTAGAAGATGAGTTATTCACTTCTATATGCATCGTGGGAGTTTTCGGTTCAAGAGTATACAAATTGCCAACCAATGTACCAGAACATATAATCTCTCTATTCCTTTTTATAACAACTTTGTCATTAAAAGAAACAGAATATTGATCCAGAAACAATTTAGAAACTGAAATTAGATTCTTTCTAAAAGTAGCTACATAAAGGCAATTTCTCAAAACCAAAACTTTATCCCTATCAAAAGATAAATAAACGTCTCCCACTACAATAGCCGCCACCTTCAAAGCATTGCCCATGAAGATGGTAATCTCTCCCTCAGCTAGTCGTCAGGTTTCCTGGAACCCCTACAAAGTATTGCAGACATGATCAGTGGCTCCTGTATCTACACACCAGGTACTGGTAGATAACACCGCTAACCATGTTTCAACGACTAGACCAAAGGATATACCTTTGTTCTTTCGGCGAGGACAGTTCGACTTCCAATGTCCAGTCTGCTTACAAGTGAAGCACTTGCCTTTCGTCTTCTTCACTCCTCCCTGAGATCCTCCCACCACCTTTGCTCCACCTTGTTTCTTCTTCTTCTTGCCTTTCGTCTTAGAAGTAGAAACCTTTTGGGCAACCTTGGTTTGAGGACACTCTTCGAAGAGTACATATTTGTACTCCTCTGCAGTTAAGAAAATATCCAAATTTCTTTTCCAATCAATATAATTTGGGTACAGTAAGTTTGTTTCCTTTAGCATCATAGTAAGTGGGTTGAAAGCGATTTGAAAATCCTAAGAATCACAATGATCAAAACATTAGATTTCAAATATTATTGATTCCTCAAACAATAAAATTCCGAAATCAACCAACACCTCAAAACACCGAGAATATCGCATGCCACGATAGTGTGGACGTATACGAATTCTACATTTGTAAGAGGAGGTTTAACCCATTAATTTTATTATCTTGTCAACCTTACTTTTTGACAAATAAAATTAATAGTTGGTTCCTCTTTGGCCCTACAAATAAAAGCAGTGACTCCGATGGGGAGGATACTTTTTATTTGCTTCTAAGTGTGCACCATTACACGATACTAAGGGAATTATCTCGGATTATGTGCCTTACCGATGGGGATGTACACACGCTCCTAAATAATTTCCTATAACCATTATTTGACCTAGTGATCCGCAAACAAACTCATCTGATGGGGAGGAAGGCACTCAGAGCCGACGCGCAAGTTTGTTGCATCACACGTCAAATTGTAATGGAGGCCGCGGGAATTAATTAAAATGTCCCTCTCCCACTTAGTAAATTGACAGTGAGGAATTTTCAAGCACACACAACATGCATATAAAACAAATCAGCAATAAATATGGAAAAAATCAAAATTTTCCCAACTATTATGGCATTGTTCTCCAATATGCGTCCCGTCGTGTCGCCACCTTGTCCGCTCCACCTTTTCCCGTGCGCAAGTCACCAAAGAGATCCGAGCCAAGATAAACTATTTTAATTTACATCCATCGATCCTATACTCCACGAAGGAGTGTACAAATAATCTAGATCGAAAGTAAACTAAAATGAGTGGCTAAACAATGCCATATTTAATTACAAAAATTAAATACTAATTTAGCCTCGTCAACCCCGAGGATTCAAATAATATACAATCACACACACATGCAATCACATACACACATATATAGCCATAATAGTTGGATCTTATGCCTGCAACCAAAAAGTTATCCTACGGACATCCAACTATCATCCGGCATATACAATATATGATAAGTGCATGAAAGTAACCGAATTCAAACACACAAAACCAGAAACTGTGGCTCTGATACCATTTTGTTGGTGTCGTGCTCGGAGGCTCGTTGGCTCCCATGTCCCCGGATTAAAATTTTCAATAATGAAAACTAATCCGGATGGGATGAGTTTCCTAAGCTCAACCAATTCATCGTCGTGCTAACGACTTGAGCGATCGCTTGAACAAACTAGTTGTTCAAGCAACCAAGCTCTTCTAGTCGGTAAGCCGCGAAAGAGACGACGGACGGATCGCCGGTTTTTGTGTTTATCTTCGGGGTCCATGATTATACGAATACATATGGAAGTAGACATTTATAATCAACTCATATAAACATATTAATAAGAACATGCAAAGATCAATAATAAAACTTGTAAAACTTTTATACCTCTTTATCTTCTATCGTATGTCCTAACCTCGTTGTAGACTTTGTGTGGGCGAGGATCCTCCACAAGTTGAAGCTTCTTATATCTTCTTCAATCAAAAGAAAGAAGAACTCTCCTTCCCTTCTTGCTTGAGCCAACCACCAAGCCACAAAGGCTTGATGCAGCCGGCCCTAAGAAAAGGAGAACAAGATGGCCAACCAAAAAACCAAACAAGGGAGTGATCCCTAGCTCCTTTGTGCCGCCAGCCAAGAGGAAAAGAAGAGGAGAAGAGGAATAGGTTGAGCGCCGACCAAGGTAGAGGGAAAGGAGATGAAGGAGTCGGCCAAAACCTTCGGAAGAAGACCTATTGTTACCGCCCACTCTCTTTGCAAACCCTAGACGCCCAACCAAACCCTTATCTAATAAGGGTTTCCTCCTTAGGCTTTCTTGCCACCCAAGCTATTGATAGGCAAAACCCTAATCTCCAAAACCAACCAACAACTACTCTTGCCTACCACCTTAAGCCCCTTTTATAGAGTTGGGCTTATGCTTTGTTTTAATCTCCACCATCGGTTCTAGGGTTTTAATCTCAACTGTCGGATCTAGAGATTTAATCTCAACCGTCGGAACTAGAGATTTAATCTCCACCGTCGGATCTAATGATTTAATCTCATCCGTCGGATCTAGAGATTTAATCTCAACCGTCGGATCAAGAGATTTAATCTCCATCATCGGATCAAGGGATTTAATCTCAACCGTCAGATCTAGAGATTTAATCTCAACCGTCGGATCTAGAGATTTAATCTCCACCGTCGGATCTAGGGATTTGTTTTCCATCATTGGATCTAGGCTTCATGAGGATTATATTAAGCTACGATAGGGACCATGAGGAGGAGTTGTATCTTGGCCACCCGATGGATCGGAACCACACAAACTTGATCCATCAATGATGTTCCATTCCACTAGAGGATCATCATTGAATTACCTCACCAACCCCCATAAATTAATATGTGCTCCAAACATTATTTGTACATCCATCTCCCCGTGTTTAAAATATCGAATGTCCATAAATTAATTGATTTACTGACCATCAATCAATTAACATCTAACTCCTCGAGTAGTACCACTCAACCTTATCATCATGTTGACTAAGTCAACTTGCAGGGTTTGCATGATGTACCTTATGAGCTTATCAAGGGGACATCATCAACCTAATATATTGGACACGGTTTCCTCCTATAATCAACGGCACACCATGTAAATAATATCATTTCCCAACTTACCAGGCATATTGATTTAATCCATATAAATCTCACCCTTTGGTAAATTAAAGAAATAAATACTAAGTACATGTGTCCATTATTATATCGGGATTAAGAGCATGTACAACATAGTATCCGAGGTCCGATTCAATTATGTAGTCAGCAATAAATTGAATCACCTCTATGTCGGTCCTGCTCAATACACCTAAGTATACTAGTGTAACTCTATGTTTAAGACAAAACAATACCAAGCTACACTACAACCATGTCAATGGTTTGTCCAAAACCATCTTGGTTGTGAGCCTCTACTTATATTCTACAAGGGACTGATAACATGATCTTCTGTGCCACACCAAGCACCATGTTATCTACAATGTAAAGTATTAGATAATATGCACACATATAATAAATATAAAGTGCAAACAATGATCATGTGATTCTTATTTCAAAATAAAAATGTTCATATGAAAAGCTAGGCTTTCAGTATACATTCCAACAATACATGACATACATCTATATGTCACGATACACATGGTATAATGATATGGATCTAATGCAATTCCATGGTATACAATTATGGCAAGTACTTAATTTCCTTATATGTCATAACTATTTATGGAAATAAAATATGTTCAAGATTTGATTCCCAAAATCAAATCATGATTAAAATAGGAAACAAATTTCCAAATCTAATCACATATTTTATTTATGGAAGGTCTCAATTAAAGAAAGCCAATTTAATTTAAGAAACAAATTTCCTAAATTGTCAAAACTATTTATGGAAATCAAATATATTTTAGATTTTATTTCTCAAATAAAATCATAATTAAATTAGGAAACAAATTTCCAAATCAAATCAAATATTTTATTTATGGAAAGTGTTAACTTCCATAAATACTTCTAACTTTACAAAAGTAGAAGATTTCCATAAATACTTCTAGACTTTGCAAAATTAGAAAATTTCCATAAATACTTCTAAACTTCCAAAAGTAGAAAATTTCCATAAATAAAATTACGACTATCGCAAAACAATTTTATGATCATGTCGAAACACAACCTGGGCTCTGATACCACTATTGGGTTTCCGACACCGCAGCGAGTGTATGTTCGAACATGTTTCGTAAACATATGCACAGGGGAAGAATTAAAAACCAATAAATATAATTTATTATAACACACACATCACACACATGCATAGTACAACATCTGTAGACATAATTGCAATTTCAAATTTTGCAATAAAAAAATTTACTCTAGTTATACCTGACGTATCACGTGCAGCGGGAATGACATCAACCGGAGCGACTTTATCTAGAATCACCTCTATCTGTATCCACGCCGAGTATCGTCGGGATGACTTCACAAATCCATGAGACTCGTCTTTGTAGGAGTCACTAGCCTCGTGTCGAAGACAATGTGATCGAGAGAAGATCACAATCCGAATCAAAATTCGGATTAGAAATCGAGTCCCAATAACTCGTTTCTCCGGAGAGGTATTCGTCAACCGTTTGATGAATCCTTCGTCCTCCACCTATGAGGATTACCGGAGATCGAATCTCTAGTAAAGTAGCCTTTGTCGGAGCTCAAAACGTCGTCCAAATGATGCTCCGATACGTAAGGAAACAAGCTGTCCAAAAAACTATACAGCTTGGTGGAGGATGTTGCGCCGACCAAAGAGGATGGCCGGCCAACCCTTGGTCGCCGGAACCAAGGTGAGCCGCCAGAGGGTCGCCGAAGGTTGGTCGGCTACAGCTTGGACACCAACAGCAGCTAGGATGGCGGCACAAAAGCTGGGCAGCAACAAGGTTGGGCGGCGGCAAGGAGAAGAGAGGGAGAGGGGTTTGGCGGCTAGGTTTTTCAAACAACCAAAAGTTCTACACGAAAAACCCTTAAGCCATGTTTTTTAGAGAACACATTCTTCTAATGGTTATTGGTTCAATTTAGAAACCGAAATTAAATTCTTTCTAAATAAAGGTACATAAAGGCAATTCTTAAGAACCAAAACTTTATTTTTCTCAACAGATAAATAAACATCTCCTACTGCAACAGCCGCCACCTTTGTGGCATCGCCCAACTATACGATAATCTCCCCCTTAGCCAGTCGTCTGGTTTCCTGGAACCCCTGCAAAGTATTGCAGACATGATCAGTGGCTCTCGTATCAACACACCAGGTGCCGGTAGATAACACCGCTAAACATGTTTCAACGACTAGACCAAAAGATATACCTTTGTTCTCCTTGCGGTTGGGGCAGTCCTTCTTCCAGTGTCCAGTCTGCTTATAAGTGAAGCACTTGCCTTTCGGCTTCTTCACTCCTCCCTGAGTTCCTCCCACCGCCTTTGCCCCAGCTTGTTTCTACTTCTTCTTACCTTTCAGCTTAGAAGTAGAAACCTTTTGGGCAACAATGGCTTGTGCCTGAGCACTCTGACGAAATAGCCCCTATGCAGCCTGGAGTTCTGTCAGAAGCTCGACCAACGAATACAACCTCTTGTTCATGTTGTAGTCCAAGTGAAACTGCTCAAAACTCTTAGGGAGAGACTGAAGAATGATATCGACTTGGATTTCCCCATCGATCTCAGCTCTGAGGACTTCCAACTCATTCAAATGAGCCATCATCTTGAGAACATGATCCCTCACGGGTGTTCCCTCGATCATGGTGGTCGTCATCAAGTTCCTCATGGCTTCCTATCATGCAACCCGATTCTGGTGTCCAAAAAGTTCTTTGAGATTGAGCATCATGTCATAAGCAGTGGGCATGGCTTGATGCTGATGTTGCAGTACATTTGACATAGATGCAAAAATGTAACACCGTACCATCTCATTGGCCTTGATCCATTTCTTATAACTCTCCTTCTCCTTTTCCCAGAATCATCCGCAGGCTTAGGAGGGCACTCTTCGAGGAGTATATATTTGTATTCCTCAGCATTCAAGACAATGTCAAGATTCCTCTTCCAATCAACATACTTGGGTCCAGTAAGTTTATTTTCTTTCAGTATCACAGCAAGCGGGTTAAAAGTCATTTTGAAAGAAAACCTAAGAATCACATAGATCAAAACATTAGATTTCAAAAAATTATTGATTCCTCAAACAATAAAATTTTAAAATCAACCAACACCTCAAAATACCGAGAATATCATATGCCACGATAGTGTGGACGTATATGAATTCTACATTTGTAAGAGGAGGTTTTACCCATTAATTTTACTATCTTGTCAACCTAACTTTTTGACAAGTAAAATTAATAGTTGGTTCCTCTTCGGCCCTACAAATAAAAGTAGTGACTCCGATGGGGAGGATACTTATATTTGTATTTAAGTGTTCACCATTACTTGGTACCAAGGTAATTATCTCAAGTTATGTGCCTTCCGATGGGGAAGTACACACGCTCCTTAATAATTTCCTATAATAATATTCGACCTTGTGATCCGCAAACAAACTCATCTGATGGGGAGGGAGGCACTCAGAGCCGACACGCAAGTTTATTTGCATCACATGTCAAATCGTAATGGTGGTCGTGGGAATTTATAAAAATATCCCTCTCCCACTTAGTAATTTAAAATTGAGGAATTTTCTAGCCTACGACATGCATATCAAACAATAAGCAATAAATATGAAAAATAAATTTTCCAACTATTATGGCTTTTGTCTTCAATATGTCTCCAGTCGTATCGCCATCTTGTCCGCTCCTCCCTACGCCATGTACGAGCCATCCGGAGATCCGAGCCGAGACTAAAAACTATTTTAATTTACATCCATCGATCCTATACTCCACAAGGGAGTGTACATGAAATCTAGATCGAAAGTAAACTAAAATAAAAGGAGTGGCAAAACAATGTCGTATCTAATTACAAAAATTAAATACTAGCCTCGTCAACCCAGAGGATTCAACAAAATATACAATTACACACATACAATCACATACACACATATGGCCATAATAGTTGGATCCTATGCCTGCAACCAAAGAGTTAACCTAAGAATATCCTACTATTATCCAGCACATATAATATATCAAAAGTGCATAAAAGTAACCGAATCCTAAACACACAAAACTGAAAATCGTGGCTCTAATACCACTTGAAGGTAGAAAACATCGCTTCCCACTTCAACTCGATCACTTCTTCATGGCGATCCCTTCTACGTCCCCGGATAAAAAAAATTTAATCCTTGACACGAGGGATTACCCAAGCAACCATTTCATCGTTGTGTTATTCGATTAGAGTGGTCACTTGAACAAACTTGTTGTTCAAGCCCCCAACCTCTATTCTACCAATAGCCGTGGAATAGACGATGTACGGATCATTGAATTTTGTGTTTATGTTCGGGGTCCAAGTTATATTAGCCACAAAACAGAATATATCATGCATATATAATTGAGAAACAATTATAAACATGTTACATAAGAAAATAGATGAGTATTATACCTCTCGATCTTCTATCGTATGTCCTTCCTCCTTTTGGATGTCGTGTGGGCGACGATCTACCAAAAGTCGAAGCTCCTAGATCACCAATCTTCCTTCCTTGCTCACTTCGAACAAGAGGAAGAATAAGAAATAAGGCACTTCTCTTTCTTTCAACCAACCACCATCTAAAAGTTTGGTGCTTGTTGCCGGCCAAGAAGGAGAAAATGAATAAGATGGAAACCGGCCAAGACTCCAAGGGAAGACCCTAAGTGTTGTTTCCACCGGCCAAGGAGAAGGAGATGAAGGAGTTTGGATGCTGGCCAAGGGAGGAAAAGCTAGTTTTGGGCACCGGCCACCAAGGAAGAAGAAGAAAAGCAAAAAACATTCCTTATTTGGTGCCGCCTACACCCCAAACCCTAATCCTCAAAGCTTGCCGCCCCTTACCCTAATCCTATCTCTATTAGAATTCTATTTGCCGCCCACCCCATGCTCTCCTTTTATAGAGTTAGGGATATTCCTTGTTTTAATCTCCACCATTGGTTCTAGGGATTTAATCTCAACCGTCGGATCTAGAGATTTAATCTCTACCTTTGGATCTAGAGTTTTATTTTCAACCATTGGATCTAAGCTTCATGAGGTTTTAATAGGCTACAATAGGGACCATGAGGAGGAGTTGGATCTTGGCCACCCAATGGATCAAGCCAGCATAAAGTCCGATCCATTAATGATAATCCAATCCACTAAAGGATTATCATTGATCTACCTCACCAACCCCCATTAGTTAATATGGGCTCCATATATTATTTATATATTTTTCTCTCCGTGTTTAAGATCTCGAATGTCCGTCGATTAATTAATTTACTAACAATTATTTAATCAACATCTAACTCCTTGAGTAGTACCACTCAACCTTTTCATCATGCCGGACCAAGTCCACCTACATGGTTTACATGATGAACCTTATGAGCTCCTCAAGGGGACATCATCATCCTAATATATAGGACACGGTTTCCTCCTATAATCAATGACACACCATATAAATAATATAATTTCCCAACTTATCGAGCCTATCGATTTAATCTATAAATCTCGCCCATTGGTAAATCAAAGAAATGAATACTAAGTATATGTGCCCATTATTATATCGGAATTAAGAGTATGTACAATATAATATCTGAGGTCCGATTCGATTATGTAGTCAGCAATAAATCGAATCACCTCTAAGTCGGTCCTGCTCAATACACACAAAGTGTACTAGTGTGATTCTATGGTCAAGACAAACCAATACCAAATCACACTACAACCATACCAATCGTTTGTCCAAAGTCATCTCAGTTGTGAGCCTTTACTTATACTTTACAAGGAGCCGATAACATAATCTCCTGTGTGACACCACCCACTATGTTATCTACAATGTAATGTATTAGACATTATGCATCACCATAAATATGCAAAGAATGATCATTTGATTATTATTTCAAAATAAAGATGTTCATACAAAAGATAGACTTTTCAGTATACATCCCAACAGGGGGGGGGGGTGAATAACAAGCAAGAAATTTTTTTGTTTTTTCGTTCATTCGATTAAAACTAAGAGTAATGTAACAAAAAAATAAATGACACAATTTATTTTTACTTGGTTCACAACCAAACGGTTGCTAATTCAAGGCCCTTGCAATCCTAGACCACGTACGGAGGGAAATGAACTAAAAAGCCTCCTCCTCATTGGAGGTAGGAGATGATGATTACAAAATAAAGAAAGCTTGAGGTAGAAGAACAATCCCACCTCTCCTCCTTATGATTAAAGAACTCGAAGATGAAAAGTTGAATACAAGGAACTGAAATGAAGACTAAAAACTTATACCAACGATGATTGAAGATTGAAGTCGAGGATGTGTCATCAACATTGTGACAACATTTCATCGTCGTAGAGATGTGGCATTGTAGGAGCATTTCAGAAGCATTAATTTATGACGTAAATGTGTGAAACCCCCTTTCTTTTATAGCCCTCCAACCCCCTAAACCTTGAGTGGAAAATCTTATCCAAATGGACACCTCACCTCAAGAAAAGGGATTCTTATCTTGACCTTCATCGAAGCTGGTAGTTTGAATAACAGTCGACTGATTGCTCTAATCAGTCAACTGATGCAACCAGCAGTCATTTGCTAATATTCAATAGCAACTGATGGCTAGGTTATCCATCTTCAACAAAGAGTTAGTCCAAAACATACAAGTAAAAGTAAAAAACGATGGCCACTTACCGTCTGATCTCGACCTAGACCTTCCACTTGAAGTCTTAGTCGGATTGCCGCCTAAAAATATCCCTATACGAAGGACTCGACCTTACCTTCATTCACACTCGAGCTTACCTTTAGTCCTTTATGGCTTGTAACTTGGCTCCCGGTCTTCACTTGTGTTCTTCGGCTCCTTTCGAAGTTCTCCCAGTGTCACCTGACCAGCGCGGTTTCTCGACTCGAGATTCTCTAGGTGTCTCCGACCTTCAGCTCAGCTTAATCATTTCTACACACTTAACAGAGCATGTGAGATAACGATATGACTTTAAGTTAGGGTCTTTGCAATAATCAAAAGGCAAGGAAAGTAATAGTAATTCCTAACTTTGCACCGACAATCATAGGAAGGTCACCCCTAAACCAATGCATCGATTAGTCCTAATTTCACTAATTGCTTTGCTAATCAAACCATAGGGTTAGGAAAACTCAGGTTAGCTTCTTAAAAGATGAACTCAAGTTAATTTTTCCAAAACAGTGCAATCAGTCGAATAAGACAATAACCAGTCAACTGAAAACCCCAGTAGTCGACTGCCATAAGGAGCAGTCGACTGATTTCTAACAGTTCAGAAATTAGTGAATTTCAGACGAGTCTAAAAATGTGTAAGTAATTCTACGTATTTGTAAAATTTACAAAACTTTGTATACGCATTACTTATGTCAAGTACAATGGACGAAAAATAGAAGGATAAAAAAATACCCATTATATTAACGGATTGTAACAAAGTTCAAAACTATAAAAATCATTAATGGTTTGGTTAACTTTATATCAAAATCATTAATGATGATTGCTATCAAACGATAGACTTCACCAATGGTTTCAAAAATGATTGTAAAATTGTGTTCAACCCTTAAGTTTAATCAAGGTCTATTGGTTCATAAAAAAAATACACAGATATAATCAAATTTTCATGTCATTCCAAAATGAAATAATAACATTATTTCAAGGACCAAGCCTTACAAATACCAAACACTCAAAAAGGAAAAACACACACAATGGTGACAAGCTAAGCACCCATTGCATCATCATCCACCTCCATCGTATGCGTATCACTGGCAACAGGACCACCAGCACCAGAGGAAGATGGGAAATAATGTGGCGGATGTCCTAGTGAGAAGGAACGAAGAATCACAACCATCTCCTATTGTTGCCACTCCATCGTATCAAGACGGGAGACAACCTGAGTTCGTAAATTGTGATGCTCTAGGCTAAACTCCTCTAGATGTGTATCGATGGACTCCTCAAACTCCACAAAGTGTGTTGTAAAGTCGGAGTCTGGCATAACATCGTCGTCTATAGCTACGGCAGGGCCAGCTCTAGCACCATCTCCCAGGTGCCTCCCATCCTCCCATGTCATGGAGCCGCCAGCGAGCTTCAAGCCCTCCAAGGAAAGGGTCCTAGAATTCATTCAATCATACTTTGTGGTCATGGGCTTGATCAACCCTTTGGTGACGTCGATCCCGATGCAACCAAGCCACTCTATAATCACATGACCATATGACATATGGACCTTCCCACTGTTGGGTATAATGAAGTGAATGATGCAATGGAAGGTATTTAGGCTGATATTGGCATCAAGTGCATGACAGAATGCATACATGAGAAAAAATGTGGGGGTCGAACTAAGGCTAACCCACAAGTGACATTGGGTAGAATGCAATGGACAATGACCTTATAAAGGACATTGTCTTTGGCTGAAAGGTCATTGGATGGAAAATGGTTGACACCAAGTTGTCAAGGCCTGTTATAGAATTGATCATGGAGAGAATCCAAAGTAACATCCTCAAAGGTGAAAAAAGAGGCTCAAGGAGAGAAGGGTAGAAGACAAGATCACTCTCTGATGGGCGACATCCTAGGAAGTCCTTCCATATTTAGGAGTGAAGTCTAGGTTGTGCTAAGCAATGCAAGTCCTATACCTTAACCCATCCCCAACAGATCAGAAATTATTGAAGATTTCAGACAACAAAGTGGAATTAATAGGGTGTTCACAAAAGAGTAATGACTCTAACTCGTAGTGTTTGATGATTACTACTATGTTAGAGCAATGTACATGGAAAAACATATCATCTAACGACCTAGGTGGAATGAGTTGAAACTTATTTTTATTGAAAGCTAAATCATGAGTTGAAGTGGGAAATCGTGCATCGATAGGTGAGAGAGGGTGAAATGGGCCCTCACCGGAAGGTAAAGATTGACGTTTAGATACCAGATGCTTAACTCTTAAGATAAAGAATGAAAATGCATGATGAATGCATGAATGCAACACACAAAAACAAACCAAGTGGTTATCACATAACAAGATCAACAAACGATAAAGAGAATTAATTGAGATTAGGGCTTAGGGATTACTTAGGTTCCATGAAGACTGAGTGAGCATCAGGGAAGGCAAAAAGGTGACGATCGCCGGAAAAACTCATCCAAAAGAACGCCTAGCCGGAGCCTAGCGATAGTTGAGATCAAACCTAGCATTCCCAGAGAGAGGAATGAGAGTGAGGGCCGAAGGAGAGGCTGGACGGCGCGAGAATGGTAGTGGAAGCACCAAAGAAGAAGAAGAGTAGCGAAAGAAAGTTCGACAGTGGTGGAACTCAGCGGAGAGAAAGGGAAAAATGTTGAGGGTTTATCGAGTCGAACGAGTCAGGTGGCCCTAATACCCATGCTATCAATCGACTATATAATACGCTAGTCGACTAATGAAGACTAGTTGAACTGGTTAGTCGACTATGAACAATTTTGTGTTTGTGGCAAATATCAGCAGTTGACTGACGATTAGCATCATTCGACTACGACGCAATCTGTGGGTTGGCCATTAAATGACAGTCGACTGCCAAAATTAGCAGTGGACTAGGATAAGCCATTGTTCGTGGTCAAGATTACCAATCGACTGGTGATATACACTAGTCGACTTATATCAGTGCAGTTATATTTTCAGTCAAGTGTGGAAATGTATAATGAATTCTAGACATGTCAAAAAATCAAGAAATTTCAAAGACACATTTGTCAACCTATTCTTTATCAGGGAAAAATGATTTGAAAAATATCATCTCTAGATTCCTAGGTTGACACAAACTTGAAAGATCCTAAAAAGTTCACTGTCTTTAAAATAACTTTGTATCACTATTGGGACACAAGAGAAATTTTTTTTTCAAAATATCACAAACATAGTTTAAAAGATATTTTATTTGAGATTTCCATCCATGTTCTTGGAACTATGTGTACTATAATTGTGCACAAGTCTTCCCAATGATTGGTCCAATTATGGATTAATGTATCTAGATGTCACTTTGGTTCATAGTAATGCATCATAACAAGAATGATGTGTTGGTGCAGAGAGCACCACTCCTTAATTTTAATGTATGAACCATAGTTAATGTTAGGAATTACTTGTGGTTTGATATATGTACTAAGTGTGCACGTTTAACAGGAAGTCCTAGTAGGTCAGGTAGACTGGATACTAGGCAATGCATGAGAAGTCCTAGTAGGTTGTGTTGAATGGATACTAGGCAGAAGACTTGACAAATTAGGAGGATCGGACACCAGGCGGGAAGTCTAGATGGGTCAGGAGACCAAACATCTAGCATGAAGACCGATTGGGTCAGGACAATGGATAATCGACATGAAGTCCAGCTGGGTAAGGGTGACCAGACAGCTAGAGGAAGCCATGGTTGAAGGTAGGAAACTTCGCTTCCCACTTCAACTCGGTCTCTTGTTCATGGCGAACCCTTCTACTTCCCCAGATAAAAAAAATTATCCTTGACAAGGAGGGATTATCCAAGCTACCATTTCATCATCGTTCTATTCGATTAGAGTAGTCACTTGAACACACTTATTATTAAAGCAACCAACCTCTATTCTACGATTAGCCGCGGAATAGACAATGTACGGATCACCAGTTTTTGCGTTTGTATTCAGGGTCCAAGTAAATTAGCCACATAACAAAACATACAACATGCATATAATTGAAAAACAATTATATACATAATACAAAAGAATATAAACAAGCATTATACCTCTCGATCTTCTATTGTATGTCCTTCCACCTTTTGGACGTCGTGTGGGCGATGATCTTCCAAAAATCGAAGCCTCCTAGATCACCAATCTTCCTTTCTTTGATCGCTCCGAACAAAAGGAAGAATAAAACAAAACTCTTCCCTATCTAGTACCAGCCACCAAGTCAAGAAATCTAGTTGTAGTCGTCGACCAAGGAAAGGAGATGAAGGTTATGGATGCCGGCCAAGACCTCCAAGGGAAGAGATCTTAGTCTTTGTCGCCGGCCAAGGAGAGAAGAAGAGAGGATGGGTGCCGGCCACAACCCTAGGAAGAAGGAAAATTTTCCAAAAGAGTGCCCGCCAAAGCCCTTCTCCAAAACCCTAGCCTCCCTTTAGTTTCTTGCCGCCCAAGCCAAAAGAAACAAAAACCCTAATCTCTCAAGTATATCCCATGCCCATGCCTTGGCCTCCTTTTATAGAGTTAGGCTTAAGCCTTGTTTTAATCTCCATCGTTGGATCAAAGGATTTAATCTCAACTGTCGGATCTAGAGATTTAATCTCAACCGTCAGATCTAGAGATTTAATCTCCACCGTCGGATCTAGAGTTTTATTTTCCATCATTGGATCTAGGCTCCATGAGGTTTTAATAGCATATAATAGGGACCATGAGGAGGAGTTGGATCTTGGCCACCCAATGGATCAAGCCCACATAAAGTCCGATCCATTAATGATAATTCATTCCACACAGAGGATTATCATTGATCTACCTCACCAACCCCCATAAGTTAATATGGGCTCCATATATTATTTGTACATATATCTCCCTGTGTTTAAGATCTCGAATGTTTGTCGATTAATTAATTTACTGACAATTAATTACTCAACTTCTAATTCCATGAGTAGTACCACTAAACCTTATCATCATGCCGGACCAAGTCCACCTGCATGGTTTACATGATGAATCTTATGAGCTCCTCAAGGGGACATCATCATCCTAATATATAGGAAACGGTTTCCTCCTATAATCAATGACACACCATATAAATAATATCATTTTCTAACTTACCGATCCTATCGATTTACTCTATAAATCTCGCCCATTGATAAATCAAAGAAATGAATACTAAGTATATGTGCACGTTATTATATCAGGATTAAGAGCATGTACTGTTGGGTTTTTCCAAGCCACAAAAACTGGCTTTTTGCGTTGCGGAAACCTCGGAATCCCCGGCCACGGATCCGTACGAAGATATATTAAAATAAAACATGTATGTGCTTACTAAAAACCCTAGATCTACCTTAGATCTAAGAGGTGAGATCATTACCCTCGATGCGACGCCCTTCGCAAATCCCGCTCGTCCAAAAGGGTTGCCGGAACTTGAGAGTGTCAAGTGCACACTCCTCTATTGGTATCCACACAAGAAATAGGTGGAGAAAAGACAATCTTGAGTGTGCTAGCACTCCTAGAATGTCTCAGCAAGATGAGGAAGAAGAAGGAGAGCTTGAGGGAAATTGATCCAAGGTTGAAGATGATGTTGTGTTTAACTCACCAAATGAATTTCACCAACATAACCCCTAAAGTGGCCGGCCACATTAAGGAGAGGGGGTTACATGCATGCATATAACTCCCATGACCCTTGGTCTCTTTCATGATGTGGCACCAATTGACAAAGTCAATGATGATGTGAAGCATCATCATTGGCCGGCCAAGCCAAGTCATCATCATGACATGGCATTTGGTCAAGTCAAACTTGACCTTTCATCTTCCCTCTCAAGTCAAGTCAAACTTGACCTCTAATCTCTCATGGTTGATCAAATCTAACCACTTGACTCAAGTCAATTTAATTGAATGAATCTCTATTCATTAATTTAAATTGATTTGATGAATTAAATTTAAATTAGACTCATTCAACACTTGAATCAACTTGAGTCTAACTCAATTAGTCTAATTTGGATTACTCTTAATCCAATTTGGTTCATCCCATGAACCTAATCCTCATGGTTCATCATATGAACCTAATCTCCATCTAATTGCTCTTATGTGTGTGACCCTATAGGTTCTTGTAACGTTGGCAATGTCCCTAAACCGATTTAGGAACATAAGCAATGAGCGGTATCTAGCAACACATCATTGCTACCCAAGTTACAAGAATGTTGAGCTCCAACATCACCTTTGTGACAACTAATCGTGACTCTCACAATATGTGACAATGTCCCTCTATCCTTGACATCTAGATTGACCAATCGAGGCATAGACCGTGTCATCCTCGGTACAATCTAAATCTTGAACTCCAAGTAGACTCACTCTAATCAAATGAGCTCAATATCTCATATTGACTCATTTGGGCATGGACATGCACTTCATGGTCTCACTCTATCAAGAATATCGATGTCACTCCTGTCATATAGGAGGGATAGATCCCATCTACATCACTCACATCCCTCCGCATAATTTGTTACATACCCAATAATCGCCTTTATAGTCCACCCATTTACGGGTGACGTATGACGAAGCCTAAGTATGCAACTCCTTATATAGGGAACCATGATGACTTCATGTCTAAGGACTAATAGTCATACTAATAGTCACATGAGAAAGTATATGACACTCATATAACGATTCATGATACTTTCTCATGGCGTGTCATTCAGTATACATTCTCCAATGCATACCCATGTGTCAACTTGATATCTCATATCCATGACTTGTGAGATCAAGTCATCATATTGACCTACATGCTAGTCTCTACGCATTAACATTGTCCCTGAATGTTAATACTGTTGGTACAATCGGCCCAGGTCACGATTGACCAGGACTCGAGTGATGTTTTGATGTTTCGACAAAAACATATGACAATGTAATTGTCATTTGGTAAAGTCTAAGTCTTGAGTACTTGGCATGGAAAGTCCAAGTGGGACACTTGGCACATGAAAAGTCCAAGCATGGTCTTGGCATGGAAAGTCCAACATGGGTTGGCAAGGGAAAGTCCAAGCTTGAGTCTTGGCATTTGAGAAGTCCAAGGGTTTGATATTGGCGGCGTAAAGTCCAAGCTGGAGTCTTGGCAGCATAAGTCCAATGGTTGGCGGCGTAAAGTCCAAGCGGAGTCTTGGCGGCGTAAGTCCAATGTGCCTTGGCGGTGTAGACACCGTTAGCATGACATAGCCGACGGAAGCACCTGAAGGCTAGCGCGATGGATGAACAAGTCATGGATGACTTGGAGGGATCCGAGAGGCATGAGGCTGATGGAGGTGGCTAGAAGGCTTAGGTCTAGGCTAAGGGTGGTCTAGCAAGTATGGGGGAACCATACTTGGGTTAAAACCTCATGTTTGAGGTGTGCCAGTCGACTGGACCGAGTCAACTAGGGTTTGACTGTGGGTTATGGCCTAGCAGTCGACTGCCAGAGGTGGGCAGTCGACTGATGGCTCGAGCAGTCGACTGATCGTGTGATCAGTCGACTGGTGCTCGGTATTTCGGGCACAGAATGGAGTCGAGACTCGACTGGTCGAGTGAAGGCTCCATCAGTCGACTGATGGTCACAATCAGTCGACTGATGAAGGTTCCGTTGGACTTATCCAGTGTGGATCTAGCCGTTGTCTCACGACAACAGTGGCATCAGTCGACTGATGGTCCCGATCAGTCAACTGATCGACTTTTTCCAGCACAGGTTGAAGCTATATATGGAGCTCGTGATGGAGGAAAAACAAAGGTTTCTTTGAGGCGATTTGGGGCGAGTTGCTGCTGCAATTCAGGGTCTCCAAGTGCTACTCGATCAACCTAGCGATCAAGCATTCAAGAGCATTTGAAAAGTGTTTTTCTTTACTAGTTTTGCTTTGTATTTCATTGTATTCGCTTGTAGCTTTTGATTATTGTTGTAATCATCCTGTACGAGGTTTCTCCGCCTCCGACTCGTGTCGAGAAGGAGTTATTTCATAGTGGTGTGTGATTGGCATCGCTATGGTTCGTATGAACCCGATCCGTGGAGTAGGAACCGTGCGGTTCCGAACCACGTTAAATCTTCGTGTCTTTGTGTGTGCTTGTCCATTTTGTTATTGTATTATATCTATATTCCGCCGCGCTAACGAAATTGTAGACACGAACACCAAAGAATTCCATTGACGCTATTCACCCCCCCTCTAGCCATTCCAACGATCCCCAACAAATACTCGACTAGGAATCATTAAGAGTAGTATTCTCTATATCATCTCATTATCGATTCAACCAATTGATTGATATAGATAAGAACCTACTACTCAAGGACATTATTATATTTAGTTATTTGGCACCAATACAAGTAAATATACTAACCATGCCTTTATAAATAGGAATATGATACAATAAAGTCCATACAACAATCATCACATGATTGGCTCTAGGGCTTTCACTAACAATCTCCCACTTGCACTAGTGCCAATCACCGTAGTATTGAATACCCAATGACCTAGTGTGACCATCATGCTTTTTCTGTGCCAAAGCCTTGGTCAAGGGATCTGCAATGTTAGCCTCTTTGGGTACTCTGCAAATCTTCACATCTCCTCTATCGATAATCTCTCGAATGAGATGGAAGCACCAATATATATTCGGCCTTTGTTGTAGAATTAGCAACTGTGTCCTGCTTGAAACTCTTCCAGCTCACAGCGCCACCATTCAAGAAAAACACGAACCCTGACTGCGGTCTATAATCTTCCTGGTCAGTTTGGAAGTTGACATCGCTGTAACCCTTTACAACTTGCTCCTCATCGCCTCGAAATATCAAGAAATATTCTTTAGTCCTTCTCAAGTACTTGAGAATATTCTTGACTGCTATCCATTGACGCTCACCTGGATCTGACTGGTATCTACTCGTCATGCTCAAAGCATACGAGACATCAGGACGAGTACACAGCATGGCGTACATGATTGATCCTATAGCAGATACGTAAGGGATCTTATCCATGCGGTCTCTCTCCTCTCTAGAAGAGGGACTTTGAGTCTTCGAAAGACTCACACCATGTGACATCGGCAGAAGTCCTTTCTTGGAATTCTGCATGGCAAACCGAAGTAATACCGTGTCAATGTATGTACTCTGAGTTAGGCCAAGCAATCTCTTAGATCTATCTCTATAGATCTTGATGCCTAGAATACAGGTTGCTTCACCTAAGTCCTTCATTGAGAAGCACATCCCCAGCCATGTCTTCACAGACTGTAGCGAAGGGATGTCATTGTTAGTGAAAGCCCTAGAGCAAATCATGTGATGATTGTTGTATGGACTTTATTATATCATATTCCTATTTATAAAGGCATGGTTATTATATTTACTTGTATTGGTGCCAAATAACTAAATATAATAATGTCCTTGAGTAGTAGGTTCTTATCTATATCAATCGATTGGTTGAATAGATAATGAGATGATATAGAGAACACTACTCTTAATCATTTCTAGTCGAGTATTAACATTCAGGGACAATGTTAATGCGTAGAGACTAGCATGTAGGTCAACACGATGACTTGATCTCACAAGTCATGGATATGAGATATCACGTTGACACATGGGTATGCATTGGAGAATGTATACTGAATGACCCGCCATGAGAAAGTATCATGGATCGTTATATGAGTGTCATATACTTTCTCATGTGGCTATTAGTATGACTATTAGTCCTTAGACCTAAAGTCACCATGGTTCCCTACATAAGGAGTTGCATACTTTGGCTTCGTCAAACGTCACCCGTAAATTGGTGGACTATAAAGGCGATTACTGGGTGTGTAACAAATTATGCGGAGGGATGTGAGTGATGTAGATGGGATCTATCCCTCCTATATGATGGGGGTGACATCGATATTCTTGATAGAGTGAGACCACGAAGTGCATGGCCATGCCCAAATGAGTCAATATGAGATATTGAGCTCATTTGATTAGAGTGAGTCTACTTGGAGATCAAGAGTTAGATTGTACCGAGGATGACACGGTCTATGCCTCGATTGGTCAATCTAGATGTCAAGGATAGAGGGACATTGTCACATATTATGAGAGTCACAATTAGTAGTCACAAAGGTGATGTTGGAGCTCAACATTCTTGTAACTTGGGTAGCAATGATGTGTTGCTATATACCACTCATTGCTTATGTTCCTAAATCCATTTAGGGGCATTGCTAACGTTACAAGAACCTATAGGGTCACACACATAAGAGCAATTAGATGGAGATTAGGTTCATATGATGAAGCATGAGGATTAGGTTCATGGGATGAACCAAATTGGATTAAGAGTAATCCAAATTAGACTAATTGAGTTAGACTCAAGTTGATTCAAGTGTTGAATGAGTCTAATTTAGATTTGATTCATCAAATCAATTTAAATTAATGAATAAAGATTCATTAAATTAAATTGACTTGAGTCAAGTGGTTAGATTTGATCAACCATGGAAGATTAGAGGTCAAGTTTGACTTGACTTGAGAGGGAAGATGAAAGGTCAAGTTTGACTTGACCAAATGCCATGTCATGATGATGACTTGGCATGGTCGGGCAATGATGATGCTCCACATCATCATTGACTTGGTCAATTGGTGCCACATCATGAGGGAGACCAAGGGTCATGGGAGTTACATGCATGCATGTAACCCCCCCCTTCCATGAAGTGGCCGACCACTTTAGGGGTCATTATGAGGAATTCATTTTTGGTGAGTTACTCATTCCATCATCTTCTTCCTTGGTGCTCTTCCTCTCAAGCTCTCCTTCTTCTTCCTCATCTTGCCGAGATCTTCTAGGAGTGCTAGCACACTCAAGTTTGTCTCTTTTTCCACCTATTGCTTGTGTGGATACCAATAGAGGAGTGTGCACTTGATACTCTCGAGTTCCGGCGAACTTTTGGACGAGCGGGATAAGCGAAGGGCTTCGCTACGAGGGTAATGATCTAACCTATTAGATCTAAGGTATATCTAGGGTTTTTAGTAAGAACATACATGTTTTATTTTAATATATCTTCGCACGGATCCGTGGCAGGGTATTCCGAGGTTTCCGCAACGCAAAAAGCAGTTTTTGCGGCTCGGAAAAACCCAACAGTGGTATCAGAGCCACATGCGAAGCATGTATGTGTTTCATTTTTGTAATTTTTGTATTAGATATAAAAATTACAGATTTATATGTTTCTGTAAATTTCCTAATTTTATAGAATTTTTGGGTATTTTTCTCAAAGAGTCGAAGCAACGAGTGTTGGGACACTTGTAGGCTTCAACCGTCGAGAAAAACTCTCCGAAACGACAAATTCTCGCTTTAGGTTTTTGGGACAGCGACTTAAGTCGCTGTAGGATCGCAGTAGGGACACTCGCAAAGTTAATTTTCCGAGTATGGGCGCTGCCCCTATCCCCGAAAGGGGCTTTGTCCCGCGATCGCGCCCGGAAACCGCTTAGCGGGACCGTTACGGAGAGGTGACTCATTAATTTGAAAAAAAAAATTAGGAAAAATTATAGAAATTTCTGTAAAAATACATAATTTAGAATTAAGTATAATTCTGTTATTGTCATGGCCCAATGACCCAAATTTGATTGTATTATATGTGTTGTAATTCATAATATGGCATGCGTGCCGTTTTGTAGTTGTGCATGTTGTATATTGTATGCGACCTGCGCGTCGTACC
Source organism: Wurfbainia villosa (assembly GCA_025175895.1). Classification (NCBI taxonomy): domain Eukaryota; kingdom Viridiplantae; phylum Streptophyta; class Magnoliopsida; order Zingiberales; family Zingiberaceae; genus Wurfbainia; species Wurfbainia villosa. Next base: position 40,267,261 of record CM046008.1, on the reverse strand, counting down.
TCTTCTTTTGATATTCTAGTTGTAAATAGTTTTATACTCGAATGTAACTCGAGTTTCATATTTGTAATGTACAAAATGGAGCGGTGGAAAGTCCACTCGAAGACGAGATTACGAGAAGGGTGACGACGACACATGGCGGTCAAAGGAAGCGCTTGGAGAAGCCGCTAGCCTTAAGTTGACCTCCGATCTTCTCATTGGCTTGAGAAGATCGTAGTAGGGACATGACTATATCACATTTAATTATATATATATATGTTGATATATATATATATATACTTAATTGATTTTGCTTGTATGTATGTGATGCATGCTAGTAGAATAATGCTTGTATGTATATGATGCATGCTAGGATAATTTTCTTGTATGTATATGATGCATGCTAGAATAATGAATGTATGTATGTGATGCATGCTTATATAGGATAATAAAGGCCTAAATGCGTATAAAATAAACATTACGATTAGATTAGATCATAATCGAATCAACTCGAAAATGCCTACCGAACCTTGATACCCATCACTACCTCGATCATTTGTTGTTGTTGAATCTGCCAAAGCAGAGCAACACATATTATCTTGGTAGGGTTCGGAGGGACAATCTTGGTCCCGCCTATCACGCTTGGGTTAGAGTAAGATCAATTAGATTGAGCAAAACTAGTTAAACTCAATTAGATCGAGTAGAACTATAGGCATATTCCAATCGTTGGAAAGATAGGTTAAGATCGCATTTACACTAAATCTTGGGCGATTTAGCCAAAGCTAACTCAAGGTCTTTTGTAAATGTGAGTCTTGATCCTATAAACAAGAGTTGCATAGAGATGTAATCGGTAATGTGTTACCCACCGATCGTACTAAGTCTTGGGCGATTTATCCAAAGCTAACTCAAGGCTTAGGATGATGTGGATCTTGTCCCACAAGAATTATAGCTAGTTTGTATGAATCTAGTAATGTGGTTTGACCACATCAATAACTCGATTCTACAAAATTCCTATAATTTAGTGGGAGCATCATTTGATTAAAGGCCTAATTAAATGATAAAAGGAATATGATATTAATTCTCTACATTGTATGTTGTAGATAACTATGTCGACAAACACGAACACTCTCTCTCTGCGTTCTGTCCTTGAGAAGGACAAGCTCAATGGAGCAAATTTCCTGGACTGGTACAAGAACCTGAGAATTGTTCTCACCCAAGAAAGGAAGTTGTACGTCCTGGAGTAGCCCATTCCGGAGGCACCTCCTGCCACTGCCTCGCGAGCTGACAAAGATGCTTACAAGATGCATCAAGATGATGCATTAGATGTTTCATGTCTTATGCTCGCGACCATGAACTCTGAGCTTCAGAAGCAACACGAGTTCATGAATGCTTATGATATGGTTGGACATCTTCGTCAACTATATCAAGGACAAGCTAGGCATGAGAGATATGAAGTCTCTAAGGCATTTTTGGGTCCAAAATGCAAGAAGGGACTCCCATAGGTACATATGTACTCAAGATGATTTGGTACGTAGAGAACCTACAAAGGCTGGGATTCCCACTTGGCCAAGAGCTGGCCACTTACCTGATCTTGCAATCTTTGCCACAAGCCTTCAATCAATTTGTCATGAATTATAACATGAATGAAATTGATAAGCCATTGCCTGAAATGCTCAGCATGTTAAGAACTGCTGAGATTAACCTTAAGAAGGGAAAATCTGACACCATTTTGATGGTGCAGAAGAAGAAAGGCAAGGGCAAGCCTAAAGGTAAGGGAAAGTCCCAAGCCAAGGGCAAAGGCAAAGAACTTAAACCCAAAGGAGGGGTAGCCAAGGAAGGGGCTTGCTTCCACTGCAAGGAAGGTGGACACTGGAAGTGTAACTGCAAAGCTTACCTGAAAGATCTTAAGAAGAAAAGAAGTGAGACTTCTACTTCAGGTATAAATGTTATAGAAGTAAATCTATCTATTTCTTCATCATGGGTATTAGATACCGAATGTGCATCTCACATTTGTACCAATGTGCAGGCGCTGAGAAATAGCAGGGCATTGACAAAGGGCGAGGTGGACCTACGAGTAGGCAATGGAGCAAGGGTTGCTGCTGTTGCTGTAGGAACTTATGATCTATCTTTGCCCTCTGGGCTTGTACAAGAATTAGATAAATGTTGTTATGTGCCTGCTTTAACCAAGAACATCATTTTAGTTTCTTGTTTGGACAAGAAAGGATTTTCATTTATAATAAAGAACAAATGTTGTTTAGTTTATTTAAATGATATGTTCTATTGTAGTGCACCTCTAATGAACGGACTCTACTTTCTAGACTTAGAGAGCCCTATCTATAACATAAGTACCAAGAGGTTCAAGACAAATGAGTTGAACCAAACCTATCTCTGGCACTGTCGCTTAGGTCACATAAATGAGAGTCGCTTATCTCAGCTCCATAAGGATGGGCTGCTAGACTCATTGGATTTTGAATCATATGAGACATGCGAGTCTTGCCTTTTAGGCAAGATGACCAAGACTCCCTTTAGTGGACACAGCAAAAGAGCAACAGATTTGTTAGGACTTATACATAGTGATGTATGTGGTCCTTTCAATGTTGCTGCTAGAGGTGGTTACAGGTACTTCATTACATTTACTGATGACTTCAGTAGATATGGTTATGTGTATATCATGACACACAAATCAGAATCCTTTGAAAAGTTCAAAGAATTCAAGAAAGAAGTACAAAACCAGCTTGGAAAGAGTATTAAGATACTTCGATCAGATCGAGGTGGAGAATACCTTAGCCATGAGTTTTGTGACTATCTAGCTGAGTGTGGGATTCTATCCCAACTCACTCCTCCTGGAACACCACAGTGGAATAGTGTATCCGAAAGGAGGAATCGTACCCAATTAGATATGGTACGATCTATGATGAGTAACACAGATCTTCCTATATCCTTTTGGGGATATGCTCTAGACACAGTAGCCTTTACCCTTAACCGTGTACCATCCAAGGCTGTGATAAAGACACCATATACGATATGGACAGGGAGAAATCCCATGATGTCTTTCATGAGGATTTGGGGTTGTGAGGCTTACGTTCGACGTCAAGTCTCAGACAAACTGGGACCCAAATCCGATAGGTGCTATTTTGTTTGATATCCAAAGGATACAAAGGGATATTACTTCTACATTCCCAGTCAGCAAAAAGTGTTTGTGGCAATGACTGGGGTTTTTCTAGAAAGGGATTTTGTTTCTAGAAAAACTAGTGGGAGTACCTTCGATCTTGAAGAAATTCAAGATAAGGACCATAGTACTGAGGCCTTGATGGAGGTTGAACAGGAACCACAAAGTGTTGTGGGTGATGAGGTTATTGCACAAAGAGTTGTTGAACAACCACCTGTTCAGGTAGACCTACCTCTTCGCAAGTCTGATAGGGTACGTCGTCTACCTGAGAGATATTCATTTCTCTTGTCTGACCATGATGACGTTATTCTCATTGAGAATGAGCCTACCTCTTATCAGGAAGCTGTGATGAGCCCAGATTCTAAGAAATGGCTAGAGGCCATGAGATCCGAGATGGAATCTATCTACACTAACCAAGTATGGACTTTGGTTGATCCATCTGAAGGGGTCAAACCCATTGGGTGTAAGTGGGTCTTTAGGAGAAAGACTGACATGGATGGACTTACACATACCTATAAGCGTCGATTGGTGGATAAAGGTTTCAAGCAAATTCATGGTATTGACTATGATGAAACCTTTTCTCCAGTTGCGATGTTTAAGTCCATTCGGATATTGCTTGCTATTGTAGCATACCACGATTATGAGATCTGGCAGATGGATGTCAAAACCGCGTTTCTGAATGGAAACTTACTCGAGGATGTGTACATGACACAACTTGAGGGTTTTATAGATCCACAGCATACTGGGAAGGTATGCAAGCTGCAAAGGTCCATTTATGGGCTAAAGCAAGCTTCTCGGAGCTGGAATCTTCGATTCGATGATGCGATCAAACAGTTTGGTTTCATCAAGAATGAAGATGAACCCTGTGTCTACAAGAGGGTTAATGGGAACACAGTTGTCTTCCTTGTATTGTATGTGGATGACATACTGCTCATTGGGAATGACATCCCTTCGCTACAGTCTGTGAAGACTTGGCTCGGGACGTGCTTCTCAATGAAGGACTTAGGTGAAGCAGCTTGTATTCTAGGCATTAAGATCTATAGAGATAGATCTAAGAGATTGCTTGGCCTAAGTCAGAGTATATACATTGACACGGTATTACTTCGGTTTGCCATGCAGAATTCCAAGAAAGGACTTCTGCCGATGTCACATGGTGTGAGTCTTTCGAAGACTCAAAGTCCCTCTTCTAGAGAGGAGAGAGATCGCATGGATAAGATCTCTTATGCATCTGCTATAAGATATATCAAGTACGCCATGCTGTGTACTCGTCCTGATGTCTCGTATGCTTTGAGCATGACGAGTAGGTACCAGTCAGATCCAGGTGAGCGTCACTGGAAAGCAGTCAAGAATATTCTTAAGAACTTGAGAATGACTAAAGAATATTTCTTGATATTTGGAGGTGATGAGGAGCAAGCTGTAAAGGGTTACAGCGATGTCAACTTCCAAACTGACCAGGAAGATTATAGATCGCAGTCAGGGTTTGTGTTTTGCTTGAATGGTGGCACTGTGAGCTGGAAGAGTTCCAAGCAGGACACAGTTGCTGATTCTAAAACAGAGGCCGAATATATATTGGTGCTTCCATCTCATTTGAGAGATTATCGATAGAGGAGATGTGAAGATTTGCAGAGTACCCACAGAGGCTAACATTGTAGATGCCTTGACCAAGGCTTTGGCACAGAAAAAGCATGATGGTCACACTAGGTCATTGGGTATTAGATACTACGGTGATTGGCACTAGTGCTAGTGGGAGATTGTTAGTGAAAGCCCTAGAGCCAATCATGTGATGATTGTTGTATGGAGTTTATTGTATCATATTCCTATTTATAAAGGCATGGTTATTATATTTACTTGTATTGGTGCCAAATAACTAAATATAATAATTTCCTTGAGTAGTAGGTTCTTATCTATATCAATCGATTGGTTGAATCGATAATGAGATGATATAGAGAACACTACTCTTAATCATTCCTAGTCGAGTATTAACATTCAGGGACAATGTTAAAGCGTAGAGACTAGCATGTAGGTCAACACGATGACTTGATCTCACAAGTCATGGATATGAGATATCAAGTTGACACATGGGTTTGCATTGGAGAATGTATATTGAATGACCTACCATGAGAAAGTATCATGGATCGTTATATGAGTGTCATATACTTTCTCATGTGGCTATTAGTATGACTATTAGTCCTTAGACCTGAAGTCACCATGGTTCCCTACATAAGGAGTTGCATACTTTGGCTTCGTCAAACGTCACCCGTAAATGGGTGGACTATAAAGGCGATTACTGGGTATGTAACAAATTATGCGGAGGGATGTGAGTGATATAGATGGGATCTATCCCTCCTATATGACTGGGGTGACATCGATATTCTTGATAGAGTGAGACCACGAAGTCCATGGCCATGCCCAAATGAGTCAATATGAGATATTGAGCTCATTTGATTAGAGTGAGTCTACTTGGAGATCAAGATTTAGATTGTACCGAGTATGACACGGTCTATGCCTCGATTGGTCAATCTAGATGTCAAGGATAGAGGGACATTGTCACATATTGTGAGGGCCACAATTAGTAGTCACAAAGGTGATGTTGGAGCTCAACATTCTTGTAACTTGGGTAGCAATTATGTGTTGCTAGATACCGCTCATTGCTTATGTTCCTAAATCCGTTTAGGGTCATTGCCAAGTTACAAGAACCTATAGGGTCACACACATAAGAGCAATTAGATGGAGATTAGGTTCATATGATGAACCATGAGGATTAGGTTCATGGGATGAACCAAATTTGATTAAGAGTAATCCAAATTAGACTAATTGAGTTAGACTCAAGTTGATTCAAGTGTTGAATGAGTCTAATTTAGATTTGATTCATCAAATCAATTTAAATTAATGAATAAAGATTCATTAAATTAAATTGACTTGAGTCAAGTGGTTAGATTTGATCTACCATGGGAGATTAGAGGTCAAGTTTGACTTGACTTGAGAGGGAAGATGAAAGGTCAAGTTTGACTTGACCAAATGTCATGTCATGATGATGACTTGGCATGGCCGGCCAATGATGATGCTCCACATCATCATTGACTTGGTCAATTGGTGCCACATCATGAGGGAGACCAAGGGTCATGGGAGTTATATGCATGTATGCAACCCTTCCTTCCATGAAGTGGCCGGCCACTTTAGGGGTTATTATGAGGAATTCATTTTGGTGAGTTACTCATTCCATCATCTTCTTCCTTGGTGCTCTTCCTCTCAAGATCTCCTTCTTCTTCCTCATCTTGCCGAGATCTTCTAGGAGTGCTAGCACACTCAAGTTTGTCTCTTTCTCCACCTATTTCTTGTGTGGATACCAATAGAGGAGTGTGCACTTGACACTCTCGAGTTCCGGTGAACTTTTGGACGAGCGGGATAAGCGAACGGCGTCGCTACGAGGGTAATGATCTAACCTATTAGATCTAAGGTAGATCTAGGGTTTTTAGTAAGCACATATATGTTTTATTTTAATATATCTTCGCACGGATTCGTGGCTGGGGATTCCGAGGTTTCTACAACACAAAAAGCGGTTTTTGCGGCTCGGGAAAACCCAACAATCATATCCAATGAGTAGTATGTCATCCACATATAATACAAGGAAGACAACTGTGTTCCCATTAACCCTCTTGTAGACACAGGGTTCATCTTCATTCTTGATGAAACCAAACTGTTTGATCGCATCATCGAATCGAAGATTCCAGCTCCGAGAGGCTTGCTTTAGCCCATAAATAGACCTTTGCAGCTTGCATACTTTCCCAGTATGATGTAGATCAACAAAACCCTCAGGTTGTGTCATGTACACATCCTCGAGTAAGTTTCCATTCAGAAATGCGGTTTTGACATCCATCTGCCAGATCTCATAATCGTGGTATGCTGCAATAGCAAAAAAGATCCGAATTGACTTAAACATCGCCACTGGAGAAAAGGTTTCATCATAGTCAATACTATGGATTTTCTTGAAACCTTTAGCCACCAATCAGCCCTTATTGATATGTGTAAGTCCATCCATGTCAGTCTTTCTCCTAAAGACCCACTTACACCCAATGGGTTTGACCCCTTCAGGTGGATCAACCAAAGTCCATACTTGGTTTGTGTACATGGATTCCATCTCGGATCTCATGGCCTCTAGCCATTTCTCAGAATCTGGGCTCATCACAGCTTCCTGATAGGAGGTAGGCTCATTCTCAATGAGCATAACGTCATCATGGTCAGACAAGAGAAATGAGTATCTCTCAGGCTGACGACGTACCCTATCAGACCTGTGAAAAGGTAAGTCTACATGAACAGGTGGTTGTTCCACAACTCTGTTGGGTTTCCGACACCGCGGCGTGTGTGTGTTCGATCATGTTTCGTAAACATGAACACAGCAGAAGCAATAAAAATAATAAATCTACATTTATTACAACACACACAACACACGCATGCATATTACAACAAGTGTAGACATAACCGTAAATTTAAATTTGCAATAAAAGGAAATTTATCAACATTATACCTTTCGTATGACGTGTAGCGGGAACGGCATCAACCGGAACGATCCTCGCTAGAATCGTCTCTATCCGTATCCACGCCGAGTTCCTCGGGATGACTTCGCTAAGCCACGAGCTTCGTCTTCGTACGGGTTACTAGCCTCGTGTTGAAGACGACGTGATCGAGAGATGATCACGATCCGAATCCAAATTCGGATCCTAATACGAGTTCTCAAAACTCGCTTCTCCGGAGAGGTATTCGTCAACCAATTGACGAATCCTTCATCCTCCACCTCAGAGGATTACCGGAGATCGAATCCCCGGTAAGTTAGCCGCTGTCGGAGCTCTAACCGCCGTCCAAACGACGCTCCGTCGAGAGGAGAAGAAGCTGTCCAGAAAACTGGACAGCTTGGTGGAGGAGTAGGCGCCGGCCAAAACAAGGAAGCCAAGTGCTCACCTTTTCACCGAGGCCTAGGAAGATCACCGGAGGGTCGCAGGAGGGTTCACCGGCTGAAGCTTGGACGCGGCAAGGAGCTAGACGGCAGCACAACCAGCTGGGCGGCAATGGAGGTTGGGCGGCACAACTAGGTTGGGCGGCAACTCCAAGCTAAGGTTTGGATTAGGGCTTAATTATCCATTAAGCCCTCTTTTATAGAGAACTAATTCTCTTAATAGTTATTGGATCATAACCATTAGGCCCGTTAACCTGCTCCATTAAGATAAGTTAAAATAAACCAAACCATGATGGTTTATTTTAAGTTAAAATGAACCGAACCAACTTTTGGTTCATTCGTTTAAAATAAACCAAACCCTTTGGTTTATTCTCCTCCATTGGATTAGAACCAAACCATTTTGGTTCATCCATTACGTCTTCATAAGACTCGGCCCATCCACGCTTCCATTGCGACTGAAACAATTTCATGCTCGCTTTATGTTTGGTCCAACCAAACCTAGTTTCTCTCGGTCTGAGAATCCCATTCTTAAGCTCGTTTTAAATCCTTTGGATTACGCTCGTTGTGCGTGTGACCAAATAGGTTCTCGATTTATGTTGGCCGTCTATAATTAACCATTAATTATAGAACGATCATGAGTGGCACCTAGTAGTACATCATGATCCCTAATTAACCGAAAAGTTCAACGGTTGATCCAGAACTATTTCTGAAACCCTTCAGCAGCTCGAATGATTCGTGCCTCATTCCCTTCACTCATCTTATACCCACTTGATTCAGGACATGGTCTATTTGTAGGGAATTCTTTATGCCAAATGGCATATGCGCAACGGAAAAATTAGGATCCCTTCCAAGTGATCCATGCGAAAGCAAACTCGTATAAAATAAATTTCTCTAAACCAAGCCTATCTTATAGGAGAGGATTACCTTTGTTGCGTGCCCTTGTTAATCTCGCTTCTTCCTTTTGTTTGTTGGATCTTTAGCACGTTCAAGTGTCCGTGCCTCTATATGTATCCACACGAGCAAGCTCTTGTCTCACAAAAGAAAACTAGAGGAGCTCTCCTTTACTTCTTGCTAGAGAAGTCCCTAAAGGAGAGGAAGCTAGGGAAAAAGAGAAGGGAAGAAGAAGACTACTCTTCTTGCTACACTCACAAAAGCCACACAACAATAAGCTCACAAGCTCTCTCCAAGCCTCAAGCTCCCAACAACCACACTCCACCAAAAAACTCTCCTTTGGCCGGCCACTCCATGGAGCCTTTTATAGGGTTGGAAAAACCCTTCCACCTCCTTCACATTCAATGCAATCCATTGCATTGAGACACACTCAAAAAGGATTTGGCTTCCTTGTTTGGCCGGCCACTTAAGGAGACAAAACCATTTTGTTTCCTTCCACCTTATCTAGCTTAGGTGGATGCTTAGGTGGCATGCTTATGTGGCATGCTTATGTGGCATTCTTATGTGGCATTCATGCATGTTGAATTAATCTTATTAATTCAATTAAGCTTATGTTATCATATTGAATTAATCTTATTAATTCAATTAAGCTTATGTTATCATATTGAATTAATCTTATTAAATCAATAAGGTAACATATTGAATTAATCTCATTAAATCAATTAGCTAAAATTCTCATTAAGCTTAAAGTCCAAAAACCATTTTGTACTTAAGCTTATTCCCAAATTATTCTAGTCAAACTAGAATACTCTAATTCCTCTAATTATCATGCTCTTTGTGTGTGACCCTATAGGCTCTCATAGCGTTGGCGGTGGACCTAAACTCTTTTAGATACACAAGCAATGGCGGCATCTAGCAATACATCATTGCTACCCAAGTTCTGAGATAAGTCAAGATCCGACTAACCTTTGTGACTACTATAATATATGACCGTGTCCTTCTATCCTTGATATCAGTTGATCAATGAGGCATAGGCGTGTCATCCTCGATCAATCTATGTGTTTCTTGATCACTGAGTAAACTAACTCAAACAAATGAGCTCAATATCTCATATTGACTCATTCGAGCATGGCCATGCGTTTTAGTAGTTCTACTCAATCAAAGGGGCCCATGATATCACTCTCGTCATATGAGAGGGATAGATCCCATCTACATCACTCACATCCCTCATAATTTGTTATATACCCGATGTCGCCTTTATGGTCCACCTGTTACGGGTGGCGTTTGGATACCAAAGTACATAACTCCTTATGTAGGGAACCATAGTGACTTAGTCTAAGGACTATTCATACCAATAGTCACATGAGAAAGTTTATGACACTCATATAACGATCCATGAAACTTTCTCATGGCGGGTCGATTCGTTATATATTCTCTAATATATACCCATGTGTCGACTTGATATCATATATCCATGACTTGTGAGATCAAGTCATCAATTGACCTACATGCTAGTCTTTATGTATTAATATTGCCCTTGCATATTAATACTTGACTAGAACATTTAGAAAGTGTTCTCTGACCTCTCATAATCAATTCTGCCAATTGATGTGCTGTAGATAAGAACCTACTTTTCTAGGGCATTACTATATTTAATTTAGCTGGCACAAGCAAGACTTAAATATAATAACCAATCCTTTGCCTTTATAGAATATGATACAAAATGTTCCCTATTCAACCATCACATGATTGGTTCTTAGGGCTATAACTAACAATCTCCCACTAGCACTAGTACCAATCACTATGATATCTAATACCTAGTGACCTAGTGTGACCATCATGCTTCCTCTGTGCCAAAGCCTTGGTCAATGGATCTGCGATGTTAGCTTTTGTCGGTACTCTGCATATCCTCACATCTCCTCTATCGATGATCTCTCGAATGAGATGGAAGCGCCGCAGTATGTGTTTGGTCCGCTGATGTGATCGAGGTTCCTTAGCCTGTGCAATAGCCCCATTGTTGTCACAATAGAGGTCTATTGGATCTGCAATGCTAGGAACTACCCCAAGTTCACTGATGAACTTACGGAGCCAAACAGCCTCCTTTGCTGCATCAGATGCAGCAATATACTCGGCTTCTGTTGTAGAATCAGCAACTGTGTCCTGCTTTGAACTCTTCCAGCTCACAGCTCCACCATTCAGGCAAAACACGTACCCCGATTGCGATCTATAGTCATCCTTGTCTGTTTGGAAGCTTGCATCACTGTAACCCTTTACAGCTAGCTCCTCATTGCCTCCAAATATCAGGAAATATTCTTTCGTTCTTCGTAAGTATTTAAGAATATTTTTGACTGCTATCCAGTGACTTTCACCTAGATCCGACTGGTATCTACTCGTCATGCTCAAAGCATACGAGACGTCAGGACGAGTACAAAGCATGGCGTACATGATAGACCCTATGGCAGACGCATAAGGGATCTTATCCATGCGATCTCTCTCCTCCTTAGAAGAGGGACATTGAGTATTCGAAAGACTCACACCATGTGATAAAGGCAGAAATCCTTTCTTGGAATTTTGCATAGAAAAACGATCTAGCACTTTATCAATGTATGTACTCTGACTTAGGCCAAGTAATCTTTTAGATCTATCTCTATAGATCTTGATGCCTAGAATATAGGCAGCTTCATCTAAGTCTTTCATCGAGAAACAATTCCCTAACCACATCTTCACAGACTGGAGTGAGGGAATATCATTTCCGATGAGAAGTATGTCATCTACATACAAGACAAGAAATACAACTGTGCTCCCACTATTTCTCTTGTAGATACAAGGTTCATCTTCATTCTTGATGAAACCAAACTCTTTGATTGCATCATCGAATCGAAGATTCCAGCTTCGAGAGGCTTGCTTTAGTCCATAAATGGACCTTTGCAGTTTGCATACCTTTCCAGGATGCTTTGGATCTTCAAAACCCTCAAGCTGTGTCATGTACACATCCTCGAGTAGCTTTCCATTCAGAAAAGTGGTTTTGACATCCATCTGCCAGATCTCATAATCGTGGTAGGCTGCAATAGCAAGTATGATCCGAATGGATTTAAGCATCGCAACTGGTGAAAAGGTTTCATCATAGTCAATACCATGAATTTGTTTGAATCCTTTAGCCACCAATCTACCTTTATAGGTATGCTTATTACCATTCATGTCAGTCTTTACTTTAAAGACCCACTTACACCCAATGGGTTTTACCCCTTCAGGTGGATCAACCAAGGTCCATACTTGGTTAGTGTACATGGATTCCATTTCGGATCTCATGGCCTCTAGCCATTTCTCGGAATCTGGGCTCATCATAGCTTCTTGATAGGATGTAGGCTCGTCAAGATTGTCAAGCAATACATCACCATTGTCAGTCAAGAGAAAAGAATATCTCTCGGGTTGACGACGGATCCTGTCAGATCTACGAAGAGGTTGGTCTACTTGAACAGGTGTTTGTTCCACAACTCTTTGGGCAACAATTTCCTCATCCACAACACTTTGTGGTTCCTGTTCATTTTCCATCGAAGCCTTAGTGTTATCGTCATCTTGAACTTCTTCAAGATGAATTTTACTCCCACTAGTTTTTCTAGAAATAAATTCTCTTTCTAGAAAGACAACATTTCTGGCAACAAACACCTTGCCAAGTGTGGGATTGTAAAAGTAATATCCCTTAGTTTCCTTGGGATATCCGACAAAATAACACTTATCTGATTTGGGTCCTAGTTTATCTGAGACTTGACGTCTTACATAAGCTTCACAACCCCAAATCTTTATAAAAGACATTTTGGGACTCTTCCCAGTCCATATCGTATATGGTGTCTTTTCTACGGCTTTTGATGGGACGCGATTAAGTGTGAAAGCGGCTGTCTCTAGAGCTAGTCCCCAAAAGGAAGTAGGTAGATCAGTCTGGCTCATCATTGATCGTACCATATCTAATAGAGTACGATTTCTCCTCTCAGATACACCATTCCATTGTGGTGTTCCAGGGGGAGTGAGTTGGGATATTATCCCACACTCAGCCAGGTGATCACGAAACTCTTGACTAAGGTATTCACCACCTCGATCTGATCGAAGTAGCTTGATACGCTTACCAAGTTGGTTTTGTACTTCATTCTTGAATGCTTTGAACTGGTAGGCTCCTCATCATCAATGAGTAACACGTCGTTCGATTCACTTACGAGAAATCCATATCTCTCAGGAATATTACGTGTTCTACCAGATCTACGAAGATGTGGTGTTACAATAGGTCCAGCCGATTGCTCATCACTATGAGTTGTCGGCCGTTGTGCTTCACCAGGTATCTCATTAATGTCTATTTGAGTCTCTCGAGCCTCCTCAAGCTCGACGACACTCCCACTGTTTTCTTGCAAGAGAAACTCTTTCTCTAGAAACACAGCATGCCTTCAAACAAACACCTTTTGTTCCACAGGATGATAGAATTGGTAACCCCTTCTTTCCTTAGGGTATCCAACAAATAGACATTTATCAGACTTAGCATCCAATTTGTCTGATACAGTCCGCTTCACATAAGCAGGACAACCCCATATCTTCAAGTAAGATACATGAGGTTTCTTACCATTCCATATCTCATATGGAGTAGTTGAGACTACCTTGGTAGCCATTCTGTTTAACAAGTAAACAGCTGTCTGAAGTGCATAGCCCCAAAAGGACTTGGGAAGAGTCACATGATTCATCATTGACCTGACCATGTCCAACAAGGTCCGGTTACGCCTCTCAGATACACCATTATGCTGTGGTGTATATGGCGGAGTCCATTGAGACAATATACCATTGTCTCTTAGATAATCAAGAAACTCTTGACTTAAGTATTCACCACCTCGATCCGATCGATTTATTTTAATACTCTTATCATGTTGTTTCTCTACTTCATTTCTGAATTCTTTGAACCTTTCAAAGGCTTCAGACTTGTGTTTCATCAAGAACACATACCCAAACCGTGAGTGATCATCGGTGAAGGTAATGAAGTAGCTATAGCCTCCTAATGCTTGAGTTGACATAGGTCCACATACATCAGTATGTATTAGACCTAGTAACTCTCCCACTCGTTCACCTTTTCCAGTAAAGGGTAACTTAGTCATCTTGCCATTTAAGCATGATTCGCATGTATCTATGAATCCAATTCAAACGATTCCAGAATTCCACATCGGTGTAATTCGGACATGCGTTTCTTGCTTATATGGCCAAGACGACAATGCTACATATGGGAGTCTAATTGATTATCCTTTCGAGCATGTTTGTTGCTCGCTTCGATATTGAAGATGTCACTGGATACGTCCAACGTATAAACACCATTTCTTAAAGTTCCAGTCCCATAAAGAACTCCATTCAAAGTTATGTAACAACAATTGTTACTAAAAGACAAATGGAACCCATTTCTATTTAGACAAGAAATAGAAATGATGTTCTTTATCAACGAGGGAACATAAAAGCAATTGTCCAGTTCTAAGACAAGTTCTGTAGGGAGTCTCTACAAATACGTTCTGATGGCAAGTGCAGCAACCTTTGCTCCATTCCCATCATGTAAATTTGACTCTCCCTTGACGAGTCTTCTTCTATTCCTTAGCCCATGTATGTCATTACATATATGTGAGCCACACCCAGTATCCAATACCCATGTGTCTAAGGAAATAGAATGATAATCAATAACGAAGATACCTGAAGAAGATGGGGCATCCGATGCCTTATCCTTCTTCACGGACTCAAGATAAATCTTGCAATTTCTTCGCCAATGGCCCTCCTTGCTATGATGATGGCAAGTGCCCTTTTGAGATGGTTCTGCCTTTTTACCTTTTTGTTCTTTCCTTTCTTCTGTTCTTTTGCCTTCCTCTTAGAACCCTTCTTTGAGGAATCAACTAACAGAACCGCCTTCTCCTCATGCTTCACAGAAGGCTCCACAGTCTTCAGCATATTGAGGAGCTCGGGAATGGTAGATTCCAATTTGTTCATCCGATAGTTCATCACAAATTGCAAGAAACTCTTGGGCAAACAATGCAGAATTAAGTCAATACTTAACTCATGATCCATCACAAAATCGAGGGTAGCTTGCAGCTCGATGTACCCGTTCATCTTTAGCATAAACTGCACTACAGATGAACCTTCTTGCATCTTCGTGGTGAAGAGGAGCCTAGAGACTTCGAACCTTTCGGATCTCTCTTGCTCAACGAACAACTCATGAAGATGGAAGACCATAGTATTAGCATCCATATGCTCATGCTGCTTTTGCAGCTCAGGTACCATCGCCGCTAGCATGATGCAACTCGCCAGCTCAGAATCTGCCACATGCTTCTGATAGACCAACATTTGGTCTAGAGTTGCATCGTCCTTAGGACGGTCAGGAAGAGGCTCTTCAAGGACATATGCAAGCTTTTCCGCCTTGAGAACAATTCTTAGGTTTCTAAGCCAGTCCAGGAAGTTAGGCCCAGTCAGTTTGTTCGAATCCAAAATAGTGCGCAAATTCAAAGACGTCATGATCAATTTATTGACCTAGAAATATAAAACGAGCATATATGAGAAAATGATTTTAAAATGCATCAATATACATTTATAAATCCCATTCATTTTTCAAATTTCAAAAACCCCAAAATCACTTCGGGAGATCGTAGGTCCATCTCCGAATGTGCTGATATCCATCATAGTTATGAACAACCTTGGAGAGAGTCCAACAAGTCATTCATAACTACGACGGTAGGTATCAACTATACCGATTGCATATCACGTATATGCAACTATCACAATGTGCTATCAACTAATTGAATGTTCACACATACATCGGGTTGTTAACACATTAACAAGTATGCATCATATGCATAGCACCCAACTTCACCTCCCTTTACATCGAGCTTGGAGAGAGTCCAACAAGCCGATGCTCCAGGTTAAAGCCAACCCATTAATCGGGAAATAGTTTTAATATGGTTAGAGCGCATTCAACCAATTAGCCCAGCTTGGAGAGAGTCCAACAACCAAAGCTAACGATTGACCTCTGACTCTTACCATATTAGTATTAAACTATTCCATGGTTTGAACATGTTCGGGTTCGAGCCGGGCTTGGAGAGAGTCCAACAACCCAAACAAGAAACGGAACTCTGGTTCTAACCATATTAATGGAGGTGTAGGCTTTAATATTGTTTAAGGGTTTTTATGTCTCATCCTCTTTGCATGCAAATAACTATTATCTACATGTCATGGCATACATGGCATACATCTACATGTCACGACACGCATGGCATAATGTTATGAATCTAATACATTTACATGGCATACAATTATGTCATGTATATATTTCCTTATATGTCATAACTATTTATGAAAATAAAATATGTTTAAGATTTGATTCTCCAAATCAAATCATAATTAAATTAGGAAATAATTTTCCAAATCTAATCACATATTTTATTCATGGAATTATTTGATTAAGGAAAATCTATTTAGGAAACCAATTTCCTAAATCATTAAAACTACTTATGGAAATAAAATATTTTAAGATTTGATTTCCCAAATCAAATCATGATTAAATTAGGAAACAAATTTCCAGAATCTAATCAAATATTTTATTTATGGAAAATATCAATTTTCATAAATACTTCCAACTTTCCAAAAGTGGAAGATTTCCATAAATACTTCTAGACTTTCCAAAATTGAAAAATTTCCATAAATACTTCTAAATTTCCAAAATTAGAAAATTTCCAGAAATACATTATGACTATCGCAAAACCATTTTTACGATTATGTCGAAACACAACCTGGGCTCTGATACCACTGTTGGGTTTCCGGCACCGCAGCGTGTGTGTGTTCGATCATGTTTCGTAAATATGAACACAGCGGAAGCAATAAAAATAATAAATCTACATTTATTACAACACACACAACACACGCATGCATATTACAACAAGTGTAGACATAACCGTAAATTTAAATTTGCAATAAAAGGAAATTTATCTACGTTATACCTTTCGTATGACGTGTAGCGGGAACGACATCAACCGGAACGATCCTCGCTAGAATCGTCTCTATCCGTATCCATGCCGAGTTCCTCGGGATGACTTCGCTAAGCCACGAGCTTCGTCTTCGTATGGGTTACTAGCCTCGTGTTGAAGACGACGTGATCGAGAGATGATCACGACCCGAATCCAAATTCGGATCCTATTACGAGTTCTCAAAACTCGCTTCTCCGGAGAGGTATTCGTCAACCAATTGACGAATCCTTCATCCTCCACCTCAGAGGATTACCGGAGATCGAATCCCCGGTAAGTTAGCCGCTGTTGGAGCTCTAACCGCCGTCCAAACGACGCTCCGTCGAGAGGAGAATAAGCTGTCCAGAAAACTGGACAGCTTGGTGGAGGAGTAGGCGCCGGCCAAAACAAGGAAGCCAAGCGCTCACCTTTTCACCGAGGCCTAGGAAGATCACCAGAGGGTCGCCGGAGGGTTCACCGGCTGAAGCTTGGACGCCGGCAAGGAGCTAGAAGGCAGCACAACCAGCTGGGCGGCAATGGAGGTTGGGTGGCAAAACTAGGTTGGGCGGCACAACTAGGTTGGGCGGCACAACTAGGTTGGGCAGCAACTCCAAGCTAGGGTTTGGATTAGGGCTTAATTATCAAATAAGCCCTCTTTTATAGAGAACTAATTCTCTTAATGGTTATTGGATCATAACCATTAGGCCTATTAACCCGCTCCATTAAGATAAGTTAAAATAAACCAAACCATGATGGTTTATTTTAAGTTAAAATGAACCGAACCAACTTTTGGTTCATTCGTTTAAAATAAACCAAACCCTTTGGTTTATTCTCCTCCATTGGATTAGAACCAAACCATTTTGGTTCATCCATTACGTCTTCAAAAGACTCGGCCCATCCACGCTTCCATTGCGACTGAAACGATTTCATGCTCGCTTTATGTTTGGTCCAACCAAACCTAGTTTCTCTCGGTCTGAGAATCCCATTCTCAAGCTCGTTTTAAATCCTTTGGATTACGCTCGTTGTGCGTGTGACCAAATAGGTTCTCGGTTTATGTTGTTCGTCTATAATTAACCATTAATTATAGAACGATCATGAGTGGCACCTAGTAGTACATCATGATCCCCAATTAACCGAAAAAATCAACGGTTGATCCAGAACTATTTCTGAAACCCTTCAGCAGCTCGAATGATTCGTGCCACATTCCCTTCACTCATCTTATACCCACTTGGTGCAGGACTTGGTCTATTGTGTCAGTCCCCACTAGGCTGACTACGTCACACCTAGCCCAAGTATCATTTCCTCGTCCTACGGATTCTAGTTACTCCACATGTATCGAAGAGTACCTTACTCTAAACATGTAATGCTTGTGCCAAAGACTTTAGTAACAATCCGACTAGAGGTCATGGGTATACATCTCCTCGCAAGGAGTGGTGAATCCTTTATAGGCTATTCAAACACCTTCGATCACTTCGACTTATACCCAATCATCCCGGGTCCACATCTCCTTAGAGATGTTTGCTTAAGATGTCAAAGCATAAGTCTCCATAATCAAGATGACTTGAATACCGCAAGTCAAAGGAACATCGCACTTAAGCCACAGTAAGAACTTCATTGACATATCTATATATGTAGAGAACCATATGAAGTCTTACGACTGGTCACTCCAATGAACTAGTTACCATAACTAGCATCCACGATTAACTCCGGACATCACAATGTCTCCAGCTAGTGAGAATCAGCTGCTTGGATACACCAAGGAGTATACCTCGTGCTAGTCTCGACAGAATTGATGGTGTCCAAATCCATCAATTCATCGACTAGGGATAATTCCGATACATCACAATTACACATGTAGAGATACTCACTAGTTGTGATCCAATCACAAATTCTCTCATGCTATGAATCGCATCGTGGATATTCAGTAAATGAGTTTAAGATCCAATCAAATACATGAAACATGTATACTCATATAGTGAATCTTCATTTATCATATAAATGGTTCATACATAAGGCGATTGCCTTAGGACATCTCTCATATATTACTAACAAACTCTTTGTGCAACAACCTCATCACCCACAACACTTTGTGGTTCCTGTTCAACCTCCATCAAGGCATCAGTGCTATGGTCCTTATCTTGAATTTCTTCAAGATCGAAGGTACTCCCACTAGTTTTTCTAAAAACAAAATCCCTTTCTAGAAAAACTCCAGTCTTTACCACAAACACTTTGTGCTGACTGGGAATGTAGAAGTAATATCCCTTTGTATCCTTGGGATATCCAACAAAATACCACCTATCAGATTTGGGTCACAGTTTGTCTGAGACTTGACGTCGAACGTAAGCCTCACAACCCCAAATCCTCATAAAAGACATCTTGGGATTTCTCCCTGTCCATATCGTATATGGTGTCTTTATGACAACCTTGGATGGTACACGGTTAAGGGTAAAGGCTGCTGTGTCTAGAGCATATCCCCAAAAGGATATAGGAAGATCTGTGTGACTCATCATATATCGTACCATATCCAATAGGGTACGATTCATCCTTTCGGATACACCATTCCACTGTGGTGTTCCAAGAGGAGTGAGTTGGGATAGAATCCCACACTCAGCTAGATAGTCACGAAACTCATGGCTAAGGTATTCACCACCTCGATCTGATCGAAGTATCTTAATACTCTTGCCAAGCTGGTTTTGTACTTCATTCTTGAATTCTTTAAACTTTTTCAAAGGATTCTGATTTATGTGTCATAAGATACACATAACCATATCTACTGAAGTTATCAATAAATGTAATGAAGTACCTGTAACCACCTCTAGTAGCAACATTGAAAGGACCACATACATCACTATGTATAAGTCCTAACAAATCTGTTGCTCTTTTGTTGTGTCCACTAAAGGGAGTCTTGGTCATCTTGCCTATAAGGCAAGACTCGTATGTCTCATATGATTCAAAATCAAATGTGTCTAGCAGCCCATCCTTATGGAGCTGAGATAAGCGACTCTCATTTATGTGACCTAAGCGACAATGCTAGAGATAGGTTTGGTTCAACTCATTTGACTTGAACCTTTTGGTACTTATGTTATAGATAGGGCTCTCTAAGTCTAGAAAGTAGAGTCCGTTCATTAGAGGTGCACTACAATAGAACATATCATTTAAATAAACTGAACAACATTTGTTCTTTATTATAAATGAAAATCCTTTCTTGTTCAAACAAGAAACTGAAATGATGTTCTTAGTTAAAGCAGGCACATAACAATATTTATCTAATTCTAGTACAAGCCTAGAGGGCAAAGATAGATCATAAGTTCCTACAGCAACAGCAGCAACCCTTGCTCCATTGCCTACTCGTAGGTCCACCTCGCCCTTTGTCAATGCCCTGCTATTTCTCAGCGCCTGCACATTGGTACAAATGTTAGATGCACATCCGGTATCTAATACCCATGATGAAGAAATAGATAGATTGACTTCTATAACATTTATACCTGAAGTAGAAGTCTCACTTCTTTTCTTCTTAAGATCTTCCAGGTATGCCTTGCAGTTACGCTTCCAGTGTCCTGCTTCCTTGCAGTAGAAGCAAGCCCCTTCCTTGGCTACCCCTCCTTTGGGTTTAAGTTCTTTGCCTTTGCCCTTGGCTTGGGACTTTCCCTTACCTTTAGGCTTGCCCTTGCCTTTCTTCTTTTGCACCATCAAAATGGTGTCAGATTTTCCCTTCTTAAGGTTAAGCTCAGCAGTTCTCAACATGCTGAGCATTTCAGGCAATGGCTTATCAATTTCATTCATGTTATAATTCATGATAAATTGATTAAAGGCTTGTGGCAAAGATTGCAAGATCAGGTCAGTGGCTAGCTCTTGGCCAAGTGGGAATCCCAGCCTTTGTAGGTTTTCTACGTACCCAATCATCTTGAGTACATATTGACCTACGGGAGTCCCTTCTTGCATTTTAGACTCAAACAATGCCTTAGAGACTTCATATCTCTCATGCCTTGCTTGTCCTTGATATAGTTGACGAAGATGTCCAACCATATCATAAGCATTCATGAACTCATGTTGCTTCTGAAGCTCAGAGTTCATGTTCGCAAGCATTAGACATGACACATCTAATCCATCATCTTGATGCTTCTTGTAAGCATCTTTGTCAGCTCGTGAGGCAGTGGCAGGACGTGCCTCCGGAATGGGCTTCTCCAGGACGTACCGCTTCCTTTCTTGGGTGAGAACAATTCTCAGGTTCCTGTACCAGTCCAAAAAATTCGCTCCATTGAGCTTGTCCTTCTCAAGGACAGAACACAGAGAGAGAGTGTTCGTGTTTGTCGACATAGTTATCTACAGCATACAATGGAGAGAATTAATATCATATTTCTTTTATCATTTAATTAGGACTTTAATCAAATGATGCTCCCACTGAATTATAGGAATTTTGTAGAATTGAGTTATGGATGTGGTCAAACCACATTACTAGATTCATACAAACTAGCTATAATTTTTGTGGGACAAGATTCACATCATACTAAGCCTTGAGTTAACTTTGGCTAAATCGCCCAAGACTTAGTATGATCGGTGGGTAACACATTACCGATTACATCTCTATGAAACTCTTGTTTATAGGATCACGACCCACATTTACAAAAGACCTTGAGTTAGCTTTGGCTAAATCGTCCAAGATTTAGTGTAAATGCGATCTTAACCTATCTTTCCAACGATTGGAATATGCCTATAGTTCTACTCGATCTAATTGAGTTAACTAGTTTTGCTCAATCTAATTGAGCTTACTCTAACCCAAGTTTGATAGGCGGGACCAAGATTGTCCCTCCGCACCCCTACCAAGATAATATGCGTTGCTCTTCTTTGGCAGATTCAACAACAACAAATGATCGAGGTAGTGATGGGTATCAAGGCTAGGTAGGCATTTTCGAGTTGATTCGATTATGATCTAATCTAATCGTTATGTGTATCTCATACGCATTTACACCTTTATTATCTTATATTCGCATGCATCACATACATACAATCATTATTCTAGCATGTATCATATACATGCAAGAAAATTATCCTAGCATGCATCATATACATACAAGCAAAATCAAATATATATATATATATATATATATATATATATATATATATATATATATATATATATATATATATGTGATATAGTCATGGCCCTACTACGATCTTCTCAAGCCAATGAGAAGATCGGACGGTCTACCTAAGGCTAGCGGCTTCTCCAAGCGCTTCCTTTGACTGTCATGTGTCGTCGTCACCCTTCTCGTAATCTCGTCTTCAAGTGGACTTTCCACCGCTCCATTTTGTACATTACAAATATGAAACTTGAGTTACATTCGAGTCTAAAACTATTTACGACTAGAATATCAAAAGAAGAGGTACGACGCGCAGGTCGCATACACTATACAACACGTACAACCACAAAAACGGCACGCAGGCCATATTATGAATTACAACACATCATAATCCAATAAAATTGGGGTTATTGAGCCATGACAATCACAGAATTATACATAATTCTAAATTATGTATTTTTACAGAAAATTTCTATAATTATTCCTATTTTTTTCAATTTTATGAGTCACCTCTCCGTAACGGTCCCGCTAAACGGTTTCCGGGCACGATCACGGGACAAGACCACTCGTACGAAGATATATTAAAATAAAACATGTATGTGCTTACTAAAAACCCTAGATATATCTTAGATCTAAGAGGTGAGATCATTACCCTCGATGCGACGCCCTTCGCAAATCCCGCTCGTCCAAAAGGGTTGCTGGAACTTGAGAGTGTCAAGTGCACACTCCTCTATTAGTATCCACACAAAAAAATAGGTGGAGAAAAGACAATCTTGAGTGTGCTAGCACTCCTAGAATGTCTCGGCAAGATGAGGAAGAAGAAGGAGAGCTTGAGGGAAATTGATCCAAGGTTGAAGATGATGTTGTGTGTAACTCACCTAATGAATTTCACCATCATAACCCCTAAAATGGCCGGCCACATTAACGATAGGGGGTTACATGCATGCATGTAACTCCCATGACCCTTGGTCTCCTTCATGATGTGGCAGCAATTGACAAAGTCAATGATGATGTGGAGCATCATCATTTGCCGGCCATGCCAAGTCATCATCATGACATGGCATTTGGTCATGTCAAATTTGACCTTTCATCTTCCCTCTCAAGTCAAGTCAAACTTGACCTCTAATCTCTCATGGTTGATCAAATCTAACCGCTTGACTCAAGTCAATTTAATTTAATGAATCTCTATTCATTATTTTAAATTGATTTGATGAATTAAATCTAAATTAGACTCATTCAACACTTGAATCAACTTGAGTCTAACTCAATTAGTCTAATTTGGATTACTCTTAATCCAATTTGGTTCATCCCATGAACCTAATCCTCATGGTTCATCATATGAACCTAATCTCCATTTAATTGCTCTTATGTGTGTGACCCTATAGGTTCTTGTAACGTTGGCAATGTCCCTAAACCGATTTAGGAACATAAGCAATGAGCGGTATCTAGCAACACATCATTGCTACCCAAGTTACAAGAATGTTGAGCTCCAACATCACCTTTGTGTCTACTAATCGTGACTCTCACAACATGTGACAATGTCCCTCTATCCTTGACGTCTAGATTTACCAATCGAGGCATAGACCGTGTCATCCTCGGTACGATCTAAATCTTGAACTCCAAGTAGACTCACTCTAATCAAATGAGCTCAATATCTCATATTGACTCATTTGGGCATGGCCATGCACTTCATGGTCTCACTCTATCAAGAATATCGATGTCACTCCCGTCATATAGGAGGGATAGATCTCATCTACATCACTCACATCCCTCCGCATAATTTATTACATACCCAGTAATCGCCTTTATTGTCCACCCATTTACGGGTGACGTTTGATGAAGCCAAAGTATGCAACTCCTTATGTAGGGAACCATGGTGACTTCAGGTCTAAGTACTAATAGTCATACTAATAGTCACATGAGAAAGTATATGACACTCATATAACGATCCATGATACTTTCTCATGGCGGGTCATTCAGTATACATTCTCCAATGCATACCCATGTGTCAACTTGATATCTCATATCCATGACTTGTGAGATCAAGTCATCATGTTGACCTACATGCTAGTCTCTACGCATTAACATTGTCCCTGAATCTTAATACTCGACTAGGAATGATTAAGAGTAGTGTTCTCTATATCATCTCATTATCAATTCAACCAATCGATTGATATAGATAAGAACCTACTACTCAAGGACATTATTATATTTAGTTATTTGGCACCAATACAAGTAAATATAATAACCATGCCTTTATAAATTGGAATATGAGACAATAAAGTCCATACATCAATCATCACATGATTGGCTCTAGGGCTTTCACTAACATATACAATATAATATCTGAGGTCCGATTCGATTATGTGGTAAGCAATAAATCGAATCACCTTTATGTCGGTCCTGCTCAATACACACAAAGTGTACTAGTGTAATTCTATGGTCAAGACAAACCAATACCAAATCACACTACAACCATTCCAATGGTTTGTCCATAACCATCTCGGTTGTGAGCCTTTACTTATACTTTACAAGGAACTGATAACATGATCTTCCGTGTGACACTACACACCATGTTATCTACAATGTAATGCATTAGACAATATGCATAGCCATAAATATGCAAACAATGATCATGTGATTCTTATTTCAAAACTAAAGATGTTCATACAAAAGATAGACTTTTCAGTATACATCCCAACAATTTCCCACTTATACTAAAAGACTATGTTGTCCTCATACTGTCATACGTCTGATTCTCATTCCCTCCACATGCCTATCAAAAGCTCTTGCTGGAAGGGCCTTAGTGAAAGGATCTGCCAGATTATCCTCTGATGCAATCTTTGCCATAGCAACTTCTCCTCGCTTTACAATTTCTCGTATCAGGTGGTACTTGCGCTCTATGTGTTTACTTGCCTTATGGGCTCGTGGTTCCTTCGAGTTTGCAACTGCACCACTGTTATCACAATAAAATGTGATAGTTCTGGGGAAACCAGGAATCACATCCAAGTCCATCAAGAAGTTTTTGAGGCATACAACTTCTTTGGCTACCTCAGAGGTTGTCACATACTCAGCTTCTGTAACGCCCGTGAAATTCTAGCAATTTTACGAGAATTTTTGGCTTTATGATGATGGGCTTTATGTAGGCCTTTTTGGAGAAATAAAAGAAAATAAGCCAAAAAGAGATGCAAAGCCTAGGAATTGAACCCCCCACCTCTAGAGATAGCCAAGCCTTATAGATGCACCCACTAACCATAAGCCCAATAGAATCATATCATTAGAGGAAAAGGGGAACCTATAGATAAATGGGAGGAGGGTAAATGAAGAGGCTTGACAAAGAGAAGAGAAACTTCTCTTCCTCCCCTATATAAAGAAGAGAGAAGTTCCACTTGGCCACTTCTTCCTTCCTTCTTCCTCTTCTCTTCATTCTCACCGAAACCCAAGCTCTCTTCTTCTTCCTTTGGCCGAGAGCCCCTTGCAAGCTAGGAGAGAGCTAGGTGACCTCCATTAGGTCATCTCCCCAAGCAAAGCGAAGGAAGTAAGATTTCCCTCACCTGCAGTGTATTCTGCTTCAGAGGTTAAATTTAAAGATGAAGTGTAGCCCTTGTAGGTTTCGGCCAATTAAGTTTTTGGGCTAAGATTCATGAAAATGATGCTAGGGAACTCCTATAGGTTGTATGCACACTATAGGAATTTTTAGGGGACAAAAATTTTAACTTGGTGCCCTTATGGGTTTCGGCCCCAAGGCTATTTAGGTTTAGGGTTTTTATGTAAACTCCCTTATGAGGTTAGGCCATGATAAGGCTTTAGGAATGAATTCTAGGGGACTAAACCTAAGTTGAACCCATTACAAGTTTCGGACAACTCATATAATTAGGGTTTGGGTTGCAAGAAAAATGTTTCTAATGACCCTAGGATAAGTTATAGTGCTCATGAATGAATATTAGGTGACAAGAACCCTAGTTGAACCCATTCCATGGTTCGGCCAACTCATCTATCTAGGGTTAGGGTTGCAAGAAAATGGTTCTAATGACACTAGAATAAGTTATAGGGCTCATGAATGAATATTAGGTGACAAGAACCCTAGTTGAGCCCTTATAGGTTTTGGCCACCCTAGGTAACTAGGGTTAGGGTGGCATGAAAATATCCTCATGATGCTAAGCTAGGTTATAATGCTTTATGAATGAATTTTAGGGGACAAAACCTAAGCTTGAGCCCCCTTACAAGTTTCCCACCCATGGTTTTAGGGTTAGGGTTTCATGAAAACACCCCTATATGTAATTGTGCTATGTGTATAGTTTTTAATATGACATGAACTATGCTTGGGTGATGAATATGTTATGATTCAATGCAACATGAAATTAGGCTATGTGATGAACATGTTTTACGATTTAATATGCCATGAATAGGCTTAGGAAATATGCTTCATGTTATGATGTAATGTGCCATGTAATATGCCGTGATGAACATGTTGTGTGAAGTAATATGCCATGTATATGCTTCGGGAATGTGTTTCAAGTTTATGGAGTATTGTGCCATGAAATATACCTAAGTGAAGAACATGTTTTGTGATTTAATATGTCATGAATATGCTTAGGAAATATGCTTCATGTTTACGATGCAATGTGTCATGAAACATGCTTATGTGATGAACACGTTTATGCTTTAGGACCCCTTTAGGGTACTCTTATGTTATGAATGCATGTGTCCTTATAAAATGACTAAGATGGAGATGCTTCCCTTTCAAGTAGGGATCAAGAGCTCTCCTTATGATAAGATAAGATGGAGAATGCTTCCCTTTCAAGTAGGGATCAAGAGCTCTCCTTATGATAAGATAAGATGCAGATGCTTCCCTTTCAAGTAGGGATCAAGAGCTCTCCTTATGATAAGATAAGATGGAGATGCTTCCCTTTCAAGTAGGGATCAAGAGCTCTCCTTATGTCAAGATAAGATCAAGATGCTTCCCTTCTTATGATGGGGATCAAGAGCATTCTTTATATTATGTCCAGAAAAGAATTAAGTATTTTACTTTGCAAGAGGTTAAGTACCCGACCGTCGGTGGTCGTTAATCAAATCCATAGGGACACAAGAAGACGTAAGAGGTCTTGCCTCGGTAAGACGTAAGAGGTCTTGCTCTAATAGGGTGGTGGCTCGCTACTGACCTATTAGGGAACGCGTATTATGTGGTACTTAACCTGGGGCCCCCCAAACAAGTTATGATGATATTGAAGTATTTATAAGTATATGTTTTGAAAAGAAAAGACTTTTATGATATTGTGTATGGTTATGTTAAATGCTCTGAATGCTTACGAACTAGGTTCTTTATGCATGCTAGATGTTATGAAGTTATGATGATATTGAAGTATTTATAAGTATATGTTTTGAAAAGAAAAGACTTTTATGATATTGTGTATGGTTATGTTAAATGCTCTGAATGCTTACGAACTAGGTTCTTTATGCATGCTAGATGTTATGAAGTTATGATGATATTGAAGTATTTATAAGTATATGTTTTGAAAAGAAAAGACTTTTATGATATTGTGTATGGTTATGTTAAATGCTCTGAATGCTTACGAACTAGGTTCTTTATGCATGCTAGATGTTATGAAGTTATGATGATATTGAAGTATTTATAAGTATATGTTTTGAAAAGAAATGACTTTTATGATATTGTGTATGCTTATGTTAAATGCTCTGAATGCTTACGAACTAGGTTCTTTATGCATGCTAGATGTTATGAAGTTATGATGATATTGAAGTATTTATAAGTATATGTTTTGAAAAGAAAGGACTTTTATGATATTGTGTATGCTTATGTTAAATGCTCTGAATGCTTACGAACTAGGTTCTTTATGCATGCTAGATGTTATGAAGTTATGATGATATTGAAGTATTTATAAGTATATGTTTTGAAAAGAAAGGACTTTTATGATATTGTGTATGCTTATGTTAAATGCTCAAGATGCTTACTGAACTAGGTTCTTTATGCATGCTAGATGTTATGAAGTTATGATGATATTGAAGTATTTATAAGTATATGTTTTGAAAAGAAAGGACTTTTATGATATTGTGTATGCTTATGTTAAATGCTCAATGCTTACGAACTAGGTTCTTTATGCATGCTAGATGTTATGAAGTTATGATGTTTAGAGTTAAGTCTAAGTATGTGGTGACTATGTACTTTATGCTAGTTTAGAATTTATGATGTGGTGAAGGTTATGGGTAAGTTTAAGAATACTTGCGATTATGTTCCTTCTGCATGATTAGGGTTTATGTTATTACAAATGTTTATGTTCAAGTTAACCAAATGCTTATGATTACGTCCTTTATGCATGTTTGGATTTTCTGATGAATGGTTATGGTTACTTTGAAGAATGTTCGTACCTATGTACTTTATGTAGGATTAAGATGTTGTTACGAAGGCTTAGGTTAGGAATGCTTAATGTTAAGTTTTAAAACGCTTATGAATACGTCTTTCATGCATGCTTAGTTTATGCGCTTATAACGCTCATGTTCAAAGTATGCCTGCTTAGATTAATTATGCTTAACACGCTTATGAACAATTCTATGCCATGCTTAGTTCTTTTTGTACTATTACCTGGATATGTTGTTGATTAGTGTTGTTATGAAATGCTTAGGTCATTTCTATGCCAGCATGCTCATGTTCTAATAGTTTGATGAAATCGTGGCTTTTGTGAGTAGGCAAGGATCTTACTAAGCTATATGCTTATAGTTTATGTTGTCCATATACTGCAGATAAAGGAAGTCTGCACTAGAGGAAGTGGCAGGAGGGGCCATGTGCGTGTGTGATAGTGGCATGGTGGAAGAAGACCCTTCACTATCTGCTAATATTTATATGCTCTAAGAACAATTTAAGACATTGCTTCCGCTTATAAGACTTGTGTTTAATGAGTATCCCTTTATTTAAGAGGTTCGATATGTTAGAACTCATGAACGAATCCTTTCGTTATGCATGTTATGAAATGAGATAAGATATGTGGTCATGCTAATGATGAATAAGATAGGTGATGCATGTGCCAAAGAAGGTTTCAGTTATGATAACCTGTTTAAGCATGTAGACTTTGAACGGATCCATATGTAGTATGCTAATATAAAAAAAGTATATAGACTAAAGTAGCGCCGCCCTGAGAGCAGATAAGGGCGGGCGCTACAACTTCCATGGTAGAGTCCGCCACGCATTTATTCTTGACACTCCTCCATACAATTGCTCCACCTCCCAAAGTAAACACAAAACCTGAGGTAGACTTACTATTATCCCTATCTGATTGGAAGTCGAAATCTATGTAACTCATAGGGAGTAATTGGTCTGCTTGGTAAACTAGCATATAATCCCTAGTCCTTCTCAAGTACTTCAATATATGCTTTACCGCAGTCTAATATCCCTGTCCTTGATTACTCTGATATCTGCTGACCATGCCCATGGTAAAGTAGATATCTGGTCTCGTACATAGCATCACATACAAGAGGCTTCCTACTGCCGAAGCATAAGGAATCGCCTTCATCTCCTCTATCTCCTTAGATGTTCTAGGACACATCTCCTTAGATAAAGGATCTCTATGCCTGAAAGGTAAAAAGCCTTTCTTTGAGTTTTGCATGCTAAAACAATCCATAATGGTGTCTATGTATGAAGCTTGAGATAAGCACAACATCCTTTTCCTGCGATCTCTTATAACCTTGATCCCAAGGATGTGTCCCACTCTTCCCAAGTCCTTCATATCAAACTGTTTGGACAACCATACCCTTACGTTCGATAACACCTTGACATTGTTGCCAATTAACAAAATATCATCTATGTATAGTATAAGAAATACCACTACATTTCCGTCACATCTCTTGTATACACAAGACTCATCCGGACTTTGAATAAATCCATAAGACTAGATTACCACATCAAAGCAGATGTTTCAAGACCTCAAAGCTTGCTTCAATCCATAAATGGATTGATTAAGCTTGCACACAAGATGCTCTTTGCCCTTTACAATGAATCCCTCTGGTTGCTTCATATAGATGTTTTACTCAAGACTTCCATTAAGGAAAGCTGTCTTGACATCCATCTGCCATACCTCATAATCTATATGAGCAGCAATACATAAGAAAATCCGAATAGACTTAAGCATGACTATAGGTGAAAAGGTCTCCTCATAATCGATACCCTCTTTCTGAGTATACCCCTTCGTAACAAGCCTCGCTTTGTTTTGTAGATCCACTTGCATCTAATGGGTTTTACACCATTGGGTGGTTCTACTAGCTCCCAGACCTGATATAAATCGATAGATTCAATCTCAGCATTCATTGCACTTTGCCAAGATACTGCATCTTTATCTTGGATCGCCTCGTCATATGTCCAGGGATCACGTTCATGTTCGCCAAGGATCAAATCAGAAGATTCTTCCAAGAACATGAATCTATCAGGCTGTCTAACAACCCTCCCACTACGATGAGTTATCACTTGTGTATCCTCTGTGACACATTGTGCAGTGACTTGTGGTATATCCTCTTTTACCGGTGGTACTGAAGTAGTGACTTCCTCTTTCAATTCCTCTAGAACAATCTTACTCATAGGCTTGTGGTTCATCACATAGTCTTCCTCTAGAAATCTAGTGTTCGTGCTAACGATCACCCTCTGATCTCTAGGACTATAAAACAAACCACCTTTCGTTCCTCTAGGATAGCCAACGAACATGCGCACTTCTGTACGAGGTTCAAACTTATTAGCATCTGCCTTCAGCACATGTGCTGGACTCCCTAAAATTCGAATATGTCTCAGACTAGGCTTTCGCCCAGTCCACAATTGTGTGGGAGTAGAAGGCAATGATTTAGATGGAATCAAGTTCAGAATATACACTGCCGTATCTAGAGCATATCCCCAGAACGAATCTGGCAACTCAGTATAACTCATTATTGATCTAACCATCTCCATAAGAGTCCTATTCCTTCGCTCTGCTACACCATTCTGCTGGGGTGTGCCAGGTGCAGACAATTGGGATTGAATCCCAGCCTCTGATAAGTAATTCCTAAACTCTTTCAAGAGGTACTCTCCTCGCCACCCCAAAAGATTTAGGTTTCTCACAAAGACACCCTCTATATGTTAATTGTTCTACATGTGTACAAGAGCCAACCGAGTGCAGTTTTTAGCACGCGTTGGAGCGATCATGAACTATATAGCATTGGAGCAATACGTAACCGAACGAATTCAAAGCCACCTCTTGCCTGAATAGACATAGAACCACAAAAATCAGAATGAACCAATTCCAACACGTCTTTGCCTCTATACCCCTTGGCCTTAAAAGGCCTCTTGGTCATTTTACCTTCCAAGCAAGATTCGCAGGTTGAGAAATCATCCACCACTAATGAACCCAGAGGTCCATCATCTATCAACCTTTGAATCCTGCTTAGGTTAATATGACCTAGTCTTAGATGTCAAAGATATGTTTGGTTCATCTTCGAAGGTTATTTTCTCTTATTGGAATGAAGATGAGTTATTAACTTTTATTTGCATCGTGGGAGCTGTTGGTTCAAGTGTATATAAATTTCCTATCAAAGCACCAGAACAGATAATTTCCCTATTCCTTTTTATAACAACTCTGTCATTAAAAGAAATAGAATATCCATCCATAAATAATTTAGAAATCGAAATCAAATTCTTTCTAAATGAAGGTACATAAAGGCAATTTTTAAAAACCAAAACTTTATTCCTCTCAAAAGACAAATAAACATCTCCCACTGCAATAGACGCCACCTTCGTGGCATCGCCCAAGTAAACGGTAATCTCCCCTTCAGCTAGTCGTTTGGTTTCCTGGAATCCCTACAAAGTATTGCAGACATGATCAGTGGCTCCCATATCTACACACCAGGTGTCGGTAGATAACACCTCTAAACATGTTTCAACGACTAGACCAAAAGATATACCTTGGTTCTGCTTCCGGTTGGGGAAGTCCTTCTTTCAGTGTCCAGTCTACTTGCAAGTGAAGCACTTGCCTTTCGGCTTCTTCACTCCTCCCTGAGTTCCTCCTGCCACCTTTGCCCCAGCTTGTTTCTTCTTCTTCTTGCCTTTCGGCTTAGAAGTAGAAACCTTTTGGGCAAACATGGCCTGCGCTTGAGCACTCTGACGAAATAGCCCCTCTACCACCTCGAGTTCTGTCAGAAGATCCGCCAACAAATACAACCTTTTATTCATATAGTAGTTCAGGCGAAACTGCTCAAAACTCCTAGGTAGAGACTGGAAAATGATATCAACCTTGGTTTTCCCATCGATCTCAGCTCCAAGGACTTCCAACTCATTCAAATGAGCCATCATCTTGAGAACATGATCCCTTACGGGTGTTCCCTCGATCATGGTGGTTGTCATCAAGTTCCTCATGGCTTCTTGCCTAGCAGCCCGATTCTGGTATCCGAAAAGCTCTTTGAGATTGAGCATCATGTCATAAGCATTGGGAATGGCTTGATGCTGATGTTGTAGTACATTTGACAAAGATGCCAAAATGTAACACCGCGCTATCTCATCGGCCTTAATCCACTTCTTATAACTCTCCTTATCCTTTTCCCTAGAATCATCCGTAGGCTTAGGAGGGCACTCTTCGAGGAGTACATATTTGTATTCCTCAACAGTCAAGACAATGTCAAGATTTCTCTTCCAATCAACAAAATTGGGTCCAGTAAGTTTATTTTCTTTCAGTATCACAGCAAGCTGGTTGAAAGTCATTTTGAAAAAAACCTAAGAATCACTTAGATCAAAACATTAGATTTCAAAAAATTATTGATTCCTCAAACAATAAAATTTTAAAATCAACCAACACCTCAAAACACCGAGAATATCGTATGCCACGATAGTGTGGACGTATACGAATTCTATATTTGCAAGAAGAGGTTTCACCCATTAATTTTACTATCTTGTCAACCTAACTTTTTGACAAATAAAATTAATAGTTGGTTCCTCTTTGGCCCTACAAATAAAAGCAGTGACTCCGATGGGGAGGATACTTATATTTGTATCTAAGTGTTCACCATTACTCAGTACTAAGGTAATTATCTCGGGTTATGTGCCTTCCGATGGGGAAGTACACACGTTCCTTAATAATTTCCTATAACCATATTTGACCTTGTGATCCGCAAACAAACTCATCCGATGTGGAGGAAGGCACTAAGAGCCGACGCGCAAGTTTGTTTGCATCACATGTCAAATCGTAATGGAGGTCGTGGCAATTTATAAAAATATCCCTCTCCCACTTAGTAATTTAAAATTGAGGAATTTTCTAGCCTACAACATGCATATCAAACAATAAGCAATAAATATGAAAAAGAAATATTTTCCATATATTATGGCTTTTGTCTCCAATATGCCTCCCGTCGTATCGCCGTCTCGTCTGCTCCTCCCTACGCCATGTACAAGCCATCCGGAGATCCGAGCCGAGAAAAAAAACTATTTTAATTTACATCCAGCGATCCTCTACTCCACGAAGGAGTGTACATGAAATCTAGATCGAAAGTAAACTAAAATAAAAAGAGTGGCTAAACAATGTCGTATTCAAATACAAAATTAAATACTAGCCTCGTCAACCCCGAGGATTCAAATAATATACAATTACACACATACAATCACATACATACATATGGCCATAATAGTTGGATCTTATGCCTGCAACCAAAAAGATAACCTACGCACATCCTACTATTATTCGACACATATAATATATGAAAAGTGCATAAAAGTAACCGAATCCTAAACACACAAAACCAGAAACCGTGGTTCTGATAGCACTTGAAGGTAGGAAACTTCGCTTCCCACTTCAACTCAGCCGCTTGTTCATGGCGAACCCTTCTACGTCGCCGCATAAAAAAAATTATCCTTGACAATGAGGGATTACCCAAGCTACCATTTAATCGTCATGCTATTCGATTAGAGTAGTCACTTGAACAAACTTGTTGTTCAAGCAACCAACCTCTATTCTACGATTAACCGCGGAATAGACGATGTACGGATCGCCGGTTTTTGCATTTGTATTTGGGGTCCAAGTAAATTAGACACATAACAAAGCATACAACATGTATATAATTGAAAAACAATTATATACATAATACAAAAGAATATAAACAATTATTATACCTCTCGATCTTATATTGTTTGTCCTTCCTCCTTTTGGACGTTGTGTGGGCGACGATCTTCCAAAAGACGAAGCCTCCTAGATCACCAATAATCCTTTCTTTGCTCGCTCCGAACAAAAGGAAGAATAAAACAAAACTCTTCCCTATCTAGGACCGGCCACCAAGTCAAGAGACCTAGTTGTGATCGCCGGCCAAAGAAAGGAGATGAAGGTTATGGACGCCGGCCAAAAGCACCAAGGGAAGAGACCTTAGTCTTTGCCGCCGGGAAAGGATGAGATAAAAAAGATTGGACGCCGGCCAAAAAGAGAACAGAGAAGATGGGCGCCGACCACAACCCTAGGAAGAAGGAAAAATTTCCAAAAGAGTGGCTGCCCAAGCCCTTCTCCAAAACCCTATCCTCCCTTTTGTTTCTAGCCGCCCAAGCCAAAAGAAACAAAAACCCTAATCTCCCAAGTATATCCCACGCCCAAGCCTTGGCCACCTTTTATAGAGTTAGGCTTAAGCTTTGTTTTAATCTCCACCGTTGGATCTAGGGATTTATTATCAACCGTCGGATCTAGAGATTTAATCTCAACCGTCGGATATAGAGATTTAATCTCCACTGTCGGATCTAGAGTTTTATTTTCCATCATCGGATCTAGGCTCCATGAGGTTTTAATAGGATACAATAGGGACCATGCGGAGGAGTTGGATCTTGGCCACCCAATGGATCAAGCCCACATAAAGTCCGATTCATTAATGATAATCAATTCCACTAGAGGATTATCATTGATCTACCTCACCAACCGCCATAAGTTAATATGGGCTCCATATATTATTTGTACATATATCTCCCCGTGTTTAAGATCTCGAATGTTCGTTGATTAATTAATTTACTGACAATTAATTAATCAACTTCTAACTTCATGAGTAGTACCACTCAAACTTATCATCATGTCGGACCAAGTCCACCTACAGGGTTTACATGATGAACCTTATGAGCTCCTCAAGGGGACATCATCATCCTAATATATAGGACACGATTATCTCCTATAATCAACGACACACAATATAAATAATATCATTTCCCAACTTATCGAGCCTATCGATTTACTCTATAAATCTCGGCCATTGGTAAATCAAAGAAATGAATACTAAGTATATGTGTCTATTATTATATCGGGATTAAGAGGATGTACAACATAATATCTGAGGTCCGATTCGATTATGTTGTCAGCAATAAATCGAATCACCTCTATGTCGGTCTTGCTCAATACACACAAAGTGTACTAGTGTAATTCTATGGTCAAGACAAACCAATACCAAATCACACTACAACCATTCCAATGGTTTGTCCATAACCATATCGGTTGTGAGCCTTTACTTATACTTTACAAGGAACTGATAACGTGATCTCCCGTGTGACACTACACACCATGTTATCTACAATGTAATGCATTAGAAAATATGCATAGCCATAAATATACAAACAATGATCATGTGATTCTTATTTCAAAACTAAAGATGTTCATACAAAAGATAGACTTTTCAGTATTCATCCCAACAATGGTGGGTCAAATCAGATGTCAAGTATGGTAAGTCTGATATGGCAGCCGACAGGTAAGCCTCGAGTGAAGAGGTGAGGTTGAGTCTTCTGTAGAGGACAAAGTTAGGCATTGACCCGACAGATAGTTAGCGTGGGACTTAGAAGTCGAGTTCGAGCAGTATTACTACTGCTATTGTATTTTATACTGTTTGCTTTTACTAATCTCATTTTGCAGGGAACAGTCGACTGAAAGGATTTCAGTCGACTGAGTATGGTCTAGTCGACTGGATACACAGTTGGTAATATTAGTTTGTGAATGATCAAAGATTTGGCAACCCAATTGAAAAGAGTTTCAGTCGATTGGGGAGGTCCAGTCGACTGGAAAGGCAAACTTCTCGATGTGGAGTTAGGTGACTTGGAGTTGACTGGAACATGTCCAGCTGACTAGGAAGGATGAAGTACCATATCGAAGGGCTGATGTGGAGTTGACTGGAGAGCATTCTAGTCGGCTGGAAATGACTTATAAAAGAAATGCACGACCATCTTCAAAAATGATCTATCTACTATGTCAAAGTTCTGTCTCGTGTGGTTCTCATTTACAAGAGCTTCATCATGCTGCAACACCACAACTCCGACACTCCGAGTTCCATTTCAAAAGCTACAAGTGTTGGTATACTTTGTATTGTGTTTTACTTTCTCTTTTGTACTTTAATGAGATGGTAGCTTGTTATGTTTCTCATTATCTTTTGTAAACATCAAACTCCTCCGAAATCGAGTGTACTTGAGTCGGAGGGCCTTTTAGTGGATTGTCCATCGAGGTAGCTCTGAGAGAGCTTCGACCCTTAGAGTAGCAACCCAACTCAGGTTGCGAACCAAGTAAATGAACTTGTCTATTTAATTTCTTCTATAATAACTCTTAATATTTTAAAGGATAAAATAAATATTTTAAAACAAAATTTTATATTCCAAGATTCACCCCCTCTCTCAGATAACTTCGATCCAACAATTGGTATCAGAGCGGGAGTGCTCTGATTTTATTACAACCACCAATGAGAGCATTATAAATTTTCTTTAGTTTTAGCATTTTTATCTTAGAATAATTTTTTCATTAATTTTAATATTTATTTTTGCACTAGAATAATTTTTTAATATTTGTCTATCTTTAGTATTCTTTGTCCACAATACAATATTGCTTAAATTGAGTAGCTCTAGGAATATTTTTGAATATCAATTAAATTAATTTTAAAAAATAGTAATGTCACTCTTAGAAGGGTACAACATCATTCACCCTCCTCTCTTTAATAGAGAGGACTTTTCCTATTGGAAGATACGAATGGAGTGCTACTTGAAAATCGACCTCGAGGTATGATTTTCAATTAAGAAAGGTTTGTCTCTCCGATCAATGACTCGAGAGACTTGTTAGAACCAGAGAAATGGACCACAGACGTAAGGAAATGAGCTCAAGTCAATTACAAGATCCTTAACACCTTGCAATGTAGACTTACCAAAGAAGAACTCAATAGAGTTGGTCCCTTCGAAAATTCTAAGGAACTTTGGGATAAGTTAATTGAATTACACGAAGGCACCAATGATACTAGAATGGCTAAATGAGATATGTTACTTAACAAACTCTTTAATTGTAAAATTAATGAAAATGAAAATGCTAGTCAACTCCACACTAGAATAAAAGATATATTAAATGAACTTCATTTAATAAGACATCAAATAGAAAATAGGGATGTAATTAGATATACACTTAAGGTATTCCCGAGGAATGCCTTATGGACATCCAATGTCGATGCCTATAAGGTCTCTAGGGATCTTTCCTTAATTAGATTAGACGAATTGTTTTTCTAACTCGAACTACATGAACAAGCTAACTCGGGTCAAACTGAGAACGGTATTGCTTTAGTGGTAGGTTCGACTAAAAAGGAAGAAAAACAAAAAGTGAGTCTGAAGATGAGTCAGAGTCGGACCTAAACAGAGAGGGAGAAATCGTAAACATGGTCTGGAAAATGTTCAACCGAAGGAAAAGGTTTATGAAGAAAGATGCCAAAAAGGTCATAGACAATAAGCCAAGACCTAGATCGGACGTAACATGTTACGAGTGCAACGGAAAAGGTCACTACAAATTGGAATGTGCTAATCTTAAAAAGGAAGAAAAACCTAAAAAGAGAAAGAAGAAAGCACTTAAGGCAACTTGGGACGAATCGTCCTCAGAAGAGTCGCATACAGAAGAGACAAAGAGAAGCTTCGTGGCATTCATGGCCGAATCAAGCTCCAGAGCCGAATCAAGTTCCGAGCCCGAGTCCAAGACCGAGTTTGAGAGAAGCCACAAATCTGCATCCATTTTAAAAGGAATAGACGTGGTAACTTCTCCTTTAGAAGATAAACTTAACAACATAATTGCATGCCTAGGTAGGAAATTAGCTAAATCTGAGAACCGAGTAGACTCACTCCTTAAGGAAGTTCAAGTACTTAAGGAGCAAGTAAACTCGAAGACTTCAACTTGCCAAGTTGAGGATAGAGAATCAACTCAAGTTGTAAAACTTGAGGAAGAGAACTCGGTCCTAAAAAGGTAAGTAGGAGATCTTACCAGAATGTTGGAAAGGTTCACCTCGGGCTCCAAGTATCTAAACATGATGCTTGGATCTCAGGGAGCCATGTACAATAAATCTGAACTCAAACACAAAGCTAAATCCTCATATAAACCATACATGTCATTACTTAGCCAAAATGCTAAGAATCGAGTCCAAACATGGTTCGTAAGTCTAGGTTAGTCAACCAAGTTGAACCAAATCAATTTTGGGTTCCCAAGAGTCAAGTTCACTTAGTGAACAAAACTCAACCAAGTTATCACTTAAGGGAAGCAAATACTTTGCTTGTTTCTTTATTTAGTTAAACTCTTGCATGTCTTAGTTTACTTTACTTGCTTAATTTAGAATGGACTAGATAGGAAATAAAGTAGTTTAAACTTGAACAACCTAGTACTAAGACGAAGTGAACTGATAGTAAGTTAGGAAAGCTCTTTGAAGTGTATGTATAGGAAGTGGTCCATCAAATATCCAAGAATATCATATGCCTCGCCACGATCTGGTACACTAAGTCGAGTGGAACTGACCGAAGCTAACTCACTAAGACTTTAACTAGTTAGACCAAGGCTTAGTCCAAAGTGAGTCAAGTATTTGATTCCTTCATTAACTTTGTCTAGGAAGTGGTCCATCCGATACCCAAGTAGGTCATATGCCTCGCCACAATCTTGAAGTCAATGCTAGAAAAACCTACTTGATTAGCTCAAGCTAAGGTTGAATCTAACACAAGTTTAAAACTTTGATATTGTTCATTGAAATTAGTTAAGATAAAAATAAATTCTCATCTCACAAAACTCATAGGATTAACGTGTATTGAAAACTTAGCTCAGGTGAGATGATTTAGAACTTTATCAAGCTTAAATAATTTAATCAACTCATTGCAATTAAACTAAACCATGTTAATCAATAAAACTTAAATTCAACTTAACCATGTTAATCAATACAACTTAAATTCAACTTAATCATGTTAATCAATATAACTCAAATTCAACTTAATCATCTTAACAACTTTACTTAACTTAACTTAACAAATTTACACAACTCAACTCAAATTAAATAACTTAATTCAGCTAAACTCAACAACATTACTTAACTTAACTCAACTTAACAAATTTACACATCTCAACTAAAATTAACAAATTCAACTTAACCATCTTATCAATTCAACTTAAACATTTCAACTTAATCAACTTAGTGAAGTTAATCAACTCAATCAACCTAATCAAATTGACTTAATCAAATCAATCAAATCAATTCAAGATAATTCATCTTATTCAAAGTGTGAATTATCTTAAGAATTTTTAATTCATGTAGAACTCCAGAATGGACCAATGGATTCTGGATAGTGACTTCTCCAGACACATGACTGGAGATAGTCAAAAATTCTAAGAATTAAGCTTCAAGAATCTAGGTTCAGTCGCCTTTGGAAACAATGACAAACTTAAGGTAATTGGATAAGGTAACATTGAATTAGAATCAAATTTTATTATACAAAAAGTTTTGCTTGTAGAGAATTTCAAATTTAATTTGCTTAGTATTATTCAGTTATGCGATGTTGGTCGTGAAGTAAAATTTCTATCAAATGAAAATTTATTAACAATTTTGAAAACTCAAAAATAACACTTAAGGAGTTAGGAATATAAATATATATTTAATAAATTTAGAAAGATCCTCAATCAAGTTTCATTTGACACATCAAGAGGAAAGTTGGTTGTGGCATAGATGACTTGCTTACATCAACTTTAGGAATATAACTAAGTTATGTGAGACTAACTTAGTTAGAGGTTTGCCTAAACTTAAAAATATTGAAAGAAAAGTTTATAATGCTTGCCAACAAGGAAAACAAACTATGTCTCAACATAAATTAACTAACCAAGTTCGAACAAGCTCAATACTTGAATTAATTCACTTAGACTTATTCGATTCACATGGGGTAAATTCACTAAGTGGAAATTTTTACTCTTTAGTGATAATAGATGATTACTCTAGGTTTACATGGGTAAAATTCCTAAAACAAAAAGATGAAACATTTGAAGTATTTAAAAACTTTATAAATCAAATAGAAAATGAAAAAGATCTTAAGATAAAAAGAATAAGAATAGATAATGGAGGTGAGTTTAAAAATAAAAAATTTACAACAATGTGTCTAGAAAATGGATATCACCATGAATATTCATGTCCTAGAACACCTCAATAAAATGGAATAATAGAAAGAAAAAATAGAACTCTACAAGAAGCTGCTAGGTCAATGTTAAATGAATATAATTTACCTAGTTACTTATGGGTCAAAGCTATAAACACTGCATGTTATGTACAAAATTGAGTAATAATTAATAAATTACATAATAAAACATCTTATGAAATTTTTAATAATAAAGTACATATAATAAAATATTTAAGAACATTTGGATGCAAAGTATTCATTTTGAATGCAAAAGATTATATCTTGGAAAATTTTCTTCAAAAATCAATGAAAAAATATTTCTTGGATATTCAACCACTAGTAGGGCCTATAGGATTTATAATAAGAAAACTCTAAAAATTGAAGAAACAACCAATGTTAAGGTTGATGAAGAGGAAATTACAAATGGTCAAACAAACACACTAAAAATAATCAAGATGGAGGAAATGAAATTATACATGATGAAGAAGAACAAACTCAATATCAAGACAACTTAAAGACGCCTAAAATTAACCCAAACCATCCACTTCAACAAGTATTAGAAAATCCAACTCTAGGAGTTCAAACTAGATCGACCTTAAGAAACTTAATTCAAATCGCATTAATATTAAAGATAGAACCAAAGTCAATAGAAGAGGCTTTACCTGATACTGATTGAATAATAGCCATGCAAGAAGAACCAGCACAATTCGATAGAAATAAAGGATGGGACTTAGTACCTCCACCAACAAATAAATCAATAATAGACACTAAATGAGTATTTAGAAATAAATTAAACGATCAAGGAGAAATCATAAGGAATAAAGCTCGATTAGTATCTAAAGGGTTTAGTCAAGTAGAAGAATTAGACTATGATGAAACTTATGCCCCAGTAGCTAGGCTTGAGTCAATTAGGATGTTGCTAGCTTATGCGGCACACAAAGGATTCAAGCTATACCAAATGGTTGTTAAATCAGCTTTTTTAAACGGAGTAATAAAAGAAGAGATATACATAAGTCAACCCCCAGGTTTTGAAAGCTTAGAATACCCTAATCATGTATATAAATTAAAAAAGGCCTTGTATGGATTAAAACAAGCTCCTAGAGCTTGGTATGAAAGACTATCTTCTTACTTAATCTCAAAAGGCTTCAAACAAGGTCAAATTGACTCAACTCTCTTCATAAAAACTTTGAACCTAGATATTTTTATTGCTCAAATATATGTAGATGATATAGTATTTGGATCAACAAATTCAAATTTTTTGAAAGAATTCATAAACTTAATGGAACAAGAATTCGAAATGAGGCTAATAGGTGGATTAAACTTCTTTTTATGTTTACAAATAAAACAAACAAGAGATGGTAACTATACATATCTAAACAAATATGAAAGAGAGTTGATTAAAAGATTTGGAATGGAAAATGCAAAAGAAATAAAAACACCCATGACAACAAATGTTATATTAAATGATGACAAAGAAGGAAAGTCTATAGATATAAAGTACTATAGAAGTGTCATAGGTAGTTTACTATACTTAACTGCAAGTAGACCTGACATATTATTTGAAGTAAGTATGTGTGCTAGATATCAGACATGTGCTAAGGAATCACATTTAACACGTGTCAAAAGAATCCTAAAATACATTAAAGGAACAATTAATGTAGGTATGTGGTACCCAAGAACTAATAACTTTGAGTTAGTAGGATACTTTGACTCAGACTATGCTGGGTGTAAACTAGATAGAAAAAGTACTAGTGGAGGATGTCAACTCTTAGGATATGCTTAGTAAGTTGGTTCAGTAGGAAGCAACATTGTGTTTCTCTTTCCACAACTGAAGCCGAATAAATAACATTAGGTGAATGTGTGGCACAATTATTATGGATGATGCACACACTTAAAGATTTTGAATTAGAATACAAAAAGGTCAAAATATTGGTTGATAACATAAGTTTAATAAAAGTAAATAAAAATCCAATTCATCACTCACGTACTAAACATATTTATGTTAAACATCACTTTGTGAGAGATCATGTGGCAAAGGGCAGTATTGAACTCAATTATGTTGAGTCCAAGTCTAATCTTACTAACATATTCACTAAACCACTTCCAAAAGCTGAGTTTAGTGTGCTTAGAAGATAACTTGGATTATGCTTAGTAGACTAGGATGCTTTATTGTTCATTATTCAAAACCTATTCAAAATATATTTTGTTAAGTATTATTTTCTTAAAAGAAAAATTAAAACAATGATCTAGCCTTGGTTAACTTTAGATTTCATGATCTTATAGACCTAGGTAATGTAGAATCGTTGGTTGTCACGCTAGAGTGGGGTGAATAGCATTTCTTGTTCGTTTGATGGAAATTGATTATGCTTGTCTACAATTAGGTTAGTATGTAGCAAAAATAAAAAGTACAATACGAACATAAGCATGATTACAATCAACACAAGAGGCACATGATGTGACGTGATTCGGAACCCTAGTTCCTACTCTACGGGGCGAGCTCAATATCAAGCTCTAGTGATGCACACCACCACTAATCAAAAATATTCTTTCTCGGTGACACACCGGGTGTATTGCAATAGTAATAAAAAGATCCAAGCAAATACAAAGTAAATATAACAAAATATGTAAAGAATACTTTATAAATGTGAGCTTTGATTGCTTTGCTTGTTGGTTGCTTCGACTGCACTTGAAGGCCAAGACTTGCACCAGTAAATCACCTCAAATCACGCTAAGAACTGCTCAAGAAACTTTGGTCAAAATCCTCCACGAGCTGCTTCTTTTATCCCTGCATCAGGTTGATTCTATGCCTGGCAATCGACTGCCCCTGTAGCTATTGTCTCACAATGGCTTAATCCACGTCGTCATTCCAGCTGACAGATACACTGGCAGTCGATTGCCATTACCATCAGTCGATTGCAAAGCTCGTAGCCGATTGCTTAATCGTCTATCAAGTTTTCTGTGCTGGCAACCAAAACCAGAAGTCGATTGTCCTCCATGGAAATCGACTACTCAAGGCCAGTCAACTGCCCAAAGTTGGTCATCAACTGCCAAGTCCACATGACCACAGTCGAACACCAGTTGATTCTCGACCAGTCGACTGGTTATTAACCCCAGTCAACTGCTAAAGCTCAACCATGAGGTTTAATCCCAATTATGATGCCCTCATACTTGCTAGACTATGCATAGCCTAGACCTAAGCCTTCTAGCCACCATCATCTGTCTCACGCCTATTGGATCCCTCCAAGTCATCCATGACTTGTTCATCCATATGCTTGCCTTCAGGTGCTTCCATCGGCTATTGTCATGCTAAGCTGGTCTATACCACCAAGGCACATTTGGGCTTACACTACCAAGACACATGCTTGGACTTTACACCACCAAACATTGGACTTATACTGCCAAGACTACTACTTGAACTTTACACCGCCAATATCACACCCTTGGACTTTCTCAATTGTCAAGTACCCATGACTTGGACTTTCACCACCATGACTACACACTTGGACTTACTTGTCCAAGACTACACCCTTGGACTTTCCATGCCAACTCCATGTTGGACTTTCCAAATGCCAAGACCCATACTTGGACTTTCCATGCTAAGTACCCATGACTTGGATTTTACCAATGCCAAGTGTCCCACATGGACTTCTCCATCATATGGTCAACCCATGTCAACCATATAGTCAACCCAATGGTCAACTCATTGTCAAACATCAAAACACTACTCGAGTCAAACTCGAGTCTGAACAATCGTGACTTGGGCCAATTGCACCATGTAAGTCTTTGCATCTCACAAACACCTAGGATCACTTGTTTGTGTATTGAGCCACAAAGATGGACGTGAGATGTTAGGACTGCACCCCAGGTTCCAGATGTAGATTTAGTGAATCAACATGGACCAATAGAGGATTTAAATGGCAAATCAATCACTTCAGTGACTAACTCTATTTCAAAGCTTAATGATAATTCTCTATCACTTGAGCTACTAAAGAGTTGAAAATTTACTTTAAGGACAATTTTTAGATGAGTATTTTCAGTATATAAATTATGCATAAGAATTCATACTTGGACATTTATTATCTAATCTTCACTTAAATTGAGCTTGAATTTTGAAATTTTTTTATTGCGAGGGAGTTTTTAAAATTTTATTGCTTTTTATTGAGGGGGAGTTTTTAAAATTTTTAATGAGGGTTTTGAATATTGAAATAGTGATATTTTTGAAAATCTTATAGTTTGAGTTTTGGTTATTTTCAAAAATTATTTCAAGTTTTGAAAATTT
This sequence comes from Wurfbainia villosa, assembly GCA_025175895.1. Classification (NCBI taxonomy): domain Eukaryota; kingdom Viridiplantae; phylum Streptophyta; class Magnoliopsida; order Zingiberales; family Zingiberaceae; genus Wurfbainia; species Wurfbainia villosa. The sequence goes on along the minus strand of CM046008.1, from coordinate 40,222,511 downwards.
TGCAAACCTGAATTAAAAGTTAATTTTAAAAAATAAGTACTTTTGAAAAACATGAAAAGTGTTATTTTAAAGTCATAGATAAAAGGGGAGGTTCTATTTTCAAAAAAAAATTTATTGCATAACTTTAGGGGGAGTTCATAAAGATTTTTTTTTTGAGAAAACATTGAATTAAAAGGGAAAATTTTCAAACTTTAGAATTCATATTATCCTTTACAATTTTGGCACACTTAAAAATAAAATTTTCAAAAGCTTAAGTTTATAATCTTATATATGACTTAGTTGATTTGAAAAACATAAGTGTGTTAGAAAAACTTAGTCTTTTAAAGCTTAAGTACCTTGAGATTTATAAAGCTTAGGCAATTTTGAAGTACTTTTGAAGCTTGTCAAATAAATATATTTTAACTTTTAGTCCTTATGTTTGAAAAGCTTTATAACTCATCTTTATATGTGGCATTTGGTGGTCAATAATTCTTTTGATGTATTCTGAAGGGGAGGGAGAGAGAGAAGGTTTAAAATTAGAGAAATTTAAAGTAAGAAAGCTTTTCATGCATATGAGCATCTCATGCATTTAAATGTTATACATTTTTAGCTCAATGCATTCCTGATATATGTTAAACTTCAATATTACAAATTGATTCTCCTAACTTTAACTGATATATTATTATACATCAAAAAGGGGAAGGTTATTGGTGCTGAGAGCACCACTCCTTAGTTTTGATGTATGAACAATAGTAAAAGTTAGGAATTACTTGTGGTTTGATATATGTACTAAGTGTGCAGGCTTAACAGGAAGTCCTAGTAGGTCAAGCCGACTGGATACTAGGAAATGCATGGGAAGTCTTAGTAGGTCATGTTGACCGGATACTAGGCAGAAGACTTGATAGATCAGGAGGACCGGACACCAGGCAGGAAGTTCAGATGAGTCAAGAGATCAGACATCTAGCATGATGACCAATTGGGTCAGGAGACCAAACAATCGACATGAAGTCCAGCTGGGTTAGGGAGATCGGACAGCTGGCAGAAGCCCTGGTGGGTCAGATCGAATGTCAAGTATGGTAAGCCTGATAGGGAAGCCAACAGATAAGCCTCGAGTGAAGAGGTAAGGTCGAGTCCTTTGTAGGTGACAAATCTAGGTGTCGATCCTACAGATAGTCCATGTAGGACTTAGAAGTCAAGATCGAGTGGTATTACTACTGCTATTGTATTTTATACTGGTTTCTTTTGCTAATTTTGTTTTGCAAGGAATAGTCGATTGGAAGGATTCCAGTCGAATGATGTCCAGTCGACTAAGCATGGTCCAGTCGATTGGATACACAGTTGGCAAGATTAGCTGGCAATTGATCGAAGATCTGGAAGTTAGATGGAAAGAGTTCCAGTCGATTGGGGAGGTCTAGTCGACTGGAAAGGCAAACTTCCTGATGTTGGAGGATCATGGCCCGGCTAGAAGGGGGATTGAACGGCCTTGATCATGCTCGATGGAACTCGCTCGTGCTTAATCATCTACAATCTTATTAGTGTAGAGGAATAAAGATAATAAAGACAATTAAGACTAGAAACAAAGTAAAGAGAAAGCAATGCAAATACAATAGATGTAACGTGATTCATGGCCCTTGCTGCTAATCCACAACGATCCATTAGGCGATCACTCCCTCAACCAATCCACTAAACTTCTCCTTTAGCTCAATAAAGTTGAACTACCCCATCCCGGGTTACTTCGCTCAACTCTCATCTCCCCACAGAGTACACCATTGAAGCTCTCTTCCTTCAGCCTGTGTCCCTCGGATGCACTAAGCTCACAGCTTCTCCCGTGCCATCCTTTGCATCTTGCCCTGAAGTCTACTTCCTTTGGCTTCACTCCAATGCTCCTCGTCCGGTGGTCCCTCGGATGCACCAAGCTCACGGCTTCTCCTTGTGCCATCATTCACCGGCTCAAGGACCCGAACTATGTGTGATTCACCAAGTTTTGCACAACTCGATCACACATCAAAACACATAACATCCTAACTTAAACTCTTTATCACACACATCAAAACCAAGATCATACTTTGGTTGATTGCCCTAACAATCTCCCCCTTTTTGATGTGTGGCAATATGTTTAAGTTAGGTAAAACATTTAAAAACACTTAAGAAAAGTAAGCATGTAAATAAAACATGGATATAAAAAAAAACTCCCCTTTAACACATGCTAACTCCCCCGTAACACATGCTAGGGCATGATTAAAATAAACCTTACAATTCTCCCCCTTTGACACCATCAAAAAGATCATACATATCTTATATAATATGGTATCAATATCCAAGGGAATAAAAATATCAAAAATCATATTTGATAACCTAAAACCTAATTTTTGCACGTAGCAGTCGACTGACATAAACCAACAGTCGACTGGTATCTGATAATTTTGATTTCTGAAGTAACTTCAAAAATGCATTAAAAATCAAAAAAATTCAAAAAATCATGAAAATTGGAAAACACATTTCTTATGCATCCCTCTATCAGTGAAAAATAATTTTTCATGAAAATGCATAAGAATTTTGAAAATTAGACAAAATCTCAAAAGCTCTAAAATTTACAAACATTGTATTAACTTTGAAGCCTAGTTTTGCCTTAAAATGTTTCAAAACATAAACTCACATTTTTAAAAATATGAATTATTTTTAAATCGTTAAAAAAATATCCAACTATGATCTTTGGGCAAGATGTTTATGAATTAAACATTTGCTTTCCCCATAGTTGGTCTATCATTGCTATGTAATGATACATCTAAAGACTCGTCAAAAATGCCATAAACACTAGTGAATCATTTGTATCAACCTAACATCTCACCAATTACTATGTTATCAATCAAGATCTCCTTATAGTGAATTGTGAGATGTAACTAATGTATTTATACTTAACCAAAAATTATAGGGAAAATCTGGATCATGACATTCAAAATATCGCGGGCGAATACTTTGCACAACCGCAGCGGAAACAAAAATAAACCGGATCCCTCCAGAGATCCATGCAAAACATATAAATCATTTTCTTTAATCTAGATCTTATCTAGAAGAAGAAATATACCATCGATGCGAGCCCTTCGCAATCCCACTAATCCAAACGCAGTCGGATCTCAATACGGTAAGGACAATTGTATCTCTAAGGTATCCATGTTAGGGCAATCTCTTGCCGTGATATGGTTTTGATGTGTGTGGCAAAGGGTTTATGTTAGAGTGTTATTATGATTTGATATGTGCGTTGGAGTCTTGCAGAACTTAGTAATTTGCACATGGAGCCTTGGAGAGTTTCACCTATCATGACTCAGTCCTTGAGTCGGTGAAGGATGACTTTGCAAAAGTCGTGCGCTTGGAGCATCCGAGACGCGAAGGATGGCGATGCAGAGCCATGCGCTTGGCGCATCCGAGGGATGTGGTCGGACGAAGATAACTTCAAAGGCGAGGGACTCCGAGGGATGAGAGTGAGCGAATGTAACCCGGGAAGGGGTAGTAGCTCTTAGGTGAAACTTGGCCATTTGGCTAAGTGTCGGATGGGATTTCCCGACATCGGTGGACTACCATGTTAATGGTAGTCGACTACTCTAAGTCGACGGTGACTTGACTAGTGTTTGAGTCTGGTTCAAGTGCCAACAGTCGACTGCCATGGAATGGCAGTCGACTGCGAGACCACCAGTCGACTGATGAAGGCATCAGTCGACTGGTCGCAAGTGTTTCGAGCACAGAATGGAGTCGAGCTCACGGAGCACTCGACTGGTCGAGCATCAGTCGACTGATGGCAATATCAGTCGACTGATGCCAGTGCGGTTGGATGGAATCCAACATGGAAAGCAGCGGTTATTGGGCAACGACTACAGGACCAGTCGACTGATAGGGACATCAGTCGACTGCTCCTATGTCAACGGGAAGAAACCCTCTTCCTCTATAAAGAGGAAGGGTGTGGGGCTTTGGGAACCTAATGCTTCAACTCATAACATCTCCCAAAGTGCTCTAAGGGTTTTTCCACTCTTCTTCTTGTGCTAATTCTCATTCAATTGTAAGAAGAGGGATTGTAAAGAGGTTACCTCCACCTAGCTTGGTGCAAAGGAGAGACTTAGTGGATTTGGCAAAGGAGTGATTCACCTTGGACGAATCGGGATCGTGGATTAGCGGCGTAGCCGTGAACCACGTTATGACCTTGTGTTAGCATTGTTTGTTTCCTTTGCTTTGTTTTATTTGTTTGATTTTCTTGTCTTGTTGTTTTCGTTGTGCTAATCTTTTTGTAGATGAGCAAATACCATTATCCAACGTAAGAGGGCTATTCACCCCCCTCTAGTCGGCTGATCGATCTCCAACAAGTGGTATCAGAGCCAAAGGAAATCTTGTCGAGGACTAACCGCCACAACAAGCACATTCAAGAATGGCCGACTCTAATATTCATCCACCAAAGTTCGAAGGCAAATTCTCTTGGTGGAAAAAGAGAATGGAGATATTTTTCGAGACTGATTTTGAAATTTTATTAATTATGGAAAACAGTTTCGAATTGCCTAGGAATGAAGAAGGGGAGCTATTGGAAAAATCAAAATGGAGTAAAAGACAAAGAGAGGGGTACTTGGCGAATTCAAAGGCCAAGCACCACCTCTACAATGTACTCCCCCAACAAGAAGTGAATAGGATAGGGGAGTGTGCTAGCGCGAAGGAAATGTGGGAGAAACTAATAGAAATTCATGGAGGCAAATCCGAGGCGAAACTGGCAAGGAGAGATGTCCTTCGCTCCCAATTATCCAACATCAAACTCGAAAAGGGAGAGATGGTAAAATCCCTACACTCTAGATTTAAGGAAATTCTAACCGGCTTGACAAGTGTAGGTGAAAGGCTCTCCAACCGGGATATGGTAATGAAGGCCATAGATGCCTTTCCCCGGTCCTCAAGATGGAGCTCTATGGTGGACTCATTTTACATCTCCAAGAACTTAGAAGTGAGTACCTTGGAGGAGTTCTTCTCAACAATGGAGCTCCATGAAACAAGGCTTGAAGGAATAATAGAAGAGCCAAGAATCCAACCTTCAAGAGGAGTAGCATTTTTGGCAAACAAAGGGAAGAAGAAGATAGAGATCCCCTCCTTCTCCGATGATGAAGCATCCTCCTCCTCCTCCATGGATAGCACGGAAGAAGCATATATGGTAAGGAGGGTAAGGTGTGCTTTAAAAGGTTTTCAATTTAATAAATCTAATGATAGAAGGAGAAGACCAAGGGGAAAGGTCATTTGTTACAATTGCCAAGGAGAGGGACACATAAGGGACAATTGTCCTCTCCTAAACAAGAGTAAAGAAGAGAGGAAGAAGAAAGAAGAAAAGAAGAAGAAAAATGGGAGCAAGAAGAAAAAGGAAGAAGAAAAGAAGGTCATAGAAAAAGGGAAGGCCAAGGCATTCAAAGCAAAAACATGGGATGACCCTTCCTCCTCCTCATCATCATCCGAGGAAGAAAACGCATTTGTCACACACTTAGCATTGATGGCATTTGACGACTTGGATTGCTCCTCCTCCGAAAATGAAGGATCAAGTTCAAGTGGAGAGAGCTCAAGTGAAGGGGGAGCCGCCTCTACATCCTCATCATCGGAAGAGGACTTGGTAAGTGAGGTAACAAATCTACCCCCTAAGCAAATTATGTCTATGATTTCTAGCCTCACTAAGGACTTATTTAGAGCAAAGAAGAAAAATAAAACCATGCTTGATCAAATTAAGGACTTAGAAAATAAACTAGAAAAAGCATGCTTAAATGTAAATGATGATATTTCTTCTAGTCATGATTATGCATGCTCACATGAATATATGCCTTTCAATGTTAATGATGCATGCATAGAAGAAAATAGGGCTCTAAGAGAAAAGGTAGACTATTTGACCAAGGCCCTAGAAAAGTTTACTATAGGCTCAAACACTTTGAACATGATCATAGGGAGCCAAAGAGCAAGTTTCAACAAGAAAGGCCTAGGTTATAAGGAAAAGAAAAATGAAAAGGCCTATAAATGCCTAATAGCTAGGGGTCAAGACATGAAGAAAGTAATTGCTAGAAAATGGATCCCTAAGGAATTTCTAGTGAACCCCATAGGCAAGAATTTATATTGGGTTCCAAAATCCATCCTTAAGGGTTAGAAAAACCCTAGGATAGTCGACCATATGGACTTTACCTATATCATATTTTTGGTTGACTTAGGATGACGGGACAACATTTTTGAAATAGTGTTAGGTGATGATAATGCACCTATAAATAGATAAATCATGTTTTAGGTGATATTTGCTTTATTATCATGATATAATACCTAATGCATGTTCACAATTTGATGAATACATTTGTTTCATGATCATAATGTAAAATTAAGTCATATACATCTTTATGATCATGTGGAATGATAGTATGATACTTAACCTTGATAGAATTGCATGAAAATAATGGTTAAGTATATACAAATAACTTAAGGATACATCTCACACTCACTATAGGCTACGTTGATTGAAAATTTAGCATGGGTGAGATGTTAGGATAATACAAATGTCCACTAGTGCCTATTGCATTTAGATGGTCATTTGAAGTATCAAAATAGCAATAATAGACCAATCATGGGGAAGACTTATGTTTAATTCATAGACATATTGCCCAAAGATCATGGTTGGATATTTCATATGTTTTCAAAACAATTTCTTACTTTAAAATCTGTGTATTCATGTTTTGAAACAATTCAAGCCAAAACTAGGTGTTAAAATGGATACTAACATGATCAAAAACCTAGTGGTTTTTAAAGCTTTTGGATTTTTGGCAAATCATTGAAAATACAATGATTTTTCATGGAAAACTATTTTTCTTTGATAGATATACTTACAAGAAATATGCTTCCCAAATTTCGTGATTTTTTGAATTTTATAGAATTTTTTATGTATTTCTGAAATTCACCCCGGAAATCAGAATTTTTGAAATCCTTGTGTCAGTCGATTGGTAGTCTGAACCAGTCGACTGGTAGCCTAATAACATGCCCTGTAATTTCTTTTATCCAATTTTTAGGCATGTTTTGGTTTAGGTTTTTCTCTAGAATTGATGTCATGCTGTATAAACTTTGTTAAAGTATTTTTGATGGTGTCAAAGGGGGAGAAATGTATTTGTTTAAGTAAGGGGGAGTAAGGGGGAATATATTTAGGGAGAGTTTCATGTATTAAGGGGGAGAGTTGCTAATCATGTTATTCACATGCTTTCTTTCCTTAAATATTTTATCAAATGTTTTTACCTAACTTAAACGGATTGCCACACATCAAAAAGGGGGAGATATTGTTAGGGCAATCTCTTGTCGTGATATGGTTTTGATGTGTGTGGCAAAGGGTTTAAGTTAGAGTGTTATTATGATTTGATATGTGCGTTGGAGTCTTGCAGGACTTAGTAATTCGCACATGGAGCCTTGGAGAGTTTCACCTCTCATGACTCGGTCCTTGAGCCGGTGAAGGATGGCTTTGCGGAAGTCGTGCGCTTGGAGCATCCGAGGGACCGCCGGACGAAGGATGGCGCTGCAGATCTGTGCGCTTAGCGCATCCGAGGGACATGGCCGGACGAAGATAACTTCAAAGGCGAGTGACTCCGAGGGATGAGAGTGAGCGAATGTAACCGGGGAAGGGGTAGTAGCTCTTAGGTGAAACTTGGCCATTTGGCTAAGTGTCGGATGGGATTTCCCGACATCGGTGGACTACCATGTTAATGGTAGTCGACTACTCTAAGTCGACGGTGACTCGACTAGTGTTCGAGTCCGGTTCAAGTGCCAAGAGTCGACTGATGGCAATATCAGTCGACTGATGCCAGTGTCGTTTGATAGAATCCAATGTGGAAAGTAGCCGTTATTGGGCAATGGCTACAGGACCAGTCGACTGATAGGGACATCAGTGGACTGCTCCTGTGTCAACAGGAAGAAACCCTCTTCCTCTATAAAGAGGAAGGGTGTGGGGTTTTGGGAACCTAATGCTTCAACTCATAACATCTCCCAAAGTGCTCTAAGGGTTTTTCCACTCTTCTTCTTGTGCTAATTCTCATTCAATTGTAAGAAGAGGGATTTTAAAGAGGTTACCTCCACCTAGCTTGTTGCAAAGGAGAGACTTAGTGGATTTGGTAAAGGAGTGATTCACCTAGGACGAATTGGGATCGTGGATTAGCGGCGTAGCTGTGAACCACGTTACGACCTTGTGTTAGCATTGTTTGTTTCCTTTGCTTTGTTTTATTTGTTTGATTTGCTTGTCTTGTTGTTTCCGTTGCGCTAATCTTTTTGTAGACGAGCAAATACCATTATCCAACGTAAGAGGGCAATTCACCCCCTCTAGTCGGCCGATCGATCTCCAACAATCCACACAAACCGTATCTTGGAGAAGGAGATAACACCTTTGGTTGTGGTAGCAACCACACTAAGGCTCTCCACTCTAGACCTTGGCCAAGAAGAAGGGAGAAGGAGAGAATGGAATCCACACACCACAAAATGAAAAATAATGTCCTCACAAAGATCACGTTGAGGAGGACTTTTATTCCAATTCTTCTCATGCATTAAAATCTAATTTCATGCATTGATTCAATTGCATGCACCAATTAAATTCATGCAACATTTAGGAGTCAATTAATCTTATTGCATGCAATCAACTCCACTTCATGCAACGTTGAGGAATGATTCAAATTCCATTTCATGCAATTAATCCCATAATTCAATTTCATGCAATTAATCCCATTGCATGAATTAATCCATATGCATGCAACATTGAAAAAGACTTCTCAAATTCCATTTGGATGAAATAATCCATTTGCATGCATTAATTCATTTGCACACAACAACTCCCATTTGCATGCATAATTAATCATCATTAATCATACTAATCTTCTTCAATTGGTTTCATTTGAGTCTAACTCAAATTAAGCCAATTTGAGTCCAACTCAAGTTTGTCCAAGCAATGAGTGTAACTCATTCTAGTCCATTCAATTAACTAATGATTCATTTAGTCAAACTAAGATGAATACTTCTCCAAAACATGTTCTTTGTGTGTGACCCTATAGCCTCTCATATCATTGGTAATGTATCTAAAAATATTTTAGATACATAAGCAATGAGTGGCATCTAGCAATACATCATTGCTACCCAAGCTACAAGAAAGTCAAGATCCGATAACTTTTCCGTGACTATTATCATGTATGACGGTGTCCTTCTATCCTTGATATCTTAGATCGATCAATGAGGCATAGACTGTGTCATCCACTTATCGATATTTATGTTTCTTGATCCGCAAGTACACTCACTCAAACAAATGAGCTCAATATCTCATATTGACTCAGTTGAGCATAACCATGCATTTCGTGGTCATACTCTATCAAGAGGTCAAAGATATCATTTCCGTCATATGAGAGGGATAGATCTCATCTACATCACTTACATCCCTCCGTATAATTCGTTACATACCTAGCAATCATTGTTATAATGCACCCTGTTACAGGTAACGTTAGACGATACTAAAGTACATAACTCCTTATGTAGGGAACCGTAGTGACTTCAGGTCTAAGGACTATTCATACCAATAGTCACATGAGAAAGTATATGACACTAATATAATGATCCATGACACTTTCTCATGGTGGGTCAATTCAGTACATATATTCTCTAATATATATATACCCATGTGTCAATATGATATCACATATCCATGACTTGTGAGATCAAGTCATCCATTGACCTACATGCTAGTCTCAATGTATCAATATATCCCTTTGTCTATTAATACAATACTTGACTAGGAATGTTTAAGTATAGTGTTCTCTACAACTTCTCATAATCAATTCTACCAATTGATATACTGTAGATTAGAATATACTATTCAAGGGCATTATTATATTTATTTAGTTGGCACACGCATAAAGTAAATATAATAATCAATATTTGCCTGTTATTAATGAAATATGATACATATGATCCATAATCAATCATCTCATGATTGGCACTAAGGGTTGACACTAACAATCTCCCACTAGTACTAGTGTCAATCACTGTAATCTCTAAGACCCAGTGACCTAGTGTGACCATCATGCTTTCTATGTGCCAAAACCTTGGTCAAGGGATCCGCAATGTTAGCATCAGTATCTACTCTGCATATCTGCACATCTCCTCTATCAATGATCTCTCGAATGAGGTGATATCGCCGTTATAGTATATGTTTGGAATGCTGGTGAGAACGAGGTTCCTTAGCATGTGTTATAGCCCCGTTGTTGTCACAATAAAACTCTATAGGGCTCGCGATGCTAGGAACTACACCAAGCTCAGAAGCAAATTTCTTTATCCAAACAACCTCCTTTGTCGCATTAGAAGCAACAATATACTCGGCCTCTATAGTAGAATCCGCGACTATGTCTTGCTTTGAACTCTTCCAGCTCACAACACCACCATTTAAACAAAAGACATACCCTGTCTGTGATCTATAATCGTCCTTGTTTGTTTGGAAGATAGCATTGTTGTAACCCTTTACAGCAAGCTCCTCATTGCCTCCAAATATCAAGAAATATTCTTTAGTTCTTCTGAAGTACTTAAGAATATTCTTGATGGCTATCTAGTGACTATCACCTGGATCTGACTGGTACTTTCTCGTCATGCTTAAACCATACGAGACATCAGGACAAGTGCATAGCATGGCGTGCATAATAAACCCTATAGCAGATGCATAAGGAATCTGATCAATATGTTCTCTTTCTTCCTTAGAAGAAGGGCATTGAGCCTTCGAAAGGCTCACACCATGTGACATCGATAGAAATCCCTTCTTGGAGTTCTGCATGGTATTGCGTTTAAGCACCTTGTCAATGTATGCACTCTTATTTAGGCTAAGCAATCTCTTAGATCTATCTCTATAGATCTTAATGCCTAAAATATAGGTTGTTTCACCTAAGTCTTTCATTGAGAAACAATTCCCAAGCCAAGTCTTCATAAACTGCAGCGTAGGGATGTCATTTCCCACGAGAAGTATGTCATCAACATACAAGATAAGAATGATAACTATGCTCCCACTAACCCTCTTGTAGACACAGGGTTCATCTTCATTCTTGATGAAACCAAACTGTTTGATCGCATCATCGAATCGAAGATTCTTGCTTCTAGGTGCTTTCTTTAAACCATAAATGGACCTTTGCAGCTTGCATACCTTACCAGCATGCTTTGGATCTACAAAACCCTCAGGTTGTGTCATGTACACATCCTCAAGGAGCTTTCCATTCAGAAATGCAGTTTTGACATTCATTTGCCAGATCTCATAATCGTGGTAAGCTGCAATAGCAAGCATGATCCGAATAGACTTAAGCATCGGTGAAAAAGTTTCATCATAGTCAATACCATGAATTTGTTTGAAATCTTTAGCTACCAATCGCCCTTTATAGGTATGCATAAGACCATCCATGTTAGTCTTTCTCTTAAAGACCCACTTACACTTAATGGGGTTGACCCCTTCGGGTGGATCAACCAAAGTCCATACTTGATTAGTATACATGGATTCCATTTCAGATCTCATGACCTCTAGCCATTTCTCAGAATCTGGGCTCATCACAGCTTCCTGATAGGATGTAGTCTCGTTCAACTCAATAAGCATAACGTCATCATTGTCAGAAAAGATAAATGAATATCTCTCAGGCTGACGACGTATCCTATCAGACCTGCGAAGAGGATGGTCTACTTGAACAGGTTGTTGCTCCACAACTTCTTGTGCAACAATCTCATCATCCACAACACTTTGTGGTGCCTGTTCAATTTACATCTCAGTGCTATCTTTATCTTGAATTTCTTCAAGATGTATTTTACTTCCACTAGTTCATATAGAGATGAACTCTCTTTCTATAAATACTCCATTTCTAGTGACAAACACTTTGCCTTGTGTGGGATTGTAGAAGTAATATCCTTTTGTTTCCTTAGGATATCCTACAAAGTAGCACTTTTCTGATTTGGGGCCTAGTTTGTCGAAGACTTGACGTCGAACATAAGCCTCACAACCCTAAATCTTCATAAAAGACATCTTGGGACTCTTCCCAGTCCATATCGCATATGGTGTCTTTATGACTACCTTAGATGGGACGCGGTTAAGTGTGAAAGTAGCCATCTCTAAAGCGTATCCCCAGAAGAAAGAAGGAAGATTTGTGTGACTCATCATTGATCGTACCATATCTAATAATGTACGATTTATCCTTTCTGATACACCATTCCACTATGGTGTTCTAGGTGGAGTGAGTTGAGATCTAATCTCAATCTCAATGAGATAGTCATGAAAAGTTTGGCTAAGGTATTCTCCACCTCGATCTGATCGAAGCACTTTAATACTTTTACCAAGTTGGTTTTGTACTCCTTGAATTCTTTGAACTTTTCAAAGGATTCAGATTTGTGTCTCATAAGATACAGATATCCATATCTACTGAAATCATCAGTAAAAGTAATGAAGTACTGATAGACTCCTCTAGCTTCTACATTGAAAGGCCCACGTACATCAGTATGTATGAGTTCTAAAAAATCAGTAGCTCATTCGCCATGTCCACTAAATGGAGTCTGGGTCATCTTTCCTAGAAGACAAGATTCACATGTCTCATATCATTAAAAATCAAATGAGTCCAGTAATCCATTCTTATGGGGCTGGGATATGTGACTCTCATTTATGTGACCTAGGCGATAATGCAGAGATATGTTTGGTTCATATCATTAGATTTGAACCATTTGGTATTTATGTTATTGACTGGGGTTTCAAGTGTTAGTGAATGCCCTAGAGCCAGTCATGTGATGATTGTTGTATGGACTTTGTTGTATCATATTCCTATTTATAAAGGCATGGTTATTATACTTACTAGTATTGGTGCCAAATAACTAAGTATAATAACGTCCTTGAGTAGAAGGTTCTTATCTATATCAATCGATTGGTTGAATTGATAATGAGATGATATAGAGAACACTACTCTTAATTATTCCTAGTCAAGTATTAACATTCAGGGAAAATGTTAATACGAAGAGACTAGCATGTAGGTCAACTCGATGACTTGATCTCACAAGTCATGGATATGTGATATCAAGTTGACACATGGTTATCCATTGGAGAATGTATACTGAATGACCCGCCATGAGAAAGTATCATGGATCGTTATAAGTGAAGGTAGGAAACTTCGCTTTCCACTTCAACTCAGTTGCTTTTTCATGGCGATCCCTTCTTCATCCCTGGATAAAAAAAAATTAATCCATGACAATTAGGGATTACCCAAGATACCGTTCCATCGTCATGCTATCTTATTAGAGTGGTCACTTGAACAAAATTGTTGTTCAAGCAACAAACCTCTATTCTTCGAATAGCCGCGGAATAGACGATGTACGGATCGCCGGTTTTTGTGTTTGTATTCGGGGTCCAAGTAAATTAGCCACATCACAAAACATACAACATATAAAGAAACAAAAGGAAAGCAAAACAAGATTTATACCTCTTGTTTACCTCAAGGTCTTCTATCGTATGTCCTATCCTCCTCTTGGTCGTTGTGTGGGCAACCATCCTCCAAGAGATGAAGCCTCCTCGATTGCGATCTTCCTTTCCTTGCTCACTCCGAACAAGAGAAAGTATAGAAACGAAACTCTTCTCCTATCTAGGACCGGCCACCAAGTCAATGGACTTGATGATGTCGCCGGCCAAGGAGGAGATGTGGGGCGCCAGCCAACCTTGAAGAAAGGTTACCGCTGGCCAACCTAGAGAGAGAGAGAATGGGAGGAGCTATCGCCGATCTAGAGAGAGAGAGGGTAGTGATGATGTCACCGAACAAGGAAAACACCAAACCCTAGTCTTGTTTGTTGCCATCCACAAGGAAGGACAAACCCTAGGGTTGCCGCCGCCCACCTCTCCTCTCAAGCCAAGCTCCAAAACCCTAATCTCCCAAGTTGTGTTCCACGCCCAAGCCTTGGCCTCCTTTTATAGAGTTAGGCTTAAGCCTCCTTTTAATCTCCACCGTCGGATCTAGGGATTTAATCTCAACCGTCGTATCTAGAGATTTAATCTCCACCGTTAGATCTAGAGATTTAATCTCCACCATCGGATTTAGAATTTTATTTTCCATCATCGGATCTAGGCTTCATGAGGGTTTTAATAGGCTACGATAGGGACCATGAGGAGGAGTTGGATATTTGCCACCCAATGGATCAAACCCACATAAAGTCCAATCCTTTAATGATAATTCATTCCACTAGATGATTATCATTGAACTACCTCACCAACCCCCATAAGTTAATATGGGCTCCATATATTATTTGTACATTTATCTTCCTGTGTTTAAGATCTCGAATGTCCATCAATTAATTAATTTACTGACAATTAATTAATCAATATCTAACTCTATGAGTAGTACCACTCAACCTTATCATCATGCCGGACCAAGTCCACCTGCAGGGTTTATATGATGAACCTTATGAGCTCCTCAAGAGGACATCATCATCCTAATATATTGGACACAGTTTCCTTCTATAATCAACAGCATACCATATAAATAATATCATTTCCCAACTTACCGAGCCTATCAATTTACTCAATAAATCTCGTCCATTAGTAAATCAAAGAAATGAATACTAAGTATATGTGCCCATTATTATATCGGGATTAAGAGCATGTACAACATAATATCTGAGGTCCGATTCAATTATGTAGTCAACAATAAATCGAATCACCTCTAAGTCGGTCCTGCTCAATACACACAAAGTGTACTAGTGTAATTCTATGGTCAAGACAAACGAATACCAAATCACACTACAACCATACCAATGATTTGTCCAAAGCCATCTCGGTTGTGACACTTTACTTATACTCTACAAGGAACTGATAACATGATCTCCCGTGTGACACTACACACCATGTTATCTACAATGTAATGTATGAGACAATATGCATAACCATAAATATGCAAACATTGATCATGTGATTCTTATTTCAAAATTAAAGATGTTTATACAAAAGATAGACTTTTCAGTATACATCCCAACAATCTCCCACTTATACTAAAAGACTATGGTGTCCTCAAACTACCATACATCTGATTCCCATTCCCTCCACATGCCTATCAAAAGCTCTCGCTGAAAGGGCCTTAGTGAAAGGATCTGCCAAGTTATCCTTGGATGCAATCTTGCCTACAACAACTTCTCCTCGCTTTATGATTTCTCGTATCAGGTGGTTCTTGTGCTCTATGTGTTTACTTGCCTTATGGGCTCGTGGTTCCTTTGAGTTTGCAACCGCACCACTATTATCACAATAAATTATGATAGTTTTGGGAAAACCAGGAATCACATCCAAGTCCATCAAGAAGTTTCTAAGCCACACAACTTCTTTGGCTGCCTCAGAGGCCGCCACATACTCAGCTTCCATGGTAGAGTCTGCCACGCATTTTTCTTGACACTCCTCCATACAATGCCTCCACCTCCCAAAGTAAACACAAAACCTGAGGTAGACTTACTATTATCCCTATCTGATTGGAAGTCAGAATCTGTGTAACCCATAAGGAGTAATTGGTCTGCCTGGTAAACTAGCATATAATCCCTATTCCTTCTCATGTACTTCAATATATGCTTTACCATAGTCCAATGTCCCTATCCTGGATTACTCTGATATCTACTAACCATGCCAATGGCAAAGCAGATATCCGGTCTCGTACATAACATAGCATACATGAGGCTTCCTACTGCTGAAGCATAAGGAACCACCTTCATCTCCTCTATCTCCTTAGATGTTCTAGGACACATCTCCTTAGATAAAGGAACTCCATGCCTGAAAGGTAGAAAACCTTTCTTGGAGTTTTTCATGCTAAAACGATCCATAATGGTGTCTATGTATGAAGCTTGAGATAAGCACGACATTTTTTTCTTACGATCCCTTATAACCTTGATCCCAAGGATGTGTCCCACTTCTCCCAAGTCCTTCATATCAAATTGTTTGGACAACCATACCCTTACGTCCGATAAAAGCTTGACATTGTTGCCAATTAACAAAATGTCATCTACGTATAGTACAAGAAATACCACTACGTTTTCGTCACATCTCTTATATACACAAGACTCATCCAGACTTTGAATAAATCCATAAGACTAGATTACCTCATCAAAGCGGATGTTCCAAGACCTTGAAGCTTGCTTCAATCCATAAATGGACCGATTAAGTTTGCACACAAGATGCTCTTTGCCCTTTGCAATGAATCCTTCTGGTTGCTTCATATAGATGTTTTCCTCATTACTTCCATTAAGGAAAGTTGTTTGTCATACCTCATAATCCATATGAGCAACAATACATCAGAGAATCCAGATAGACTTAAGCATGGCTAATGATGAAAAGGTCTCCTCATAATCGATACCCTCTTTCTGAGTATACCCCTTCCCAACAAGCCTTGCTTTGAAGGTCTCAACCTTCCCGTCTATTCCTCTCTTTCTTTTGTAGATCCACTTGCATCCAATGGCTTTTACACCATTGGGTGGTTCTACTAGCTCCCAAACCTGATTCGAATCCATAGATTCTATCTCAGAATTCATCGCACTTTACCAAGATACAACATCTTTATCTTGGATTGCCTCATCATATGTCCAGGGATCAGGTTCATGTTCGCTTGGGACCAAATTAGATGATTCTCCTAAGAACCAGAATCTATCAGGTTGTCTAACAACCCTCCCACTACGATGAGGTAGCACCTGTGTATCCTCTGTGACACGCGGTGCAGTGACTTGTGGTATATCCTCTTGTACCGGTGGTACTGAAGTAGTGACTTCCCCTCTCAATTCCTCCAGAACAATCTTATTCATGGGCTTGTGGTTCATTACATAGTATTCCTCTAAAAATCTGGCGTTCGTGCTAACGATCACTCTCTGATCTGTAGGATTATAAAACAAATCACCTTTCGTTCCACTAGGATAGCAAATGAACATTCGCACTTCAATACAAGGTTCCAACTTACCAGCATCTATCTTCAACACATGTGTTGGACTCCCCCAAATCTAAATATGTCTCAGACTAGGTTTTCACCCAGTCCACAATTCTGTGGGAGTAGAAGGCACTGATTTAAATGGAACCAAGTTCAGAATATACATCGTCGTATCCAGAGCATATCCCCAGAACTAATATGGCAAATCAGAATAACTCATCATCGATCTAACCATCTCCATAAGAGTCCTATTCCTTTGCTATGCTACACCATTATGTTGGGGTGTGCCAGGTGCAGACAATTGGGATTGAATCTCAGCCTCTGATAATTAATTCCTAAACTCTCCCAAGAGGTACTCACCACCATGATCAGATCGTAGTGTCTTGATACTTTTACCATGATGTTTCTCCACATCAGCCTTGAATTCTTTGAACCTGTCAAAGCATTCAGAGTTGCGGCGCATCAAGTAAATGTATCTATATCTTGAATAATCGTCTATAAAAGAGACGAAATATTTAAAATCACCTCTTGCCTGGATTGATATAGGACCATAAAAATCATAATGAACCAATTCCAACACATCTTTTGCTTTATACCCCTTGGCCTTGAAAGGCCTCTTGGTCATTTTACCTTCCTAGCAAGACTCGCAGTTTGGGAAGTCTTCCACCACTAATGAACTCAGAGGTCCATCAGCTATCAACCTTTGAATTTTGCTATGGTTAATATGACCAAGCCTTAGATGCCAAAGATATGTTTGGTTCATCTTCAAAGGTTCTTTTCTCTTATTGGAATTAGAAGATGAGTTATTCACTTCTATTTGCGTCATGGGTGCTTTTGGTTCAAGTGTATATAAATTTCCTATCAATGCACCAGAACAGATAATCTCCCTATTCCTTTTTATAACAACTTTGTCATTAAAAGAAATAGAATATCCATCCATAAACAATTTAGAAACCGAAATCAAATTCTTTCTAAATAAATGTACATAAAGGCAATTTTTAAGAACCAAAACTTTATTCCTCTCAAAATACAAATAAACATCTCCCACTACAACAACCGCCACCTTCGTGGCATCGCCCAAGTATACTGTAATCTCCCCTTCAACCAGTCATCTGGTTTCCTGGAACCCCTGTAAAGTATTGCAGACATGATCAGTGGCTCCCGTATCTACACACCAAGGGTCGGTAGATAACACCGCTAAACATGTTTCAATGACTAGACCAAAAGATATACTTTTGTTCTACTTTCGGTTGGGGCAGTCCTTCATCCAGTGTCCAGTCTGCTTGCAAGTGAAGCACTTTCCTTTCGGCTTCTTCAGTTCTCCCTGAGTTCCTCCCGCCACCTTTGCCCCAGCTTGTTTCTTCTTCTTCTTGCCTTTCGGCTTAGAAGCAGAAACCTTTTGGGAAACCATGGCATGCGCCTGAGCACTCTAATGAAATAGCCCCTCTGTCGCCTGGAGCTCTGTCAGAAACTCCGCCAACGAATACAATCTTTTATTCATGTTGTAGTTGAGGCGAAACTGCTCAAAACTTTTAGGTAGAGACTGGAGTATCATATCGACCTGGGTTTCCCCATCGATCTTAGCTCCAAGCACTTCTAGCTCATTCAAATGAGCCATCATCTTGAGAACATGAGCCCTCACGGGTGTTCCCTCGATCATTGTGGTCGTCATCAAGTTCCTCATGGCTTCCTGCCTTGCAGCCCGATTCTGGTGTCCGAAAAGTTCTTTTAGATTGAGCATCATGTCATAAGCAGTGGGCATGGCTTGAGGCTGATGTTGCAGTACATTTGACATAGATTCCAAAATGTAACATCGCGCCATCTCATCAGCCTTAATCCACTTCTTATAACTCTCCTTCTCCTTTTCCCCAGAATCATCCACAGGCTTAGGAGGGCACTCTTCGAGGAGTACATATTTGTATTTCTCAGCAGTCAAGATAATGTCAAGATTCCTCTTCTAATCAACATAATTAGGTCCAGTAAGTTTATTTTCTTTCAATATCATAGCAAGCGGGTTGAAAGTCATTTTGAAAAACCTAAGAATCACATAGATCAATACATTAGATTTTAAAAAATTATTGATTCCTCAAATAATAAAATTTTAAAATCAACCAACACCTCAAAACACCGAGAATATCATATGCCACGATAGTGTGGACGTATACAAATTCTACATTTGTAAGAGGAGGTTTTACTCATTAATTTTACTATCTTATCAATCTAACTTTTTGACAAATAAAATTAATAGTTGGTTCCTCTTCGGCTCTACAAATAAAAGCAGTGACTCCGATGGGGAGGATACTTTTATTTGCATCTAAGTGTTCACCATTACTCGGTAACAAGACAATTATCTCGGGTTATGTGGCTTCCGATGGGAAAGTACACACGCTCCTTAATAATTTCCTATAACCATATTTGACCCTGTGATCCGCAAACAAACTCATCAGATGGGGAGGAAGGCACTCAGAGCCAACGCGCAAGTTTGTTTGCATCACATGTCAAATCGTAATGGAGGTCGTGAGAATTTATAAAAATATCCCTCTCCGACTTAGTAATTTAAAATTGAGGAATTTTCCTAGCCTACGACATGCATATCAAATAAGAAGCAATAAATATGAAAAATATATTTTCCAACTAATATTATTGCTTTTGTCTCCAATATGCCTCCCTTCGTATCACCATCTCGTCCGCTCCTCCCTACGTCATGTACAAGCCATCTGGAGATCTGAGCTGAGAAAAATTATTTTAATTTACATCCATCTATCTTATACTCCACGAAGGAGTGTACATGTAATCTAGATTGAAAGTAAACTAAAATAAAAGAGTGGGTAAACAATGTTGTACTTAATTACAAAAATTAAATACTAGCCTCGTCAACCTCGAGGATTCAAATAATATACAATTACACACATACAATCACATACACACATATGGCCATAATAGTTGGATCCTATGCCTGCAACCAAAAAGTTAACCTACGCACATCATACTATTATTCGGCACATATAATATATGAAAAGTGCATAAAAGTAACCGAATACTAAACAAACAAAATCGAAAACCTGCCTCTGATACCACTTGAAGGTAGGAAACTTCGCTTCCCACTTCAACTCGGTTACTTGTTCATGGAGATTCCATCTTGATCCCCGGATAAAAAAAAATTAATCCATGATAATTAGGGATTACCCAAGCTATTGTTCCATCGTCGTGCTATCCGATTAGAGTGGTCACTTAAACAAACTTGTTGTTCAAGCAACCTACCTCTATTCTTCGAATAGCCACGGAATAGACGATGTACGGATCGTCGGTTTTTGTGTTTGTATTCAGGGTACAAGTAAATTAGCCACATCACAAAACATGCAACATACAAAGAAACAAAAGGAAAGCAAAACATGATTTATACCTCTTGTTTACCTCAAGGTCTTCTATCGTATGTCCTATCCTTCTCTTGGATGTTATTTGGGCAACGATCCTCCAAGAGATGAAGCCTCCTCGATCACGATATTCCTTTCCTTGATCACTCCAAACAAGAGGAAGTATAGAAACGAAACTCTTCTCCCATTTAGGATCGGCCACCAAGTCAATGGACTTGATGATGCTGCCGGCCAAGGAGGAGATGTGGGGCACCGGCCTACCTAGAGAGAGAGAGAATGGGAGGAGCTATCGCCAATCTAGAGAGATAGAGGGTGGTGATGATGTCGCCGGCAAAGGAAAACACCAAACCCTAGTCTTGTTTGCCGCCTCCCACAAGGAAGGACAAACCCTAGGGTTGCCGCCGCCCACCTCTCCTCTCAAGCCAAGCTCCAAAACCCTAATCTCCCAAGTTATGTTCCACGCCCAAGCCTTGGCCTCCTTTTATAGAGTTAGGCTTAAGCCTCCTTTTAATTTCCACCGTCGGATCTAGGGATTTAATCTCAACCGTCGGATCTAGAGATTTAATCTCCACTGTCGGATCTAGAGATTTAATCTCCACCGTCGGATCTAGAGTTTTATTTTCCATCATCGGATCTAGGCTTCATGAGGGTTTTAATAGGCTAAGATAGGGACTATGAGGAGGAGTTGGATCTTGGCCACCTAATGGATCAAGCCCACATAAAGTCTGATCCATTAATGATAATCTATTCAACTAAAGGATTATCATTGATCTACCTCACCAACCCCCATAAGTTAATATGGGATCCATATATTCTTTGTACATTTATCTCCCCGTGTTTAAGATCTCGAATGTCCGTCAATTAATTAATTAATCAACATCTAACTCCATGAGTAGTACCACTCAACCTTATCATCATGCCGGACCAAGTCCAACTGTAGAGTTTACATGATGAACCTTATGAGCTCCTCAACGGTACATCATCATCCTAATATATAGGACACGGTTTCCTTCTATAATCAACAACACATGGTATAAATAATATCATTTCCCAACTCACCGAGCCTATCGATTTACTCTATAAATCTCGCTCATTGGTAAATCAAAGAAATGAATACTAAGTATATGTGCCCATTATTATATCTGGATTAAGAGCATGTAGAACATAATATCTGAGGTTTGATTCAATTTTGTAGTCAACAATAAATCGAATCACCTCTAAGTCGGTCCTGCTCAATACACACAAAGTGTACTAGTGTAATTCTATGGTCAAGATAAACCAATACCAAATCACACTACAACCATACCAATGGTTTGTCCAAAGCCATCTCGGTTTTGAGCCTTTACTTATACTCTACAAGGAACTAATAACATGATCTCCCATGTGACACTACACACCATGTTATCTACAATGTAATGTATGAGACAATATGCATAACCATAAATATGCAAACAATGATCATGTGATTCTTATTTCAAAATTAAAGATGTTCATACAAAAGATAGACTTTTCAGTATACATCCCAACAATATGAGTGTCATATACTTTCTCATGTGACTGTTGTTGAGTTTCCGACACCGCGGCGTGTGTGTGTTTGATCATGTTTCGCAAACATGAACACAGCGGAAGCAATAAAAATAATAAATCTATATTTATTACAACACACACAACAAATGCATGCATATTACAACAAGTGTAGACATAACCGTAAATTTAAATTTGCAATAAAAGGAAATTTATCTACGTTATACCTTTCGTATGACGTGTAGCAGGAACGACATCAACCGGAACGATCCTCGCTACTATCTTCTCTATCCGTATCCACGCCGAGTTCCTCGGGATGACTTCGCTAAGCCACGAGCTTTGTCTTCGTACGGGTTACTAGCCTTGTGTTGAAGACGACGTGATCGAGAGATGATCACGATCCGAATCCAAATTCGGATCCTAATACGAGTTCTAAAAACTCGCTTCTCCGGAGAGGTATTCGTCAACCAATTGATGAATCCTTCGTCCTCCACCTCAGAGGATTACCGGAGATCGAATCCCCGGTAAGTTAGCCGCTGTTGGAGCTCTAACCGTCGTCCAAACGACGCTCCGACGAGAGGAGAAGAAGCTGTCCAGAAAACTGGACAGCTTGGTGGAGGAGTAGGCGCCGGCCAAAACAAGGAAGCCAAGTGCTCACCTTTTCACCGAGGCCTAAGAAGATCACCGGAGGGTCGCCGGAGGGTCCACCGGCTGAAGCTTGGACGCCGGCAAGGAGCTGGACGGCGGCACAAGGAGCTGGGCGGCAAGCTTAGGGTTGGCGCCGAAATACTCCTTCAATGGGGTTGAGCGGAAACTTTTGCTAGGGCTTGGATTAGAGCTTAATTATCCATTAAGCCTTCTTTTAAAGAGAACTAATTCTCTTAATGGTTATTGGATCATAACCATTAGGCCCGTTAACCCGCTCCATTAAGATAAGTTAAAATAAACCAAACCATGATGGTTTATTTTAAGTTAAAACGAACCGAACCAAATTTTGGTTCATTCGTTTAAAATAAACCTAACCCTTTGGTTTATTCTCCTCCATTGGATTAGAACCAAACCATTTTGGTTCATCCATTATGTCTTCATAAGACACGGCCCATCCATGCTTCCATTGCGACTGAAACGATTTCATGCTCGCTTTATGTTTGGTCCAACCAAACTTAGTTTCTCTCGGTCTGAGAATCCCATTCTCAAGCTCGTTTTAAATCCTTTGGATTACGCTCGTTGTGCGTGTGACCAAATAGGTTCTCGGTTTATGTTGGTCGTCTATAATTAACCATTAATTATAGAATGATCATGAGTGGCACCTAGTAGTACATCATGATCCCCAATTAACCGAAAAAATCAACGGTTGATCCAGAACTATTTCTGAAACCCTTCAGCAGCTCGAATGATTCGTGCCCCATTCCCTTCACTCATCTTATACCCACTTGGTTCAGGACATGGTCTATAGTGTCAGTCCCCACTAGGCTGACTACGTCACACCTAGCCCAAGTATCATTTCCTCGTCCTACAGATTCTAGTTACTCCACATGTATCGAAGAGTACCTTACTCTAAACATGTAATGCTTTGGCCAAAGACTTTAGTAACAATCCGACGAGAGGCCATGGGTATACATCTCCTCGCAAGGAGTGGTGAATCCTTTATAGGCTATTCAAACACCTTCGATCACTTCGACTTATACCCAATCATCCCGGGTCCACATCTCCTTAGAGATGTTTGCTTAAGATGTCAAAGCATAAATCTCCATGATCAAGATGACTTGAATACCGCAAGTCAAAGGAACATCGCACTTAAGCTACAGTAAGAACTTCATTGACATATCTATATATGCAGAGAACCATATGAAGTCTTACGGCTGGTCACTCCAATGGACTAGTTACCATAACTAGCATCCACGATCAACTCCGGACATCACAATGTCTCCAGCCAGTGAGAATCAGCTGCTTGGATACACCAAGGAGTATACCTCGTGCTAGTCTCGACAGAATTGATGGTGTCCAAATCCATCAATTCATCGACTAGGGATAATTCCGATACATCACAATTACGCATGTAGAGATACTCACTAGTTGTGATCCAATCACAAATTCTCTCATGCTGTGAATCGCATCGTGGACATTCAGTAAATGAGTTTAAGATCCAATCAAATACATGAAACATGTATACTCAAATAGTGAATCTTAATTTATCATATAAATGGTTCAAACATAAGGCGATTGCCTTAGGACATCTCTCATATATTACTAACAGACTCCCACTTGGCCTAATGCCAATCGCTACGGTATCCAATACCATAAGCTCGAACATGACCCTCAAACTTATTTTGAGGTAATGCCTTAGTCAAGGGATCCGCTAAGTTCCTTTCAGTGGGAATTTTCTCGATTTGTATTTCGTTCCTACTGATGATCTCTCTGATAAGATGATAGCGGCGAAGCACATGTTTGGATCATTGATGAGACCTTGGCTCTTTCGCCTGTGCAATTGCTCCATTGTTGTCGCAGTAGACCGGTATTGCTTCAACAATGGTCGGAATCACACCAAGTTCATGAACGAACTTTTTGATCCAAACCGCTTCCTTTGCTGCTTCCGAAGCTGCAA
Source organism: Wurfbainia villosa (assembly GCA_025175895.1). NCBI lineage: Eukaryota > Viridiplantae > Streptophyta > Magnoliopsida > Zingiberales > Zingiberaceae > Wurfbainia > Wurfbainia villosa. The sequence continues at coordinate 40,198,086 of CM046008.1, read as the reverse complement.
TGTATTCTGCCTCAATGGTAGAATCCGCTACAGTCTCTTGTTTGGAACTTTTCCAACTCACTGCGCCCCCATTCAAGGTGAACACGTATCCAGACTGAGACCTGGAATCATCCTTGTCTGTCTGAAAGCTGGCATCCGTATACCCGCGTATCACCATGTCCCCTTCTCCATATATTAGGAACACATCCTTAGTTCTTCTCAAGTACTTAAGGATCGTCTTAACAGTCGCCCAATGATCCATTCCTGGATCGGACTGGTATCTGCTCGTGACACTCAGAGCATACGATACATCGGGCCTCGTACATAACATAGTATACATGATAGATCCTATTGCGGATGCATAGGGAATCTTACTCATGCAATCCTCTCGTCTTCTGTGCGCGGACACATAGACTTCGAAAGGTGTACCCCATGCCTGATGGGTAGGAAACCTTTCTTGGATTCCTACATGCTAAACCTCTTTAGCACTCAGTCTATATATGTAGATTGCGAAAGACCAAGCAACCATTTCGATCTATCTCTATAGATATTAATCCCGAGGATGTAGGTTGCTTCTCCCAGGTCTTTCATGGAGAATGTCTTGGATAACCAAACCTTCACTGACTGTAAGATTGAAACATTGTTTCCTATAAGTTGTATGTCATCGACATACAATACTAGGAATACAACTGCACTCCCACTAACCTTCATGTACACACAAGGTTCGTCTGGATTTTATGAGAAATCAAACTTTTTGATTGTCTCATCAAAACGGATATTCCAGCTCCTGGATGCTTGCTTCAATCCATAAATGGATCATCGCAATTTGTATACCTTGTTTTTATCAACCGATGTGAAACCCTCAGGCTGTATCATATACACGTCCTCGAGCAGGTTTCCATTAAGGAAAGCTGTTTTCACATCCATCTGCCATATCTCATAATCATAATGAGCCGCTATGGCCAGGAGCATCTGAATGGATTTAAGCATAGCTACAGGCGAATAGGTTTCGTCATAATCAACACCTTGTTTTTGACGATATCCTTTCGCCACCAATCTAGCCTTATAGGTAATCACATTACCATCCATGTCGGTTTTCTTCTTGAAAACCCACTTGCACCCTATAGGCTTTATCCCTTCAGGTGGGTCAACCAAGTTCCAAACTTGGTTTTCATACATGGAATCCATTTCCAACTTCATGGCACCAAGCCACTTATCCCTTTCTGAACTTGTCAGCACTTCTTCATAACTGGTAGGCTCCTCATCATCAATGAGTAACACGTCGTTCGATTCACTTACGAGAAATCCATATCTCTCAGGAATATTGCGTGTTCTGCGGATCTCTGAAGATGTGGTGTTACAATAGGTCCGTAGGATTGCTCATCACTATGAGTTGTCGGCTGTTGTGCTTCACCAGGTATCTCATCAATGTCTATTTGAGTCTCTCGAGCCTCCTCAAGCTCGACGACACTCCCACTATTTTCTTGCAAGAGAAACTCTTTCTCTAGAAACACAGCATGCCTTGAAACAAACACCTTTTATTCCACAGGTTGATAGAATTGGTAACCCCTTGTTTCCTTAGGGTATCGAATAAATAGACATTTATCAGACTTAGCATCCAATTTGTCTGATACAGTCCGCTTCACATAAGCAGGACAACCCCATATCTTCAAGTAAGATACATGAGGTTTCTTACTATTCCATATCTCATATGGAGTAGTTGAGACTACCTTGGTAGGCATTCTGTTTAACAAGTAAACAGTTGTCTGAAGTGCATAGCCCCAAAAGGACTTGGGAAGAGTTGCATGATTCATCATTGACCTGACCATGTCCAACAAGGTCCGGTTACGCCTCTCAGATACACCATTATGCTGTGGTGTATAGGGCGGTGTCCATTGAAACAATATACCATTGTCTCTTAGATAATCAAGAAACTCTTGACTTAAGTATTCACCACCTCGATCCGATCGAAGTATTTTAATACTCTTGTCATGTTGTTTCTCTACATCATTTCTGAATTCTTTGAACCTTTCAAAGGCTTCAGACTTGTGTTTCATCAAGAACACATACCCAAACCGTGAGTGATCATCGGTGAAGGTAATGAAGTAGCTATAGCCTCCTAATGCTTGAGTTGACATAGGTCCACATACATCAGTATGTATTAGACCTAGTAACTCTCCCACTCGTTCACCCTTTCTAGTAAAAGGTAACTTAGTCATCTTGCCTTTTAGGCATGATTCGCATGTATCATATGAATCCAATTCAAACGATTCCAGAATTCCACATCGGTGTAATTCGGACATGCGTTTCTTGCTTATATGGCCAAGACGACAATGCCACATATAGGAGTCTATTTGATTATCCTTTGGAGCACGCGCGTTGCTCGCTTCGATATTGAAAATGTCACTGGATACGTCCAACGTATAAATGTCATTACTCAAGGTTCCAGTTCCATAAAGTACGCCATTTAAAGTTATATAACAACAATTGTTACTAAACGTCAAATGGAAACCATTTCTATTTAAACAGGAAATAGAAACAATGTTCTTTATTAGAGAAGGAACATAATAGCAATTGTCCAGTTCTAAGACTAGTCCACTAGGGAGCTTCAGCAAATAAGTTCCGATGGCGACCGCAGCAACCTTTGCTCCATTGCCAACTCACAAATTTGACTCCCCTCTGACAAGTCTTCTTCTATTCCTTAGCCCCTGTATGTCATTACATATATGTGAGCTACACCCAGTATCCAATACCCAAGTGTCCAAGGAAATAGAATGACAATCAATAACGAAGATACCTGAAGAGGATGGGGCATCGGATGCCTTCTTCTTCTTCAGGGACTCAAGATAAATCTTGCAGTTTCTTCGCCAGTGGCCTTCCTTGCCACAGTGATGGCAAGTGCCCTTTTACGCTGGTTCCGCCTTCTTTGCCTTTTTGTTCTTTCCTTTCTTCTGTTCTTTTGCCTTCCTCTTAGAACCCTTCTTTGAGGAATCAACTAACAGAACCGCCTTCTCCTCATGCTTCACAGAAGGCTCCACAGTCTTCAGCATATTGAGGAGCTCGGGAATGGTGGATTCCAATTTGTTAATCCGATAGTTCATCAGAAATTGCGAGAAACTCTTAGGCAAACAATGCAGAATTAAGTCAATACTTAACTCATGACCCATCACAAAACCGAGGGTAGCTAGCCGCTCGATATACCCGTTCATCTTTAGCACAAACTGCACTACAGATGAAACTTCTTGCATCTTCGTGGTGAAGAGGAGCCTAGAGACCTCGAACCTTTCGGATCTCGCTTGCTCATCGAACAACTCATGAAGATGGAAGACCATAGTATTAGCATCCATATGCTCATGCTGCTTTTGCAGCTCAGCTACCATCGTCGCTAGCATGATGCAACTCGCCAGCTCTAAATCTGCCACATGCTTCTGATAGACCAACATTTGGTCTGGAGTTGCATCATCCTTAGGACGATCAGGAAGAGGCTCTTCAAGGACATATGCAAGCTTTTCCGCCTTGAGAACAATTCTCAGGTTTCTAAGCCAGTCCAGGAAGTTAGGCCCAGTCAGTTTGTTCGAATCCAAAATAGTGCACAAATTCAAAGACGTCATGATCAATTTATTGACCTAGAAATACAAAACGAGCATATATGAGAAAATGATTTTAAAATGCATCAATATACATTTATAAATCCCATTCATTTTTCGAATTTCAAAAACCCCAAAATCACTTCGGGAGATTGTAGGTCCATCTCCGAATGGGCTGATATCCATCATAGTTATGAACAACCTTGGAGAGAGTCCAACAAGTCATTCATAACTACGACGGTAGGTATCAACTATACCGATTGCATATCACGTATATGCAACTATCACAATGTGCTATCAACTAATTGAATGTTCACACATACATCGGGTTGTTAACACATTAATAAGTATGCATCATATGCATAGCACCCAACTTCACCTCCCTTTACATCGACCTTGGAGAGAGTCCAACAAGCCGATGCTCCAGGTTAAAGCCAACCCATTAATCGGGAAATAGTTTTAATATGGTTAGAGCGCATTCAACCAATTAGCCCAGCTTGGAGAGAGTCCAACAACCAAAGCTAACGATTGACCTCTGACTCTTACCATATTAGTATTAAACTATTCCATGGTTTGAACATGTTCGGGTTCGAGCCGGGCTTGGAGAGAGTCCAACAACCCAAACAAGAAACGGAACTCTGGTTCTAACCATATTAATGGATGGTGTAGGCTTTAATATTGTTTAAGGGTTTTTTTTTGTCTCATCCTCTTTGCATGCAAATAACTATTATCTACATGGCATGACATAAATGGCATACATTTACATGTCACGGCACGCATGGCATAATGTTATGCATCTAATGCATTTACATGACATACAATTATGTCATGTATATATTTCCTTATATGTCATAACTATTTATGGAAATAAAATATGTTTAAGATTTGATTCTCCAAATCAAATCATAATTAAATTAGGAAACAAATTTCCAAATCTAATCACATATTTTATTCATGGAATTATTTGATTAAGGAAAATCTATTTAGAAACCAATTTCCTAAATCATTAAAACTACTTATGGAAATAAAATATTTTAAGATTTGATTTCCCAAATCAAATCATGATTAAATTAGGAAACAAATTTCCAGAATCTAATCAAATATTTTATTTATGGAAAATATCAATTTCCATAAATACTTCCAACTTTCCAAAAGTGGAAGATTTCCATAAATAATTCTAGACTTTCCAAAATTGAAAAATTTCCAGAAATACATTATGACTATCGCAAAACCATTTTTACGATTATGTCGAAACACAACCTGGGCTCTGATACCACTGTTGAGTTTCCGGCACCGCGGCGTGTGTGTGTTCGATCATGTTTCACAAACATGAACATAGCGGAAGCAATAAAAATAATAAATATATATTTATTACAACACACACAACACACGCATGCATATTACAACAAGTGTAGACATAACCGTAAATTTAAATTTGCAATAAAAGGAAATTTATCTACGTTATACCTTTCGTATGACGTGTAGCGGGAACGACATCAACCGGAATGATCGTCGCTAGAATCGTCTCTATCGGTATCCACGCCGAGTTCCTCGGGATGACTTCGCTAAGACACGAGCTTCGTCTTCGTACGGGTTACTAGCCTCGTGTTGAAGATGACGTGATCGAGAGATGATCACGATCCGAATCCAAATTCGGATCCTAATACGAGTTCTCAAAACTCGCTTCTCCAGAGAGGTATTCGTCAACCAATTGACGAATCCTTCGTCCTCCACCTCAGAGGATTACCGGAGATCGAATCCCCGGTAAGTTAGCCGCTGTCGGAGCTCTAACCATCGTCCAAACGACGCTCCGATGAGAGGAGAAGAAGCTGTCCAGAAAACTGGACAGCTTGGTGGAGGAGTAGGCGCCGGCCAAAACAAGGAAGCCAAGTGCTCATCTTTTCACCGAGGCCTAAGAAGATCACCGGAGGGTCGCCGGAGGGTCCACCGACTGAAGCTTGGACGCCGGCAAGGAGCTGGACGGCGGAACAAGGAGCTGGGCGGCAAGCTTAGGGTTGGCGCCGAAATACTCCTTCAATGGGGTTGAGCGGCAACTTTTGCTAGGGCTTGGATTAGAGCTTAATTATCCATTAAGCCTTCTTTTATATAGAACTAATTCTCTTAATGGTTATTGGATCATAACCATTAGGCCCGTTAACCCGCTTCATTAAGATAAGTTAAAATAAACCAAACCATGATGGTTTATTTTAAGTTAAAACGAACCGAACCAACTTTTGGTTCATTCGTTTAAAATAAACCAAACCCTTTGGTTTATTCTCCTCCATTGGATTAGAACCAAACCATTTTGGTTCATCCATTATGTCTTCATAAGACATGGCCCATCCACGCTTCCATTGCGACTGAAATGATTTCATGCTCGCTTTATGTTTGGTCCAACCAAACCTAGTTTCTCTCGGTCTGAGAATCCCATTCTCAAGCTCGTTTTAAATCCTTTGGATTACGCTCGTTGTGCGTGTGACCAAATAGGTTCTTGGTTTATGTTGGCCGTCTATAATTAACCATTAATTATAGAACGATCATGAGTGGCACCTAGTAGTACATCATGATCCCCAATTAACCGAAAAAATCAACGGTTGATCCAGAACTATTTCTGAAACCCTTCAGCAGCTCGAATCATTCGTGTCCCATTCCCTTCACTCATCTTATACCCACTTGGTTCAGGACATGGTCTATAGTGTCAGTCCCCATTAGGCTGACTACGTCACACCTAGCCCAAGTATCATTTCCTCGTCCTACGGATTCTAGTTACTCCACATGTATCAAAGAGTACCTTACTCTAAACATGTAATGCTTTGGCCAAAGACTTTAGTAACAATCCGACGAGAGGCCATGGGTATACATCTCCTCGCAAGGAGTGGTGAATTCTTTATAGGCTATTCAAACACATTCGATTACTTCGACTTATACCCAATCATCCCGGGTCCACATCTCCTTAGAGATGTTTGCTTAAGATGTCAAAGCATAAGTCTCCATGATCAAGATGACTTGAATACCGCAAGTCAAAGGAACATCGCACTTAAGCTACAGTAAGAACTTCATTGACATATCTATATATGCAGAGAACCATATGAAGTCTTACGGCTGGTCACTCCAATGAACTAGTTACCATAGCTAGAATCCACGATCAACTCCGGACATCACAATGTCTCCAGCCAGTGAGAATCAGCTGCTTGGATACACCAAGGAGTTGTTAGTAATATATGAGAGATGTCCTAAGGCAATCGCCTTATGTATGAACCATTTATATGATAAATGAAGATTCACTATTTGAGTATACATGTTTTATGTATTTGATTGGATCTTAAAGTCATTTACTGAATGTCCACGATACGATTCACAGCATGAGAGAATTTGTGATTGGATCACAACTAGTGAGTATCTCTACATGTGTAATTGTGATGTATCGGAATTATCCCTAGTCGATGAATTGATGGATCTGGACACCATCAATTCTGTTGAGACTAGCACGAGGTATACTCCTTGGTGTATCCAAGTAGCTGATTCTCACTGGCTGGAGACATAGTGATGTCCGGAGTTAATCGTGGATGCTAGTTTTGGTAACTAGTTCATTGGAGTGACCAGCCGTAAGACTTCAGATGGTTCTCTGCATATATAGATATGTCAATGAAGTTCTTACTGTGGCTTAAGTGCGATGTTCCTTTGACTTGCGGTATTCAAGTCATCTTGATCATGGAGACTTATGCTTTGACATCTTAAGCAAACATCTCTAAGGAGATGTGGACCCGGGATGATTGGGTATAAGTCGAAGTGATCGAAGGTGTTTGAATAGCCTATAAAGGATTCACCACTCCTTGCGAGTAGATGTATACCCATGGCCTCTCGTCGGATTGTTACTAAAGTCTTTGGCCAAAGCATTACATGTTTAGAGTAAGGTACTCTTCGATACATGTGGAGTAACTAGAATCCGTAGGACGAGGAAATGATACTTGGGATAGGTGTGACGTAGTCAGCCTAGTGGGGACTGACACAATAGACCATGTCCTGAACCAAGTGGGTATAAGATGAGTGAAGGGAATGGGGCACGATTCATTCGAGCTACTGAAGGGTTTCAGAAATAGTTCTTGATCAACCGTTGATTTTTTCGGTTAATTGGGGATCATGATGTACTACTAGGTGTCACTCATGATCGTTCTATAATTAATGGTTAATTATAGATGGCCAACATAAACTGAGAACCTATTTGGTCACACGCACAACGAGTGTAATCCAAAGGATTTAAAACGAGCTTGAGAATGGGATTCTCAGACCGAGAGAAACTATGTTTGGTTGGACCAAACATAAAGCGAGCATGAAATTGTTTCAGTCGCAATGGAAGCGTGGATGGGCCGTGTCTTATGAAGACATAATGGATGGACCAAAATGGTTTGGTTCTATTCTAATGGATGAGAATAAACCAAAGGGTTTGGTTTATATTAAACGAATGAACCAAAGGTTGGTTCGGTTCGTTTTAACTTAAAATAAACCATCATGGTTTGGTTTATTTTAACTTATCTTAATGGAGCGGGTTAACGGGCTTTATGGATATGATCCATTAACCATTAAGAGAATTAGTTCTCAATAAAATAGGGATTAAACCCTAACCCTAAGACTAATCTAGTTTTTGGCCGCCCAAACCCCCTCCCTCTCCTATTCGGCGCCAACACCAAAAGCTGCTACCGCCCAGCTTGTGTGCAGCCGTCCAAGTCTTTGCCGGTGACCAAACTTCAGCCGGTGAACCTCCGGCGACCCTCCGGTGATCTCCTCTAGGTTCGGTGATAAGGTGAGCTTCCATCTCTCCTTGGCCGGCCTCTATTCCTCCACCAAAAGCTGTCCAGTTTTTCTGGACAGCTTGTTTCTTTGTTATCGGAGCGTCGTTTGGGCGGCGGTTAGTGCTCGATAGCGCCTAACTTACGGGATTTGATCTCCGGTAATCCTCTGAGGTGGAGGGGCGAAGGATTTGTCAAGCGGTTGGCGAATACCTCTCGGAGAAGCGAGTTTTGAGAACTTCGTTTTAGGATCCGAATTTGGATTCGGATCGTGATCATCTCGATCACGTCGTCTTCAACGAGGCTAGTAACCCGTGCGAAGAGCGAAGCTCGTGACTTAGTGAAGTCATCGAGGAGCTCGGCGTGGATACGGATAGAGACGATTCTTACGAGGATCGTTCCGGTTGATGCCGTTCCCGCTACACGTCATACGAAAGGTATAACGTAGTTTAATTTCCTTTTATTGCAAATTTTAATTTACGGTTATGTCTACACTTGTTGTAATAGCATGCGTGTGTTGTGTGTGTTGTAATAAATATAGATTTATTAATTTTAATTGCTTCCGCTGTGCTCATGTTTACGAAACATGATCGAACACACACACGCCGCGGTGCCGGAAACCCAACAGTGGTATCAGAGCCCAGGTTGTGTTTCGACATAATCGTAAAAATGGTTTTGCGATAGTCATAATGTATTTCTGGAAGTTTTCTAAATTTTGGAAATTTAGAAGTATTTATGGAAAATTTTCAATTTTGGAAAGTCTAGAAGTATTTATGGAAATCTTCCACTTTTGGAAAGTTGGAAGTATTTATGGAAATTTATATTTTCCATAAATAAAATATTTGATTAGATTCTGGAAATTTGTTTCCTAATTTAATCATGATTTGATTTGGGAAATCAAATCTTAAAATATTTTATTTCCATAAGTAGTTTTAAAGATTTAGGAAATTGGTTTCCTAAATAGATTTTCCTTAATCAAATAATTCCATGAATAAAATATGTGATTAGATTTGGAAATTTGTTTCCTAATTTAATTATGATTTGATTTGGAGAATCAAATCTTAAACATATTTTATTTCCATAAATAGTTATGACATATAAGGAAATATATACATGACATAATTGTATGACATGTAATTGCATTAGATGCATAACATTATGCCATGCGTGTCGTGACATGTAGATGTATGCCATGTATGCCATGCCATGTAGATAATAGTTATTTGCATGCAAAGAGGATGAGACATAAAACCCTAACTCAATATTAAAGCCTACACCTTCCATTAATATGGTTAGAACCGAGTTACATTTCTTGTTTGGGTTGTTGGACTCACTCCAAGCAGCTCGAACTGAACATGTTCAAATCATTGGAATAGTTTAACTCTAATATGGTAAGAGTCAGAGGTCAATCGTTAGTTTGGGTTGTTGGACTCACTCCAAGCTGGCTAATTGGTTGAATGCGCTCTAACCATATTAAAACTATTTCGCGATTAATGGGTCGGCTTTAACTTGGAGCATCGATTTGTTGGACTCACTCCAAGGTCGATGTGAAGAGAGGTGAAGTTGGGTGCTATGCATATGATGCATACTTGTTAATGTGTTAACAACCCAATGTATGTGTAAACATTCAATTAGTTGATAGCACATTGTGATAGTTACATATACATGATATGTAATATCAGTGTAGTTGCCATTACCCTGCAAATCATAGCTAGAATGACACATTTGGACTCCTCAAGGTTGTTCTTATCTATGATGGATATCGACCATTCGGAGATGGACCTCGATCTCGAAGTGATTTTGGGTTTTGAAATTGAAAAATGAATGGGATTTATAAATGTATATTGATGCATTTTAAAATCATCTTTCTCATATATGCTCGTTTTGTATTTCTAAGTTAATATATTGATCATGATGTGTTTGAATTTGCGTTCCATTTTGGATTGAATAAATTAGTAGGCGAACTTCTTGGGTGGCTTAGAAGCTTGAGAATTGTTCTCAAGGTTGAAAAGCTTGCAAATGTCCTCGAAGCGCCTCTTCCCGCCCGTCATAGTGATGATGCAACTCTGGACCATTTGTTGGCCTATCAGAAACATGTGAGTGATTCTGAACAAATGAGTTGCATCATGCTAGCCGCGATGGAACCCAAGCTACGAAAGCAGCATGAGCATATGGATGCTCATATCGTAGTCCTTCATCTTTGTGAGTTGGTTGATGAGCAAGTGAGATTCGAAAGGTTCGAAGTCTCAAAGCTCCTCTTCACCTCTGAGATGCTAGAAGGTTCATCTGTGGTACTGCTCAATATGCTAAAGACTGTGGAGTTTTCTAAGAAGCATGAGCAGGGGACGGTGCTATTAGTTGATTCCTCGAAGAAAGGTTCTAGGAGGAAGTCAAAAGAACAGCAGAAGGGAAAGAAGAGAAAGGCTAAGAAGGTAGAACTAGCACAAAAGGAATCTTGCCATCATTATGGCAAGGAGAGCCATTTGCGAAGAAAGTGCAAGATTTATCTTGAGTCCGTGAAGAAGAATAAGGCATCGGATGCCCCATCTTCTTCAGATATCTTCGTTATTGATTGACATTCTATTTCCTCAAACACTTGGGTATTGGATACTGGGTGTGGCTCACATATATGTAATGACATACATGAGCTAAGGAATAGAAGAAGACTCGTCAAGGGAGAGTCAAATTTGCGTGTTGGGAATGGAGCAAAGGTTGATTTGTTGAAACTCCCTACGGGACTTGTCTTAGGACAATTGCTTTTATGTTCAACATCATTTCTATTTCTTGTTTAAATAGAAATGGGTACCATTTGACTTTTAGTAACAATTGTTGTTACATAACTTTGAATGGAGTTCTTTATGGGACTGGAACTTTAAGCAATGGTGTTTATACGTTGGGCGATTCAGTATCTTCGAGCATCAGTGAGCAACACGTGTGCTCGAAAGGATAATCAAATAGACTCCTATATGTGGCATTGTCGTCTTGGCCATGTAAGCAAGAAACGCATGTCCGAATTACACAGATGTGGAATTCTGGAATCGTTTGAATTGGATTCATACGATACATGAGTATCATGCTTAAAAGGCAAGATGACTAAGTTACCTTTTACTAGAAAAGGTGAATGAGTGGGAGAGTTACTAGGTCTAATACATACTGATGTATGTGGACCTATGTCAACTCAAGCTTTAGGAGGCTATAGCTACTTCATTACCTTCACCAATGATCACTCACGGTTTGGGTATGTGTTCTTGATGAAACACAAGTCTGAAGCCTTTGAAAGGTTCAAAGAATTCAGAAATGAAGTAGAGAAACAACATGACAAGAGTATTAAAATACTTCGATCGGATCGAGGTGGTGAATACTTAAGTCAAGAGTTTCTTGATTATCTAAGAGACAATGGCATATTGTCTCAATGGACTCTGCCCTATACACCACAGCATAATGGTGTATCTGAGAGGCGTAACCGGACCTTGTTGGACATGGTCAGGTCAACGATGAATCATGCAACTCTTCCCAAGTCCTTTTGGGGCTATGCACTTCAGACAGTTGTTTACTTGTTAAACAGAATGCCTACCAAGGTAGTCTCAACTACTCCATATGAGATATGGAATGGTAAGAAACCTCATGTATCTTACTTGAAGATATGGGGTTGTCCTGCTTATGTGAAGCGGACTGTATCAGACAAACTGGATGCTAAGTCTGATAAATGTCTATTTATTGGATACCCTAAGGAAACAAGGGGTTACCAATTCTATCATCCTGTGGAACAAAAGGTGTTTGTTTCAAGGCATGCTGTGTTTCTAGAGAAAGAGTTTCTCTTGCAAGAAAACAGTGGGAGTGTCGTCGAGCTTGAGGAGGCTCACGAGACTCAAATAGACATTGATGAGATACCTGGTGAAGCACAACAGCCGACAACTCATAGTGATGAGCAATCGGCTGGACCTATTGTAACACCACATCTTCGTAGATCTGGTAGAACACGCAATATTCCTGAGAGATATGGATTTCTCGTAAGCGAATCGAACGACGTGTTACTCATTGACGATGAGGAGCCTACCAGTTATGAAGAAGTGCTGACAAGTTCAGAAAGGGATAAGTGGCATGGTGCCATAAAGTCGGAAATGGATTCCATGTATGAAAACCAAGTTTGGAACTTGGTTGACCCACCTGAAGGGATAAAGCCTATAGGGTGCAAGCGAGTTTTCAAGAAATAAACCGACATGGATGGTAATGTGATTACCTATAAGGCTAGATTGGTGGCGTAAGGATATCGTCAAAAACAAGGTGTTGATTATGACGAAACCTATTCGCCTGTAGCTATGCTTAAATCCATTCGGATGCTCCTGGCCATAGCGGCTCATTAAGATTATGAGATATGGCAGATGGATGTGAAAACAGCTTTCCTTAATGGAAACCTGCTCGAGGACGTGTATATGATACAGCCTGAGGGTTTCACATCGGTTGATAAAACCAAGGTATGCAAATTGCGACGGTCCATTTATGGATTGAAGCAAGCATCCAGGAGCTGGAATATCCGTTTTGATGAGACGATCAAAAAGTTTGATTTCTCACAAAATCCAGACGAACCTTGTGTGTACAAGAAGGTTAGTGGGAGTGCAGTCGTGTTCCTAGTATTGTATGTCGATGACATATTACTTATAGGAAACGATGTGTCAATCTTACAGTCAGTTAAGGTTTGGTTATCCAAGACATTCTCCATGAAAGACCTGGGAGAAGCAACCTACATCCTTGGGATTAAGATCTATAGAGATAGATCGAAACGGTTGCTTGGTCTTTCGCAGTCTACATATATAGACCGAGTGCTAAAGAGGTTTAGTATGTCGGAATCCAAGAAAGGTTATCTACCCATCAGGCATGGGGTACACCTTTCGAAGTCTATGTGTCCGCGCACAGAAGACGAGAGTATTTGCATGAGTTAGATTCCCTATGCATCCGCAATAGGATCTATCATGTATGCTATGTTATGTACAAGGCCCGATGTATCGTATGCTCTGAGTGTCACGAGCAGATACCAGTCTGATCCAGGAATGGATCATTGGGTGGCTGTTAAGACGATCCTTAAGTGCTTGAGAAGAACTAAGGATGCGTTCCTAATATATGGAGAAGGGTACATGGTGATACGTGGGTATACGGATGCCAGCTCCAGATAGACAAGGATGATTCCCTGTCTCAGTCTGGGTATGTATTCACCTAAAATGGAGGCGCAATAAGTTGGAAAGGTTCCAAGCTTGACACTATAGCGGATTCTGCCACTAAGGCAGAATACGTTGCAGCTTTGGAAGCAGCAAAGGAAGCGGTTTGGATCAATAAGTTCATCTATGAACTTGATGTGGTCTCATCAATGATCCAAACATGTGCTTCGTCGCTATCATCTTATCAGAGAGATCATCAGTAGGAACGAAATACAAATCGAGAAAATTCCCACTGAAAGGAACTTAGCGGATCCTTTGACTAAAGCATTACCTCAAAGTAAGTTTGAGGGTCATGTTAGAGCTTATGGTATTGGATACCGTAGCGATTGGCATTAGGCAAAGTGGGAGTCTGTTAGTAATATATGAGAGATGTCCTAAGGCAATCGCCTTATGTATGAACCATTTATATGATAAATGAAGATTCACTATTTGAGTATACATGTTTTATGTATTTGATTGGATCTTAAACTCATTTAGTGAATGTCCACGATACGATTCACAGCATGAGAGAATTTGTGATTGGATCACAACTAGTGAGTATCTCTACATGTGTAATTGTGATGTATCGGAAATATCCCTAGTCGATGAATTGATGGATCTGGACACCATCAATTCTGTTGAGACTAGCACGAGGTATACTCCTTGGTGTATCCAAGCAGCTGATTCTCACTGGCTGGAGACATAGTGATGTCCGGAGTTAATCGTGGATGCTAGTTATGGTAACTAGTTCATTGGAGTGAACAGCTGTAAGACTTCATATGGTTCTCTGTTATAGATATGTGAATGAATTTCTTTCTGTGGCTTAAGTGCGATGTTCCTTTGACTTGCGGTATTCAAGTCATATTGATCATGGAGACTTATGCTTTGACATCTTAAGCAAACATCTCTAAGGAGATGTGGACCCGGGATGATTGGGTATAAGTCGAAGTGATCGAAGGTGTTTGAATAGCCTATAAAGGATTCACCACTCCTTGCGAGGAGATGTATACCCATGGCCTCTCGTCGGATTATTACTAAAGTCTTTGGCCAAAGCATTACATGTTTAGAGTAAGGTACTCTTCGATACATGTGGAGTAACTAGAATCCGTAGGACGAGGAAATGATACTTGGGCTAGGTGTGACGTAGTCAGCCTAGTGGGGACTGACACAATAGACCATGTCCTGAACCAAGTGGGTATAAGATGAGTGAAGGGAATGGGACACGATTCATTCGAGCTACTGAAGGGTTTCAGAAATAGTTCTGGATCAACCGTTGATCTTTTCGGTTAATTGGGGATCATGATGTACTACTAGGTGCCACTCATGATCGTTCTATAATTAATGGTTAATTATAGCCGGCCAACATAAACCGAGAACCTATTTGGTCACACGCACAACGAGTGTAATCCAAAGGATTTAAAACGAGCTTGAGAATGGGATTCTCAGACCGAGAGAAACTATGTTTGGTTGGACCAAACATAAAGCGAGCATGAAATTGTTTCAGTCGCAATGGAAGCGTGGATGGTCCGTGTCTTATGAAGACATAATGGATGGACCAAAATGGTTTGGTTCTAATCTAATGGATGAGAATAAACCAAAGGGTTTGGTTTATATTAAACGAATGAACCAAAGGTTGGTTCGGTTCGTTTTAACTTAAAATAAACCATCATGGTTTGGTTTATTTTAACTTATCTTAATGGAGCGGGTTAACGGGCTTTATGGATATGATCCATTAACCATTAAGAGAATTAGTTCTCTATAAAATAGGGATTAAACCCTAACCCTAAGACTAATCTAGTTTTTGGCCGCACAAACCCCCTCCCTCTCCTATTCGGCGCCAACACCAAAAGCTGCTGCTGCCCAGCTTGTGTGCAGCCGTCCAAGTCTTTGCCGGCGACCAAGCTTCAGCCGGTGAACCTCCGGCGACCCTCCGGTGATCTCCTCTAGGTTCGGTGATAAGGTGAGCTTCCATCTCTCCTTGGCCGGCCTCTATTCCTCCACCAAAAGCTGTCCAGTTTTTCTGGACAGCTTGTTTCTTTGTTATCGGAGCGTCGTTTGGACGACGGTTAGTGCTCCGATAGCGCCTAACTTACCGGGGATTTGATCTCCGGCAATCCTCTGAGGTGGAGGACGAAGGATTTGTCAAACGGTTGACGAATACCTCTCCGGAGAAGCGAGTTTTGAGAACTCGTTTTAGGATCCGAATTTGGATTCGGATCGTGATCATCTCTCGATCACGTCGTCTTCAACACGAGGCTAGTAACCCGTACGAAGACGAAGCTCGTGACTTAGTGAAGTCATCCCGAGGAGCTCGGCGTGGATACGGATAGAGACGATTCTTACGAGGATCGTTCCGGTTGATGCCGTTCCCGCTACACGTCATACGAAAGGTATAACGTAGTTTAATTTCCTTTTATTGCAAATTTTAATTTACGGTTATGTCTACACTTGTTGTAATAGCATGCGTGTGTTGTGTGTGTTGTAATAAATATAGATTTATTAATTTTAATTGCTTCCGCTGTGCTCATGTTTACGAAACATGATCGAACACACACACGCCGCGGTGCCGGAAACCCAACAGGAGTATACCTCGTGCTAGTCTCGACAGAATTGATGGTGTCCAAATCCATCAATTCATCGACTAGGGATAATTCCAATACATCACAATTACACATGTAGAGATACTCACTAGTTGTGATCCAATCACAAATTCTCTCATGCTGTGAATCGCATCGTGGATATTCAGTAAATGAGTTTAAGATCCAATCAAATACATGAAACATGTATACTCAAATAGTGAATCTTCATTTATCATATAAATGGTTCATACATAAGGCGATTGCCTTAGGACATCTCTCATATATTACTAACAACTGTTAGTATGACTATTAGTCCTTGGAACTGAAGTCACCAAGGTTCCCTACATAAGGAGTTGCATACTTTGGCTTCGTCAAATGTCACCCGTAAATGGGTGGACTATAAAGGAGATTACTGGGTATATAACAAATTATGCGGAGGGATGTGAGTGATGTAGATGGGATCTATCCCTCCTATATGACGGGAGTGACATCGTTATTCTTGATAGAGTGAGACCACTAAGTGCATGGCCATGCCCAAATGAGTCAATATGAGATATTGAGCTCATTTGATTAGAGTGAGTCTACTTGGAGTTCAAGATATAGATTGTACCGAGGATGACACGGTCTATGCCTCAATTGGTCATTCAAGATGTCAACGATAGAGGGACATTGTAACATATTGTGAGAGTCACAATTAGTAGTCACAAAGGTGATGTTGGAAGTCAACATTCTTGTAACTTGGATTACAATGATGTGTTGCTAGATACCTCTCATTGCTTATGTTCATAAACTGGTTTTGGAGCATTGCCAATGTTACAAGAACCTATAGGGTCACACACAAAGGGCAATTAGATGGAGATTTGGTTCATATGATGAACCATGAGGATTAGGTTCATGGGATGAACCAAATTGGATTAAGGGTAATCCAAATTAGACTAATTGAGTTAGACTCAATTTGATTCACGTGTTGAATGAGTCTAATTTAGATTTGATTCATTGAGTCAATTTAAAATAATAAATAGAGATTCATTAAATCTAATTGACTTGAATCAAATGCTTGGATTTGATCAACCATGGGAGATAAGAGGTCAAGTTTTGACTTTGTTAGTTATAGCCCTAGAACCAATCATGTGATAGTTGAATTGGGAACATTTTGTATCATATTCTATAAAGGCAAAGGATTGGTTATTATATATTTACGTCATGCTTGTGCCAGCTAAATTAAATATATAATAATGCCCTAGAAAAGTAGGTTCTTATCTACAGCACATCAATTGGCAGAATTGATTATGAGAGGCTGTAGAGAACACTTTCCTAAATGTTCCTAGTCAAGTATTAATATGCAAGGGCAATATTAATACATAAAGACTAGCATGTAGGTTAATTGATGACTTGATCTCACAAGTCATGGATATATGATATCAAGTTGACACATGGGTATATATTAGAGAATATATACTGAACTGACCCGCCATGAGAAAGTTTCATGGATCGTCATATGAGTGTCATAAACTTATTGGTATGAATAGTCCTCAAACCTGAAGTCACTACGGTTCCCTACATAAGGAGTTATGTACTTTAGTATCGTCAAACGTCACCCGTAACAGGGTGGACCATAAAGGCGATTACTGGGTATGTAACAAATTATGCGGAGGGATGTGAGTGATGTAGATGGGATCTATCCCTCCCATATGACAGGAGTGATATCTGTGGGCCCCTTGATTGAGTAGAACTACTAAAACGCATGGCCATGCTCGAATGAGTCAATATGAGATATTGAGCTCATTTGTTTGAGTTAGTTTACTCAGGGATCAAGAAACACATAGATTGATCGAGGATGACACTGTCTATGCCTCAATGGTCAATCTGATATCAAGGATAGAAGGACACAGTCATACATTATAGTAGTCACGGAAAGGTTAGTCGGATCTTGACTTATTTCGTAACTTGGGTAGCAATGATGTATTGCTAGATGCCGCTCATTTCTTGTGTATCTAAAAGAGTTTAGATCCATTGCCAACGTTATGAGAGCCTATAGGGTCACACACAAAGAGCATGATGATTAGAAGAATTAGTACATTCTAGTTTGACTAGAATAATTTGGGAATGAGCTTAAGTACAAAATGGTTTTTGGACTTTAAGCTTAATGAGAATTTTAGCTTATTGATTTAATGAGATTAATTCAATATGCTAAGCTTAATTGATTTAATAAGATTAATTCAATATGTTACCTTATTGATTTAATGAGATTAATTCAATATAATAACATAAGCTTATTGGATTAATAAGATTAATTCAACATGCATGAATGCCACCTAAGCATGCCACATAAGCTTGATGAGGTGGAAGGAGACAAAGGGTTTTGACCTTTTGAATTTCTCCACATGTGGCCGGCCAAACAAGGAGTGTAACTCCTTGTTTGATTATGTTTCAATGCAATTGATTGCATTGAATGTGATAGGAGGTGAAAGGTTTTTCAATCCTATAAAACACCCCATGGGGTGGCCGGCCAAATGGTTGAATCTTGAGGCTTGGAGAGAGCTTGGTGGTGAGAGGTTTTGGTTGTGTGGCTTTTGTGAGTGTAGGCTAGCAAGAAGAGTGGTCTTCTTCTTCCTTTCTCTTTTCCCTACCTTCCTCTCCTTTAGGGACTTCTCTAGCAAGAAGTAAAGGAGAGCTCTTCTAGTTTCTTTTGTGAGACAAGAGCTTGCTCGTGTGGATACATATAGAGGCACAGACATTTGAACGTGCTAAAAGATCCAACAAACCCAAGGAGAAGCGGGATTAAAAAGGGCACGCAACAAAGGTAATATTCTCCTATAAGATAGGTTTTGAGAAATTTATTTTGTACGAGGTTTTATTTCGCAAGGATCACTTGGAAGGGATCCTATTTTTCCGTTGCGCATATGCTATTTTGCATAAAAGATCCCTACAGTGGTATCAGAGCCAGGTTGCGAAAGATCGTATAAAAATAAGTTTTCTATATTTTATATGTGATATAGAAGTAGGATAAATTTTATTATGAGTTGATAATTGCATTAGCAATTTTTCAAACATAATAAAATATCCGATGTCTTTTAAAAGTTAAAATTGACATGGTGCATGGTTATGGCCTAGTCCCAAAAAGTTTGTGAATGTGTGTGTTGTAATTCTTAATATGGCCTGCGTGTCGTGCCTTTCTCCTAAAATTCTTGTTGTAAAATTAGTTTTAGACTCGAATGTAACTTGAGTAATTCTCCTTTTGTAATATACAAAATAAAGATGGAGGGTCCATTGGAAGATGACGTTACAAGGAGGAAGTCAACAACACAAGACAACCAAAAGAAAGCACTTGGGAGAAGATGCTATCCCTAGGTTGACCAATCAATCTTTTCATTGGCTTGAGAAGATTGTAGAATAAGAGTCATAACCATGACACGCTTAGTTTAATATGTATGTGATGCATGTTAATTTAGCTTATATGTGATGTATGCTAATATGTATGTGATGCATGTTTAAGTTTATTTCTTAATAAGTCAAAAACGATATGCCTACCAAAGTTTGGTACTCACTACTTCCTTGATCATATGTTGTTGGGTTTGCCAAAGCAAAGCAATGCATTTTATCTTGGAAGAGTGCGAGTGGACAATCGTGATGTCCCGCTATCAAACTTGGTTAAGACTTAATTAAGTTTTTCTTATTTACTTAAGAAAGTAGAGGCATATATTAGCATTGAACATAAGTTTTAAAAATTAGTTTTGTGTGATTTCCAAACATCAGCTTTGTCTTAGAAAGTGGTCGTTGCTCCGATATCAAAGAAGGCCTCTGTGCCTCGCCACGGCACCGAAGTCGGTTTAGGAATAAGCACTAAACTAATCTAAACTTAACCAAAGCTATTAAAGAGTTACATCAGATGTAATTGGCAAAAGATTGCCTACCTAATCATACTACGTCTTGGGCGATTAGCCAAAGCTAACTCAAGATGAAGTATGATCTGGATCTTTATCCCATATAAATTTATAGCTAAATAGAAGCTAATGATATAAGCAAAATGTGTTTGCCTACATCAATGATTAGCTCATATCAAAGCTATGAGAATTTAGTGGGAGCCTCATTTAATTAAAGGCCTAATTAAATGACTTAGGTATGATACATAATTTTGCATTTTAATGTTGTAGATCACCATGTCATCTAACACGACACACCCCCTCAACTTGCGATCTGTCCTTGAGAAAGATAAGCTCAATGGAGCTAACTTTCTAGACTGGTATAGGAACTTGAGGATTATCCTCAAGCAAGAACGTAAACTGTATGTCCTAGAGCAGTCTATCCTCAAACACTACCGCCGGGCCACTCGTGCTGAAAAGGATGCTTATAAGAAGCATCAAGATGACGCATTAGATGTGTCATGTCTTATGCTTGCCACCATGAACTCTGAGCTTCAGAAACAACATGAGAACATGGATGCCTATGGTATGGTTGAGCATTTGAAACAACTTTATCAAGGAAAAGCCAGGCACGAGCGTTTTGAAGTGTCTAAGGCTCTTTTTGCATGCAAGATGCAAGAAGGAACACCTGTAGGAACTCACGTACTTAAAATGATAGGGTACGTTGAGAACCTTGAAAGACTAGGTTTTCCACTGAGCCAAGAATTGACAACCGATGCTATCCTGCAATCGTTGCCGGAAGCATATAATCAATTCGTCATGAATTATAACATGAATAAAATTGATAAGCCTTTGCCTGAGATTCTCAACATGTTAAGAATCACAACAATCTCAAGAAGAAAGTTAGTAACGTACTAATGGTCAAGAAGGGCAAAGGTAAGCGCAAAGGCAAGGGTAAGACCCAAGCCAAAGGCAAGGCCAATTCATCCACTTCAAAGGGTAAAGGCAAAGTACCTAAGGAAGGGGACTGTTTCCATTGCGGTGAGACTGGACACTGGAAGCGGAACTGCAAAGTCTTCCTTGAGGAAGTAAAGAAGAAAAGAAGTGGGACTTCTGCCTCAGGTATACACGTTATAGAAGTTAATCTATCTATTTCTTCTACATGGGTATTAGATACCGGATGTACATCTCACATTTGTACTAATGTGCAGGGACTGAGAAATAGTAGACTAATGGCAAAGGGCGAAGTGGACCTACGAGTAGGCAATGGCGCAAAAGTTGCTGCTGTAGCTGTAGAAACATATTCTTTATCTTTGCCCACTGGGCTTATCTTAGAACTAGAGGAGTGCTTTTATGTACCTGCATTAACGAAGAACATAATTTCTGTATCTTGTTTAGATAAGAAAAACTTTTCTTTTATAATAAAGGACAAATGTTTTCCATTTATTTGAATGAAATGTTCTATTGTAATGCACCACTTATGAATGGTCTCTATGTTCTAGATTTAGAAAACCCAATTTACAACGTAAATACCAAATGGTTCAAATCGAATAATTTGAACCAAACATATCTCTGACACTGTCGCCTAGGTCACATAAATGAAAAACGCATATCCCAACTCCATAAAGATGGATTATTGGACTCATTTGATTTTGAATCATATGAGGTATGCGAATCTTTTCTTTTAGGAAAGATGACTAAAACTCCATTTAGTGGACATGGCGAGAGAGCGACGGACTTGTTAGGACTCATACATACTGATGTATGTGGCCCTTTCAATGTCGAAGCCAGAGGAGGCTATAAGTACTTTATTACTTTCACTGATGATATGAGTAGATTTGGATACTTATATTTGATGAGACATAAGTCAGAATCCTTTGAAAAGTTCGAAGAATTCATGAATGAAGTACAAAACCAACTTGGTAAGCGTATTAAGCTACTTCGATCAGATCGAGGTGGTGAATACCTTAGTCAAGAGTTTCGTGATCACCTGGCTGAGTGTGGGATAATATCCCAACTCACTCCACCTGGAACACCACAATAGAATGGTGTATCTGAGAGGAGAAATCGTTCTCTATTAGATATGGTACGATCAATGACGAGCCAGACTGATCTACCTACTTCCTTTTGGGGTTTAGCTCTAGAGACAGCCGCTTTCACACTTAATCGCGTCCCATCAAAAGTCATAGAAAAGACACCATATACGTTATGGACTGGGAAGAGTCCCAAAATGTCTTTTATAAAGATTTGGGGTTGTGAAGCTTATGTTAGACGTCAAGTCTCAGATAAACTAGGACCCAAATCAGATAAGTGTTATTTTGTAGGATATCCCAAGGAAACTAAGGGATATTACTTTTACAATCCCACACATGGCAAGGTGTTTGTTGCCAGAAATGCTGTCTTTCTAGAAAGAGAATTTATTTCTAGAAAAACTAGTGGGAGTAAAATTCATCTTGAAGAAATTCAAGATGAAGATAACACTAAGGCTTCGATGGAAAATGAACAGGCACCACAAAGTGTTGTGGATGAGGAAATTGTTGCCTAAAGAGTTGTGGAGCAAACACCTGTTCAAGTAGACCAACCTCTTCGTAGATCTGATAGGATCCGTCGTCAACCCGAGAGATATTCTTTTCTCTTGACTGACAACGGTGATGTATTGCTTGTCGATCTTGACGAGCCTACATCCTATCAAGAAGCTATGATGAGCCCAAATTCCGAGAAATGGCTAGAGGCCATGAGATCCGAAATGGAATCCATGTACACTAACCAAGTATGGACTTTGGTTGATCCACCTGAAGGGGTAAAACTCATTGGGTGTAAGTGCGTCCTTAAAGTAAAGACTGACATGGATGGTAATAAGCATATCTATAAAGGTAGATTGGTGGCTAAAGGATTCAAACAAATTCATGGTATTGACTATGATGAAACCTTTTCACCAGTTGCGATGCTTAAATCCATTCGGATCAAGCTTGCTATTGCAACCAACCACGATTATGAGATCTGGCAGATGGATGTCAAAACCACTTTTCTGAATGGAAAGCTACTCGAGGATGTGTACATGACACAGCCTGAGGGTTTTGAAGATCCAAAGCATCCTGGAAAGGTATGAAAACTACAAAGGTCCATTTATGGACTAAAGCAAGCCTCTCGAAGCTGGAATCTTCGATTCGATGATGCAATCAAAGAGTTTGGTTTCATCAAAAATGAAGATGAACCTTGTGTCTACAAGAGAAATAGTGGGAGCACAGTTGTATTTCTTGTCTTGTATGTAGATGACATACATCTCATCGGAAATGATATTCCCTCACTCCAGTCTGTGAAGATGTGGTTAGGGAATTGTTTCTCGATGAAAGACTTAGGTGAAGCTACCTATATACTAGGCATCAAGATCTATAGAGATAGATCTAAAAGATTACTTGGCCTAAGTCAGAGTACATACATTGATAAAGTGCTAGATCGTTTTGCTATGCAAAATTTCAAGAAAGGATTTCTACCTTTATCACATGGTGTGAGTCTTTCGAAGACTCAATGTCCCTCTTCTAAGGAGGAGAGAGATGGCATGGATAAGATCCCTTATGCATCTGCTATAGGGTCTATCATGTATGTCATGCTTTGTACTCGTCCTGACGTCTCGTATGCTTTGAGCATGACGAGTAGATACCAGTCGGATCCAGGTGAAAGTCACTGGATAGCAGATAAAAATATTCTTAAATACTTACGAAGAACGAAAGAATATTTCTTGATATTTGGAGGCAATGAGGAGCTAACTGTAAAGGGTTACAGTGATGCAAGCTTCCAAACAGACAAGGATTACTATAGATCGCAATCGGGGTACGTGTTTTGCCTGAATGGTGGAGATGTGAGCTGGAAGAGTTCGAAGTAGGACACAGTTGCTGATTCTACAACAGAAGCCGAGTATATTGCTGCGTCTGATGCAGCAAAGGAGGCTGTTTGGCTCCGCAAGTTCATCAGTGAACTTGGGGTAGTTCCTAGCATTGCAGATCCAATAGACCTCTATTGTGACAACAATGGGGCTATTGCACAGGCTAAGGAACCTCGATCACATCAGCGGACCAAACACATACTGCGGCGCTTCCATCTCATTCGAGAGATTATCGATAGAGGAGATGTGAGGATATGCAGAGTACCGACAGAAGCTAACATTGCAGATCCATTGACCAAGGCTTTGGTACAGAGGAAGCATGATGGTCACACAAGGTCACTAGGTATTAGATATCATAGTGATTGGTACTAGTGCTAGTGGGAGATTGTTAGTTATAGCCCTAGAACCAATCATGTGATGGTTGAATTGGGAACATTTTGTATCATATTCTATAAAGGCAAAGGATTGGTTATTATATATTTACGTCATGCTTGTGCCAGCTAAATTAAATATATAATAATGCCCTAGAAAAGTAGGTTCTTATCTACAGCACATCAATTGGCAGAATTGATTATTAGAGGCTGTAGAGAACACTTTCCTAAATGTTCCTAGTCAAGTATTAATATGCAAGGGCAATATTAATACATAAAGACTAGCATGTAGGTCAATTGATGACTTGATCTCACAAGTCATAGATATATGATATCAAGTTGACACATGGGTATATATTAAAGAATATATACTGAACTGACCCGCCATGAGAAAGTTTCATGGATCGTCATATGAGTGTCATAAACTTTCTCATGTGACAATTGGAATGAATAGTCCTCAAACCTGAAGTCACTACGGTTCCCTACATAAGGAGTTATGTACTTTGGTATCGTCAAACGTCACTCGTAACAGGGTGGACCATAAAGGCGATTACTGGGTATGTAACAAATTATGCGGAGGGATGTGAGTGATGTAGATGGGATCTATCCCTCCCATATGACAGGAGTGATAACTGTGGGCCCCTTGATTGAATAGAACTACTAAAACGCATGGCCATGCTCGAATGAATCAATATGAGATATTGAGCTCATTTGTTTGAGTTAGTTTACTCAGGGATCAAGAAACACATAGATTGATCGAGGATGACACGGTCTATGCCTCAATGGTCAATATGATATCAAGGATAGAAGGACACGGTCATACATTATAGTAGTCACGGAAAGGTTAGTCGGATCTTGACTTATTTTGTAACTTGGGTAGCAATGATGTATTGCTAGATGTCGCTCATTGCTTGTGCATCTAAAAGAGTTTAGATCCACTGCCAACGTTATGAGAGCCTATAGGGTCACACACAAAGAGCATGATGATTAGAAGAATTAGTGCATTCTAGTTTGACTAGTATAATTTGGGAATGAGCTTAAGTACAAAATGGTTTTTGGACTTTAAGCTTAATGAGAATTTTAGCTTATTGATTTAATGAGATTAATTCAATATGCTAAGCTTAATTGATTTAATAAGATTAATTCAATATGTTACCTTATTGATTTAATGAGATTAATTCAATATGATAACATAAGCTTATTGGATTAATAAGATTAATTCAACATGCATGAATGCCACATAAGCATGCCACATAAGCATGCCACCTAAGCTTGATGAGATGGAAGGAGACAAAGGGTTTTGACCTTTGGAATTTCTCCACATGTAGCCGACCAAACAAGGAGAGTAACTCCTTGTTTGATTATGTTTCAATGCAATTGATTGCATTGAATGTGATAGGAGGTGAAAGGTTTTTCAATCCTATAAAACACCCCATGGGGTGGCCGGCCAAATGGTTGAAGCTTGAGGCTTGGAGAGAGCTTGGTGGTGAGAGGTTTTGGTTGTGTGGCTTTTGTGAGTGTAGGCTAGCAAGAAGAGTGGTCTTCTTCTTCCTTTCTCTTTTCCCTACCTTCCTCTCCTTTAGGGACTTCTCTAGAAAGAAGTAAAGGAGAGCTCTTCTAGTTTCTTTTGTGAGACAAGAGCTTGCTCGTGTGGATACATATAGAGGCACAGACATTTGAACGTGCTAAAAGATCCAACAAACCCAAGGAGAAGCGGGATTAAAAAGGGCACACAACAAAGGTAATACTCTCTTATAAGATAGGTTTTGAGAAATTTATTTTGTACGAGGTTTTCTTTCGCAAGGATCACTTGGAAGGGATCCTATTTTTCCGTTGCGCATATGCTATTTTTCATAAAAGATCCCTACAGACTTGACTTGAGAGGGAAGACGAATGGTCAATTTTGACTTGACCAATTGTCATGTCATGGTGACTTAGCATGGGAGCCGGCCAATGATGATGTTCCACATCATCATGGACTCAACATGGGGTGCCACCTCATGAGGGAGACCAAGAACCATTAGCTCTTGGAGGTACATGCATGCATGTAACCCCCCAAATAGTGGTCGGCCACTTTAGTGGTGATTAGTGAGAAGTTAAGTGTGTAACTTCATCATCTTCTTCCTCCTCTCTTCCCTCAAGCTCTCTCTTCCTCATCTTTCCGTGAGCCTATAAAGGGTGCTAGCACACTCTAGGTTATTTTTCTCCACCTATTGCTTGTGTGGATACCAATAGAGGAGTGTACACTTGACACACTCGAGTTCTGGCAAGCCGTTTGGACGAGCGGGATAACCGAAGGGCGTCACATCAAGGGTAAAACTCTTAACATGTAGATCTATAGTAGATCTAAGGTTTTTAAACACGTACATGTAGTTTTGTTTATCTTCGCACGGATCCATGGCTGACTTCCGGGGTTTCCGCAATGCAAAAAGTTGTTTTTGCGGCTCGGATAGTTCAACAGATCTAGAAGATAGAGACCATTCATACGGTGTGCACTATAAAAAAAAATATCATGTAAATAAACGAAACAACACTTGTCCTTTATTACAAATGAGAACCCTTTCTTGTCTAAACAAGAAACGGAGATAATGTTTTTCGTCAAGGCAGGCATATAACAACATTCTTCTAGTTCTAAGATAAGCCTAGTAGGCAAAGTTAAGGAGTATGTCCCTACAGCGATGGCGGCAACTTTTGCTCCATTGCCTATCCGTAGGTCCACTTCGCCCTTCGTCAATGATCTTGTCTTTCAAAGGCCCTGCACATTGGTACAAATATGAGAAGCACAGTTGGTATCTAATACCCAAGAAGACGAGATAGATAAATTGACTTCTATAACATACATATCTGAGGTAGAAGTCTCACTTCTCTTCTTTTTCACCTCTTTCAGGTATAGCTTGTAGTTTCTCTTCCAATGCCCGGTATCACCGCAGTGGAAGCATTCCCCTTCCTTAGACACACCTCCTTTGGGTTGCCTTGCCATTGCCTTTGGCTTGGGTCTTACCCTTACCTTTAGGCTTCTTCTTGCCTTTGCCTTTGCCTTTATTCACCATCAAAATGGTACTAGGCTTTGCCTTCTTAAGGTTGAGTTCAGTAGTTCGTAACATGCTTAATATCTTAGGTAAAGGCTTGTCAATTTTAATCATGTTGTAGTTCATGACAAATTGACTGTAGTTTTTTGGCAGCGACTGTAAAACAAGGTCAGTGGCAAGTGTTTGGCCTAATGGAAATCCCAATCTCACTAGGTTCTCAACTTACCGAATCATCTTGAGTACATGAGTACCTACGGGAGTTCCATCTTGCATCTTGCATTGAAACAAGGTCTTTGATACTTTGTATCGCTTGTGCCTTGCTTTTCCCTGATATAGTTGTTTTAGATGCTCAACCATATCATAGGCATCCATGTTATCATGTTCCTTCTGAAGCTCAGAGTTCATGGTGGCAATTATAAGGCATGCCACATCCACTGCATCATCTTGATGCTTCTTATAAGCATCCTTGTCAGCATGAGTGGTCGTAGGGGTGGGTGGTTCAGGAATGGGCTGCTCTAGGAAGTGTTAGTAATATATGAGAGATGTCCTAAGGCAATCGCCTTATGTATGAACCATTTATATGATAAATGAAGATTCACTATTTGAGTATACATGTTTTATGTATTTGATTGGATCTTAAACTCATTTATCAATGTCCACGATACGATTCACAAAGATGAGAGAATTTGTGATTGATCACAACTAGTGAGTATCTCTACATGTGTAATTGTGATGTATCGGAATTATCCTAGTCGATGAATTGATGGATGACACCATCAATTCGTTGAGACTAGCACGAGGTATACCCTTGGTGTATCCAAGCAAATGATTCTCACCGTGGAGACATAGTGATGTCCGGAGTTAATCGTGGATGCTAGTTATGGTAACTAGTTCATTGGAATGACCAGCCGTAAGACTTCATATGGTTCTCTGCATATATAGATATGTCAATGAAGTTCTTACTGTAGCTTAAGTGCGATGTTCCTTTGACTTGCGGTATTCAAGTCATATTGATCATGGAGACTTATGCTTTGACATCTTAAGCAAACATCTCTAAGGAGATGTGGACCCGGGATGATTGGGTATAAGTCGAAGTGATCGAAGGTGTTTGAATAGCCTATAAAGGATTCACCACTCCTTGCGAGGAGATGTATACCCATGGCCTCTCGTCGGATTGTTACTAAAGTCTTTGGCCAAAGCAATACATGTTTAGAGTAAGGTACTCTTCGATACATGTGGAGTAACTAGAATCCGTAGGACGAGGAAATGATACTTGGGCTAGGTGTGACGTAGTCAGCCTAGTGTGGACTGACACAATAGACCATGTCCTGAACCAAGTGGGTATAAGATGAGTGAAGGGAATGGGGCACGATTCATTCGAGCTACTGAAGGGTTTCAGAAATAGTTCTGGATCAACCGTTGATCTTTTCGGTAAATTGGGGATCATGATGTACTACTAGGTGCCACTCATGATCGTTCTATAATTAATGGTTAATTATAGACGGCCAACATAAATCGAGAACCTATTTGGTCACACGCACAACGAGTGTAATCCAAAGGATTTAAAACGAGCTTGAGAATGGGATTCTCAGACCGAGAGAAACTATGTTTGGTTGGACCAAACATAAAGCGAGCATGAAATTGTTTCAGTCGCAATGGAAGCGTGGATGGGCTGCGTCTTATGAAGACGTAATGGATGGACCAAAATGGTTTGGTTCTAATCCAATGGATAAGAATAAACCAAAGGGTTTGGTTTATTTTAAACGAATGAACCAAAAGTTGGTTCGGTTCGTTTTAACTTAAAATAAACCATCATGGTTTGGTTTATTTTAACTTATCTTAATGGAGCGGGTTAACGGGCTTTATGGATATGATCCATTAACCACTAAGAGAATTAGTTCTCTATAAAATAGGGATTAAACCCTAACCCTAAAACCCATCCTCCTTGTTGTTGGCGTCAACAACAAGGGCTGCCGCCCAACTTGATTGAGCTGCTGCCATCTCCTTGTCGGCGTCCAAGTTTCGGCCGGTGAACCTCCGGCGACCCTCCGGTGATCTCCCTTGGGTTCGGTGTAAAGGTGAGCCTCCATCTCTTCTTTAGCCGGCGCCTATTTCCTCCACCAAAGCTGTCCAGTTTTCTGGACAGCTTCTTCTCCTCTCGTCGGAGCGTCGTTTGGACGACGGTTAGTGCTCCGACAGCGGATAACATACCGGGGATTTGATCTCCGGTAATCCTCTGAGGTGGAGGACGAAGGATTCGTCAATCGGTTGACGAATACCTCTCCGGAGAAGCAAGTCTTGAGGACTTGTTTTAGGTCCGAATTTGGATTCGGACCGTGATCATCTCTCGATCACGTCGTCTTCAACACGAGGCTAGTAACCCGTACGAAGACGAAGCTCGTGGCTTGGCGAAGTCATCCCGAGGAGCTCAGCGTGGATACGGATAGAGACGATTCTTACGAGAATCGTTCCGGTTGATGCCGTTCCCGCTACACGTCATACGGAAGGTATAACGTAGTTTAATTTCTTTTATTGCAATTTTAATTTACGGTTATGTCTACACTTGTTGTAATAGCATGCGTGTGTTGTGTGTGTTGTAATAAATAGGAATATTTATTATTTTTGTTGCTTCACCGTGCATGTTTACTTTAAACATGATCGAACACACACACGCCATGCAAAACCCAACAAAGGGTATCGAGCTCAGTTGTGTTTCACATAATCGTAAATGGTTTTGCGATAGTCATAATGTATTTCTGGAAATTTTCTAATTTTGGAAATTTAGAAGTATTTATGGAAATTTTTCAATTTTGGAAAGTCTAGAAGTATTTATGGAAATCTTCCACTTTTGGAAAGTTGGAAGTATTTATGGAAATTGATATTTTCCATAAATAAAATATTTGATTAGATTCTGGAAATTTGTTTCCTAATTTAATCATGATTTGATTTGGGAAATCAAATCTTAAAATATTTTATTTCCATAAGTAGTTTTAATGATTTAGGAAATTAGTTTCCTAAATAGATTTTCCTTAATCAAATAATTCCATGAATAAAATATGTGATTAGATTTGGAAATTTGTTTCCTAATTTAATTATGATTTGATTTGGAGAATCAAATCTTAAACATATTTTATTTCCATAAATAGTTATGACATATAAGGAAATATATACATGACATAATTGTATGCCATGTAATTGCATTAGATGCATAACATTATGCCATGCGTGTCGTGACATGTAGATGTATGCCATGTATGTCATGCCATGTAGATAATAGTTATTTGCATGCAAAGAGGATGAGACATAAAACCCTAACTCAATATTAAAGCCTACACCTTCCATTAATATGGTTAGAACCAGAGTTCTGTTTCTTGTTTTGGTTGTTGGACTCACTCCAAGCCCGGCTCGAACCTGAACATGTTCAAATCATTGGAATAGTTTAACTCTAATATGGTAAGAGTCAGAGGTCAATCGTTAGTTTGGGTTGTTGGACTCACTCCAAGCCTGGCTAATTGGTTGAATGCGCTCTAACCATATTAAAACTATTTCGCGATTAATGGGTCGGCTTTAACTTGGAGCATCGATTTGTTGGACTCACTCCAAGGTCGATGTGAAGAGAGGTGAAGTTGGGTGCTATGCATATGATGCATACTTGTTAATGTGTTAACAACCCAATGTATGTGTAAACATTCAATTAGTTGATAGCACATTGTGATAGTTACATATACATGATATGTAATCGGTATACTTGATACCCACCATCATAGCTAAGAATGGCTTGTTGGACTCACTCCAAGGTTGTTCTTATCTATGATGGATATCAGCCCATTCGGAGATGGACCTACGATCTCCCGAAGTGATTTTAAGGGTTTTTGAATTCGAAAAATGAATGGGATTTTGTAAATGTATGTGGATGCATTTTAAAAATCATCTTTCTCATATATGCTCGTTTTGAATTTCTAAGTTAATATATTGATCATGATGTGTTTGAATTTGCGTTCCATTTTGGATTCAAATAAATTGACTGGGCCGAACTTCTTGGACTGACTTAGAAACTTGAGAATTATTCTCAAGGTGAAAAGCTTGTGAATGTCCTCGAAGCGCCTCTTCCCGCTCGTCCTAGTGACGATGCAACTTTGGACCAATTGTTGGCCTATCAGAAACATGTGAGTGATTCTGAACAAATGAGTTGCATCATGCTAGCCGCAATGGAACCCAAGCTACGAAAGCAGCATGAGCATATGGATGCTCATATCGTAGTCCTTCATCTCTGTGAGTTGGTTGATGAGCAAGTGAGATTCGAAAGGTTCGAAGTCTCCAAGCTCCTCTTAACCTCTGAGATGCTAGGAGGTTCATCTGTGGTACTGGTCAATATGCTGAAGACTGTGGAGTCTTCTGAGAAGCATGAGCAGGGGACGGTGTTGTTAGTTGATTCCTCGAAGAAAGGTTCTAAGAGGAAGTCAAAGGAACAGCAGAAGGGAAAGAAGAGAAAGGCTAAGAAGGTAGAACTAGCACAAAAGGAAACTTGCCATCATTATGGCAAGGAGAGCCATTTGTGAAGAATGTGCAAGATTTATCTTGAGTTCGTGAAGAAGGATAAGGCATCGGATGCCCCATCTTCTGTAAATCTTCTTTATTGATTGTCATTCTATTTCCTCAGACACTTGGGTATTTGATACTGGGTGTGGCTCACATATATGTAATGACATACATGGGCTAAGGAATAGAAGAAGACTCGTCAAAGGGGAGAGTCAAATTTACGTGTTGGGAATGGAGCAATGGTTGCTGCACTCTCCATCGGAACGTATTTGTTGGAACTCCCTGTAGGACTTGTCTTAGAACTGGACAATTGCTTTTATATTCCTTCGTTGATAAAGAACATCATTTCTATTTCTTGTCTAAATAGAAATGGGTTCCATTTGACTTTTAGTAACAATTGTTGTTACATAACTTTGAATGGAGTTCTTTATGGGATTGGAACTTTAAGCAATGGTGTTTATACGTTGGACGTATCCAGTGACGATTTCAATATCGAAGCGAGCAACAATAGTGCTCGAAAGGATAATCAAATAGACTCCTATATGTGGCATTGTCGCCTTGGCCATATAAGCAAGAAACGCATGTCCGAATTACACCGATGTGGAATTCGGAATCGCTTGAATTGGATTCATACGATACATGCGAATCATGCTTAAAAGGCAAGATGACTAAGTTACCTTTACCGAAAAGGTGAACGAGTGGGAGAGTTACTAGGTCTAATACATACTGATGTATGTGGACCTATGTCAACTCAAGCTTTAGGAGGCTATAGCTACTTCATTACCTTCACCGATGATCACTCACGGTTTGGGTATGTGTTCTTGATGAAACACAAGTCTGAGGCCTTTGAAAGGTTCAAAGAATTCAGAAATGAAGTAGAGAAACAACATGACAAGAGTATTAAAATACTTCGATCGGATCGAGGTGGTGAATACTTAAGTCAAGAGTTTCTTGATTATCTAAGAGACAATGGCATATTGTCTCAATGGACTCCGCCTATACACCACAAGATAATGGTGTATCCGAGAGGCGAATCGACTTGTTGGACATGGTCAGTCAATGATGAATCATGCAACTCTTCCCAAGTCCTTTTGGGGTTATGCACTGCATACCGCTTTTGTTAAATGTAATGCCTACCAAGGTAGTCTCAACTACTCCATATGAGATATGGAATGGTAAGAAACCTCATGTATCTTACTTGAAGATATGGGGTTGTCCTCGCTTATGTGAAGCTGGATCAGACGTATAAATTGGATGCTAAGTCCGATAAATGTCTATTTATTGATACCCTAAGGAAACAAGGGGTTACTAATTCTATCATCCCGTGGAACAAAAGGTGTTTGTTTCAAGGCATGCCGTGGTTTCTAGAGAAAGAGTTTCTCTTGCAAGAAAACAAAGTGGGAGTGTCGCTGAGCTTGAGGAGGCTCGAGAGACTCAAATAGACATTGATGAGATACCGTGAGCACAACATACACAACTCATAGTGATGAGCAATCTACCGACTTAATGTAACACCACATCTTCAGATCCGTAGAACACGCAATATTCCCGAGAGATATGGATTTCTCGTAAGTGAATCGAACGACGTGTTACTCATTGATGATGAGGAGCCTACCAGCTTATGAAGAAGTGGCCGATAAGTTCGTAAAGGGATAAGTGGCTTGGTGCCATGAAGTCGAAATGGATTCCATGTACGAAACCAAGTTCGAACTTGGTCGACCCACCAAGGCATAAAGCCTATAGGGTGCAAGTGGTTTTCAAGAAGAAAACCGACATGGATGGTAATGTGATTACCTATAAGGTTAGATTGGTGGCGAAAGGATATCGCCAAAAACAAGGTGTTGATTATGACGAAACCTATTCTCAGAGCTATGCTTAAATCCATTCGATGCTCCCGCCATAGCGCTCATTATGATTATGAGATATGGCGTGATGGATGTGAAAACAATTTTCCTTAATGGAAACTCGCCGAGGACGGTATATGATACACCGAGGGTTTCACATCGTTGATAAAACCAAGGTATGCAAGTTGCGACGATCCATTTATGGATTGAAGCAAGCATCCAGAGTCGAATATCCGCTTTGATGAGACGATCAAAAGTTTGATTTCTCACAAAATCCGCATTTAACCTTGTGTGTACAAGAAGGTTAGTGGGAGTGCAGTCGTGTTCCTAGTATTGTATGTCGATGACATATTACTTATAGGAAACGATGTGTCCATCTTACAGTCAGTTAAGGTTTGGTTATCCAAGACATTCTCCATGAAAGACCTGGGAGAAGCAACCTACATCCTTGGGATTAAGATCTATAGAGATAGATCGAAACGGTTGCTTGGTCTTTCGCAGTCTACATATATAGACCGAAAAGTGCTAAAGAGGTTTAGCATGTCGGAATCCAAGAAAGGTTATCCGCCCATCGTGCATGGGGTACACCTTTCAAGTCTATGTCCGCGCACAGAAGACGAGAGGATTTGCATGAGTAAGATTCCCTATGCATCCGCAATAGGATCTATCATGTATGCTATGTTATGTACAAGGCCCGATGTATCGTATGCTCTGAGTGTCACGAGCAGATACCAGTCCGATCCAGGAATGGATCATTGGGCGGCTGTTAAGACGATCCTTAAGTACTTGAGAAGAACTAAGGATGTGTTCCTAATATATGGAGAAGGGTACATGGTGATACGTGGGTATACGGATGCGGATCCGCATGCAAGGATGATTCCATGTCTTAGTCCGGGTATGTATTCACCTAGAATGGAGCGCAATAAGTTGGAAAGGTTCCAAGCTTGACACTATAGCGGATTCTCGCCACTAAGGCGATACGCTGCAGCCTTTGGAAGCAAAGAGGAAGCGGTTTGGATCAAGTAGTTCATCTATGAACTTGATGTGGTCTCATCAATGATCCAAACATGTGCTTCGCGCTATCATCTTATCGAGAGATCATCGAGGAATGAAATACAAATCGAGAAAATTCCCACTGAAAGGAACTTAGCGGATCCTTTGACTAAAGCATTACCTCTAAGTAAGTTTGAGGGTCATGTTGGTGCTTATGGTATTGGATACCGTAGCGATTGGCATTAGGCCAAGTGGGAGTCTGTTAGTAATATATGAGAGATGTCCTAAGGCAATCGCCTTATGTATGAACCATTTATATGATAAATGAAGATTCACTATTTGAGTATACATGTTTTATGTATTTGATTGGATCTTAAACTCATTTCGAATGTCCACGATACGATTCACAAAGATGAGAGAATTTGTGATTGGATCACAACTAGTGAGTATCTCTACATGTGTAATTGTGATGTATCGGAATTATCCTAGTCGATGAATTGATGGATCCGACACCATCAATTCGCTGAGACTAGCACGAGGTATACTCCTTGGTGTATCCAAGCGGTGATTCTCACCGACATAGTGATGTCCGGAGTTAATCGTGGATGCTAGTTATGGTAACTAGTTCATTGGAATGACCAGTAGTAAGACTTCATATGGTTCTCTGCATATATAGATATGTCAATGAAGTTCTGACTGTGGCTTAAGTGCGATGTTCCTTTGACTTGCGGTATTCAAGTCATCTTGATCATGGAGACTTATGCTTTGACATCTTAAGCAAACATCTCTAAGGAGATGTGGACCCGGGATGATTGGGTATAAGTCGGTGATCAAGGTGTTTGAATAGCCTATAAAGGATTCACCACTCCTTGCGAGGAGATGTATACCCATGGCCTCGTCGGATTGTTACTAAAGTCTTTGGCCAAAGCAATACATGTTTAGAGTAAGGTACTCTTCGATACATGTGGAGTAACTAGAATCCTGTGAGGACGAGGAAATGATACTTGGGCTAGGTGACGTGAGTCGCCTAGTGGGACACTATAGACCATGTCTGAACCAAGTGGGTATAAGATGAGTGAAGGGAATGGGGCACTAATCATTCAAGCTCAAGGGTTTCGTAAATAGTTCGGGATCAACTGCTGATCTTTTCGGTTAATTGGGGATCATGATGTACTACTAGGTGCCACTCATGATCGCTCTATAATTAATGGTTAATTATAGACGGCCAACATAAACCGAGAACCTATTTGGTCACACGACAACGAGTGTAATCCAAAGGATTTAAAACGAGCTTGAGAATGGGATTCTCAGACCGAGAGAAACTATGTTTGGTTGGACCAAACATAAAGCGAGCATGAAATTGTTTCAGTCGCAATGGAAGCGTGGATGGGCTGCGTCTTATGATGACGTAATGGATGGACCAAAATGGTTTGGTTCTAATCCAATGGATAAGAATAAACCAAAGGGTTTGGTTTATTTTAAACGAATGAACCAAAAGTTGGTTCGGTTCGTTTTAACTTAAAATAAACCATCATGGTTTGGTTTATTTTAACTTATCTTAATGGAGCGGGTTAACGGGCTTTATGGATATGATCCATTAACCACTAAGAGAATTAGTTCTCTATAAAATAGGGATTAAACCCTAACCCTAAACCTAATCCAATTAGTGGCCGCCCAACCCATCCTCCTTGTTGTTGGCGTCAACAACAAGGGCTGCCGCCCAACTTGATTGAGCTGCTGCCATCTCCTTGTCGGCGTCCAAGTTTCGCCGGTGAACCTCCTCCGCGACCCTCCGGTGATCTCACTAGGGTTCGGTGTAAAGGTGAGCCTCCATATCATCTTAAGCCGGCGCCTATCTCCTCCACCAAGCTGTCCAGTTTTCTGGACAGCTTCTTCTCCTCTCGTCGGAGCGTCGTTTGGACGACGGTTAGTGCTCCGACAGCGGCTAACATAACGGGGATTTGATCTCCGGTAATCCTCTGAGGTGGAGGACGAAGGATTCGTCAATCGGTTGACGAATACCTCTCCGGAGAAGCAAGTCTTGAGGACTTGTTTTAGGTCCGAATTTGGATTCGGACCGTGATCATCTCTCGATCACGTCGTCTTCAACACGAGGCTAGTAACCCGTACGAAGACGAAGCTCGTGGCTTGGCGAAGTCATCCCGAGGAGCTCGGCGTGGATACGGATAGAGACGATTCTTACGAGAATCGTTCCGGTTGATGCCGTTCCCGCTACACGTCATACGGAAGGTATAACGTAGTTTAATTTCTTTTATTGCAATTTTAATTTACGGTTATGTCTACACTTGTTGTAATAGCATGCGTGTGTTGTGTGTGTTGTAATAAATAGGAATATTTATTATTTTTGTTGCTTCCGCTGTGCACATGTTTACGAAACATGATCGAACACACACACGCCGCGGTGCTGGAAACCCAACAGGAAGTACAGTTTGCGTTCTTACTTGAGGACTATCCTCAAGTTCCTATACCAATCCAGGAAATTAGCTCCAGTGAGCTTGTCTTATCAAGGACAGATCGCAGAGAGAGTGTGTTTGATGTATTTGACGACATGGTGATCTACAATACAGAAATGAAGAAATGTATCATATTTTAATCATTTAATAAGGCCTTTAACTAAATGATTCTCTCACTGGTCATAAAGTGGGACAAGATCCATATTATACCGCATCTTGAGTTAGCTTTGGCTAATCGCCCAAGACTCGTATAAGTTAGGTAGGTAACTTGTACCAATTACATCTAATGTAACTCTTGTATATTATGAACAACATTATTTGTTCATTGTTCCCATCGCATGAGATATCCTTCTAAATTACCACTCATCTTGAGTTAGCTTTGGCTAATCGCCCATGATTTGTACAATGTAGGTAGATGTCCCGTATAAGCTATGCCTCTAAGTTCATCAATCTAATTGATAGAGCTTAGTTAAGTCAAATCCAAAGTTTAATAGGCGGACATCACGATTGTCCTGTCGTACTTTACCGAGCTAAATCGAGTCACTTTGCTTTGGTAAATGCGCTACTATTGAACAAAGTAATAGTATGTATTAAACTTTTGTAGGCATATAATAAGTGACCTAATTATGTGACAACTAACTACGAATGCTTCACATATATAAGAATCACATCCATCACATATACAAACATCACATGCATCACATATAAGAATAACAAATAACATGACATAGTTATGGCCCGAATCTACGATCTTCTCAAGCTAATGAGAAGAGCGAATGGTTAACCTAGGGATGTCATCTTCTCCAAGTGCTTCCTTCAGTCATCCCGTGTTGTTGGCATCCGCCTTGTAACTTCAACCTTCATTGGACTTTTCATTTCTTTATTTTGTACATTACAAAATAAGAACACTCGTGTTACATTCGAGTCTAACTCTATTTTACAACCAGGAAAATAGAGATGAAGACACAACACACAGGTCGTACTATGAATTACAACATGCACATACAACACACGACCACAATCACATTTGGTCCTAGGCCATAACCATGCACCATGCAATATATCATTCATAATGATGTAATTTTATAAAATTTATTATGAATACACATATGAATTTTAAGCTGCTTTGCCGTTAAGCCGCAATGCCACGACGGTCCCGCTAGCCAATTAGCGGGAGGGGTCAAGGGGCAGCGCCCCTTACGGGGGCCTCAGAGGCAGCACCCCTGAAGAAAAAATTTATTTTCAACTCAACTCCTTGAATGAGTTGCTGCCCTTGGTCCATCAATATGAATGCTAGACCCTTGCTTCTGAAGCATCCCATGTCCAACACGGTTGGGTCGTGCCAATTGGCACGACCATTCTGAGGTGAGCAAAGGCTCCCATGGCCAGACCATTTTTTTCAACACAGACAGGCCGTGTTTTTCAACACAGCCGTGGGTCGCTCTTTTTGCTAGGCCATGCTAAAAACACACCCATGTTTTCCAACATGACTTGGCCGTGTTCCACACTATTTTTGGCCCTTATCAACATTCTAAGCCTAAAATTCGTGTACCCACAATGCACATGTTTTATATCTCATAGAAAACATGAAAATATAAATTTATATCACATATAAATCATCATAACAAAATATATATTTTGAAAGTGGCTCTGATACCACTGTAGGAAAAATTTGGATCATGACACTCATAATATCGCAGGCGAATATTTCGCACAATCGCAGCGGAAACAAAAATAAACCGGATCCCTCCAAAGATCCATGCAAAACATATAAATCATTTTCTTTAATATAGATCTTATCTAGAAGAAGAAATATACCATCGATGCGAGCCCTTCGCAATCCCGCTAATCCAAACGCAGTCGGATCTCAATACGGTAAGGACGACTGTATCTCTAAGGTATCCAGACGAACCGTATCTTGGAGAAGGAGATAACCCCTTTGGTTGTGCTAGCAACCACACTAAGGCTCTCCACTCTAGACCTTGGCCAAGAAGAAGGGAGAAGGAGATAATGGAATCCACACACCACAAAATGAAAATTAATGCCCTCACAAGGCTCACGTTAAGGAGGACTTTAATTCTCATTTTTCCCATGCCTTAAAATCTCA
This sequence comes from Wurfbainia villosa, assembly GCA_025175895.1. Lineage (NCBI taxonomy): Eukaryota > Viridiplantae > Streptophyta > Magnoliopsida > Zingiberales > Zingiberaceae > Wurfbainia > Wurfbainia villosa. The sequence goes on along the minus strand of CM046008.1, from coordinate 40,158,859 downwards.
TTTCATGCATTGATTCAATTGCATGCACCAATTAAATTCATGCAATATTTAGGAGTCAATTAATCTTGTTGCATGCAATCAACTCCACTTTATGCAACGTTGAGGAATGATTCAAATTCCATTTCATGCAATTAATCCCATAATTCCATTTCATGCAATTAATCCCACTGCATGAATTAATTCATTTGCATGCAACATTGAAAAAGACTTCTCAAATTCCATTTGGATGAATTAACCCATTTGCATGCATTAATTCATTTGCATGCAACAACTCCCATTTCCATGCATGGCTAATCATCATTAATCATGCTAATCTTCTTCAATTGGTTTCATTTGAGTCTAACTCAAATTAAATCAATTTGAGTCCAACTCAAGTTTGGCTAAGCAATGAGTCTAACTCATTCTAGTCCATTCAATTGACTAATGATTCATTTAGTCAAACTAAGATGAACACTTCTCCAAAACATGTTCTTTGTGTGTGACCCTATAGGCTCTCATAGCATTGGTAATGTATCTAAAACTATTTTAGATACATAAGCAATGAGCGGAATCTAGCAATACATCATTGCTACCCAAGCTACAAGAAAGTCGAGATATGACAACCTTTCCGTGACTATTATCATGTATGATGGTGCCCTTCTATCCTTGATATCTTAGATCGATCAATGAGGCATAGACTGTGTCATCCCCTTATCGATCTTTATGTTTCTTGATCCCTAAGTACACTCACTCAAACAAATGAGCTCAATATCTGATATTGACTCATTTGAGCATGACCATGCATTTCGTGGTCATACTCTATCGAGAGGCCAAAGATATCACTCCCGTCATATGAGAGGGATAGATCCCATCTACATCACTCACATTCCTCCGCATAATTCGTTACATACCCAGCAATCACCGTTATAGTGCACCCTGTTACGGGTTACATTAGATGATACCAAAGTACATAACTCCTTATGTAGGGAACCGTAGTGACTTCAGGTCTAAGGACTATTCATACCAATAGTCACATGAGAAAGTATATGACACTAATATAACGATCCATGACACTTTCTCATGGCGGGTCAATTCAGTACATATATTCTCCAATATATATATACTCATGTGTCAATTTGATATCACATATCCATGACTTGTGAAATCAAGTCATCCATTGACCTACATGCTAGTCTTAATGTATCAATATATCCCTTTGTCTATTAATACAATACTTGACTAGGAATGTTTAAGTATAGTGTTCTCTACAGCTTCTCATAATTAATTCTACCAATTGATATACTATAAATTAGAACCTACTATTCAAGGGCATTATTATATTTTTTTAGTTGTCACACGCATAAAGTAAATATAATAATCAATCTTTGCCTTTTATTAATGAAATTTGATACATATGATCCCTAATCAATCATCTCATGATTGGCACTAAGGGCTGACACTAACAAAAATTTCATGCAATGCTACCAAGGTTAAGTATCATCCATCATGATCATAAATCAAGTACCACCCATTATCATCATAAGTGAACCATTAGAAGGATATTAAATATTTTCAAAAATGGTTGACTGTCCTAGGTTTTTCTAACCTTTAAGGATTGACTTGGGAACCCAATATAAGTTCTTTCCAATAGGGTTCATCAAGTATTCCTTAGGGATCCATTTTCTAGCTACCATTGTAGTCTTTGATTGCCCCCTAGCAATTAGACAATGGTATGTCTTTTTATTCTTACATCCCTTATATCCTATGCCCTTTTTGTTAAAGCTTGCCCTTTGGCTCCAATGATCATGTTCTAAGTATTTGAGTCTATAGTAAATATTTCAAGGGCCTTAGTAAGGTATTCTACCTTTTCTCTTAAAACCTTATTTTCCTCTAAGCATCCTTCATTTAAACTAGAAGAAACAACATTATCATGTGAACATGCATTTTCAAGTTTTTCTTCTAGGTTTCTAATTTCATTTTGCTTGCATTTATTTTTATTTTTAATTCTTAATAAATTCCTAGTCAAACTTGAAATCATGGAAACAAAATTTTGGGTAGAGAGATTTTTTACTTCACTTACCCAATCTCCTTCCGATTCTGATGATGATGCTCCCCCTACACTTGAGCTCTCCTCCTCACTTGTGCTTCCTTCTTCTCGTTCGGATGATAAGTGCAAAATGTGAGACAACTTCTATTTCTTCCGATGAAGATGAGTCATCCCATGTAGCTTTCAAATTTTGGGGGTTTGACTTTGATCCGCACGGTCGCAACCTTAAATCCTGCGATGGAGACCATCGAATACTCAAAGTACGCACTCGCGCTCAACGCCTGCAAGTACACGGATGTCATCAAGTAATAAATAGATTATCAATCCCACAGGGACTGAGATTCGAGTATCAATCCTCTATGTGGTTGCGGTTGTTCAGACGAAATCTCAGTGAGAGTCGGTTGGTGAGGACTATCGAAGGACCCTACTCAGTGCGATTTCACACGGAGGAGGAAAAGAGGGTGTCGGGGACTTGAAAAGGCTATTCTAGGATTTCAGTTTCGCTTGTGTACCACAGAACAACGTTGTCAATTGGTGTCATCTAAACTTCTACTTACGGCTTTGGGGAAGGGACATCATACACTCTCCCACAGAGCCGCCGCATTCACCGGCAGCTATCCTCACCCAAAAGGACAGGATAGAGGGTATGAGGATGCCAAATCAATCCTTGCGGTGGATCATTTCTGATTCCACCACTCCTTTCTCCCGGCAGTTACGGGAGGTCAGGTTTACCCCTAGGTTCCTTGATCAAACCTTTTAAATCTAGATTGTGAGGGATGTCACCACCTCATATCGTCTAAGCATAGTGGAAAGAAAGCCAAATACACGTAGGTATAATAAAGACCAACATCCAATTGTCAAATCAAACTTTTGGCCAGAATTTAATGTGAACCAACATTGTCTATGAACACAAGCTACTCCCTAATCCTAGAATCAAAAGTTCTACTCCATAAACGTGAAGGAAGAATCACAACACATGTTTAAGTTCAATTACAATAGAAAGAGAGTGCATAAATAGAGATTACAATGCGTTGTGACCTTTTCTCCGGCGTTGTATTACAAGTGGTGGACCTCCGACAGTGTTCCTCCTCCCTGCTGTGAGTTATCGAAGTTTTTTAGGGCTTCAGCGTGATGTCCTAGCTGTCCTGCCTCCTCCCTAGGGTTTGGGCGGAGCCATCCTTATATAGACGTCGCCTCGGACCACTGCAAAATCAAGAAAAAACCCTAGTCGTGCAACTCCATCGGGCCGCCACACGGTCATGTGTTTCCACACGGTCAAGCCGTGTGTGGCCCTAGTGTGCTGATCTTCATTCATCGGACACGACCATGTGAATCCACACGTCCTGCCCGTGTCCCACTCTGCGTCTAGCATGAAATGTTCTTCTTTCGCTCAGAAAATGCATCTTTTCTGCCCGAAAAGCCAACCTGCATTCAAAAGAACAACGAGCAGACCTCCGAACTAGAAAATAGGAAATGCATGCAAAATAGAGTAACATATGCATGAAACTGATGCAAAATGTAACAAGATGTGAGCAAAAACTACTCCTAAAACCCTATATGTTTTGCTCACATCACTTCCCCAGACTTAAATCTTTGCTTGTCCTCAAGCAAACCTCAGTGCCATAAAATTTTAACAAGATAATGTTCCATAATGAGCATGCTAACTAAATTTATCATGTGGTATTTGCAATCAAAGAAAAATAGATACGTTCCAAAAATTTACTAAATTAGCTCCTCGTGCTCGTGCTAGGCAAATCATTCTTAGGGGATGCCTGTTCCATGGTGAGTTAAGTCGTCACCCCATAGTTTTCCTAAGGTTTCTGGCTCTTGGGCACTTACCTGCCCAAAGTGAGGGTCGTTCCCTATATCTAGCATAAAGTCTCAAAGACGTGCTCGGTATTGAGAGAAATTGGGATGTGTTTCCCCAGTAACCTAACTCGGTCTCAAAGGGGCACCTAGCCATTTCTACCCACGACAACTATTTTTTTATCCCTCTCACTCCTTTTTTTTCACAGGGATTTTGATTTTTTCGAATGGGCTTACACAATCCGAGCATCTCCAGTAACTAAAATGCTAAACCTAGAGTCACCTATGGATTCCAAAGTACTAGTCTATTGAAGTGAATCATAACTAGGTATGTACTAGATCCTCCCTTTCAAAATGTTCAACATGTGTGAGTGAAAAAATAGAGCTAATTAGTACAAGTATAGAACATTCAATAGAGCATATAGAATAAAATACCACAAGATAAATAGAGTTAAGCTACCTATGGGAACAACTCATGCAAGCAATTTTCAAAAGAAATACTGCTGAGGTAGGTTTTAAGAAACCAAAAATTAAGTATCGAAAGGAACTAAACAACTCATGCATGCATGAACAAATAAAAATACTTGAAAAGAAACTACTACTAAGAAAAAAAACAAAATAGATTTCAGGGCCCCCCCCCAGACTTAAACAAAAGTATGGTGGACGAGGTGGAGAGTCTGGGAGCCTAGGCATCTCTATGTTCTAGGAGAACCTGTTGCTAAGCCACTGATGGCACATATACATGTGGTCAATCTGAGAGCTGGTGGATGCATCGGCTACTCGGTGCTCCTCCTCCCTAGCCCACTGTGCCTGCTGGCCATGCATATGCTGTTGCATCTCCCCGAGTAAGCTGCCTTATCTTGGCGACGAGCAGCCTCCTCTTGGAAGTATATGCGAGCCTCATCGTAGAACTCCTTTGCCCGCTGGAAATGCTCCCGAAATCCCTGGAACTCCACCTGTTGGTAGGCGCTCTGCTCGTCCCATCGCTACCTCTACATCTGCTGCTCAGTGTAGATGTCGTCGAGGCATGATTGAAACTCTGAGAAATCATATGCCGATGTACCTACATCCTGCTCAAAAGTAGAAAAAGATGGTGGCACAGGTGTAGGCTCATGTTGGCGTGGACTAGGTGGGCTCCTATGTATGTGTGGATTGGAGGGAGAGTGGTACAAAGGTGGAGAGACGAACGCTGACGTGGATGGTCCCTCATGTGGAGGGGACTCCACTATCAGGTCTAAGCACCAATTGGCGCATATAGCAATGGTGGTACGATCCGGGTCGGGGAGCCTGAGGGCCGTAAGATTTTTCCTTACAAAGCATAAGGAGTCTTCTTCTCTTACAATCATCTTCATGGCCATACAGACTCCTAGGTCGATCCTAGGGCTCCCCTCTATACTCTCCAATGCTATGTAGTCGTACCCCATCCTATAACAAATATGGGTAAGTAGGCCTCCCACATGGATCTCTCCGTGTGCTGCTTTGCTCATCTTCACTAAGTGTCTGATGAAGTGGGACCCTACATCGATGCTACTCCTCTCTTGTAGTATGTCCCATAGGCAAAGCAGCTCACTGGCTCTAACTACACCGTCACTCTTCCCATGACCAAATATAGTACTGGCCATGACACGGTGAAGGTATCGAAAGATGGGGTTTTGGAGGCACGACACTTTGGCCCTAGAAGGGTCATAAATGTGCTCCCCTGTCAACTCAGTCCAAATCAAATGAGAGTTGTACCCATTAGGGAGTCTTCTCTCTCCCCCACTTGGCAGGCCAAAGCATGAGTTCCATTAGTGAAGGGTCCACTCATGCTCAATATTAAAAAGTCTAAAAGTTATCCTACCCTCCTCACTCTCTCTACCCGTTAAAACTTCCGCCTCTAAAGAACTCAAAAATTCCAAAACAATCCTAGGGTGGCATAGGTGCCTTATTCTCATAATCTCATCCCACCCCATTTTTGCAAATAGGGTTTGCATGTCACCCAAGAAACCTAAAGATCCTAGAAAAACCTCATCTAAGTACCTAGTAGTAGTAAGTTTACGAGTAGAGAGCATATTAAACCTATCTCTATGCTCATTATTGCGAAAAAGTAGAGGGGGTAGGTGTTGGTGCAATCGGCCCAGCAGTACCTTGATGGTATTTTGATGATAGACAAAACTCATGACATGGGATTGTCATGGGAAAGTCCAACATGGGTTGGCATGGAAAATCCAAGCATGGAGCTTGGTGTGGAAGTCCAAGGGGGAAGCCTTGGCATGGGAAAGTCCAACATGGGTTGGCATGGAAAATCCAAGCATGGAGCTTGGTGTGGAAGTCCAAGGGGGAAGCCTTGGCATGGGAAAGTCCAAAGCATTGCGAAGCCGTGCGCTTGGTGTTTGGCATGGGAAAGTCCAAAGCATTGCGAAGCCGTGCGCTTGGTGCTTGGCATGGGAAATCCAAAGCATTGCGAAGCCGTGCGCTTGGTGCTTGGTGAGAAATGAATTGCGAAGCCGTGCGCTTGGTGCATTTGGGAAGTCTTGAGGACTTGGTAAGTTCACTAGGCTCGGGGTCCTTTAGTCGGTGAAGGATGGCATTGCGAAGCTGTGCGCTTGGTGCATCCGAGGGACCGCCGGACGGGGAGCGAATGGAGTGAGCCTAAAGGGAAGAATACTTCTAGGGCATGAGACGCGAAGGATGGCGTTGCGAAGCCGTGCGCTTGGCACATCCGAGGGACGTAGGCCGAGGGAAGAGAGCTTTGGTGGGGAACTCCATGAGAGATAAGGTGGACTTGGCCAAGTGGCTAAGATTGAGTGTCGGATGCTCAAACAACTTGGTGTTTGAGGTTTTGCCCGACATCAGTCGACTGGCATAGGTGCCGGTTCGACTGATCCAAGTCGACTAGAGTTCGACTGGTGTAAGGCTAGGTTTTTGTGCTTGGCAGTCGACTGAAGTGATGCAATGATCGCCGAGGGATGGCGGTGGTGATGGGAGTGTCGTGAGCACGAGCGCTCCGTGAGCCGATCGCATCTTATCGGTCACGAATCGACTGATGGGCATCATCAATCGACTGGTAGGTGATCCGTTGGAACTTGTCCAACGTGGATCTGGCTGTTGTGAGACAACGGCTATAGGAGCAGTCGACTGGGGCCTTTTGGCAGTCGACTGCTAGGCACGAAAACAGCTCGATGCAGGTTATAAAAGGAGCTCGAGATGGAGGGTTTTGCCAAGACTTTTATGAAGCAATTGGAGGGGAATTGCTGCTGTATTCCAGACCTTCAAGAGCCATCTAAAGCAAGCAACAAGCAAAGGATTCAAAGCAAGCGTTGTAAAGTGTTCTTTACGTATATTTCGTATTTGTCTTTGTATTGCTTGTATTTCATTACTTAGTGTAATTGCTTGTGAGAGGTTTCTCCACCTCCGACGTGTAGTCGAAAAGGAGTGTTATAGTTAGTGTCGTGCGCATAACTAGAGCTCGAGGAGCTCGCCCGTGGAGTATGAACCATTCGGTTCCGAACCACGTATATCGTGTGTGTTTGCGTGTGCTTAAGTGTTGTTAGTTTCATTATTAATGTTATTCCGTTGCGCTAATGACAATCGTAGACAAGCAACGCAAGAAGAACGAACGAATTACGACATCCATCGTACGAGGGCTATTCACCCCCCTCTAGCCGGCCGTATCGATCCCCTACAGTAGCGTGTTACCCTCTTCCGGAGCTTGAGCAGTGTTGGATCTTCTTGCTTGTCGCTCCGAGGCACCGGATCGGGATGCTATGGTCTTGGTCCTCCTCATCCTTTCTCCTTTTGGCTTCTAAAGAGGTTAAAAATGCTTCTAGAGGAAGGGGAAAATGAACTCACACGGCTAGGGCAAGAACTTTTGAAGCACATGGCGCAAATGAGGTGAAAACACACGGCTTGCCCCTTTTAACCTCGCGTGCCACAGTCATGTGAAAACACACAGCTAGGCCGTGTGCGCCATTGGTCAAGCGGGCACGACCATGGGAAAACACACGGCCAGGCCGTGTGCCCCCATTTTTCGCCCCTTTCATACACCATGGCCCGAATTTGTTCATACACTTCGTCGCGTAGACTAATATGGGTTTCTTTTTTGCCTAGCAAAGTTCCTTTCTACTCCTAACTCTAAATGTGATGGAAATCAAAACTAAAATCTAACACATGTATGCAATGCAATAGGAAAAAAAAAATCTACAACTAAACTTGGGTTGCCTCCCAAGAAGCGCTTTGTTTAAGGTTGTTTATCTCGATCGTACTCTTCTATCAACTCAGCTCCGGTGTTTCAGTGAACCTCCATTCATCCATCTCGGGATCCCCATCTGGAGGTTCTGGCTTCAATCTACTAATCATGAAGCCATCAAAATAGGAATCTCTTTGCTCCGAGAGACTGAAAAGGATGATCTCCCCGTCTACCTCCAGGGAGATCCGATGTGCCTTCACATCTATGCACACCCCTACGGTTGCTAGAAAAGGCCTCCCAAAATAATAGGATTCTGGGGATTCGGTCCTGTGTCTAGTATGATGAAGTCCGTGGGTATCACAAAATCTTCAAACATCAAAGGAACGTGTGGTAGCAGGCCAACGGGCTCCATCACTGAGTCATCCCCCATACGAATACCAAGACTCGCGAGTTGGAGCTCGGTCAGTCCCATCTTCAGAAAATATGCATAGGGCATCACACTAACTGATGACCCCAAGTCGCACAACGCTTCATCGAAACTCTCCCCATAAATCAAGCAGGGAATAACAAATTCATCAGGGTCCTCAAGCTGTATTGAGATTTTCTCTTCAAACTCAACTTGGTCAGGTAGGGTAATCATGGTTGCACACCCCTTAGCGAATTGGCTAATTTGCCCTACTCCTTCCTCTTTTCCTTGGCTTGGCGGAGAGTTATTCACAGGTTGTGACACGGATTGGGCTATTTGGGGCACTTATGTCTCCAACATCCTGGTATGACTTACAAGGCCGTCAACGGTGGCTTTCAAGTCTCTCAGTGCTTCTTCAGACTTTTGATTCTGGCGATGGAATTTTTCATTGGCCTTAGTTTGGGTAGCGATGAAGTCCTCCATCATCTGTTCCAGTCTGGACTTCTGTGGTCGCTGCCCATTGCTCTGCTGCTTCCCGTATCCTTCGGATGGTTGGGGGTTTCCCAAGTTATTTTTGTAGGAGAAATTTGGGTGACTCCTCCATCCAGGAGTGTAGGTATTAGAGTACGGGTTGTGGGGCCTTTGATCATAGTCTCCAATCGCGTCACAATGCTCGATTTGCTCATCTGAGGTCCCCTGCCCTACAAAGTGGTCCACACGATACGTTGTCGCCCCCTCTTCAAAGTCAATGGCCACGCATGCAGATGAAGGATTCAAAGATTCAAACCATCTGCTTAGCGAGTCCATCCTCGCTGAAAGGTGGTCCATGGAGTAGACAGTGTATCGTCCTGCCGTAGGCGTGGGTTGACCACGTTTGGAGGCCCATTGATGGTGGTTTTGTGCCACCTCTTCAATAAGATCCTTTGCCTCCTCGATGGTCTTGTTCATTAAGGCTCCTCCTGCGGAAGAATCTAAGGACATCTTCGTGGCGTAGGCGATCCCATTATAGAAAATATGGATCACCAACCGCCTCTCCAGTCTGTGGTGTAGGCACTGATAAAGTAGCCCCTTGTAGCGATCCCATGCTTCAAATAAGGACTCCCCCTCCTTTTGGCGAAAGCTAGTGATAAGGTGGCGCATGTGAGAAGTCTTACTTGGTGGGAAATATTTATTTAGAAACTGCTACTCACTCTGCTCCCACGTGGTAATGTTGCCAGAGGGTAAGGAGTGAAGCCATGCCTTAGCCTTATCCCGCAGTGAAAACGGGAACAGGCTTAGGCAGATCGCGTCAGAAGGGACTCCGTTCAGTTTCATGGTTGAGCAGATTTCTAGAAAAGCCTCAAGATGCTGGTTCGGGTCTTCAGTCGCAGCTCCCCTGAATTAGCTATGATGGACCATATGTATGATTGTCAGCTTAAGCTCAAAGTTATTCGCCGATATGGACGGTCCAGTTATGCTCAGCCTGAATCCTCTAGCACTAGGAGCTGCATAGTCCCGTAGAGGTCGACTGCCTACGTTCACCTCGGATGCAGCTTGATCTTCCATCTTTCGCTGCGCTGCTCTCCGTCGGTAAAAGGTTCGCTCTATCTCTAAATCGATCAGAATTAGACCTTCCGATCCTCGTCTTCTAAGCATACGATGAAACAACACTCAAAAGTAAGAGTACTAACCTAATTCTAAAAACAGGAAATAACTAAATCTAGTAAATAAAAACCTAAGATGCAATAAGTAAGATGAAACTACTACTAAAAATAAAAAAAAAAATCTAAATATGGAAAATAAAACTAAAGCAAATAAAGTAAGCTAATAAGAAAATAAAGCAAGAAAATAATATAATCCTAAGTCCAATCCAATCTACCACCGTTCGATTGATATCGAATCGACAGCCCCCGACAACGATGCCAAAAACTTGATACGCACGGTCGCAACCTGAAATCCCGCGATGGAGACCATCGAAGACTCAAAGTATGCACTCGCGCTCAACGCCTGCAAGTGCACGAATGTCATCAAGTAATAAATAAATTATCGATCCCACAGGGACTGGGATTCGAGTATCAATCCTCTAAGTGGTTGCGGTTGTTCGGATGAAATCTCAGTGAGAGTCAGTTGGTGAGGACTATCGGAGAACCCTACACAGTGTGGTGTCACACATTGAGGAAAAGAGGGTGCCAGAGTCTTGAAAAGGCGATTCTAGGACTTCGATTTCGCTTGTGTACCACTGAACAACGTTGTCAATTGGCGTCGTCTAAACTTCTACTTATGGCTTTGGGGAAAGGACATCATACACTCTCCCGCAGAGCCGCCGCATTCACCGGGAGCTATCCTCACCCAAAAGGATGGGAAAGAGGGTACGAGGATTCTAAATCAATCCTTGCGGTGGACCGTTTCTGATTCCACCGCTCCCTTCTCCCCGCAGTTACGGGAGGTCAGGTTTACCCCTAGGTTCCTTGATCAAACCTCCTAAATCTAGATTGCGAGAGATGTCACCACCTCGTATCATCTAAGAACAGCGGAAAGAAAGCCAAATACAAGTAGGTATAATAAAGACCAACATCCAATTGTGAAATCAAACTTTTGGCCAGAATTTAATATGAACCAACATTGTCTATGAACACAAGCTACTCCCTAATCCTAGAATCAAAAGTTCTACTCCATAAACGCGAAGGAAGAATCACAACACATGTTTAAGTTCAATTACAATAGAAAGAGAGTGCAGAAATAGAGATTACAATGCGTTGTGACCTTCTCTCCAGTGTTATATTGCAAGTGGTGGACCTTCGGCAGTGTTTCTCCTCCCCGCTGCAAGTTACCGAAGCTTTTTAGGGCTTCAGTGTATCGTCCTAGCTGTCCTGCCTCCTCCCTAGGGTTTGGGCAGAGCCATCCTTATATAGACATCGCCTCGGACCACTGCGAAATCAAGAAAAAACCCTAGTCGCGCAACTCCATCGGGCCGCCACACGACTGTGTGTTTCCATACGGCCAGGCCATGTGCGGCCCTGGTGTGCTGATCTTCACCCATCAGACACGACCGTGTCAATCCACACGTCCTGGCTGTGTCCCACTCTGCATCTAGCATGAAATGTCCTTCTTTCGCTCCAAAAATGTGTCTTTTCTGCTCGAAAAGACAACTTGCATTCAAAAAAATAACGAGCAGACCTCCGAACTAGAAAATAGAAAATGCATGCAAAACAGAGTAATATATGCATGAAATTGATGCAAAATGTAACAAGATATGCACAAAAACTACTCCTAAAACTCTATATATTTTTCTCACATCAGACTTCCCTTTCTCCTTTTTCTTCTCTTCTTTCTTCTTGCCTTTCTCCTTGCCATCCTTCTTTTTTTTGTTCCTTGCTCTTGTTCAATAGGGGACACTCATCTCTTATGTGTCCTTCTCCTTGGCAATTGTAGCAAATGATCTTCCTAGTCCTCCTCCTATCATTAGACTTTTTAAATTTAAAACCTTTTAAGGCACATCTTACCCTTCTTACCATATAGGCCTCTTCATCGGTGTCCATAGATGATTGTGAGTCGTCATCCGATGAAGGAGGTGTAGTCTTCTTCCTCTTCCCTTTTTTTGCTACTAGCACTACTCCCTTTGATTGAGTGCTTGGTTCTTCTACTATATCTTCAAGGCGAGTTTCGTGAAGTTCCACGGTAGCAAAGAATTCTTCTAGAGTACTTACCTCTAGATTCCTTGAGATGTAGAAGGAATCCACCATGGAGCTCCATTTGGATGATCGGGGGAATGCGTCGACTACTTTCATTATCATATCCTAGTTTGATAATTTTTCTCCTACACTGGATAAACCATTAATAATTTCTTTAAACCTAGAATGCAAAGACAATACTTTTTTCCTTTATCCAATTTAATGTTGTTGAGTTGTGATTGAAGAAGTTCCCGTCTTGCAAGCTTGGCTTCAGATGTTCCCTCGTGAAGCTCAATTAGCTTCTCCCACATCTCCTTAGCACTTGAGCACTCTCCAATTCAGTTAATTTCTTGTTGAGGAAGCACATTGAAGAGATGGTGCTTTGCCTTTAAATTTGCTAGGTGCACCTCCTTTTGTTTCTTTGTCCATCTTGATTTCTCTAATGGGTTATTCTCTTCATCCCTAGGAAACTCAAAATTGTTTTCCATAATTAACTGTAACTTCCACAAAATTCTAAACTATGAAAAGTAATTATATAGGTTTTAAGGCCATAAAAGGTTTAAAATAAAATAAAATAAAAAATGGTTATAGGTAGGATTTGAACCCTGAACCTCCTAATAGGGAGGTAGCCTTGACACCACTAGACCCTAGGATAATTTATGGGTAAGATATATAAGGAATGTACAAGACCATAGGATGATTCATGGATAAGATATATAAAGAATATACAAAGAATATAGATGGGAAGATGAGGAGTTGGTTCATCCCCTCCCATGAAAGGATGAAGAGTGTTCATTCCCTAGGTATTAAAGAGGAGAATTAAGAGAAGAGAGGAAGTAAAACCCCACTTTCCTTCTTCATTCTCCTTTCCTCATACTTGGCCGAATTCCCCATTTCCCTTTCCTCCCTTTTCATCCCAAGCTCTAGAAATTTTATAAGAAATTTTGTATGATTATAGGGACTTTATGTGGGCTCCTTCAAAAATAAAAGAAAAAGAGCCAAAAAGGATGCAAGGCCTAGGAATTGAACCCCAAACCTCTAGAGATAGCCAAGCCCTATAGATGCATCCGCTAACCAGAAGCCCAACAAGAATGTATTGTTAGAAGAACATGGGAAATTATAGTTAGAGGTAAAGGAGATGAAGGGACTCTTCAAGTGAATAAATATAGGGAATGAGGGGGCATGAGTTACAAAGTTTATTTTCTCCTCTTCTCTTCTTCTTCCTCACCGAATCCTGGAGCTCTCCCTCTCCATTTTCATCCCTTGGCCGAAACTCATCCAAGCAAGAAGCAAGGGCTAGGTTTGGTTCCTTAGATCATCTTCCCACTACAAGCAAAGTGAAGGATGTAAGTATCCCTCACATGCATACGAGTAGCTACCGGTTGATCGTTTTGTGTAGAAATCACCAAGATCCATTCGGCCAAGCCATGTTTTTTTAAGGTTTGAATGAAGTTCTATGCTATGTTTTGTAACCATATGATGATGTTAGGATTTAAAATGGATTAGGACAAAAGTTAACCCTAATAGCCACCAAGATCCATTCGGCCAAGCCATGTTTTTAAGGTCTCTATGCTATGTTTTGTAACTATATGATGATGTTAGGATTTAAAATGGATTAGGACAAAAGTTAACCCTAATAGCCACCAAGATCCATTCGGCCAAGCCATGTTTTTAAGGTTTCTATGCTATGTTTTGTAACCATATGATGATGTTAGGATTTAAAATGGATTAGGACAAAAGTTAACCCTAATAGCCACCAAGATCCATTCGGCCAAGCCATGTTTTTAAGGTTTCTATGCTATGTTTTGTAACTATATGATGATGTTAGGATTTAAAATGGATTAGGTCAAAAGTTAACCCTAAAAGCCAACAAGGACCATTCGGCCACCCCTTTATTTTGATGATTCAATGAAGCTTTATTCCATGTTTTGTATGCTTATGATGTTGTTAGTAGGTTAATTGAATTAGGGTAAAGGACTAGCCCTAAAAACCTATAAGGACATTCGGCCACCCCTATATTGTGGTGATTCAATGAAGATTTATTCCATGTTTTGTATGCTTATGATGTGGTTAGTATGTTAAATGAAATAGGTCAAAAAGATAACCCTAGAAACACCTTTGGACCATTCGGCCATCATGTATTTTTGGGTGATTAAATGAAGTTTAATTCATGTTCTATATGCAAATGAAGTTGTTGTTGTGTAAATGAATTAGGTTAAAAGATAACCCTAGAAACCCCTATGGACCATTCGACCATCATGTATTTTTGGGTGATTAAATTAAGTTTTAATTCAAGTTTTATATGCATATGAAGTTGTTGTTATGTTAAATGAATTAGGTTAACATGTGTTTTATGTTGGGTGAATTCATGTTGACTTGTGATATTAAATGATGCTAGATGAAGATAATATGCCTTAGGTTAGTGTTTACTTACTCTTGATGCCTTGCCTTATGCCATGCTTATGTGTATGTGATATTTAAGATATGTTATGAAATGGAATACGATAAGATTATGAAATGAAACAAAATGATATGTTCACGAAATGAAAATGATATGATGATGAAATGAAGTATGATATGTTATGAAATGAGGTATGGTATGTTTATGAAATGAAAGATGATATGTTCCTGAAGTGAAGCATGATTTGTTATGAAATGAAGTATGCTATGTTGCAAAATAAAATAAGCTATGTTATAAAATTAGCATATAAGTATTTTACCTTCTGCATGGCTTGTACCAAGACCTTAACAAGGTCCAAGAAGGGATGGGCTCCTAAGATGCCCTAGGTCGATGGAATAAGACTCGGGCCTAGGATGGGCCTCTATGTATGATTGCCCCTAGGTCGAAGAAATAAGACTCGGGCCTAGTACTGGATGGGCTCCAAGATGCCCTAGGTCGATGGAGTAAGACTCGGGTCTAGGATGGGCTTCTACACTATGACGATTGCCCTAGGTCGACGGACTAAGATTGGGCCTAGTAACCTAGTAGGTTCGAGATTTGCTACCTCGGGTCTATTTAGGGATGCACGCTATGATAATGAAGAAGTGGTACAATGCCGGGCCCAAATATGTTGAGATTTATGTTTACGTACCTAAAATATATGTTTTCAAAAGCATCCTGCATATGTTTACCTGATTGATTCTTATGTTCACATGTTATGTTTGATATGTCATGTTTACGCCACTATGTTACATAGGTTGTATGTTATGTTGATATGTCATGTACACGTTGCTATGTTACATATGATGCATGTTATGTTTGATTAAGTATATATTCATGTTATGCTGCTAAGTTATGGATGATACATGTTATGTTTACTTAGGTTACGTATGCTACATGTTAAGTTGATTATGCCATGTATGATACATGTTATATTGCTTATACGTTATGAATGTTACATGCCATGATTAATGTTGATGTATGGTTTTTGTGAGTAGGACAGGATCTTACTAAGCCTATGTGCTTATAGTTTATCTCTCCCTCGTACTGCAGATAAGGGTAAGGGATGGATAAACTAAAGGGAGCAACAGGAGGGGCCAATGTGTGTGGTAGTGGCATGGTGGAGAAGATCCGTTATGTCCTTATATATATGTTTCTCTATGATGATGACGTTTATGGATGTCCTTACTTATGTCCCCGTATGACGACGATGTTTATGAACCTGAACTAAGCACTAGGTATCTATATATGTTATGATGCATGCTCTATATTAATAAGAAGAAGTAAAGAAGAAGTAAGAAGAAGTATCTATACATGTTATGATGCATACTCTATGTTAAGATGAAGAAGTATATATATATATATATATATATATATATATATGTCAATGCATGTTTATGTTTTAAAAGAAAAAAAAATAGGTCTGAAGTCTTCCGCTGTAAGAATTAAGAAGTATGTATAAAGTCTTCCGCTGTATGTAATGTTTGTATGTACGGTCACGTCACGCGCCGCCCCTTCCGGATTCTGGGTTCGAAAAGGGCGGGCGTGGGAGCTTTCCACTACACACATCAAGCTCCAAATCCTGCCGCTCCAAGTAAGAATTCAATGTCTACTCTAATTTTGTTAATTTTGTTCATGTATGATATGAAATGCCTTTAGCTTATTTCGTTCATGTATGATAGGAGATGCCCTTAGCTTATTTTGTTCATGTATGATATGAAATGCCCTTAGCTTATTTTGTTCATGTATGATATAAAATGCCTTTAGCTTATTTGTTCATGTATGATATAAAATGCTTTTAGCTTATTTCATTCATGTATGATATAAAATGCTTTCAACTTATTTTGTTCATGTATAATATGAAATGCCTTTAGCTTATTTTGTTCATGTATGATATAAAATGCCTTTAGCTTATTATGTTCATGTATGATATAAAATGCCTATGGCTTATTTTGTTCATGTATGATATGAAATTCCTTTAGTTTATTTTGTTCATGTATAATATGAAATGCCTTTAGCTTATTTTGTTCATGTATGATATAAAATGCCTTTAGCTTATTATGTTCATGTATGATATAAAATGCCTATGGCTTATTTTGTTCATGTATGATATGAAATCCCTTTAGTTTATTTTGTTCATGTATGATATGAAATGCCTTTAGCTTATTTTGTTTATGAAATGCCTTTAGCTTATTTTGTTCATGAATGATAAGAAATGTTTTTTTTAGCTTAAATATGCATGAATTCATGTAGGATAATCTTATGCTAGCCTAGCCTTTAGTTTAAGTAATTCATGAATATACAAATGATAGCTTTATGCTAGCTTTAGTTTAATTACGCGTAGAGAAACGAACGAAAAAAAAACTTATACTAGCTTCACAAGAAATACTTGTGATTTGGTCAAAGGTAGACAAATTCGGTAAATCAAAATTGATCAGCGAAGAAATTTGACGATGGTCAATTTAAATAATAATCCAAGTGTCGAATAGTTGTTAGTACAACTTGAATTCGGAATAAAAAACTAGGGGAGTCGATTGTTCAGTTGAACTCATCAACCAAAAAAAAACTCCTAAAATTACGAAGAATTGATTTTTGTAATTAATTGTGTAAGGTCTATGCTCATATAAATTGAATTAAGCCGATTTTGTACTGGTTAGTCAGTTTTGTACTGACTTAATTTATTTCAATTTTAGATGGCACGGACAATCACTACGATGACCCGTCGTGATGTGTTATGAAACCAATTGAGGGAAGCTATTGAAGAAATAGTTTATAAACCTGATGGTGGGGTCATCGGACACATGAGAAGGCTCGATGGTCTTTTTAGGAGACTCGAGCAGTATGAGTTTCCGTTACTGGACAATTATCGGATATGGGCCTTGGTACGCTCTCTGCCAAATGATTTCATGGTAGTTGCACATCACGTATGGGGCCGCTATGAAGGGAGGATAACATACGCTGAGTTGTGCTGGGAACTACTAGAGCACAAGGTTCAAGAGAATCCTGTGGTAGCTGGCCTCGAAAAGAATGAAGAGAGTTCTATAAACAGTCAACTTATTGGCCAGCCTGAGACTATCCTAGTGAGGCCAAGGAAGATAGGACTAAAAATAATTACAACTGCACTAGGGTTTGTCCTAGTGGGAGTCGTAATGAACTATCTTCTCAAGCAGTTTTGTTTAGATTAGAAATAAGGAATGTTATATGTTAATATTTTCTTTTCTTTTCTGAAAGTATGAATAAGAAATGATAAGTTCGTTTCCTTTGAAATTAGTGATTAGTTCATTGCATGGGGTGTATATGGTATAGTTGATCAATATCGGTTAGATTGGAATGTATGAATGATGAGTGGAAACAAAGTTGCCGCTTGATTTTGTAAACCAAAAGTTTTAAGAAGAAACTTAGGAACGTGAGGATGACATGAAATAAAAATATCCGGAGTTGTTCTAAGTTTCGAGGACGAAACTTTTATAGGTATGAAGGATTGTAACGCCCGCAAAATTCTAAACTATGCAAAGTAATTATATAGGTTTTAAGGCCATAAATGGTTTAAAATAAAATAAAATAAAAAAATGGTTATAGGTAGGATTTGAACCCTGAACCTCCTAATAGGGAGGTAGCCTTGACACCAATAGACCCTAGGATAATTTATGGATAAGATATATAAGGAATGTACAAGACCATAGGATGATTCATGGATAAGATATATAAAGAATATACAAAGAATATAGATGGGAAGATGAGGAGTTGGTTCATCCCCTCCCATGAAAGGATGAAGAGTGTTCATTCCCTAGGTATTAAAGAGGAGAATTAAGAGAAGAGAGGAAGTAAAACCCCACTTTCCTTCTTCATTCTCCTTTCCTCATACTTGGCCGAATTCCCCATTTCCCTTTCCTCCCTTTTCATCCCAAGCTCTAGAAATTTTATAAGAAATTTTGTATGATTATAGGGACTTTATGTGGGCTGCTTCAAAAATAAAAGAAAAAGAGCCAAAAAGGATGCAAGGCCTAGGAATTGAACCCCAAACCTCTAGAGATAGCCAAGCCCTATAGATGCATCCACTAAACAGAAGCCCAACAAGAATGTATTGTTAGAAGAACATGGGAAATTATAGTTAGAGGTAAAGGAGATGAAGGGACTCTTCAAGTGAATAAATAGGGGGAATGAGGGGGCATGAGTTACAAAGTTTATTTTCTCCTCTTCTCTTCTTCTTCCTCACCGAATCCTAGAGCTCTCCCTCTCCATTTTCATCCCTTGGCCGAAACTCATCCAAGCAAGAAGCAAGGGCTAGGTTTGGTTCCTTAGGTCATCTTCCCACTACAAGCAAAGCGAAGGATGTAAGTATCCCTCACCTGCATACGAGTAGCTACCGGTTGATCATTTTGTGTAGAAATCACTAAGATCCATTCGGCCAAGCCATGTTTTTTTTAAGGTTTCAATGAAGTTCTATGCTATGTTTTGTAACCATATGATGATGTTAGGATTTAAAATGGATTAGGACAAAAGTTAACCCTAATAGCCACCAAGATCCATTCGGCCAAGCCATGTTTTTAAGGTCTCTATGCTATGTTTTGTAACTATATGATGATGTTAGGATTTAAAATGGATTAGGAAAAAAGTTAACCCTAATAGCCACCAAGATCCATTTGGCCAAGCCATGTTTTTAAGGTTTCTATGCTATGTTTTGTAACTATATGATGATGTTAGGATTTAAAATGGATTAGGACAAAAGTTAACCCTAATAGCCACCAAGATCCATTCGGCCAAGCCATGTTTTTAAGGTTTCTATGCTATGTTTTGTAACTATATGATGATGTTAGGATTTAAAATGGATTAGGTTAAAAGTTAACCCTAAAATCCAACAAGGACCATTCGGCAACCCCTATATTTTGATGATTCAATGAAGCTTTATTCCATGTTTTGTATGCTTATGATGTTGTTAGTAGGTTAATTGAATTAGGGTAAAGGACTAGCCCTAAAAACCTATAAGAACATTCGGCCCCCCCCCTATATTGTGGTGATTCAATGAAGCTTTATTCCATGTTTTGTATGCTTATGATGTGGTTAGTATGTTAAATGAAATAGGTCAAAAAGATAACCCTAGAAACCCCTATGGACCATTCGGCCATCATGTATTTTTGGGTGATTAAATGAAGTTTAATTCATGTTCTATATGCAAATGAAGTTGTTGTTGTGTAAATGAATTAGGTTAAAAGATAACCCTAGAAACCCCTATGGACCATTCGGCCATCATGTATTTTTGGGTGATTAAATTAAGTTTTAATTCAAGTTTTATATGAATATGAAGTTGTTGTTATGTTAAATGAATTAGGTTAACATGTGTTTTATGTTGGGTGAATTCATGTTGACTTGTGATATTAAATGATGCTAGATGAAGATAATATGACTTAGGTTAGTGTTTACTTACTCTTGATGCCTTGTCTTATGCCATGCTTATGTGTATGTGATATTTAAGATATGTTATGAAATGGAATACGATAAGATTATGAAATGAAACAAAATGATATGTTCACGAAATGAATATGATATGATGATGAAATGAAGTATGATATGTTATGAAATGAGGTATGGTATGTTTATGAAATGAAAGATGATATGTTCCTGAAGTGAAGCATGATATGTTATGAAATGAAGTATGCTATGTTGCAAAATGAAATAAGCTATGTTATAAAATAAGCATATAAGTATTTTACCTTCTGCATGGCTTTTACCAAGACCTTAACAAGGTCCAAGAAGGGATGGGCTCCTAAGATGCCCTAGGTCGATGGAATAAGACTCGGGCCAAGGATGAGCCTCTATGTATGATTGCCCCTAGGTCGATGGAATAAGACTCGGGCCTAGTACGGGATGGGCTCCAAGATTCCCTAGGTCGATGGAGTAAGACTCGGGCTTAGGATGGGCTTCTACGCTATGACGATTGCCCTAGGTCGATGGACTAAGATCGGGCCTAGTAACCTAGTAGGTTCGAGATTTGCTACCTCGGGTCTATTTAGGGATGCACACTATGATAATGAAGAAGTGGTACAATGCCAGACCCAAATATGTTGAGATTTATGTTTACGTACCTAAAATATATGTTTTCAAAAGCATCCTGCATATGTTTACCTGATTGATTCTTATGTTCACATGTTATGTTTGATATGTCTTGTTTACGCCACTATGATACATAGGTTGTATGTTATGTTGATATGTCATGTACACGTTGCTATGTTACATATGATGCATGTTATGTTTGATTAAGTATATATTCATGTTATGCTGCTAAGTTATGGATGATACATGTTATGTTTACTTAGGTTACATATGCTACATGTTAAGTTGATTACGCCATGTATGTTACATGTTATATTGCTTATACATTATGAATGTTACATGCCATGATTAATGCTGATGTATGGTTTTTGTGAGTAGGACAGGATCTTACTAAGCCTATGTGCTTATAGTTTATCTCTCCCTCGTACTGCAGATAAGGGTAAGGGATGGATAAACTAAAGGGAGCAGCAGGAGGGGCCAATGTGTGTGGTAGTGGCATGGTGGAGAAGATCCGTTATGTCCTTATATATATGTTTCTCTATGATGATGACATTTATGGATGTCCTTACTTATGTCCCCGTATGACGACGATGTTTATGAACCTGAACTAAGCACTAGGTATCTATATATGTTCTGATGCATGCTCTATGTTAATAAGAAGAAGTAAGAAGAAGTATCTATACATGTTATGATGCATACTCTATGTTAAGAAGAAGAAGTATATATATATATATGTCAATGCATGTTTATGTTTTAAAAGAAAAAAAAAATAGGTCTGAAGTCTTCCGCTGTAAGAATTAAGAAGTATGTATGTATGTAATGTATGTAATTTAGAATTAAATTAAGTTTTAATTCAAGTTTTATATGCATATGAAGTTGTTGTTATGTTAAATGAATTAGGTTAACATGTGTTTTATGTTGGGTGAATTCATGTTGACTTGTGATATTGAATGATGCTAGATGAAGATAATATGCCTTAGGTTAGTGTTTACTTACTCTTGATGCCTTGCCTTATGCCATGCTTATGTGTATGTGATATTTAAGATATGTTATGAAATGGAATACGATAAGATTATGAAATGAAACAAAATGATATGTTCACGAAATGAATATGATATGATGATGAAATGAAGAATGATATGTTATGAAATGAAGTATGGTATGTTTATGAAATGAAAGATGATATGTTCATGAAGTGAAGCATGATATGTTATGAAATGAAGTATGCTATGTTGCGAAATGAAATAAGCTATGTTATAAAATAAGCATATAAGTATTTTACCTTCTGCATGGCCTGTACCGAGACCTTAACAAGGTCCAAGAAGGGATGGGCTCCTAAGATGCCCTAGGTCGATGGAATAAGACTCGGGCCTAGGATGGGCCTCTATGTATGATTGCCCCTAGGTCGATGGAATAAGACTCGGGCCTAGTACGGGATGGGCTCCAAGATGCCCTAGGTCGATGGAGTAAGACTCGGGCCTAGGATGGGCTTCTATGCTATGACGATTGCCCTAGGTCGACGGACTAAGATCGGGCCTAGTAACCTAGTAGGTTCGAGATTTGCTACCTCGGGCCTATTTAGGGATGCGCGCTATGATAATGAAGAAGTGATACAATGCCTGGCCCAAATATGTTGAGATTTATGTTGACGTACCTATAAAATATGTTTTCAAAAGCATCCTGCATATGTTACATGATTAGATTGTTATGTTCACATGCTATGTTGATATGTTACATATGAAGTATGTTATGTTTGATATGTCATGTTTATGCCACTATGTTACATATGATGTATGTTATGTTTGATATGTCATGTTTATGCCACTATGTTACATATGATGTATGTTATGTTTGATATGCTATGTTTATGCCACTATGTTACATATGATGTATGTTATGTTTGATATGTCATACATATATGTTGTATGTTATGTTGATTTGCTTTGTTACGTATGTTATATGTTATGTTTGATTAAGTCATATATTTACATGATATGCTGCTATGTTATAGATGATACATGTTATGCTGCCATGTTATGGATGATACATGTTATGTTTACTCACGTTACTTATGCTACATGTTAAGTTGATTATGCCATGTATGTTACATGTTATATTGCTTATATGTTATGAATGTTACATGCCATGATTAATGTCGATGTATGGTTTTTGTGAGTAGGACAGGATCTTACTAAGCCTATGTGCTTATAGTTTATCTTTCCCTCGTACTACAGATAAGGGTAAGGGATGGATAAACTAAAGGGAGCAGCAGGAGGGGCCAAATGTGTGTGGTAGTGGCATGGTGGAGAAGATCCGTTAGGTCTATATATATATGTTTACCTATGATGATGATGTCTATGGATTTTCTTACTTATGTCTCCTTATGATGATGATGTTTAAGAACTTGAACTAAGCACTAAGTATCTATATATGTTATGATGCATGCTCTATGTTAATAAGAAGAAGTAAAGAAGAAGTAAGAAGAAGTATCTATATATGTTATGATGCATGCTCTATGTTAAGAAGAAGAAGTATATATATATGTCAATGCATGTTTATGTATTAAAAGAAAAAAAAAATATGTCTAAAGTCTTCCGCTGTAAGAAGTACGAAATATGTATAAAGTCTTCCGCTATAAGTAATGTATGTATGTATGGTCGCGTCACGCACCGCCCTTCTAGATTCTGGGTCCGGAAAAAGGCGGGCGTGACATTAACATGATATGAAAGTCAGTTTCGAAGAATGCCTCCATCCTTTTCTTTCACCAAGAGAAATCAACTTCAAACTTCGGTGGATGGATGTTCATGCCGGTCATTATAGATTTGCTTGTTACGACGGTGAGTCCGTTGGCAAGCTCCTCGCTCTGATACCACTTGTTGGAGGATCGTGGCCCGACTAAAAGGGGGGTTGAAGAGCCTTGATCATGCTCAATGGAACTCACTCATGCTTAATCATCTACAATATTGTTAGCACAGTGGAATAAAGATAATAAAGAAAATTAAGACTAGAAACAAAGTAAAGAGAAAGGAATGCAAACCGAATAGATGTAACATGGTTCGTGACCGTTGTCGCTAATCCACAACGATCCGTTAGGTGGATCACTCCCTTAAACAATCCGCTAAACTTCTCCTTTTGCTCAATCAAGGTGGAGAAAAACCTCTTTTGCACAAGCTATCCCTCTTAAAATAAAATAGATATAGAAATAAGGAAGAGAAGAGTAAAAACATTTAGAAGACTTGGAGCACACTTAGGAGTGGAAGCATTAACCTCTTCAAGGCTCCCAAGCCCTCCTTTTATAAAGAGAAGGGCTTTCTTCCCATTGGGCATGAAGTAGTCGACTGCTGCAAGCCAGCAGTCAATTGCTCCTATAGTTGTTGCCTCACAACAACTTAATCCACGCTGGAAAAGTTCCAACGGACAACCCATCAGTCGACTGCCAAACCCTAGCAATCGACTGATTCACAGGCAGTCGAGCTACTGGTCGAGTCTGCCCCATTTTTGTGCTCGTGTCCACATATATCAGTCGACTTCCATACCTTGGTAGTCGAATGATGGTGGACCAGTCGACTGCCAACCCTTGGCAGTGGACTGTTAGGCCACAAAACCCTAGCTGACACCAGTCAACTAGCAGTCGACTTGGACCAATAGAATGATACCTAAATTAGTGGACTATTGTCGGGTAAAACCTCAAACAATAAGATGTTTATGCATCTGACCATCGGGTAATACCTCAAACACATATGTTTGAGCATCTGACACTAAACCTTAATCATTTGACCAAGTTCACCTAACTTGAGCTACCCCGTCCCGGGTTACAATCGTTCAACTCTCATCTCCCAAGGAGTCCCTCACCGAAGATCTCTTCCTCTGACCTATGTCCCTCGGATGCACTAAGCTCATGGCTTCTCTCGTGCCATCCTTCACGTCTTGCTGTGAAGTCTGCTTCCTTTGGCTTCACTCCATTTGATCCTTGTCTTGCGATCCCTCAGATGTGTCAGTGATATATGAGAGATGACCTAAGGTAATCGCCTTATGGTTGTATCATTTATTTGATAAATGAAGATTCATTATTTGAGTATACATATTTTCATGTATTTGGTTGGATCATAAACTAATTTACTGAATGTCCGTAATACAATTCACAGCATGAGAGAATTTGTGATTGGATCACAACTAGTGAGTATCTCTACATGTGTAATTGTGATGTATTGGAATTATCCTTAATCGATGAATTGATGTATTCGAAAACCATCAATTCTATTGAGACTAGCACGAGTTATACTTTTTGGTTTATCCAAGCAGCTGTTCCTCACTGGCTGGAGACATTGGGACATCCGGAGTTAATCGTGGATGCTAGTTATGGTAACTAGTTCATTAGAGTGATTAGCTGTAAGACTTCATATAGTTCTCTGCATATATGGATATGTCAATGAAGTTCTTACAGTAGCTTAAGTGTGGTGTTCCTTTGACTTGAGGTATTCAAGTCATCTTGGTCATGTAGACTCATGCTTTGACATCTTAAGCAAACATCTCCGAGGAGATGTAGACCCGGGATGATTGGGTATAAGTCGAAGTGGTCGAAGGTGTTTAAATAGCCGAAAGAGAATTCACCACTCCTTGCGAGGAGATGTATACCCTATGGCCTCTCATCAGATTATTACTAAAGTCTTTGGCCAAAGCATTACATGTTTAGAGTATGGTACTCTTGGATACATGTCTAGTAACTAGAATCCATAGTACGAGGAAGTAATACTTGGGCTAGGTGTGACGTTGTCAGCCTAGTGGGGACTGACATGATAGACCATGTCCTGAATCAAGTGGGTATAAGATGAGTGAAGGGAACGGGGCACAATTCACTGTAGTTGTTGAAGGGTTTCAGAAGTGTTCTGGGATCAACCATTGATTTTCCGATTAATTGGGGATCATGATATACTACTAGGTGCCACTCACGATCATTCTATAATTAATGGTTAATTATAGACAGCCAACATAAATCGGGAACCTATTTGGTCACACGCACTATGAGTGTTATCCGAAGGATTTAAAATGAGATTGAGAATAAGATTCTCAGATCGAGAGAGGCTTAGTTTGGTTGGACCAAACAAATAGCAAGCATGAAATTGTTTCAATTGCAACGGAAGCGAGGATGGGCCGAGTCTAATGAAGACATGATGTATGAACCAAATCAGTTTGGTTCTAATCCTATGGTGGAAAATAAACCAAAGGGGTTTGGTTTGGTTTATTTTAACATAAAATAGACCAATGTGGTTTGGTTTATTTTAACTTAAGTTAATGGAGCGGGTTAATGGGTTTTGGTTGTGAACCAATAACCCTTTAAGAAAAGGTTTCTTGAGAAAAGGTTTTAGAGAAGAGGTCTTGAGAAAAGGTCTTGAGAAAAAGTCTCTTAATGGATAGAGATATGTTCTCTATAAATAACGGGGTTGATGTTAGGTGGATGCTTCTAGGATGCTCATTGGCTCCCATGTCCCCGGATTAAAATTTTCACTAATGAAAGACTTAATCCAGATGGGATGAGCTTCCTTGGCACAACCTATTCGTCGTCGTGCTAACAACTTGAGTGGTCACTTGAACAAACTAGTTGTTCAAGCAACACAACTCTTCTAGTTGGTTAGCCGCGGAAAAGACGACGGATGGATCGCCGGTTTTTGTGTTTGTCTTCGGGGTCCATGATTATACAATATATATCCATTCATACACATGCATAATCAAAATATTAAAGAACATATTCAGATCTGTAAATAAAGTTAAAAACAACTTTATACCTTACGATCTTCTATCGTATGTCCTATCCTTCTCGTGGACGACGTGTGGACGAAGATCCTCCACGAGTTGAAGCCTTCTTGATCACTTACTTCTCTACCTTGTCCGCTACGAACAAAGAGAAGCAATCACAAATACCTTTCCTATCTAGAACCGACCACCAAATTAGGGATTTTGGTGCAACCGCCGGCCAAGGAGCAAGTCGATGATGCGCCGGCCACCAAATGAATGGAAACCGCCGGCCACCTTGGAGAGATTGGAGGAAGATGATTGCCGGCCACAAATGGATGGAGAACCGCCGGCCAAGGAGCAAGGAAAAGGGAAGAGTACCGCCCAAAACCAAGGAGGAGAAGAGAGGGATGACCGACCAAACCCTAGCTTGCCGCCCAAGCTTGTAGCCGCCCAAACCCTAGCCGCCCAATGGAAGATGAGCCAAACCCTAACCCTAATTCGAAAACCAATCTCCTTCTCTTATCCTTGCCGCCCAACCCTAAGCACCTATTTATAGAATAAGGCTTAAGCCTCCTTTAATCTCATCCGTCGGATCTAGGGATTTAACCTCCACCGTCGGATCTAGGGTTTTATCCCAACCGTCGGATCTAGGGTTTCATCTCAACCGTCGGATCTAGGATTTCATCCTAATCGTCGGATCTAGGATTTCATCCCAACCGTCGGATCTAGGGTTTTATCCCAACTGTCGGATCTAGGGATTTGATCTCAACCGTCGATTCTAGGGTTTCATCCTAACCATCGGATCTTAGGGATTTAATCCCAACCGTTGGTTCTAGGGTTTCATCCTAACCATCGGATCTTAGGGATTTAATCCTAACCGTTGGTTCTAGGTTTTGTTTTACATTCTTGGATCTAGACTTCACAAGGATTATATTAGGCTACGATAGGGACCATAAGGAGGAGTTGGGTCTTGGCCACCCGATGGATCGGAACCACACAAACTTGATCCATCAATGATGTTCCATTCCACTAGAGGATCATCATTGAACTACCTCACCAAGCCCCATAAATCAATATGGACTCCATATATTAATTGTACATTAATCTCCCCGTGTTTAAGATATCGAATGTCCGTCAATTAATTGATTTACTGACCATCAATTAATTAACATCTAATTCCTCGAGTAGTACCACTCAACCTTATCATCATGTTGACTAAGTCAACCAGCTGGGTTTACATGATGAACCTTATGAGCTCCTCAAGGGGACATCATCAACCTAATATATAGGACACGGTTTCCTCCTATAATCAACGGCACACCATATAAATAATATTATTTCCCAACTTCGGGCATATTGATTTAATCCATCTAAATCTCACCTTGGTAAATTAAAGAAATAAATACTAAGTACATGTGCAGTTATTATATCGGGATTAAGAGCATGTACAACATAATATCCGAGGTCCGATTCAATTATGTAGTCAGTGCTAAATTGAATCACCTCTATGTCGGTCCTACTCAATACACCTAAGTGTACTAGTGTAACTCTATGTTCAAGATAAAACAATACCAAGCTACACTACAACCATGCCAATGGTTTGTCCAAAACCATCTTGGTTGTGAGCCTTTACTTATATTTTACAAGGTACTGATAACATGATCTTCTGTGCCACACCAACCACCATGTTATCTACAATGTAAAATATTAGACAATATGCACACATATATAATGAATATATAAAATGCAAACAATGATCATATGATTCTTATTTCAAAATAAAATGTTCATACAAAAAGAGCTAGGCTTTTCATACATTCCAATAATCTCCACTTATACTAAAGACTATGCCATCATCACTCTGCCATACATCGATCCCCATATCCTCCATGCCTATCAAATGCTTTATTTGGAAGGGCTTTAGTGAATGGATCCATGAGTTATCCTCGATGCAATCTTAGCTAACCTTCTCCTCGCTTTACGATCTCTCGTATCAGGTGGTACTTGCGCTCTATGTGTTTACTCGCCTTATGGGCTCGTGGTTCCTTGAGTTTACCAGATAAAGGAACTCCATGCCTAAAAGGTAGAAAACCTTTCTTGGAGTTCTGCATGCTAAAACGAGCAAGGATAGTGTCAATGTATGAAGCTTGAGATAAGCACAACATCCTTTTCTTGCGATCCCTTATAACTTTGATCCCAAGGATGTGTCCCACTTCTCCCAAGTCCTTCATATCAAACTGTTTGGACAACCATACCCTTACGTCTGATAACACTTTGATATTATTGCCAACTAACAAAATGTCATCTACGTATAGTACAAGAAACACCACTACGTTTCCGTCACATCTCTTGTATACACAAGGCTCATCAGGACTTTGAATAAATCCATATAATTTGGATTACCTCATCAAAACGGATGTTCCAAGATCTAGAAGCTTGCTTCAATCCATAAATTGACCGATTAAGCTTACATACAAGATGCTCTTTGCCTTTAGCAATGAATCCCTCTGGTTGCCGCATATAGATGTTTTCCTCAAGACTTAGATTAAGAAGGTGTCTTGACATCCATCTGCCCAAATCTCATAATCCATATGAGCGACTATAGATAAGAGAATCCGGATAGACTTAGCATAGCTACGTGAAAAGGTCTCCTCATGTCGATACCCTCTTTACGAGTATACCCTTTACGCAACAAGCCTAGCTTTGAAGGTCTCGACCTTCCGTCTACTCCTCTCTTTCTCTTGTAGATCCACTTGCATCCAATGGTTTTACACCATCGGGTGGTTCTACTAGCTCGGACTTGATTAGAATCCATAGATTCTATCTACGAATTCATCGCTCTTTGCCAAGATCTGCATCTCTATCTTGGATTGCCTCATCGTCATATGTCCGAGGATCAGTTCATGTTCACGGGGACTAAGTCGAAGACTCTCCCAAAAACATGAATCGTCAGGTTGTCTAACAACCCTCCCACTGACGAGTGCCTCTGTATGCTCTGTGACAGCGGTGCAGTGACTTGTGGTATCTCCTCTTGTGCAGGTGATGCTGAAGTCGGGACTTCCTGTCATCTCCTCGAGAACAATCCTACTCGTGGGCTTGTGGTTCATCACATAGTCTTCCTCTAGAAATCGGCATTCGTACTCACGATCACCTCGATCTCTAGGACTATAGAATAAACCACCCTTTCGTTCCCTTAGGGTAGCCAACAAACATGCATACATGCGAGATTCCAACTTACCGGCGATCTCCTTGGCACATGTCTTTGGACTAAATCGAATATGTCTTAGACTAGGCTTTGCCCAGTCCACAACTCTGTGGGAGTAAGTGCGGCTTAGATGGAACCAAGTTCGAGAATGTGTCTTTCTTTGTTTCCGAGCAAACCCAGGCAGAATCGGGTAACTCGAATAACTCATCATCGATCGACCATCTCCATAAGAGTCCTATTCCTTGGCTCAGCACACCATTCTGTTTGGGGTCAGTGCGGACAATTGGGATTGAATCCCAGCCTCTGATAAGTAACTCCTAAACTCTCCCAAGAGGTACTCGCCACCACGATCAGATCGTAATGTCTTGATACTTTTACCTTGACGGTTCTGCACATCAGCCTTGAATTCTTTGAACTTGTCAAAGCATCCAGACTTGCGGCGCATCAAGTAAATGTATCCATACCTTGAATAATCGTCTATAAATGAGACGAAGTATTCAAAGCCACCTCTTGCCTGGATAGACATAGGACCGCACAAATCAGAATGAACCAATTCTAACACATCTTTGGCTCTATACCCCTTGGCCTTAAAAGGCCTCTTGGTCATTTTACCTTCCAAGCAAGATTCGCAGGTTGGGAGATCCTCCACCACTAATGAACCCAAAGATCCATCAGCTATCAACCTTTGAATTCTACTTAGGTTAATATGACCAAGCCTTAGATGCCAAAGATATGTTTGGTTCATTTGCGAAGGTTCTTTTCTCTTATTAGATTTAGAAGATGAGTTATTTACTTCTATTTGCATCGTGGGAGTTTTTGGTTCAATAGTATATAAATTGCCAACCAATGTACCAGAACAGATAATCTCCCTATTCCTTTTTATAACCACCTTGTCATTAAAAGAAACAGAATATCCATCCAAAAACAATTTAGAAACTGAAATTAAATTCTTTCTAAAAGTAGGTACATAAAGACAATTTCTCAAAACAAAAAATTTATTCCTATCAAAAGATAAATAAATGTCTCCCACTGCAATAGCTGCCACCTTTGAAGCATTGCCCATGAAGACGGTAATCTCTCCCTCAGCTAGTCGTCGGGTTTTCTGGAACCCCTGCAAAGTATTGCAGACATGATCAGTGGCTCCTGTATCTACACACCAGGCACTGGTAGATAACACCGCTAAACATGTTTCAACAACTAAACAAGAAGATATACCTTTGTTCTTTCGGCGAGGACAGTCCGCCTTCCAATGTCCAGTCTGCTTGCAAGTGAAGCACTTGCCTTTCGGCTTCTTCACTCCTGCCTGAGGCCCTGTTGCCACCTTCTTCGCTCCACCTTGCTTCTTCTTCTTCTTACCTTTCGGTTTAGAGGAAGAAACCTTCTGAGCGACCATGGCTTGAGAACTCTGACGAAAAAGCCCCTCTGCCGCCTGGAGTTCTGTCAGAAGCTCCGCCAACGAATACAACCTTTTGTTCATGTTGTAGTTGAGGCGGAACTGCTCAAAACTCCTAGGCAAAGACTGGAGAATGATATCGACCTGGGTTTCCCCATCGATCTCAGCTCCTAGGACTTCCATCTCATTAAGATGAGTCATCATCTTGAGAACATGATCCCTAACGGGTGTTCCCTCGATCATGGAGGTCGTCATCAAGTTTCTCATAGCCTCCTGCCTAGCCAACCTACTCTGATGTCCGAAAAGTTCCTTGAGATTGAACATCATGTCATAAGCTATGGCTATGGCTTGATGCTGATGTTGCAGCACATTTGACATAGATGCCAAAATGTAACACCGCGCCATCTCATCTGCCTTAACCCATTTCTTATAACGTTCTATCTCCTTTTCATCAGAGTCATCTGAGGGATTAGGAGGACAGACCTCGAAGAGTACAAATTTGTACTCTTCCGCAGTTAAGACAATATCCAGGTTTCTTTTCCAATCAATGTAGTTTGGACCAGTAAGTTTGTTTTCTTTTAAAATCAAAGCAAGTGGGTTGAAAGCCATTTGAAAATCCTAAAATCACAATGATCAAAATATTAGATTTCAAATATTATTGATTCCTCAAAACAATAAAATCCCGAAATCAACCAACACCTCAAAACACCGAGAATATCGCATGCCACGATAGTGTGGACGTATGCGAATTCCACATTTGTAAGAGGAGGTTTTACTAATTAATTTTATTATCTTGTCGACCTTACTTTTTGACAAATAAAATTAATAGTTGGTTCCTCTTTAGCCCTACAAATAAAAGCAGTGACTCCGATGGGGAGGATACCTTTATTTGTATCTAAGTGTGCACCATTACACGATACTAAGGGAATTATTTTGGATTATGTGCCTTACCGATGGGGAAGTACACACGCTCCTAAATAATTTCCTATAACCATTATTTGACCTAGTGATCCGCAAACAAACCCATCCGATGGGGAGGAAGGCACTCAAAGCCAACGCACAAGTTTGTTGCATCACACGTCAAATTGTAATGGAGGCCGCAGGAATTAATTAAAATATCCCTCTCCCACTTAGTAAATTGCAATCGAGGAATTTTAAACATACACAACATGCATATAAAACAAATAAGCAATAAATATGGAAAAAACAGAATTTTTCCAACTATTATGGCATTGTCCTCCAATATGCATCCCGTCGTGTCGCCACCTCGTCCGCTCCATCTTTTCCCGTGCGCAAGTCACCAAAGAGTTCCGAGCCGAGATAAATCATTTTATTTACATCCATTGATCCTATACTCCACGAAGGAGTGTACAAATATTTTAGATCGAAAGTAAACTAAAATGATCGGCTAAACAATGCCGTATTTAATTACAAAAATTAAATACTAATCTTGCCTCGTCAACCCCGAGGATTCAAATAATAAATTTTTACACACATCCATTCACATACACACACATGGGCATAATAGTCGGATCTTATGCCTGCAACCAAAGAGTTAAACTATGCATATCCTACTATTATCCGGCACATATAATATATGAAAAAGTGCATAAAAAATTAACCGAATCCAAAACACACAAAACCGGAAACCGTGGCTCTGATACCAATTGTTAGGTGGATGCTTCTAGGATGCTCATTGGCTCCCATGTCCCCGGATTAAAATTTTCACTAATGAAAGACTTAATCCGGATGGGATGAACTTCCTTGGCACAACCTATTCGTCGTCGTGCTAACAACTTGAGTGGTCACTTGAACAAACTAGTTGTTCAAGCAACACAACTCTTCTAGTTGGTTAGCCGCGGAAAAGACGACGGATGGATCGCCGGTTTTTGTGTTTGTCTTTGGGGTCCATGATTATACAATATATATCCATTCATACACATGCATAATCAAAATATTAAAGAACATATTCAGATCTGTAAATAAAGTTAAAAATAACTTTATACCTTACGATCTTCTATCGTATGTCCTATCCTTCTCGTGGACGACGTGTGGACGAAGATCCTCCACGAGTTGAAGCCTTCTTGATCACTTACTTCTATACCTTGTTCGCTGCGAACAAAGAGAATCAATCACAAATACCTTTCCTATCTAGAACCGACCACCAAATTAGGAGCAAGTCGATGATTTGCGCACACCAAATGAATGGAAACCGCCGGCCACCTTGGAGAGATTGGAGGAAGATGATTGCCGGCCACCAATGGATGGAGAACCGCCGGCCAAGGAGCAAGGAAAAGGGAAGAGTGCCGCCCAAAACCAAGGAGGAGAAGAGAGGGATGACCGGCTAAACCCTAGCTTGCCGCCCAAGCTTGTAGCCGCCCAAACCCTAGCCGCCCAATGGAAGATGAGCCAAACCCTAACCCTAATTCGAAAACCAATCTCCTTCTCTTATCCTTGCCGCCCAACCCTAAGCACCTATTTATAGAATAGGGCTTAAGCCTCCTTTAATCTCATCCGTCGGATCTAGGGATTTAACCTCCACCGTCGGATCTAGGGTTTTATCCCAACCGTCGGATCTAGGGTTTCATCTCAACCGTCGGATCTAGGATATCATCCTAATCGTCGGATCTAGGATTTCATCCCAACCGTCGGATCTAGGGTTTTATCCCAACCGTCGGATCTAGGGATTTGATCTCAACCGTCGATTCTAGGGTTTCATCCTAACCATCGGATCTTAGGGATTTAATCCCAACCGTTGGTTCTAGGGTTTCATCCTAACCATCGGATCTTAGGAATTTAATCCTAACCGTTGGTTCTAGGTTTTGTTTTACATTCTTGGATCTAGACTTCACAAGGATTATATTAGGCTACGATAGGGACCATAAGGAGGAGTTGGGTCTTGGCCACCCGATGGATCGGAACCACACAAACTTGATCCATCAATGATGTTCCATTCCACTAGAGGATCATCATTGAACTACCTCACCAACCCCCATAAATCAATATGGGCTCCATATATTATTTGTACATTAATCTCCCCGTGTTTAAGATATCGAATGTCCGTCAATTAATTGATTTACTGACCATCAATTAATTAACATCTAATTCCTCGAGTAGTACCACTCAACCTTATCATCATGTTGACTAAGTCAACCAGCTGGGTTTACATGATGAACCTTATGAGCTCCTCAAGGGGACATCATCAACCTAATATATAGGACACGGTTTCCTCCTATAATCAATGGCACACCATGTAAATAATATTATTTCCCAACTTACCGGGCATATTGATTTAATCCATCTAAATCTCACCCACTGGTAAATTAAAGAAATAAATACTAAGTACATGTGCCCGTTATTATATCGGGATTAAGAGCATGTACAACATAATATCCGAGGTCCGATTCAATTATGTAGTCAGTACTAAATTGAATCACCTCTATGTCGGTCCTACTCAATACACCTAAGTGTACTAGTGTAACTCTATGTTCAAGATAAAACAATACCAAGCTACACTACAACCATGCCAATAGTTTGTCCAAAACCATCTTGGTTGTGAGCCTTTACTTATATTTTATAAGGTACTAATAACATGATCTTCTGTGCCACACCAAGCACCATGTTATCTACAATGTAAAATATTAGACAATATGCACACATAAATAATGAATATATAAAATGCAAACAATGATCATGTGATTCTTATTTCAAAATAAAATGTTCATACAAAAAGAGCTAGGCTTTCAGTATACATTCCAACAGTTGAGAGATATCTTGGAATTAATCGGTTCAAGATTTGCGAAACCCTAGCCGTTTTCTCCCCTCTCCCTCTCCTTTTCTTGTGCCGCCCAAGCTTGGCGCCGCCCAAGCACCAAGTGCCAGCCACCATCGCCGGCGCATAGCCCCAACCGTCGGCCAGCATCCCCACAGCCGGTCTAGCTCTAGCCGTTGGCTCCCCTTGGCTGTCGTCGGCCATCTTTGATTGGCCAGCCATCTTCCTTCACCATGCTGCCCTCTTGGACATCTTGTGTCCTTTGTGACGAGAGCATCGTTTAGCCGGCATTTGGAACTCCGACAGCAACCTCCTTGTCGAGGATTGGATCCCTGACAAGTCTCATTAGTGGAGGAACGAAGTTTCTTCATTCGGTTGACGAAAACCGCTTCTGAGAAGAGAGTTCATGGAACCCAATTTTTGGATTCGAAATTGATTCGGATTGTGATCGTCTATCAATCACAACATCTTTGATTTGAGACTAGTATCTCGTGAGAAGATGGGGCTCATAGCTTGGTGAAGCTATCCCGACGATACTCGTCGTGGATATGGATAGAGGCAAAACTTACGAGGGTCGCTAAGGTTGATGTCATTTCCGCTTAACGTAATTCGTCAGGTATACCTAGATTAGTTTCTTTATTGCAAAAATTTGAAATAGAGATTATGTCTACACTTGATGTATCCTTGCATGCGTGTGGTGTGTGTGTTGTAATAAGTTAGTTATTACTCGTTTTATTTTCTTCCACTGTGCATGTTTACGAAACATGTTCGAATGTATACCCACGTCGATGCCGGGGAAACCCAATAGTGGTATCAGAGCCCGACTGTGTTTTGACATAATCATAAAATTGTTTTGAGATAGTCATAATTGTAATTTTGGAATTTTTCTACTTTTGGAAAGTTAAGAAATAAATATGGAAATTTTAATTAGTAAAGAAATTCAAATTGGAAATTTTCTAATGTGATAAGGAAATTGCAATTTAGGAAAAAAATCCTAAATTAAATTTGAATTTCCTTAATTAATATTTTTCATAAATAAAATATGTGATTAAATTTGAAAATTCCTTTCCTAAATTTAATCGGGATTTGATTTGTGAAATCAAATTGCAAAGATATTTTATTTCCAAAATTAATTATGACCTTATGGAAACTATTTGTACATGCCATAATTGTATGCTATGTAATTGCATTAGATGCATATCATTATGTCATGTGTGTCATGTGTGTCATGCCATGTAGATAATAGTTATTTGCATGCAAAGAGGTGTTGGGATGTATACTGAAATGTTTATCTTTTGTATGAACATCTTTATTTTGAAATAAGAATCACATGATCATTGTTTGCATATTTATGGTTATGCATATTGTCTAATACATTACATTGTAGATAACATGGTGTGTGGTGTCACACGGGAGATCATGTTATCGGCTCCATGTAAAGTATAAGTATAGGCTCACAACCGAGATGGCTTTGGACAAACCATTGGTATTGTAGTAGTGTGATTTGGTATTGGTTTATCTTGACCATAGAATCACACTAGTACACTTTGTGTGTATTGAGCAAGACCGACATAGAGGTGATTCAATTTATTGTTGACTACATAATCGAATCGGACCTCAGATATTATATTGTACATACTCTTAATCTCAATATAATAACGGACACATATAGTTAGTATTCATTTCTT
Organism: Wurfbainia villosa; assembly: GCA_025175895.1. Lineage (NCBI taxonomy): Eukaryota > Viridiplantae > Streptophyta > Magnoliopsida > Zingiberales > Zingiberaceae > Wurfbainia > Wurfbainia villosa. The sequence continues at coordinate 40,122,521 of CM046008.1, read as the reverse complement.
TGATTTACCAATGAGCGAGATTTATAGATTAAATCGATAGGCTCGGTAAGTTGGGAAATGATATTATTTATATGGTGTATCGTTGAATATAGGAGGAAACCGTGTCCTATATATTAGGATGATGATGTCCCCTTGAGGAGCTCATAAGGTTCATCATTTTTTTTTTTGATGAAAGGTAAATATATATCATCAAGAAAAGCACAGTCATACAAAATCCTGGAATGCACACTCATGTCACATCTGACGATGTGTCAGATCTGAGATGCATCTAGGGGGTGTACATGTGCACTCATGGGTACCTCACCTCTCATGCATAATAAACCTCTCATGGGTACATACCCTCATACATGACCCGCACTTGTACAGTGCAAGAGCTTCTCCCATGTTTCCTTAGCTCATGCATTCCATCCCTCTGCGTCCATCGCTTCATGTGTACCTCCTCGCGCTGCCCATTGTCCAAACATTTGTCACTTTTGGTAAGTGACCAACCGTCAACGAATTTGCCTTGTCTTTACCGCAGCCGTTTGCTATGGACTAGATAGGCCATTCAGGTGGGCCTATTCACCTCTACTAGGCTTATTGGTTAAGCCTCAACCATAAAAACGGATTTTGTGCGTCTTTACCGTAGCCGTTTGCTACGGACTAGATAGGCCATTATGGGCGGGCCTCTTCACCCAAAATAATAATAAATTTTTTTTCCTTAAAACTGCCCTGCTTCTCTTCCATCTCCGCTTCTCTGCTTGAACAAAAACCACTCTGCCTTGTAAAACCGCTCTGCCTTGCTGCTTGTGCTCAAACCTTTGCCTTCCAAAACCGCCCTGCCTTACGAGACCGCCCTGCCTTATGAAGACTGCTTAGCCTCGAATCCGCCCTGCCTTTACAAAATCGTCCTGCCTTATAGAACCCCTCTGCCTTGCTCTTTGCGCAAAACCGCCCTGCCTCAAAGAACCGTTCTGCCTTGCTCTTTGTGCAAAAACCACCCTGTCTTACAAACCGCTCTGCACAAAGAGTGCTTTGCCTCGAAACCGCCCTGCCTTTGCAAAACCCCCCTGTCTTTTAAAACCCACTCTGCCTTGCTCTTTGCGTAAAAACCACCCTGGCATGCAGAACCGCCCTGCCTTACAAACTGCCCTGCCTTTTAAAACCGCTCTGCACATAGAGTGCTCCGCCTCGAAACCGTCCTGCCTTTGCAAAACCACTCTGCCTTACAAAACCACTCTGCCTTGCTCTTTGCGTAAACCACCCTGGCTTGCTCATAAGGTTCATCATGTAAACCCTGCAGGTGGACTTGATCCGACATGATGAAAAGGTTGAGTGGTACTACTCATGGAGTTAGATGTTGATTAATTAATGGTCAGTAAATTAATTAATCGACGGACATTCGAGATCTTAAACACAGGGAGAAAAATGTACATATAATATATGGAGCCCATATTAACTTATGGGGGTTGGTGAGGTAGATCAATGATAATCCTTTAGTGGATTGGATTATCATTAATGGATCAGACTTTATGTGGGCTTGATCCATTGGGTGGCCAAGATCGAACTCCTCCTCATGGTCTCTATTGTAGCCTATTAATACCTCATGAAGCCTAGATCCAATGGATGAAAACAAATCTCTAGAACCGATGGTTGAGATTAAATCTCTAGAACCGACGGTTGAGATTAAATCTCTAGATCCGACGGTTGAGATTAAATCCCTAGAACCAATGGTAGAGATTAGAACAAGGCTTATCCCTAACTCTATAAAAGGAGGCTTTAGGGTGGGCGGCAACAAGGAATTCCAATTGAGATAGGATAAGGGTTTGGGAGGCTTAGGGTTTGAAGGCTTGGACGGCACCAAATAAGGAAATTATTTCCTTTCTTCTTCTTCCTCCTTGGTGGTCGGCGCCCATATCCTTCTTCTCTCCCTTGACCGGCATCCAAATCAAGTCCTTCTCCTCTGCTTGTCCAATGGAAAGAAGTCTCGGGTCTCTTCCCTTAGAGTCTTGGCCGGCATTCACTCTCCTTGATCTCCTTCTTGGCCGGCGGCAAGCACCAAGCTTGGAGCTTGGTGGTTGGTTGAAAGAAGGAGAAGTGTTTTGTTTCTTATTCTTCCTCTTGTTCGGAGCGAGCAAGGAAGGAAGATTGGTGATCAAGGAGCTTCTACTTTTGGTAGATCGTCGCCCACACATCGTCCAAAAGGAGGAAGGACATACAATAGAAGATCGAGAGGTATATCGATTGTCTATTCTCTTTTGTAACATGTCTATAATTGTTTTTCAATTATATATGCATGTAGTATTATGTTTTTATGGCTAAAATAACTTGGACCCCGAATATAAACACAAAAGCTGGCGATCTGTACATCGTCTATTCCGCGGCTATTCGTAGAATAGAGGTTGGTGGCTTGAACAACAGGTTTGTTCAAGTGACCACTCTAATCGAATAGCACGACGATGAAACAGTTGATTGGGTAATCCCTCTTGTCAAGGATAAATTTGTTAATCCAGGGACGTAGAAGGGATCGCCATGAACAAGTGACCGAGTTGAAGTGGGAAGCGAAGTTTCCTACCTTCAAGTGGTATCAGAGCCACGATTTCCGGTTTTGTGTGTTTAGGATTCGGTTACTTTTATGCACTTTTCATATATTATATGTGTCGGATAATAGTAGGATATGCGTAGGTTAACTCTTTGGTTGCAGGTATAGGATCCAACTATTATGGCCATATGTGTGTATGTGATTGTATGTGTGTAATTGTATATTTTGTTGAATCCTCAGGGTTGATGAGGCTAGTATTTAATTTTTGTAAATTAGATACGACATTGTTAAGCCACTATTTTTATTTTAGTTTACTTTCGATCTAGATTTTATGTACACTTCCTCGTGGAGTATAGGATCGATGGATGTAAATTAAAATAATTTTTCTCGGCTCGGATCTCCAGATGGCTTGTACATTGCATAGGGAGAAGTGGACGAGATAGTGATACGACGGGAGACATATTGAAGACAAAAGCCATAATAGTTGGAAAATATTTATTTTTCATATTTATTGCTTATTGTTTGATATGCATGTCGTAGGCTATAAAATTCCTCAATTTCAAATTACTAAGTGGGAGAGGGATATTTTTATAAATTCCCACGACATCCATTACGATTTGACATGTGATGCAAAAAAACTTGCGCGTCGGCTCTGAGTGCCTTCCTCCCCATCGGATGAGTTTGTTTGTGGATCATAAGGTTGAATATGATTATAGGAAGTTATTAAGGAGCGTGTGTACTTCCCCATCGGAAGGCACATAACCCGAGATAATTACCTTGGTACCGAGTAATGGTGAACACTTAGATACAAATATAAGTATCCTCCCTATCGGAGTCACTGCTTTTATTTGTAGGGCCGAAGAAGAACCAACTATTAATTTTACTTGTCAAAAAGTTAGGTTGACACGATAGTAAAATTAATGGGTAAAACCTACTCTTACAAATGTAGAATTCATATACGTCCACACTATCGTGGCATACGATATTCTCGATGTTTTGAGGTGTTGCTTGATTTTAAAATTTTATTGTTTGAGGAATCAATAATTTTTTGAAATCTAATGTTTTGATCTATATGATTCTTAGGTTTTCTTTCAAAATGAATTTCAACCCTCTTGCTGTGATACTGAAAGAAAATAAATTTACTGGATCCAACTATGTTGATTGGAAGAAGAATCTTGACATTGTCTTGACTGCTGAGGAATACAAATATGTACTCCTCGAAGAGTGCCCTCCTAAGCCTGCGGATGATTCTGGGGAAAAGGAGAAGGAGAGTTATAAGAAGTGAATCAAGGCCGATGAGATGGCGCGGTGTTACATTTTGGCATCTATGTCAAATGTACTGCAACATCAGCATCAAGCCATGCCCACTGCTTATGACATGATGCTCAATCTCAAAGAGTTTTTCAGACACCAGAATCGGGCTGCAAGGTAGGAAGCCATGAGGAACTTGATGATGACCACCATGATCGAGGGAACACCCATGAGGGATCATGTTCTCAAGATGATGGCTCATTTGAATGAGTTAGAAGTCCTTGAAGCTGAGATCGATGGGGAAACCCAGGTCGATATCATTCTCCAGTATCTATCTAGGAGTTTTGAGTAGTTTTGCCTGAACTACAACATGAACAAGAGGTTGTATTCATTGGTGGAGCTTCTGACAGAACTCTAGGCGACAGAGGGGTTATTTCGTCAGAGTGCTCAAGCGCATGCCATGGTTACCCAAAAGGTTTCTACTTCTAAGTCGAAAGGTAAAAAGAAGAAGAAACAAGCTGGGGCAAAGGCGGTGGGAGGAACTCAGGAAGGAGTGAAGAAACCAAAAGGCAAGTGCTTCACTTGTAAGCAGAATGGACACTGGAAGAAGGACTGCCCCAACCGCAAGTAGAATAATGGTATATCTTTTGGTCTAGTCGTTCAAACATGTTTAGCGGTGTTATCTACCGGCACCTGGTGTGTAGATACGGGAGCCACTGATCATGTCTGCAATACTTTGCAGGGGTTCCAGGAAACTAGATGATTGGCTGAAGGGGAGATTATCGTATACTTGGGCGATGCCACGAAGGTGGTGGCTATTGCAGTGGGAGATGTTTATTTATCTTTTGAGAAAAATAAAGTTTTGGTTCTTAAGAATTGCCTTTATGTACCTTTATTTAGAAAGAATTTAATTTCAGTTTCTAAATTATTTATGGATGGATATTCTATTTCTTTTAATGACAGAGTTGTTATAAAAAGGAATAGGGAGATTATCTGTTCAGGTGCATTGATAGGAAATTTATACACACTTGAACCAAAAGCTCCCACGATGCAAATAGAAGTTAATAACTCATCTTCTAATTCCAATAAGAGAAAAGAACCTTTGAAGATGAACCAAACATATCTTTGGCATCTTAGGCTTGGTCATATTAACCTAAGCAGAATTCAAAGGTTGATAGCCGATGGACCTCTTGGTTCATTAGTGGTGGAAGATTTCCCAATCTGCGAATCTTGCTTGGAGGGTAAAATGACCAAGAAGTCTTTTAAGGCCAAGGGGTATAGAGCTAAAGATGTGTTAGATTTGGTTCGTTCTGATTTGTGTGGTCCTATGTCTATCCAGGCTAGAGGTGGTTTTGAGTATTTCGTCTCTTTTATAGACGATTATTCGAGATATGGATACATTTACTTGATGTGTCGCAAGTCTGAATGCTTTGACAAGTTCAAAGAATTCAAGGCTGATACGGAGAAACGTCAAGGAAAAAGTATCAAGACACTACGATCTGATCGTGGTGGTGAGTTCCTCTTGGGAGAGTTTAGGAATTACTTATCAGAGGCTGGGATTCAATCCCAATTGTCTACACCTGGCACACCCCAGCAGAATGGTGTAGCAGAGCGAAGGAATAGGACTCTTATGGAGATGGTTAGATCGATGATGAGTTATTATGAGTTGCCAGATTTGTTCTGGGGATATGCTCTAGATACGACAGTGTACATTCAAACATGGTTCCATCTAAATCAGTGCCTTCTACTCCCACAGAATTGTGGACTGGGCGAAAGCCTAGTCTAAGATATATTCGGATATGGGGGAGTCCAGCACATGTGATAAAGGCAGATGCTAGTAAGTTGGAACCCAGTACAAAAGTGTGCATGTTCGTTGACTATCCTAGAGGAACGAAATGTGGTTTGTTTTATAGTCCTAGATGTTGGGTTTCTGGCACCGCGGCGTGTGTGTGTTCGATCATGTTTCGTAAACATGAGCACAACGGAAGCAATTAAAATAATAAATCTATATTTATTACAACACACACAACACACGCATGCATATTACAACAAGTGTAGACATAACCGTAAATTAAAATTAGCAATAAAAGGAAATTAAACTACGTTATACCTTTCGTATGACGTGTAGCGGGAACGGCATCAACCGGAACGATCCTCGTAAGAATCGTCTCTATCCGTATCCACGCCGAGCTCCTCGGGATGACTTCGCCAAGCCACGAGCTTCGTCTTCGTACGGGTTACTAGCCTCGTGTTGAAGACGACGTGATCGAGAGATGATCACTATCCGAATCCAAATTCGGACCTAAAAACAAGTCCTCAAGACTCGCTTCTCCGGAGAGGTATTCGTCAACCGATTGACGAATCCTTCGTCCTCCACCTCAGAGGATTACCGGAGATCAAATCCCCGGTATGTTAGCCACTGTCGGATCACTAACCGTCGTCCAAACGACGCTCCGACGAGAGGAGAAGCTGTCCAGAAAACTGGACAGCTTGGTGGAGGAGTAGGCGCCGGCCAAAACAAGGAGAGAAAAGGCTCACCTTGATGCCGAACCTATAGGAGATCACCGGAGGGTCGCCGGAGGTTCACCGGCTGGAGCTTGGACGCCGGCAAGGGTCTTGGACGGCGGCACAAAGCTGGGCGGCGGCAGCTTGTAGTTGGGCGCCGAAAATTCCTCCAAGGGGTGGGCGGCAACTTCAAGCTAGGGTTTTGGATGATTAGGGTTTAACAATCCCTTAAGCCCTCTTTTATAGAGAACTAATTCTCTTAATGGTTAATGGATCATATCCATAAAGCCCGTTAACCCGCTCCATTAGGATAAGTTAAAATAAACCAAACCATGATGGTTTATTTTAAGTTAAAACGAACCGAACCAACCTTTGGTTCATTCGTTTAATATAAACCAAACCCTTTGGTTTATTCTCATCCATTGGATTAGAACCAAACCATTTTGGTCCATCCATTATGTCTTCATAAGACACTGCCCATCCACGCTTCCATTGCGACTGAAACAATTTCATGCTCGTTTTATGTTTGGTCCAACCAAACATAGTTTCTCTCGGTCTGAGAATCCCATTCTCAAGCTCGTTTTAAATCCTTTGGATTACACTCGTTGTGCGTGTGACCAAATAGGTTCTCGGTTTATGTTGGCCGTCTATAATTAACCATTAATTATAGAAGGATCATGAGTGGCACCTAGTAGTACATCATGATCCCCAATTAACCGAAAAGATCAACGGTTGATCCAGAACTATTTCTGAAACCCTTCAGTAGCTCGAATGAATCGTGCCCCATTCCCTTCACTCATCTTATACCCACTTGGTTTAGGACATGGTCTATTGTGTCAGTCCCCACTAGGATGACTACGTCACACCTAGCCCAAGTATCATTTCCTCGTCCTACGGATTCTAGTTACTCCACGTGTATCGAAGAGTACTTTACTCTAAACATGTAATGCTTTGGCCAAAGACTTTAGTAACAATCCGACGAGAGGCCATGGGTATACATCTCCTCGCAAGGAGTGGTGAATCCTTTATAGGCTATTCAAACACCTTCGATCACTGACTTATACCCAATCATCCGGGTCCACATCTCCTGAGATGTTTGCTTAAGATGTCAAAGCATAAGTCTCCATGATCAAGATGACTTGAATACCGCAAGTCAAAGGAACATCGCACTTAAGCCACGAAGAACTTCATTGACATATCTATATATGCAGAGAACCATATGAAGTCTTACTACCTGGTCACTCCAATGAACTAGTTACCATAACTAGCATCGGGATTAACTCGGACATCACTATGTCTCCACCGGTGAGAATCACCGCTTGGATACACCAAGGAGTATACCTCGTGCTAGTCGGCTGAAACTGATGGTGTCCAAATCCATCAATTCATCGACTAGGATAATTCCGATACATCACAATTACACATGTAGAGATACTCACTAGTTGTGATCCAATCACAAATTCTCTCATCTTGTGAATCGTATCGTGGACATTCAGTAAATGAGTTTAAGATCCAATCAAATACATAAAACATGTATACTCAAATAGTGAATCTTCATTTATCATATAAATGGTTCATACATAAGGCGATTGCCTTAGGACATCTCTCATATATTACTAACAGTAGAGATCAGAGGGTGATCGTCAGCACGAATGCCAGATTTCTAGAAGAAGACTATGTCATGAACCACAAACCCATGAGTAAGATTGTTCTGGAGGAATTGAAAGGGGAACTCACTTCTTCAGTACCTCCGGTACAAGAGGATATATACCACAAGTCACTGCACCACGTGTCATAGAGGATACACAGGTGATACCTCATCATAGTGCGAGGGTTGTGAGACAACCTGATAGATTCATGTTCTTGGGAGAATCTTCTGATTTGGTCCCTGGTGAACATGAACCTGATCCCTGGACATATTGTAGCGCCCGCCCTTATCTGCTCTCAGGGCGGCGCTACTTTTACCCCTTTCTTTTTTTTTCTTTTAAAACATAATACACATGGATCCTTCCACCATCATACTTAAGCATGTTATCATGGCATAAACCTTCTTTTCTACATGCATCACCTATCTTATTCATAGTTAGCATGTTACCATATCTTATCTCATTTCATAACATGCCCAACATAAGGATCCATTCGTGAGTTTTATCATATCAACTTTCTTAAGTAATTGAACAATAACATAACTAAGCAACATCCAACATGGTGCTAATAATTCACAAGTCTTATAAGCGGAAGCAATGTCTTAAGTTGTTAATTGAGCATATAAATATAAGCAGATAGTAATAGGGTCTTTCTCCACCATGCCACTATCACACACACTGGGCCCTTCCTGCTACTTCCTCTAGTTCAGGTTTCCTTGATCTGCAGTATATGGACAACATAAACTATAAGCATATAGCTTAGTAAGATTCTTGCCTACTCACAAAAAAACCACGAACTTCATCAAGCAATTAGAAACATAAGCATGCTAGCATAAATGGCCTAAGTATTCCATAGTAACACTAATCAACAACATACCACGTAATGAAACCTAAGCATGGCATAGAGTTTACATCAGCATGCTAAGCATAATTAAAACCAAGCAGAGCATAATCTAAACATAAGCATTTATGATATAAATCTTAGACATGCAGGAAGTACATAAACCCAAATATTCTTAACTTACTATAAGCATCATAACTTAGTAAAATCTAACATGCTTAAAGGACATAATCATAAGCATTTTTAACTTGAGCATAAACATTTGTAATGACATAAATCCTAAACATGCATAAGGTACATAATCACAAGTATTCTTAAACTCGTAAGCATCATAACTTCATAGAGTCTAACATGCATAAAGGACATAATCATAAGCATTTTTAACTTGAGCATAAACATTTATAATGACATAAATCCTAAACATGCATAAGGTACATAATCACAAGTATTCTTAAACTACTGTAAGCATTATAACATCATAGAGTCTAACATGCATAAAGGACATAATCATAAGCATTTTTAACTTGAGCATAAACATTTATAATAACATCAATCCTAAACATGCATAAGGTACATAATCACAAGTATTCTTAAACTTAACCCTAAGCATTCACGACATCATAAATTCGAAACATGCATAAAGTACATAGTCACCACATTCTTAAACTTAACTCTAAACATCATAACTTCATAACATCTAAAATGCATAAAGGACGAGTTAAGTAGCATTCATAATCATTAACATAAGCATACACAATTTCATAAAAGTCTTTTCTTTTCAAAACATATACATATAGATACTTCAACATCATCATAACTTGTTTGGGGGGCCCCAGGTTAAGTACCACATAATGTGCGATCCCTAATAGGCTGGGGTAGCGAGCCACCAGACCTACCAGAGCAAGACCTCTTACGTCTTACCAGGGCAAGACCTCTTACGTCTTCTTATGTCCCTATGGATTTGATTAACGACCACCTGACGGGTCGGGTACTTAACCTCTTACAAAGTAAAATACTTAATTCCTTTCTTTTCTTGTCATATTATAAAGAATGCTCTTGATCCCCAACATAAAAAGGGAAGCATCTTAATCTTATCTTATCATAAGGAGAGCTCTTGATCCCTACTTGAAAGGGAAGCATCTCCATTTTATCTTATCTTAAGGAGAGCTCTTGATCCCTACTTAAAAGGGAAGCATCTCCATCTTATCATAAGGAGAGCTCTTGATCCCTACTTGAAAGGGAAGCATCTCCATCTTATCTCCAGGACACATGCATTCATAACATAAGAGTACCCTAAAGGGGTCCTAAAGTATAAACATGTTCATCACATAAGCATATTTCGTGGCATATTACATAAAAAACATGAAGCATATTTCCTTGGCATATTCATGGCATATTAAATCACAAAAACATGTTCATCACCTAAGCATATTTCATGACACATTACATCATAAACATGAAGCATATTTCTTTGGCATATTCATGGCATATTAAATCACAAAGCATGTTCATCACCTAAGCATATTTCATGGCACATTACATCATAAACATGAAGCATATTTCCTAGGCATATTCATGGCATATTAAATCACAAAGCATGTTCATCACCTAAGCATATTTCATGGCACATTACATCATAAACATGAAGCATATTTCCTAGGCATATTCATGGCATATTAAATCATAAAACTTGTTCATCACATAGCCTAACTACATAAGGGGGGGGGGGTGTTTCCATGAAGCCCTAACCCCAAAACCAATATTGGCTGAAACCTGTAAGGTATTCCAACATGGCAGTGTTTAGTCACCTAAAACTCCTACATGAGGCATACAACATCCCCTAGTTCCCTTAGAAGCCTTTTTCTTGCAACCCTAACCCTAGTTTCATTGGTTGGCCGAAACTTGTGAGGGGCTCAAGCTTGGGTTTGTCCCCTACAATTCATTCATGAAGTCTTATAACTTATCATAGTATCATTAGAAATATTTTTCATGCAGCCCTAACCCTAATTTCATGGGTTGGCCGAAACTTGTGAGGGCTCAAGCTTGGGTTTGTCCCCTAAAATTCATTCATGAAGCCTTATAACCTATCATAGTTTCATTAGAAATATTTTTCATGCAACCCTAACCCTAATTTCATGGGTTGGCCGAAACTTGTAAGGTTAAGATCTTTGGACTTTTGTCACCTAAATCTATTCATGTAGGCATATATCATAACCTAACTTCATAAGGGGGGGCTCTTCATGAAACCCTAACCCTAAACCCTTGGTGGCCGAAACATATACGGTTAAAACCTTTGGACTTTTGTTACCTAAAGATCCCTACTTGGAGCATACAACCTATAAAAGGTTTCCCTAATAGTATTTTCATGAATCCTAGCCCAAAACTTAGTTGGCCGAAACATATAAAGCTCCAAACTTCATATTTCTTTCATGTAATTTATCCTACAAAACTAATATACTGCAGGTGAGGAAATCTTACATCCTTCGCTTGCTTTTGGTGGGTAGTTGACCTTATGGAAGCAAAGAACTAACTTCTTCTTGCTTGGATGAAGTTCGGCCAAAGGTGCAAATGGAGAGGGGGAGCAAGATGGTTTCGGTAAGGATGAAGAGGAGAGGAAGAAGTGGCCAAATGGGAACTTCCTTCTTCTTTATAAAGGGAGGAAGAGAAGTTTCTCTTTTCTTTTCCATGCCCCTTCATTTACCCTCATCACCCTTATCTATAATTCCCCTCTTCTCTTAATGATATAATCCTATTGGGCTTATGGTTAGTGGGTGCATCTATAGGGCTTGGCTATCTCTAGATGTTTGGGGTTCAATTCCTAGGCCTTGCATCTCTTTTTGGCTATTTCCTTTTATTTTCTGAAAACCCACATAAAGCCAAAAATTCTCGTAAAATTGTTGGAGACTTTTTACGGGCGTTACACATATGACGAGGCAATCCAAGATAAAGATGCAGTATCTTGGCAAAATGCAATGAATACTGAGATTGAATCTATGGATTTGAATCAGGTCTGCGAGCTAGTAGAACCACCTGATGGTGTGAAAACCATTGGATGCAAGTGGATCTACAAAAGAAAGAGAGGAATAGATGGGAAGGTTGAGACCTTCAAAGCGAGGCTTGTTGCGAAGGGGTATACTCAGAAAGAGGGTATTGATTATGAGGAGACCTTTTCGTCGGTAGCCATGCTTAAGTCTATTAGGATTCTCTTATGCATTGCTGCTCATATGGATTATGAGGTATGGCAGATGGATGTCAAGACAGCTTTCCTTAATGGAAGTCTTGAGGAGAACATCTACATGAAGCAACCAGAGGGATTCATTGCAAAGGGCAAAGAGAATCTTGTGTGTAAGCTTAATCGGTCCATTTATGGATTGAAGCAAGCTTCGAGGTCTTGGAACATCCTCTTTGATGATGTAATACAGTCTTATGGATTTATTCAAAGTCCGGATAAGTCTTGTGTATACAAGAGATGTGAAGGAAACGTAGTGGTATTTCTTGTACTATACGTAGATGATGTAGGGGATCGATTGGACGCTAGAGGGGGGTGAATAGCGCGGTCTAGTACCGATGATGGAATTTGATCGTGATTGCGTCTACAAATCATGTTAGCACAGTGGAATAATAATAGTAAAAGCAATAACACAAAACATAATCACAAACACAATGACATGAGAATATAACGTGGTTCAGAACCGAACGATTCCTACTCCACGGATTGAGTTCGTACGAACCCTAGCGATGCCACAAACACCACTGAGCACAATAAACTCCTTCTCGGCAACACGTCGGAGGTGGAGAAACCTCGTACAATGATTACACTAAGTAATACAAAGTAAGACAAGCAAATACAACAATAATACAACAATCTATGCAAAGAAAACTTTACAAATGCTCTTTGGATTGCTTACTTTTGGTTGCCTTGGACTAGACTTGAAGGGCTGGAAAAACACCAACTATTCCCCTTCAAATCGCCCAAGAAAACGCTTCCTTGAAACCCTCCACGAACAGATGCTTTTAACCTGCATCGAGATGAATTTCCATCGATCAGTCTACTACTATAAGTCACCAGTCAACTGATGTCACTATTATCGTGAGACAATAGATCGATTCACTCTGTCAAAACTCTAACGGATCTCTTGGAAGTCGACTGCCAACATTGGCAGTCGACTGCCAGCCGCATAGTCGACTACCAAGTCGGCTACGGAGGACTCTGTGCTTGCGACTAAACCATCAGTCGACTGTCGTCCCATGGCAGTCGACTGCTCCAATAAGGAGTCGACTGTGTCACGCCCGCCCTTTCCTAGGGTCCGGAAGGGCGGCGCGACGCAATCGTACATACATACATCGTACTACTTACAGCGGAAGACTTTAGACACATTTTTTTTCTTTTAAACATAAACATGCATCGTCATTTTATAGATACTTCTTCTTAACATAGAGCATGCATCATTATTTCATAAGTACTTAGTGCTTAGTTCAAGTCCATAAACATCATCATAATAGGGAAAACATACATAAAGAACATAACAGATCTCCTCCACCATGCCACTACCACACACACTTTTGCCCCTCCTGTTGCTCCCTTTAGTTTATCCACCCCTTACCCTTATATGCAGTACAAGGGAAAAATAAACTATAAGCACATAGGCTTAGTAAGATCCTGTCCTACTCACAAAAACCATACATCGACATTAAGCATGGCATGTAACATTCATAACATATAAGCAACATAACATGTAACATATATGACGTAAGCAAACATAACATGTAGCATAAGTAACATAAGCAAACATAACATGTAACATATATAACGTAGCAACATATCATGTACATATATGACATAATCAAACATAACATGCAACCTATATATAATAGCAACATTTCATGTACATATTTGGCATAATCAAACATAACATGCAACATATATATCATAGCAACATATCATGTACATATATGGCATAATCAAACATAACATGCAACATAGGTAACATAGCAACATATCATGTACATATATGACATAATCAAACATAACATGCAACCTATATAACATAGCAACATATCATGTACATATATGGCATAATCAAACATAACATACAATATATATATCATAGCAACATATCATGTACATATATGGCATAATCAAACATAACATCCAACATAGGTAACATAGCAACATATCATGTACATATATGACATAATCAAACATAACATGCAACCTATATAACATAGCAACATAGCATGTAAACATAACAATCATAACATGTGAACATAACAATCATATAATGTAAACATATGCAGGATGCTCTTTGAAAACATATATTATAGGTACGTAAACATAAATCTCAACATATTGGGCCCGGCATTGTACCACATCATCATCATCATAGCGCGCATCCCAAAATTGACCCGAGGTAGCTAGTCTCGAACCTACTAGGTTACTAGGCCTGATCTTAGTCCGTCGACCTAGGGGCCATCGTCGTAGCATAGAAGCCCATCCTAGGCCCGATCTTAGTCCATCGACCTAGGGCATCTGGGAGCCCATCCCGTACTAGGCCCGATCTTAGTCCGTCGACCTAGGGACAATCATACATAGAAGCCCATCCTAGGCCCGATCTTAGTCCGTCGGCCTAGGGCAACTTAGGAGCCCATCCCTTTAGACCTTGTTAGGGTCCAGGTACATGTCATGCATAAGGTAAAATACTTATATGCTTCTTATCATAACATATCATATTTCATTTCGCAAACATATCATACTTCATTTCATAACATATCATATTTCACTTCATGAACATATCATATTTCATTTCATAAACATATCGTACTTCATTTCATAACATATCATATTTCACTTCATGAACATATCATATTTCATTTCATAACATATCATATTTCACTTCATAACATATCATATTTCATTTCATAATCACATCATATTTCATTTCAACATATCTTAAATATCACAGACATATAGGGCATGGCCTAAGGCATAAACATCAAGAGAAGAAAACACTAAACTAGAGCATGTTATCTTCATCTAGCATCATTTAACATCACAAGTTAACATGAACTCACCTAAGCATAAAACACATGTTAACCTAACCTAGATCATGTTATCTTCATCTAGCATCATTTAACTTCACAAGTTATCATGAATTCACCTAAAGCATGGCATAAGGAACACATTTGGGGTCTTGGCTGAATGGTTCAATGGGTTTCATGGATCAACCACTTAACTAACTCATCTAAAAAAAATCCCTCATCATCATATTAATACAAGATATAACATTGATCATCATGGTAAGCCCTAGTTATGGTCTTGGCCGAATGTTTCATGGGGAATTTAGGGTTAAACTCTTAACCTAATCCATCTAGCATCGTAACATCATCATATTCATACAAGATATGGTTTAGAACTTCATTGAAAACTCAAGAAAAAGGTTTGGCCGAATGGTTCATGGAGAGTTTAGGGTTAAACTCTTAACCTAATCCATCTAGCATCCTAACATCATCATATTCATACAAGATATGGTTTAGAACTTCATTGAAAACTCAAGAAAAGGGTTGGCCGAATGGTTCATGGAGAGTTTAGGGTTAAACTCTTAACCTAATCCATCTAGCATCCTAACATCATCATATTTATACAAGATATGGTTTAGAACATCATTGAAAACTCAAGAAAAGGGTTTGGCCGAATGGTTCATGGAGAGTTTAAGGTTAAACTCTTATCCTAATCCATCTAGCATCCTAACATCATCATATTCATACAAGATATGGTTTAGAACTTCATTGAAAACTCAAGAAAAGGGTTTGGCCGAATGGTTCATGGAGAATTTAGGGTTAAACTCTTAACCTAATCCATCTAGCATCCTAACATCATCATATTCATACAAGATATGGTTTAGAACTTCATTGAAAACTCAAGAAATAGGTTTGGCTGAATGGTTCATGGAGGATTTGACATAACAACTTAAATCGAAAAGCTACTTGTATGCAGGTGAGGGGATACTTACATCCTTCGCTTTGCTTTTTTGTTGGAAGATGACCTAAGCAAAGCAAACCTAGCCCCCTTCTTGCTTGGATGAATTTCGGACAAGGATGAAAAGGAGGAGCTCTAGGGTTCGGTGAGGAAGAAGAAGAGGAGGAGAAAAACAATTTGATCCCTTATGTCTCCTCATTCCCCCTATTTATTCACTTGAAGAGTCCCTTAGTCTCCCTTACCCCTAACTATAATTTCCCACATTCCTCTAATAATACAATCTTGTTGGGCTTCTGGTTATTGGATGCACCCTTAGGGCTTGGCTATCTCTAGAGGTTTGAGGTTCAATTCCTAGGCCTTGCATCCTTTTTGGCTCATTTTCCTTTATTTTTGAAAAGCCCACATAAAGCCCATCATAATCAAGCCAAAAATTCTTGTAAAATTACTAGAAATTTTACGGGCGTTACAATCCTTCATACCTTTTTAAAAGTTTCATCTTCGAAACTTAGAACAATTCTGGGTACTCCTGCTTCATGTGCTCCTCGCATTCCCAGGTAGCTTCTTCGTACCGTTGATCCGGCCACAGGACCTTTACTAAGGGCACCTCTTTGTTCCTTAGTCTCTTGACTTCTCGGTCGAGTATCTGGATAGGCCGACTTTCATAACTCAGGTCCTCTTGAACTTGCACTGTTTGTGGCTCGATCATTTGGTCCACACTGGAAATGCACTTCCTGAGCATCGAAACATGCAACACGTTGTGGATAGCTAACATCTCTTGAGGCAGCTCCAGCTTGTAAGCTACCTTGCCAACTCTCTTCAATATCGGATACGGTCCCACATAGCATGGACTCAGCTTACCCTTCCTTCCGAATCTCATCACTCCCTTCATAGGGGCCACCTTGAGGAATACCAAGTCCCCGACTTCGAATTCTAATGGTCTACGCTGCATATCTGCATAGCTCTTTTGCCGACTCTGAGCAGTTTCAATTCTTTGACAGATGTTCTGGATAGCTTGGGTGGTGTCGTCAATGAAGTCTGTCTGGAGTCCCATCCCTTTCTTTTCACCACCCTCATACCAGCATATAGGAGATCTATATTTCCTCACGTATAGAGCCTCGTAGGGTGCCATTCCAATAGTAGCTTGGTAGCTATTGTTGTAGGCGAATTCTACCAAGCATAAGTATCGGCACCAGCTACCTTTGAAATCCAGGGCGCAAGCTCGTAGCATATCCTCCAGTACTTGATTTACTCTTTTGGTCTGTCCGTCCGTCTGAGGATGGAAGGCGTTACTGAACAATAGCTTCGTGCCAAGTGCCTTCTGAACACACTCCCAGAAATGGGAAATAAAATGACCATCTCTGTCAGAAATGATGGTCTTAGGAATCCCATGTAATCTGATAATTTCCTTAGTATATAATTGAGCCAGTTGCTCAGTCGAATAGGTCATCTTGATTGCTAAGAAGTGGCGGACCGTGTCGGTCCACAATTACCCATATAGCATCATATTCGTTTATCGTCTTGGGCAATCCTGAGATGAAATCCATAGAAATATCTTCCCATTTCCATTCTGGAATTTGGATCAGCTATAGTGTTCTTCCAGGTCTCTGGTGTTCTGCTTTAACCCTCTGGTAGGTCAAGCAGGTACTGACATACTGAGCCACATCTCTTTTCATTCCAAACCACCAGAATTTTCTTTTCAGGTCTTGGTACATCTTGGTGGTTCCAGGATGAATTGCATAAGGAGTTCCGTGAGTTTCCTCAAATATCTTCTTCCGTAATGCTGGGTCATCGGAAATGCACAAGCGATCCCTGAGGTAGAGTACTCCACTATCAGAGATACGGAACCCATAATCTTTCCCTTCCAGAACCTCTTGCTTCCTCCTCTGAATGCTTGGGTCACGGGCTTGCTTTTCCAATATATCATCGAACAGCGTCGGTGTTATCGTCATCGTCAAGAGCTGTCCGGAAATAATTTCAACCCCGTAACGCATAATCTTCTTTTCTAAGGGCCGAGATAACACTAATAGAGACATCAAGGCGGCGCAGGACTTCCTACTGAGTGCATCAGCCACCTTGTTCGCTTTTCTCGGATGGTAGAAGAACTCGCAGTCATAATCCTTGACGAGCTTGAGCCATCTATGTTGTCTCATGTTCATGTCCTTCTGTGCGATGAAATATTTCAGACTCTGGTTGTCTATATAAATCCTACACTGAGCTCCAAATAGATAATGCCTCCATGTCTTGAGAACAAAGACCACGACTGCTAGCTCTAGATCGTGAGTGGAATAATTCCTTTCATGTTCTTTGAGTTGCCTAGAAGCATAGGCAATGACCTTGCCGTTCTGCATGAGTATAGCTCAGAGTCCCAACTTGGAAGCATCGCTGTACATGTCGAAGACTTCATTACTGTCCGAAAGAGCGAGGACTAGAGCACTGGTAAGTCTCTTTTCAATTCTGTGAAACTCTTCTCGCAGGCATCCGTCCATTCATACTTTTTGTTCTTTCTTGTGAGGACTGTCATAGGGGCTGCAATTCTAGAGAAGTTCTCTACAAACTTCCTATAGTAGCTTGCTATCCCAAGAAAGCTTTTGATTTCGCTGGCATTCTTTGGTCGGTTCAAGTTACTCACAGCTTCGATCTTTATTGGGTCTACCATCACTCCATGCTTGGATATAACGTGACCCATAAATGATACTTGATCGAGCCAAAACTCGCGTTTGGAGAACTTTGCATACAACTTCTTTTCCTGAAGAATTTGATTCAGCAGATCGTAGCAGGTGCATTCGTCACTCCGAAAGGCATAACTACGAATTCATAACGTCCGTATCTTGTTCGGAAAGTCGTCTTCGATATATCATCTAGTTTCACTTTCACTTGATGATAACCATACCTCAGATTAATCTGAGAGAAGACGGTGAGACCCTTTAACTGGTCGAACAGACCGTCAATCCGTGGTAAAGGGTACCTATTCTTGATTGTCACATTATTTAGCGCTCGGTAGTCTATTCACATTCGCATAGACCAGTCTTTCTTCTTCACCAACAACACTGGAGTTCAATAACCACATGCATAAGAGCAGGTGGGGGTACTGTCTCATCGACTCTATTACTACGTCTTCCATATATTACTATCTCATCGACCCTATTACTACGTCTTCCCTATATTACTATCTCATCGACCCTATTACTACGTCTTCCATATATTACTATCTCATCGACCCTATTACTACATCTTCCAGCCATGTTTATCTTCATATATTAGAGTAAGGATAGTATAAGTTTATCGTTCATTTATCTATGCATGGTTAAACTAAAAGCTAGTTCATTTAGCTATGCATGGTTAAACTAAAAGCTAGCATAAGGTTATCTTACATATTTCAGGCATACATATTTTCAGACATATTTAAGCTAGAGGCATTTGTTATCATACATGAAAGAAATAAAGTAGGCATAGAAATTCTTACTTGGAGCGGCAGGATTGGGAGCTTGATGTGTGTGTAGTGGAAAGGCAGATCTGCTCTGATACTAACCTGTCACGCCCGCCCTTTTCTAGGGTCCGGAAGGGCGGTGCGATGCGATCGTACATACATACATCGTACTACTTACAGCGGAAGACTTTAGACACATTTTTTTTTTCTTTTAAACATAAACATGCATCATCATTTTATAGATACTTCTTCTTAACATAGAGCATGCATCATTATTTCATAAGTACTTAGTGCTTAGTTCAAGTCCATAAACATCATCATCATAGGGAAAACATACATAAAGAACATAACAGATCTCCTCCACCATGCCACTACCACACACACTTTTGCCCCTCCTGGTGCTCCCTTTAGTTTATCCACCCCTTACCCTTATCTGCAGTACAAGGGAAAAAAAAACTATAAGCACATAGGCTTAGTAAGATCCTATCCTACTCACAAAAACCATACATCGACATTAAGCATGGCATGTAACATTCATAACATATAAGCAACATAACTTGTAGCATATATGACGTAAGCAAACATAACATATAGCATAAGTAACATAAGCAAACATAACATGTAACATATATAACATAGCAACATATCATGTACATATATGACATAATCAAACATAACATGCAACCTATATATCATAGCAACATATCATGTACATATATGGCATAATCAAACATAACATGTAACATATATATCATAGCAACATATCATGTACATATATGGCATAATCAAACATAACATGCAACATAGGTAACATAGCAACATATCATGTACATATATGACATAGTCAAACATAACATGCAACCTATATAACATAGCAACATATCATGTACATATATGGCATAATCAAACATAACATACAACATATATATCATAGCAACATATCATGTACATATATGGCATAATCAAACATAACATGCAACATAGGTAACATAGCAACATATCATGTACATATATGACATAATGAAACATAAAATGCAACCTATATAACATAGCAACATAGCATGTAAACATAACAATCGTAACATGTGAACATAACAATCAACATATGCAGGATGCTCTTTGAAAACATATATTATAGGTACGTAAACATAAATCTCAATATATTGGGCCTGGCATTGTACCACATCATCATCATCACAGCGCGCATCCCTAACTAGACCCGAGGTAGCTAGTCTCAAACCTACTAGGTTACTAGGCCCGATCTTAGTCCGTCGACCTAGGGGCCATCGTCGTAGCATAGAAGCCCATCCTTAGCCCGATCTTAGTCCATCTACCTAAGGCATCGGGGACCCCATCCTGTACTAGGCCCGATCTTAGTCCGTCGACCTAGGGGCAATCATACATAGAAACCCATCCTAGGCCCGATCTTAGTCCATCGGCCTAGGGCAACTTAGGAGCCCATCCCTTTGGACCTTGTTAGGGTCCAGGTACAAGCCATGCAGAAGGTAAAATACGTATATGCTTCTTATCATAACATATCATATTTCATTTCGCAAACATATCATACTTCATTTCATAACATATCATATTTCACTCCATGAACATATCATATTTCATTTCATAACATATTATATTTCACTTCATAACATATCATATTTCACTTCATGAACATATCATATTTCATTTCATAACATATTATATTTCACTTCATAACATATCATATTTCATTTCATAATCACATCATATTTCATTTCATAACATATCTTAAATATCACACAAATATAGGGCATGGCATAAGGCATAAACATCAAGAGTAAGTAAACACTAACCTAGAGCATGTTATCTTCATCTAGCATCATTTAACATCAAAAGTTAACATGAACTCTCCTAAGCATAAAACACATGTTAACCTAACCTAGAGCATGTTATCTTCATCTAGCATCATTTAACATCACAAGTTATCATGAATTCACCTAAAGCATGGCATAAGGAACACATTTGGGGTCTTGGCCGAATGGTTCAAAGGGTTTCATGGATCAACCACTTAACTAACTCATCTAAAAAAAATCCCTCATCATCATATTAATACAAGATATAGCATGGATCATCATGGTAAGCCCTAGTTATGGTCTTGGCCGAATGTTTCATGGGGAATTTAGGGTTAAACTCTTAACCTAATCCATCTAGAATCCTAACATCATCATATTCATACAAGATATGGTTTAGAACTTCATTGAAAACTCATAAAAAAGATTTGGTGGAATGGTTCATGGAGAGTTTAGGGTTAAACTCTTAACCTAATCCATCTAGCATCCTAACATCATCATATTCATACAAGATATGGTTTAGAACTTCATTGAAAACTCAAGAAAAGGGTTTGGCCAAATGGTTCATGGAGAGTTTTGTTGGAGATTCGACGCCGCTAGAGGGGGGGTGAATAGCGTAGATGACGTACGATGATGGAATTCTTTCGCGTTTGATCGTCTACAATCTTGTTAGCACAGCGGAATAGTAATAACAAATAAATATAACAAGATACAATCACAACACGCACGATATAACGTGGTTCGGAACCGAACCGGTTCCTACTCCACGGATCGGGCTCAAATGAGCCCTAGCGATGCCAATCACACACCACTATCAAATAACTCCTTCTCGGAACAATCCGGAGGTGGAGAAACCTCGTACAATAGTGATTACAACAATAATCAAAAGCTACAAGCTAAGACAATGAAATACAAAGCAATACAAGTAAAGAAAACACTTTACAAATGCTCTTGGATGCTTGATCGCTTGGTTGCTTGATGTCAACTCGGAGACCCTGATTTGCAGCAGCAAATCGCCCCAAAAGCCTCAAGAAACCGATACCAAAATCCTTCCCGTCGAGCTCCTTTTATCCTTGCGCGCGACCTGGATTTCCGCCTATCAGTCGACTGCCATAAGTCACCAGTCGACTGATGCCACTGTTGTCGTGAGACAACGGCTCGATCCACGCTGGAAAAACTCCAACGGATCTCTTGGCAGTCGACTGCCAACATTGGCAGTCGACTGCCAGAGCCATCAGTCGACTGCTCCCATGAGCAGTCGACTGCCAGAGCAATCCCAGCTCTAACCTGGCAGTCGAACTCAAGTCGACTCACGGTAGTCGAACCGGCCATAATGCCAGTCGACTGCCAACCTCAAGAATGAGGTTTTAACCCAAGTATGGTGCCCCCATACTTGCTAGACCACCCTTAGCCTAGACCTAAGCCTTCTAGCCACCTCCATCAGCCTCACACCTCTCGGATCCCTCCAAGTCATCCATGACTTGTTCATCCATCGCGCTAGCTTCCAGGTGCTTCCATCGGCTATGTCATGCTAACGGTGTCTACACCGCCAAGGCACATTGGACTTACACTGCCAAGACTCCGCTTGGACTTTACGCCGCCAATATCAATCCCCTTGGACTTCCCAAATGCCAAGACTCAAGCTTGGACTTTCCCTTGCCAACCCATGTTGGACTTTCCATGCCAAGACCCATGCTTGGACTTTCCATTTGCCAAGACCCATGCTTGGACTTCTCATTTGCCAAGACCCATGCTTGGACTTTCCATGCCAAGTACCCATGACTTGGACTTTCCCATAAACACATGGTCAACCCTAGTCAACCACCAAAGTCTCCCTCGAGTCAAACTCGAGTCTGGTCAATTATAACCTGGGTCGATTGTATAAACAATCTCCCCAACATATTAACCGACATTAATGTCAAACATCAACGTCAATCCTATGTCTAACATACTTTGTCAAACATACTTTGTCAAACATCAAAACATCACTCGAGTCAAACTCGAGTCTGGTCAATCGTGACCTGGGCCGATTGCACCAACAATCTCCCCCTTTTTGATGTTTGACAAAAACCAAATAAAACCATGAGTTAGAACACTAACTCAAATCCCTTACCAATTATCCCAAATTGGTAAACACTCACCAAATGTTCTCCCCCAAACATTCAAGTGAAAAAGTAAATCAAATGTTCTCCCCCAAACATTCTCCCCCTTTTTGACTAACATCACAAAGGTTTTCTCTCCAAGGAGGTCAATGTCTCATGTCCCAATGAGATCTTACAATCTCCCCCTTGATCAAAAATACCTAGGATGCCTACCATCTTCCTAGTGATAAGTCCCATATCACTCAAGAGAGGCACTCCTATCTCACTCTCCCAATTTCCAAATTGGGTATCAAACACCCATCAATTTTCAATTGATAACATTCTCCCAAAAAAAACATCCATCATCCCAAGATGGATACCTCCCCCTAAAGGCTTGCTCCCCCTTGACCATTGCACCAACAATGTCCTTGGAAAGCCCCTAAGCCAATAGGAACTCTAAACCATCAAAATTAAGGTTCTAAGTTCAACATAGAACTTTTACTCACCCTAAATTTGATACTTTGACCCAACACAACTCCTAATCCATATCCAATAGATTTTCACCCTTCATCATGCTTCCCAAAGCATATCCTAGGGTTAGGAGTGGTTAGGAACCTTTATCATAGCTGAACACGGGCTAAACAAACCTTGTTAGCAATAATCAGACTGGCGATCGACTTGACAAGAATGTCGATCATTGCCATTCTCATCGATCATTGCCACCAAGTGGCGATCATTGTAGTCAAATTCGAATTTGGTATCGAACAAATTCAAAAATTCATAAATAATTATACGTACATCGAAAAATCACGAAATTTGATACGTATAATACTTATGACCAAAACAATGGGTGAAAAATGTTTGAAAAATATTTTACCCATAAAATAGTGAGTTTGATACAAAACTCAAAACCATTGAAATTTTCAATGTTTTAGCCCTATTTTGTATCAACTTCATCAATGGTGATTGCTATCAAAAGATAGACTTCACCAAGATTTTTCAAAATGATTTTAAAATATTTTCAAAACCTTATTTTGGATCATATTCCTTAGGCTCTATGTACATGACTTGTACACAAGCTTTCCCAATGATCCACCAATAAAATTAGATGAGTTTTGGTTCAACTAGATGCAAAAACTATGCACCTTGAACTCAACTCATATCCTAGCATCTCACATGTATCTAGGGTGTATAAATACACACACATGTCAATTGGATGTGAGATGTGGGTTTTGGTTCATTTAATCTAGGGTTTCATGCATTTTTCTAAGGCAACCCTACTTGATTCCCTTATAAATGGGACAAGTCATGCCATTATCCTTAAATCAATTTCAATCAAAATATCTTAAATGCATGAATGATTATGGCATTAGAGATGATATAGATAAACACATGCTCATAATCATGATGTCATGGCATAAAATAAGATCTAAAACCACATGACATTTACCTCTATCCTAAGCATGAACATGACATATAGAATGATTAAAAATAAGCATGATGTCATGGCATGTTATATGGCAAACAAAGCATGGCATATAAAATATATAGGTATAGCAATAATACCTAAATTTTAATATTAATTGCCATTTCATATAATTAATTATATTTTGCCATATTTCTAGTTTTCTCCCAAGTGTGCCAAAAACCCAAAATGGCACACTAACCTCTAAACCTAAATTGTGCCAATTTTGATCATTTTATCAAACTTCTCAAGTAATATTGGCACATCCTAAAAACTTTTAGGATTAAGACTTAAATGTATTTCCAAGGCAACCATAACCTTGAAAATAACCTAAAATGCCACCTTTATTATGGTTGAGTTAGCTACCCATCCAATCAAGGTTGGCACACCCTAAGCCCATCTAGCGTGAATCTATCACGCTCCTAGGAACCCAAAACCTATTTGAGCTCCTTGGGTTAACTAGGTATTCCTTAGGGATAACCTCCCTAGATACCCTCCTAATGACCCTCCTAGGATTGTTAGCCTTGGTCATTTGGATCTTACCTAGGTTGACTCTAGGGGTAACTCCCCTTGCAACCTCCTTAGTGGCCACCCTAGATTTCCTAGAAACCCTAGCCACTAGGCACACCCTTTGGTCAACTCTAGGATGACTTCCTATTGACCTAGACCTAGTTTGTGTTCCATAGTCAAATGGAACACTATGATAAGCTACCTTAGGCTTAGGTTTGTGACCCAAACCTTGCTTGCCCTTGGTTGACTTTTGACTCTTAGGTCTTAAGTATTGACTTTGACTTTTTGACCTAGGAGTTTGACCATTAGACCCTTGAACTTGATTTTGTATATTTCTAAGGGTCTTTTCTAATTTCTCAAGCCTTGACCTCAAGGCTTGGTTTTCTAATTCCAATTGCCCAATTGATTTTTGATTGAGTTCTTGGGCATGGGACCTTTTAGGCATATGCCTAGTCCATTTGGGATTAAGACCTAGGTGCTCTTGCACCTTTCTAATGGTCTCCCTAGGTAAAGTTTTTCTAGAGTTATTTGACCTAGGTTTGTCCTTAGATAAGTTATTTTTAGGGACATTAGTCCCAAATTTCTCCCTATTATCTAAGTAAACATTCTTAGCTCCTAAGCAAAAATACTTATTCCTATTAGCATGCTTTTTATAAATTGCAAGTGAATTGAAATCCCTAGCATGCTTTTGCTTGTAAATTGAAGAGGGAGCAAAATTAGAAGTTACCCTAGGGTTTGCCTTAGCTCCCCCTACATATGATGCTCCATTTTGAGTCTTCTTGTCCCCTTTCTTGCATTGACCGGTAGTGTCCTTTTGTCGGCACTTGAAGCATATGATATGCTCCTTGCTCTTGATATTTGGGGAACCGGCATCCTTAACTTTTGGAACCGGTGGAGCTTTCCTAATCTTCTTTGGGCACTTGCTCTTATAGTGCCCGGTTTCCCTACACTCAAAACATATTATATGCATTTTATTATTAACACATATGTTTGAGTTACCTAGGTTAATGGAGACCGGAATTGGACTTTGGGCTTCTTCATCTTGACCGGATGTCGAAGCATCTTCTTGATGTTCTGGTATGGAAGTTCTCTCCTCCCTCAATCCTTGAAGTGGATGCTTCTTCCACTTCCTTCACATCTTCCGATCCGAATGTTGATTCCCTATCAACCTCCGAATCCTCACTTCCTTGTGAGGATGATCTCTCTTCTTCACCCTCCTTATCTTCTTGAATTGATGGTGAACTTTCTTGAGCTTGAGAGGGTGAGCACTCCTCTTCTTCTTCTTCTTCTTGGACCATTGATGGGCTTTCATGGAGCTTTGCCAAATCGCTCCATAGCTCCTTAGCATCCATGCATTCACCTAGGCTACACAAGAATTCATTTGGAATTAAATCAAAATGAATTTGATTACCTTCTTGTTTTCTCGAATCTTTGGAGTTGATCTTCACTCCATCTCTTCTTCTTGAGGAAGCCACCTTTTGGTCCTCTAGGATACTCAAATCCTTCCATTAATAGAGACCATTCCTCGAAGTCCCTCATCATCAAAAAATCTTCAATTCTTCTCTTCCAAGAATCGAAGCCTTCTTGTCCATATAATGAGTACGGGACCGGTGTGTTGATGTCCCAACCTAGCTTGTCTTGAAATTCCATCTTTACCCTCTAGCGTATTGCTCCCGGTTGTTAATCCGTTGAAGAGCCACCAGGCTCTGATACCACTTGTTGGAGATTCGACGCCGCTAGAGGGGGGGTGAATAGCGTAGATGACGTACGATGATGGAATTCTTTCGCGTTTGATCGTCTACAATCTTGTTAGCACAGCGGAATAGTAATAACAAATAAATATAACAAGATACAATCACAACACGCACGATATAACGTGGTTCGGAACCGAACCGGTTCCTACTCCACGGATCGGGCTCAAATGAGCCCTAGCGATGCCAATCACACACCACTATCAAATAACTCCTTCTCGGAACAATCCGGAGGTGGAGAAACCTCGTACAATAGTGATTACAACAATAATCAAAAGCTACAAGCTAAGACAATGAAATACAAAGCAATACAAGTAAAGAAAACACTTTACAAATGCTCTTGGATGCTTGATCGCTTGGTTGCTTGATGTCAACTCGGAGACCCTGATTTGCAGCAGCAAATCGCCCCAAAAGCCTCAAGAAACCGATGCCAAAATCCTTCCCGTCGAGCTCCTTTTATCCTTGCGCGCGACCTGGATTTCCGCCTATCAGTCGACTGCCATAAGTCACCAGTCGACTGATGCCACTGTTGTCGTGAGACAACGGCTCGATCCACGCTGGAAAAACTCCAACGGATCTCTTGGCAGTCGACTGCCAACATTGGCAGTCGACTGCCAACGCCCGTAGTCGACTGCCCAGTCGGCTATGGAGCGCTGCTTGACACTCGACGCGATCATGCCATCCTTAGCGATCATTGCAGAGCTCATCGATCGGCTCCATGAGCGATCGCGCGAGCAATCCAGCTCTAACGTGGCAGTCGAACTCAAGTCGACTCACGGCAGTCGAACCGGCCATAATGCCAGTCGACTGCCAACCTCAAGAATGAGGTTTTAACCCAAGTATGGTGCCCCATACTTGCTAGACCACCCTTAGCCTAGACCTAAGCCTTCTAGCCACCTCCATCAGCCTCACGCCTCTCGGATCCCTCCAAGTCATCCATGACTTGTTCATCCATCGCGCTAGCTTCGGTGCTTCCATCGGCTATGTCATGCTAGGTGTCTACACCGCCAAGGCACATTGGACTTACACGCCAAGACTCCGCTTGGACTTTACGCCAATATCAATCCCCTTGGACTTCTCAAATGCCAAGACTCAAGCTTGGACTTTCCCTTGCCAACCCATGTTGGACTTTCCATGCCAAGACCCATGCTTGGACTTTCCATTTGCCAAGACCCATGCTTGGACTTCTCATTTGCCAAGACCCATGCTTGGACTTTCCATGCCAAGTACCCATGATTTGGACTTTCCCATAAACACATGGTCAACCCTAGTCAACCACCAAAGTCTCCCTCGAGTCAAACTCGAGTCTGGTCAATTATAACCTGGGTCGATTGTATAAACAATCTCCCCAACATATTAACCGACATTAATGTCAAACATCAACGTCAATCCTATGTCTAACATACTTTGTCAAACATACTTTGTCAAACATCAAAACATCACTCGAGTCAAACTCGAGTCCTGGTCAATCGTGACCCATCAATGAGTTAGCTACCCATCAATGTAAAAACAACAATGTCAAACATCAAAACATCACTCGAGTCTGGTCAATCGTGACCTGAGCCGATTGCACCAACAATCTCCCCCTTTTTGATTTTTGACAAAACAAACCTTGAGTTAGGCCCCTAACTCAAATTCCCTTACCAATTTTCCAAATTGGTAATTTAACCATCTCCCCCTTTTTGACTAACATCAAAAAGGTTATCTCTCCAAGGAGGTCAATGTCCCATGTCCCAATGCGATCTTTCAATCTCCTCTTTGATCCAAAAATACCTAGGATGCCTACCATCTTCCTAGTGATAAGTCTCATATCACTCAAGAGATGCAATCCTATCCACTCTCCCAATTTCCAAATTGGGTTTCTCAAAATCCCATCAATTTTTCCAATTGATATCCTTCTCCCAATAACTTCTCCCCTTCAAGAAGAGAAAAACACATCCATCATTCCATGATGGATACCTCCCCCTAAAGGCTTGCTCCCCCTGGACCATTGCACCAATAATGTTCTTGGGAAGTCCCTAAGCCAATAGGAACTCTTAACCATCAAAATTAAGGTTCTAAGTTCAAACATGAACTCTTTCACCCTTAAATTTGATACATTATCCTAACACCTCTCCAAATCCATATCCAATGGATTTTCACCCTTTATAATGCTTCCCAAAGCATATCCTAGGGTTAGGAGTGGTTAGGGACCTTAACCGCGGTTGAACACGGGCTAAACAAACATTGTTTTCCCAAAATCAGCATTGGCAGTCGACTCCATCAGATACCAGTCGACTACCACTCACATCAGTCGACTGCCACCCAGGGCAGTCGACTGATAACTGAAATTTCTGAATTTCAGTTATCAGAGTTGAATTTCAGAAAATCATAAGTAATTCTACGTATATCGAAAAATCATGAAATTTAATACGTATATTACTTATAGGTAATACAATGGGTGAAAAATAATAGAAAAATATTTTACCTATAAAATACTGAAATTGATACAAAATTCAAAAGTGAAGAAAACTTTTAAGTTTTGGCTCACTTTGTATCAATCTCATCAATAGTGATTGCTATCAAAAGATAGACTTCACCAAGGTTTTTTAAAATGTTTTCAAAATCTTATTTTGGATCATATTCCTTGGGCTCAATGTACATTACTTGTACACAAGCTTTCCCAATGATCCACCACTCATATAAGATGAGTTTGAGTTCATCTAGATGCAAAAACTATGCACCTTGAACTCAACTCATATCCTAGCATCTCACAAGTATCTAGGGTGTATAGCATACACCTACATGTCAATTTAATGTGAGATGTAGGTTTTGGTTCATTTAATCTAGGGTTTCATGCATTTTCTAAGGCAACCCTACTTGATTCCCTTATAAATGGGACTCCAAGTCATGTCATTGTCCTTAAATCAATTTTAATCAAATGCATGAATGATTATGGCATTAGTGATGATATAAATAAGCATATGATCATAATCATGATGTCATGGCATAATATGAAATCTAAAAACACATGACATCTAATCCTTAATCCTAAACATGATCATGACATGTTAAATAATTTAAAAATAGATATGATGTCATGGCATGTCATATGGCAATCAAGGCATGGCAAATAAAAAGTATAGGTATAATAATACCTAAATTTTAATATTAGTTGTCATTTGATATGATTAAATTTATTTTGCAATATTACTACTTTTCTCCCTAGTGTGCCAAAAACCCAAAATGACACACTATGACCTCTAAACCTAAAATGTGTCAATTTGATCAATTAATCAAACTTCTCAATTAATATTGGCACATCCTAAAATCTTTTAGGATTAAAGCTCAAATGTATTTCCAAGGTAACCATAACCTTGAAAATAATATAATGTGGCACCTTTACCATGGTTAGGTTAACTACCGATCCAATCAAGGTTGGCACACCCTAAAACCATCTAGCATGAATCAATCACGCTCTTAGGAACCTAAAATCTATTTGAGCTCCTAGGGTTAATTAGGTATTCCTTAGGGATAACCTCCCTAGATACCTTCCTAATAACCTTTCTTGGCTTATTAGCCTTGGTCATTGTGGTCTTGCCTAGGTTGACTCTAGGGGTTACTCCCCTTGCAACCTTCTTAGTGGCCACCCTAGGTTTCCTAGAAACCCTAGCCACTAGGCACTTACCATGGTCAACTCTAGGGATGACTTCCCTATTAACCTTGGTCTTCCTAGACCTAATTTGTGTTCCATAATCAAATGGAAAACTATGATAAGCCACCTTAGGCTTAGGTTTCTGACCCAAACCTTGCTTGCCCTTGGTTGACTTTTGTCTTTTAGGTCCTAGGTGTTGACTTTGAGATTTGGACCATTGACTTCGACCATTAGACCCTTGAAATTGATTTTGTATCTTATTTAGGGTCTTTTCTAATTTCACAAGCCTTGACCTCAAAGCTTGATTTTCAAACTCCAATTGTCCAAATGATTTTTGATTAGATTTTTGGGCATGACACATCCTAGGCATATCCCTAGTCCATTTAGGGTTGATACCTAGGTGTTCTCCTATTTTCTTGATAGATTCCCTAGGTAGAATTGGTCTAGAGTTATTTGATCTATGTTTGTTCTTAGATAAATTATTTTTAGGGACATTAGTCCCAAATTTCTCCTTATTTCTAAGGTTGATATTCTTAGCTCCTAAACAAAAGTACTTGTTCATATTAGCATGCTTTTCAAAAATTTCAAGAGAATTAAAATTCCTAGCATGCGTTTTGACATTATTTGAATAAGGAGCTTTATTTAAAAATATCTTAGGGTTAGCTTTGGAAGCTCCCCCTACTTGTGTAGCTCCTTCTTGCCCCTTCTTCTTCCCCATAGAGCATTGACTCCGGTAGTGTCCTGGTAGTCGACATTTGAAGCAAATAATATGCTCCTTGCTTTTGATTGTTGGGGAACCGGCATCCTTGACTTTTGGTGTCGGAGGAGCTTTCTTTACCTTATTTGGGCACTTGCTCTTATAGTGCTTGGCTTCCCTACACTCAAAGCATATGATATTCATTTTATTATTAATTGACATGCTTGAGTTACCTAGGGTTGTGATGAGGTTCTCTTGAGCTTGATCTTCCTCTCTACCAGATGTAGATGGTTCTTCTTGTTGCTCCGGTGTTGAGGATGCTCTAATCTCCTCTCGTTCAATCCTAGAGGTGGAGGTTTCTTCTACTTCTTCCACCTCCTCTTCCACCGATCCGGAGGTTGACTCCTCTTCAACTTCTGATTCTTCACTTGCTCGTGAGGATGATGAACTCTCTTCATCCTCTTCCTTATCTTCTTCTACTTGTGCCAAGTGGGGCTTCTCATTGAACTTGGCCAATTTGTCCCATAGCTCCAAGGCGTCAAGATATTCACCTAGCCTAGACAAAACATCATTAGATATCAAATCTTCTAAAAGTTTTGTTACCTTGGCTTCAGTTTTGAATTTTTGTTGTTGCTCTAAGGTCCATTTCTTCAACATGAGCACTTGTCCCTTCTTATCCCTAGGAGGTTCAAAGCCTTCTACAAGGGTGAACCAATCCTCTATGTTCATCATCAAAAATGTTTCCATTCTTGCTCTCCATGCCAAAAAGCCTTGTAGGGGATCGATTGGACGCTAGAAGGGGGGGTGAATAGCGCGTGCTAGTACCGATGATGGAATTTGATCATGATTACGTCTACAAATCGTGTTAGCGCTGCGGAATAATAATAGTAAAAGCAATAACACAAAACACAATCACAAACACAATGACACGAGAATATAACGTAGTTCGGAACCGAACGGTTCCTACTCCACGGATTGGGTTCGTACGAACCTTAGCGATGCCACAAACACCACTAAGCACAATAAACTCCTCGACAACACGTCAGAGGTGGAGAAACCTCGTACAAAGATTACACTAAGTAATACAAAGTAAGACAAGCAAATACAACATGAATACAACAATCTATGAAAAGAAAACTTTACAAATGCACTTTGGATTGCTTCCTTTTGATTGCCTTGGACTAGCCTTGAAGGACTGGAAAAGCACCAACTATTCCCCTTCAAATCGCCCAAGAAAATGCTTACTTGAAACCCTCCACGAACAACTGCTTTTAACCTACATCGGGCTGGATTTCCACTGATCAGTCAACTGCATGAAGTCACCAGTCGACTGATGCCACTGTTATCATGAGACAACGGGTCGATCCATGCTGGAAAAACTCCAATGGATCTCTTGGCAGTCAACTACTAGCCGCGTAGTCGACTGTCTAGTCAGCTACGGAATACTCTGTACTCACGACTAAACCATCAATCGACTATCATCCCTTGGCAGTCGATAGCTATCGACATCAGTCGACTACTCCAATGAGCAGTCGACTGCCAGAGCAATTTCAGCTCTAAACCGGCAGTCGAACTCTAGTCGACTCATGGAAGTCGAACCATCCATAATGCCAGTCGACTACCAACCTCAAACATGAGGTTTTAACCCAAGTATGGTGCCCCCATACTTGCTAGACCACCCTTAGCCTAGACCTAAGCCTTCTAGCCACCTCCATCAGCCTCACGCCTCTCGGATCTCTCCAAGTCATCCATGACTTGTTCATCCATCGCGCTAGCCTTCAGATGCTTCCATCGGCTATGTCATGCTAACGGTGTCTATATCGCCAAGGCACATTGGACTTACGCCGCTAAGACTCCACTTGGACTTTACGCTGCCAACCATTGGACTTATGCTGCCAAGACTTCACCCTTGGACTTTACGCCGCCAATATCAAACCCCTTGGACTTCTCAAATGCCAAGACTCCGCTTGGACTTTCCCTTGCCAACCCATGTTGGACTTTCCATGCCATGTACTCAAGACTTGGACTTTACCTTGCCAAGACCCATGCTTGGACTTTCCCAAAATTGCATGGTCAACCCTAGTCAACCATCAAAGTCTCTCTCGAGTCAAACTCGAGTCCGGTTAATTATAACCCGGGTCGATTGTATAAATAATCTCCCCAAAACATATTAACCGACATCAATATCAAACATCAATGTCAAACATACTATGTCAAACATCAAAACATCACTCGAGTCTAGTCAATCGTGACCTGGGCCGATTGCACCAACAGATGACATTTTGTTAATTGACAACAATGTTAAAGTGTTATCGGACGTAAGGGTATGGTTGTCCAAATAGTTTGATATGAAGGACTTGGGAGAAGTGGGACACATCCTTGGGATCAAAGTTATAAGGGATCGCAGGAAAAGGATGTTTTGCTTATCTCAAGCTTCATAGATAGACACAATTATGGATCGTTTTAGCATGCAAAACTCCAAGAAAGGTTTTCTACCTTTCAGGCATGGAGTTCCTTTATCTAAGGAGATGTGTCCTAGAATATCTGAGGAGATAGAGGAGATGAAGGCGGTTCCTTATGCTTCGATGGTAGGAAGCCTCATGTATGCGATGCTATGTACGAGACCAGATATCTACTTTGCCGTGGGCATGGTCAGCAAATATCAGAGTAATCCAGGACCGGGACATTGGACTGCGGTAAAGCATATATTGAAGTACCTGAGAAGGACTAGGGATTATATGCTAGTTTACTAAGCAGACCAATTACTCCTTGTGGGTTACATGGATTCCGACTTCCAATCAGATAGGGATAGTAAGTCTATCTCAGGTTTTGTGTATACTTTGGGAGGTGGAGCCATTGTATGGAGGAGTGTCAAGCAGAAATGTGTGGCAGACTCCACCATGGAAGCTGAGTATGTGGTAGCCTCTGAGGCGGCCAAAGAAGTTGTCTGACTCAGGAACTTCCTGATGGACTTGGATGTGATTTCTAGTTTGCCCAGAACTATCAAAATTTATTGTCATAATAGTGGTGTAGTTGCAAACTCGAAGGAACCACGAGCCCATAAGGCAAGTAAACACATAGAGCGCAAGTACCACCTGATACGAGAAATCGTAAAGAGAGGAGAAGTTGTTGTGGCCAAGATTGCATCGGAGGATAACCTGGTAGATTCTTTCACTAAGGCCCTTCCGGCGAGAGCTTTTGATAGGCATGTGGAGGGAATGGGAATCAGATGTATGGTAGTTTGAGGACAACATAGTCTTTTAGTATAAGTGGGAGATTGTTGGGATGTATACTGAAAAGTTTATCTTTTGTATGAACATTTTTATTTTGAAATAAGAATCACATGATCATTGTTTGCATATTTATGATTATGCATATTGTCTAATACATTACATTGTAGATAACATGGTGTGTGGTATCACACGGGAGATCATGTTATCAGTTCCTTGTAAAGTATAAGTATAGACTCACAACCGAGATGGCTTTGGATAAACCATTGGTATGGTTGTAGTGTGATTTGGTATTGGTTTGTCTTGACCATAGAATCACACTAATAAACTTTGTGTGTATTGAGCAGGACCGACTTAGAGGTGATTCGATTTATTGCTGACTACATAATCGAATCGGACCTCAGATATTATATTGTACATACTCTTAATCCCGATATAATAATGGACACATATACTTAGTATTCATTTCTTTTATTTACCAATAGGCGAGATTTATAGATTAAATCGATAGCCTCGGTAA
Source organism: Wurfbainia villosa (assembly GCA_025175895.1). Taxonomy (NCBI): domain Eukaryota; kingdom Viridiplantae; phylum Streptophyta; class Magnoliopsida; order Zingiberales; family Zingiberaceae; genus Wurfbainia; species Wurfbainia villosa. Next base: position 40,087,640 of record CM046008.1, on the reverse strand, counting down.
GTTGGATAATGATATTATTTATATGGTGTGTCATTGATTATAGGAGGAAACTGTGTCCTATATATTAGGATGATGATGTCCCCTTGAGGAGCTCATAACGTTCATTATGTAAACCCTGCAGGTGGACTTGGTCCTGCATGATGAAAAGGTTGAGTAGTACTACTCATGAAGTTAGATGTTGATTAATTAATGGTCAGTAAATTAATTAATCGACGGACATTCGAGATCTTAAACACGGGGAGAAAAATGTACATATAATATATGGAGGCCATATTAACTTCTGGGGGTTGGTGAGGTAGATCAATGATAATCCTTTAGTGGATTGGATTATCATTAATGGATCGGACTTTATGTGGGCTTGATCCATTGGGTGGCCAAGATTCAACTCCTCCTCATGGTCCTTATTGTAGCCTATTAATACCTCATGAAGCCTAGATCCAATGGATGAAAACAAAACTCTAGATCCAAAGGTAGAGATTAAATCTCTAGAACCGACGGTTGATATTAAATCTCTAGATCCGACGGTTGAGATTAAATCCCTAGAACCAAAGGTGGAGATTAAAACAAGACTTATCCCTAACTCTATAAAAGGAGGCTTTAGGGTGGGCGGCAACAAGGAATTCCAATTGAGATAAGATTAGGGTTTGCGAGGCTTAGGGTTTGAAGGCTTGGGCGGCACCAAATAAGGAAATTATTTCCTTTCTTCTTCTTCTTCCTTGGTGGCCGGTGCTCATCTCCTTCTTCCCTCCCTTGGCCGGCATCCAAATCAAGTCCTCTTCTCCTTGGCCGGTGGAAAGAAGTCTAGGGTCTCTTCCCTTAGAGTCTTGGCCGGCGTTCACTCTCCTTGATCTCCTTCTTGGCCGGCGGCAAGCACCAAGCTTGGAGCTTGGTGGTTGGTTGAAAGAAGGAGAAGTGTTTTGTTTCTTATTCTTCCTCTTGTTCAGAGTGAGCAAGGAAGGATGATTGGTGATCTAGGAGCTTCGACTTTTGGTATATCGTCGCCCACATGACGTCCAAAAGGAGGAAGGACATACAATAGAAGATCGAGAGGTATATCGATTGTCTATTCTCTTTTATAACATGTATATACTTGTTTTTCAATTATATATGCATGTAGTATTCTGTTTTTATGGATAAAATAACTTGGACCCCGAATATAAACACAAAAGTCGGCGATCCGTACATCATCTATTCCGTGGCTATTCGTAGAATATAGGTTGGTGGCTTGAACAATAAGTTTGTTCAAGTGACCACTCTAATCGAATAGCACGACGATGAAACGGTTACTTGGGTAATCCCTCTTGTCAAGGATAAATTTGTTTATCTCGGGACGTAGAAGGGATCACCATGAACAAGCAACCGAGTTGAAGTGGGAAGCGAAGTTTCCTACTTTCAAGAGGATGAGACCTTAAATCCCTTATACAATATTAAAGCCTATACCTTCCATTAATATGGTTAGAACCAGAGTTCCATTTCTTTTTTGGGTTGTTGGACTCTCTCCAAGCCCGGCTCAAACCTAAACATGTTCAAACTATTGGAATAGTTTATTACTAATATGGTAAGAGTCAGAGGTTAGTCATTAGTTAGGGTTGTTGGACTCTCTCCAAGCCTGGCTAATTGGTTGAATGTGCTCTAACCATATTAAAACTATTTCATGATTAATGGGTCAGTTTTAACTTGGAGCATCGATTTGTTGGACTCTCTCCAAGGTCGATGTGAAGGGAGGTGAAGTTGGGTGCTATGCATTTGATGCATACTTGTTAATGAGTTAACAACCCGATGTATGTGTGAACATTCAATTAGTTGATAGCACATTGTGATAGTTGCATATATGTGATATGCAATTTGTATACTTGATACCTACCATCGTAGCTAAGAATGGCTTGTTGGACTCTCTCCAAGATTGTTCTTATCTATGTTGGATATCAACCCATTCGGAGATGGACCTATGATCTCCCGAATTGATTTTGAGGATTTTTAATTTTGAAAAATGAATGGGATTTATAAATGTATGTTCATGAATTTTAAAATCATTTTCTCATATATGCTCGATTTCTATTTCTAGGTTAATCGCTTAACCATGACATCTTTGAGTTTGCAATCTATTTTGGATTCGAATAAATTGACTGGGCTAAACTTCTTGGACTTGCTTAGAAACCTAAGAATTGTTCTCAAGGTGGAAAAGCTTGCGTATGTCCTCGAAGAGCCTCTTCCCACTTGTCCTAAAGATGATGCAACTCTAGACCAATTATTGTCCTATCAGAAACATGTGAATGATTCTGAACTGGCGAGTTGCATCATGCTAGCGACAATGGTACCCGAGCTTTAGAAGCAGCATGAGCATATGGAAGCGAATCCTATAGTCTTTCATCTTCAAGAGTTGTTTGATGAGCAAGCGAGATCCGAAAGGTTCGAAGTCTCCAAGCTCCTCTTCACCTCTAAGATACAAGAAGGTTCATCTATAGTACAATTTGTACTAAAGATGAACGGGTACATTGAGCGTTTAGAAACACTCGGTTTTGTGATGGATCATGAATTAAGTATTGACTTGATTCTACATTGTTTGGACAAGAGTTTCTCACAGTTTGTGATGAACTACCAGATGAACAAAATTGAAACCACGATTCCTGAACTCCTCAGAATGCTGAAGACTGTGGAGCCTTCTGTGAAGTATAAGGAGAAGACAACGCTTCGAGTTGATTCCTCTAAAAAAGGTTCTAAGAGGAAACCAAAGGAACATTGCAAGGGAAAGAAGAAGTAGGCTAAGAAGACAGAACCAGCTCAAAAGGGTACTTGCCATCACTGTGGCAAGGAAGGCCATTGGTGAAGAAACTGCAAGATTTATCTTGAGTCTCTGAAGAAGAAGAAGGCATCTAATGCCCCATCCTCTTCAGGTATCTTCGTTATTGATTGTCATTCTTTTTCCTCTGACACTTGGGTATTGGATATTGGGTGTGGCTCACATATATGTAATGACATACAGGGGCTAAGGAATAGAAGGAGACTCGTCAAGGGAGAATCAAATTTGTAAGTTAGCAATGGAGCAAAGGTTGTTGCAATCGCCATCGAAACATATTTGTTGAAGGTCCTTACAGGACTTGTCTTAGAACTGGACTATTGCCATTATGTACCTTCATTAATAAAGAATATTATTTCTATTTCCTATTTAAATAGTAATTAATATCATTTGACTTTTAGTAACAATTGTTGTTACATAACTTTGAATGACGTTCTTTATGGGACTAGAACATTATGCAATGGAATATATACGTTAGACGTATCCGGTGATATTTTCAATATCGAAGCGAGCAACAAGCATGCTCGAAAAGATAATCAATTAGACTCCTATATGTGGCATTGTTGTCTTGGCCATGTGAGCAAGAAACACATGTCCAAATTACATCGATGTAGAATTCTAGAATCATTTGAATTAGATTCATATGATACATGTGAATCATGCTTAAAGGGAAAGATGACCAAGTTACCTTTTACTAGAAAAGGTGAACCAATGGGAGAGTTGCTTGGTCTAATACATATTGATGTATGCGGACCTATGTCAACTCAAGCTTTAGAAGGCTATAGCTACTTCATTACCTTCACCGATGATCACTCACGGTTTAGGTATGTGTTCTTGATGAAACACAAGTCTAAAGCCTTTGAAAGGTTCAAAGAACTCAGAAATGAAGTAGAGAAACAACTTGACAAGAGTATTTAAATACTTCGATCGGATCGAGGTGGTGAATACTTGAGTCAAGAGTTTCTAGATTATCTAAGGGACAATGGTATATTGTCTCAATGGACTCAGCCATATATACCACAGCTTAATGGTGTGTTTGAGAGGCAAAATCGAACCTTGTTGGGCATGGTTAGGTCAATGATGAATCACACGAATCTTCCCAAGTCCTTTTGGGGCTATACACTTCAGACTGTTATTTACTTGCTAAACAGAGTTCCGACCAAGATAGTATCTACTGTTGGTGCAACAATGCTCCAAGCATTTATATGTTTTGATGTTTGGATAATCATCTAAGTTAGGCAATATCTTGTGATCTAATTGCGAATATGTTTTAAGTGATAGGGAAATCCAAGGATGAAGACTTGGTAAAAGAGAAGTCCAAGTATGATCTTGGCAAGGGAAGTCCAAGGGATGGACTTGGCAACATAAGTCCAAGCTTGTAGTCTTGGCAGCGTAAAGTCCAAGTGAACCGTGGCAAAGGAAGTCCAAGTATGATCTTGGCAAGGGAAGTCCAAGGGATGGACTTGGCAGCATAAGACCAAGCTTGTAGTCTTGGCAACGTAAAGTCCAAGTGAACCTTGACAAAGGAAGTCCACGTATGATCTTGGCAAAGGAAGTCCAAAGTAAGGTCTTGGCAGCATAAATCCAAGCTTGTAGTCTTGGCGGCGTAAAGTCCAAGCATTTGGCAACCCAAGACTTGACGAACCTGAAGGAAGCTCTTGGAAGCAATGCACAAAGGATGAACAAGTCGCGGACTCAGAGGGATCCTGAAGGCGCAAGGCTTAATGAGGAGCTAGAAGGTTGAGTCTAGGTCTAGGGTGTAAAATCAAGTGTGAATTACTCATACTTGATGGGTATCAGTCGACTGATATGATGTATCACCGACCGGCGTCGCTCGACCGAGTCGGTAAAACCACGCCATCACCAACTACCTTGGTCGGTAGTCGATCGATGTTGTTATCGATCGACCGCCAAGGGTAGCAAATCGGCCCGATCAAGGAGAAAATCACCACGAATCACGCATCCCACTCATTCTTTGCATTGATCACTCGATCGATCACTCCATCACGATCGATGGAGGGATCACCGATCGATCACCCGGTCGTTGGAAATTGCGCTACGAATCTTCGCGAGATCTTGGTTCGAAGCCGTGGCGCGATCGGGATGGTAAGCATCAGTCGACTAATCAAGGCCCAACGGGAAAAACAACCCCTCTTCTATAAAAAGGGGCCTTGGGGAGCTTGGTGAAGCTAGTGCTCTCATTCCTAACTACACCCTCGTGCTCACCAAGCTTTCCCAAGTGTTTTAGCAATTCAAAACCTCCTCTTCTCTAGTTCTTAATCATCTATCATTGTAAAGAAGAGGAGAGCATTGTAAGAAAGGTTTCTCCACCTTGGTTCATCCAAAGGAGAATATAGTGAAGCTTGGCTAGGACTAATCCACCTTACGGATTGCCATGGAGTAGGAGTGTCATCTCCAAACCACGTACATCAAGTGTTAGCGTTTGGTTTCTTGTTTCTTATTCGTATTCGTTTTCGTATTTGTATTGCTTCCGCTAACTTACTTGTAGAAACGAAGAAAGGCTAATCACCCCCCCCTCTAGCCATTACAAGGGTCCTAACAAGTGGTATCAGAGCCCGGATAGCTTGGAAGATCTCACCATCAACCAAGGCATCAATGGCTCTTCAAAAGGGATATAGCACCGCCAAGCCACCACTCTTCGATGGGAGTCACTTTGCATATTGGAAAGGTAAGATGAAGTATTATCTAATGAGCAATATTGAAATTTGGCATAGTATTGTAGATGGCTTCGAGGAACCGGTGGATGAACAAGGAAACCCTATTCCAAGCAAGGATTGGACAAGGGAAATGAATAGGCGATTCGAGTCAAATGCAAAGGCGGTACTCACCATTCAATGCGGTATTACCATGGAGCAACTCAACAAGGTGGGGCCTTTCGAATTCGCCAAGGAGCTATGGGAAAAACTCATTGAGCTAAATGAAGGTTCCAAGGAGTCAAAGAGGGCCAAGGAGCTAAATTGTGAATGGACCTCACATCATAGGTGAGCGAGTTGACAACCGGGACTTGGTAAGGTATATTCTTCAAGCATTTCCTAGAAATTCTTTATGGACTTCTATAGTTGATGCCATTAAGGTAACAAGGGATCTCTCTCAAATTAAAATTAATGAATTATTTTGTGAGTTTGAATTACATGAGCAAACTAACATGTCCTCTAAGGAAAAGGGTTTAGCTATATTTGTTGAAAAGAAGGAAAAAAAGAAGAAGGAAAGAAAAGAAGCATCATCATCATCCGAATCGGAGCATGACTCAAGTAGTGATGAAGACTCATCTAGTGAGATGGCAAATTTCGTCAAGAAGCTCTATAGGAAATCAAAGGAGTTCAAGAGTAGTGAAGCAAGGAAGGGGTCTCATTCTTCAAAAGGTAAGTTTAGTGGTAATTCAAGTTTCAATAATAATGTGATTTGCCTTGCTTGCAACAAGAAGGGGCACATAAAGCCGAATTGCCCGGAGCTAAAGAAGAAGGAGGAAAAAGAAAAGAAAAAGAAGGACAAGAAGGAGAAGAAGAAGAAGGAGGTCATGGTGGCTCAAACCACATGGGACACACCAAGTGTTGAAGACTCCTCCGATGATGATGAACTTTGCCACATCACACGCCATGTGGCACTCATGGCCCTAGGAGATGACTCGGGTACATCAAGCCAAGAAGACTCCTCAAGTGATGAATCGTCATCTAGTGACGATGAGGTAATGAACTCTCCCAAAGTCAAGCTTCTTTATAAATCAATTGCTTATCTTAAAGAGGCTCTAGATAAGTCAAAATCTAAGGTTAATAGCATGAAGGTAGAACTAAAGGTAATTAGGAATGAAAAACCTTCACATATCGATTCTTGCATGCTTAAGGAAGAGAATGACAAACTTAAGGATGAGGTTGTTGAGCTAAAAGCATGTTTAGAAATATTTTCAAATGGCTCTAAATGTCTTGATATGATCCTTAGTCGACAAAGAGCCATTTACAACAAGGCCGGTTTAGGATATAAGCCAAAAGAAAAAGAAGTTGCTTATATTTCATTGATTAATAGGAAAGCAACCATTAAGGGAAAGGTTAAGAAAGCATGGGTACCTAAGAAGTTTTTACTTAATGTTACCGGTCCAAATGTTTGGGTACCAAAAGCTTGTGTATTTCATGTGATTTAGGTAGGAGAGCAAGGTATGTGGATTGTGGATAGCGGTTGCTCAACACATATGACCGGGGATGTGAGCAAGTTCTCCACAATTAAGTATGTGAAGAAGGGAGCGGTGTCCTTTGGGAATAGTGGAAAACTCAAGATATTAGGTAGAGGTACAATTGAGGTATCCCCTAAAATTGTCATTCATAAAGTCTTACTAGTTGAAAATATGAAATTTAATTTATTAAGTGTTAGTCAACTTTGTGATGCAAACTATCATGTCTCGTTTGAATCCTTTAAATGCATGATTAGGCACAAGGAATTAAATGATTGCATGTTAGTTGGATATAGGAAATCAAACATTTATTATGTTGACCTTTCATATGCTTCTAACATTTCTACTAAGTGTCTTGTTGCAAAAGAAGAAGAAAGTTGGCTATGACATAGAAGATTGGGGCACATCAACATGAAAAACATAGCCAAGGTAGCCAAGATGGAGTTGGTCAAAGGGCTACCAAAGATCAAGTATGTCAAGAACAAAATGTGTGATGCATGCCAAGAAGGAAAACAAACAAAAGCATCACACAAAGGTAAAACCCTAACTAATACCTCTTTACCATTAGAATTATTGCATCTTGACTTATTTGATTGTCATAGTACTCCATCTTTAAATGGTAACAAATATTGTTTGGTTATAGTAGATGATTTTTCTAGGTATACTTGGGTCTACTTTATGAAACATAAGGATGATACCTTAGAAATAATCATAGGATTTAGTAGAAGGGTTGAAAATGAAAAGAGTCTCAAAATCAACCGGATCCGTAGTGATCATGGTGGTGAATTTGAAAACTTAAAATTTTCACAATTTTGTTTAGAGCAAGGGTACAAGCATGAGTTCTCTTGTCCTAGAACACCCCAACAAAATGGGGTGGTGGAAAAGAGAAATCGTGCCCTACAAGAGGCGGCTAGGACTATGCTTAATGCATATTCTCTACCTAGCTACTTGTGGGCGGAAGCGGTTAATACCGCTTGCTATATCCAAAATAGGGTTCAAATCCATAGGTTTTTAGGTAAGACACAATTTGAATTATGGAATGGGACTATTCCCACAATTCATTATTTCAAAGTCTTTGGATGTAAGGTTTATATTTTAAACACCAAAGATAACTTAGGAAAATTTGAATCGAAAACGGATGAGGGAATCCTAGTTGGATACTCATCTACAAGTAGAGGATATAGAGTCTACAATAAGAGAACCCAAGGGATTGAGGAATCTTCTAATGTTCAATTTGATGAAACCACTAGTACCTACCCTAGAAAGTCCTCCATTGATAAGGATATTAATGAAAATAATCAAGACATCACCCAAAAACTTCAAAATTTGACCATTAGGGGTAATGATCAAGGGGGAGGAAGAGGAGATTCCGATGATGAAAGGAGGGTGAAAGATAACAATGATCAATTTGAAACCTCTTCTAGAACCCTAAGGATTCATCAAGATCATCCACTTGACCAAGTAGTAGGAGATCTATCTCAAGGAGTAAGAACTAGGTCATTTCATAGACCTCCTATTAGTCAAGTCGCTCTCATTTCATAAATTGAGCCCAAATCGATCAATGATGCATTACATGATCCGGATTGGATTTTGGCAATGCAAGATGAATTGGCTCAATTTGAGAGGAGTCAAGTATGGGAGTTAGTACCTAGACCCAATGATAGCACCATAATTACCACAAGATGGGTCTTTAGGAATAAGCTAGATGACCAAGGAAATATCACTAGAAATAAGGCTAGGTTGGTTGCTAGAGGATTTAATCAAGTTGAGGGGCTTGACTATGATGAGACTTATGGCCCGGTTGCTAGGTTAGAATCTATTAGACTTCTCTTAGGATATGCTTCTTATATGGGATTTAAACTTTACCAAATGGATGTTAAATCAGCATTCTTAAATGATTTTATTAAGGAGGAAGTATATGTAGAGCAACCACCCGGATTTGAGAACATAGATTATCCAAACCATGTATGTAAGCTTAGGAAAGCACTATATGGGTTAAAACAAGCTCCCCGGGCATGGTATGAAAGATTGTCATCTTTCTTAATTTCTAAGGATTTTAGAAGAGGCCAAGTAGATCAAACTTTGTTTATAAAGTCAACATTAAAGGATATATTCATAGCCCAAGTATATGTTGATGATATCATTTTTGGGTCAACAAATGATGATCTTCTTCAAGACTTTATAAAAAATATGGAAAATGAATTTGAAATGAGTTTAGTTGGAGAGCTTACCTTTTTCCTAGGTTTACAAATCAAACAAACCAATGAATGTATTCATATTTATCAAACCAAATATGCAAATGAAATGATCAAGAAATTTGGTTTGGAGAATGCCAAAATTGTAACCACTCCTATGGCCACGAGCACTAGAATAGATAGTGATCATGAAGGTAAATCAATTGATCTTAAACTTTATAGGAGTATGATTGGTAGCCTACTATACCTAACCGCTAGTAGACCCGATATCTTATTTGCGGTAGGTATGTGTGCAAGGTACCAATCTTGTGCCAAAGAATCACATTTAATAGCCGTTAAGAGAATTTTAAGATATATTAAAGGCACTCTAAATGTAGGACTTTGGTATCCCAGGACTAGGTCCTTTGAGTTGCTTGGCTTTACCGATTCCGATTATGCCGGATGCAAATTGGATAGGAAGAGTACTAGTAGTGGATGCCAATTTCTTGGATCCTCCCTAGTGAGTTGGAGTAGTAGGAAGCAACATTGTGTTGTTTTATCAACCACCGAAGCCGAATATGTGGCTATGGGTGGTTGTGTAGCTCAATTACTTTGGATGAGGCATACCCTTGTGGACTATGAGCTACACTACTCTAACATTAAAGTTTATTGTGATAATGTAAGTACCATCAACTTGACCAAAAATCCGGTACATCACTCTAGGACCAAGCACATTGAAGTGAAACATCACTTCATAAGAGATCATGTGGCAAGAGGGGACATTGAACTAAATTATGTAGAATCTAAGTCCAACCTTGCCGATATCTTCACCAAAGCTCTTCCCGAAACCGAATTTTCATCATTAAGGAGAGAGCTTGGTATGTGCTTTGTAGAGTAAAATTCTAGGTATGCATGATCCTATATTTATATGTTGGCATTATACCTTGATACATCTCACAAAAGCCTTAAGAAACCATGATTTTTGTATTGAGACACTTAGAAACATGTGAGATGATAGGGAAGGTGTACTTGGCTCATCATGCTTGTTATGATGCATTACTATGAGCCAATGACACACCTAGAGACATAAATACCTTATGAACCAATCATTGAGAAGGCTTGTATTCAAGTAATGAATACATAGCTCTAAGAACATGGTTGGAAATTCCAAATACTATATATTTTAACCCATGTTCATTATATTTTGAAAAACAGTTTTCAAGTGGAATACAAAAGTGATACAAAGTGTGCAAAATCTTTAGAACTTTTGTTAGGTTCCAAGTTTGTATCAATATGGAAATCTGGAGAACATATATTTTTAAAACTATTTTTCCTTAATAAAGTATTATCTCAGAAATGTGTACACAAAATTTCGTGATTTTTCGAGATTTTTAGAATTTCTAACGCATGGTTAATAAAAGTGAAATTTCGATTAGTAGAATGATCGTGTTCGAAACCACTGATGATAATCGTATTCTTTGATAAAAGATCCATTTTATGATATTTAGTGTATCTTTGATATCCTAAAACTATAGTATGATAATATTGCGTATACACAAGTTTTGGGGCTGTTTAGTGCAGTGTTTTAGGGGGAGTTTCATATATTATCTTTTTCATCCCCAAAATCCATTGTTGGTGCAAAGTTAGGATTTTTTTTATGCTTTGCTTCAAATATTGTTTACACATTATAAAGCATATCTTGGATTAAGGGGGAGCTTAATTTCAATCTTATACCTGAGTCCAAGATCCAACACATTATTTCTTTCATGTTTGAATCCTTCTCTTTTTGATGTATGTCAAAGGGGGAGAAGGAGTGTTTAAGTTATAATTCATATTTAAAGACCTAACTTAAATGATTGCCAAACATCAAAAAGGGGGAGATTGTTGGTGCAACAATGCTCCAAGCATTTATATGTTTTGATGTTTGGATAATCATCTAAGTTAGGCAATATCTTGTGATCTAATTGCGAATATGTTTTAAGTGACAAGGAAATCCAAGGATGAAGACTTGGTAAAAGAGAAGTCCAAGTATGATCTTGGCAAGGGAAGTCCAAGGGATGGACTTGGTAGCATAAGACCAAGCTTGTAGTCTTGGCAGCGTAAAGTCCAAGTGAACCGTGGCAAAGGAAGTCCAAGTATGATCTTTGCAAGGGAAGTCCAAGGGATGGACTTGGCAGCATAAGACCAAGCTTGTAGTCTTGGCAGCGTAAAGTCCAAGTGAACCTTGGCAAAGGAAGTCCAAGTATGATCTTGGCAAAGAAAGTCCAAAGTAAGGTCTTGGCAGCATAAGTCCAAGCTTGTAGTCTTGGCGGGGTAAAGTCCAAGCATTTGGCAACCCAAGACATGATGAAACCGAAGGAAGCTCTTGGAAGCAATGCACAAAGGATGAACAAGTCGCGGACTCGGAGGGATCCTGAAGGCGCAAGGCTTAATGAGGAGCTAGAAGGTTGAGTCTAGGTCTAGGGTGTAAAATCAAGTGTGAATTACTCATACTTGATGAGTATCAGTCGACTGATACGATGTATCAGTCGACTGGTCAGGCGTTCGACTGAGTCAGGGTAAAACCCTGGCCATCAGTCGACTGCCTTGGTCAGCGATCGATGTTCACTCGATCGCCAAGGGCGCAATGATCGATCAAGGAGAAAATCACCGAATGCACGCATCCCACTTGATCGGCGATTGATCACTCGACTGATCACTCTATCAGTCGACTGATAGAGGGATCAGTCGACTAATCACCTGGCCGTTGGAAATTACGGCTACGAATCTCCGTGGAGATCTTGGTTCAGAAGTCGTTGGCTTCAGCGGCAGTCGACTGATGGTAAGCATTGTTGGGAATTTGACGCCCGCTAGAGGGGGGGGTGAATAGCGTGATACCGTACGATGATGGAATTCTTTCACGTTCGATCGTCTACAATCTTGTTAGCACAGCGGAATAGTAATAACAAATAAATATAACAAGACACACAATCACAACACGATCATATAACGTGGTTCGGAACCGTAACGGGTCCTACTCCACGGATCGAGCTCTAACGAGCTCTAGCGATGCCAATGCAATCACTAATCAATGAACTCCTTCTCGACAACAAGTCGGAGGCGGAGAAACCTCGTACACAAGATTACAATAATAATCTAAGGAAATACAAGCAAATACAAAGGAAATGTAAAGAACACTTTACAAAACTAGGGTTTGAGCGCTTTGCTTGTTGGTTGCTTGGATGAGGTTGAAGGGCCCTGAAATGCACCTGCAAATCGCCTTCAAATCGCCTCAAGAAAGCTCCCCAAGAACTGATGCCGCAATCTCCATGAACAGCTTCCTTTTATCTCGCGTCGGGCTGGATTTCCGCCTGGCAGTCGACTGCCATAAATCCCCCGTCGACGGCCAACACTGTAGATGTGAGACAACGGCTCAATCCACGTTGGACAAGTTCCAACGGGACTCTCACCCCGATCGCCAACATTGGCGGGCCGATCGCTAACGTCCGTAGTCGATCGCCTCGGCTACGGAGCGCTTCTGTGCAGACTTCGACCGCAATGATCGCCATCCCTTAGCGCGATCGCGGCTGACACTCCGATCGCCCCATGAGCAATGATCGCTGAGCTTAAAGCTTTCAAACGCGGCAATGAACTCGAGTCGACTCTGCATTGAACCGCCATAATACTCCCGATCGCCAACCTCAAGAATGAGGTTTTAACCCAAGTATGGTGCCCCCATACTTGCTAGACCACCCTTAGCCTAGACCTAAGCCTTCTAGCCACCTCCATCAGCCTCACGCCTCTCAGATCCCTCCAAGTCATCCATGACTTGTTCATCCATCGCGCTAGCTTCCAGGTGCTTCCATCGGCTATGTCATGCTAACGGTGTCTACACCGCCAAGGCACATTGGACTTACACTGCCAAGACTCCGCTTGGACTTTACGCCGCCAATATCAATCCCCTTGGACTTCCCAAATGCCAAGTCTCAAGCTTGGACTTTCCCTTGCCAACCCATGTTGGACTTTCCATGCCAAGACCCATGCTTGGACTTTCCATTTGCCAAGACCCATGCTTGGACTTCTCATTTGCCAAGACCCATGCTTGGACTTCTCATGCCAAGTGCTCAAGACTTGGACTTTCCCCAATTGCCAAGTGTCCCACTTGGACTTTCCATGCCAAGTACCCATGACTTGGACTTTACCTTGCCAAGACCCATGCTTGGGCTTTCCCATAATCACATGGTCAACCCTGGTCAACCATCAAGTCAATTATAACCTGGATCGATTGTATAAACAATCTCTCCAAAACATATTAACCGACATCAATGTCAAACATCAATGTCAAACACTTTGTCAAACATCAAAACATCACTCGAGTCAAACTCGAGTCCTGGTCAATCGTGACCTGGGCCGATTGCACCAACAAGCATCAGTCGACTGATCGAGGCCCAACGGAAAAAACAACCCCTCTTCTATAAAAAGGGGCCTTGGGGAGCTTGGTGAAGCTAGTGCTCTCATTCCTAACTACACCCTCGTGCTCACCAAGCTTTCCCAAGTGTTTTAGCAATTCAAAACCTCCTCTTCTCTAGTTCTTAATCATCCATCATTGTAAAGAAGTGGAGAGCATTGTATGAAAGGTTTCTCCACCTTGGTTCATCCAAAGGAGAATATAGTGAAGCTTGGCTAGGACTAATCCACCTTACGGATTGCCGTGGAGTAGGAGCGTCATCTCAGAACCACGTACATCGGGTGTTAGCGTTTGGTTTCTTGTTTCTTATTCGTATTCGTTTTCGTATTTGTATTGCTTCCGCTAACTTACTTGTAGAAACGAAGAAAGGCTAATCACCCCCCTGTAGCCATTACAAGGGTCCTAACATCTACTACTCCATATAAGATATGGAATAGTAAGAAACCTCATTTATCTTACTTGAAGATATGGAGTTGTCCTGCATATGTGAAGCGGACTGTATCAGATAAACTGGATGCTAAGTCTGATAAATGTCTATTTATTAGATACCCTAAGGAAATGAGGGGTTACCAATTCTATCATCCTGTGGAACAAAAGGTGTTTGTTTCAAGGCATGTTGTGTTTCTGGAGAAAGAGTTTCTCTTGCAAGAAAATGATGGGAGTGGCATTGAACTTGAGGAGGTTCAAGAGACTGCAATAGACATTGAAGAGATACCGGGTCAAGCACCTCATCCAACAACTCATAGTGATGAGCCATTGGCTGAACCTATTATGACAGCACATCTTCGTAGATCTAGTAGGACACGCAACATTCCTGAGAGATATGGATTTCTCGTAAGTGAATCGAACGATGTGTTACTCATTGACGATGAGAAGCCTGCCAAATATAAAGAAGTTCTAAAAAGTTCAGAAAGGGACAAATGGCTTGAAGCCATGAAGTCGGAAATGGATTCCATGTATGAAAATTAAGTTTGGAACTTGATGGACCCACCTGAAGGCATTAAGCCTATAGGGTGCAAGTGGGTTTTCAAGAAGAAGACTGACATGGATGGTAATGTGATTACCTTTAAGGCTAGATTAGTTACGAAAGGCTATCGTCAAAAGCAAGGTGTTGATTATGACGGGACCTATTCACCAGTAGCTATGCTTAAATCCATTCACATGGTCCTAGCCATAGTGGCTCATTATAACTATAAGATATGACAGATGGATGTGAAAATGACTTTCCTTAATGGAAACCTGCTCGAGGACGTATATATGATACAACCTAAGGGTTTCACATCGGTTGATAAAACTAAGGTATGCAAACTTCGACTGTCCATTTATGGACTGAAGTAAGCATTCAGGAGCTGGAATATCATTTTGATGAGACAATCAAAAGGTTTGATTTCTCGTAAAATCCAAACGAACCCTGTGTGTACAAGAAGGTTAGTGGGAGTGCAGTCGTGTTCCTAGTGTTGTATGTTAATGACATATTACTTATAAGAAATGATATATCTATCTTACAGTCAGTCAAAATTTGATTATCCAAAATATTCTCCATGAAAGACCAGGGAGAAGCGACCTACATCCTCGGGATTAGGATCTATAGAGATAGATTGAAATGGTTGCTTAGTCTTTCATATTTTACATATATAGACCGAGTACTAAAGAGGTTTAGCATGTCAGAATTCAAGAATGGTTTCCTTCCCATCAGGCATGGGATACACCTTTCGAAGTCTATGTGTCCGTGCATAGAAGACGAGAGGATTTGCATGAGTCAGATTCCCTATGCATTCGCAATAGGATCTATCATGTATGTTATGTTATGTAAGAGGCCCGATGTATCTTATGCTCTGAGTGTCACGAGCAGATATCAGTCTGATTGAGGAATGGATCATTGGGCAGCTGTTAAGACAATCCTTAAGTACTTAATGTTGGGAGATCGGGACGGCCAGCTAGAGGGGGTGAATAGCCCTCGTTCGTTGTATGTCGTATTTTACTCGTCTACTAAACGTTAGCGCAAGCGGAATATGCAAATACAAATAAATAAAGACAAAGCAAAAGATAAAAAAAGAATGCTAACAAGGATGGATCAAGTGGATCGCCTAACTTGAGGGGGTCTCATCAAATAGCGAGAAACCTTTGCTTTTCCACTATCATAGCAATACGTAAGGTCTCTCCTTTGCACCAAGCTAGGTGGAGGTAACCTTTAAAATCAAGATCACTCTTCTACAATGGAATGAAGATTAGAGCAAGTAGAAGAGTGGAAAACCGTTTCGGGCACTTTGGGAGTAGTTGGACGTTCAAGCATTAACCTCCCAAAGCCCCATCCTCTTCCTTTTTATAGAGGAAGAGGGTTTCTTCCCATTGACACAGGAAGCGGTCGTGATGCCCTCGATCGATCGGTGGTCCGTAGCCGTCAATAATGGCGCTTTCCACGTTGGATTCTCTCAGCGATGTGCATCGATCGATGATGGCACCATCGGATCGATGGCACCCATCGATCGGTGATGTCAATCAGTCGAGTGCTCCGTGAGATCGACTCCATTCTGCCCGTCTGCAGTGTCATCGATCATTGCCATCCCTTAGCGGTCGGTGATCAAGCTCATCGATCGGCCCATGTCGGCCGGTCGGTGATCAACTTGATTCAGCTGACTTAAACCAGTCGATCTAACCTTCGACTCAGAGCAGTCGACTGCCATGACATGGCAATCGACTGGTGTCAGGAAATCCCATCTGACACTTAGCCAAATGGCCAAGTTTTACCTAAGAGCTACCCTTTCCCAGATTACATTCGCTCACTCTCATCTCTCGGAGTCCTTCGCCTTCGAAGTTCTCTTCGTTCGCGGCCACGTCCCTCGGCAACATCAGGCTCACGACTCTGCAATGCTCCTTCGTATCTCTTACCTCGAAGTCTACTTCCTCCGACTTCACTCCAAGCTCCTCGTTTGGCGGTCCCTCGGATTCTCCAAGCGCACGACTTCCACAAAGCTATCCTTCACCGACTCAAGGCTCGAGTCATGAGATGTGAAACTCGCCACGACTCCATGTGCGAATTACTAAGTCCTGCACGACTTCAACGCACATATCAAATCACAAAACAAAACTAACTTAAACCCTTTGCCACACAGATCAAAACCTTATCATGGCAAGAGATTGCCCTAACAATCTCCCCCTTTTTGATGTGTGGCAATCCGTTTAAGTTAGGTAGAAACATTTGATATAAATTTCTAAGGTAAGAAAGCATGTAAACATAAACATGATATAGCAACATGCAACTCCCCCTTAATCCATGAAACTCCCTCTACAAATACTCCCCCTATCATAATTAACTTAAACATAATATTTTCTCCCCCTTTGACACCATCAAAAAGATTAACACTAAGTTATAAACTCATGGCATCAAGTCTAATAGAAGAAAAAATACCAAACATTAGTCTAAAACCTGAATTCGGCCTTTACTGTTCTGATTTTTAGGCCATCAGTCGACTGGTTTAGACTACCAGTCGACTGGCACGCGAATTTCAGAACTTTCTGATTTTCGGACCGAATTTCAGAAATGCATTAAAAATTCCAGAAAATTTGAAAATTCATGAAATTTGGGGAACATATTTCTTGTAAGATTCTTTATCAGTGAAAAATAGGTCTTCATGAAAAGTCATTATATTTTCATAGATTTGACAAAAATCCAAAAGTTTTAAAAACCACTAGGTTTTTGATCATTCTAGTATCAAGTTTAACACCTAGTTTTGGTTCCAATTGTTTCAAAACATGAATACATGTATTTTAAGGTAAGAAATTGTTTTGAAAACATATGAAATATCCAACCATGATCTTTGGGCAATATGTCTATGAATTAAACATAAGTCTTCCCCATGATTGGTCTATTATTGCTATTTTGATACTTTAAATGACCATCTAAATGTCATAGGCATTAGTGGACATTTGTATCATCCTAACATCTCACCCATGATAAGTTTTCAATCAAAGTAGCCTATAGTGAGTGTGAGATGTATCCTAGAGGTATTTGTATATACTTAACCATTATATTTATGCAATTCTATCAAGGTTAAGTATCATCCTAACAATCCTCATGATCATAAAGGCATATACCAATTAATTCTACATTATGATAATGAAATACATGTATTCATCAAATTATAATCATGCATTAGGTATTATATAATGATTATAAACAAAGTATCACCTAAGGCATGATTTAAACCCTATTTCTCATGATGACGTGCCAAATTTCAAAATCATAAATCATGATTGCAAATATTCATAGCAATTAAATTAATCATCATGATTTAAGCATTATAAACTATTTATAGGCACGTTATCATCACCTAACACTATTTAAAAATGTTGTCCCGTCATCCTAAGTCAACCAAAATATGATATAGGTCAATTGCATATGGTTGACTACCCTAGGGTTATCCTAACCCTTAAGGATGGATTTTGGAACCCAAAATAAGTTCTTGCCTATGGGGTTCACTAGATACTCCTTGGGGATTCATTTCCTAGCAATTACCTTCTTCTTATCTTGTCCCCTAGCAATTAGGCATTTGTAGGCCTTTTCATTTTTCTTTTCTTTATAACCTAGGCCCTTTTTGTTGAAGCTAGCTCTTTGGCTCCCTATGATCATGTTCAAGGTGTTGGAGCCTATAGTGAATTTTTCTAGGGCTTTTGTCAAATAATCTACCATTTTCCTTAAAGCCCTATTTTCTTCTATGCATGCATCATTAACATTAAATGACATATATTCATGTGAGCATGCATCATCATGGCAAGAAGAAATATTATCATCATTTAAGCATGCTTTTTCTAGTTTATTTTCTAAGTCCTTAATTTGATCTAGCATGCTTTTTTTCTTCTTCTTAGCTCTAAATAAGTCCTTAGTGAGGCTAGAAATCATAGACATAATTTGCTTAGGGGCTAGATTTGTACCTCACTTACCAAATCCTCTTATTCGGATGAGGATGTAGAAGCTCCCCCTTTACTTGAGCTCTCTCCACTTGAGCTTGATTCTTCATTTTCGGTGGAGGAGCAATCCAAGTCATCGAAAGCCATTAGTGCTAAATTTGAGTAAACATGTTCTTCTTCTTCTGATGAGGATGAGGAAGCAAGGTCAACCCATGTCTTTGCTTTGAGAGCCATGACCTTTCCTTTTTCCTTGGCCTTCTTTTCCTCTTCCTTCTTTTTACTCCCCTTTTTCTTCTTCTTTTCTTCTTTCTTCTTCCTTTCTTCCTTGCTTTTGTTTAGGAGAGGACAATTGTCCTTTATGTGCCCCTCTCCTTGGCAATTGTAGCATATGACCTTCCCCCTTGGTTTTCTGTTCCTATTATTAGACTTATTAAATCTAAAACCTTTTAATGCACGTCTTACCCTCCTTACCATATAGGCTTCTTCGGTGCTATCCATGGAGGAGGAGGAAGACGCTTCATCATCGGAGGAGGAGGGGATCTCTATCTTCTTCTTCCCCTTGTTTGCTATTAGTGCCACTCCCCTTGAAGGTTGAAACTTTGGCTCTTCTTGTATTTCTTCAAGCCTCATTTCGTGGAGCTCCATTGTTGAGAAAAACTCCTCCAAGGTACTTACTTCAAAGTTCTTGGAGATGTAAAACGAATCCACCATGGAGCTCCATCTTGATGACCGGGGAAAGGCATCTATGGCCTTCATTACCATATCCCGGTTGGAGAGATTTTCACCTACACTTGTCAAACCGGTTAGAATTTCCTTAAATCTAGAGTGTAGGGATTTTACCTTCTCTCCCTTTTCAAGTTTGATATTGGACAATTGGGAGCGAAGGATGTCTCTCCTTGTTATCTTCGCCTCGGATGTGTCTTCATGGATCTCTATTAATTTGTCCCACATTTCCTTGGCGCTAGCACACTCTCCTATCCGATTGACTTCTTGTTGGGGGAGGACATTGTATAGATGATGCTTAGCCTTTGAATTTGCCAAGTATTCTTCTCTTTGCCTCTTGCTCCACCTTGATTTTTCCAATGGCTCCCCATCTTCGTTCCTAGGCAACTCGAAACCGTTTTCCATTATTAAAAGGATTTCAAAGTCGGTTTTGAAGAATACCTCCATTCGCTTCTTCCACCAAGCGAATTCCCCTTCGAACTTCGGCGGATGAATGTTCAAGCCGGCCATCTTTTGATGAAGAGCTTGTTGCGGCGGTTAGTCCGGTGACAAGCAACCTTGCTCTGATACCACTTGTTGGGAGATCGGGACGACCGGCTAGAGGGGGGTGAATAGCCCTCGTTCGTTGTATGTTGTATTTTACTCATCTACTAAACGTTAGCGCAAGCAGAATATGCAAATACAAATAAATAAAGACAAAGCAAAAGATAAACAAACAATGCTAACAAGGATGTAACGTGGTTCACGGCTACGCCGCTAATCCACGACCCGATTCGTCCTCGGTGAATCACTCTGCCAAAACCAATCCACTATTGGTCTCTCCTTTGCACCAAGCTAGGTTGAGGTAACCTTTACAATCAAGATCACTCTTCTACAATGGAATGAAGATTAGACCAAGTAGAAGAGTGGAAAACCGTTTAGGGAACTTTGGGAGTAGTTGGGCGTTCAAGCATTAACCTCCCAAAGCCCCATCCTCTTCCTTTTTATAGAGGAAGAGGGTTTCTTCCCATTGACAGAGGAGTAGTCGACTGATGCCCTTGATCAGTCGACTGGTCTTGTAGTCGTTGCCCAATAATGGCCGCTTTCCACATTGGATTCTCTCCAACGGTATTGGCATCAGTCGACTGATGGCACCCATCAGTCGACTGCTCCACGAGATCGACTCCATTCTGTGCCCATGCACAGTGTCATCAGTCGACTGTCGTCTCGTGGAAGTCGATTGATCAAGCCATCAGTCGACTACCCATGACGGCAGTCGACTGATCAACTTGATTCAGCTGAGTTAAACCAGTCGATCTAACCATCGACTCAGAGCAGTCGACTGCCATGACATGGCAGTATACTGGCTTCGGGAAATCCCATCTGACACTTAGCCAAATGGCCAAGTTTCACCTAAGAGCTACCCCTTCCTGGGTTACATTCGCTCACTCTCATCTCTCGGAGTCCCTCGCCTTCGAAGTTCTCTTCGTTCGCGACCACGTCCCTCGGCAGCATCAGGTGCACGACTCTGCAATGCTTCTTCATGTCTCTTGGCTCGAAGTCTACTTCCTCCGGCTTCACTCCAAGCTCCTCGTCCGGCGGTCCCTCGGATGCTCCTAGCGCATGGCTTCCGCAATGCTATCCTTCACCGAGATCGTCCGTCATGAGATGTGAAACTCGCCACGGCTCCATGTGCGAATTACTAAGTCCTGCACGACTTCAATGCACATATCAAATCAACATAACAAAACTAACTTAAACCCTTTGCCACACACATCAAAACCTTATCATGGCAAGAGATTGCCCTAACACTTAAGAAGAACTAAGGATGTGTTCCTAATATATGGAGAGGGTGATATGGTAATATGCGGGTATACGGATGCCAGCTTCCATACATACAAGGATAATTCTAGGTCTCAGTCTGGTTACATATTTACCTTAAATGGAGGCGCAATAAGCTAGAAAAGTTCCAAGCTGAAGGGTTTTGCTTATCGAGTCCCTGAGGGGAAACTTCGCTTCCCACTTCACCTCGGTCGCTTGCCCATGGT
This sequence comes from Wurfbainia villosa, assembly GCA_025175895.1. NCBI lineage: Eukaryota > Viridiplantae > Streptophyta > Magnoliopsida > Zingiberales > Zingiberaceae > Wurfbainia > Wurfbainia villosa. The sequence continues at coordinate 40,066,381 of CM046008.1, read as the reverse complement.
GATCCCTTCGATGTCCCCGGATTAAAAAAATTTAATCCTAGACAAAAGGGATTGCCCAAACCACCAAGTTATCGTCGTGCTATTCATTTAGAGAGGTCACTTGAACAAACTAGTTGTTCAAGCGACCATCCTCTATTCTATGAGTAGCCGCGGAATAGACGATGTCCGGATCGCCGGTTTTTGTGTTTATGCTCAGGATCCAAGTATTATTTATCCATTTACAGATTTATAACATGCTTATAATTGAAAAACAAAAACAAGCAACAAACAAAAGAGAAAAGAGAATAGATATACCTCTTGATCTTCTAATGTATGTCCTTCTTCCTTTTGGACGTCGTGTGGGCGACGATCTACCAAAAGTCGAAGCTCCAAGATCGCAAATCTTCCTTCCTTGCTTTTCCAAAGCAAGAGGAAGAATAGAAACAAGGTTCTTCTCCTCCCTAAAACCAACAAACAAGGAGCAAACAAAATCCTTGCCGCCGGCCACAAAAGAGAAGAAGATGATGATGGAAAACAACCAAGACACCAAGGGAAGTCCTATATCTTGTTTCCACCACCTTAGGAGAGGGAGAAGAGAAGCTTTGGCCGACGGCCAAGGTTGGAAGAGGGCTAGGAGAGCTGTTGGATGCCGACCAATGAACCAAGAAGAAGGAAGAAGAACCTTCCTTATTTGGTGCTGCCCAAGCCTCCAAACCCTAACCCTAATCCTATCTCAACTAGGATTCCTTCTCTTGCCGCCCAAACCCTAGCTCTCTTGATTGATCTCCATGCCAACTCCCATGCCCTCCTTTTATAGAGTTAGGGATAAATCATGAATTAATCTCCTCCATTGGTTCTAGGGATTTAATCTCAACAGTCGGATCTAGAGATTTAATCTCAATCGTCGGATCGTAGAGATTTAATCTCTACCTATGAATTAATATGGGCTCCATATATTATTTGTACATTTTCTCCCCGTGTTTAAGATCTCGAATGTCCGCCGATTAATTAATTTACTGACCATTAATTAATCAACATCTAACTCCTTGAGTAGTACCACTCAACCTTTTCATCATGCCGGACCAAGTCCACCTGCAGGGTTTACATGATGAACCATATGAGCTCCTCAAGGGGACATCATCATCATAATATATAGGACACGGTTTCCTCCTATAATCAATGACACACCATATAAATAATATCATCTCCCAACTTACCGAGCCTATCGATTTAATCTATAAATCTTGCCCATTGGTAAATCAAAGAGATGAGTACTAAGTATATGTGCCCGTTATTATATCAGGATTAAGAGTATGTACAATATAATATCTGAGGTCCGATTCGATTATGTAGTCAGCAATAAATCGAATCACCTCTAAGTCGGTCCTGCTCAATACACACAAAGTGCACTAGTGTGATTCTATGGTCAAGACAAACCAATACCAAATCACACTACAACCATTCCGATGGTTTGTCCAAAGCCATCTCGGTTGTGAGCCTTTACTTATACTTTTCATGGGGCCGATAACATGATCTCCTGTGTGACACCACACACTATGTTATCTACAATGTAAAGTATTAGACAATATTGCATAACCATAAAAATATGCAAACAATGATCATGTGATTCTTATTTCAAAATAAAGATGTTCATACAAAAGGTAGACTTTTCATTATACATCCCTACACAAGCAACATACTGTGGCGGATTCTACCACTGAGGCAGAATACATTGTAGCTTCGGAAGCAGCAAAAGAAGCGGTTTGGATCAATAAGTTCATCTAGAACTTGGTGTGGTTCCAACCATTATTGAAGTAATACCAGTCTACTGCGACAACAATGGAGCGATTACACAGGCAAAAGAACCAAGGTCTCATCAATGATTCAAACATGTACTTTGCCTCTATCATTTGATTAGAGAGATCATAAGTAGAAAGGAAATACAAATTGAGAAGATTCCCACTGAAAGAAACTTAGTGGATCCTTTAACTAAGGTCTTACCTCAATGTAAGTTTGAGGGTCATGTTAGAGCTTATGGTATTGGATATCGTGGCAATTGATATTAGGCCAAGTGGGAACTTGTTAGTGATATATGAGAGATTTCTTAAGGCAATCGCCTTATGGTTGTACCATATATTTGATAAATGAAGATTCACTATTTGAGTATACATGTTTTCATGTATATGATTGGATCTTAAACTCATTTACTGAATGTCCGCAATATGATTCACAGCATGAGAGAACTTGTGATTGGATCACAACTAGTGAGTATCTCTATATGTGTAATTGTGAGGTATTGGAATTATCCCATGTCGATGAATTAATGGATTCGGACGCCATCCATTTGGTTGAGACTAGCATGAGGTATACTCTTTGGTTTATCCAAGCAACTGTTTCTCACTGGCTGGAGACATTGGGATGTATGGAGTTGATCGTGGATGCTAGTTATGGTAACTAGTTCATTGGAGTGACTAGCTATAAGACTTCATATGGTTCTCTGCATATATGGATATGTCAATGAAGTTCTTACTAGAGCTTAAGTGCGATGTTCCTTCGACTTACGGTATTCAAGTCATCTTGGTCATGTAGACTCATGCTTTGACATCTTAAGAAAATATCTCCGAGGTGATGTGGACCCGGGATGATTGGGTATAAGTCGAAGTGGCCGAAGGTGTTTGAATAGCCTACAGAGGATTCACCACTCCTTGCGAGGAGATGTATACCCTATGACCTCTCGTCAGATTGTTACTAAAGTCTTTAGCCAAAGCATTACATGTTTAGAGTATGGTACTCTTGGATACATGTGTAGTAACTAGAATCCGTAGGAAGAGTAAGTAATACTTGGGCTAGATGTGACGTAGTCATCCTAGTGGGGACTGACACGATAGATCATGTCCTGAACCAAGTGGGTATACGATGAGTGAAGGAAACGGGGCACATTTTCACTGTAGCTGCTAAAGGGTTTCAGAAGTTTTCTGGGATCAACCGTTGATTTTTCGGTTAATTGAGGATTATGATGTACTACTAGGTGCCACTCATGATCGTTCTATAATTAATGGTTAATTATGGATGACCAACATAAATCGGGAACCTATTTGGTCACACGCACTACGAGTATTATCCGAAGGATTTAAAATGTGCTTGAGAATAGGATTCTCATATCGAGAGAGACTTAGTTTGGTTGGACCAAACAAAGAGCGAGCATGAAATTATTTCATTCGCAACGGAAGCGAGGATGGGCCGAGTCTTATGAGGACATGATGGATGAACCAAATCAGTTTGGTTCTAATCCTATGGTGGAAAATAAACCAAAGGGGTTTAGTTTGTTTTAAACGAATGAACCGAAATTGGTTCGGTTAGTTTTAACTTAAAATAGACCAATGTGGTTTGGTTTATTTTAACTTAAGTTAATGGAGCGGGTTAACGGATTTTGGTTGTGAGCCAATAACCCTTTAAGAAAAGGTTTTAGAGAAGAGGTCTTGAGAAAAGGTCTTGAGAAAAAGTCTCTTAATAGATAAGAGATATGTTCTGTATAAATAAGGGGGTTGAGAGATATCCCAGAATTAATCAGTTCAAGGTTTACGAAACCCTAGTCGTTTTCTCCCCTCTCCCTCTCCTTTTCTTGTGCCACCAAAGCTTGCCGGCTAAGCTCAGAGACCCACCCAGGCGTAGTGGCCCCTGACACGGTTGCCTCGACCATCGGCTCCCCTTGGCTGTTGGCAACCATCTTTGATTAGCCGACCATCTTCCTCCACCAAGCTGCCCTCTTGGACAGCTTGTGTCCTTTGCGACGAGAGCGTCGTTTAGCCAGCATTTGGAACTCCAATAGTGACCTCCTTATCGAGGATTGGATCCCTGACAATTCTCATTAGTGGAGGAATGAAGTTTCGTCAATCGGTTGACGAAAATCACTTTCGAGAAGTGAGTTCATGGAACCTGGTTTTCGGATCCGAATTTGACTCGGATTGTGATCGTCTCTCGATCACAACATCTTCGATTAGAGACTAGTAACTCGTGAGAAGATGGGGCTCGTAGCTTGGTGAAGCTATCCCGATGATACTCACCATGGATACGAATAGAGTAGAAACTTATGAGGGTCGCTAAGGTCGATGCCACTTCCGCTTCACGTAATTCATCAGGTATACCTAGATTAGTTTCTTTATTGCAAAAATTTGAAATAGCGATTATGTCTACACTTGATGTATCCTTGCATGTGTGTGGTGTGTGTGTTGTAATAAGTTAGTTATTACTCGTTTTATTTGCTTTCACTGTGCATGTTTACGAAACATGTTCGAATGCACACCCACGTCAATGCCGAGGAAACCTAACAGGATGCACCAAGCTCACGGTTTCTCCTCGTGCCATCCTTCACCGACTCAAGGACCCGAGCCATGAGATGATGAACTTGCCAATGCTTTATCAAGTAAACCATGTGTGATTCACCAAGTCCTACACAACTTGAACACACATCAAAACACATAACATCCTAACTTAAACCCTTTGCCACACACATCAAAACCAAGATCATACTTGGGTTGATTTCCCTAACACCCGATGCAGAGTCAGGTGACCTAGAGTCAATTGGAATATGGCCAGTCGACTGGGAAGGATGAAGTACCATATCGACGCGATGATGTGGAGTAAACTGTGTAGGAACAATGTTGGTCAGCTAGAGGGGGGTGAATAGCCCTCTTTCGTCGTATGAGCGGAAGTCATTTTTAATTGTATACAAGTAATGTTAGCACAAGCGGAAATATAAAACAAAGACAATTAAGAAACAAACAAAAGATAAACAATGCTAACAAACAAGATATAACGTGGTTCACGGCCTCGCCGCTAATCCACGGTCCGATTCGTCTCCGGTGAATCACTCCGCAACCAATCCACTATTGGTCTCTCCCTTTAGCCCAAGCAAGGTGGAGGTAAACCTTTACAACAAGAGATCACTCCTTATTTTACAATAAATATGAAAGAAAACTAGAATAAGGAATTTGAACTTTGTGGGGCACTTAGTAGAATATTTTGAGCATGAAGATTTTACCATCTACAAGCCCCCACCCTCTCTTTTTATAGAGAGGAAGCAATTGTTCCCGTTGAGCACTATCAGTCGACTGATGTCGACTCCAACGGCTTCTGACCAAGCCAGATTCGCGAGATCCGCAGCTGATTCTCCAACAGTCATATGATCAGTCGACTGATGCTTTCATCAGTCGACTAATGTCGACTTCCAGTCGAGTGCCCACGAGCTCGACTAGCTTCTGTGCCCGTGCACAGTGGGATCAGTCGACTACTTCCCTTAAGCAGTCCACTGATGTCGACTTGATCCAGCAGCTAACACTAGTCAATCGTCGATCGACTTGGAGCAGTCGACTGCCATGACATGGCAGTCGACTGGTGCCGGGCAAAACTTAAACCTTACATCTGTTTGAGCTTTCGACAGTCGGGTAAACCTCAACCCTTGCGGCTGAGAGTCCCGACACTCAGCCATTCGACCAAGTTCACCAAATGAAATACTTACAATTCACTCATTCTCTCATCTCACTCGAAGTCCCTCGCCGAAGCTCTCTTCGTTCGCGACCATGTCCCTTGGCAGCATCAGGCGTACGTCTCTACAATGCTCCTTCGCATCTCTTGCCCTCGAAGTCTGCTTCCTTGGCTTCGCTTCAAGTCATCTCGTCCGACGGTTCCTCGGCAGCATCAAGCGCACGGTTCTGCAATGCTCCTTCTCTGACTCAAGCACGAGGTCGTGAGTGGTGACACTTGCCTAAGCTCCATGTGCGAATTACTAAGTCCTGCAAGACTCCAACGCACATATCAAATCCAATCATCCTAACTTAAACCCTTTGCCACACACATCAAAACTATATCATGGGTTGATTGCCCTAACAAACTGGAAGGCATTCCAATCGATTGGAAATGACATATAAAAGAAATGCATGACCAGCTTCAAAAATGATATATCTACTATGTCCAAGTTCTATCTCGTGTGTTTCTCATCTGCAAGAGCTTCATCATGCTACAATGTCATAACTCCAACACTCCGAGCTCCATTTTAAAAGCTACAAATGTCGGTATACTTTGTATTGTGTTTTACTTTTGCTTTTGTACTTTAATTTAAGAGAAGGTAGCTTGTTACCTTTCTCATTATCTTTTGTAAAAAGCGAACCCCTCTGAAGTCGAGTGTACTCGAGTCGGAGGGTCTTTTAGTGGATTGCCCATCGAGGTAGCTCTCGGAGAGCTGCAGACCTTGGAGTAGCAACCCGACTTGATTTGTAAACCAAGTAAATGAACTTGTCTATTTAATTTCTGCTATAATAACTCTTAATATTTAAAAGATAAAGTAAATATTTTAAAAGAAAATTTTATATTCCTAGATTCACCCCCCTCTCTCAGATAACTTCGATCCAACATGATGAACCAAGTGCATCTTTCTAACATCTCACATGATGTCTAAGTGGCTCAATACAAAAATCATGGAATCTTAGGTGTTTGTGAGATGCTTTGAGGTATATTCCTAGATTTTGCTACAGGATCATACAAACCTATACCACTACTCTACAAAGCACATGACAAGCTCTCTTCTTAATGATGTAATTTCCGCTTTGGGAAGAGCCCTAGTGAAAATGTCGACAAGGTTAGACTTGGATTAAATGTAGTTAAGTTCAATGTCTTCTCATGGTACATGATCTCTAATGAAGTAATGCTTCACTTCAATGTGCTTTGTCCTAGAGCAGTGTTCTAAAAAGCGCTAGACGGTAGGCGGGCGGGCACTCGCCGCCTAGCGCCTAGGCGGGTAGGCGGCCGCCTAGGCGGTTTCTAGGCGATTTCTAGGCGGTCAATTTTTTTAATATTTTAAATATAATAATATATAAAAAAATTAATATATTAGGGGGCACTCAAAAGTCAAAACTCACTTTGTAGCCTCCACATGCATGTAACAAATAACAACTAACAACAACTCAACAAGTAACAAGAATATTAAAAACGTTTAAGATTGTAAACAATAAGAATTGCAAAATATAAGAATTAAAAACATAATTGCAAACAATATTAAAAATCCATTGCAATAATAAGAATTGGCAATTGTAAACAACAAGAATACTTGACAACAAACAATAATTTACCCAATTTACACATCAAGCAACATTGCAACAATAAGCATTGCAAACAACAAGAGCACAACACACAAATCACAATGAAGCACGACACAATAACAGATTTAACGGATTAAAAAAACTATTAAGAATACTTGACAATAAGCAACGTACCCAACACTAATAGAATGAAGAAAAACACATTCCTACATATTGTGAATGTTTAGTTGAAAAAGATCCTCTCTCCAAAAAGCAAGACCAAAGACACATCAACAATAAAGTGGATATCATCTTAACCAATAAACAAAATATCATTTACCTTACAGAGCGATCTAGATTTTACCATAATTCTTCAACTTCTTCTAGTTCATCTCCATATTTCTCCAACACTTCCTCTGTATCGGATTCAAACTCAAAATCCATGGCATCTTCCTCTTCTTCATCCGATACAAATTCTTCTTCGTGAAGTTCTCTTACATCTTCAATATTTGTCTCAACATCTTCATCTCCACCATCAACAATCCATCCTTGTGCCATAGTTGCTTCACTAGCAAGTAGCACATCAACTCCTTTTTCTTCTAGTCTTCTTTTTTTGTTTATGATCTTGGCATTGAATTGAACATAGACTAAATTGTTCAACCTTCCGGTATCTAATTTATTTCTTTTCTTTGTATGGATCTACATTAAAGAAAATTAGAAAAATATTAATATTGATTATTGAATACATATTTAGACATTTAGTATAAGTAATTAAATACTTACTCCCTCAAAAGTACTCCAATTTCTTTCACAACCGGAAGAACTCGTAGTTAAAGAAAGAATTCTTTTAGCCATCTTTTGCAATTTAGGTACACCATTTCCAAAAAGATGCCACCATCCAACTAAATAAAAATAAACCCAACAATAAGTCAATAACAATAAGCAAAATCAAGAAACAACCAATAAAGATTAAAAATTACAAACTAAAGTAAGCAATTTTTAGTTCTTAGTTCTTACCCGGATCATATTTCTCATCAATTTTTGTGCACCCCACTATAGCCAATGCTCTTCCAACCCCCCCCACTTTGTTGATATACTTCAATAACTCCACATTTACTATGTCACTTTGACTATCAATATCATTAGGAAAGAATGTTTCAACACAAGTGAAAAATCCATTCATAACCACTTCTTCACTTCCTATGCTCCGGTCATTGAAGGAGTAATAAGGGTTCAAGAGGTAGGCCGCCAAATGTAGTGGACTATCAAGCCGATTACAACTTTTTTCATCAATAATATCAATAAGCGGACGATAGTGAAGGTATTGATTGTTGAATGTCACTTTAATATCCTCTCTCGCTCTAAGTAATTCTCCATACACAAAACCCATAGATGGTTTATTATCCCCATCAACAAGATGAAGCACCTTAATTAAAGGGGCAAACACCTTCAAGCAAAAACTTACCCCATTCCAAAAAGAGGTACTCAAAGCGATATTATATGCCGCCTTCCCCTTTGCACTCTTTGAATGTTTGCATGTATTCCATTCTTCACTAGCAACCATAGTTCTTAGTTCACTTTTCTTCTCTATCAAACTTTGCAAAGTTAAAAAGGCGGTTGCCAATCGTGTTACTCCCGGCCTCACTATGTCTCTTTTTTTGGTAAACTTTCTCATAATTGACAATGTCTTGTGATGTGCATGAATAAAGATTGTCAAGCTCTTTGCCTTTTCAATCACCCCTTTGAACTTAGGTTGATTCCCAATTCCTTGAAGCATAAGATTCACTGTGTGAGTTGCTCATGAAGTCCAAAATATATGTGGTCTCTTCTCCTTCAACAGATCTTTTGCCGCCATATTATTCGAAGCATTGTCCATTACCACTTGAACTACATTTTGGGGTCCAACTTCTTCAATACACTTGTCCACATATTCAAATATATAATTTCCGGTGTGTGCTTCATTCGATGCTTCCCTAGAAGAAAGGAAAGTTGTGCCTTCTTTACAATTGATACAAAAATTCAACATACTTCTTCTTTTTCGATCAGTCCATGCATCAGTCAAAATTGAACAACCATTCAAAGCCCATTCTTCTTCTTGTTTCTTTAATAGACTTTTAGTTCTATCTACCTCTTCTTTCAATAAGGGCTCCCTTAACAGGTATTGAGTTGGAGGATGATAACCTGGGCCAAATTGACCAACCGCTTCTGCAAACCTCTTGAAGCTATCATTGTCAATGGCATGAAAAAGAATACTAGACTCATACACCCATCGAGCTAAATATTGGTGCACACTATGTGTCCTTTTCTTCCAAAGTGCATTAATAATATTTTGTTGTTGTTTTGTCTTCTTACTTTCACTCAATGAAGAATCAGGATCAATGACAGATGCAAATTGATCCATAGGCCCAAGAGTATGCGGATTCTTTTTTGTCCCTCGACTCCCTTCGTCCACCTCATATTCTTCAAGAACAACTTCTTCTCTCACCTCCATTTCATTCATATTCTTTTGTTTCCTTTTTGTTCTTGCATCTTCAATAGCATTCTTACACTTCACTTTATCCTCATCCGAAGACTTCTTACACGGGGCAACATTTCCTTTGATATTGGCAACATGTTGTTTGAGGCTATAAATTCCACCACTAGTAATTTTTCCACACAACTTACATTTCAACTTATCCAAACTTTTAGGATCCACCAATTCCACAAATTCCCATCCAATATCATTGGAATTACACTTCAAACGAAAATCAATCTCGGACATTGAATTAGATGCTTCAGAAGATATAGTACTTGACATTTTTGATTTTACTGCACTACAAAGGATAAAAATGAAACCCTTGTATAAGCTGAATCAAAATGCAAGGTGGATCTATTTATTGTTAGTAAGAGAAAGAAAAACCAATTTACGATGCCAAGAAGAGAAAGCACTCAGTGTAAATCGTGCTACGTTTTCACTACTCCATATGCATGCATTTTATCTCATTTCATGTCTTAGGCATGTATTTTGTCATGATTCAGTTAAGTTTAGCATATTTTGGACGAAGAGACTGCTTTTGGGTGTTTTTCGTGTTAACAGGGTGAAGAAGCAGGCGTATCGAAACAACACAGGCATGTTATCAGTGACACGTCCGTGTCAGGAGTTCCAGCGCTCAACACGCCCTGGTTCAAAAACCGACATGCCCTATTCAAGCGCTGACACGGCCGGTGAGAAATGTGTGACACGCCTATGTTGTTTCTCACTGGCGTGTCAGGAGTTCCAGCGCTCAACACAGGCGTGTCGCACGCTGACATGACCGGTGAGAAATGTGCGACACGCCTGTGTTGTTTCTCACTGGCGTGTTAGGAGTTCCAGCGCTCAACACAGGCATGTCGCACGCTGACACGGCCGGTGAGAAATGTGTGACACGCCTGTGTTGTTTCTCACCGGCATGTCAGGAGTTCCAGCGCTCAACACAGGCGTGTCGCACATTGCTCACCGGCCGTGTCAGTGCTTGAACGGGGCGTGTCGGTTGCTGAACCAGGGCGTGTTGCACGTTTCTTGTCTATGCTGCAGAAATGAATTCTATACGACTCTGAAAACATATAACTCTCAGATTAGTTGCACACTTGCACATATAATCCCTTACCTTAGTCTGGACTCTGGACTGTGGCGTGCGGTGAAGTGCGGCGAAGGGAAGGGCCGTCAACAGAGCAGTCGGCGGCAAACAGGCAGAGACTCGATGGTCGGAGAGGCAGCACGCGTGAAGTCGAAGCCTAGCCCTGGGCGCAGCGGAGACGAAGAAGCGAAGAGGCCGCACGCACGGGATTAGGGATTCCAAAATTTGGCTCGATTAGGATTTAGGCTGCACGCGAGATCGTGATTCAGAATTCGCGATTAGGGATTTCGAATTTCAATCGCGATTCATGAATCGCGACTACGTTGCCGCTTAATCGGTCGGTCGCCCCAATTAATCGAAGCGAAGCATCGTCGATTAATCACTCTGGGTGCCGATTAAAGCGGCGATGCCGCCGATTAATGCGGCGACGCCTAGCGGCGTCGCTTCTATAAATGTCGGGGCGGTGGACGAGCGTCCACCGCCTATGCGCCGCCTAATCGGATAAAATCGGCGATTTTTAGAACACTGTCCTAGAGTGATGTACTGTATTTTTAGTCAAATTGATTGTACTCACATTATCACACAAGACCTTCATTTTGGAGTATTGTAGCTCATAATCCTCTATGGTATATCTCATCCATAGTAATTGAGCTACACAACCACCCATGACCATATATTCGGCCTCGATGGTGGATAGAGGAACACAAGGTTGCTTCCTACTACTCCAAATAACTAGGGAGGATCCAAGAAATTGACATCCACCACTAGTACTCTTCCAATCCAATTCGAAACCCGTATAATCGGAATTGGTTTACTCAAACAAATCAAAAGACCTTGTCCTAGGGTACCAAAATCCTACACTTAGTGTGCCTTTGATGTATCTTAAGATTCATTTAGCGACAACTAAGTGAGACTCTTTGTCACAAGATTGGTATCTTGCACACATACCTATCGCAAATAAAATGTCGGGTCTACTAGCGATTACATATAGCAAACTACCAATTATACTCCTTCCTTCTTGATCATTGTCTATCTCAGTGTTGGTTGCCATAGGAGTAGTTACTACCTTAGCATTTTCCAAATCAAATTTCTTGATTATTTTTTTTTTTTTGCATATTTGGTTTGGTATATATGAATTCCCTTATTAGTTTGTTTTACTTGTAGACCTAAGAAGTAATTTAATTCTCCAACTAGACTCATTTCAAACTCATGTTCCATATTTTTAATGAAACCTTGAAGGAGTTCATCATTTGTTGACCCAAAAATGATATCATCAACATACACTTAGATAACAAAGATGTCTTTTGAATTTGACTTTATAAATAGGGTTTGATCTACTTTACTTCTTCTAAAATCCTTATAGATTAAGAAAGATTATAGTCTTTCATACCATGCCTAGGGAGCTTGTTTAAACTCATATAAAGCTTTTCAAAGCTTATAAACATGGTTTGGGTAATCTATATTCACAAACCCGGGAGGTTGTTCTGCATAAATATCTTCCTTAATTAACTCATTTAAGAATGTCGATTTCACATCCATTTGATAGACTTTAAAACCCATGTGAGCGGCATACCCTAATAAGATTCTTATGGACTCTAACCTAGCAACCGGAGCATAGGTTTTTGTTAGGGCAATCAACCCAATTATAATCTTGGTTTTGATGTGTGTGTCAAAGAGTTTAAGTTAGGATGTTATGCTTTTAATGTGTGTGTTTAAGTTGTGCAGGACTTAGTGAATCACACATGAGTAGCTTGATGAAGCATTTGCAAGTTCATCCATCTCGTTGCTCGGGTCTTTGAGTCGGTGAAGGATGGCACGGGGAGAAGCCATGCGCTTAGTGCATCCGAGGGACCTCCGGACGAGGAGCATTGGAGTGAATCCAAAGGAAGTAGACTTAAAGGCAAGACGCGAAGTATGTCATGGGAGAAGCCGTGAGCTTAGTGCATTGGAGGTACATATGCCGAAGGAAGAGAGCTTCAATGGTGTACTCCGTAGGGAGATGAGAGGTGAGCAAATGTAACCCTAGACGGGGTAGTTTAACTTAAGGAACTTGGCCAAATGGCAAAGGTTCAGTGTCGAATGCTCAAACATATGTGTTTGAGGTTTTACCCGATGGTCAGATGCTAAAACATCATGTTTTTGATATTTTACTCGACAACAGTCGACTGATATAGGTATTAGTCAACTAGTCCAAGTTGACTTCTAGTTGACTTGTGTCAACTAGGGTTTTGTGGCCTAACAGTCGACTGCCAAGGGTTTGTAGTCAACTGGTCCACTATTAGACGACTACCAAGGTATGGCAGTCGACTGGTATAAGTGGACACGGGCACAGAAACAAGGTAGGCTCGACCAATGGCTCGACTGCTTGTGCATCAGTCGACTGCTAGGATTTGAAAGTCAACTGATGGGCTATTCGTTAAAACTTTTTCAGTGTGGATTAAGCCGTTGTGAGACAACAGCTACATGAGCAGTCAACTGCTGCATGCCCAACGGAAAAATTGGCCTCCTCTCTATAAAAGGAGGCCAAGGGAGCTTTGGAGAGACTATTTCTTTAACTCCTAATCATATCCTCGTGCTCTCCAAGTTTTCCTAGTGCTCTCTCTTCTTCATTATTATTACTTTTATCTATTAGAGGATCGGTGGCCGGCTAGAGAGGAGGGGGGGTTGAATAGCCCTTTTTGCTTGACGATGGAAATCATTCGTTCTTGCGTGCTTTGTCTACAATGATCGTTAATATGCACAACAGAAATGCAAATATGAAATACAAATATAAAGACAATACAAGCACACACAACACAAGCGATATACGTGGTTCAGAACCTTAGGGTTCCTACTCCATGGGGTGAGCTCAATGAGCTCGAGTTATGCGCACGACACTAACCAAAACTCCTTCTCCACAACAAGTCGGAGATGGAGAAACCTTGTACAAGTAATTACAAGGTAATACAAAAATGTACAAGAAAATACAAAGACAAAATGAAAAACGTAAAGTAAACTTTACAACAAATGGCTTTAAACACTTTGCTTTTTGCTTGCTTTGGTTTGCTCTTGAAGGTCTGGAATGCAGCAGCAATTCCCCTCTAAAATCTCCCAAAAAAATTGCTCCAAAATCCTTCAACTCAAGCTCCTTTTATAACCTGCATCGAGCTGATTTCGTGGCCATCAGTCGACGGCTACTGAGCCATTGTGAGACAATAACCTAATCCACGTCGGCATCTGATGCATGCGAGCGCGACCTTAAATCTCGCGATGGAGATCTTCGAGGACTTGAAGCGCGAGCTCGCACTCAACGCCCGCAAGTGCACATATGTCACCAAGTAATAAAAGATTATCGATCCCACAGGGACTGAGATTCGAGTACCGATTTGGTAAGTGGATGTTATTGTTCAGAATTCAATTCTAAGGGTTGTGATTACGAGGGTTGATGGTGGTCCCAACTCAATATGGTGTCACACGGAAGAAGAAAGAAACTAGTTGCGAGTCTTTGGAAGGGATTCTAGGATTTCAGTTTCATTTGTGTGTCGTAGAACACGTTATCAATTGGGTTTTGTCTAGGTTTCTAGCTACAGTTTTGTGGAAAGGACATCATAGACTCCCCCGATGAGCCTTCGCATATATCGGAAGCTACCTCTGCCATTACCAGGTCGGCCCCTGGACTAAGGACAGGATAGTTGGTATGAGGATGCCGAATCAATCCCCGAGACAAGTCAAAAATGGAGCGCGTTTCCCACTCTATCACATCCTTCTACCCATGGTTACGGGAGAGGAGGCCAACCCCTAGGTTCCTCCTTAATTCTCCTGAATCTTAGATACGAGGTTGTCACCCCTCGTATCGGCTAGCATAGTAGATAGAAAACCAAAATGCATAGATATTGGTCTAAACTAATACCAATTGCAAATACAAATTCATGAACATAATTCAATTTGGAATAACATATTCTACGCACACAAACTACTCCCTAATCCTAGAATCAAAGAGTCTACTCCATAAATAAGAGAGGAGAAACACAAAGCATGATCTTGTTCGTATAAACAATGGAAATTATGCAAAGAATAGAAATTATAATGCAATGTGGCTCTTCTCTCCGGCATTAAAGTGCAGAACTTGGATCTCTGGAAGCTTTCTTCCTCCCCATTGTGAGTTTCTGAAGCTTTTTAGGGCGTCGAAGTGTCGTCCTTACCGTCATGCCCCTCTCTAGGATTTGGGTGTAGCCTCCTTTATATAGACATCATCCTGGATCTCCCCGAAACCTAAAAAATAACCGACTCACGTTGGAATTGCATAGCGCCACACAACCGTGTGGATCCACATGGCCAGGCCATGTGTGGCGTTGCGGCGCCGATCGTGTGTTTTCACAGGGTCGGGTCATGTGCCATTCTGCTCCAGCTGCCAAATGTCTTCTTTTCGCTCCAAAAGTGTGCCATTTTCCCCGTATAATGCTGCCCTGCACACAAAAGTATAACGAGTAAATCTCTGAACCATAAAATAGGAAATGCATGCAAAATAAAGTAAAATATGCATGAAATAAACATAAAACAAAATGAGATGTGAGCGAAAATTGTAGGAGATTTGAGGCCGCTAGAGGGGGGGTGAATAGCGTTGACCGTACGTAGATGGAAATCGTTCGCGTGCTTGTCTACAATTTTGTTAGTACGCAGCGGAATAACAAGAATAATAATGATAACGAAACATACAACACGCAAACACAAAGATATAATGTGGTTCGGAACCGAAACGGTTCCTACTCCACAGATTGGGTTCGTACGAACCCTAGCGATGCCAATCACACACCACTATGATAAATACTCCTTCTCGACACAAGTCGGAGGTGGAGAAACCTCTTACAATAAGATTACAACAAAAATCTAAATACAACAAGCAAATATAAGAAGAAATACAATAAGAGAAGTAAAGAACACTTTACAAAACTCTTTAGAAGCTTGCTTGTTGATTGCCTTGGACTAGCACTTGAAAGCCCTGATTTGCATCAGCAAATCGCTTCAAAACGTCCAAGAAAATCGGTTAAAACTGATGCCAAAAACCCTCCCGTCGAGCTCCTTTTATCCTTGCGCGCGACCTAGATTTCCGCCCATCAGTCGACTGCCATAAGTCACCAGTCGACTGATGCCACTGTTGTCGTGAGACAACGGCTCGATCCACTTTGGAAAACTCCAACGGATCTCTTGGCGGTCATTGCGGTGCCAATATTGGCGATCGACCAGGTGTCCCGTGCTCGTGCGACTCGGCTATGAGCGATACGTGCTCGCGGTGAACTAGCCCGATCGGCTCTGGAGCCATCCCTTGGCGATCATTGCTGAGCACGATCATTGCTCCGATGAGCGATCATTGCGAGCGATTTTCGGCTCTTAAGCGGCGGTTGTACTCAAGTCGACTCACGGCAGTCGAACCAGCCATAATGCCAGTCGACTGCCAACCTCAAACATGAGGTTTAAACCCAAATATGGTGCCCCCATACTTGCTAGACCACCCTTAGCCTAGACCTAAGCCTTCTAGCCACCTCCATCAGCCTCACGCCTCTCGGATCCCTCCAAGTCATCCATGACTTGTTCATCCATCGCGCTAGCCTCTAGGTGCTTCCTCGGCTATGTCATGCTAGCGGTGTCTACACAAGGCACGTGGACTTACGCCGCCAAGACTCCGCTTGGACTTTCTGTGCCAATATCGATCCCCTTGGACTTCGAATGCAAGACTCAAGCTTGGACTTTCCCTTGCCAACCCATGTTGGACTTTCCATGCCAAGACCCATGCTTGGACTTTCCATTTGCCAAGACCCATGCTTGGACTTCTCATTTGCCAAGACCCATGCTTGGACTTCTCATGCCAAGTACACAAGACTTAGACCTTCCCAATTGCCAAGTGTCCCACTTGGACTTTCCATGCCAAGTACCCATGACTTGGACTTTACCTTGCCAAGACCCATGCTTGGATTTTCCCATAATCACATGGTCAACCCAAGTCAACCATCAAAGTCTCCCTCGAGTCAAACTCGAGTCTAGTCAATTATAACCTGGATCGATTGTATAAACAATCTCCCCAACATATTAACCGACATCAATGTCAAACCACTTTGTCAAACATCAAAACATCACTCGAGTCAAACTTGAGTCCTTGTCAATCGTGACCTGGGCCGATTGCACCAACAATCTCCCCCTTTTTGATGTTTGACAAAAACCAAACACATCATTTGAGTTACACCACTAACTCAAATCCCTTACCAATTATCCCAAATTGGTAAACACTCTCCAAATGTTCTCCCCCAAACATTCTCCCCCTTTTCGACTAACATCAAAAAGGTTTTCTCTCCAAGGAGGTCAATGTCTCATGTCCCAATGAGATCTTACAATCTCCCCCTTGATCCAAAAATAAATACCTAGGATGCCTACCATCTTCCTAGTGATAATTCACATATCACTCAAGAGAGACAATCCTATACTCTCTCCCAATTTCCAAATTGGGTATCAAAAACCCATCAATTTTCCCAATTGATGATACTCTCCCAATAACTTCTCCTCTTCAAGGAGAAAAACACATCCATCATCCCAAGATGGATACCTCCCCCTAAAGGCTTGCTCCCCCTTGACCATTGCACCAACAATGTCCTTGGGAAGCCCCTAAGCCAAAGGGAACTCTAAACCATCAAAATTAAGGTTTTAAGTTCAACATAGAACTTTCACTCACCCTAAATTTGATACTTTGACCTAACACAGCTCCTAATCCATATCCAATGGATTTTCACCCTTTATAATGCTTCCTAAAGCATATCCTAGGGTTAGGAGTGATTAGGAACCTTTTCCATAGCTAAACACGGGCTAAACAAACCTTGTTAACCCGAAATCGACTGGCAATGACTCGATAGTAATCATTGATCCTACATCGATCGACTACCACACGGCGCCGATCGATAACTGAAAATCTTGATTTTCAGCTATTAGAAATGAATTTTGGAAATTCATAAATAATTATACATAATTCAAAAAAATATGAAAATTGATACGTATAATACTTATGACACACACAATGGGTGAAAAATATTTAAAAATTATTTTACCCAAAAAATAGTGAGTTTGATACAAAACTCAAAACCATTGAAATTTTCAATGTTTTGGCCCTATTTTGTATCAACTCTATCAATGGTGATTGCTATCAAAAGATAGACTTCACCAAGGTTTTTCAAAATGATTTTAAAATGTTTTCACAACCTTATTTTGGATCATATTCCTTGGGCTCTATGTACATGACTTGTACACATGCTCTCCCAATGATCCACAAATGAAACAGGATGAGTTTTAGTTCATCTAGATGCAAAAACTATGCACCTTGAACTCAACTCATATCCTAGCATCTCACATGTATCTAAGGTGTATAAATACACATACATGTCAATTGGATATGAGATGTGGGTTTTGTTCATCCTAATCTAGGGTTTCATGCATTCTCTAAGGCAACCCTACTTGATTCCCTTATAAATGGGACTTCAAGTCATGCCATAGTCCTTAATTCAATTTTAACCAAATTGTCTTAAATGCATGAATGATTATGGCATTAGAAATGTTATAAATAAGCATATGCTCATAATCATGATGTCATGGCATAAGATGAAATCTAAAAACACATGACATTTGAAACCTTAATCCTAAACATGAACATGACATATAAAATCATAGAACTAGGCATGATGTCATTGTTGGATCGAGAAGCGTCACTAGAGGGGGGGGGGGTGAATAGCGATCATAAATCTTTTCTTTTTCGTTCGTTCGATACACAAAGTAAGCACAGCGGAAAATAAATGAACACGTTTATTTTACTTGGTTCACAACCTAGCGGTTGCTACTCCAAGGCCCTATCGGTCCTAGACCGCGTACGGAGGGCAAAGCACTATAACGTCTCCTCCTCGTTGGAGGTAGGAGACAACGATCACAAAACCGAATATACGAGGATGAGGCAACAACCCTACCTCACCTCGTTATGAAGAAAAACAAAGAATACAATATCAAAAATATTACTTGATTCTGCTGCCGACGAAGAAGATCGAAACTTGACGTCGCGTCGGCATTATGACGATGTTGGAGCACTTGATGAATAAACTTGATGTGATTTGGAGATGGAATCCTCCCCTCCTTTTATAGAATTTGGCCTCTAAATTTGTCTCCTCTTATTTCGGAACGGATCATGAAGTTGTCCAAATTTTATCGCGAAGTGGTCGCGTCAAACGTTATCCATTTTGACCTAGCACAAAAGCTGAATCGTCGCCATCACCGATCGTGATGCCTCCCATCGATCGATGGGCATCACGACTATTCCATGCCCAAGAATCAAACCGACTTGGCCACTTCCCTGCAATAAGAGGTTAGCTCGAAAAATGATAAATACGATGGTTTCTAACCGTCCGATCTCGACCTAGACCTTCCACAGGAAGTCTTAGTCGAATCGCCGCCTACGATCGTCCCCGTAAAGAGGGCACGACCTTACAATATCTCACTCACACGAGCTTACCTCGATAGTAGCTCTCGCTTCCGGCCTTCCACTCGATTCCTTCGGCTTCTTCCGAAGTCACTCGAGTGTCGCCCGACCACCGCGGCTTCCTCCGGGTGTCTCTAGCCTTCAGCTCCAGCTTTAACACTTTTCTGCACACTTGATTTAGCTCGTGAGATAACAATGTAGACTTAACTTTGTGTCTTTGCCATAATCAAAACACAGGTTCGATTATCTAGTGCCCCTGCACCAACAGTCATGACATGACATATGACAATCAAAGCATGACATATAAAATATATAGGTATAGTAATACCTAAATTTTAATATTAATTGCCATTTGATATAGTTAGATATATTTTGCCATATTATCATTAATCTCCCTAGTGTGCCAAAAGCCCAAAATGGCACACTAACACTCTAAACCCTAATTGTGCCAATTTGATCATTTTATCAAACTTCATAACTAATATTGGCACATCCTAAAATCTTTTAGGATTGTAATTCAACCCTATTTCCAAGGTATCCATAACCTTGAAAATAACCTAAAATGTCACCTTTATCATGGTTGAGTTAACTACCCATCCACTCAAGGTTGGCACATCCTAAACCCACCTAGCATGAATCAATCACGCTCTTAGGAACCCAAAACTGATTTGAGCTCCTAGGGTTAATTAGGTATTCCTTAAGGATAACCTCCCTAGATACCTTCCTACCGACCTTCCTAGGCTTAGAAGCCTTGGTCATTTGGGTCTTACCTAGGTTGACTCTAGGGGTAACTCCCCTTGCAACCTTCTTAGTGGCCACCCTAGGTTTCCTAGAAACCCTAGCCACTAGGCACACCCTTTGGTCAACTCTAGGGATGACTTCCCTATTGACCTTGGTCTTCCTAGACCTAGTTTGTGTTCCATAGTCAAATGGAACAATATGATAAGCCACTTTAGGCTTAGGTTTGTGACCCAAACCTTGCTTGCCCTTGGTTGACTTTTGACTCTTAGGTCCTTGGTGTTGACTTTGACTTTTGGACCTTTGACTTTGACCATTAGACCCTTTAAAATGATTTTGTATCTTATTTAGAGTCTTTTCAAGTTTTTCAAGCCTTGACCTCAAGACTTGATTTTCCTTTTCTAATTGCCCAATTTTAGAATTTTGATTTAAATCTTGGGCATTGGACTTCCTAGGCATATGCCTAGTCCATTTAGGGTTTAGACCTAGGTGCTCTTGCACCTTTCTAATTGTCTCCCTAGGTAAAATTGATCTTGAGTTATTTGACCTAGGTTTGTCCTTAAATAAGTTGTTTTTAGGGACATTAGTCCCAAATTTCTCCCTACTTTTGAAGTTAACGCTTTTAGCT
The DNA here is from genome assembly GCA_025175895.1 of Wurfbainia villosa. Lineage (NCBI taxonomy): Eukaryota > Viridiplantae > Streptophyta > Magnoliopsida > Zingiberales > Zingiberaceae > Wurfbainia > Wurfbainia villosa. The sequence goes on along the minus strand of CM046008.1, from coordinate 40,045,885 downwards.
CCTAAACAAATATATTTATCTCTAGCATGCTTTTCATGGTGAATTGCAAGAGAATTAAAATTTCTAGAATGCTTTTGACTTTTAAATTTGGAAGGTGCATTATTAAAATATACCTTAGGGTTAGCTATAGAAGCTCCCCCTACTTGTGATGCTCCTCCTTGCCCCTTCTTCTTCCCCCTAGGGGATTGACTCCGATAATGCCCCTTTGAATTGCACTTGAAGCATATGATGTGCTCCTTGCCTTTAGGTGTTGGGGAACCAGCATCCTTGACTTTTGGTGCCGGTGGAGCTTTCCTAATCTTCTTTGTGCACTTGCTCTTATAGTGCCCAAATTCCCTACACTCAAAACACATAATATTATTTTTATTTGAAATTAGAGTGTTTGAGTTACCTAGGTTAGTGGTGGAGTTCGGAATTGACACTTCATCTTGACTGGATGTAGAAGCTTCTTCTTGATGCTCCGGTGTTGAGGAAACTCTAATCTCCTCCTCAATCCTAGAAGTGGATGCTTCTTTCACTTCCTCCACCAACTCGGAAATTGACTCCCTATCAACTTCCGATTCTACTTCCTCTTCCTCTTTGGATGTTGATGATCTCTCAATCTCCAAGTCCTCACTTCCTTGTGAGGGTGATGCATTAGCCTCTTCGGTCTCTTCCTCTTGGACCATTGATGGGCTTTCATGGAGCTTGGCCACTTGGCTCCATAGCTCGTTTGCATCTACATAATTACCTAAAATACACAAGATATTGTTAGGTATTAAATCAATTAACAACTTCATTACCTTCTCATTCTTTTCGAAGGATTGGACTTGCTCTTCGGTCCATCTCTTTTTCTTGAGGAATCCACCTTTTGGTCCTCTTGGATAGCTATATCCTTCCATTAAGATAGACCATTCTTCGAAGTCCCTCATCATTAGGAAGTCTTCAATTCTTGCCTTCCAAGAATTGAAACCTTCTCATCCATAGAAGGAATAGGGAATTGGGGTGTTGATGTCCCATCCCAATGGTTCTTCCATCTTCACCCTCTAGCCTCTTTGTCTTAGCTCCCGGCGGTTAGTCCGTAGAAGAGCCCCGGGCTCTGATACCAATTGTAGGAGATTTGAGGCCGCTAGAGGAGGGGTGAATAGCGTTGACCGTACGTAGATGGAAATCGTTCGCGTGCTTGTCTACAATTTCGTTAGTACACAGCAGAATAACAAGAATAATAATGATAACGAAACATACAACACGCAAACACAAAGATATAACGTGGTTCGGAATCGAAATGGTTCCTACTCCACGGATTGGGTTCGTACGAACCCTAGCGATGCCAATCACACACCACTAAGATAAATACTCCTTCTCGACACAAGTCGGAGTGGAGAAACCTCTTACAATAAGATTACAACAATAATCTAAATACAACAAGCAAATATAAGAAGAAATACAATAAGAGAAGTAAAGAACACTTTACAAAACTCTTTAGAAGCTTGCTTGTTGATTGCCTTGGACTAGCACTTGAAAGCCCTGATTTGCAGTAGCAAATCGCTTCAAAACTTCCAAGAAAATCGGTTAAGAACTGATGCCAAAAACCCTCCCGTCGAGCTCCTTTTATCCTTGCGCGCGACCTGGATTTCTGCCCATCAGTCGACTGCCATAAGTCACCAGTCGACTGATGGCACTGTTGTCGTGAGACAACGGCTCGATCCACGCTGGAAAAACTCCAACGGATCTCTTGGCAGTAGACTGCCAATATTGGCGATCGGCGCGTGAGTCGACTTCTAGTCGGCTACGGGCATTCATGCTCGCGGTGAACTAGCGATCGCTCCAATGAGCGATCGGCGCGAGCAGCGGTTTTGCTCCAAACTGTCAGTCGAACTCAAGTCGACTCACGACAGTCGAACCGACCATAATGCCAGTCGACTGCCAACCTCAAACATGAGGTTTAAACCTAAATATGGTGCCCCCATACTTGCTAGACCACCCTTAGCCGAGACCTAAGCCTTCTAGCCACCTCCATCAGCCTCATGCCTCTCGGATCCCTCCAAGTCATCCATGACTTGTTCATCCATCGCGCTAGCCTCCAGGTGCTTCCCTCGGCTATGTCATGCTAACGGTGTCTACACCGCCAAGGCACATTGGACTTACACTGCCAAGACTCCGCTTGGACTTTACGCTGCCAATATCAATCCCCTTGGACTTCCAAATGCCAAGACTCAAGCTTGGACTTTCCCTTGCCAACCCATGTTGGACTTTCCATGCCAAGACCCATGCTTGGACTTTCCATTTGCCAAGACCCATGCTTGGACTTCTCATTTGCCAAGACCCATGCTTGGACTTCTCATGCCAAGTACACAAGACTTGGACCTTCCCAATTGCCAAGTGTCCCACTTGGACTTTCCATGCCAAGTACCCATGACTTGGACTTTACCTTGCCAAGACCCATGCTTGGACTTTCCCATAATCACATGGTCAACCCTAGTCAACCATCAAAGTCTCCCTCGAGTCAAACTCGAGTCTAGTCAATTATAACCTGGATCGATTGTATAAACAATCTCCCCAACATATTAACCGACATCAATGTCAAACATCAATGTCAAACCACTTTGTCAAACATCAAAACATCACTCGAGTCAAACTCGAGTCCTGGTCAATCATGACCTGGGCCGATTGCACCAACAAAAATTACTCCTAAAACCCTATATATTTTGCTCACATCAATTCCCCCAGACTTAAGTATTTGCTTGTCCTCAAGCAAACCTCAGTGCCATGAAATTTTTAAAAAGGTATTGTTCCATACATAACATGTTAACTAGATTTATCAAGTGGTATTTGCAATCAAAGCAAAATAGATATGTTCTAGAAATTCACTAAGTTAGCTTCTCATGCTCATGATAAGCGAATCTTCTTCGGGGATACCCATTTCATGGTAAGTTAAGTCGTCATCCTATAGGTTTCCTAAGGTCTCCGGCTCTTAGGCACTGGCCAAAGTGAGGGTCGTTCCCTAGATCTAGCACAAAGTCTCAAAGGTGTGCTCGGTATTGAGAAAATTGGTAGGTGTTTCCCCAGTAACTTAACTCGGTCTCAAAGGGGTACCTAACCATTTCCACCCACGATAACTTTTTTTTTTGGGATTTTGATTTTTTCGAATGAGCTTTCACAATCCGAGCATCTCTAATAACTAAAATGCTAAATCTAGAGTCACCTATGGATTCCAAAGTACTAGACTACTGAGATAAATCATAACTAGGTATGTACTTGATTTTCCCTTTCAGAATATTCGTCATGTGTAGGTGTAAAAATAAAAGATACCCAGTGTAAGTCTAGAACATTCGTTAGAGCAAATAAAATAAAATACCACGAGATAAATGAAGTTAAGCTAACCATGGAAACAACTCATGAAGAAAACTTTAGCAATACTACTAAGGTAGCTTAAAGATAACAAAAATTAAGTACTGAAGAAACTAAAAACTCTATGTATGAAAAAATGAATGCTGACGAAAAATGCAAATGACAAGAAAGAAACTACTGCTAGAAACAAAATAAATTATAACAAGGGGTCCCCCAAAACTTATATGAGATTGTACCGCTAATATGGTGGATGAGGTTGAAAGTCTGGTAGTCTCGGCATGTCAGGCTCCTGGGTAAACCTGGTGCTCAGCGGCTGATGCCTCGTGTACATGTGGTCAATCTGAGAGCTGGTGGATGTAGCGGCTGCTCTGTGCTCCTCCTCCCGGGCCCACTGTGCCTGCTAGGCATGCATGTACTGCCGTATATCCTGGCGGTAGGTAGCCTCATCTTGGCGATAGGTAGCCTCCTCTTGGAAGTAGACACAGGCCTCGTCATAGAACTCCTCAGCCCGCTGGAAGTGCTCCCGGAAGCCCTAAAACTCTACCTGCGTGTAATCACTCTGCTCCTCCCATCGCTGCCTCTGCATCTGCAGATCGGCATATATGTCATCGAGGCATGATCGGAACTCTAAAAAATCATAGGCAGATGTACCTGCATCTTGCTCAAAAGTAGAAAAAGGTGGTGGTACATGTAGGGATCTCTTATGCAAAATAGCATATGCACAACGGAAAAATAGGATCCCTTCCAAGTGATCCTTGCGAAAGAAAACCTCGTACAAAAATAAATTTCTCAAAACCTATCTTATAAGAGAGTATTACCTTTGTTGTGTGCCCTTTTTAATCCCGCTTCTCCTTGGGTTTGTTGGATCTTTTAGCACGTTCAAATGTCCGTGCCTCTATATGTATCCACACGAGCAAGCTCTTGTCTCACAAAAGAAACTAGAAGAGCTCTCCTTTACTTCTTACTAGAGAAGTCCCTAAAGGAGAGGAAGGTAGGGAAAAGAGAAAGGAAGAAGAAGACCACTCTTCTTGCTAGCCTACACTCACAAAAGCCACACAACCAAAGCTTCTCACCACCAAGCTCTCTCCAAGCCTCAAGCTTCAACCAAGCCTCAAGTTTTCACCTAGTTGGCTGGGCACCCCATGGGGTGTTTTATAGGATTGAAAAAAACCTTTCACCTCCTATCACATTCAATGCAATCAGTTGCATTGAAATATAATTACACTCCTTGTTTGGCCGGCCACATGTGGAGAAATTCCAAAGGTCAAAACCCTTTGTCTCCTTCCACCTCATCAAGCTTAGGTGGCATGCTTATGTGGCATTCATGCATGTTGAATTAATCTTATTAATTCAATAAGCTTATGTTATCATATTGAATTAATCTCATTAAATCAATAAGGTAACATATTGAATTAATCTTATTAAATCAATTAAGCTTAGCATATTGAATTAATCTCATTAAATCAATAAGCTAAAATTCTCATTAAGCTTAAAGTCCAAAAACCATTTTGTACTTAAGCTCATTCCCAAATTATTCTAGTCAAACTAGAATGCACTAATTCTTCTAATCATCATGCTCTTTGTGTGTGACCCTATAGGATCTCATAACGTTGGCAGTGGATCTAAACTCTTTTAGATACACAAGCAATGAGAGACATCTAGCAATACATCATTGCTACCCAAGTTACGAAATAAGTCAAGATCCGACTAACCTTTCCGTGACTACTATAATGTATGACCGTGTCCTATCCTTGATATCAGATTGACCAATGAGGCATAGACCGTGTCATCCTCGATCAATCTATGTGTTTCTTGATCCCTGAGTAAACTAACTCAAACAAATGAGCTCAATATCTCATATTGACTCATTCGAGCATGGCCATGCATTTTAGTAGTTCTACTCAATCAAGGGGACCACAGATATCACTCCCGTCATATGGGAGGGATAGATCCCATCTATATCACTCACATCCCTCCGCATAATTTGTTACATACCCAGTAATCTCCTTTATGGTCCACCCTATTACGGGTGACATTTGACGATACCAAAATACATAACTCCTTATGTAGGGAACCGTAGTGACTTCAGGTTTGAGGACTATTCATACCAATAGTCACATGAAAATGTTTATGACACTCATATGACGATCCATGAAACTTTCTCATGGCGGGTCAGTTCAGTATATATTCTCTAATATATACCCATGTGTCAACTTGATATCATATATCTATGACTTGTGAGATCAAGTCATCAATTGACCTACATGCTAGTCTTTATGTATTAATATTGCCCTTGTATATTAACACTTGACTAGGAACATTTAGGAAAGTGTTCTCTACAGCCTCTCATAATCAATTCTGCCAATTGATGTGCTGTAGATAAGAACCTACTTTTCTAGGGCATTATTATATATTTAATTTAGCTGGCACATGCATGACGTAAATATATAATAACCAATTCTTTGCCTTTATAGAATATGATACAAAATGTTCCCTATTCAACCATCACATGATTGGTTCTAGGGCTATAACTAACAATCTCCCACTAGCATTAGTACCAATCACTATGATATCTAATACCTAGTGACCTAGTGTGACCATCATGCTTCCTCTATGCCAAAGCCTTAATCAATGGATCTGTGATGTTAGCTTCTGTCGGTACTCTGCATATCCTCACATCTCCTCTATCGATGATCTCTCAAATGAGATGGAAGCGTTGCAGTATGTGTTTGGTCCGCTGATGTGATCGAGGTTCCTTAGCCTGTGCAATAGCCCCATTGTTGTCACAATAGAGGTCTATTGGATCTGCAATGCTAGGAACTACCCCAAGTTCACTGATGAACTTGCGGAGCCAAACAGCCTCCTTTGCTGCATCAGACGCAGCAATATACCCACGCTTGTAGAATCGCGAAGCTGTGTTAGCTTGAACTCTTCCAGCTCACAGCTCCACCATTCAGGCAAAACATGTACCCCGATTGCGATATATAGTCATCCTTGTCTGTTTGGAAGCTTGCATTACTATAACCCTTTACAGTTAGCTCCTCATTGCCTCCAAATATCAGGAAATATTCTTTCGTTCTTCGTAAGTATTTAAGAATATTTTTGACTACTATCCAGTGACTTTCACCTGGATCCGACTGGTATCTACTCGTCATGCTCAAAGCATACGAGACGTCAGGACGAGTACAAAGCGTGGCGTACATGATAGACCCTATAGAAGATGCATAAGAGATCTTATCCATGTGATCTCTCTCCTCCTTAGAAGAGGGACATTGAGTCTTCGAAAGACTCACACCATGTGATAAAGGCAGAAATCCTTTCTTGGAATTTTGCATAGCAAAATGATCTAGCACTTTATCAATGTATGTACTCTGACTTAGGCCAAGTAATCTTTTAGATCTATCTCTATAGATTTTGATGCCTAGAATATAGGCAGCTTCACCTAATTCTTTCATCGAGAAACAATTCCCTAACCACATCTTCACAGACTGGAGTGCGGGAATATCATTTCTGATGAGAAGTATGTCATCCACATACAAGATAAGAAATACAACTGTGCTCCCACTATTTCTCTTGTAGACACAAGGTTCATCTTCATTCTTGATGAAACCAAACTCCTTGATTGCATCATCGAATCAAAGATTCCAGCTTCGAGAGGCTTGCTTTAGTCCATAAATGGACCTTTGCAGTTTGCATACCTTTCCAGGATGCTTTGGATCTTCAAAACCCTCAGGATGTATCATGTACACATCCTCGAGTAGCTTTCCATTCAGAAAAGTTCTTTTGACATCCATCTGCCAGATCTCATAATCGTGGTAGGCTGCAATAGCAAGTATGATTCGAATGGATTTAAGCATCGCAACTGGTGAAAAGGTTTCATCATAGTTAATACCATGAATTTGTTTGAATCCTTTAGCCACCAATCTACCTTTATAGGTACGCTTATTACCATCCATGTCAGCCTTTACTTTAAAGACCCACTTACACCCAATGGGTTTTACCCCTTCAGGTGGATCAACCAAAGTCCATACTTGGTTAGTGTACATGGATTCCATTTCGGATCTCATGGCCTCTAGCCATTTCTCGAAATCTGGGCTCATCATAGCTTCTTGATAGGATGTAGGCTCATCAAGATCGACAAGCAATACATCACCGTTGTCAGTCAAGAGAAAAGAATATCTCTTGGGTTGATGACAGATCCTATCAGATCTACGAAGAGGTTGGTCAACTTGAACAGGTGTTTGCTCCACAACTCTTTGGGGAACAATTTCCTCATCCACAACACTTTGTGGTGCCTATTCATTTTCCATCGAAGCCTTAGTGTTATCTTCATCTTGAATTTCTTCAAGATGAATTTTACTCCCACTAGTTTTTCTAGAAATAAATTCTCTTTCTAGAAAGATAGCATTTCTGGCAACAAACACCTTGCCAAGTGTGGGATTGTAAAAGTAATATCCCTTAGTTTCCTTGGGATATCCTATAAAATAACACTTATCTGATTTGGGTCCTAGTTTATCTGAGACTTGACATCTAACATAAGCTTCACAACCCCAAATCTTTATAAAAGACATTTTGGGACTCTTCCCAGTCCATAACGTATATGGTGTCTTTTCTACGGCTTTTGATGGGACGCGATTAAGTGTGAAAGCGGCTGTCTCTAGAGCTAAACCCCAAAAGGAAGTAGGTAGATCAGTCTGGCTCGTCAAGATCAGTCTGGCTCATCATTGATTGTACCATATCTAATAGAGTACGATTTCTCCTCTCAGATACACCATTCCATTGTGGTGTTCCAGGTGGAGTGAGTTGGGATATTATCCCACACTCAGCCAGGTGATCACGAAACTCTTGACTAAGGTATTCACCACCTCGATCTGATCGAAGTAGCTTAATACACTTACCAAGTTGGTTTTGTACTTCATTCTTGAATTCTTTGAACTTTTCAAAGGATTCTGAATTATGTCTCATCAAATATAAGTAGCCAAATCTAATCATATCATCAGTGAAAGTAATAAAGTACTTATAGCCTCCTCTGGCTTCGACATTGAAAGGGCCACATACATCAGTATGCATGAGTCCTAACAAGTCCGTCGCTCTCTCGCCATGTCCACTAAATGGAGTTTTAGTCATCTTTCCTAAAAGACAAGATTCGCATACCTCATATGATTCAAAATCAAATGAGTCCAATAATCCATCTTTATGGAGTTGGGATATGTGTTTTTCATTTATATGACCTAGGCGACAGTGCCAGAGATATGTTTGGTTCAAATTATTCGATTTAAACCGTTTGGTATTTACATTGTAAATTGGGTTTTCTAAATCTAGAACATAGAGACCATTCATAAGTGGTGCATTACAATAGAACATTTCATTCAAATAAATGGAACAACATTTGTCCTTTATTATAAAAGAAAAGTTTTTCTTGTCTAAACAAGATACAGAAATTATGTTCTTCGTTAATGCAGGTACATAAAAGCACTCCTCTAGTTCTAAGATAAGCCCAGTGGGCAAAGACTAAGAATATGTTCCTACAACTACAGCAGCAACTTTTCCGCCATTGCCTACTCGTAGGTCCACTTCGCCCTTTGCCATTAGTCTACTATTTCTCAGTCCCTGCACATTAGTACAAATGTGAGATGCACATCCGGTATCTAATACCCATGTAGAAGAAATAGATAGATTAACTTCTATAACGTGTATACCTGAGGCAGAAGTCCCACTTCTTTTCTTCTTTACTTCCTCAAGGTAGACTTTGCAGTTCCGCTTCCAGTGTCCAGTCTCACCGCAATGGAAACAGTCCCCTTCCTTAGGTTCTTTACCTTTACCCTTTGAAGTGGATGAATTGGCCTTGCCTTTGGCTTGGGTCTTACCCTTGCCTTTGCGCTTACCTTTGCCCTTTTTGGCCATTAGTACGTTACTAACTTTCTTCTTGAGATTCGGTTCGTGATTCTCAACATCTTTGAGAATCTCGAGCAAAGGTTTATCAATTTCATTCATGTTATAATTCATGACGAATTGATTATATGCTTTAAGAACGCGATTGCAGGATAACATCGGTTGCCAATTCTTGGCTCAGTGGAAAACCTAGTCTTTCAAGGTTCTCAACGTACCCTATCATTTTAAGTACATGAGTTCCTACAGGTGTTCCTTCTTGCATATTGCATGCAAAAAGAGCCTTAGACACTTCAAAACGCTCGTGCCTAGCTTGTCCTTGATATAGTTGTTTCAAATGCTCAACCATATCATAGGCATCCATGTTCTCATGTTGCTTCTGAAGCTCAGAGTTCATGGTGGCAAGCATAAGACACGACACATCTAATGTGTCATCTTGATGCTTCTTATAAGAATCCTTTTCAGCACGAGTGGCCGCAGGGGCAGGTGTTTCAGGGATAGACTACTCTAGGACATACAGTTTATGTTCTTGCTTGAGGATAATCCTCAAGTTCCTATACCAGTCTAGAAAGTTAGCTCCATTGAGCTTGTTTTTCTCAAGGACAGATCGCAAGTTGAGGGGGTGTGTCGTGTTAGATGACATGGTGATCTACAACATTAAAATGCAAAATTAAGTATCATACCTAAGTCATTTAATTAGGCCTTTAATTAAATGAGGCTCCCACTAAATTCTCATAGCTTTGATATGAGCTAATCATTGATGTAGGCAAACACATTTTGCTTACATCATTAGCTTCTATTTAGCTATAAATTTATATGGGATAAAGATCCACATCATACTTCGTTTTGAGTTAGCTTTGGCTAATCACCCAAGACGTAGTATGATTAGGTAGGCAATCTTTTGCCAATTACATCTGATGTAACTCTTTAATAGCTTTGGTTAAGTTTAGATTAGTTTAGTGCTTATTCCTAAACCAACTTCCAGGCCGTGGCGAGGCACAGAGGTCTTCTTTGATATCGGAGCAACGATCACTTTCTAAGACAAAGCTGATGTTCGGAAATCACACAAAACTAATTTTTGAAACTTATTTTCAAAGCTATTATATGCCTCTACTTTCTTAATTAATTAAGAAAAAATTAATTAAGTCATAACCAAGTTTGATAGCGGGACATCACGATTGTCCACTCGCACTCTTCCAAGATAAAATGCATTGCTTTGCTTTGGCAAACCCAACAACAAATGATCGAGGAAGTAGTGAGTACCAAACTTTGGTAGGCATATCGTTTTTGACTTATTAAGAAATAAACTTAAACATGCATCACATACATATTAGCATACATCACATATAAGCTAAATTAACATGCATCACATACATATTAAACTAAGCGTGTCATGGTTATGACCCTTATTCTACAATCTTCTCAAGCCAATGAAAAGATTGATTGGTCAACCTAGGGATAGCATCTTCTCCCAAGTGATTCCTTTTGGTTGTCTTGTGTTGTTGACTTCCTCCTTGTAACGTCATCTTCCAATGGACTCTCCATCAATATTTTGTATATTACAAAAGGAGAATTACTCGAGTTACATTCGAGTCTAAAACTAATTTTACAACAAGAATTTTAGGAGAAAGGCACGACACGCAGGCCGTATTAAGAATTACAACACACATTCACAAACTTTTTGGGACTAGGCCATAACCATGCACCATGTCAATTTTAACTTTTAAAAGACATCGGATATTTTATTATGTTTGAAAAATTGCTAATGCAATTATCAACTCATAATAAAATTTATCCTACTTCTATATTACATATACAATAGAGAAAACCTATTTTTATACGATCTTTCACAAGTGGCTCTGATACCACTGTAGGGATCTCTTATGCAAAATAGCATATGCGCAACGGAAAAATAGGATCCCTTCCAAGTGATCCTTGTGAAAGAAAACCTCGTACAAAAATAAATTTCTCAAAACCTATCTTATAGGAGAATATTACCTTTGTTGCATGCCCTTTTTAATCCCGCTTCTCCTTGGGTTTGTTGGATCTTATAGCACGTTCAAATGTTCATGCCTCTATATGTATCCACATGAGCAAGCTCTTGTCTCACAAAAGAAACTAGAAGAGCTCTCCTTTACTTCTTGCTAGAGAAGTCCCTAAAGGAGAGGAAGGTAGGGAAAAGAGAAAGGAAGAAGAAGACCACTCTTCTTGCTAGCCTACACTCACAAAAGCCACACAACCAAAGCTTCTCACCACCAAGCTCTCTCTATGCCTCAAGCTTCAACCAAGCCTCAAGTTTTTCACCTAGTTGGCCGGCCACCCCATGGGGTGTTTTATAGGATTGAAAAAAACCTTTCACCTCCTATCACATTCAATGCAATCAATTGCATTGAAATATAATCACTCCTTGTTTGGCCGGCCACATGTAGAGAAATTCCAAAGGTCAAAACCCTTTGTCTCCTTCCACCTCATCAAGCTTAGGTGGCATGCTTATGTGGCATGCTTATGTGGCATTCATGCATGTTGAATTAATCTTATTAATTCAATAAGCTTATGTTATCATATTGAATTAATCTCATTAAATCAATAAGGTAACATATTGAATTAATCTTATTAAATCAATTAAGCTTAGCATATTGAATTAATCTCATTAAATCAATAAGCTAAAATTCTCATTAAGCTTAAAGTCCAAAAACCATTTTGTACTTAAGCTCATTCCCAAATTATTCTAGTCAAACTAGAAAGCACTAATTCTTCTAATCATCATGCTCTTTGTGTGTGACCCTATAGGCTCTCATAACGTTGGCAGTGGATCTAAACTCTTTTAGATACACAAGCAATGAGCGACATCTAGCAATACATCATTGCTACCCAAGTTACGAAATAAGTCAAGATCCGACTAACCTTTCCGTGACTACTATAATGTATGACCATGTCCTTCTATCCTTGATATCAGATTGACCAATGAGGCATAGACCGTGTCATCCTCGATCAATCTATGTGTTTCTTGATCCCTGAGTAAACTAACTCAAACAAATGAGCTCAATATCTCATATTGACTCATTCGAGCATGGCCATGCGTTTTAGTAGTTCTACTCAATCAAGGAGACCACAGATATCACTCCCGTCATATGGGAGGGATAGATCCCATCTACATCACTCACATCCCTCCGCATAATTTGTTACATACCCAGTAATCTCCTTTATGGTCCACCCTATTACGGGTGACGTTTGACGATACCAAAGTACATAACTCCTTATGTAGGGAACCGTAGTGACTTCAGGTTTGAGGACTATTCATACCAATAGTCACATGAAAATGTTTATGACACTCATATGACGATCCATGAAACTTTCTCATGGCGGGTCAGTTCAGTATATATTCTCTAATATATACCCATGTGTCAACTTGATATCATATATCCATGACTTGTGAGATCAATGTTAGGGATTAGACACCCGCTAGAGGGGGGGTGAATAGCATGTGACCCGTACGTAGATGGAAATCGTTCGCGTGCTTGTCTACAATTCGTGTTAGCGCAGCGGAATAATAATAATAAAAGCAATACACGAAATACAATCACACACGAACACGATGATATAACGTGGTTCGGAACCGTAACGGTTCCTACTCCACGAATCGGGCTCAAACGAGCCCTAGCGATGCCAAACACACACCACTATCAAATAACTCCTTCTCGACATAAGTCGGAGGTGGAGAAACCTCTTACAATAAGATTACAACAATAATCTAAATACAACAAGCAAATATAATAGGAAATACAATAAGAGAAGTAAAGAACACTTTACAAAAACTCTTTAGATCGCTTGCTTGTTGATCGCTTGAATCGTGGTTGAAGACCCTGATTTGCAGCAGCAAATTGCCTCAAAAACATCAAAGAAATCGCTCCAATAGCCCTCAAGAACCGATTTCTTTTTCCTCCACCACGATCTCCATACATAGCTTCAACCTGTGTTGGAAAAAGTCTATCAGTCGACTGATCGGGACCATCAGTCGACTGATGCCACTGTTGTCGTGAGACAACGGCTAGTTCCACGTTGGATAAGTCCAACGGAACTACCATCAGTCGACTGATTGTGACCATCAGTCGACTGATGGAGTCCTCACTCGACCAGTCGAGTCTCGACTCCATTCTGTGGCCGAATTCTCGAGCACCAGTCGACTGATCACACAATCAGTCGACTGTTCGATCCATCAGTCGACTGCCAACCTATGGCAGTCGACTGCTAGGCCATAACCCGCAGTCAAACCCTAGTTGACTCGGTCCAGTCGACTGCCACATGGCACCAGTCGACTGGAACACCTCAAACATGAGGTTTTAACTCAAATATGGTTCCCCCATACTTGCTAGACCACCCTTAGCCTAGACCTAAGCCTTCTAGCCACCTCAATCAGCCTCACGCCTCTCGGATCCCTCCAAGTCATCCATGACTTGTTCATCCATCGCGCTAGCCTTCAGGTGCTTCCGTCGGCTATGTCATGCTAACGGTGTCTACACCGCCAAGGCACATTGGACTTACGCCGCCAAGACTCCGCTTGGACTTTACACCGCCAAGCATTGGACTTGTGCTGCCAAGACTACCGCTTGGACTTTACGCCGCCAATATTAAACCCCTTGGACTTCAAATGCTAACCCATGTTAGACTTTCCATGCCAAGACCATGCTTGGACTTTCCATGCCAACTCATGTTGGACTTTCCATTTGCCAAGACCCATGCTTGGACTTTCCTTGCCAACACATGTTGGACTTTCCATTTGCCAAGACCCATGCTTGGACTTTTCCTTGACAATTATATTATCATATGTTTTTGTCGAAACATCAAAACACATCAACACATCACTCGAGCCAAACTCGAGTCCTGGTCAATCGTGACCTGGGTCGATTGCACCAACAATCAAGTCATCAATTGACCTACATGCTAGTCTTTATGTATTAATATTGCCCTTGCATATTAACACTTGACTAGGAACATTTAGGAAAGTGTTCTCTATAGCCTCTCATAATCAATTCTGCCAATTGATGTGCTATAGATAAGAACCTACTTTTCTAGGGCATTATTATATATTTAATTTAGCTGGCACATGCATGACGTAAATATATAATAACCAATCCTTTGCCTTTATAGAATATGATACAAAATGTTCCCTATTCAACCATCACATGATTAGTTCTAGGGTTATAACTAACAGTACAGGTGCAAGCTCATGTCTACGTGGACTAGGTGGGCTCCTATGCATGCGTGGACTGGAAGGAGAGTGATGTAAAGGGGGAGAAATAGGTGCCGATGTGGATGGTCCCTCGTATGGTGCGGACTCCACTATCAGGTCTAAGCACCAGTTGGCGCAAGTGGTGATGGTAAAATACCGAAAAAAAATTGAACTCTAATTAATACCTAAGCTAGGTATTAATTTGGAGGGGCTAATTAAATCTAGGTGTGGTCGTATAGGGTAAGAACCCAAAAAGGATTTTAAGCAAACCCGTTAAACAAAAGCCACCCAACCCGTTAATCTTTTATTGTTGCCGTTCTTCCCTTCCAGTTCTCGCCGATGAATTCTCCTCATGTGAGCGTTTTGCGCACACCGCGAGTTACTCGTCACCGACTTTGCCGCCCGACGCTGCTCCTTCCCAAGCCCCTCTCTTCCTCTTCTTCTTCACGTGCGACCACCTTTCTCTCTCTGTGCGATCTCGTCTCCACGGACCACACGATTGTCAGACGCCATCTCCTCTTAACGCACGACCTCCCTACTCCGTCGCTCAAGCGGTTCTGGGCAGCAGATCTTTCACCATTCGCATGATCTCTCTACCTCTCACGTCCTCTTCTTCTCTGAAGCAGTCAGCTGTCGACGTTTTCACATTCTCGGTGGAAGGTTCGGCTGGAGGGGAGTGTCGGGCTTAAGTTGGGTGGAAGTTTTCCCAGAAGCAAGGGGGGGTTTCTCACTATCGATCAGCGTCGAAGCTAGGGGACCAGAGATCTTAGCAGGTCAATAGGGCAAGTGAGCTTGGATCTCTCCATCAGTAGGTTTCTTCTTCCCCATCTACGATGAGTTTCATCTCTGACCAATTTTGTTCC
This sequence comes from Wurfbainia villosa, assembly GCA_025175895.1. Lineage (NCBI taxonomy): Eukaryota > Viridiplantae > Streptophyta > Magnoliopsida > Zingiberales > Zingiberaceae > Wurfbainia > Wurfbainia villosa. The sequence continues at coordinate 40,030,573 of CM046008.1, read as the reverse complement.
TTCTTTGGTTACAGCCATCTTCGAGTTTTCCTCATAATTACTGATCTCCATTGCCAATCAACACTAGAATTAGGTAAGAATTGATTATTTTTTTCTTTTGGGATGAGGATACAGCTCCTAGCTATGATTTCCCTCGTATGACCTAATCAGTGATTTGGGAAGTAGGTGATCAGGTGAACAGGGCTGTCGGTTGTTGGGGATTTTAATTGCCGATGAAGCTTCAATTTCTGGTAAGCAAGATCAATCCCCTTTTGTTCAGTAAATTCCATTCGGTGGAGATGGCTATGGGTTTGCTTGTGAAGTGTTGAACGGGAATCATGTGTTAGGGTATGGAAGGCTCGTTGGGTTGTTCCGATGGGTTGTGTCAGCTATTCACAGATTTTGCAGGTGAATTTAACTAGCTGTGAGGTCCGTAATATTCTGTTGAGAGGTTGTGAGTGGGGTTAGGTAAGTTGTAATTGTTCGGGAGAGTGAGGATTGGCTGTACGGCTAGAAATTGAGTGTAAAAGACTGTGTGAGTAAGCTGTGAACAACTGTGCGGCTGTGGGCAAGGAATTGCCAATGATACGGTTGTGAACAAGGCTACTCTTGGTCGCAAAAGGGTTACAATAACCTTGAATGGTTGGTATTGGGCTTAGCTCGGTTGGGGCTAAGTGAAAGGAGTCGGAAGAAACGGAGTGTGTTAATTAGGGCTTGGTTGAGATTAGTCAGGTCTTGAAATTAGTGCAGAATGTCGGTTGTCAATCGAGCTAGGTGATGCTCTGATCTCGACTACAAATGGAAATTATAACACATATTCAATAAGGAATATGGATATGGGGAAATACGTAGTAGTTAATTCGTATTTTGTTGTATGCTTGCACTAAATTATAATTGATGATATTTGCAGGACGTGGATAAGAGACCGGTCCGTGGACATGAGGACCCTAGTACTACGAGCATTTACAGCAGGTGGGTAATTTTCTACCCTGGTCAGGTAGATGTAATTGAATTCAGATTTAGTCGTAGATATGAGCAAGTTAGGTGTTCATATTATCTTGACCCTGCTGTTATTTATCTTATGGTTGATACTTGTCGTTGGCTATATTTACTTAAAGGTTGATATCACATTTCCTTTATTATGATTTAGGATTATAGATGTGATGTAAATAGGCCTAGATGTTTAGTAGGGTGTAGATGTTAGAGTATGGGTGATGACCCAATTTATAAATTAGCAAAAAGGTCATCCGTGGGTAGGTAATGCCCTAAATGTAGGAGTTATTCCAATACTCGTATGTTGCATACTTATTTACCAACCACGTGTTGTGTAAATGGTCAGGTGAGTCGTGAATAGTTTGTCGATATGAACCGGTGGTCCTAGCTTGCCATGATCAGTTGAGTACGACTCTCTACATGATAGAGAGTGTACTAATCAAAGGGATATGACTCTTTGTTGAATAGAGAGTCTGTGGTAGATATCTGTATGTGAGACAATACCTTCATGTTATTGCATGCATACTGACGACATAGTCTCCCATGGGGTTGAGAGAGTCATCAGTCATCCTGCCTCTCAGGTTACTCCCAGAGGAGTAACTTGTGTGAGGGTAGAACATTTGTTGTGCCGCACTCTACCATTATAGACGATGGTAGTTGGAGTTGCGTGCAATTGTCCTGGGTGCGTGGTACTCGACCACTCATTGGTAGTGTCAGTCGGAGTGGCCAGTAGCAGGGACACTCGTTATGTAGCGAGCTCTTTACGCTCATATGCTACTTGATCATACTGCCCACTCGGCCACTCTAGAGCAGTGGTTGGTGTGAGTTGGGATAGTTGTCATGTCGTGCCACCTAGGCCACACTGGGGTCGTGGTAGCGAGTAGGGGTGAGCAGGCATGACCATGCACGCTGCATTGCCGTATCATATGGCATTTTGCATATTGGTATATATATATATACATATATGGATGTATATATATATACATAGATGATGGTGATCAGTATACATACAGATACAGTCTTACTCACTTTGATGATGCATTTGTATGTACTATGCTTGTTGCATTTGTTTGTACATATTCATACATGGTGTTGTATTTTCTGTATGGTAGTAGGCTGGGTACTTGTATACCTGTTGGTTGTTCACTATGATACCCTCGACCCATATCATGATGTAGTGTGAGTTAGTATTATTCTTTATACCTTGTGTTGTGGATATATACCCAAGTTGGATGAGGATAGAGTAGCTGATTGTCAGGTATGTCAGCATCGTTTGTTTGTTCAGTTTATTTAGTGTATTCATGCATGTGTACTTGTTATGTTGATGTATACCTATCATACCAGTAGATTAAACTATTGAATGACATGTGATATTGATATATATATTACATGTTCTATCTTATTACCTGCTGAGTTTTACTCACCACCATAGACCCTAGGTTTTTCTGTCACCCAAGTAACAGGTAGAAGTCTTCGTGACGACTTGGAGTTGCGCCGATGATCCATCCCATTTCCATTTTCCGAGTCTCCCGAGGAATTTGTTTTATGTCTTGGACTTTGATTATGTTATGGACTTATTTTATTATAGATTATGTCGTGATGTCATGGACTTTATTTCTGTATTCGATGTTTTATGTACGATTTTATTATTTTGGACTTGTCAGGTGGTGTACACCTGTATGTTTTTAGTATGTATGTTGTGGGCATGTGGTTTATATTTTCGCTGTAGTTGATATTGTAGGGAGTTGCTTCTGAGGCTCATTGGCTCCCATGTCCCCGGATTAAAATTTTCACTAATGAAAGAATTAATCCGGATGGGATGAATTTCCTTAGCACAACCTATTCGTCGTCGTGCTAACAACTTGAGTGGTCACTTGAACAAACTAGTTGTTCAAGTAACACAACTCTTCTAGTTGATTAGCCACGGAAGAGACGACGGACGGATCGCCGGTTTTTGTGTTTGTCTTCGGGGTCCATGATTATACAATATATATACATACGCACACATGTATAATCAACACTAAAAGGAACATGCTCAGATCTGAAAATAAAGTTATAACACTTTATACCTTACGATCTTCTACCGTATGTCCTATCCTTCTCGTGGACGAGGTGTGGACGAAGATCGTCCACGAGTAGAAGCCTTCTAGATCGCGTTCTTCCCTTCCTTGTCCGCTGTGAACAAAGAGAAGAACCAACAAATACCTATCCTTTCTAGAACCGACCACCAAATTAGGGAATTTGATGCAACCGCCGGCCAAGGAACAAGTGGATGAAGCGCCAGCCACCAATGGAAGGAGAACCGCCGGCCACCTTGGAGAGATTGGAGTGAACGTCGGCCACCAATGGAAGGAGAACCACCGGCCTAGGAATAAGAGAGTGGCCTAGAGGATGGGCACCAGCCAAGTCTTGATGGAGGAAGATGGCCGCTGGCAACAATTTGATGGAGGAAGATTGCCGCCCAAGCCCTAGCCTCCAAACCCTAGCCGCCCACTTTTGAGAAGAGCCAAACCCTAACTCCAATTCTTTTATCCTTGCCGCCCAAGCTTAAGCCTTCTATTTATAGAATTGGGCTTAAGCCTCCTTTAATCTCCACCGTCGGATCTAGGGTTTTATCCCAACCATCGGATCTAGGGTTTCATCCCAACCGTCGGATCTAGGATTTCATCCCAACCGTCGGATCTATGGTTTCATCCCATCCGTCAGATATAGGGTTTTATCCCAACCGTCGGATCTAGGGATTTAATCCCAACTGTCGATTCTAGCGTTTTTCATCCTAACCATCGGATCTAGGGATTTAATCCCAACCGTTGGTTCTAGGGTTTCATCCTAACCATCAGATCTAGGGATTTAATCCCAACCATTGGTTCTAGGTTTTGTTTTACATTCTTGGATCTAGACTTCACAAGGATTATATTAGGCTACGATAGGGACCATAAGGAGGAGTTGGATCTTGTCCACCCGATGGATCGGAACCACACAAATTTGATCCATTAATGATGTTCCATTCCACTAGAGGATCATCATTGAACTACCTCACAAACCCCCATAAATTAATATGGGCTCCATATATTATTCGTACATTAATCTCCCCATGTTTAAGATATCGAATATCCGTCAATTAATTGATTTACTGACCATCAATTAATTAACATCTAATTCCTCGAGTAGTACCACTCAACCTTATCATCATGTTGATTAAGGCAACCAGCTGGGTTTACATGATGAACCTTATGAGCTCCTCAAGGGGACATCATCAACCTAATATATAGGACACGGTTTCCTCCTATAATCAACGACACACCATGTAAATAATATCATTTCCCAACTTACCGGGCATATTGATTTAATCCATCTAAATCTCACCCTCTAGTAAATCAAAGAAATAAATACTAAGTACATGTGCCCGTTATTATATCGGGATTAAGAGCATGCACAACATAATATCCGAGGTCCGATTCAATTATGTAGTCAGTACTAAATTGAATCACCTCTATGTCGGTCCTGCTCAATACACCTAAGTGTACTAGTGTAACTTTATGTTCAAGACAAAACAATACCAAGCTACACTACAACCATGCCAATGGTTTGTCCAAAACCATCTTGGTCGTCAGCCTCTACTTATATTTTACAAGGGACTGATAACATGATCTTCTGTGCCACACCAAGCACCATGTTATCTACAATGTAAAATATTAGACAATATGCACACATAAATATATAAAGTGCAAACAATGATCATGTGATTCTTATTCCAAAATAAAATGTTCATACAAAAAGAGCTAGGCTTTCAGTATACATTCCAATAATCTCCCACTTATACTAAAAGACTATGCCGTCATCACTCTGCCATACATCTGATCCCCATGTCCTCCACATGCCTATTAAATGCTTTCGCTGGAAGGGCCTTAATGAATGGATCGGCCAGGTTATCCTCTGATGCAATCTTGGCGACAGCAACTTCTCCTCGCTTTACGATCTCTCGTATAAGGTGGAACTTGCGCTCTATGTGTTTACTCGCCTTATGGGCTCGTGGTTCCTTCGAGTTTGCAACTGCACCACTATTATCACAATAAATTGTGATAGTTCTGGGCAAACCAAAAATCACATCCAAGTCCATCAAGAAGTTCCTGAGCCATACAGCTTCCTTGGCTGCCTCAGAGGCTGCCACAAACTCAACTTCCATGGTAGAGTCCGCCACGCATTTCTGCTTGACACTCCTCCATACTATGGCTCCACCTCCAAAAGTAAACACAAACCCCGAGGTAGACTTACTCTTGTCCCTATCTGATTGGAAATCCGAATCCGTGTAACCCACAGAGACTAATTGATCTGCCCGATAAACCAGCATATAATCCCTAGTCCTTCTCAGGTACTTCAATATATGCTTTACCACAGTCCAATGTCCCTGTCCAGGATTACTCTGATATCTGCTAACCATGCCCACGGCAAAGAAGATATTCGGTCTTGTACATAACATAGCATACATAAGGCTTCCTACTGCCGAAGCATAAGGAACTGCCTTCATGTCCTCTATCTCCTTTGATGTTTTGGGACACATCTCTTTAGATAAAGGAACTCCATGCCTAAAAGGTAGAAAACCTTTCTTAGAGTTCTGCATGCTAAAACGAGCGAGGATAGTGTCGATGTATGAAGCTTGAGATAAGCACAACATCCTTTTCTTGCGATCCCTTATAACTTTGATCCCAAGGATGTGTCCCACTTCTCCCAAGTCCTTCATATCAAACTGTTTGGACAACCATACCCTTACGTCTGATAACACTTTGATATTGTTGCCAACTAACAAAATGTCATCTACGTATAGTACAAGAAACACCACTACATTTCCGTCACATCTCTTGTATACACAAGGCTCATCCGGACTTTGAATAAATCCATATGACTGGATTACCTCATCAAAGTGGATGTTCCATGATCTAGAAGCTTGCTTCAATCCATAAATGGACCGATTAAGCTTACATACAAGATGCTCTTTGCCTTTAGCAATGAATCCCTCTGGTTGCCGCATATAGATGTTCTCCTCAAGACTTCCGTTAAGGAAAGCTGTCTTGACATCCATTTTCCAAATCTCATAATCCATATGAGCAGCTATAGATAAGAGAATCCGGATAGACTTAAGCATAGCTACCGGCGAAAAGGTCTCCTCATAATCGATACCCTCTTTCTGAGTATACCCTTTCGCAACAAGCCTAGCTTTGAAGGTCTCAACCTTCCCGTCTACTCCTCTCTTTCTCTTGTAGATCCACTTGCATCCAATGACTTTTACACCATCGGGTGGTTCTACTAGCTCCCAGACCTGATTAGAATCCATAGATTCTATCTCTGAATTCATCGCACTTTGCCAAGATACCGCATCTCTATCATGGAGTGCCTCGTCATATGTCCAAGGATCCGGTTCATGTTCACCAGGGACTAAGTCCGAAGACTCTCCCAAAAACATGAATCTCTCGGGTTGTCTAACAACCCTCCCACTATGACGAGGTGCCTCTTGTGTATACTCTGTGACACGCGGTGCAGTGACTTGTGGTGTCTCCTCTTGTACCGGTGGTACTGAAGTCGGGACTTCCTCTATTAACTCCTCAAGAACAATCCTACTCGTGGGCTTGTGGTTCATCACATAGTCCTCCTCTAGAAATCTGGCATTTGTACTCACGATCACCTTCTGATCTCTAAGACTATAGAATAAACCACCCTTCTTTCCCTTAGGGTAGCCAACAAACAAGCGTATACATTGCGAGATTCCAACTTACCAAAGATCTCCTTCAAAGACATGTGCCGGACTACCCCAAATCAATATGTCTTAGACTAGGCTTTCACCCACCACAACTCTGGGAGTAGAGGGTAATACTTAGATGGAACCAAGTTCGAATGTGCTCGCTTCCGAGCAAACCCCGTAACGAATCGTAACTCGAATAACTCATCATCGATCTGACCATCTCCATAAGAGTCCTATTCCTTCGCTCCGCCACACCATTCTGCTGGGGTGTGCCAGGTGCGGACAATTGGGATTGAATCCCAACCTCTGATAAGTAACTCCTAAACTCTCCCAAGAGGTACTCGCCACCACGATCAGATCGTAATGTCTTGATACTTTTACCTTGACGGTTCTCCACATCAGCCTTGAATTCTTTGAACCTGTCAAAGCATTCAGACTTGCGGCACATCAAGTAAATGTATCCATATCTTGAATAATCGTCTATAAAAGAGATGAAATATTCAAAACCACCTCTTGCCTGGATAGACATAGGACCGCACAAATCAGAATGAACCAATTCTAACACATCTTTGGCTCTATACCCCTTGGCCTTGAAAGGCCTCTTGGTCATTTTACCTTCCAAGCAAGATTCACAGGTTGGGAGATCCTCCACCACTAATGAACCCAAAGGTCCATCAGCTATCAACCTTTGATTTCTACTTAGGTTAATATGACCAAGCCTTAGATGCCAAAGATATGTTTAGTTCATTTGCGAAGGTTCTTTTCTCTTATTAGATTTAGAAGATGAGTTATTTACTTCTATATGCATCGTGGGAGTTTTCGGTTCAAGAGTATATAAATTGCCAACCAATGTACTGCATCGTATAATCTCCCTATTCCTTTTTATAACCACTTTGTCATTAAAAGAAACAGAATATCCATCCATAAACAATTTAGAAACTGAAATTAAATTCTTTCTAAAAGTAGGTACATAAAGACAATTTCTCAAAACCAAAACTTTATTCCTATCAAAAGATAAATAAATGTCTCCCACTGCAATTGTCGCTACCTTTGAAGCATTGCCCATGAAGACGGTAATCTCTCACTCAACTAGTCATCGGGTTTCTTGGAACCCCTGTAAAGTATTGCAGACATGATCAGTGGCTCCTGTATCTACACACCAGGCACTGGGAGATAACACCACTAAACATGTTTCACCAACTAAACAAGAAGATATACCTTTGTTCTTTCGGCGAGGACAGTCCGCCTTCCAATGTCCAGTCTGCTTGCAAGTGAAGCACTTGCCTTTTGGCTTCTTCACTCCTGCCTGAGGTCCCAATGCCACTTTCTTCACTCCACCTTGCTTCTTCTTCTTCTTACCTTTCGGTTTAGAGGAGGAAATCTTCTGAGCGACCATGACTTGAGCACTTTGACGAAAAAGCCCCTCTGCCGCCTCGAGTTCTGTCAGAAGCTCCGCCAACGAATACAACCTCTTGTTCATGTTGTAGTTGAGGCGGAACTGCTCAAAACTCCTAGGCAGAGACTGGAGAATGATATCGACCTGGGTTTCCCCATCGATCTCAGCTCCAAGGACTTCCATCTCATTAAGATGAGCCATCATCTTGAGAACATGATCCCTAACGGGTGTTCCCTCGATCATGGTGGTCGTCATCAAGTTTCTCATTGCCTCCTGCCTAGCCACCCTACTCTGATGTCCCAAAAGTTCCTTGAGATTGAACATCATGTCATAAGTTGTGGTTATGGCCTGATGCTGATATTGCAGCACATTTGACATAGATGCCAAAATGTAACACCGCGCCATCTCATCTGCCTTGACCCATTTCTTATAACGCTCTTTCTCCTTTTCATCAGAGTCATCGGAGGGCTTAGGAGGACAGACCTCGAAGAGTACAAATTTGTATTCCTCCGCAGTTAAGACAATATCCAAGTTTCTTTTCCAATCAATGTACTTTGGTCCAGTAAGTTTGTTTTCTTTTAAAATCACAGCAAGTGGGTTGAAAGCCATTTGAAAATCCTAAAAATCACAATGATCAAAATATTAGATTTCAAATATTATTGATTCCTCAAAAACAATAAAATTCTGAAATCAACCAACACCTCAAAACACCGAGAATATCGCATGCCACGATAGTGTGGATGTATACGAATTCTACATTTGTAAGAGGAGGTTTTACCCATTAATTTTATTATCTTGTCAACCTTACTTTTTGACAAATAAAATTAATAGTTGGTTCCTCTTTGGCCCTACAAATAAAAGCAGTGACTCCGATGGGGAGGATACCTTTTATTTGCATCTAAGTGTGCACCATTACACCATACTAAGGGAATTATTTCGGATTATGTGCCTTACCGATGGGGAAGTACACACGCTCCTTAATAATTTCCTATAACCATTATTTGACCTAGTGATCCGCAAACAAACCCATCCGATGGGGAGGAAGGCACTCAGAACTAATGCACAAGTTTGTTGCATCACACGTCAAATTGTAATGGAGGTCGCGGGAATTAAAAATGTCCCTCTCCCACTTAGTAAATTGAAAATGAGGAATTTTAAAACATACACAACATGCATATAAAATAAATAAGCAATAAATATGGAAAAAAACAGAATTTTTCCAACTATTATGGCATTGTCCTCCAATATGCATCCCGTCGTGTCGCCACCTTGTCCGCTCCATCTTTTCCCGTGTGCAAGTCACTAAAGAGATCCGAGCCGAGATTAAGCTATTTTAATTTACATCCATCGATCCTATACTCCACAAAGGAGTGTACAAATAATCTAGATCGAAAGTAAACTAAAATGAGCGGCTAAACAATGTCGAATTTAATTACAAAAATTAAATACTAATCTAGCCTCGTCAACCCCGAGGATTCAAATAATAAATATTTACACATATCCAATCACATACACACATATGGCCATAATAGTCGGATCTTATGCCTGCAACCAAAGAGTTAAACTACGCATATCCTACTATTATCCGGCATATATAATATATGAAAAAGTGCATAAAAATTAACTGAATCCCAAACACACAAAATCAGAAACCGTGGCTCTGATACCACTTGTAGGGAGTTGCTTCTGAGGCTCATTGGCTCCCATGTCCCCGGATTAAAATTTTCACTAATGAAAGAATTAATCCGGATGGGATGAGTTTCCTTAGCACAACCTATACGTCGTCGTGCTAACAACTTGAGTGGTCGCTTGAACAAACTAGTTGTTCAAGCAACACAACTCTTCTAGTTGATTAGCCACGGAAGAGACGACGGACGGATCGCCGGTTTTTGTGTTTCTCTTCGGGGTCCATGATTATACAATATATATACATACGCACACATGTATAATCAACACTAAAAGGAACATGCTCAGATCTGAAAATAAAGTTATAAAACTTTATACCTTACGATCTTCTACCGTATGTCCTATCCTTCTCGTGGACGACGTGTGGACGAAGATCCTCCACGAGTAGAAGCCTTCTAGATCGCGTTCTTCCCTTCCTTTTCCTCTGCGAACAAAGAGAAGAACCAACAAATACCTATCCATTCTAGAACCGACCACCAAATTAGGGAATTTTATGCAACCGCCCGCCAAGGAACAAGTGGATGAAGCACCGACCACCAATGGAAGGAGAACCGCCGGCCACCTTGGAGAGATTGGAGGAGTGAACGCCGGCCACCAATAGAAGGAGAACCTCCGGCCACCTTGGAGAGATTGGAGGAGTGAACGCCGGCCACCAATGGAAGGAGAACCACCGGCCTAGGAATAAGAGAGTGGCCAAGAGGATGGGCGCCGGCCAAGTCTTGATGGAGGAAGATGGGCGTCGGCAACAATTTGATGGAGGAAGATTGCCGCCCAAGCCCTAGCCTCCAAACCCTAGCCGCCCACTTTTGAGAAGAGCCAAACCCTAACTCCAATTCTTTTATCCTTGCCGCCCAAGCTTAAGCCTTCTATTTATTGAATTGGGCTTAAGCCTCCTTTAATCTCCACCGTCGGATCTAGGGATTTAATCTCCACCGTCGGATCTAGGGTTTTATCCCAACCGTCGGATCTAGGGTTTCATCCCAACTGTCGGATCTAGGATTTCATCCCAACCGTCGGATCTAGGGTTTCATCCCATCCGTCGGATCTAGTGTTTAATCCCAACCGTCGGATCTAGGGATTTAATCCCAACCGTCGATTCTAGGGTTTCATCCTAACCATCGGATCTAGGGATTTAATCCCAACCATTGGTTCTAGGGTTTCATCCTAACCATCGGATCTAGGGATTTAATCCCAACCGTTGGTTCTAGGTTTTGTTTTACATTCTTGGATCTAGACTTCACAAGGATTATATTAGGCTACTATAGGGACTATAAGGAGGAGTTGGATCTTGGCCACCCGATGGATCGGAACCACACAAACATGATCCATCAATGATGTTCCATTCCACTAGAGGATCATCATTGAACTACCTCACCAACCCCCATAAATTAATATGGGCTCCATATATTATTCGTACATTAATCTCTCCATGTTTAAGATATCGAATGTTCGTCAATTAATTGATTTACTGACCATCAATTAATTAACATCTAATTCTTCGAGTAGTACCACTCAACCTTATCATCATGTTGACTAAGTCAACCAGCTGGGTTTACATGATGAACCTTATGAGATCCTCAAGGTGACATCATCAACCTAATATATAGGACATGGTTTCCTCCTATAATCAATGGCACACCATGTAAATAATATCATTTCCCAACTTACCGGGCATATTGATTTAATCCATCTAAATCTCACCCTCTGGTAAATCAAAGAAATAAATACTAAGTACATGTGCCCGTTATTATATCGGGATTAAGAGCATGCACAACATAATATCTGAGGTCCGATTCAATTATGTAGTCAGTACTAAATTGAATCACCTCTATGTCGGTCCTGCTCAATACACCTAAGTGTACTAGTATAACTTTATGTTCAAGACAAAACAATACCAAGCTATACTACAACCATGCCAATGGTTTGTCCAAAACCATCTTGGTCATGAGCCTCTACTTATATTTTACAAGGGACTGATAACATGATCTTCTGTGCCACACCAAGCACCATGTTATCTACAATGTAAAATATTAGACAATATGCACACATATAAATATATAAAGTGCAAACAATGATCATGTGATTCTTATTCCAAAATAAAATGTTCATACAAAAAGAGCTAGGCTTTCAGTATACATTCCAATATTCTCCCACTTATACTAAAAGACTATGCCGTCATCACTCTGCCATACATCTGATCCCCATGTCCTCCACATGACTATCAAATGCTTTCGCTGGAAGGGCCTTAGTGAATGGATCGGCCAGGTTATCCTCTGATGCAATCTTGGCGACAGCAACTTCTCCTCGCTTTACGATCTCTCGTATAAGGTGGTACTTGCACTCTATGTGTTTACTCGCCTTATGGGCTCGTGGTTCCTTCGAGTTTGCAACTGCACCACTATTATCACAATAAATTGTGATAGTTCTGGGAAAACCAGGAATCACATCCAAGTCCATCAAGAAGTTCCTGAGCCATCTGACTTCCTTTGCCTCGGCGCCACGTACTCGACTTCCATGGTAGAGTCCGCCACGCATTTCTGCTTGACACTCCTCCATACTATGGCTCCACCTCCAAAAGTAAACACAAACCCCGAGGTAGACTTACTCTTGTCCCTATCTGATTGGAAATCCGAATCCGTGTAACCCACAGGGACTAATTGATCTGCCCGATAAACCAGCATATAATCCCTAGTCCTTCTCAGATACTTCAATATATGCTTTACCGCAGTCCAATATCCCTATCCAGGATTACTCTGATATCTGCTAACCATGCCCACGGTAAAGAAGATATCCAGTCTCGTACATAGCATAGCATACATAAGGCTTCCTACTGCCGAAGCATAAGGAACTGCCTTCATGTCCTCTATCTCCTTTGATGTTTTGGGACACATCTCTTTAGATAAAGGAACTCCATGCCTAAAAGGTAGAAAACCTTTCTTAGAGTTCTGCATGCTAAAACGAGCAAGGATAGTGTCGATGTATGAAGCTTGAGATAAGCACAACATCCTTTTCTTGCGATCCCTTATAACTTTGATCCCAAGGATGTGTCCCACTTCTCCCAAGTCCTTCATATCAAACTGTTTGGACAACCATACCCTTACGTCGATAACACTTTGATATTGTTGCAACTAACAAAATGTCATCTCGTATAGTACAAGAAACACCACTACGTTTAGTCACATCTCTTGTATACACAAGGCTCATCCAGGACTTTGAATAAATCCATATGGTGGATTACCTCATCAAAGCGGATGTTCCAAGATCTAGAAGCTTGCTTGATCCATAAATGGACCGATTAAGCTTACATACAAGATGCTCTTTGCCTTTAGCAATGAATCCCTCTGGTTGCCGCATATAGATGTTCTCCTCAAGACTTAGTTAAGGAAAGGCATCTTGACATCCATTTGCCAAATCTCATAATCCATATGGCAGCTATAGATAAGAGAATCGGATAGACTTAAGCATAGCTACCGTGAAAAGGTCTCCTCATAATCGATACCCTCTTTACGAGTATACCCTTTCGCAAGCCTAGCTTTGAAGGTCTCAACCTTCGTCTACTCCTCTCTTTCTCTTGTAGATCCACTTGCATCCAATGGCTTTTACACCATCGGGTGGCTCTACTAGCTCCCGGACAGATTAGAATCCATAGATTCTATCTCGATTCATCGCTCTTTGCCAAGATCTGCATCTCTGTCTTGGGTGGCCTCACATATGTCCAGGATCAGTTCATGTTCACCAGGGACTAAGTCCGAAGACTCTCCCAAAAACATGAATCTCTCGGGTTGTCTAACAACCCTCCCACTACGACGAGGTGCCTCTTGTGTATACTCTGTGACACGCGGTGCAGTGACTTGTGGTGTCTCCTCTTGTACCGGTGGTACTGAAGTCGGGACTTCTCCTGTTAACTCCTCAAGAACAATCCTACTCGTGGGCTTGTGGTTCATCACATAGTCCTCCTCTAGAAATCTGGCATTCATACTCACGATCACCTTCTGATCTCTAGGACTATAGAATAAACCACCCTTCTTTCCCTTAGGGTAGCCAACAAACAAGCGTACTTCTGTACGAGATTCCAACTTACCAGCATCTCCCTTCAGAACATGTGCTGCACTACCCCAAATTTGAATATGTCTTAGACTAGGCTTTCGCCCAGTCCACAACTCTGTGGGAGTAGAGGGTACTGACTTAGATGGAACCAAGTTCTGAATATGTGCTACTGTTTCTAGAGCAAACCCCCAGAATGAATCAGGTAACTTAGAATAACTCATCATCGATCTGACCATCTCCATAAGAGTCCTATTCCTTCGCTCCGCCACACCATTCTGCTGGGGTGTGCCAGGTGCGGACAATTGGGATTGAATCCCAACCTCTGATAAGTAACTCCTAAACTCTCCCAAGAGGTACTCGCCACCACGATCAGATCGTAATGTCTTGATACTTTTACCTTGACGGTTCTCCACATCAGCCTTGAATTCTTTGAACCTGTCAAAGCATTCAGACTTGCGGCGCATCAAGTAAATGTATCCATATCTTGAATAATCGTTTCTAAAAGAGATGAAATATTCAAAACCACCTCTTGCCTGGATAGACATAGGACCGCACAAATCAGAATGAACCAATTCTAACACATCTTTGGCTCTATACCCCTTGGCCTTGAAAGGCCTCTTGGTCATTTTACCTTCCAAGCAAGATTCACAGGTTGGGAGATCCTCCACCACTAATGAACCCAAAGGTCCATCAGCTATCAACCTTTGATTTCTACTTAGGTTAATATGACCAAGCCTTAGATGCCAAAGATATGTTTGGTTTATTTGCGAAGGTTCTTTTCTCTTATTAGATTTAGAAGATGAGTTATTTACTTCTATATGCATCGTGGGAGTTTTCGGTTCAAGATTATATAAATTGCCAACCAATGTACCAGAACAGATAATCTCCCTATTCCTTTTTATAACCACTTTGTCATTAAAAGAAACAGAATATCCATCCATAAACAATTTAGAAACTGAAATTAAATTCTTTCTAAAAGTAGGTACATAAAGACAATTTCTCAAAACCAAAACTTTATTCCTATCAAAAGATAAATAAACGTCTCCCACTGTAATTGTCGCTACCTTTGAAGCATTGCCCATGAAGACGGTAATCTCTCCCTCAGCTAGTCGTCGGGTTTCCTGGAACCCCAGCAAAGTATTGCAGACATGATCAGTGGCTCCTGTATCTACACACCAGGCACTGGTAGATAACACTGCTAAACATGTTTCAACAAATAAACAAGAAGATATACCTTTGTTCTTTCGGCGAGGACAGTCCGCCTTCCAATGTCCAGTCTGCTTGCAAGTGAAGCACTTGCCTTTCGGCTTCTTCACTCCTGCCTGAGGTCCCAATGCCACTTTCTTCTCTCCACCTTGCTTCTTCTTCTTCTTACCTTTCGGTTTAGAGGAGGAAATCTTCTGAGCGACCATGACTTGAGCACTTTGACGAAAAAGCCCCTCTGCCGCCTGGAGTTCTGTCAGAAGCTCCGCCAACGAATACAACCTCTTGTTCATGTTGTAGTTGAGGCAGAACTGCTCAAAACTCCTAGGCAGAGACTGGAGAATGATATCGACCTGGGTTTCCCCATCGATCTCAGCTCCGAGGACTTCCATCTCATTAAGATGAGCCATCATCTTGAGAACATGATCCCTAACGGGTGTTCCCTCGATCATGGTGGTCGTCATCAAGTTTCTCATTGCCTCCTGCCTAGCCACCCTACTCTGATGTCCCAAAAGTTCCTTGAGATTGAACATCATGTCATAAGCTGTGGTTATGGCCTGATGCTGATATTGCAGCACATTTGACATAGATGCCAAAATGTAACACCGCGCCATCTCATCTGCCTTGACCCATTTCTTATAACGTTCTTTCTCCTTTTCATCAGAGTCATCGGAGGGCTTAGGAGGACAGACCTCGAAGAGTACAAATTTGTACTCCTCCGCAGTTAAGACAATATCCAAGTTTCTTTTCCAATCAATGTAGTTTGGTCCAGTAAGTTTGTTTTCTTTTAAAATCACAGCAAGTGGGTTGAAAGCCATTTGAAAATCCTTAAAATCACAATGATCAAAATATTAGATTTCAAATATTATTGATTCCTCAAAAACAATAAAATTTCGAAATCAACCAACACCTCAAAACACCGAGAATATCGCATGCCACGATAGTGTGGATGTATACGAATTCTACATTTGTAAGAGGAGATTTTACCCATTAATTTTATTATCTTGTCAACCTTACTTTTTGACAAATAAAATTAATAGTTGGTTCCTCTTTGGCCCTACAAATAAAAGTAGTGACTCCGATGGGGAGGATACCTTTTATTTGCATCTAAGTGTGCACCATTACACGATACTAAGGGAATTATTTCGGATTATGTGCCTTACCGATGGGGAAGTACACACGCTCCTTAATAATTTCCTATAACCATTATTTGACCTAGTGATCCACAAACAAACCCATCCGATGGGGAGGAAGGCACTCAGAGCTAACGCACAAGTTTGTTGCATCACACGTCAAATTGTAATGGAGGTCGCGGGAATTAAAAATGTCCCTCTCCCACTTAGTAAATTGAAAATGAGGAATTTTAAAACATACACAACATGCATATAAAATAAATAAGCAATAAATATGGAAAAAAACAAAAATTTTCCAACTATTATGGCATTGTCCTCCAATATGCATCCCGTCGTGTCGCCACCTCGTCCGCTCCATCTTTTCTCGTGCGCAAGTCACTAAAGAGATCCGAGCCGAGATTAAGCTATTTTAATTTACATCCATCGATCCTATACTCCACAAAGGAGTGTACAAATAATCTAGATCGAAAGTAAACTAAAATGAGCGGCTAAACAATGTCGTATTTAATTACAAAAATTAAATACTAATCTAGCCTCGTCAACCCCGAGGATTCAAATAATAAATATTTATACACATCCAATCACATACACACATATGGCCATAATAGTCGGATCTTATGTCTGCAACCAAAGAGTTAAACTACGCATATCCTACTATTATCCGGCACATATAATATATGAAAAAGTGCATAAAAATTAACCGAATCCCAAACACACAAAATCGGAAACCGTTGCTCTAATACCACTTGTAGGGAGTTGCTTCTGAGGCTCATTGTCACGCCCGCCCTTTTGGGGACCCAGAATCCGGAAGGGGCGGCGCGTGATGCGACCGTACATACATACATACATACATACAGCGGAAGACTTTATACATATTTCGTACTTCTTACAGCGGAAGACTTTAGACATTATTTTTTTTTCTTTTATAACATAAACATGCATTGACATATATATATTTATATACTTCTTCATCTTCACATAGAGCATGCATCATAACATATATAGATACTTCTTCTTACTTATTCTTTACTTCTTCTTATTAACATAGAGCATGCATTATAACTTAGATAGATACTTAGTGCTTAGTTCTTGTCATCTAGAGACATAAGTAAGGACATCCATAAACATCATCATCATAGGTAAAATAAACCTAACGGATCTTCTCCACCATGCCACTGCCACACACATTTGGCCCCTCCTGCTGCTCCCTTTAGTTTATCCATACCTTACCCTTATCTGCAGTACGAGGGAAAGATAAACTATAAGCACATAGGCTTAGTAAGATCCAGTCCTACTCACAAAACCATATATCGACATTAATCATAGCATGTACCATTCCTAATGTATAAGCATGTAACATTGATAACATATAAGCCACATAACATGTAACATACATGGCGTAATCAACTTAACATGTAGCATAAATAACGTGAGTAAACATAACATATCTCATCCATAGCATGGCAGCATAACATGTATCATCTATAACATAGCATCATGTCATGTACGTCTATGACTTATTTAAACATAACATATAACATATGTAACGTAGCAAATCAACATAACATAAAACATATAGGTATGACCTATCAAACATAACATACATCATATGTAGCATAGTGACATAACATGGCATATCAAACATAACATGCATCATATGTAGCATAGTGACATAAACATGGCATATCAAACATAACATGCATCATATGTAGAATAGTGACATAAACATGGCATATCAAACATAACATGCATCATATGTAGCATAGTGACATAAACATGGCATATCAAGCATAACATGTAACATAACAATCTAATCAGGTAACATATGCAGGATGCTTTTGAAAACATATATTATAGGTACGTAAATATAATTCTCAACATATTTGGGCCCGGCATTGTACCACTTCTTCATTATCATAGCGCGCATCCCTAAATAGGCCCGAGGTAGCAAGTCTCGAACCTAATAGGTTACTAGGCCCGATCTTAGTCCGTCGACCTAGGGCAATCGTCATAGCGTAGAAGCCCATCCTAGGCCCGAGTCTTACTCCATCGACCTAAGGCATCTTGGAGCCCATCCCGTACTAGGCCCGAGTCTTATTCCATCGACCTAGGGGCAATCATACATAGAAGCCCATCCTAGGCCCGTGTCTTATTCCATCGACCTAGGGCATCTTAGGAGCCCATCCCTTCTTGGACCCTGTTAGGGTCTTGGTACAAGCCATGCAGAAGGTAAAATACTTATATGCTTATTTTATAACATAGCTTATTTCATTTTGCAAACACAAAGATACTTCATTTCATAACACATCATGCTTCCTTCATGGACATATCATCTTTCATTTCGTAAACATGCCATTCTTCATTTCATAATATATCATTCTTCATTTCATCATCATGTCATATTCATGTCGTGAACATATCGTTTTGTTTCATTTCATAATCTTATCTTCTTCCATTTCATAACATATTTTAAACATCGCATACACATAGACATGGCAAAAGGGCATGACATCAAAAGTAAGTAAACACTAACCTAAGGCATGTTATCTTCATCTAGCATTATTTAATATCACAAGTCAACATGAATTCACCCAACATAAAACACATGTTAACCTATTCATTTAACTTAATAACAAATTCATATGCACATAAGACTTATATTAAAACTTCATCTAATCCCCAAAATGCATGATGGCCGAATGGTCCATAGGGTCTTCTAGGGTTATCTTTTAACCTAATTCATTTCATACAACAACAACTTCATTTGCATATAACATATGGATTAAAACTTCATTTGTTCACCCAAAAACCTAGGTTGGCCGAATGGTCCAAGTAGGGTTTTTAGGGTTAACCTTTAACCTAATTCATTTCATATAACAACAACCTAATTCATTTCATATAACAACAACTTCATTTACATATAACATATGGATTAAAACTTCATTTGTTCACCCAAAAACCTAGGTTGGCCGAATGGTCCAAGTAGGGTTTTTAGGGTTAACCTTTAACCTAATTCATTTCATATAACAACAACCTAATCCATTTCATATAACAACAACCTAATCCATTTCATATAACAACAACTTCATTTGCATATATCATATGGATTAAAACTTCATTTGTTCACCCAAAAACGTAGGTTGGCCGAATGGTCCAAGTAGGGTTTTTATGGTTAACTTTTTCCCTAATCCATCTTAATCCTAACATCATCATATAGTTACAAAAACATGACATAGAGCTTCATTAAAACCCTAAAATCATGGCATGGCCGAATAGGCTTTAGGGGCTATTAGGGTTAGCTTTTAACCTAATTCCTTTTTCCATGTTAACATCATCATCTACCTCCTAAACATAGCATACAACTTCATTGATAAACTAAAACATAGCTTGGTTAGATATAACATATAGATTTCTTTTACAAACATCAATCGAAGCTACTCGTATGCAGGTGAGGGATACTTACATCCTTCGCTTTGCTTTGGGTGGGGAAGATAACCTAAAGAACCAACCTAGCCTTTGCTTTCTTGCTTGGATGAGGTTCGGCCAAAAGAGGGAAATGGAGAGGGAGAGGCTCTAGGTTTCGGTGAGAAGGAGAAGAAGAGAGGAAGTGGCAAATTAGAACTTTCCCTCTTCTTTATAAAGGGAGGAAGAGAAGTTTCTCTTCTTCTTCCATGCCTCTTCATTTGCCTTTATCACACTTATCTATAATCCCCCCCCTTCCTCTAATGATAATATCCTATTGGGCTTTTGGTTAGTGGGTGCATCTATAGGGTTTGGCTATCTCTAGAGGTTTGGAGTTCAATTCCTAGGTCTTGCATCCATTTTTGGCTTATTTTCTTTTTGTTTTGGAAAAAGCCCACCCAAGGCCCATGATCATCAAGCCAAAAATTCCTGTAAAATTGCTAGGAATTTTACACAAGCATAATCCTTCATACCTTTTAAAAGTTTCTCTAAACTTAGAACAATTGTGGGTACTTCGCTTCATGTCCTCCTCGCTCCTGTGTAGCTTCCTCGCATCGCTGATTCTGCCACAGGACCTTTACTAAGGGCACCTCTTTGTTCCTTAGCCTCTTGATTTCTCGGTCTAGTTTTTGGATAGGCCGACTTTCAATACTCAGGTCCTCTTGAACTTGTACTGTTTGTGGCTCGATCACTTGGTCCGTACTGGAAATGCATTTCTTGAGCACAGAGACATGGAACACATTGTGAATAGCCGACATCTCTTGAGGCAGCTCTAGCTTGTAAGCTACCTTGCCAATCCTCTGCAATATCGGATACGGTCCCCACGAGCGTGGACTCGCTTACCCTTCCTTCCAAATCTCATCACTCCTTCATAGGAGCCACTTTGAGGAATACTAGGTCCCCAACTTCAATTCTAATGGTCACGCCGCATATCCGCATAGCTCTTTGTCGGCTCGACGCTTTCAATTCTCTGACGGATGTTCCGTATAGCTCGGGTGGTGTCGTCGATGAAACTGGCCCGAGTCCCATCCTCTTCTTTTCACCACCCTCGTACAACATATGGGAGATCTACATTTCCTCCCGTGATAGAGCCTCGTAGAGGTGTCATTCCAATAGTAGCTGGTAGCTATTATTGTAGGCGAATCGCCAAACATAAGTATCGCACCACTACCTTTGAAATCCAGTAGCAGCTCGTAACATATCCTCCAAGATTTTGATTTACTCTTTCTGGCCGTCTGTCTGTCTGGGATGGAAGGCTGATCGAACAATAGCTTCGTGCCTAGGGCCTTTCAACACATTCCCGAAATGGGAAATAAAGCGACCATCTCTGCTGTAAATGATGGTCTTAGGAATTCCATGTAGTCCGATAATTTCTAGCATATAATCGAGCCCTTGCTTCAATAGGTCATCTTGATTGCTAAGAAATGGGCGACTTCGCCAATCTATCCACAATTACCCATATAACATCATAACCGCTTTGTCGCCTTAGGCAATCCCGAGATGAAATCCATAGAAATGTCCTCCCATTTCCATTCGAATTTGGATCTTGCAGGTGTTCCTCCAGTCTCGTGTTCGCCTTAACCCTTTGGTGTCGAGCAATCGACATATCGAGCCACATCTCTTTCATTCGAACCACCGTAACTTTCATTTTAGGTCTTGGTACATCTTGGTGGTTCGGGATGCATCGCATAAGGAGTTCTGTGAGCTTCCTCAAATATCTCCTTCCGTAATTCGATCATCGAATACACAAGCGATCCCGGAGGTAGAGTACTCCACTATCAGAGATCCAAAACCCATCGTCCTTTCCTTCTAAGACCTCTTGCTTGATCCTCTGAAGGCTTGGGTCATGGGCTTGCTTTTCCAGTATATCATCGAACAGCGTCGGTGTTATCGTCATGGTTGAGAGTGTCCGAGATGATTTCAACCTCAGAACGCATAATCTCTTTTTCTAAGGGTCGAGATAACACTGATAGAGGCATCAAGGTGGCGCAGGACTTCCTGCTGAGTGCATCCGCCACCTTGTTAGCTTTCCCCGGATGGTAGAGAATCTCGCAGTCATAATCCTTGACGAGTTCGAGCCATCTGCGCTGTCTCATGTTCAGGTCCTTCTGTGTGAAGAAATATTTCAGACTCTGGTGGTCTGTATAGATCCTACACTGAGCTCCATAGAGATAATGCCTCCATGTTTTGAGAGCAAAGACCACGACCGCTAGCTCTAAATCGTGGGTGGGATAATTCCTTTCGTGTTCCTTGAGTTGCCTAGAGGCGTAGGCAATGACCTTGCCATTCTGCATAAGTACAGCTCCGAGTCCCAATCAAATCAACTATACCTCATACATCCCATGTAATAAACTAATCACTAATTTCAAAGGAAACGAGCTCACAGGAAACGAGCTCATTATTTCTTATTCATACGTTCAGAAAAGAAAAATGTTAATATATAACATTCCTTATTTCTAATCGGAACAAAACTACTTGAGAAGATAGTTTATTACGACTCCCACTAGGACAAACCCTAGTGCAGTTGTAATTATTTTTAGTCCTATCTTCCTTGGCCTCATTAGGGTAGTCTCAGGCTGGCCAATAAGTTGACTGTTTGTAGAACTCTTTTCATTCTGTTCGAGGCCAGCTACCACAGGATTCTCTTGAACCTTGTGCTCCAGTTCCCAAAGACAACTCAAAGATATGTTATCCGCCCTTCATAGCGGCCCCATATGTGATGCGCAACTACCATGAGATCATTTGGAAGAGAGCGTACCAAGGCCCATATCCGATAATTGTCTAGTAACGGAAACTCCTGCTGTTTGAGTCTCCTAAAAAGACCATCGAGCCTTTTTATCTGTCCGTTGACCCCACCATTAGGTTTATAAACTATCTCTTCAATAGCTTCCCTCAATTTGTTTCGTAACACATCACGACGGGTCATTGTAGTCATCGTCCGTGCCATCTGAAATTGAAATAATTGAAGTCAGTACGAAACCGACTAACTAGTGCGAAACCGGCTTAATTCAATTTACATGAGCATAGACCTCACACAATTGATTACGAAAATCAACTCCTCGTAATAAATTTTTTTTTTTGATCAAATTTGATTTACCTAACTTGTCTACCTTTGACCCCTTTGGCCAATCACAAGTGTTTCTTGTGAAGCTAGTATAAGTTTTCATTCGTTGCCCTACGCATACTTAGACTAAAGCTAACATAAAGTCATTTTAAGCTTAAGGCATCATTCATGTTCTCATGCATAGTTTAAGCTTAAGGTATTTTATATCATACAAGAACAAGCATAAGGGTATCATACATATTTTCATGCATATTTAAGCTAGAAGCATTTCCTATCCTACATGGAAAACAAATTCACAAAATTAGAGAAGACATAGAATTCTTACTTGGAGCGGCAGGATTTGGAGCTTGATGTGTGTGTAGTGGAAAGGCAGATCCGCTCGAGCATTAACTTGTCACGCCCCTCTTTGGGGGACCAAGAATCCGGAAGGGCGGCAAGGTGACGCGACCGTACATACATACATACATACATACAGCGGAAGACTTTATACATATTTCGTACTTCTTACAGCGGAAGACTTTAGACATTATTTTTTTTTCTTTTATAACATAAACATGCATTGACATATATATATTTATATACTTCTTCTTCTTCACATAGAGCATGCATCATAACATATATAGATACTTCTTCTTACTTCTTCTTTACTTCTTCTTATTAACATAGAGCATGCATTATAACTTAGATAGATACTTAGTGCTTAGTTCAGGTTCATAACCATCGTTGTCATACGGAGACATAAGTAAGGACATCCATAAACATCATCATCATAGGTAAACATATATATATAAACCTAACGGATCTTCTCCACCATGCCACTGACACACACATTTGGCCCCTCCTGCTGCTCCCTTTAGTTTATCCATCCCTTACCCTTATCTGCAGTACGAGGGAAAGATAAACTATAAGCACATAGGCTTAGTAAGATCCAGTCCTACTCACAAAACCATATATCGACATTAATCATAGCATGTACCATTCCTAACGTATAAGCATGTAACATTGATAACATATAAGCCACAAACATGTAACATACATGGCGTAATCAACTTAACATGTAGCATAAATAACGTGAGTAAACATAACATATCTCATCCATAGCATGGCAGCATAACATGTATCATCTATAACATAGCATCATGTCATGTACGTCTAGGACTTATTTAAACATAACATATAACATATGTAACGTAGCAAATCAACATAACATAACATATATAGGTATGACCTATCAAACATAACATACATCATATGTAGCATAGTGACATAACATGGCATATCAAACATAACATGCATCATATGTAGCATAGTGACATAAACATGGCATATCAAACATAACATGCATCATATGTAGCATAGTGACATAAACATGGCATATCAAACATAACATGCATCATATGTAGCATAGTGACAAAAACATGGCATATGAAGAATAACATGTAACATAACAATCTAATCAGGTAACATATGCAGGATGCTTTTGAAAACATATATTATAGGTACGTAAATATAATTCTCAACATATTTGGGCCCGGCATTGTACCACTTCTTCATTATCATAGCGCGCATCCCTAAATAGGCCCGAGGTAGCAAGTCTCGAACCTAATAGGTTACTAGGCCCGATCTTAGTCCGTCGACCTAGGGCAATCGTCATAGCGTAGAAGCCCATCCTAGGCCCGAGTCTTACTCCATCGACCTAAGGCATCTTGGAGCCCATCCCGTACTAGGCCCGAGTCATATTCCATCGACCTAGGGGCAATCATACATAGAAGCCCATCCTAGGCCCGAGTCTTATTCCATCGACCTAGGGCATCTTAGGAGCCCATCCCTTCTTGGACCCTGTTAGGGTCTTGGTACAAGCCATGCAGAAGGTAAAATACTTATATGCTTATTTTATAACATAGCTTATTTCATTTTGCAAACACAGCATACTTCATTTCATAACACATCATGCTTCCCTTCATGGACATATCATCTTTCATTTCGTAAACATGCCATTCTTCATTTCATAATATATCATTCTTCATTTCATCATCATGTCATATTCATGTCGTGAACATATCGTTTTGTTTCATTTCATAATCTTATCTTCTTCCATTTCATAACATATTTTAAACATCGCATACACATAGACATGGCAAAAGGGCATGGCATCAAAAGTAAGTAAACACTAACCTAAGGCATGTTATCTTCATCTAGCATTATTTAATATCACAAGTCAACATGAATTCACCCAACATAAAACACATGTTAACCTATTCATTTAACTTAACAACAAATTCATATGCACATAAGACTTATAATAAAACTTCATCTAATCCCCAAAATGCATGATGGCCGAATGGTCCATAGGGTCTTCTAGGGTTATCTTTTAACCTAATTCATTTCATACAACAACAACTTCATTTGCATATAACATATGGATTAAAACTTCATTTGTTCACCCAAAAACCTAGGTTGGCCGAATGGTCCAAGTAGGGTTTTTAGGGTTAACCTTTAACCTAATTCATTTCATATAACAACAACCTAATTCATTTCATATAACAACAACTTCATTTGCATATAACATATGGATTAAAACTTCATTTGTTCACCCAAAAACCTAGGTTGGCCGAATGGTCCAAGTAGGGTTTTTAGGGTTAACCTTTAACCTAATTCATTTCATATAACAACAACCTAATCCATTTCATATAACAACAACTTCATTTGCATATAACATATGGATTAAAACTTCATTTGTTCACCCAAAAACCTAGGTTGGCCGAATGGTCCAAGTAGGGTTTTTAGGGTTAACTTTTCCTAATCCATCTTAATCCTAACATCATCATATAGTTACAAAAACATGACATAGAGCTTCATTAAAACCTAAAATCATGGCATGGCGAATAGGCTTTAGGGCTATTAGGGTTAGCTTTTAACCTAATTCCTTTTCCATGTTAACATCATCATCTACTTCCTAAACATAGCATACAACTTCATTGATAAACTAAAACATAGCTTGGTTAGATATAACATATAGATTTCTTTTACAAACATCAATCGAAGCTACTGTATGAGGTGAGGATACTTACATCCTTTGCTTTGCTTTGGGTGGGGAAGATAACCTAAAGAACCAACCTAGCCTTTGCTTTCTTGCTTGGATGAGGTTCGGCCAAAAGAGGGAAATGGAGAGGGAGAGGCTCTAGGTTTCGGTGAGAAGGAGAAGAAGAGAGGAAGTGGCAAATTAGAACTTTCCCTCTTCTTTATAAAGGGAGGAAGAGAAGTTTCTCTTCTCTTCTTCCATGCCTCTTCATTTGCCTTTATCACACTTATCTATAATCCCCCCCCTTCCTCTAATGATAATATCCTATTGGGCTTTTGGTTAGTGGGTGCATCTATAGGGTTTGGCTATCTCTAGAGGTTTGGAGTTCAATTCCTAGGTCTTGCATCCATTTTTGGCTTATTTTCTTTTTGTTTTGGAAAAAGCCCACCCAAGGCCCATGATCATCAAGCCAAAAATTCCTGTAAAATTGCTAGGAATTTTACGGGCGTTACACTCATTGGCTCCCATGTCTCCGGATTAAAATTTTCACTAATAAAAGAATTAATCCGGATGGGATGAGTTTCCTTAGCACAACCTATTCGTCGTCGTGCGAATCAACTTGAGTGGTCGCTTGAACAAACTAGTTGTTCAAGCAACACAACTCTTCTAGTTGATTAGCCACGGAAGAGACGACGGACGGATCGCCGGTTTTTGTGTTTGTCTTCGGGGTCCATGATTATACAATATATATACATACGCACACATGTATAATCAACACTAAAAGGAACATGCTCAGATCTGAAAATAAAGTTATAAAACTTTATACCTTACGATCTTCTACCGTATGTCCTATCCTTCTCGTGGATGACGTGTGGACGAAGATCCTCCACGAGTAGAAGCCTTTTAGATCGCATTCTTCCCTTCCTTTTCCTCTGCGAACAAAGAGAAGAACCAACAAATACCTATCCATTCTAGAACCGGCCACCAAATTAGGGAATTTAATGCAACCGCCCGCCAAGGAACAAGTGGATGAAGCGCCGGCCACCAATGGAAAGAGAACCGCCGGCCACCTTGGAGAGATTGGAGGAGTGAACGCCGGCCACCAATGGAAGGAGAACCACCGGCCTAGGAATAAGAGAGTGGCCTAGAGGATGGGCGTCGGCCAAGTCTTGATGGAGGAAGATGGGCGTTGGCAACAATTTGATGGAGGAAGATTGCCGCCCAATCCCTAGCCTCCAAACCCTAGCCGCCCACTTTTGAGAAGAGCCAAACCCTAACTCCAATTCTTTTATCCTTGCCGCCCAAGCTTAAGCCTTCTATTTATAGAATTGGGCTTAAGCCTCCTTTAATCTCCACCATCGGATCTAGGGATTTAATCTCCACCGTCGGATCTAGGGTTTTATCCCAACCGTCGAATCTAGGGTTTCATCCCAACCGTCGGATCTAGGATTTCATCCCAACCATCGGATCTAGGGTTTCATCCCATCCGTCGGATCTAGGGTTTAATCCCAACCGTCGGATCTAGCGATTTAATCCCAACCGTCTATTCTAGGGTTTCATCCTAACCATCGGATCTAGGGATTTAATCCCAACCGTTGGTTCTAGGGTTTCATCCTAACCATCGGATCTAGGGATTTAATCCCAACCGTTGGTTCTAGGTTTTGTTTTACATTCTTGGATCTAGACTTCACAAGGATTATATTAGGCTACGATAGGGACTATAAGGAGGAGTTGGATCTTGGCCACCCGATGGATCGGAACCACACAAACTTGATCCATCAATGATGTTCCATTCCACTAGAGGATCATCATTGAACTACCTCACCAACCCCCATAAATTAATATGGGCTCCATATATTATTCGTACATTAATCTCTCCGTGTTTAAGATATCGAATGTTCGTCAGTTAATTGATTTACTGACCATCAATTAATTAACATCTAATTCCTCGAGTAGTACCACTCAACCTTATCATCATGTTGACTAAGTCAACTAGCTGGGTTTACATGATGAACCTTATGAGCTCCTCAAGGGGACATCATCAACCTAATATATAGGACACGGTTTCCTCCTATAATCAACGGCACACCATGTAAATAATATCATTTCCCAACTTACCGAGCATATTGATTTAATCCATCTAAATCTCACCCTCTGGTAAATCAAAGAAATAAATACTAAGTACATGTGCCTGTTATTATATCGGGATTAAGAGCATGCACAACATAATATCCGAGGTCCAATTCAATTATGTAGTCAGTACTAAATTGAATCACCTCTATGTCGGTCCTGCTCAATACACCTAAGTGTACTAGTGTAACTTTATGTTCAAGACAAAACAATACCAAGCTACACTACAACCATGCCAATGGTTTGTCCAAAACCATCTTGGTCGTGAGCCTCTACTTATATTTTATAAGGGACTGATAACATGATCTTCTGTGCCACACCAAGCACCATGTTATCTACAATGTAAAATATTAGACAATATGCACACATATAAATATATAAAGTGAAAACAATGATCATGTGATTCTTATTCCAAAATAAAATGTTCATACAAAAAGAGCTAGGCTTTCAGTATACATTCCAACAAATATAGTATATTATATTGTTGTTGTAGGCCTACGGGCCTTGTATTAACCTGAAATGTTGCCACGTATAGGGGAGATACTGTCCGTTTGCTTTTCGACACGACATACTCTTAGGGTATGACAACTTTATTGGTTTCAGAACCGAAGGTTCTGCGATGCCATACATTGATTTTGTTTGAGACTTGTATTCTCGGGAGTCAGTATATTTTTCGGATTTGGTTTTTGTGAGATGGGATTGACAGCGGCATAAGCTCCAGGCAACACAAAGTAAGTATTTCTGATAACACATATTTCAGATAGTTACTTATCTAAACTTGTTCAACAGGTGTATACAGTCAAAGTTATGGCACCTATGCAGACTTGTAGTAGAGGTCGTCTATCAAGGTGATCCTTCGGAGTTGAGGGACAGGAGGCTGCTGCTACTGAGCCTGGTATTCGGGAACAACCTCAACTTACCCCTATTGGTGATTCAGAGCCTCAGAATCTGGATGTACCATTGACTATGCCAGAGCCTGCAAAGTCCAGTTGTCTCAATGATAAAGCATGGATACTCGTGTTAGCACGTTCGGCCAAGGAAAAGTTCACTTTGTTTCGAGGGGAGTCCGACAAATGGATTGCCCGGCCTTGGCTGAAAAATATGGAAGACACTTTCGATTACATGAACTATACAGATGAGGAGAAGGTGGGCCTTGCTGCGTATCATCTCAAAGATCAGGTTGTTACTTGATGGAAAATGTAGAAGACTCTACTCGGGGAGCATGGGATTACTTGGGCAATCTTTCAAGACGCTTTCTGGAGACAGTACTTTCCTTCGGCATTTTCTATAGCACGTTATCAGGAATTCTTGAGCCTGAAGCAAGGTGATTGTTCCATCATGGAGTACAACGCAGAGTTTACCAGACTATCAAAGTTCTGCTCTCATCTCGTAGCATAGGATGCAGATCGGATGTACCAATTCACATAGGGTCTTGCTTCTTATATTTTGAGCAGGATGTCAGGATCTATCGTTACCTCATACATGGAGGCATTGGACCGCGCCATTTTCATCGAGATGACTTCCCAATAAATTTCCAGGGAAAAGGATATAGAGAAGCAGATGACTCAGGGCAAGTAGCAGAACTAGGGTTCAGCTCAGGGGACTCAGAAGAAACGGGAGCAAAAAGGAACTACGCTAGGTGTTGTAGAAGAGTCAGCTAGATCGTAGAAGGGGAAATGTCTAGCATCAGAGTATTCTGGAGGGTCTCAGAATAGTCGTAAGGGCCGAAGTAGGAATGGATTCTATAAATGTGGATCTGAAAGCCATAGAGTGTCCTTTGGAGCAGCCTGTTTGCTATTATTGCAAACAACCTAGTCATACGAGTCGTGACTGTACATTGAAAGCACAATTGGAGTTTCCTGATAGCTCTAACAAGGGGAAGAAGTCTACCCAACAACAGCAGCAAGGGACAACACTGCGGACTCAGACATATGGTCAGAGGCAGCTAGTACCTCCATTAGCACAGTTGTACTAGATGCAGGGGTGCCCCTATAGTGATGCTGACAGCGATCCAGTATCCTGCATCTCCGGTGATCTACTACCCAGGAGTATCTGCACCACAGCAGTTCTTACCAGCCAACTCTCAGGGATATCTTATGCCTACACCAGCGACTCAGCCTCTAGTATTACAGAGCCAAATCTAGCCGGAGTGGAGGCACACTACTACTTCGTCAGGGATGCAGCCGACGAATATCGAGACTGGATGAGTTTTTGCCATCACCAGAGATGAGGCACAGCGGGCTGAGGGATCAGTCATACGCGGTATGGTTTCAGTTTATTCTATATATGCTGATACTTTGATTGATATCGGTAGTTTCCATTCATTCGTATCTAGAATATTTCTGGGTAGAGTTAGAAGAATCCCAATGGTTCATTCTTGTGGGTTAGCAGTATCCTTGCCATCAGGAGAGGTACTAACTAACCACCAAGAAATCAAAGGTTGCCCATTAGATTTTGATGGGCATATCCTTACAGTGGACCTCCAGGTGTTGGAAATGATAGAGTTCGATATTATTCTCGGTATGGACTGGTTGGCCGCTTATTATGCTATAGTGGATTATAGAGCAAGGGTGGTGACATTTCGACCACCAGATCAACCAGCTTGGGAATTTGTTGGTACTAGAGATGATGGATTATCCATTATATCCGCTTTACAGGCTCAGAAGCTATTGGCCTAGGGTTGTCAGGGTTATTTATTATCTCTAGTCAAAGTTGTGAACTAAGGACTACCACCCCTCTCTGATGTGCGAGTAGTCCGAGAGTATCCAGATGTATTTCCAGATGAACTTCCAGGCTTGCCACCTCCTAGGCAAGTGGAATTTGCGATAGAGGTGATTCCAGGAACCGCACCCATATTGAAACCTCCTTATCGGATGGCGCCAAAGGAGCTGAATGAACTTAAAGTTCAATTGCAGGAGTTGCTGGATAATGGATTCATCCGACCTAGTGTTTCACCATGGGGAGCACCGGTACTCTTTGTCAAAAAGAAGGATGGATCGTTGCAGTTATGTATTGACTATCGAATCGAATACGATACGCTAAGAACAAATATCCACTGCCGAGGATAGAAGATTTGTTCGATCAGCTTAAGGATACATGTGTGTATTCTAAAATTGATCTGTGCTCAGGATATCATCAGCTTTGGATAAGAGATGATGATGTTCATAAAATAGCTTTCTGCACCCGTTATGGGCATTACGAGTTTCTAGTGATGTGATTCGGTCTCATGAATGCCCCAGCTGCATTTATGGACTTAATGAACCGGGTATTCCTGAGGTATATAGATCAGTTCGTGATAGTGTTCATCGATGATATATTGATTTATTCTCGATCCGAGGAGGAGCATGAACAACATCTGCGGATAGTATTGGAGACGTTGCGACGGGAGAAGTTATATGCCAAATTTAGCAAGTGTGTATTATGGTTATCCTCAGTGGGTTTTCTTGGACATGTAGTGTCCAACAGAGGTATTTCTATAGATCCTCAAAAGATCGAGGCAATTACCAGTTGGGAGCAGCCAAAATCAGTTCAAGAGGTCCGTAGTTTCGTTGGTCTGGCCGGGTATTATCGGAGATTCGTGGAGGGATTCTCGAGTATCGCCATGCCACTCACTCGCCTGACTCAGAAAGGGGTCAAGTTCACCTGGTCAGAGGCTTGTGAAACTAGCTTCCAGGAGCTTAAGCGACGGCTAGTTTCTGTACCAGTCTTAGTGATTCCTTCTAGTGTTGATGGGATAGTTCTTTATACGGATGCTTCTATCCAAGGGTTGGGTGCAGTCCTGATGCAGTCCAACTGTGTGGTACCTTATGCCTCCCGTCAACTAAAGGATCATTAGAGAAATTACCCAGTGCACGATCTGGAGTTAGCAACAAATTTTTTCGCATTGAAGATATTGAGGCACTACTTGTATGGGATTACCTTTGAGATCTACACAAACCATAAAAGTCTAAAGTATCTGTTCACACAGAAATAGCTGAATCAAAGACAGAGACGGTGGATGGAATATCTGAAGGATTACGACTGCATGATCCATTATCATCCGGGAAAAGCTTATGTGGTAGCAGATGCGCTGAGCAGGAAGTCTCGTTGAGTTCTGGCCAGTCATCTGACAGCAGTTACCGATCTAGTTCGACAGTTCTCAGAGTTGGGATTGTCTGAACACAGTCAAACATCCCAGGGGATATTAGTTTCTATGGTTGCCTATTCCGCTATTTCTAAGAGGATTAAGGAAGCACAAGTCAGTGACTAGCATCTGCAGTTCTTGTGCAGCACGATAGACTCAGAACGTCAGACGGATTTCTCGAGTGACGAGAATGGAGTACTTCATTTCCGTGGACGATTATGTGTTCCAGACACGCACACAGTTATGGAAGAACTGCTACAGGAAGAACATCAATTGAGATTTGTTATACATCCTGTGGTACTCGAATGTACCGAGATTTGAAGCGTTTATAATGGTAGAACGGTATAAAACGAGATATTGCGGACTTTGTTGCACGATGTCTAGTATGCCAGCAAGTGAAGGCTGAACATCAGAAACCTACTGGGTTGCTTTAGGAAATTCCGATCCCGGAATGGAAGTTAGAGCATATCACGATGGATTTCGTTACGGGATTACCCAAAACCCGTAAAGGACATGATGCAATTTGGGTGATCGTGGATCGATTAACCAAATCAGCTCACTTCCTTCCGATTCATGAGATGGACTCATTGGATCGTCTAGCGGAATTGTACTGTCGAGAGATTATCAGATTACACGGCATACCATTGAGTATCATCTCTGATAGAGATCCGCGATTTACTTCGCGATTCTGGTAGAGTCTGCAGCAGGCCATGGGCACAGAGCTTCGACTCAGTACAACATTTCATCCGCAGATAGACGGACAGTCTGAACGTACCATTCAGACTCTGGAGGATCTATTGAGATCTTGTGTCATGGATTTCAGTGGCAGTTGGGAGGATCACATTCCTTTAGTGGAGTTTGCCTACAACAATAGCTACCACTCCTCTATTCAGATGACTCCTTTCGAGGCATTATATGGAAGACCCTGCAGATCTCCTGTGTTATGGGAGGAAGTTGGGGAACGACAAATATTGGGGCCTCAGAGTATCCAGCATGATGCAGAGTTGGTGTGAGTGATCAGACAATGGTTATCTAAGGCACAGGGCCGATAGAAGAGTTATGCAGACTGGAGACGAAGGCCTTTGAAATTCTCGGTCGGGGACCATGTATTCCTACGAGTGTAACCCACCAAAGGAGTCAAGAGATTTGGGGTAAAAGGAAAATTAGCTGCACGCTACATTGGTCCATTTGAGATATTGGAGCAAATTGGAGGTGTAGCTTATTGGTTGGCTTTACCTCCGACACTAGCAGGTGTTCACAACATATTCCATGTATATATGCTGAGGAAATATGTGCCGCGATCTGACCATATTCTGAAAGAGGTTCCGATACCACTCCAGGCGAATGCGACTTATGAGGAGATTCCAGTGTGGATTCTAGGTCGCAAGGAGCGACAGTTGTGGAACAAAATCATCCGACTCGTAAAGGTGGGATGGTAGCATCATATGGATGAGGTGGCTACATGGGAGCTAGAAGATACTTTTCGAGCTTGATACCCTCATCTGTTTACCTGAGGTATGTGGTTACTTTGGAATATGCTT
This sequence comes from Wurfbainia villosa, assembly GCA_025175895.1. Lineage (NCBI taxonomy): Eukaryota > Viridiplantae > Streptophyta > Magnoliopsida > Zingiberales > Zingiberaceae > Wurfbainia > Wurfbainia villosa. The sequence continues at coordinate 39,997,057 of CM046008.1, read as the reverse complement.
GATCTAATTTTTGCATTTAAGTATGAAATTTGGGGACCAAATTTTAATAAGTGGGGGAGAATGTAAAATACCGGAAAAAAAAATAAACTCTAATTAATACCTAAGCTAGGTATTAATTTGGAGGGGCTAATTAAATCAAGGTGTGGTCGTATAGGGTAAGAACCCAAAAAGGATTTTAAGCCAACCCGTTAAACGAAAGCCACCCGACCCGTTAATCTTTTAATGTTGTCGTTCTTCCCTTCTGGTTCTTGCCAATGAATTCTCCTCGTACGAGCATTTCACGCACACATCGAGTTACTCGTCGCCGACTCCACCGCCCGACGCTGCTCCTTCCCAAGCCCCTCTCTTCCTCTTCTTCTTCACGCGCGACCACCTTTCCCTCTCTACGCGATCTTGTCTCCACGGACCACATGATTTCCAGACACCATCTCCTCTTAATGCACGACCTCCCTGTTGGTGCAGTGGGCACCAAAGTCGAACCGGTATTTTGATTATGGCAAAAGGCTCAATAGTTAAGGGTATATTTGTTATCTTACGAGCTCAATTAAGTGTGCAGAAATGCTAAAGTTGAGCGGAAGGTCTGCGACACCCGGTGGGAACCGAGGTGGTCGGGCAACGCCAGAGGGACTTCGGAGGAAGCCGAGGTACTCGGGTGAAGACCGGAAGCGAGGCTACAAGGTAAGCTCGTGTGAAAGCGAAGCAAGGTCGTTAAGCGTAGATCCGACCCAATACCTCCAATGGAAGGTCTAGGTCGAGATCAGATGGTTAGAACCATCGTACTTTATATTTTAAGCTAACTTGTACTGCAGTCCAAAACCCTTTGACTACAGTCAACTGCTAGTCAAGTTCCAGCCTCGAGAAGAGCTCGAATTTCAAGGGGGTGAATTTGGACTTGACTCGTGTTTTGGTACAAAGGGTGATGTGGCATCAAGGTGGACATCCAAACCATCACCAAGCTTCCTTGTGGTGGACGCCCAAAATAAGGTGAGTTGGCACAAGATGGTTGGCTCCCATGATGTGGCACAAGTTGAATGGCTCCAACAAGTTGGCGCCCAAGGAGGTTGGAGGTGGCACAAGGTGGTTGGATGAAACACCTCATCCTCAAGTTGGCGCCCAAGGAGGTTGGAGGTGGCACAAGGTGGTTGGATGAAACACCTCATCCTCAAGTTGGCGCCCAAGGAGGTTGGAGGTGGCACAAGGTGGTTGGATGAAACACCTCATCCTTGAGTTGGCGCACAAGAAGGTTGGAGGTGGCACAAGGTGGTTGGATGAAACACCTCATCCTCAAGTTGGCGCCCAAGGAGGTTGGAGGTGGCACAAGGTGGTTGGATGAAACACCTCATCCTTGAGTTGGGATAAGAACCTCACCTTGGACACTACCTATGTCTAAATTCATAGATCAATATCCATAAATAGACATGTTCAAGCCAAGCAAATAACAAGAATTCAAGAGCTCTCAACACGCCGTCGTAACGCCGCTACTACTACTCACATTTGCTACGACGAAGTGCCGCCGACAACGAAAGCTACATCTTCTACTTATAAGAGTTGTCGGTATATTTATTTAAGTTCTACTTCTTTAAATTGTCTTTGTGCTTTAATCGTAACAAGGAAAGGGGGAGTGTCCCTTTGCCTTGATTTCTTTTTGTAATCGTTGCTCCTACCTCCAACGAGGAGGAGTGGTTTTAGTGAATTGCCCTCCGTACGTGATCAAGGATCACTAGGGCCGTGGATTAGCAATCGAAAGATTGTGAACCACGTAAAAATATCTTGTCTACTTTATATTTCCGCTGTGCATTCTCTACTTGCTTTTTACTTATTGCAAAAGTTTTTAACGACACCGTATCGCTATTCACCCCCCCCCCCTCTAGCGACACTTTCGATCCAACAATCCCTACTCCGTCGCTCAAATGGTTCTGGGTAGCAGATCTTTCACCGTTCGTGCAATCTCTCTGCCTCTTGCATCCTCTTCTTCTTTGAAGCAGTCGGCTGCCGACATTGTCGCGTTCTCGGTGGAAGGTTCGGTTGGAGGGGAGTGTCAGGCTTGAGCTGGGTGGAAGTTTTCCCGGATGCAAGGGGAGGTTTCTCACTTCCAATCAGCGCCGAAGCTAGGGAACAAGAGATCTTGGCAGGCAAATAGGGCAGGTGAGCTTGGATCTCTCCATCAGTAGGTTTCTTCTTCCCCATCTACGATGAGTTTCATCTCTGACCAATTTTGTTCCTTCTTTGGTTACAGCCATCTTCGAGTTTTCCTCGCAATTACTGATCTCCGTTGCCAATCAGTGCTAGAACTGGGTAAGAATTGATCATTTTTTTCTTTTGAGACGAGGATACAACTCCTAGCTGTCATTTCCCTTGTATGACCTAATCGGTGATTTGTGCAGTAGGTGATCCGGTGAACAGGGTTGTCGGTTGTTGGGGATTTTAATTTCTGGTAAGCAAGATCAATCCCCTTTTGTTCAGTGAATTCCATTCGGTGGAGATGGCTATGGGTTTGGTTGTGAAGTGTTGAACGGGAATCATGTGTTAGGGTGGTTGTGAGTGAGAAGAGAAGGCTCGTTGGGTTGTCCCGGTGGGTTGTGTCAGTTGTTCACAGATTTTTCCAGTGAATTTAACCGACTATGAGGTCGGTAATATTCTGTTGAGAGGTTATGAGTGGAGTTAGGTAAGTTATAATTGTCTGAGTTAGCGAGGATCGACTGTACGGCTGGAAATTGATTGTAAAAGATTGTGTGAGTAAGCTGTGAACGATTGTGCGGATGTGGGCAAGGAATTGCTGACGGTATGGGTGTGAGGTTGCTCTTGGTCGTGAATGGGCTACAATAACCTTGAATGGTTGGTATTGGGCTTAGCTCGGTTGGGGCTAAGTGAAAGTAATCGGAAGAAATAGAGTGTGTTAATTAGGGCTTAGTTGAGATTAGTCAGGTCCTGAAATTAGTGCAGAATGTCGGTTGTCGATCGAGCTGGGTAATGTTCTGATCTCGGCTACAAATGAAAATTATTACATGTATTCAATAAGGAATATGGATATGGGGAAATACATAGTAGTTAATTCGTATTTTGTTGTATGCTTGTACTAAATTATAATTGATGATATTTGCAGGACGTGGATACGAGACCGGTCTGCGGAAGTGAGGAATCTAGTACTATGAGCATTTACAGTAGATAGGTAATTTCCTACCCTGGTTAGGTAGATGTAATTTCATTCAGATTTAGTCATAGATATGAGCATGTTAGGTGTTCATATTATCTTGACCTTGCTCTTATTTATCTTATGGTTGATACTTGTCGTTGGCTATATTTACTCAAAGGTTGATATCACATTTCCTTTATTATGATTTAGGGTTATACATGTGATGTAAATAGGCCTAGATGTTTAGTAGGGTGTAGATGTTAGAGTACGGGTGATGACCCAATTTATAAATTGGCAAAAAAGGTCATCCGTGGGTAGGTAATGCCCTAAATGTCAGAGTTATTCCAATACCCGTATGTTGCATACTTATTTACCAACCACGTGTTGTGTAAATGGTCAGGTGAGTCGTGAATAGTTTATCGCTATGGACCAGTGGTCCTAGATTGCCATAATCAGTTGAGTACAACTCTTTACATGATAGAGAGTGTACTGATCAAAAGGATATGACCCTCTATTGAACAGAGAGTCTGTGGTAGATGTCTATATGTGAGATAGTACCTTCATGTTATTGCATGCATACTGATGACATCGTCTCCCTTGGGGTTGAGAGAGTCGTTAGTCATCCTGCCTCCCAAGTTACTCCCAGAGGAGTAACTGGTGTGAGGGCAGAGCATTTTTGTGCTGCACTCTACCATTATAGACGATGGTAGTTGGAGTTGTATGCAGTTGTCCTGGGTGAATGTTACTCGACCACTTATTGTTAGTGTCAGTCGGAGTGGCCAGCAGCTGGGACCCTCATTGTGTAGCGAGCTCTTTACGCTCATATGCTACTTGATCATACTGCCCACTCGGCCACTCTAGAGTAGTGGTTAGTGTGAGTTGGGACAGTTTTCATGTCGTGCCACCTAAGTCACACTGGGGTCGTGGTAGCGAGTAGGGGTGAGCAGGCATGACCATGCAAGTTGAATTGTTGTATCATATGGTGTTTTGAATATTGCTATATATATATACATATATACATGTGTATATATATATATGGATGATGGTGATCAGTATACATACAGATATAGTCTATATGTATACTCACTTTGATGATGCATTTGTATGTACTCTGCTTGTTGCATTTATTTGTACATATTCATTCATGTTGTTGCACTTTATGTATTGTTGTTGGCCGGGTACTTGTATACCTATTGGTTGTTCACTGTGATACCCTCGACCCATATCATGATGTAGTGTGAGTTAGTATTATTCTTTATACCTTGTGTTGTGGATATATGCCCAGGTTGGATGAGGATAGAGTAGCTGACTGTCTGGTATGTCAGCATCGTTTGTTTGTTCAGTTTATTTAGTGTATGCATGCATGTGTACTTGTTATGCTGATGTATACCTAACGTACCAGTAGATTAAACTGGTGAATGACATGTGATATTGATATATATTTATATGTTCTATCTTATTACCTGCTGAGTTTTACTCACCACCACAGACCCTGTTAGTGAAAGCCCTAGAGTCAATCATATGATGATTGTTGTATGGACTTTATTGTATCATATTCCTATTTATAAAGGCATGGTTATTATATTTACTTGTATGGGTGCCAAATAAATAAATATAATAATGTCCTTGAGTAGTAGGTTCTTATCTATATCAATCGATTTGTTGAATCGATAATGAGATGATATAGAGAACACTACTCTTGATCATTCCTAGTCAAGTATTAACATTTAGTGACAATGTTAATGCGTAGAGACTAGCATGTAGGTCAACACGATGACTTGATCTCACAAGTCATGGATATGAGATATCAAGTTGACACATGGGTATGCATTGGAGAATGTATACTGAATGACCCGCCATGAGAAAGTATCATGGATCGTTATATGAGTGTCATATACTTTCTCATGTGGCTATTAGTATGACTATTAGTCCTTAGACCTGAAGTCACCATGGTTCCCTACATAAAGAGTTGCATACTTTGGCTTCGTCAAACGTCACCCGTAAATGGGTGGACTATAAAGGCGATTACTGGGTATGTAACAAATTATACAGAGGGATATGAGTGATGTAGATGGGATTTGATTAGAGTGAGTCTACTTGGAGTTCAAGATATTCTTGATAGAGTGAGACCACGAAGTGCATTACCATGCCCAAATGAGTCAATATGAGATATTGAGCTCATTTGATTAGAGTGAGTCTACTTAGAGTTCAAGATATAGATTGTACTGAGGATGACACGGTCTATGCCTCAATTGGTCAATCTAGATGTCAAGGATAGAGGGACATTGTCACATATTGTGAGAGTCACAATTAGTAGTCACAAAGGTGATGTTGGAGCTCAACATTCTTGTAACTTGGGTAGCAATGATGTGTTGCTAGATACCGCTCATTGCTTATGTTCCTAAATCGGTTTAGGGACATTGCCAACGTTACAAGAACCTATAGGATCATACACTAAGGGAAATTAGAAGGAGATTAGGTTCATATGATGAACCATGAGGATTAGGTTCATGGGATGAACCAAATTGGATTAAGAGTAATCCTAATTAGACTAATTGAGTTGGACTCAATTTGATTCAAGTGTTGAATGAGTCTAATTTAGATTTGATTCATCAAATCAATTTAAATTAATGAATAGAGATTCATTAAATTAAATTGACTTGAATCAAATGGTTGGATTTGATCGACCATGGGAGATAAGAGGTCAAGTTTGACTTGACTTGAGAGGGAAGATGAAAGGTCAAGTTTGACTTGACCAAATGTCATGTCATGATGATGACTTGGCATGGCCGACCAATGATGATGCTCCACATCATCATTGACTTAGCATGTGGTGCCACCTCATGAGGGAGACCAAGAGCCATTGGCTCTTGGAGGAGTTGTAACCCCCCCCCCCCTAAGAAAAGTGGCCAGCCACTCCATTAGATGGGTAATTGATTTTTGGTGAGTTACTCCAACTTCATCTTCCTCCTTGGATCATCCTCTCAAGCTCCAATCTCCTCCTTGGCCAAAATTCCTAAAGAGTGCTAGCACACTCTAAGGTATTTTCTCCACTAATTTGTCCGTGTGGATACCAATAGAGGAGTGTTCACTTGACACTCTTGAGTTCCGACGATACGTTTGGACGAGCGGGATAAGCGAAGGGCGTCGCTACGAGGGTAATACTCTCAACTTCTAGATCTAAGGTAGATCTAGGTTTACTTGGCACATACATGTTTTTATTTTAATATACCTTCGCACGGATCCTTGTCCGAACATCCGGGGTTTCCGCAACCTAAAAAGCGGTTTTTGCGACTCGGAAAGTCCAACAGTGGTATCAGAGCCACGTTCGAAGCATGTATGTGTTTCATTTTTGTGGTTTTTATATTAGATATAAAAATTACAGAATTTTATGTTTCTGTAAATTTCCTATTTTTATAGAATTTTTGGGTATTTTTCTCGAACAGTCGAAGCAACGAGTGTTGGGACACTTGTCGGCTTCAACCACTGAGAAAAACTCTCCGAAATGGCGAGTTCTCGCTTTAGGTTTTTGGGATAGCAACTTAAGTCACTGTAAGAACATAGTAGGGACACTCTCAAAGTTTATTTTGCGAGTAGGAGCGCTGCCCCTATCCCCGAAGGGGCCTTGTCCCGCGATTGCGCCCGGAAACCGCTTAGCGGGACCGTTACGGAGATGCGACTCATAAAATTGAAAAAAAAAATAGGAAAAATTATAGAAATTTTCTGTAAAAATACATAATTTATAATTATGTATAATTCTGTGATTGTCATGGCCCAATGACCTCAATTTGATTGGATTATGATGTGTTGTAATTCATAATACAGCCTACGTGTCGTTTTTGTGGTTTTGCATGATGTATAGTATATGCGACCTGCGCGTCGTACCTCTTCTTTTGAAATTCTAGTTGTAAATAGTTTTAGACTCGAATGTAACTCGAGTTTCATATTTGTAATGTACAAAATGAAGCGGTGGAAAGTCCACTTGTAGACGAAGTTACGAGAAGGGTGCCGACGACACATGGCGGTCAAAGGAAGCACTTGGAGAAGCCGCTAGCCTTAGGTTGACCGTCCGATCTTCTCATTGGCTTGAGAAGATCGTAGTAGGGTCATGACTACATCATAGTTAATTATATATATATATGTTGATATATATATATATATATATATATATATATATATATATATATATGTATATATATATATATATATTTATATATATTTGATTTTGCTTGTATGTATGTGATGTATGCTAGTAGAATAATGCTTGTATGTATATGATGCATTCTAGAATAATGTATGTATGTATGTGATGCATGCTAATATAGGATAATAAAGGTCTTAATGCATATATGATACACATTACGATTAGATTAGATATTAATCGAATCAACTCGTAAATGCCTACCAGGTCCTTGATACCCATCTCTACCTCGATCATTTGTAGTTGTTGAATCTGCCAAAGCAGAGCAACGCATATTATCTTGGTAGAGTGCAGAGGGACAATCTTGGTCTGCCTATCATGGCTTGGGTTAGAGTTTGCTCAATTAGATTGAGTAAAACTAGTTAACTCAATTGGATCGAGTAGAACTATAGGCATATTCCAATCGTTGGAAAGATAGGATAAGATCGCATTTACACTAAATCTTGGGCGATTTAGCCAAAGCTAACTCAAGGTCTTTTGTAAATGTGGGTCTTGATCCTATAAACAAGAGTTGTATAGAGATGTAATCGGTAATGTGTTACCCACCGATCGTACTAAGTCTTGGGCAATTTAGCTAAAGCTAACTCAAGGCTTAGTATGATGTGGATCTTGCCCCGCAAAAATTATAGCTAGTTTGTATGAATCTAGTAAAGTGGTTTGACTACATCCATAACTCGATTCTATAAAATTCCTATAATTCAGTGGGAGCATCATTTGATTAAAGGCCTAATTAAATGATAAAAGGAATATGATATTAATTCTCTACATTGTACGTTGTAGATTACTATGTCGATAAACACGAACACTCTCTCTCTGCGTTCTGTCCTTGAGAAGGACAAGCTTAATGGAGCAAATTTCCTGGACTGGTACAGGAACCTGAGAATTGTTCTCACCCAAAAAAGGAAGTTGTATGTCCTGGAGTAGCCCATTCCGGAGGCACCTCCTACCACTGCCTCGGGAGCTGACAAAGGTGCTTACAAGAAGCATCAAGATGATCCATTAGATGTGTCATATCTAATGCTCGCGACCATGAACTCTGAGTTTCAAAAGCAACACGAGAACATGAATGCTTATGATATGGTTGGACATCTTCGTCAACTATATCAAGGACAAGCAAGGCATGAGAGATATGAAGTCTCTAAGGCATTGTTTAGGTCCAAAATGCAAGATGGGACTCCCGTAGGTCCATATGTACTCAAGATGATTGGGTACGTAGAAAACCTACAAAGGCTGGGATTCCCACTTGGCCAAGAGCTGGCCACTGACTTGATCTTGTAATCTTTGCCACAAGCCAACAATCAATTTGTCATGAATTACAACATGAATGAAATTGATAAGCCACTGCCTGAGATAGTCAGCATGTTGAGAACTATTGAGCTAAACCTTAAGAAGGGAAAATCTGACACCATTTTGATAGTGCACAAAAAGAAAGGCAAGGGCAAGTGTAAAGGTAAGGGAAAGTCCCAAGCCAAGGGCAAAGGCAAAGAACTTAAACCCAAAGGAGGGGTAGCCAAGGAAGGGGCTTGCTTCCACGTGAATTTGGACAAGCGTAAGCGATGATCTTAAGAAGAAAAGAAGTGAGACTTCTACTTCAGGTATAAATGATATAGAAGTCAATCTATCTATTTCTTCATCATGGGTATTAGATATCGGATGAGCATCTCACATTTGTACCAATGTTCAGGCGCTGAGAGATAGCAGGGCATTGACAAAGGGCGAGGTGGACCTACGAGTAGGCAATGGAGCAAGGGTTGCTGCTATTATTGTAGGAACTTATGATCTATCTCTGCCCTCTGGGCTTGTACTAGAATTAGATGAATGTTGTTATGTGCCTGATTTGATTAAGAACATAATTTCGGTTTCTTGTTTGGACAAGAAAGGATTTACATTTATAATAAAGAACAAATGTTGTTCAGTTTATTTAAATGATATGTTCTATTGTAGTGCACCTCTAATGAACGGAATCTACTTTCTAGACTTAGAGAGCCCTATATATAACATAAGTACCAAAAGGTTCAAGTCAAATGAGTTGAACCAAACCTATCTCTGGCATTGTCGCTTAGGTCACATAAATGAGAGTCGCTTATCTCAGCACCATAAGGATGGGCTGCTAAACTCATTTGATTTTGAATCATATGAGACATGCGAGTCTTGCCTTTTAGGCAAGATGACCAAGACTCCCTTTAGTGGACATAGCGAAAGAGAAATAGATTTGTTAGGACTTATACATAGTGATATATATGGTCCTTTCAATGTTGCTGCTAGAGGTGGTTACAGGTACTTCATTACATTTACTGATGACTTCAGTAGATATGGTTATGTGTATCTTATGACACATAAATCAGAATCCTTTGAAAAGTTCAAAGAATTCAAGAATGAAGTACAAAACCATCTTGGCAAGAGTATTAAGATACTTCGATCAGATCGAGGTGGTGAATACCTTAGCCATGAGTTTCGTGACTATCTAGTTGAGTGTGGGATTCTATCCCAACTCACTCCTCCTAGAACACCACAGTGGAATGGTGTATCCGAAAGGAGGAATCGTACCCTATTAGATATGGTACGATCTATGATGAGTCACACAGATCTTCCTATATCCTTTTGGGGATATGCTCTAGACACACCAGCCTTTACCCTTAACCGTGTACCATCCAAGGATGTCATAAAGACACCATATACGATATGGACAGGGAGAAATCCCAAGATGTCTTTCATGAGGATTTGGGGTTGTGAGGCTTACGTTCGACGTCAAGTCTCAGACAAACTGTGACCCAAATCCGATAGGTGCTATTTTGTTGGATATCCCAAGGATACAAAGGGATATTACTTCTACATTCCCAGTCAGCACAAAGTTTTTGTGGCAAAGACTGGGGTTTTTCTAGAAAGGGATTTTGTTTCTAGAAAAACTAGTGTGAGTACGTTCGATCTTGAAGAAATTCAAGATAAGGACCATAGCACTAAGGCCTTGATGGAGGTTGAACAGGAACCACAAAGTGTTGTGGATGATGAGATTGTTGCACAAAGAGTTATGGAACAACCACCTGTTCAGGTAGACCTACCTCTTCGCAGGTCTAATAGGATACGTCGTCAGCCTGAGAGATACTCATTTCTCTTGTCTGACCATGATGACATTATGCTCATTGAGAATGAGCCTACCTCCTATCAGGAAGCTGTGATGAGCCCAGATTCTGAGAAATGGCTAGATGCCATGAGATCCGAGATGGAATCCATGTACACCAACCAAGTATGGACTTTGGTTGATCCATTTGAAGGGGTCAAACTCATTGGGTGTAAGTGAGTCTTTAGGAGAAAGATTGACATGGATGGACTTACACATACCTATAAGGGCTGATTGGTGGCTAAAGGTTTCAAGCAAATTCATGGTATTGACTATGATGAAACCTTTTCTCCGGTGGCGATGTTTAAGTCCATTCGGATCTTGCTTGCTATTGCAGCATACCACGATTATGAGATATGGCAGATGGATGTCAAAACCGCATTTCTGAATGGAAACATACTCGAGGATGTGTACATGACACAACCTGAGGGTTTTGAAGATCCACAGCATACTGGGAAAGTATGAAAGCTGTAAAGGTCCATTTATGGGCTAAAGCAAGCCTCTTAGAGCTGGAATCTTCGATTCGATGATGCGATCAAACAGTTTGGTTTCATCAAGAATGAAGATGAACCCTGTGTCTACAAAAGGGTTATTGGGAATACAGTTATCTACCTTGTATTGTATGTGGATGACATACTGCTCATTGGGAATGACATCCCTTCGCTACAGTCTGTGAAGACTTGGCTGGGGACGTGCTTCTCAATGAAAGACTTAGGTGAAGCAGCCTGTATTCTAGGCATCAAGATCTATAGAGATAGATCTAAGAGATTGCTTGGCCTAAGTCAGAGTACATACATTGACACGGTATTACTACGGTGTACCATGCAGAATTCCAAGAACGGACTTCTGCCGATGTCACATGGTGTGAGTCTTTCGAAGACTCAAAGTCCCTCTTCTAGAGAGGAGAGAGACCGCATGGATAAGATCCCTTACGCATCTGCTATAGGATCTATCATGTACGCCATGTTGTGTACTCGTCCTGATGTCTCGTATGCTTTGAGCATGACGATTAGATTCCAGTCAGATCCAGGTGAGCGTCACTGGATAGAAGTCAAGAATATTCTTAAGTACTTGAGAAGGACTAAAGAATATTTTTTGATATTTGAAGGCGATGAGGAGCTAGCTCTAAAGGGTTACAGTGATGACAGCTTCCAAACTGACCAGGATGATTATAGATCGCAGTCAGGGTTTGTGTTTTGCTCGAATGGTGGCACTGTGAGTTGGAAGAGTTCCAAGCAGGACACAGTTACTGATTCTACAACAGAGGCCGAATATATCGGTGCTTCCATCTCATTCGAGAGATTATCGATAGAGGAGATGTGAAGTTTTGTAGAGTACCCACAGAGGCTAACATCGCAGATCCCTTGACCAAGACTTTGGCACAGAAAAAGAATGATGGTCACACTAGGTCATTGGGGATTAGATACTATGGTGATTGACACTAGTGCTACTGGGAGATTGTTAGTGAAAGCCCTAGAGTCAATCATGTGATGATTATTGTATGGACTTTATTGTATCATATTCCTATTTATAAAGGCATGGTTATTATATTTACTTGTATTGGTGCCAAATAACTTAATATAATAATGTCCTTGAGTAGTAGGTTCTTATCTATATCAATCGATTGGTTGAATCGATAATGAGATGATATAGAGAACACTACTCTTAATCATTCTTAGTCAAGTATTAATATTCAGGGACAATGTTAATGCGTAGAGACTAGCATGTAGGTCAACACGATGACTTGATCTCACAAGTCATGGATATGAGATATCAAGTTGACACATGGGTCTACATTAGAGAATGTATACTAAATGACCCGCCATGAGAAAGTATCATGGATCGTTATATGATTGTCATATACTTTCTCATGTGGCTATTAGTATGACTATTAGTCCTTAGAACTGAAGTCACCATGGTTCCCTACATAAGGAGTTGCATACTTTGGCTTCGTCAAACATCACCCGTAATGGGTGAACTATAAAGGCGATTACTGGGTATGTAACAAATTATGCGGAGGGATGTGAGTGATGTAGATGGGATCTATCCCTCCTATATGACGGGGGTGACATCAATATTCTTGATAGAGTGAGACCACGAAGTGCATGGTCATGCCCAAATGAGTCAATATGAGATATTGAGTTCATTTGATTAGAATGAGTCTACTTGGAGTTCAAGATATAGATTGTACCGAGGATGACACGGTCTATGCCTCAATTGGTCAATCTAGATGTCAAGGATAGAGGGACATTGTCACATATTGTGAGTCACAATTAGTAGTCACAAAGGTGATGTTGGAGCTCAACATTCTTGTAACTTCGGTAGCAATGATGTGTTGCTAGATACCGCTCATTGCTTATGTTCCTAAATCGGTTTAGGGACATTGCCAACGTTACAAGAACCTATAGGGTCACACACTAAGGGCAATTAGATGGAGATTAGGTTCATATGATGAACCATGAGGATTAGGTTCATGGGATGAACCAATTTGGATTAAGAGTAATCCTAATTAGACTAATTGAGTTGGACTCAATTTGATTCAAGTGTTGAATGAGTCTAATTTAGATTTGATTCATCAAATCAATTTAAATTAATGAATAGAGATTCATTAAATTAAATTGAATTGAATCAAATGGTTGGATTTGATCAACCATGGGAGATAAGAGGTCAAGTTTGACTTGACTTGAGAGGGAAGATGAAAGGTCAAGTTTGACTTGATCAAATGCCATGTCATGATGATGACTTGGCATGGCCGGCCAATGATGATGATGACTTAGCATGTGGTGTCACCTCATGAGGGAGACCAAGATCCATTGGCTCTTGGAGGAGTTACATGCATGCATGTAACCCCCCCCCCCTCCCCTAAGAGAAGTGGTCGGCCACTCCATTAGAAGGGTAATTGATTTTTGGTGAGTTACTCCAACTTCATCTTCCTCCTTGGATCATCCTCTCAAGCTCCCCTCTCCTCCTTGGACAAAATTCCTAATGAGTGCTAGCACACTCTAAGGTATTTTCTCCACCAATTTGTCCGTGTGGATACCAATAGAGGAGTGTTCACTTGACACTCTTGAGTTCCAGCGATACGTTTGGACGAGCGGGATAAGAGAAGGGCGTCGCTACGAGGGTAATACTCTCAACTTCTAGATCTAAGGTAGATCTAGGTTTACTTAGCACATATATGTTTTTATTTTAATATATCTTCGCACGGATCTGTCGTCGGACTTCCGGGGTTTCCGCAACGCAAAAAGCGGTTTTTGCGGCTCGGAAAGTCCAACAGTGGTATCAGAGTCACGTGCGAAGCATGTATGTGTTTCATTTTTGTGGTTTTTATATTAGATATAAAAATTACAGAATTTTATGTTTCTGTAAATTTCCTATTTTTATAGATTTTTTGGGTATTTTTCTCGAAGATTCGAAGCAACGAGTGTTGGGCCACTTGTCGGCTTCAACCACTGAGAAAAACTCTCTGAAACGGCGAGTTCTCGCTTTAGATTTTTGAGACAACGACTTAAGTCACTGTAAGATCATAGTAGGGACACTCGCAAAGTTTATTTTGTGAGTAGGGGTGTTTCCCCTATCCCCGAAAGGAGCCTTGTCCCGTGATCATGCCAGAAACCGCTTAGCAGGACCGTTACGAAGAGGTGACTCATAAAATTGAAAAAAAAAACGAAAAATTATATGAATTTTCTATAAAAATACTTAATTTAGAATTATGTATAATTCTGTGATTTTCATGGCCCAATGACCCCAATTTGATTGGATTATAATGTGTTGTAATTCATAATACGCCCTACGTGCCGTTTTTGAGGTTGTTCGTGTTGTATAGTGTATGCGACCTGCGCGTCGTACCTCTTCTTTTGAAATTCTACATGTAAATAGTTTTAGACTCGAATGTAACTCGAGTTTCACATTTGTAATGTACAAAATGAAGCGGTGGAAAGTCCACTTGTAGACGAAGTTACGAGAAGGGTACCGACGACACATGGCGGTCAAAGGAAGCGCTTGGAGAAGCCGCTAGCCTTAGGTTGGCGGTCCGATCTTCTAATTGGCTTGAGAAGATCGTAGTAGGGCCATAACTACATCACAGTTAATTATATATATATATATATATATATATATGTTGATATATATATATATAGAGTTTTGATATCCTCCGCGACTGAACCGTCCGCGCCTCCTCCGAGATGCGCCGAGTCACCGCCGTTGCCGCCGTCACCGCCACACCGTCCATTCACCGCCGGCCGCCGGACCTGGCACGATTGATGCCCAACTCGTGCGCAGTCCGGAAGTGACCGGTTTCCGGCCGGTTAGCGGCCGGAATTCGGCGCAAACCGGCCGGAAATGACCGCTTCACGCGGCCGACAGTGGCGCGGCCACTGCCGGTGGCGATCGGATTAGATTCCGGTCAAATTACGGCACCGGTCCGTCCAGTACAATCAGGCGGCCGCCATTCGGCCATCGGCGGGCTGAATCACGGCGGAAATTGCCCGCCAGAATCGGGCGGCCGATTTCGGCCGTGTGCGGGCTGGATTCCGGCCGAATTCGGCGCCGGAACCGCGCCGGACGGATCGGGCGACGCCATCGGCCGTCGCCAAATCGACCGACCGATCCGACGCGGCCGAAATCGACCGCCGATTCGGCGGCCAATTTCGCCGCGATTCGGCTGCTCGCGGCCGAATTCGCGGCCGACCGATCTCGGACGGACCGGCGTCACGCCGATCCGCTTCACGGATTCGGCAAGCCGGAATCGGCCCGATCACGGCCGCGCGGTCAGTTGCATCGCCGCCGCATGAAGCGGCCGTTTCCGGCTTTTGCCGGATCCCGCCGCTAACCGATCGGAAACCGGTCACCGCCGGACGACGAAGTCGATCCACGAGGAGGCGCGGACGGTTCAATCACGGAGGAGATCAAAACTCTATATATATATATATATATATATATATATATATATATATATATATTTTGATTTTGCTTGTATGTATGTGATGCATGATAGTAGAATAATGCTTGTATGTATATGATGCATGCTAGAATAATGTATGTATGTACGTGATGCATGCTAATATAGGATAATAAAGGCCTTAATGCGTATATGATACACATTACGATTAGATTAGATCTTAATCGAATCAACTCGTAAATGCCTACCAGGTCCTTGATACCCATGACTACCTCGATCATTTGTAGTTGTTAAATCTGGCAAAGAAGAACAACGCATATTATCTTGGTAGGGTGCGGAGGGACAATCTTGGTCCCGCCTATCATGGCTTGGGTTAGAGTAAGCTCAATTAGATTGAGTAAAACTAGTTAACTCAATTGGATCGACTAGAACTATAGGCATATTCCAATTGTTGGAAAGATAGGATAAGATCGCATTTACACTAAATCTTGGGCGATTTAGCCAAAGCTAACTCAAGGTCTTTTGTAAATGTGGGTCTTGATCCTATAAACAAGAGTTGCATAGAGATGTAATCGATAATGTGTTACCCACCGATCGTACTAAGTCTTGGGCGATTTAGGCAAAGCTAACTCAAGGCTTAGTATGATGTGGATCTTGTCCCGCAAAAATTATAGCTAGTTTGTATGAATCTAGTAATGTGGTTTCACCACATCCATAACTCGATTCTACAAAATTCCTATAATTCAGTGGGAGCATCATTTGATTAAAGGCCTAATTAAATGATAAAAGGAATATGATATTAATTCTCTGCATTATAGGTTGTAGATTACTATGTCGATAAACACGAACACTCTCTCTCTGCGTTCTGTCCTTGAGAAGGACAAGCTCAATGGAGTAAATTTCCTGGACTGGTACAGGAACCTGAGAATTGTTCTCACCCAAGAAAGGAAGTTGTACGTCCTGGAGCAGCCCATTCCGGAGGCACCTCCTGTCACTGTCTCGCGAGCTGACAAAGATGCTTACAAGAAGCATCAAGATGATGCATTAGATGTGTCATGTCTAATTCTCGCGACCATGAACTCTGAGCTTTAGAAGCAACACGAGAACATGAATTCTTATGATATGGTTGGACATCTTCGTCAACTATATCAAGGACAAGCAAGGCATGAGAGATATGAAGTCTCTAAGGCATTGTTTGGGTCCAAAATGCAAGATGGGACTCTCGTAGGTCCATATGTACTCAAGATGATTGGGTACGTAAAAAACCTACAAAGTCTGGGATTCCCACTTGGCCAAGAGCTGGCCACTGACCTGATCTTGCAATCTTTGCCACAAGCCTACAATCAATTTGTAATAAATTACAACATGAATGAAATTGATAAGCCATTGCCTGAGATTCTCAGCATGTTGAGAACTGTTGAGCTTAACCTTAAGAAGGGAAAATCTGACAGCATTTTGATGGTGCACAAAAAAAAAGGCAAGGGCAAGCCTAAAGGTAAGGGAAAGTCCCAAGCCAAGGGCAAAGGCAAAGAACTTAAACCCAAAGGAGGGGTAGCCAAGGAAGGGGCTTGCTTCCACTACAAGGAAGGTGGACACTGGAAGCGTAACTGCAAAGCTTACCTGGATGATCTTAAGAAGAAAAGAAGTGAGACTTCTACTTCAGGTATAAATGTTATAGAAGTCAATCTATCTATTTCTTCATCATTGGTATTAGATACCGGTTGTGCATCTCACATTTGTACAAATGTGCAGGCGCTGAGAAATAGCAGGGCATTGACAAAGGGCAAGGTGGACCTACGAGTAGGCAATGGAGTAAGGGTTGTTATTGTTGTTGTAGGAACTTATGATCTATCTCTGCCCTCTGGGCTTGTACTAGAATTAGATGAATGTTGTTAAGTGCCTACTTTGACTAAGAATATAATTTCAGTTTCTTGTTTGGACAAGAAAGGATTTACATTTATAATAAAGAACAAATGTTGTTCAATTTATTTAAATGATATGTTCTATTGTAGTGCACCTCTAATGAACGGACTCTACTTTCTAGACTTAGAGAGCCCTATCTATAACATATGTACAAAAAGGTTCAAGTCAAATGAGTTGAACCAAACCTATCTCTGGCATTGTCGCTTAGGTCATATAAATGAGAGTCGCTTATCTCAGTTCCATAAGGATGGGATGCTAGACTCATTTGATTTTGAATCATATGAGATATGCGAGTCTTGTCTTTTAGGCAAGATAACCAAGACTCCCTTTAGTGGACACAGCGAAAGAGCAACAGATTTGTTAGGACTTATACATAGTGATGTATGTGGTCCTTTAAATGTTGCTGCTAGAGGTGGTTACAGGTACTTCATTACATTTACTGATGACTTCAGTAGATATGGTTATGTGTATCTTATGACACATAAATCAGAATCCTTTGAAAAGTTCAAAGAATTGAAGAATGAAGTACAAAACCAGCTTGGCAAGAGTATTAAGATACTTCGATCAGATCAAGGTGGTGAATACCTTACCCATGAGTTTCGTGACTATCTAGCTGAGTGTGGGATTCTATCCCAACTCACTCCTCCTGGAACACCACAGTGGAATGGTGTATCCGAAAGGAGGAATCGTACCCTATTAGATATGGTACGATCTATGATGAGTCACACAGATCTTCCTATATCCTTTTGGGGATATGCTCTAGACACAGCAGCCTTTATCCTTAACCGTGTACCATCCAACGCTGTCATAAAGACACCATATATGATATGGACAGGGAGAAATCCCAAGATGTCTTTCATGAGGATTTGGGGTTGTGAGGCTTACGTTCGACGTCAAGTCTCAGACAAACTGAGACCCAAATTCGATAGGTGCTATTTTGTTGGATATCCCAAGGATACAAAGGGATATTACTTCTACATTCCCAGTCAGCACAAAGTGTTTGTGGCAAAGACTGGGGTTTTTCTAGAAAGGGATTTTGTTTCTAGAAAAACTAGTGGGAGTACATTTGATCTTGAAGAAATTCAAGATAAGGACCATAGCACTAAGGCCTTGATTGAGGTTGAACAGGAACCACAAAGTGTTGTGGATGATGAGATTGTTGCACAAAGAATTATGGAACAACCACCTGTTCAGGTAGACCTACCTCTTCGCAGGTCTGATAGGATACGTCGTCAGCTTGAGAGATACTCATTTCTCTTGTCTGACCATGATGACATTATGCTCATTGAGAATGAGCCTATCTCCTATCAGGAAGCTATGATGAGCCCAGATTCTGAGAAATGGCTAGATGTCATGTGATCCGAGATGGAATCCATGTACACCAACCAAGTATGGACTTTGGTTGATGCACCTGAAGGGGTCAAACTCATTGGGTGTAAGTGGGTCTTTAGGAGAAAGATTGACATGGATGGACTTATGCATACCTATAAGGGCCGATTAGTGGCTAAAGGTTTCAAGCAAATTCATGGTATTGACTATGATGAAACCTTTTCTCCGGTGGCGATGTTTAAGTCCATTCAGATCATGCTTGCTATTGCAGCATACCACGATTATTAGATATGGCAGATGGATGTCAAAACCACATTTCTGAATGGAAACATACTCGAGGATGTGTACATGACACAACCTGAGGATTTTGAAGATCCACAGCATACTGGGAAAGTATGCAAGCTGCAAAGGTCCATTTATGGGCTAAAGCAAGCCTCTTGGAGCTGGAATCTTCGATTCGATGATGCGATCAAACAGTTTGGTTTCATCATGAATGAAGATGAACCCTATGTCTACAAAAGGGTTAATGGGAATACAGTTGTCTTCCTTGTATTGTATGTGGATGACATACTGCTCATTGGGAATGACATCCCTTCGCTACAGTCTGTGAAGACTTGGCTGGGTACGTGCTTCTCGATGAAGGACTTAGGTGAAGCAGCCTGTATTCTAGGCATCAAGATCTATAGAGATAGATCTAAGAGATTGCTTGGCCTAAGTTAGAGTACATACATTGACACGGTATTACTACGGTTTACCATGCAGAATTCCAAGAAGGGACTTCTGCCGATGTCACATGGTGTCAGTCTTTCGAAGACTTAAAGTCCCTCTTCTAGAGAGGAGAGAGACCGCATGGATAAGATCCCTTACGCATCTATTATAGGATCTATCATGTACGCCATGCTGTGTACTCATCCTGATGTCTCGTTTGCTTTGAGCATGATGAGTAGATACCAATCAGATCCTGGTGAGCATCACTGGATAGCAGTCAAGAATATTCTTAAGTACTTGAGAAGGACTAAAGAATATTTCTTGATATTTGGAGGAGATGAGGAGCTAGCTATAAAGGGTTACAACGATACCAGCTTCCAAAAAGACCAAGATGATTATAGATCGCAGTCAGGGTTTGTGTTTTGCTTGAATGGTGGCGATGTGAGCTGGAAGAGTTCCAAGCAGAACACAGTTGCTGATTCTACAACAGAGGCCGCATATATCAGTGCTTCCATCTCATTCTAGAGATTATCGATAGAGGAGATGTGATGTTTTGCAGAGTACCCACAGAGGCTAACATCGCAGATCCCTTAACCAAGGCTTTGGCATAGAAAAAGCATGATGGTCACACTAGGTCATTGGGTATTAGATACTACGGTGATTGGCACTAGTGCTAGTGGGATATTTTTAGTGAAAGCCCTAGAGTCAATCATGTGATGATTGTTGTATGGACATTATTGTATCATATTCCTATTTATAAAGGCATAGTTATTATATTTACTTGTATTGGTGCCAAATAACTAAATATAATAATGTCCTTTAGTAGTAGGTTCTTATCTATATCAATCGATTGGTTGAATCGATATTGAGATGATATAGAGAACACTACTCTTAATCATTCCTAGTCAAGTATTAACATTCAGGGATAATGTTAATGCGTAGAGACTAGCATGTAGGTCATCACGATGACTTGATCTCACAAGTCATGGATATGAGATATCAAGTTGACACATGGGTATGCATTGGAGAATGTATACTGAATGACCCGCCATGGGAAAGTATCATGGATCGTTATATGAGTGTCATATACTTTCTCATCTGGCTATTAGTATGACTATTAGTCCTTAGACCTGAAGTCACCATGGTTCCCTACATAAGGAGTTGCATACTTTGGCTTCGTCAAACATCACCCATAAATGGGTGGACTATAAAGGCGATTACTGGGTATGTAACAAATTATACGGAGGGATATGAGTGATGTAGATGGGATTTATCCCTCCTATATGACAGGGGTGACATCGATATTCTTGATAGAGTGAGACCACGAAGTGCATGGCCATGCCCAAATGAGTCAATATAAGATATTGAGCTCATTTGATTAGAGTGAGTCTACTTGGAGTTCAAGATATAGATTGTACCGAGGATGACACGGTCTATGCTTCAATTGGTCAATCTAGATGTCAAGGATAGAGGGACATTGTCACATATTGTGAGAGTCACAATTAGTAGTCACAAAGGTGATGTTGGAGCTCAACATTCTTGTAACTTGGATAGCAATGATGTGTTGCTAGATACCGCTCATTGCTTATGTTCCTAAATCGGTTTAGGGACATTGCCAAAGTTACAAGAACCTATAGGGTCACACACTATGGGTAATTAGATGGGGATTAGGTTCATATGATGAACCATGAGGATTAGGTTCATGGGATGAACCAATTTGGATTAAGAGTAATCCTAATTAGACTAATTGAGTTGGACTCAATTTGATTCAAGTGTTGAATGAGTCTAATTTAGATTTGATTCATCAAATCAATTTAAATTAATGAACAGAGATTCATTAAATTAAATTGACTTGAATCAAATGGTTGGATTTGATCAACCATGAGAGATAAGAGGTCAAGTTTGACTTGACTTGAGAGGGAAGATGAAAGGTCAAGTTTGACTTGACCAAATGTCATGTCATGATGATGACTTGGCATGGCCGGCCAATGATGATGCTGACTTAGCATGTATTGCCACCTCATGAGGGAGACCAAGAGCCATTGGCTCTTGGAGGAGTTACATGCATGCATGTAATCCCCCCCCCCCTAAGAAAAGTGGCCGACCACTCCATTAGATGGGTAATTGATTTTTGGTGAGTTACTCCAACTTCATCTTCCTCCTTGGATCATCCTCTAAAGCTCCCCTCTCCTCCTTGGCCGAAATTCCTAAAGAGTGCTAGCATACTCTAAGGTATTTTCTCCACCAATTTGTCCGTGTCGATACCAATAGAAGAGTGTTCACTTGACACTCTTGCGTTCCGGCGATACGTTTGGATGAGCGGGATAAGCGAAGGGCGTCGCTACGAGGGTAATACTCTCAACTTCTAGATCTAAGGTAGATCTAGGTTTTCTTAGCACACACATGTTTTTATTTTAATATATCTTCGCAAGGATCCGTGGCCGGACTTCTGGGGTTTCCGCAA
The DNA here is from genome assembly GCA_025175895.1 of Wurfbainia villosa. Lineage (NCBI taxonomy): Eukaryota > Viridiplantae > Streptophyta > Magnoliopsida > Zingiberales > Zingiberaceae > Wurfbainia > Wurfbainia villosa. Next base: position 39,975,281 of record CM046008.1, on the reverse strand, counting down.
AGCAAAAACCGATTTTTGCCGCTCGAAAAATCCAACATACCCTGGGTTTTTCTGTCACCCAGGTAATAGGTAGAAGTCTTCGTGACGACTTGGAGATGCGCCAATGATCCATCCCATCTCCGTTTTCCGAGTCTCCCGAGGAATTCGTTTTATGTCTTGGACTTTGATTATGTTATGGACTTGTTTTATTATAGATTTTGTCGTGGTATCGTGGACTTTATTTCTGTATTCGATGTTTTATGCACGGTTTTATTACTGTGGACTTGTTAGGTGGTGTACACCTGTATATTTTTAGTATGTATGTTGTGGGTTTGTGGTTTATATTTCCATTGTGGTTGATATAGTTTATTATGTTGTTGTTGTGGGCCTACGGGCCTTGTATTAACCCAAAATGTTGCCACGTACAGGGGAGATGTCGTCCGTTTGCTTTTCGGCACGGCATACTCTCGGGGCGTGACAGTGATGGTGGTACGATTGGGGTCGGGGAGCCTAAGGGATGTTAGGTTTTTCCTTACAAAGCATAAGGAGTGTCCCTCTCTTACAATCATCTTCATGGTCATACACACCCCCAGGTCGATCCTAGGGCTCCCCTCTATGCTATCTCGCACGGTGTAATCATACCCCATCCTATGGCAAATGTACATGGGTAAGTTGATCCCCTAAAATAATCTCTCCTCTCGCTGCTTTACCCATTTTCACTAGGTGTCTAATGAAATGGGACCCTACATCAATGCTACCCCTTTCTTGTAGCATCTCCCACAAGCAAAGCAACTCACTAACTCGCACTACACCATCACTCTTCCCACGACAAAAAATAGTACTCGCCATGATTCGTGCAAGTCCCGGAAAATGGAGTTTTGGAGGTGTGATTGTTTGTCCCTAGATGGGTCATAAGTGTGGTCTCCTGTCAATTCGGTCCAAAAGATCCGAGAGTTAAACCCAATTGGGGTTCTTTTCTCTCCCCCACTAGGCAAGCCAAAGCATGTGTTCTATTGGTGTAGTGTTCATTCATGCTCAATGTTGAATAGCCTAAAGCTAATCCTACCATCTTCTCTTTCTCTCCCCGTTAATATTTCTGCTTCTAAATAACTTAAAATTTTTAGAACTATCCTAGTGTATGTTGGGTGTCTTATCTGCATTATTTCTTCCCACCCCATTTTTGTAAATAGGGCTTGAATATCACCAAACAACCCTAGGGTCTCTAAGAGATCCTCATCAAGATACCTAGTAGCGGTGTTTCCTCAAATTGAAAGCAAATCAAATCTCTCCCTTGCTCATTATTACAGAAGAGAATGGTTGGAAGAGCATTACCTTCCTCTGAAGCTTGAGGGGCGCCCGTTCTCCTTGCTCTTCGCTCCGAGGTAGTAGATCGGGGCGCTACTTTCCTTGTCCTCTTCATCCTTGCTTCTATTGGGCCTCCTTGAGGGTTACAGAGGGTCCTAGGTGGTGTGGAAGATGGTTCCACATGGCTAGAGCAAAGGAAATCAAAGCACACGGTGCATTTAGGGTGAAAATGCATGGCTTGGCCCTCTTAAACCCCATGCGCCATGGCCGTGTGAAAACACATGGGCAGGCCATGTGCGCCGCTGAGGGTTGGGGGCACAGTCGTGTGAAAACACACGACCAGGTCGTGTGTCCCCCGTTTCCTTCTCACGGTGCACAACGTTCCCAATTCTCCTTACTCGCTTAGTTGTGTAGATTCAAAGTGATTTTATTTTTATGTAGCAGGTTCTTTCTAGTCCTAATTCATGTTAAAAATGCTAAATGAATAGAATCCAAAGTTCAAATTAAACAAACGAAAGAAAACATAAAAACTAAACTTGGGTTGCCTCCCAAGGAGCGCTTTGTTTAAGGTCTTTTAGCTCGACCTTATTCCTATGTTTCATTTAAGGTGTTTGAATCTTGCTCATGGGGGAGCAAGATATTTGCTCACCTTACGCCTCCTCTCTTGTGGTCCCTTATCACCATATCTCTTAAATCTTGCTCGTGGAGGGGCAAGATATTTATTAGCTACCTTCTTTGGTTCAAGATTGAACATGCTTAGCCTCAAGTAATCATTAGGAGTTTGATCATAATATTCTATTTTGTCCAAATGTTGTAAATAACATAACTCACCACGAACATCCTCAACAAAAGGTTGATTAGAAGATTCTATTATGTCAAATGAAATTTTATCATTACAAATGACTAAATGGGCTTCATTATTGGTAGCTAAAGTTTCGGTGAGGGTTAAGGTAGGCTCTTCTAGATCCTTGAGGTTAGGAGGTGTTTCAATTGAAGCAATGCACTCCTCGATTAAAGTATCAATTAAATAGTCCTCAAGTTCTTCTTCAAGTGGTGATTGAATGGATTGTCCTTCTTCAGTTCCTGGTAATCGACTCGGTGTTCTAACAAACTGACTGGCGATCTGTGCTATCTGAATCTCCAGCTTCTTTTGTCGGCTAGCAATTTCATTCATAGATGACCTTAATTCTTCAATCACCGTTTCTGTCTGTGAATGCCGCTGCTGAAATTCAGCATTCGCCTCTTGTTGCGTATGAATAAAGTTTTTTATCATCTACTCTAGACGAGATTTAGGTAGACAATATTAAGGGTTTAAGTAGCCAGGGTCATAACTCTATGAATAGGAATCATCTTGTGGCCACTAGTTGTAATTGTAGGTGACATCTTTTTGTTCAAATTGTGAAGGTTCATATATATTTGGACAATCGTTTATGGTAAGCCATGTTTCACCACAATACTCACAATAAATGTTATCAAAACTCATAGCATTAAATTGACTAAAATCATGAGTAAAAGCATGCATCGTTATATTCAGGAATTTTAAATAAGGAAAGAGCAACTGAATAAAAAAAACTGAAGTAAAATAAAATAAAACAAGAAAAGTAAATCTACCCTTGGTCCGATCCAATTATCCACTTCTCGATTCGAAATCGAATCAATCAGGCCCCGGCAATGGCGCCAAAAACTGTTGGTGTAGGGGCACTAGATAATCGAACCTAGGTTTTGATTATGGCAAAGATCCAAAGTTAAGGTCATATTGTTATCTCATGAGCTGAATTAAGTGTGCAGAAAATGATTAAGCTAAGCCAAAGGTTAGCGACACTCGGAGGGAAACCGTGGTGGTCGGGCGACACCGGGGGAACTTCGTGGGAGTCGAAGAACCTAGGTGGAAGACCAGAAGCAAAGTGACAGATCACAAAGGACCAGAGGTAAGCATGAGTGTGAAGAGAGATGGTAAGGTCGTGTCCTCTGTACGGGGACGACCGTAGGCGGTGATCCGACTAAGACTTGCTGTGGAAGGTCTAGGTCGAGATCAGATGGTAAGAAACCATCGCATTTAGCATTTTCTGTGCTAACCTCTTACTGCAGGGAAGTGGCCAGGCTGGCAGTCGACTGCTGACCATTGAGCAGTCGACTGATGCTCATCAGTCAATTGATGGCGACGAATCAGCCTTTTGTGCTAGGTCAAAACGGATAATATTTGACATGGCCACTTCGCGATAAAATTTGGTACCACCTCATGATCTGTTCCAAAAGATGAAGAGACTTATTCCGAGGCCAAATCTATAAAAGGAGGGAAGGACTCCAACCCAAACAACAATCAAGATTATTCTCAAGTGCTCCTACAATGCCAAAGCTCCAACACCATCATAACGCCGATGCGACGACAAGCTTTAATCTTCTTCGTCGGCAGCAGCAGCAAGTAATATTTTTTGTTATTGTATTCTTTGTTTCAATCATAACGAGGTGAGGTAGGCTTGTTGCCTCATCCTCGTACTTTCGGTTTTGTGATCGTTGTCTCCTACCTCCAACGAGGAGGAGATCTTATAGTGTTTTTCCCTCCGTACGCGGTCTAGGACCGTTAGGGCCTTGGAGTAGCAACTGCTGGGTTGTGAACCAAGTAAAAATAAACTTGTATTTTTATTTTTCCGCTATGCTTGCTTGTATATCGAACGAACGAAAAGAAAAATTTTACGCTCCCTATTCACCCCCCCCCTCTAGCGATGCTTCTCGATCCAACAAAAACTTGATGCATGCGAATGTGACCTCAAATCTTGCGATGGAGATCATCGAGGGCTCGAAGCGCGCGCTCATGCTCAACGCCTGCAAGTGCATAGATGTTGTCAAGTAATAAAAAGATTATCAATCCCACAGGGATTGAGATTTGAGTACCAATTTGGTAAGTGGACGTTATTGTTCGGAATTCAATTCTAAGGGTTGTGATTGCGAGGCTTGATGGTGGTCCCAACTCAATACGGTGTCACACAAAAGAAGAAAGAAACTAGTCGTGAGTCTTTGGAAGGGATTCTAGGATTTCAGTTTCGTTTGTGTATCGCAGAACATGTTATCAATTGGGTTTTGTCTAGGTTTCTAGCTACGGTTTTGTGGAAAGGACATCATACACTCCCCCGATGAGCCTTCGCATCTATTGGAAGCTACCTTTGCCACTACTAGGTCGACCCCTGGACTTAAGATGGGATAGTCGATACGAGAATGCCGAATCAATCCCTACGACCAGTCGAAAACGGGGCACATTTCCTACTCTATCGCATCCTTCTACCCACGGTTACGAGAGATGAGGCCAACCCCTAGGTTCCTCCTTAATTCTCCTAAATCTTATATACGAGGGTTGTCACCCCTCGTATCGGCTAGCACAGTAGACAGAAAACCAAAATGCATAGATATCGGTCTAAACTAATACCAATTGCAAATATAAATTCAAGAACATAATTCAATTTGGAATAACATGTTTTATGCATACAAACTACTCCCTAATCCTAGAATCAAAGAGTCTACTCCATAAATAAGAGAGGAGAAACACAAACCATGATCATGTTCGTATAAACAATGTAAATTATGCAAAGAACAAAAATTACAATGTGATGTGGCTCTTCTCTCCGACGTTGAAGTGCAAAACTTGGATCTCCAGCGGCTTTCTTCCTCCCTGTTGTGAGTTCCCGAAGCTTTTTAGGGCGTCGGAGTGTTGTCTCAATCGTCTTGCCCCTCTCTAGGATTTGAGCATAGCCTCCTTTATATAGACATCAGCCTGGATCTCCCCGAAACCTAGAAAATAATCGACTCACGTCAGAATAGTGCAGTGCCACACAGTAGGGTGGATCCACATGGCCAGGCCATGTGTGGTGTTGTGGTGCAAGCCGTGTGTTTTCATAGGGTCGGGTCGTGTGTCATTCTGCTCTAGCTGCCAAATGTCTTCTTTTCGCTCCAAAAGTGTGTCATTTTCCCCATATAAAGTTGTCCTGCACACAAAAGTACAACGAGCAGATCTCCGAACCAGAAAATAGGAAATGCATGCAAAATAAAGTAAAATATGCATGAAACAAACATAAATCGAAATGAGATGTGAGCGAAAACTACTCGTAAAAACCTATATGTTTTGCTCACATCAGCATCCAAGCTAACAGATACACTGGCAGTCGACTACACAATACCATCAATCGACTACTTACCTCATAGCTGACTGATCAATCGGCTACCGAGCTTTCTGTGCTCGTGACCACCTTCATCATCCGTCCCTTTGCGATCGGTGATGGTCTAGCGATCATTATCATCCTGGCTGATCGACTCGGGCCAAAACCACCCGATCGCACACACCGGTCGATTGCCATCGACTTGGGCGATCGCTATCTATAGCAATGATCGGTGGCGGTGTCGTAAAACCTCAAACAAACACTTGTTTGAGCAACCGATCGTCGAGTAAACCTCAAACACCAATGTTTAAGCATCCCACACTCGATCTCAGCCACTTGGCCAAGATCAACTCTCATCTCCACTGGAGTCTCTCACCGAAGATCTCTTCGTCCAGCCACGTCCCTCAGATGCACCAAGCGTACGGCTTCGCAATGTCATCCTTCACGTCTTGCCCTGAAGTCTGCTTCCTTTGGCTTCACTTCAATGCTCCTCATCTGGTTGTCCCTCGAATGCACCAAGCGCACGGCTTCCGCAATGTCATCCTTCACCAATGCAAAGACCCAAGCCATGAGACAATGAACTTGCCAATGCTTTATCAAGCTACCCAAATGCCAAGACTCAATCTTGGACTTTCCCTTGCCAACCCATGTTGGACTTTCACCGCCAAGGCTATACACTTTGACTTACATGGCCAAGGCTACCCATTTGGTCTTCCCATGCCAACTCCATGTTGGACTTCCAATGGCAAGCCCCATTCTTGGACTTCCCATGACAATCACATGTCATACGTTTTGTCTAACATCAAAATACTGTTCGAGTCACACTCAAGTTTGGTCAATCGTGACCTAGGTCGATTGCACCAACAATCTCCCCCTTTTTGATATTCGACAAAACCATAAACTCAAGTCTACCAATTATCCCCAATTTGCAATTCTCACCTTTGAGAATTCCAACTAACCCCAATTGGTCTCTTCTCTCCCTTTCTGACATACATCAAAAAGGTCCTCCCTAAGGGTGTCAATGTCTCATATCCCAATAAGATTTTACAATCTCCCCCTTGGTCCAAAAACACTCCTAGGATGCCTTCACTCTTCCTAGTGATAATTCTCATATCACGTAAGAGAGACAATCCCCCAATTCTCCTCCCATGAGGAGAAATACATTCATCATACCAAGATGGATAACCTCCCCCTAAAGGCTTCCTCGCCCTTGACCATTGCACCAACAATGTCCTTGGAAAGTCCCTAAGCCAATAGGAACACTAAACAATCGAAATTAATGGCAAAGATTCAACATTGAACTTTCACCTCCCTTAGAATTCGATACACACCCTAAACAATTCTCCTAATCCATATCCAATGGATTTTCACCCTTTCTAATGCTCTCCAAAGTATATCTTAGGATTAGGAGCAGTTAGAGAACCAAGAAATAGCTGAGCATGGGCCTAACAAACATTGTTTACTCGAAATTAGCATTATCAGTCGACTCCTTCAGCTACCAGTCGACTGATTTTGACTCCAGTCAACTGCCATCCATGGCAGTCGACTGATTTCTTCATAGTGCAAAAATCAGATTTCAGAAATGAAATTCCAAAATTCATAAGTAAAAATACGTAATTTGAAAAATCTTAAAAATTCATACGTGCATTACTTATTACAAACATTATGGGTGAAAAATGTTAGAAAAATAAAATACTCATAAACTAGTGAGATTGATACAAAGTTCAAAACTCTTGAAATTTTCAATGTTTGACCCTACTTTGTATCACCTCATTCAATGGTGATTGCTATCAAAAGATAGACTTCACCAAGGTTTTTTAGAATAATTTTGAAATGATTTTAAAACTTGTAAATTCATTTTCCTAAACATCTCACTTATATCTAGGTATATAAAGCACATACAAGTCAAGTATTCTTGTGAGATGTGGGTTTTGTTCATTTAGGGTCTCATGCATTTTTCTAGGCAACACTATTTGATTCTCTTATACATGGGACTTCAAATCATGTCGTTGTCCTTAACTCAATTTTAATTAATGCGTGAATGATGATTATGGAATAAATGATAACAAGAATAAAAGCATGTGCCAATAATCATGATGGCATGACATGTGATATAAACTTAAGCATAACATGACATTTAGCTAGCACTAAGTATTATCATGATATTTTATATGATAAAAAAAATATGATGTCATGACATGACTGTAGGGATGTATACTGAAAAGTCTATCTTTTCTATAAACATCTTTATTTTTGAAATAAGAATCACATGATCATTGTTTGCATATTTTTATGGTTATGCAATATTGTCTAATACTTTACATTGTAGATAACATGGTGTGTGGTGTCACACAGGAGACCATGTTATCGGTCCCTTGAAAAGTATAAGCAAAGGCTCACAACCGAGATGACTTTGGACAAACCATCGGAATGGTTGTAGTGTGGTTTGGTATTGGTTTGTCTTAACCATAAAATCACACTAGTGCACTTTGTGTGTATTGAGCAGGACCGATTTAGAGGTGATTCGATTTATTGGTGACTACATAATCAAATCGGACCTCAGATATTATTTAGTACATGCTCTTAATCCCGATATAATAACGGGCACATATACTTAGTACTCATCTCTTTGATTTACCAATGGGCGAGATTTATAGATTAAATCGATAGACTCGGTAAGTTGGGAGATGATATTATTTATATGGTGTGCCGTTGATTATAGGAGGAAACCGTGCCCTATATATTAGGATGATGATGTCCCCTTGAGGAGCTCATAAGGTTCATCATGTAAACCCTGCAGGTGGACTAGGTCCGGCATGATGAAAAGGTTGAGTGGTACTACTCAAGGAGTTAGATGTTGATTAATTAATGGTTAGTAAATTAATTAATCGACGGACATTCGAGATCTTAAACATGGGGAGAAAATGTATAAATAATATATGGAGCCCATATTATCATATGGGGGTTGGTGAGGTAGATCAATGATGGACCTTTAGTGGATTGGACCATCATTAGTGGATCGGACTTTATGTGGGCTTGATCCATGGGTGGCCGAGACCCAACTCCTCCTCATGGTCCCTAATGTAGCCCATTAACACCTCAAGAAGATTAGATCTAATGGATAGAAACAAAACACTAAGATCCATTGGTAGAGATTAAATCTCTAAGATTCGACGGTTGAGATTAAATCTCTAGATCCGACGGTTGAGATTAAATCCCTAGAACCAATGGAGGAGATTAATTCATGACTTATCCCTAAACTCTATAAAAGGAGGACATGGGGTTGGAGTGAAGGAGAATTGAAGAGAGGCTTAGGTTTTCTAGTTGGCGGCAAGACTAGGGTTAGGGTTTTAGGAGGGTGGCGGCACCAATTAAGGAAAGAAATTCCTTCTCTTCTTCTTCCTCAAAAGGTGGCCGGCGTCCAGCTCCTTTTCCAGACCTGTTCTAGCTCTTGGCCGGCGGCAAAACCTCTCTTCTCCCTCTCCTTAGGTGGTGGAAACAAGATATAGGGTTTCCCTAGGTATCTTGGTTGTCTCCCACCACCATCTCCTTCATTTACTTGGTCGGCGGCAAGGAAGGGATTGATTCCTTGTTGGTTGAGTTTTGGAAGGAGAAAGACATTGTTTCTTTTCTTCCTCTTACTTGGGAAAAGCAAGGAAGGAAGTTTTGCGATCTAGAAGCTTCGACTTTTGGTGGATCATCGCCCACACGACGTCCAAAAGGAGGAGGGTCATACATTAGAAGACTAGGAGGTATACCTATTCTTCTTTCTCATTTATTCATTGCTTGTATTTATTTTTGATTTATGAGCATGTTATATTTCTGTAAATGGATAAATAATACTTGGATCTCGAGTATAAACACAAAAACCGGCGATCCGGACATCGTCTATTCCGCGGCTACTCGTAGAATAGAGAATGGTCGCTTGAACAACTAGTTTGTTCAAGTGACCTCTCTAAACGAATAGCACGATGATGACTTGGTTGCTTTGGGAATCCCTTTTGTCTAGGATTAAATTTTTAATCCGGGGACATTGAAGGGATCACCATGGTCAAGCAACCGAGGCGAAGGGGAAGCGAAGTTTCCCCTCACGGACTCGACAAGGGAAATCCCATAAATTGGTATCAGAGCTTTCGGGCAAAACCTTTCAATTGGTATCAGAGCCAAGGTTTCCGTTTTTGTGTGTTTAGGATTTGGTTAATTTTTATGCACTTTTTCATATATTATATGTGTCGAATAATAGTAGGATATGCGTAGTTTAACTCTTTGGTTAAAGGCATAAGATCCGACGATTATGGCCATATGTGTGTATATGATTGTATGTGTGTAAATATTTATTTTGTTGAATCCTCGGGGTTGACAAGGCTAGTATTTAGTTTTTGTAAATAAATATGACATTGTTTAGCCACTCTTTATTTTAGTTTACTTTCGATCTAGATTTCATGTACAGTCCCTAGTGGAATATTGGATCGATGCATGTAAATTAAAATAGGTTTTAGTCTCGACTCGGATCTCCAAATGGCTCGTAAAGGGCTAGGAGGAGCGGATGAGATGGCGATGCGACGGGAGTCATATTGAAGACAAAAGGCATAATAGTTGAAAAATAACTTATTTTTCATATTTATTGCTTTTTGTTTAATATGCATGTCGTAGGCTAGGAAAATTCCTCAATTTTAAATTACTAAGTGGGAGAGTGATAATTTTATAAATTCCCGTGGCCTCCATTACAATTTGACAAGTGATGCAAACAAACTTGCGCGTCGGATCTGAGTGCCTTCCTCCCCATCGGATGGGTTTGTTTGCGGATCACTAGGTCAAATAATGGTTATAGGAAATTATCTAGGAGCGTGTGTACTTCCACAGCGGTAAGACACATAATCCGAAATAATTCCCTTAGTACCGTGTAATGGTGCACACTTAGATGCAAATAAAAAGTAGTTTTATTTGTAGGGCCAAAGAGGAACCAACTATTAATTTTATTTGTCAAAAAGTAAGGTTGACAAGATAATAAAATTAATGGGTTAAACCTGCTCTTACAAATGTAGAATTCGTATACGTCCACACTATCGTGGCATGCAATATTCTCGGTGTTTGAGGTGTTGGTTGATTTCAAAATTTTATTGTTTGAGGAATCAATAATTTTTATTGAAATCTACAGTAATAATAAGCATGTTGTGTGTGCTTGAAAATTCCTCATTTTCAATATACTAAGTGGGAGAGGGATATTTTAATTAATTCCCGCGGCCTCCATTACAATTTGACATGTGATGCAATAAACTTGCGCGTCGACTCTAAGTTCCTTCCTCCCCATCGGATGAGTTTGTTTGCGGATCACTAGATCAAATAATGGTTATAGGAAATTATTTAGGAGCGTGTGTACTTCCCCATCGGTAAGGCACATAATCCGAAATAATTTCCTTAGTACCGTGTAATGGTGCACACTTAGATGCAAATAAAAAGTATCCTCCCCATCGGAGTCACTGCTTTTATTTGTAGGGTGAAAGAGGAACCAACTATTAATTTTATTTGTCAAAAAGTAAGGTTGACAAGATAATAAAATTAATGGGTAAAACCTCCTCTTACAAATGTAGAATTCGTATACGTCCACACTATCGTGGCATGCGATATTCTCGGTGATTTGAGGTGTTGGTTGATTTCGAAATTTTATTGTTTGAGGAATCAATAATTTTTTGAAATCTAAAGTAATGATCTATGTGATTCTTAGGACTTTCAAAATTGACTTTCAGTCCACTTACTATGATACTAAATGAAATAAACTTACTGTACCCAAATAATGTTGATTGGAAAAGAATCTAGATATTGTCTTATCTGCTAAGGAGTACAAGTATGCACTCTTCAAAGAGTGACCTCAAACCATGGTTGCTCAAAAATGTTTCTACTTCTAAGTCGAAAGGCAAGAAGAAGAAAAAATAAGGTGGAGCAAAGGTGGTGGGAGGATCTCAGGGAAGAGTGAAGAAGCCAAAAGGCAAGTACTTTACTTATAAGCAGGATGGACATTGGAAGAAGGACTATCCCAGTTCAAAACAGAACAAAGGTATATCCTTTGGACTAGTCGTTGAAACATGATTAGCGGTGTTATCTACCGGCACATGGTTTGTAGATATGAGAGCCACTAATCATGTCTGCAACACTTTGCAGGGGTTCCAGGAAACCCGACGACTAGCTAAAGGGGAGATTACCATTTTTGGTCAATGCCATGATGATGGCGGCTATTGCAGTGGGAGAAGTTTTATTTATCTCTTGAAAATAATAAAACTTTGGTTCTGGAAAATTCCCTTTATGTACCTTTATTTAGAAAGAATTTAGTTTCAGTTTCTAAATTATTATGGATGGATATTCTATTTCTTTTAATGACAGAGTTGTTATAAAAAGGAATAGGGAGAATATCTATTCAGGTACATTGAAAGGAAATTTGAACCAAAACCTCCCACGATGCAAATTGAAGTTAATAACTCATCTTCTAATTCCAATAAGAGAAAAGAACCTTCGAAGATGAACCAAACATATCTTTGGCTTCTTAGGCTTGGTCACATTAACGTAAGCAGAATTCAAAGGTTGATAGCTGATGGACCTTTGGGTTCATTAGTGGTGGAGGATCTCCCAACCTACGAATCTTGCTTGGAAGGTAAGATGACCAAGAGGCCTTTTTAAGGCCAAGGGGTATAGAGCCAAAGATGTGTTAGAAATAGTTCATTCTGATTTGTGTGGTCCTATGGCTATCTAGGCAAGAGGTAATCTTGAATATTTCGTCTCTTTTGTAGATGATTATTCAAGATGTGGATGACACTACGATCTGATCATGGTGGTGACAACCTCTTGGGAGAGTTTAGGAACTACTTATCAGAGGTTGGGATTCAATCCCAATTGCACACCCAAGCAGAACGGTGTAGCAGAGCGAAGGAATAGGACTCTTATGGAGATGGTTAGATCGATGATGAGTTATTCTGACTTGTTTTATAGTCCTAGAGACCATAGGGTGATCGTTAACACGAATGCCAGATTTCTAGAGGAAAACTATGTGTTAAGCCACAAGCCCAAAGGTAAAATTATTCTGGAGGAGTTAAAAAGGGAAGTCACTTCTTTAGTACCACCGATACAAGAGGACATACCACAAGTCACTGCACCGTGTGTCACAGAGGATACACAGAAGATACCTCGTGGTAGTGGGAGGGTTGTTAGACAACCTCTTAGATTCATGTTTTTGGACAAATCTTCTGATTTGGTCCCTAGCAAACATGAACCTGATCCCTAGACATACGACAAGGCAATCCAAGATATAAATACAGCATCTTTGCAAAGTGCAATGAATACTAAGATTGAATCTATGGATTCAAGACAGGTCTGGGAGCTCTTATGCATAGCAACTCATATGGATTATGAGGTGTGACAGATGGATATCAAGACAGCATTCCTTAGTGGAAGTCTTGAGGAATCCATCTACATGAAGCGACTAGAGGGATTCATTGCTAAAGGTAAAGAGCGTATTGTATGGAAGCTTAATTGGTCCATTTATGGACTGAAGCAAGCTTTGAGGTCTTGGAACATCCGCTTTGATAAGGTAAATCTAGACTTATAGATTTATTCAAAGTCCGGATGAGTCTTGTGTATACAATAGATGTGACGGAAACGTAGTGGTATTTCTTGTACTATACGTAGATAACATTTTGGTGATTGAAAATAATATTAAAGTGTTATCAGACGTAAGGGTATGGTTGTCCTAATAGTTTGATAGGAAGGACTTGGGAAAAGCGGGACACATCCTTGGGATCAAGGTTATAAGGGATCGCAGGAAAAGGATGTTGAGCTTATCCCAAGCTTCATACACAGACACAATAATGGATCATTTTAGCATGCAAAACTTCAAGAAAGGTTTTCTACCTTTCAGGCATGGAGTTCCTTTATCTAAGGAGATGTGTCCCAGATCATCTGAGGAGATAGAGGAGATGAAGGCGGTTCCTTATGCTTTGGCAGTAAGAAGCCTCATGTATATGATGCTATGTACGAGACCAGATATCTGCTTTGCCGTGGGCATGGTCAGCAGGTATCAGAGTAATCCAGGACAGGGACATTGGACTGCGGTAAAGCATATATTGAAGTACCTGAGAAGGACTAGGGATTATATGCTGGTTTACCGGGCAGACCAATTACTCCCTCTGGGTTACACGGGTTCTGACTTCCAATTAGATAGGGATAACAGTAAGTCTACCTCAGGTTTTGTGTTTACTTTGGGAGGTGGAGCCATTGTATGGAGGAGTGTCAAGCAGAAATGCGTGGCGGACTCCACCATGGAAGTTGAGTATGTGGCGGCCTCTGAGGCGACCTAAGAAGCAATGTGGCTCAGGAACTTCCTGATGGACTTGGATGTGATTCCTTGTTTGCCCAGAACAATCACAATTTATTGTGATAATAGTGGTGCAGTTGCAAACTCGAAGGAACCACGAGCCCATAAGGTAAGTAAATGCATAGAGCGTAAGTACCACCTGATATGAGAAATCGTAAAGGAGGTAGAAGTTGTTGTCGCCTAGATTGCATCAGAGGATGACCTGGAAGACTCTTTTCACTAAGGCCCTTCTAGCGAGAGCTTTGATAGGCATGTGGAGGGAAAGGGAATCAAATGTATGGCAGTATGAGAACAGTATAGTCTTTTAGTATAAGTGGGAGATTGTAGGGATGTATACTGAAAAGTCTATCTTTTCTATAAACATCTTTATTTTTGAAATAAGAATCACATGATCATTGTTTGCATATTTTTATGGTTATGCAATATTGTCTAATACTTTACATTGTAGATAACATGGTGTGTGGTGTCACACAGGAGACCATGTTATCGGTCCCTTGAAAAGTATAAGCAAAGGCTCACAACCGAGATGACTTTGGACAAACCATTGGAATGGTTGTAGTGTGGTTTGGTATTGGTTTGTCTTAACCATAGAATCACACTAGTGCACTTTGTGTGTATTGAGCGGGACTGATTTAGAGGTGATTCGATTTATTGCTGACTACATAATCGAATCGGACCTCAGATATTATTTAGTACATGCTCTTAATCCCGATATAATAACGGGCACATATACTTAGTACTCATCTCTTTGATTTACCAATGGGCAAGATTTATAGATTAAATCAATAGACTCGGTAAGTTGGGAGTTGATATTATTTATATGGTGTGTCGTTGATTATAGGAGGAAACCGTGTCCTATATATTAGGATGATGATGTCCCCTTGAGGAGCTCATAAGGTTCATCATGTAAACCCTGCAGGTGGACTAGGTCCGGCATGATGAAAAGGTTGAGTGGTACTACTCAAGGAGTTAGATGTTGATTAATTAATGGTTAGTAAATTAATTAATCGACGGACATTCGAGATATTAAACACGGGGAGAAAATGTATAAATAATATATGGAGCCCATATTATCATATGGGGGTTGGTGAGGTAGATCAATGATGGACCTTTAGTGGATTGGACCATCATTAGTGGATCGGACTTTATGTGGGCTTGATCCATGGGTGGCCGAGACCCAACTCCTCCTCATGGTCCCTAATGTAGCCCATTAACACCTCAAGAAGATTAGATCCAATGGATAGAAACAAAACACTAAGATCCATTGGTAGAGATTAAATCTCTAAGATCCGACGGTTGAGATTAAATCTCTAGATCCGACGGTTGAGATTAAATCCCTAGAACCAATGGAGGAGATTAATTCATGACATATCCCTAAACTCTATAAAAGGAGGACATGGGGTTGGCGTGAAGGAGAATTGAAGAGAGGCTTAGGTTTTCTAGTTGGCGGCAAGACTAGGGTTAGGGTTTTAGGAGGGTGGCGGCACCAATTAAGGAAAGAAATTCCTTCTCTTCTTCTTCCTCAAAAGGTGGCCGGCGTCCAGCTCCTTTTCCAGACTTGTTCCAGCTCTTGGCCAGCGGAAAAACCTCTCTTCTCCCTCTCCTTAGGTGGTGGAAACAAGATATAGGGTTTCCCTAGGTATCTTGGTTGTCTCCCACCACCATCTCCTTCATTTACTTGGCCGGCGGCAAGGAAGGGATTGATTCCTTGTTGGTTGTGTTTTGGAAGGAGAAAGACATTGTTTCTTTTCTTCCTCTTGCTTGGGAAAAGCAAGGAAGGAAGTTTTGCGATCTAGAAGCTTCGACTTTTGGTGGATCGTCGCCCACACGACGTCCAAAAGGAGGAGGGTCATACATTAGAAGACTAGGAGGTATACCTATTCTTCTTTCTCATTTATTCATTGCTTGTATTTATTTTTGATTTATGAGCATGTTATATTTCTGTAAATGGCTAAATAATACTTGGATCCCGAGTATAAACACAAAATCCGGCGATCCGGACATCATCTATTCCGCGGCTACTCGTAGAATAGAGAATGGTCGCTTGAACAACTAGTTTGTTCAAGTGACCTCTCTAAACGAATAGCACGACGATGACTTGGTTGCTTTGGGAATCCCTTTTGTCTAGGATTAAATTTTTAATCCGGGGACATTGAAGGGATCACCATGGTCAAGCAACCGAGGCGAAGGGGAAGCGAAGTTTCCCCTCACGGACTCGACATGGGAAATCCCTTAAATTGGTATCAGAGCTTCCGGGCAAAACCTTTCAATGACAAGGCAAATAATGCATGGAAATTGTAAGATACTAAGGTATAAAATACCTAGGTGTTAAGCCCAAATTGTCATTATTTGAATTAAATCCATTTTGCCTTAATACCTACTATCCCCCTAGTGTGCCAAAAACCCAAAATAGCACACCATGACTTCTAAGACCTAATTGCGTCAATTTAATCATTTTTTAACTTCTCAAAACACATTGGCACATCTTAATGCGTCAACTCTACCATGGCTAGATTAACTACCCATCCACTTAGGATTGACACACCCTAATCCATCTGGCGTGAATCGATCACACTCCTAGGAACCCAATACCTATTGGAGCTCCTTGGGTTAACAAGGTATTCACTAGGGATAACTTCCCTAGATACCTTCCTAGTGACCCTTTTTAGCTTTGAAGCCTTAGTCATTTGGGTCTTTCCTAGGTTAACCTTAGGGATTACCTCCCTAGTAACCTTCTTAGTGGCTACCTTAGATTTCATTGAATTTTTAGCCACTAGACACACACCATGGTTAATCTTAGAGATAACTTCCCTATTAACCTTGGTTTTTCTAGACCTAGATTTATTTCCATAATACAATGGAACATTGTGGTAAGACATAGGTTTGTGACCCAAACCTTTCTTTCCCCTTGGACGGTTCTTGTCTCTTAGGTCTTGGATTTTGATCATTAGACCCTTTAAATGAGTTTGTCATTTTTGATAGGGTCTTTTCCAATTTTTTAAGCCTTGACCTCAAGACATGGTTCTCTAATTCTAATTTTCCCAATTTTGATTTTTCATTAATCTTTTAGGAATAAGACTTCTTCTTAGGCATGTGTCTACCCTTCTTAGAGTTAATGCCTAAATTTTCTTCTATCCTCCTAATGGACTCACTAGGTAAAATAGGTCTTGAATTATTTGATCTAGATTTGTCCTTAGTTGTATGTTCATAGGATTTAGCCCCTAAGCAAACATATCTATTCCTACTAGTATGCTTATGTTCATGAGAAATAGAAAGTGAATTAAAATAACTTCTAGCATGCTTTTTAATCCTAGAACTAGAAGGTGCATTAAAGTATACCTTAGGGTTTGCTTTGGAAACTCCCCCTACTTGTGTAGCTCCTTCTTGCCCCTTCTTCTTCCCCCTAGGGCATTGGCTTTGGTAGTGTCCCCGTTGATTGCACTCGAAGCACACAATGTGCTCTTTGCTTTTCCTAGCGAGGACTCCGGCTTCCTTTGATTTTACTTTAACTTTTGGCGCCAACACTTTCTCCTTAGCCAATTTCGAGCACTTACTCTTATAATGCACTTTCTCCCTACACTCAAAGCAAATTATATGATCCTTACTATTAGGAATTGCATTTGAGTTACCTAGGGTAGTGGTAGGCGCCGGAGTTGATTCTTCATCCCTCCCGGAGGTTGAAGCTCCTTCTTGCTCTTCCTCTAGCTCCAGTGATCTAACCTCCACTTCGGATGTTGAGCATCTTTCAACTTCCGAATCCTCGAGCTCTTGGGATGATGATGTGCTTTCCTTGTCTTGAGCTTGGGAGGATGAACACTCTTTCCTCGGCATCCTTCTCTACTTTTGCCGGTTTGGGAATTTTGTGGAATTTTACCAACTTGCTCCACAATTCCCTCACATCCCTATATTCACCTAGTCTAGACAAAATAGCGTTAGGTATCAATTTTACTAGCATAATTGTTACCTTAACGTTTGTCTTGAATTGTTGTTGTTGCTCCTCGGTCCATCTTGACTTTCCTAACGGCTTGTTGTCTTCACCCCTAGGTATTTCAAACCCATTTTCAATGATTAGCATTAAATCGAAATCAGTTTCAAAGTCTACCTCCATTCGTTTCTTCCACCATAAGAATTCTCCTTTGAACTTTGGTGGACGAATGTTAATGTTGGCCATTTCATTTGATTGTCGCGGCGATGAGTCCAATGACAACCTCCTCACTTTGATACCACTTGTTGCTTGAATAGCCCTTTTTGCTTGACGATGGAAATCGTTCATTCTTGCGTGCTTTATCTACAATGATCGTTAATATGCACAGCGGAAATGCAAATACCAAATACAAATATAAAGACAATACAAGCACACACAACACAAGCGATATACGTGGTTCGGA
The DNA here is from genome assembly GCA_025175895.1 of Wurfbainia villosa. Lineage (NCBI taxonomy): Eukaryota > Viridiplantae > Streptophyta > Magnoliopsida > Zingiberales > Zingiberaceae > Wurfbainia > Wurfbainia villosa. The sequence goes on along the minus strand of CM046008.1, from coordinate 39,957,099 downwards.
ACCTTAGGGTTCCTACTCCATGGGGTGAGCTCAACGAGCTTGAGTTATGCGCACGACACTAACTAAAACTCCTTCTCGACAACAAGTCGGAGGTTGAGCAACCTCGTACAAGCAATTACAAGGTAATACAAAAACGTACAAGAAAATACAAAGACAAAATGAAATACATAAAGAAAAATTTACAACAAATGGCTTTGAACACTTTGCTTGTTGCTTTCTTTGGTTTGCTCTTGAAGGTCTAGAATGCAACAGTAATTCCCCTCCTAAATCTCCCCAAAAAATCACTGCAAAATCCTCCAACTCGAGCTCCTTTTATAACCTGCATCGATCTAATTTCTTGCCCATCAGTCGACTGTTATAAGGCCCCAGTCGACTGCTACTAAGCCATTGTGAGACAACGTCCTAATCCATGTTGGTATCCAAGCCAACAGATACACTGCAGTCGACTACCCAATACCATCAGTCGACTATTGACCTCGTAGTAGATTGATCAATTGCTACTGAGAATTCTATGTGTGTGACTACCTTCATTAGTCGATTGTTGTTCCTTGGCAGTCGACTGATGGTCTAGCAGTCAACTGCTATCCCTTGGTAGTCGACTGCTAGGCCAGAAACCACAAGTCGCACACTAGTCGATTGCCATCGACTTGGAGCAGTCGACTGCTATCTATAGCAGTCGACTGGTGTCGGGTAAAACCTCAAACAAACACTTGTTTGAGCATCCGACCATCGGGTAAACCTCAAACAACAATGTTTGAGCATCCCACACTCGATCTCAGCCACTTGGCCAAGCTCAACTCTCATTGTTAGTAATATATGAGAGATGTCCTAAGGCAATCGCCTTATGTATGAACCATTTATATGATAAATGAAGATTCACTATTTGAGTATACATGTTTTATGTATTTGATTGGATCTTAAACTCATTTACTGAATGTCCACGATACGATTCACAGCATGAGAGAATTTGTGATTGGATCACAACTAGTGAGTATCTCTACATGTGTAATTGTGATGTATCGGAATTATCCCTAGTCGATGAATTGATGAATCTGGACACCATCAATTCTGTTGAGACTAGCACGAGGTATACTCCTTGGTGTATCCAAGCAGCTGATTCTCACTGGCTGGAGACATAGTGATGTCCGGAGTTAATCGTGGATGCTAGTTATGGTAACTAGTTCATTGGAGTGACCAGCCGTAAGACTTCATATGATTCTCTGCATATATAGATATGTCAATGAAGTTCTTACTGTGGCTTAAGTGCGATGTTCCTTTGACTTGCGGTATTCAAGTCATCTTGATCATGGAGACTTATGCTTTGATATCTTAAGCAAACATCTCTAAGGAGATGTGGACCCGGGATGATTGGGTATAAGTCGAAGTGATCGAAGGTGTTTGAATAGCCTATAAAGGATTCACCACTCCTTGCGAGGAGATGTATACCCATGGCCTCTCGTCGGATTGTTACTAAAGTCTTTGGCCAAAGCATTACATGTTTAGAGTAAAGTACTCTTGATACATGTGGAGTAACTAGAATCCGTAGGACGAGGAAATGATACTTGGGCTAGGTGTGACGTAGTCAGCCTAGTGGGGACTGACACTATAGACCATGTCCTGAACCAAGTGGGTATAAGATGAGTGAAGGGAATGGGACACGATTCATTCGAGCTACTGAAGGGTTTCAGAAATAGTTCTGGATCAACCGTTGATCTTTTCAGGTTAATTGGGGATCATGATGTACTACTAGGAGCCACTCATGATCGTTCTATAATTAATGGTTAATTATAGACGGCCAACATAAACCGAGAACCTATTTGGTCACACGCACAACGAGTGTAATCCAAAGGATTTAAAACGAGCTTGAGACTGAGATTCTCAGACCGAGAGAAACTATGTTTGGTTGGACCAAACATAAAGCGAGCATGAAATTGTTTCAGTCGCAATGGAAGCGTGGATGGGCCGTGTCTTATGAAGACATAATGGATGGAACAAAATGGTTTGGTTCTAATCCAATGGATGAGAATAAACCAAAGGGTTTGGTTTATATTAAACGAATGAACCAAAGGTTGGTTCGGTTCGTTTTAACTTAAAATAAGCCATCATGGTTTGGTTTATTTTAACTTATCTTAATGGAGCGGGTTAACGGGATTTATGGATATGATCCATTAACCATTAAGAGAATTAGTTCTCTATAAAATAGGGATTAAACCCTAACCCTAATCCTAATCTATTTTTGGCCGCCCAACACAAAGTTGCCGCCCACCTCCTTGGTGAATTCGGCGCCAACAGCCTTGTGCCGCCGCCCAACCACTTGTGCCGCCGTCCAACTTGTTGCCGGCGACCAAGCTTCAGCCGGTGAACCTCCGGCGACCCTCCGGTGATCTCCTATAGGTTTGGCATCAAGGTGAGGTTTTTCTCTCCTTGTTTTGGCCGGCGCCTACTCCTCCACCAAGCTGTCCAGTTTTCTGGACAGCTTCTCCTCCTCTCGTCGGAGCATCGTTTGGACGACGGTTAGTGCTCCGACAGCGGCTAACATACCGGGGATTTGATCTCTGGTAATCCTCTGAGGTGGAGGACGAAGGATTCGTCAAACGGTTGACGAATACCTCTCCGGAGAAGCGAGTTTTGAGAACTCGTTTTGGATCCGAATTTGGATTCGGATCGTGATCATCTCTCGATCACGTCGTCTTCAACACGAGGCTAGTAACCCGTACGAAGACGAAGCTCGTGACTTAGCGAAGTCATCCCGAGGAGCTCGGCGTGGATACGGATAGAGACGATTCTTACGAGGATCGTTCCGGTTGATGCCGTTCCCGCTACACGTCATACGGAAGGTATAACGTAGTTTAATTTCCTTTTATTGCAATTTTAATTTACGGTTATGTCTACACTTGTTGTAATAGCATGCGTGTGTTGTGTGTGTTGTAATAAATAGGAGTATTTATTATTTTTATTGCTTCCGCTGTGCTCATGTTTACGAAACATGATCGAACACACACACGCCGCGGTGCCGGAAACCCAACAGTGGTATCAGAGCCCAGGTTGTGTTTCGACATAATCGTAAAAATAGTTTTACGATAGTCATAATGTATTTCTGGAAGTTTTCTAAATTTTGGAAATTTAGAAGTATTTATGGAAATTTATATTTTCCATAAATAAAATATTTGATTAGATTCTGGAAATTTGTTTCCTAATTTAATCATGATTTGATTTGGGAAATCAAATCTTAAAATATTTTATTTCCATAAGTAGTTTTAAAGATTTAGGAAATTGATTTCCTAAATAGATTTTCCTTAATCAAATAATTCCATGAATAAAATATGTGATTAGATTTGGAAATTTGTTTCCTAATTTAATTATGATTTGATTTGGAGAATCAAATCTTAAACATATTTTATTTCCATAAATAGTTATGACAAATAAGGAAATTATGTACATGACATAATTGTATGCCATGTAATTGCATTAGATGCATAACATTATGCCATGCGTGTCGTGACATGTAGATGTATGCCATGTATGTCATGTCATGTAGATAATAGTTATTTGCATGCAAAGAGGATGAGACATAAAACCCTAACTCAATATTAAAGCCTACACCTTCCATTAATATGGTTAGAACCAGAGTTCTGTTTCTTGTTTGGGTTGTTGGACTCACTCCAAGCCCGGCTCGAACTTGAACATGTTCAAATCATTGGAATAGTTTAACTCTAATATGGTAAGAGTCAGAGGTCAATCGTTAGTTTGGGTTGTTGGACTCACTCCAAGCCTGGCTAATTGGTTGAATGCGCTCTAACCATATTAAAACTATTTCGTGATTAATGGGTCGGCTTTAACTTGGAGCATCGATTTGTTGGACTCACTCCAAGGTCGATGTGAAGAGAGGTGAAGTTGGGTGCTATGCATATGATGCATACTTGTTAATGTGTTAACAACCCAATGTATGTGTAAACATTCAATTAGTTGATAGCACATTGTGATAGTTACATATACATGATATGTAATCGGTATACTTGATACCCACCATCATAGCTAAGAATGGCTTGATGGACTCACTCCAAGGTTGTTCTTATCTATGATGGATATCAGCCCATTCGGAGATGGACCTACGATCTCCCGAAGTGATTTTGGGGTATTTGAATTCGAAAAATGAATGGGATTTATAAATGTATATTGATGCATTTTTAAAATCATCTTTCTCATATATGCTCGTTTTGTATTTCTAAGATTGATCATGATGTCTTTGAATTGCGTTCCATTTTGGATTCGAATAAATTGGTACTGAGCTTCATGGGTGGCTTAGAAGCTTGAGAATTGTTCTCAAGGTTGAAAAGCTTGCAAATGTCCTCGAGCGCCTCTTCGCTGATCCTAGTGACGATGCAACTCTGGACCAATTGTTGGCCTATCAGAAACATGTGAGTGATTCTGAACAAATGAGTTGCATCATGCTAGCCACGATGGAACCCAAGCTACGAAAGCAGCATGAGCATATGGATGCTCATATCGTAGTCCTTCGTCTTTATGAGTTGGTTGATGAGCAAGTGAGATTCGAAAGGTTCGAAGTCTCAAAGCTCCTCTTCACCTCTGAGATGCTAGGAGGTTCATCGTATAGTCTTGCTCAATATCTTTGAAGACTGTGGAGTCTTCCGAGAAGCATGGCGAGGGGGACGGTCTTGTTAGTTGATTCCTCGAAGAAAGGTTCTAAGAGGAAGTCAAAGGAAAGCAAAGAAGGAAAGAAGAGAAGGGCTAAGAAGGTAGAACTAGCACAAAGGAAACTTGCCATCATTATGGCAAGGAGAGCCATTCTTGAAGAAAGTACAAGATTTATCTTGAGTCCGTGAAGAAGCATAAGGCATCGGATGCCCCATCTTCTTCAGAAATCTTCTTTATTGATTGTCATTCTATTTCCTCAGACACTTGGGTATTTGATACTGGGTGTGGCTCACATATATGACATACATGGGCTAAGGAATAGAAGAAGACTCGTCAAGGGGAGAGTCAAATTTACGTGTTGGGAATGGAGCAAGCGGTTCTTTCGCCATCGAGCGTATTTGTTGGAACTCCCTGTAGGACTTGTCTTAGAACTGGACAATTGCTTTTATGTTCCTTCGTTGATAAAGAACATCATTTCTATTTCGTGTTTAAATAGAAATGGGTACCATTTGACTTTTAGTAACAATTGTTGTTACATAACTTTGAATGGAGTTCTTTATGGGACTGGAACTTTAAGCAATGGTGTTTATACGTTGGACGTATCCAGTGACATTTTCAATATCGAAGCGAGCAACACGCGTGCTCGAAAAGATAATCAAATAGACTCCTACATGTGGCATTGTCGTCTTGGCCATGTAAGCAAGAAACGCATGTCCGAATTACACCAATGTGGAATTCTGGAATCGTTTGAATTGGATTCATACGATACATGTGAATCAAGCTTAAAAGGCAAGATGACTAAGTTACCTTTTACGGGAAAAGGTGAACGAGTGGGAGAGTTACTAGGTCTAGTACATACTGATGTATGTGGACCTATGTCAACTCAAGCATTAGGAGGCTATAGCTACTTCATTACCTTCACCGATGATCACTCATGGTTTGGGTATGTGTTCTTGATGAAACACAAGTCTGAAGCCTTTGAAAGGTTCAAAGAATTCAGAAATGAAGTAGAGAAACAACATGACAAAAGTATTAAAATACTTCGATCAGATCGAGGTGGTGAATACTTAAGTCAAGAGTTTCTTGATTATCTAAGAGACAATGACATATTGTCTCAATGGACTCCGCCCTATACACCACAGCATAATGGTGTATCTGAGAGGCGTAACCGGACCTTGTTGGACATGGTCAGGTCAATGATGAATCATGCGACTCTTCCCAAGTCCTTTTAGGGTTATGCACTTCAGACAACTGTTTACTTGTTAAACAGAATGCCTACCAAGGTAGTCTCTACTACTCCATATGAGATATGGGCTAGTAAGAAACCTCATGTATCTTACTTGAAGATATGGGGTTGTCCTGCTTATGTGAAGCGGACTGTATCAGACAAACTGGATGCTAAGTCTGATAAATGTCTATTTGTTGGATACCCTAAGGAAACAAGGGGTTACCAATTCTATCATCCTGTGGAACAAAAGGTGTTTGTTTCAAGGCATGCTGTGTTTCTAGAGAAAGAGTTTCTCTTGCAAGAAAACAGTGGGAGTGTCGTCGAGCTTGAGGAGGCTCAAGAGACTCAAATAGACATTAGTGAGATACCTGGTGAAGCACAACAGCCGACAACTCATAGTGATGAGCAATCGGCTGGACCTATTGTAACACCACATCTTCGTAGATCTGGTAGAACACGCAATATTCCTGAGAGATATGGATTTCTCGTAAGTGAATCGAACGACGTGTTACTCATTGATGATGAGGAGCCTACAGTTATGAAGAAGTCTTGACAAGTTGAGAAAGGGATAAGTGGCTTGGTGCCATGAAGTGAAATGGATTCCATGTCACGAAAACCAAGTTTGGAACTTGGTTGACCCACTGAAGGCATAAAGCCTATAGGGTGCAAGTGGGTTTTCAAGAAGAAAAGCGACATGGATGGTAATGTGATTACCTATAAGGCTAGATTGGTGGCGAAAGGATATCGCAAAAACAAGGTGTTGATTATGTGAAACCTATTTACTTTGTAGCTATGCTTAAATCCATTCGGATGCTCCTGGCCATAGCGGCTCATTATGATTATGAGATATGGCGGATGGATGTGAAAACAGCTTTCCTTAATGGAAACACAGCCGAGGGCGTGTATATGATACAGCCTGAGGGTTTCACATCGGTTGATAAAACCAAGGTATGCAAATTGCGACGATCCATTTATGGATTGAAGCAAGCATCCAGGAGCTGGAATATCCGTTTTGATGAGACAATAAAAAAGTTTGATTTCTCACAAAATCCAGACGAACCTTGTGTGTACAAGAAGGTTAGTGGGAGTGCAGTCGTGTTCCTAGTATTGTATGTCGATGACATATTACTTATAGGAAACGATGTTTCAATCTTCTGATCGATTAAGGTTTGGTTATCCAAGACATTCTCCATGAAAGACCTGGGAGAAGCAACCTACATCCTTGGGATTAAGATCTATAGAGATAGATCGAAACGGTTGCTTTGTCTTTCGCAGTCTACATATATAGACCGAGTGCTAAAGAGGTTTAGCATGTCGGAATCCAAGAAAGGTTATCTGCCCATCAGGCATGGGGAACACCTTTCGAAGTCTATGTGTCCGCGCACAGAAGACGAGAGGATTTGCATGAGTAAGATTCCCTATGCATCCGCAATAGGATCTATCATCTATGCTATGTTATGTACGAGGCCCGATGTATCGTAAGCTCTGAGTGTCACGAGCAGATACCAATCTGATCCAGGAATGGATCATTGGGCGGCTGTTAAGACGATCCTTAAGTACTTGAGAAGAACTAAGGATGTGTTCCTAATATATGGAGAAAGGGACATGGTGATACGCGGGTATACGGATGCCAGCTTCCAGACAGACAAGGATGATTCCAGGTCTCAGTCTGGATAAGTATTCACCTAGAATGGAGGCGCAATAAGTTGGAAAGGTTCCAAGATTGACACTATAGCGGATTCTGCCACTAAGGCAGAATACGTTGCAGCTTTGGAAGCAGCAAAGGAAGCGGTTTGGATCAAGTAGTTCATCTATGAACTTGATGTGGTCTCATCAATGATCCAAACATGTGCGTCGCCTCTATCATCTTATCAGAGAGATCATCAGTAGGAACGAAATACAAATCGAGAAAATTCCCACTGAAAGGAACTTAGCGGATCCTTTGACTAAAGCATTACCTCAAAGTAAGTTTGAGGTCATGTTAGTGCTTATGGTATTGGATCTGTAGCGATTGGCATTAGGCCAAGTGGGAATCTGTTAGTAATATATGAGAGATGTCCTAAGGCAATCGCCTTATGTATGAACCATTTATATGATAAATGAAGATTCACTATTTGAGTATACATGTTTTATGTATTTGATTGGATCTTAAACTCATTTCTTGAATGTCACGATCGATTCACGGCATGAGAGAATTTGTGATTGGATCACAACTAGTGAGTATCTCTACATGTGTAATTGTGATGTATCGGAATTATCCTAGTCGATGAATTGATGGATTTGGACACCATCAGTTCGTTGAGACTAGCACAGGTATACTCCTTGGTGTATCCAAGCGGTGATTCTCCTGGAGACATAGTGATGTCGGAGTTAATCGTGGATGCTAGTTATGGTAACTAGTTCATTGGAGTGACCGGTAGTAAGACTTCATATGGTTCTCTGCATATATAGATATGTCAATGAAGTTCTTCTTGTGGCTTAAGTGCGATGTTCCTTTGACTTGCGGTATTCAAGTCATCTTGATCATGGAGACTTATGCTTTGACATCTTAAGCAAACATCTCAGGAGATGTGGACGAGATGATTGGGTATAAGTCAGTGATCGAAGGTGTTTGAATAGCCTATAAAGATTCACCACTCCTTGCGAGGAGATGTATACCCATGGCCTCTCGTCGGATTGTTACTAAAGTCTTTGGCCAAAGCATTACATGTTTAGAGTAAAGTACTCTTGATACATGTGGAGTAACTAGAATCCGTAGGGCGAGAAATGATACTTGGGCTAGGTGTGATGTAGTCGACCTAGTGAGGGAGTGACACAATAGACCATGTCTGAACCAAGTGGGTATAAGATGAGTGAAGGGAATGGGGCCGCGATTCATTCGAGCTCTTGAAGGGTTTCAAAATAGTTACGGATCAACCGTTGATCTTTTGGTTAATTGGGGATCATGATGTACTACTAGGTGCCACTCATGATCGTTCTATAATTAATGGTTAATTATAGGCGGCCAACATAAACCGAGAACCTATTTGGTCACCACGCTGTGAGTGTAATCAAAGGATTTAAAGCGAGCTTGAGAATGGGATTCTCGGCCGAGAGAAACTATGTTTGGTTGGACCAAACATAAGCGAGCATGAAATTGTTTGATCGCAATGGAAGGCGTGGATGGGCCGTGTCTTATGAAGACATAATGGATGGAACAAAATGGTTTGGTTCTAATCCAATGGATGAGAATAAACCAAAGGGTTTGGTTTATATTAAACGAATGAACCAAAGGTTGGTTCGGTTCGTTTTAACTTAAAATAAACCATCATGGTTTGGTTTATTTTAACTTATCTTAATGGAGGCGGGTTACTTAGCGGGCTTTATGGATATGATCCATTAACCATTAAGAGAATTAGTTCTCTATAAAATAGGGATTAAACCTAACCTAATCCAATCTATGCCCAAACAGTTGCGCCCACCTCCTTGGTGAATTGGCGCCCAACCCTAACTTGTGCCGCCCAGCTTTGTGCCGCCGTCCAACTTGTTGCCGTGACCAAGCTTCAGCAGTGAACCTCAGCGACCCTCGATGATCTCCTATGGGTTTGGCATCGGGTGGAGGTTTTCTCTCCTTGTTTTGGCCGGCGCCTACTCCTCCACCAAGCTGTCCAGTTTTCTGGACAGCTTCTCCTCCTCTCGTCGGAGCGTCGTTTGGACGACGGTTAGTGCTCCGACAGCGGCTAACTTACCGGGGATTTGATCTCCGGTAATCCTCTGAGGTGGAGGACAAAGGATTCGTCAAACGGTTGACGAATACCTCTCCGGAGAAGCTAGTTTTGAGAACTCGTTTTGGATCCGAATTTGGATTCGGATCGTGATCATCTCTCGATCACGTCGTCTTCAACACGAGGCTAGTAACCCGTACGAAGACGAAGCTCGTGACTTAGCGAAGTCATCCCGAGGAGCTCGGCGTGGATACGGATAGAGACGATTCTTACGAGGATCGTTCCGGTTGATGCCGTTCCCGCTACACGTCATACGGAAGGTATAACGTAGTTTAATTTCCTTTTATTGCAATTTTAATTTACGGTTATGTCTACACTTGTTGTAATAGCATGCGTGTGTTGTGTGTGTTGTAATAAATAGGAGTATTTATTATTTTTTTATTGCTTCCGCTGTGCTCATGTTTACGAAACATGATCGAACACACACACTCCGCGGTGCCGGAAACCCAACACTCATCTCCACTGGAGTCCCTCACCGAAGCTCTCTTCGTCCGGCCATGTCCCTCAGATGCTCCAAGCTCACGACTTCGCAATGTCATCCTTCGCGTCTTGCCTTGAAGTCTGCTTCCTTTGGCTTCACTCCAATGCTCCTCGTCCGGTGGTCCCTCGGATGCACCAAGCGCATGGCTTTCGCAATGCCATCCTTCACCGACTTAAAGACCCGAGCCATGAGACGATAAACTTGCCAATGCTTTATCAAGCTACCTAAATGCCAAGACTCAATCTTGAACTTTCCCTTGCCAACACATGTTGGACTTTCACTACCAAGGCTACACACTTGGACTTACATGGCCAAGGCTACCCACTTGGTCTTCCCATGCCAACTCCATGTTGGACTTCCAATGGCAAGCCCCATGCTTGGACTTCCCATGACAATCACATGTCATACATTTTGTCTAACATCAAAATACTATTCGAGTCACACTCGAGTCCGGTCAATTGTGACCTGGGCCGATTGCACCAACACTATCATCTTGTAAGAAGAGAGTCTGTGTAAGAAGGTTTTCTCTGCCTTGTGTTGAGCTAAAGGAGAAGTTTAGTGGAAGGTTGAGGGAGTGATCCGCCTAACGGATTGTTGTGGACTAGCGGCCAGGACCGTGAACCACGTTAAAAGATTGTGGTTGTGATTGCTCCTTCTTTACTTTTGTTTAGCCTTAATTGTCTTTGTTTTAGCATTATTATTATTATTCCGCTGTGCTAATGAGTATTGTAGACAATCAAACACGAGTGAATTCCATCTACGACGATTAGGCTATTCATCCCCCCTTCTATCCGGGCCATCGATCCCAACAAGTTGTATCAGAGCAAGGAGCTTGTCAACGGACTCATCGCCACAACAAGCAAATCGACAATTGTCGTCATGAACATCCACCCACCGAAGTTTGAAGGAGATTTCTCATGGTGGAAGAAAATGATGGAGGTATTTTTTGAAACCGATTTCGATATCATGATTATAATGGAAAGTGGTTTAGAGATACCTAAGGATGAAGAAGGCAAGCCAATAGAAAAATCAAGATGGACCAAGAAGCAAAAGGAGGAGAACCTAGCAAATTCAAAGGCATCTCTTCAACGTGCTTCCTCAACAAGAGATAAACCAAATTGGAGAATGCTCAAGTGCCAAGGAAATGTGGGAGAAGCTAATTGAACTTCATAAGTGCACATCTGAAGCAAAATTAGCAAGACGATACCTTCTCCGATCTCAACTCAATAACATCAAATTAGATAAAGGAAAAAAGGTATTGTCTTTACATTCTAGATTTAAGGAAAAATGGTTTGTCAAGTGTAGGGGAAAAGCTATCAAATCGAGACATGATAATGAAAGCCATTGACGCATTCCCTCGAACTTCAAAATGGAGTTCCATGGTTGATTCTTTCTATATCTCAAAGAATCTAGAGGTTAGTACTTTAGAAGAATTTTTCTCGACTATGGAACTTCTCAAAACTCGCCTTGATGTAATAATTGAAGAACCAAGCAACCAATCAAGGGGAATAGCACTAGCAGAAAACAAGGGCAAGAAGAAAAAGACCACACCCTCTTCATCGGATGACGAGTCACATTCTTCAATGGATAGTGATGAAGAGGCGTACATGGTAAGAAAGGTAAGGCATGCCTTAAAAAGGTTTTAAATTTAACAAATCTAATGATAGGAGAAGGAGAAGGAAGATCATATGCTACAATTGCCAAGGAGAAGGATGCATGAATGATGAGTGTCCTCTTTTGAATAAGAACAAGGAAGAAAAGAAGAAGGATGACAAGAAGAGAGAAGGCAAGAAGAAAGAAGAAATGAAGTCAAAGAAAAAGGAGAAGTCAAAATCCCAAAATTTGAAAGCTACATGGGATGACTCTGTTCGGTTTCTGGCACCGCGGCGAGTGTGTGTTCGTACATGTTTCGTAAATATACGCACAGCGGAAGAATTAAAAAGAAATAAATCTAATTTATTATAACACACACATTGCACGCATGCATAGTATAATATGTGTAGACATAATCATAAATTCAAATTTTGCAATAAAAGAAAATACTCTAGTTATACCTGACGTATCACGTGCAGCGAGAATGACAACAACCAGAGCGACTCTTGCTAGAATCACCTCTAACCGTATCCACGCCGAGTATCGTCGGGATGGCTTCACAAAGCCACGAGCCTCATCTTCGTAGGAGTCACTAGCCTCGTGTCGAAGATGATGTGATCAAGAGAAGATCACAATCTAAATCAAAATTCGGATTAGAAATCGAGTCCCCAAAACTCGCTTCTCCGGAGAGATATTCGTCAACCGTTTGACGAATCCTTCGTCCTCCACCTATGAGGATAACCGGAGATTGAATCCCCGACAAGATAGCCTCTTTTGGAGCTCCAAATGTCGTCCAAATGACACTCCGACATGAAAGGAAAGAAGCTGTCCAGAAAACTGGATAGCTTGGTGGAGGAGTTGCGCCGGCCCAAAGGAGGATGGTCGGCTACACCTTGGACACCGGAGCCAAGGGAAGTCACTGGAGGGTCGCCGGAGGATCGCCGACAAAAGCTTGGATGCCGACAATTTTAGTAATATATGAGAGATGTCCTAAGGCAATCGCCTTATGTTTGAACCATTTATATGATAAATAAAGATTCACTATTTGAGTATACATATTTTCATGTATTTGATTTGATCTTAAACTCATTTACTGAATGTCCATGATACGATTCACGGCATGAGAGAATTTGTGATTGGATCACAACTAGTGAGTATCTCTACATGTGTAATTGTGATGTATCAGAATTATCCCTAGTCGATGAATTGATAGATTTGGACACCATCAATTCTGTTGAGACTAGCATGAGGTATACTCCTTGGTGTATCCAAGCAGCTGATTCTCACTGGTTGGAGACATTGTGATGTCCAGAGTTAATCGTGGATTAGAGTTATGGTAACTAGTTCATTGGAGTGATCAGCTGTAAAACTTCATATGGTTCTCTGCATATATAGATATGTCAATAAAGTTCTTACTGCAGCTTAAGTGTGATATTCCTTTGACTTGTAGTATTCAAGTCATCTTGGTCATGAAGACTTATGCTTTGACATCTTAAGCAAGCATCTCTTAGGATATGTGGATCCGGTATGATTGAGTATAAGTCGAAGTGATCGAAGGTGTTTGAATAGCCTATAAAAGATTCACCACTCCTTGCGAGGAGATGTATACCCATGGCCTCTCATCGGATTTTTACAAAAGTTTTTGGCCAAAGCATTACATATTTAGAGTAAGGTACTCTTGGATACATGTGTAGTAACTAGAATTCGTAGGACGAGGAAATGATACTTGGGCTAGGTGTGACGTAGTCAACCTAGTGAGGACTAACACTATAGACCATGTCCTGAACCAAGTGGGTATAAGATGAGTGAAGGGAATGGGGCACGATTCATTGTAGCTGATGAAGGGTTTCAGAAATAGTTCTGGATCAACCGTTGATCTTTTCGATTAATTGGAGATCATGATGTACTACTAGGTGTCACTCATGATCATTCTATAATTAATGGTTAATTATAGATGGCCAATATAAATCGAGAACCTATTTGGTCACACGCACAACGAGCGTAATCCAAAGGATATAAAACGAGCTTGAGAATGAGATTCTCACATTGAGAGAATCTAAGTTTGGTTGGACCAAACGAGGAGCGAACTTGAAATTGTTTCATTCGCATTGGAAGTGTGGATGGGTCGTGTCTTTTGAAGACATGATAAATGAACCAAATTGATTTGGTTCTAATCCAATGGTGGAAAAAAATAAAGCAAAGGGGTTTGGTTTGTTTTAAACGAATGAACCAAAGTTGGTTCGGTTCGTTTTAACTTAAAATAAACCAACACGGTTTGGTTTATTTTAACTTAAGTTATTGGAGTGGGTTAACGGGTTTTGGTTATTAACCAATAACCGCTAGGAGATGTCTTCTTAATGGTTAAGAAACATGGGCTCTATAAAAGCGCGATTAGAGGTTGGAGAGCCCTAAGGGTTTTGGTATTTTTGGAAAATCATTTCCTCTCCTCCTCTCCTCCTCTTCTTGCCGGTGCCCAACTTCTTGCCGCCGCCCAAGCTCCACTAGTTGGCATCCAGCAGCTGCCGTCCTACCCACCTGCCAGCATCTAGCTGCTGCCAAAGGAACTCCGGTGATCTTCCTTGGCTCCGGCAAAAAGGTAAGCACCTAGCTTTCCTTATTTGGCCAGCACAAGTTCTCCACCAAAGTTGTCCAGTTTTATGGACAGCTTGTTTCCTTCTTGTCGGAGCATCGTTTGGACGACGTTTGGAGCTCCGACAGCGGTAACCTTGCCGGGGATTCGATCTCCGGTAATCCTCATAGGTGGAGGATGAAGGATTCATCAAACAGTTGACGAATACCTCTCTGGAGAAGCGAGTTTTGGGGACTCATTTTTGAATCCGAATTTTGATTCGGATTGTGATCTTCTCTCGATCACATCATCTTCGACACGAGGCTAGTGACTCGTACGAAGACAAGGCACGTGGCTTTGTGAAGTCATCCCGACGATACTCGGCGTGGATATTGATAGAGGCAATTCTAGCAAGAGTCGCTCCGGTTGATGTCTTTCCCGCTACACGTGATATGTCAGGTATACGTAGAGTAATTTGCTTTTATTGCAAAATTTGAAACTACGCTAATGTCTACACATGTTGTACTATGCATGCGTGTGGTGTGTGTGATGTAATAAATTAGATTTATTGCTTTTTATTTCTTCCGCTGCGCACATGTTTACGAAACATGTTCGAACACACACTCGCCGCGGTGCCGGAAACCCAACAGGCAGCAAGGTGGACGATGGCATAAGGGCTGGCGGCATGGAGAGCTTGGGCGGCGACGAGGAGAAGAGAGGGTTGGGCGGCTAGGTTTTTCCCACACACAAGTTATCCACAAAAAACCCTTAAGCCATGTTTTTATAGAGAACACATTCTCCTAACGGTTATTGGTTCATAACCAAAACTCGTTAACCCGCTCCAATAACTTAAGTTAAAATAAACCAAACCGTGTTGGTCTATTTTAAGTTAAAACGAATTGAACCAACATTGGTTCATTCGTTTAAAATAAACCAAACCCCTTTGGTTTATTCTTCACCATTGGATTAGAACCAAACCAATTTGGTTCATCCATCATGTCTTTATATGACAAGGCCCATCCATGCTTTCATTGCGACTGAAACAATTTCATGTTTGCTCCTTGGTTAGTCGAATCAAACCTAGTTTCTCTCGGTCCTAAGAATCTCATTCTCAAGCTCATTTTAAATCCTTCGGATTACGCTCGTTGTGCGTGTGATAAAATAGGTTCTCGGTTTATGTTGGTCATCTATAATTAACCATTAATTATAAAACGATCATGAGTGGCACCTAGTAGTACATCATGATCCCCAATTAACCAAAAAATCAATGGCTGATCCAGAACCATTTCTGAAACCCTTCAGCAGCTACAATGAATTGTGCCCCGTTCCCTTCACTCATCTTATACCCACATGGTTCAGGATATGGTCTATAGTGTCAATCCCCACTAGGCTGACTACGTCACACCTAGCCCAAGTATCATTTTCTCGTCTTACGGATTCTAGTTACTACACATGTATCCAAGAGTACCATACTCTAAACATGTAATGCTTTGACCAAAGACTTTAGTAACAATCCGACGAGAGGCCATGGGTATACATCTCCTCGCAAGGAGTGGTGAATCCTTTATAGGCTATTCAAATACCTTTGGCCACTTCGACTTATACTGAATCATCTCGGGTCCACATCTCCTCAGAGATGCTTTCTTAAGATGTCAAAGCATAAGTCTTCATGACCAAGATGACTTGAATACCGCAAGTCAAAGGAACATCACACTTAAGCTGCAGTAAGAACTTCATTAACATATCCATATATGCAGAGAACCATATGAAGTCTTACAGCTGGTCACTCCAATGAACTAGTTACCATAACTAGCATCCACGATTAACTTCGGACATCACAATGTCTCCAGCCAGTGAGAATCAATTGCTTGGATACACCAAGGAGTATACCTCGTGCTAGTCTCGACAGAATTGATGGTATCCAAATCCATCAATTCATCGACTAGGGATAATTCCCATACATCACAATTACACATGTAGAGATACTCACTAGTTGTGATCCAATCACAAATTCTCTTATGCTGTGAATCGTATTATGGACATTCAGTAAATGAGTTTAAGATATAATCAAATCTATGCAAACATGTATACTCAAATAGTGAATCTTCATTTAGCATATAAATGGTTCAAACATAAGGCGATTGCCTTAGGACACCTCTCATATATTACTAACAAACTCCCACTTGGCCTAATGTCAATCGCCATGGTATCTAATATCATAAGCTCTAACATGACCCTCAAACTTACTTTGAGGTAAGGCCTTAGTTAAAGGATCCGCTAAATTCTTTTCAGTGGAAATCTTCTCGATTTGTATTTCCTTCCTACTTATGATCTCTCTGATCAAATGATAGCAGTGAAGCACATGTTTAGATCGTTGATGAGACCTTGGCTCTTTCGCCTGTGCAATTGCTCCATTATTGTCGCAGTAAACCGGTATTGCTTCAACAATGGCTGGAACCACACCAAGTTCATAAATGAACTTCTTGATCCAAATCGCTTCCTTTGCTGCTTCCGAAGCTGCAATGTATTCTGCCTCTGTGGTAGAATCTACTGCAGTGTCTTGTTTGGAACTTTTCCAACTCACTGTGCCCCCATTTAAGGTGAACACATACCCAGACTTAGACCTAGAATCATCCATGTCTATCTAGAAGCTGGCATCCGTATACTCGTATATCACCATGTCCCCTTCTCCATATATTAGGAACACATCTTTAGTTCTTCTTAAGTACTTAAGGATCGTCTTAACAGTCGCCCAATGATTCATTCCATGATCAGACTGGTATCTGCTCATGACACTCAGAGCATACGATACATCGGGCTTCATATATAACATAGCATACATGATAGATCCTATTGCGGATGCATAGGGAATCTTACTCATGCAAATTCTCTCGTCTTCTGTGCGCGGACATATAGACTTCGAAAGGTGTATACCATGCCTGATGGGAAGGTAATCTTTCTTGGATTTCGATATGCTAAACTATTTTAGCACTCGGTCTATATATGTAGACTGTGAAAGACCAAGCAACTGTTTCGATCTATCCCTATAGATCTTAATCCCGAGGATGTAGGTTACTTCTCCTAGGTCTTTCATGGAGAATGTCTTGGACAACCAAATTTAACTGACTATAAGACTGAAACATCGTTTGCTATAAGTAATATGTTATTGACATACAATACTAGGAACACGACTGCACTCCCACTAACCTTCTTGTACACACAAGGTTCATTCGGATTTTGTGGGAAATCAAACTTTTTGATTGTCTCATCAAAACGGATATTCCAGCTCCTAGATGCTTGCTTCAGTCCATATATGGACCGTCGCAGTTTGCATATCTTGGTTTTATCAATCGATATGAAACCCTCAGGTTGCATCATATACACGTCCTCAAGTAGGTTTCTATTAAGGAAAACTATTTTCACATCCATCTGCCATATCTCATAAACATAATGAGCCACTATGGCCAGGAGCATCCGAATAGATTTAAGCATAGCTACAGGTGAATAGGTCTCGTCATAATCAACACCTTGCTTTTGCCGATACCCTTTCGCCACCAATCTAGCCTTATAGGTAATCACATTACCATCCATGTAGGTTTTCTTCTTGAAAACCCACTTGCACCCTATAGGCTTAATGCCTTCAAGTGGGTCCACCAAGTTCCAAACTTGATTTTCATACATGGAATCCATTTCCGACTTCATGGCTTCAAGTCATTTGTCCCTTTCTGAACTTTTCAGAACTTCTTCATAATTGGTAGGCTACTCATCATTAATGAGTAACACGTCATTCGATTCACTTACGAGAAATCCATATCTCTTAGGAATGTTGCGTGTTCTACCAAATCTACGAAGATGTGGTGTCACAATAGGTTCAGCCGATGTCTCATCACTATGAGTCATCGGTCGAGGTGCTTGATCAGGTATCTCCTCAATGTCTACTAGAGTCTCTTGAACCTCCTCAAGTTCAATGACACTCCCACTGTTTTTTTGCAAGAGAAACTCTTTCTCTAGAAACACAACATTCCTTGAAACAAACACCTTTTGTTCTAAGGGATGATAAAATTGGTAATCCCTCATTTCCTTAGGGTATCCAATAAATAGACATTTATCAGACTTAGCATCCAATTTGTCTGACACAATCCACTTCACATAAGCTGGACAACTGATAACTATCATTTTGTCAGATTATTTTGGTCCTTAATATCATTGTTTTTATCCTCTCGAGTGATTAATTATCGATTATTTATATATTTTATAAGTTGGATATATTTTTGGACCTTATTGTAAATTCTCCTAAATTCTGGACTTATATGTAAATTTTGTCTTTATTTGTAGGAGATCGAGATGAACCAATGGATTAGACTCGAGTTAGATCAAATATGGATTCATCTAGGGCTAGAAGGACATTTTAAGCTGGATCAATCTGAACCTTTAATCATGATCGAGGGCAATTTAATCAAGAGATCAGATTTGAACGATATGGACCGTCTGATGAAAGCAGCTTGATTCAGAGCCATCTACCCAGATCTGGAGAGATCCGGTCCGTACATTTTGATCTAGACATTTGAGCCCTTCGTCCAGATTCAGCCGATCATGATTATCTATCCAGATGGATCAGATCCGTCCATCCAGAGTTGGAGTAATTTCAGCCGTTGGATGCACAACCCATTAGTGGATTAATCAGAGTAATTAACCTAGCTATAATGGACGGATGAGATTGAAGGCTGCTTTGATCGGACGGCTACCAAAATGCATTTAATAAAACCAACACTTCTCCACCAAGCAGCCGACATTTTTCCTTCTTCTCCGCACGCACCCGACGCCGCCCTTTCCTTCAGTCATGCTCATCTCCTCCCTCGCCGGTCGCCGAAGAGGAAGGGGATCCCCTCCTTCTCCGGTGACCGGTGGTCTCCTCCACCTCCTCTACCGCCAGCAGCCAAAGTATCTCCATTCACAGTGCCGACAGCACTTCGCCCCCCTTCACCTATCGCAATCGCCCGATGCCTCCGCCATCTTCACCGCCACCGCGGCATCTCCTCTGCTCCGAGCTCTGCCGCCGCCGATCACTGGAGTGGGGATTCCCCTTCGATTTCATCTCCTTCACAGCCTTGCTCCACACCTCCGACGGCAATTTCCAGTTTCTCTGCTCCGCCAATCAGCCCTGTTCTTCGACCCACGACAACCTACCGCCATACAGCCATTCCATTTCATCACCGGCGGCTGAAGAGGAGAAGGTGATACCCCTTCTCTTCAGTTGGGTGATCTTCTTCCCCCATCACAGTTCCGGTCAGCTCCATTTTAGCCTTCAGCAGCTCCTATTGCAGCTTCCGACCACCATTACAGAAATTTCAGATTTCGGACAACCAATTGTTAGATTCATTGATGTGTTGAATGCTTTTCACTTTTATTTGTATTGAATGTTTGTCATCGAATATCTTCCATGTTATTTGCACACACTTTGTTTAATTTGTTTCATGTCTCTTTGATGTTTGATCAAATGTCTCTTTAGTAATTAGGTTGCAGTTAGTTAAGTAGATTTAATTCCATGTTTTGCTTTACATTTATCTTCCATGTTCTTGTACCTTCTTGTTTGAATGTTTAGTTTAAGTTTCTTTTAATTTCATCGCAATCATAGTTTAGTTAGATTAGAGTTTGATTATGTGCATTGTCTTTCATTCAGTAGGATTAGTCTTTTAAATTCCAACCCCCATTTGCAAACCCAAAGCAATAATAAGTGATCCTAAGTTTACTATTCTATCGATTACACTCGTTGGGAAACGATCCGGGCCATCCACTATGCTATGTTAGTGTAGTTAAGGGGTTCGGTAATTAATTTGAAATGGTACCACGACAAATATCGTTATCAACAACCCCATATCTTCAAGTAAGATAAATGAGGTTTCTTACTAGCCCATATCTCATATGGAGTAGTAGAGACTACCTTGGTCGGGACTCTGTTTAACAAGTAAACAGCTGTCTGAAGTGCATAGCCCCAAAAGGACTTGGGAAGATTCGCGTGATTCATCATTGACCTTACCATGTCCAACAAGGTCTGGTTTCGCCTCTCATATACACCATTAAGCTGTGGTGTATACGGTAGAGTCCATTGAGACAATATACCATTGTCCCTCAGATAATCTAGAAACTCTTGACTCAAGTATTCACCACCTTGATCCGATCAAAGTATTTTAATACTCTTGCCAAGTTATTTCTCTACTTCATTTCTAAATTCTTTGAACCTTTCAAAGGCTTCAGACTTGTGTTTCATCAAGAACACATACCTAAACCATGAGTGATCATCGG